>JAEOAD010000007.1:13405000-14857500 GCA_036365145.1 Orientallactaga sibirica
CCAAACACTGGCATGAACACCATATGCACACAGTTGAAGAAATGCCTGTATCAATTTGAATCCTCTATCTAGATGCAGATTCCAAGACAAAGTAGGAAATGGGAGTCATTTATTGGGTAAATATCTCTGAAAAATAAGAGGATATTAAGCAGGAATGCAGGGAAGGATTTCCGACGAGAATGCAGGTCTGACATCATGTAAGAAGAAAGGAAAGAAAGCAGAGTGGAGTACATAGAGCTTCTGGCAGCTCTACAGCTCACAGGAGGTCATGATCAGGCCACGGGTGATGATTAGTGTTCGTTGAATTTGCCAAAAAAAAAAAAAAGAGAGAGAGAGGGAGAGAGAGAGAAAAGCATAGACAGTAGCTTTTATACTGGGTCATTGTCTACTGACAGAAGTTTAGTTAGAACACGGTTTTGGGGAGATGTGTAATGGGTTCCTAAGGAGAGGTAGCTGGAGACAAGCCAGGTAGCTCCTCAGAAGTGCTTCCTGTTTGGGATGAAGCTGAGCAAGGGTCCCACCACATCTTTCATGGTGTTTTTGCTTCCTATAATGAAATACCAGGAAAAAATAATTATTGGAAAGGTTTCGACAAGCGGTACAGTACTTTAAGCAATTGTGATAAAAATTATAAAGTTTATTGAAAGAAATAAACTTCAAAAGTACTAATAGTTAACCATCTACGATTGATCTTTTGACTTTACAATGTCTTGGCATCATTCCATTTGAAGATTTTGTTTCATCCTTGTATTAGACAAAATATGATTGTCATAATTATAGAAAAAATTCAGACAATATAAGAAATCTGTGTCTGCTAGCATGGAAATTAGATAAAGAGGTCTGTATAATACATACTAGCTGTAGTTTCAGTTGTCCCTAATTGCATATGTTTTGATGGGCTAGGGAGGAAAAACACAAAATTCATCATACACAATGTAGAAAGCATACAATAATGATTTTCAGAAGAAAAAAATGACAGGAGAAAATGTTGAAAACTATTACTAAAGGCAATGAAAGATTTAAAATAAATAACTTGGATAGGTCCTTCCTGTGGCCAATCTTACATAACAATACTTTTGCAATCTTAATCTGGAATGGTAGGATTATATTGCTATTTCTTTTGGTTTTATATTACAAATGTTCTATGATACTGGTGTTAGTATTCTGAATAACAATGCATTGTAATACAATACCTATAACTTTGTGGAACAGAGTATATGTCTATAGACAAATTCCTATATACATATGGACATAGACAAAACATATATACACACTAATGTTTACAACATGTTAGCAGCAAGGCAAGAAGAAAAACATATTTGGTAATGGAGCTTTCTTATAGCATTTAATTAACTAAGTGTTTGAAATATTTGCTTTGTATGTAATTTTATCTTGACAAATTTTCCATCTAACATAGTAAATTCTTTACATTTACAAACTATGACCCAGAGCAAAAGTGCTTAACTGTAGTCAGTTCTAACAAATGTGAATGGTTTTAATGCGTGATTATGTCATCGTTATATATTTTTTTTGCTTTAAACTTCATTGCATTAACAACATTTGTGCTTCTTTTTGAATTATGACTACCCTGTTACTCATTATGTGTGAGAAATACGCTGCACATGTGAAATGGGACAATATAGGACAATATAGGAAACAGGAAAATTTTCAGAAATATTTGAACTAATCGTGGGTAGAAAATCACATCTTTTTGTAAGACATTCAAGAGAAGATGTGATTGAATAGGACCAAAATGCTTGCCTGGTGGGAATGGATATAGACAAGAGGGAAGGATCAGTAATCTATAAAAGAAAAAAAATGAGTTTAGGTAAGTATATTCAAATACTCATCTTAATATTAGTTTAGGAAACACTTGTGAATGGGTTCAAAAACAATGTTGGGCTGGGGAGATGGCTCAGAGATTGAAGTGCCTTTCTGGCTGAGCCTGACCATGGAAGTTTGGATTCCTAGAACCGTCATAAAGCTAGACTCAAGTGGCCTATGTTTTTGTAATCCCAACATGCCAACAGAAATTGAAGGTAGAGTCAGGAGAAAAAAAAAAAAAGTGACAGAGTCACAAACAAGCTAGGAGGGGAGGAGGACTGACATTCTGTAGTTATTCTATGACCTCCACACTCACGCACCCCACCCCACGCAGAACATAAAGGTTATACCTGGCAATTGTTTCACTAATAATATTATGGGTATAACCAGAATTTCTAAGTGCATTGGAGTATGAACACAAAATTGACAACCAAATCTGGCAGCTAGAGGTGTTTGCTTGCAAAGCCTGACAGCCTGGGCTTGATTCCTCAGTACCCTTATAAAGCCAGATGCATGAAGTGGAACATACATCTGGAGTTTGTTTGCAGTGGCAACAGGCCTTGGTATTCCTATTCTCCTCTCTCTCTTTCTTTCTAGCCTTAAAATTATGTGTGTGTGTGTGTGTGTGTGTGTGTGTATATATATATATATATATATATATTTTAAAAAGAGCAAATACACCAATACATTTCAAAAGTTAGTGAAGCAAGTCATTTTTTTTTTTTTTAGGGAATTACATTTAATGGAATCTTGGTTGACAACAAAAAAAGGAGTACACCTAATAGAGTCTACAAGCTAGCACCTTTGATAGTCACCGTCAATGTAGAAACAAATGGAATCGTGGATAGACTATCGTTCATACTAGTAGTTATATGATAGGTACTCTTTCACCCAAATTTCAGTAAGAAAAAAGCTCTTTGAGATTCAAAATCAAAAGGATATTTTCAAATGCAACAACATTAGTAAGTTTCATATGCCTTATTCATCTTAGTGTGACACAGACCCTTGCTATTGATATCAATATACTCAAAGCAGAATACCAAATGGCAATTCAATTAAAGTATCCTACATAAACAGATAGGCAGCCATTCCAAAATAGATTTAAAAGAATACCTCTTTAAAATGGACTATTCTAAACCAAATTTTAACATAAAAATATAGTCATTCTAAAATTTAAATTCCATGTAATTGCAAATATACTGAATTCCTCATTATAATAAAATATTTCTAAATAAATACAACTACTATAACCATATCAATATTAAAACTAAGTGAATAACATGGAAATTTTTAGGAATAGAATAGGTGTCTGAATTTGTCCCAGTTTCTTATTTAGGCTAAAAAGATTAAACATTGGATTATAAAATTGTCATAAGAAATATCTCAAATAAATAATTTATTTCTATACACTCCAAGTGAGCAAATGGGTCAAACTGACATCATTCTCCCTTTCTTGTCTCAGTTTATCACTTTTTCGCCCACATAGAAATCTCTTGTCACCTGGATGTTTATGTTGAAGAGTTGTATCACCATTTTATCTCCTTCTGACTTTTAACTCCGATTTTATCAACTTCTTAATTTTTTCTCTACATATATTGAATAGCTCAGTTATTTTTGCATGCGTGGACCACAGACCCTATTGTCATCATTAAGTAAGTCCTGAGTTTATCCAGACATTGCAGCCAATATAACATCTTCACTTTTTTTTTCTGACATCTTCAAGACCAAGTCACATAATCACCCAGCAGAAATTCTGCTGCTAACACTAAGAATGGTATAAGGCATGGGTACCTATAATGCCTCTACTATTGAGTCCACCAATTTCTACCTGATCTTTTTCCAAGACAGACTACAAGAATCAAAAATAAAGAAAGCTTTTGGATAAGTCAGAACCATGAATGTCTTAACAATCTTAAAAGATATGAAAAAGAAGATAAAGGAGTGACAATTAAATTGACAGCATCAATAGACACCAGAAACAAATGGAGCAGTGTTTTCAGAGTGCTAGGGGAAAATGCTTGTCAAATTAAATCTTCTCAGAATTAGTGAGTGAAGATGAAATAATGATACTTTTATACTTCTAAAGTCTGAGCATAGATCTGCCGAAAGACCCTAATTGAACCACCATATGTCACTGGATAGAACATGTTATAAATTATATGATTCACCAATAAAAAAAAATAAATTAATCTCTACTGTGTTATCAATTTGAGATACTAAAGTTGCATAACTTAATATAACAAATAAATTTGTAACTTAAAATTAACTTTGGAAAATGTGTAGATGAGTGGCTAGAAGGGTGGTTTCCAGTTAAAGGTGCTTGCTTACAAAGTCTACCTGGCTGGGTTCTACTTCCCAGCTACATATGTAAAGACAGATGGGTGTTACTTTGTATCAGCAAGAAATTCTGATGTGTGCACACACACATGTCTATGTATATGTTTTATTTTTTTAAATATGATTATGAATCCAGAAGGTAGGAATAGGATGTAAGAAATAATATTGAGCCAATGACTATTAAATGTATTTGTAAATGTTAATAAAACCAGACAATAACTAATACCATAACTGTCTGTGTGGACTTAGTAATAAATGTAAGCTAATCGTAGTTAACAAAAACTAGTTAATGGGCTGGAGAGATGCCTTAGTGGTTAAGACACTTGCCTGTGAAGCCTAGGGATCTAGATTCAATTCCCCAGTTCCCTCATAGAGCTAAATGTACATGGTGACACATGTGCCTAGAGTTTGTTTGCAGTGCTATAGGCCCTGGTGTGTCCATTCTCCCTCTCTCACTCTCTTTCTCTGCCTCTCTCTTTCTCTCTCTCATAAATAAAGAAAATATTAAAAGAAAACTAGTTAACAATAACATGAATGAACTAAGAAAGATCAAATTAATGATAGTTTATGGACTTTTATTTGAGAGAAAAATTAGCAAAACTGCACATTATTAAAAATGTTAAACATGCTAATGCTAATCTGTATGTGAATTAGTAAAAAAAGGAATTGTCTAACATTCACTCAGATAAAACTAAAATAGAGAAATTTTTTCCTGTAGCAGAAAACACTAGAACATTTTGAATGAGTTGGATCTATACCTATAAGTATACATTAATCTCCCAAAATGAATGATAAGCAACCTGCACAGTAATAGTAACTATTTTAAAAACCTCCCACACAGTACAGTGGTACTTTCAGTGAGTGTGGGCTTAAGCAATGGGAAGATGGAAAGATGTTTACCAAATCTTTAAGAGTGATAGTCTTTTTAAAAATTTTTATTAGCAACAGACAGAGAGGAAGAGGCAGAGAGAGAGAGAGAGAGAGAGAGAGAGAGAGAGAATGGGCACACCAGGGCCTCCAGCCACTGCAAACGAACTCAATACATGTGCAACCTTGTGCATCTGGCTTACTTGGGTACTGGGGAATTGAGCCTTGAACCAGGGTCCTTAGGCTTCACTGGCAAGTGCTTAACTGCTAAGCCATCTCTCTGGCCCAAGAGAGATAGCCTTTTAAATGCCTTTAATCCCAGAACTTGGGAGGAGGTAGGAGGATCGCTGCTAGTTCAAGGCCACCCTGAGACTACATAGTGAATTCTAGGTCAGCATAAGCTAGAGAGAGACCCTATCTCGAGGAAAAAAAAAAAAAAAAAAAGAGAGAGGGAAGACACCAGAATGGAAACAAAGGTGAAAAGACTTTATAGGTCATGTTACATCTTCTTCATTTTATTAGTCCATACTTTGAAAATTTAAACATAAACATAAAAGTTTTTATCAAATATTTGCATACCTCTCCAGACTGGATCTCTTTATTTACTGGTCCAATTTAGGGAAATGAAAAGGCTACTCTTAGCCTGGTGTCGTGGCACACACCTTTAATCCCAGCACTTAGGAGGCAAAGGTAGGAGGATTTCTATGAGTTCATGGCTTCCTGGGGACAGAGAGTGAGTTCCAAGTCAACCTGGGCTAGAGTGAGACCCTAACCTCAAAAAAAAAAAAAAAAAAATTCCAACCCAAAAGGCTACACTTCCTCGACCTAACCAGCAATCACGCCTTCTCCTCCAGACCTTCAGTATCTGTTGGCTTTGTTTTTGTTGCTTCTAAAATTTGTTCTGTTTTCAGTCTTGCCCATTCCACATTGACAGAGCTATTTTCCAAATTGTAGCAGGAATAACATTTTAAGAAAAAAGAAGTTTTTTGATATGCACATCCCCACCTGACTTAAGTAAATTGTCCTTATAAACTTACAATGATCATATTTCCTCCCGCCATACTCCAGATTGGAACCAATTTACCTGTGTTCATCTCTTACACATGCCTTAGCCTTGAGTCCTACTTCTGCCTTCCTGTGATCTCCTTCAAACTTTTAGAGCCTATCTAATCTTTCAGGATTCCAGATGTCACCTCTTGGATAGAAAAGGCCAAGGGAAATGAGAAAGGATGCTGAGGGAGAAAGGGAAGAGGGAAGGAAGGAGGATTGAGTGCTCACTCAGAAGTTTTGATGGCATATTTCCAACTAAGTGGATCATTTTTAAATATTTATTTATTTATTCTAGATAAAGAAAGTAAAAGAGGCAGGTAGAGAGAATGTGCACACCAGGACCTCAACCTACTGTGAACCAACTGCAGATACATGCATCACCTTGTGCATCTTGCTTACGTGGGTCTCGAGGAATCAAACTTCAGGAATCAAAGTCCTTTGGCTTTTCAGGCAAGCTCCTTAAGTCATCTCTCCAGCCTATACCTATTTATATTTTTTGAGGGAAGCCCAACAGATTCCCCCCCCTTTTTAATGAGAGGGACGGGGGAGAGAGAAAGGGAGAACTGGCACACCAGGGCCTTCAGCCACTATAATCAAACTCCAGGTATGTGCACCACCTTGTATGCATGAGCAACCTGTGCGCTTGCAGCTTATGCGGGACCTGGAGAGTCAAACATGGGTCTTCAGGCTTTGCAAACAAGTACCTTAAGTACTAAGCCCAGACTTACGATCTTTTAAAATAAGTCAATCTGTGAGTTTGAAAAGTACGTCATCTCTGCTCTTGTAAATCTATATCTAGAACCAGTTAAGAAACTTGCTATCTCTCATCCTTCAATATGATGAATATAATGCATATTGTGGTATGAATATGTCTTGATAGTTATTCTGTAGTTTCATGTACCAGGAATATCAAGGTTTCTTAAAGGCTTGAGTCACAAAAATTAGCAAGGTGGATGAGTAAGGAGAAAGAGTAGGCTGATAAATTATGTAAGATTATTAAGATCCAAATATAAACTTCTAGTAGTTTCCCATTATAGAAATGACAACTCCATTCCAGTGAGAGTTAATGAGTTAGCCTAGAACATTGTATGTGATATACTTGACTGTGATTCTTCTTGCAGATGGGCTCCAAGTAGCTGCTGAATCAGGAGAGATAAGGGCATTTCTGTTGCTCATTTCACTGTTTTCAAGATTACATAAGCAGTGAAAAATGAAAAAATACCTAGTGGCCTTTTTGCTTGGTTGAATATATGTTGTTGGTGTTTGACTTTTGAATAACAACGCATGTGCCTCTTTTCAGACAGTCTAACAGTGGGGTCCCTTGGGAATGGAAAAAGAAACTAGTTCTCATCCTTATTTTCTATTTTCAAATTCTCAGCATTTCAAGAACTTCCCTTTTTCTTAATCTGGGTTTTTACATGTAGATGTTATGGCATGTAGAAACACTGTTCAGTGATATAGCATCAAGTAAACTGAAACAAGGACAGAATAAATTTCTTCCGTATCAACTATGTGAAGGAGGCTATGGAAATGTGGTCCCCAACTGATATCCTGAACATTTGGGTCTCAATATATAGTATAGTTTCATGCAAGGATGTGTGTGCACGTGTGTGTGTATGTGTGTGTGTGTGTGTGTGTTCAGGAACTTCTACTTTGTTGTTACTGAGCAGTAGAAAGTATATGCTGATGTATTTTCTGTTAAGATGAGCATAAACACTTCACAACACATGTGCAAAACCCATCGGAAGAGAGTCTGAGTATGAATAAAGGGCATGAAGGAACAATTTGCAATGGAAGTAGAATCCCCTCTTTTTCTATTTGCAATAGAACTCTGGTATAGCATTTGTACTTTTAGAGCTGGCTGGTTCCATTTAAAGTGTCCATATGTTTTTGGAATCTGAAACTCAGGGTAAGGTCAAATGATATGCTATAATTATGGTGTTCATCTTTAGAAATGAAGAAGGATTTGTGTAAATTTTGAAAAGCATTATGAATGATGAGGTAACCACAAGCCTGTGTAGTTGGTTGTTACTATAACCTTTGGACTGAAAAATTTATAACAGTCCTAGTTCAGAACCATAGCAAAATTCACAATTACACACAGCAGGAATGTAGCTTGCTCCGATGATAAACAGACACATATGAAGGAAAATTTCACTGACTCTACATTCACCTCTGCCTCAGAGGCCTAATTGCTTAAGAAGTATTGTCAAACAGAATGCATCCCTTAAGTTTTTGTACTTTGGAAGAGCAGAGGTGAATATTTTGAGTTAAATAAATGAGAATATGGTTATTCTGTTTCAGAATGATAAGCTGAATATTGTAATATTAGTTTATAATGATCAATTAGCATTCTTCTGGATGCATAAAAATTAAACATAAAGTTTCTGCGTCCATTTTAAACAGTGGTCAAGGGAATCACTTTAATAGTACTGACAAAAATAGAAACACACAGATCTTATAGATAGGTATATAGAAGATAGAGATATAAATCTGATACAGAAATGGACATAAGGCCCGGAGAGATGGCCCAATCAGTAATGTGTTTGCCATGCAAGTAGGAGGACCTGAATTGAATCCTGTTGTAGTTATCTTCTTATTGTTGGGACAAAGCATCTGACCAAAAGCAGTTGACAGGAAGAAAGTTTTTGTTTCTGTCTTATAGTCTCAAGGGGAAGTTTCATAATGGCAGGAGAAAAGGGTGGCATGAGCAGAGGCTGGACATCACCTCTGCCATGACGGGTGGAAAAAAGTAGCAGGGGAGTGAGCCAAACTCTTGCAAGGGGAGCCTGCTATAACAACTCAAAACCTCTTCCTAGCAACACATGTCTTCCAGCAAGACTCCATCTCCCAAGTTGCCATGAGCTGGGAACTGATATTCAAAATGTATGAGTTTATGGTGGACATCTGATTCAAACCACCACAATCCCCAGCACAAACCAAAATATTTTAGCTGGACATGTTCCTGTAATCCAATGGTTCAGGAAACAGAGACAGGCAGATCCCCAGGGAAAGCTGGTTAGCTAGCATAGAAGCTCTGGATTCCTTGAGAGGCATGTCTCAAAAAATATACATATATATGTGTGTGTTTTAAATCTTAATTCTTTTACATATTTACTTATTTATTTGCAAGAGGGAGGAGAAAGAGAAAGAAAGAGAGAGAGAGACAGCAAGAACATGAGAAAGCATGCCAGAGCTTCTTGCTGTTGCAGAGGATCTCCCCCACATTGTGTGTCTGGCTACACACACACATGTATATGTGTGTGTGTGTGTGATACATATGTGTGTGTGATGCATGTGTGTGTGTGTGTGTGTGTGTGTGTGTAGCTCTGAATATATATTCAGAACTACTTCAATTGCTGATATGGTATCTTGTAATTATTTCACATGTAGAAATTTACTATCATTGTTTGTATTCAACTAAAGATAGAACAACAATATGCACATTGTTTATAATAACACAAATTTTGGAATTACTCCATATCCATGGTAGATTGGCTAAACAAACTAATGGATAGCCATGTTATTAAATGCTGTACAATTACAAAAACAAAGAAAGCAAGGTCAACATGTATGAAAACATATAGCAAACAATTCACAAGTCATGTTGCTAAACAAGATATAATTTATTTAACTAATAATCAATATATTCATATATATAAATGAATGCATGCATAGATTCTATATTTTTTCCACTTACTGTTTATGATTCCTAAATATGAAATCATGTAGAATGTTATTCACTAAATAATTAGCATCACTGGTGACCTCATGGAACTCAGTCCATAGCATAGTGATTATGGAAAATATGATAGAGTTGATAGTGGCTCTTCCATATTCTCCATTTGGACTCAGACAGGGGTGTGTTAAGATACTCATAGGCTGAAATCCTGCATTACCACACATGGAGTAAACACTGTATAGATGAGGGCCTAAATGTGACTTTGGATATAAAGATTCCCAGGAAACATGAGTTGTAACTCTGTTCTTAAGTTCTCCTTTAGCTGTTTCTTACCACATAACAGACAAGAGAGTTCTATGAAAAGTGAAGAGTGAAGGGAGACAGTCCCTTGTAGTGCACTCAGTTGCTAAGACTCATGCTAATCACTGGCATTCGGGTTAAGATTGATGACTTATAAAATAGGTTCCTATAACAGTGATTTGCACATAGCTGTCATAAAATCAAGTGCTGCATTCACCTTGTTAATTTTATATATTAACTGTGAATTTAAAGTGTATAGAAAGTTGTAAACTATGAATTAAATATTTTGGGATTTGTAGTAAATTGGACTGAGGGAACCAAAAGACCACAATCTGGGTTAAGACTAACAGCAGTTAAATGAACTTGCTTGCATCTCCAGCTATGCTAGTTTCAATACTGTAATATCCATTTCAAGCCAGACACACAATGTGGTGGGAAATCCTCTGCAGCGGCAAGAAGCTCTGGCATGCTTTCTCTTGCTCTCATCACCCCCCCCTCTTGCTTTCTCCTCACTCTTGCAAATAAACAAGTAAATATGTAAAATAATTAAGATTTAAAAACATGAATTAATATGTAAACTTCCTGACACAAATGTAATTATGAAAGTTTCCAAGAATGTGACTCAAAAGTGCTTTAGTACAAATTAAAACATTTTTTTTCTTCCAAAGGTCCATAAGGGTTAGTCAGTACAATCTTTTTAACAATAAAAACAAATGTTATTTCAACAGGGTCCATGTATATTTTGTATTAATGGATACTTCCTTCTAGAGCATGGTTTTCTTGTGTGGAGAATAGAATGTCAAGACCCAGTAAAGTTTTTAAATTAAAGTTTCAAGTTTAAGCCCGTTAACTCAAAACAGAAGACCTGATAAAGGAGGAAGTAGAAGGAAAGAGGAAGAGGAAAGTAAGTGGGAGGTTGTTTTCAAGAATGTAAAAGAGCCATTTCAATATATCGTATAAATGTTTGCTGCAAGTTGAAAGTGGCATACAGAGGAAGCTTATAGACATTTCAGGGTGAAGAACTGATTAAACCTATGAGGTTCTTATTTTATAAACATGGGTCTTTTCTTTTTCTTCCTATATCATGTCATTTTAGGAATTCTACTTCCTTATATAAAATAGAAATTAAAGGTAATACAATTTAGAACTTACTGAATTAATTCTCTAAGATTCTTTCTGTGGGGAAGGACACTGGTATATGTTCAATATTTGTAACTTTGGAAAACAGCAATGATATCAACAAAAGAAAATCTTCTGTCCATTTTAGAAGCTTTCAGCAAAATGAGCTTCTTTATGTAAGTAATAGCAAAAAAGCTGACAATTTAAGTATATTCTAGTCATAAATCAAAGGAGCCATTGTCCCTCAAAATAAGAATTGAAGAAATAAAAGAGTGGATTTACCAGAAATTTCACGCACACCAGTAAATTATACAGTTTTATTGAGATGACCTGGTAATCTCATAGTACATTTCTGTAGATGTCTAAATCATTTTGTATATTCGTGACACCATGTACTGAATACTATTGTCAGCTGGCTTTGGTGTCAGCCAGTAGTTTTTTAAGTACAAAACACAAGATTTCTTTATGAAAGGGCTCAGTCTAGCTAGATCTCTAACTTACATGACTGCATAATGCATTACAAACATAACTTTCTTATCTTCAACGTCTTTCATTTAAGGACAGATTGACAATAAAAATCCTTTTTTCCCTCCACTTTGGAGAAAGCTGGTTCAGGTAACATAAGGAATTCTCACATTTGAAATAGTCCTGGTTATTTTGTAGTTCTTAAAGGGAATATACACATATCTGGGATTCCAAGAACTGAATCTCCTTAGTATCTCTTTAATGCCACAAGTAATGAGGAAAGTGCTTAATTGATTCAACTCTATAATATACTTGTAATGCTGGAAAAACACACCATGTTTGCATCAACTCATTCTCTTGAACCAGTCTTCACAGAGTATCTATTTTTTTTTATAAACATGCTAGAAATAAGGCAAGGAGAAGTAAAAGTCAAACCCAACAATATCTTTTTAAAGAGTGATACAAAGGGAGCCAGTTGTGGTAGCTCACATCTTTAATCTCAGTATTCAGGAACCTGAGACAAGTGAACGATGACTTCTAGGATAGTCTGGGCTACATTTTTAAGATCCTATAAAAAAGATTAAGAACAATAAACACATTATAGTAGACTGGCCTGTAACTGCAGCACATAATACAACCTGGTGTGGTGTGAGTGAAAATAACAGATTGCAGTAAGCCTAAGGGAGACCTGACCAAAACATTCAGAGTCCAAAAGAGGAACACTTAACTCAGGTTGGAGGTAAAAGAGTGTCAATGAAGTCTAAGTTGTAGTAGAAGAAAGCTAGGTAGATGAAGTGGAGAGATGTTATTTAAAGCCTAGAAATATGAATGAATAGGATAATTGTAAGGAACTATGAGATTACAGCATAGGGACAGAACCAAGTTACAAAGTCTCACCTCTACTTAGGACAATATTTTATCCTAAAAATTATGGATCACCTTCTGTGATGAGCAGTAAAAAAAATCAGTTTGGGGCTCCTGATATAATCCAGATTTGACGTAGACTAGGCTCCAAACAAAGGCTACAGCCCAGTTCCTTTCACAGAAAACTGGGTGTGAATGACATTGTTATGTATTGCTTGCAATCATGATAATTTTTTCTTCAACATTGCCCTCTCTTCCCTTAACATCACAAGCTGTTTCCCTCAACAATGAACAAATAGAAAGATGAAGGGTCATTCCAGCGATATGGATATTTATAAGGAACACTTTTCTGGTTCTTACTCTATCCCATCTTCTATTTGCATGTCATGTTTAAAAATTTTTTAAAAATGAAAAAAAAATATGCACACCTGCATTTATTGCAACACTATTCAAAAGAGCCAAGGATTGGAATCAACCCATGTGCCCACTACAGAGGAATAGACAAGAGAAATGTGTTATGCATGCATGAGGGAACATTATTCTGTCATAGAAAAAAATGAAATACTATCGTTTTCAACATTAGTGAAAATGGAGGATATTATATTAAGTGAAATAAGACACAGACCAAAATTTCAGTATCGCTTGTCCTCATATGTGCAAGCTAAAAAGGTGAAGTCAAAGAAGAGAGTGTACTACTGACTAGTAGAGCACGGGAAGGGTGTAGTAGAAAGATGGTAAGCAGGCTCACTGGTTCAGGTGGGTAGGAGAATACACTCTGTTTCATGGTATGGTAGGATAACTATGTGTGACAATGATTAATTACACTTTTTAAAGAGACAAAAGAGAGAAGATTTTGAATATTCCCAACACAAAAAAATGATAAATGCTTCAGGTGATGGATTTGCCAATTACCCTGACCTGATCATTGCACATTGTATCCATGCATTAAAATGCCACACAAAGATGTACAGTCACTGTGCCAATTAAAAATAAAACTATATTTTGTAATAAAAAGAACAAATTGTGACAACTTGTGTTATATGGGCCCTTGATAGATAACAATTTATTAAGGTATAATAATCGATATAATAGAGAACTAAGATTTTAAATTGGGCTACTTTTCTTGAAATTCCAAATAAATATACATCAGATTAACTGACTGAGCCTTTTACTCTTCATCCAGAAAACTGGAAATTTAGGACACATATTCAGCATGGATTAGACAGGTATCCTTCAGATAGTTTACAGATGTTGACAGTTTCATTTAGGTTAGTTAGTTCTCAAAAGCTGTAGACTGAAAGATATTACACCAGGTAGACATATGAATTATTTTTCTCATCAGAGCTTCAGTGTGCTTTTATTTAATGATTTTTATCTAGTGATCTCCTATGGTACATGTCATGGTAGACAATTATAATGCTATTTTACATTTAGTCTATTTGTATTATGGCAGCTAAAGTCAGCTGCTTGGTCTGTGGTTTCTTTAGCAGAGGGTGCTTCATTCCCGTGTCACTCATTCTCTGCTCTTCCCTTTTCTGGTCTGACCTGCCAGCGTGGCATGGTGGTCCAGCCACACTCCCAGTTACAGATACCTGAAACTTAGAAGCAAGTTGGTGCTCATGGACTTATTTTTGGTTTGATCACCTCTTCTTCTCCTTTCCCCATTGCTCCATAAAAGGAAAGAACAAGCATCTTTCTTCAATTTATAGGCTATTTGTTTCCTTGTTTTGTTTTTGTTTTTCAAGGTAGGGTTTTACTCTAGCCCAGGCTGACCTGGAATTCACTATGGAGTCTCAGGGTGGCCTCAAACTCACAGCAATCCTCCTACTTCTGCCTCCCGAGTGCTGGGATTAAAGGTGTGTGCCACCATGCCCGGCTAATTTATAGGCTATTTGTTAAAGAGTATAATGAATATCTTCTAGCATGGATCTCAGGTTATCTCTTCCAGGATTTCCACAGTACCAATTTTCTTCTGAAGAGTTATACAAGAGACGGAAATGCACATTCCCCTTCTTGAAGGCTCCATTTTTCTTTATGACCTCTGTTATAGAAACAGTCTCTCTTATAACTCATATCACTGAGAACAACAAGGCTCTCAGTCCTTGTGTGAGCCACTGATCTTCACAAACATCAACTGTTGCAGACACATGGTACTGAAGGAAAATATTTTATAAAGAGACTGGGAGCTGGGCATGGTGGTACACACCTTTAATCCCAGCACTTGGGAGGCAGAGGTAGAAGGATTTCTGTGAGTTCAAGGATACCCTGAGACTACATAGTGAATTCCAGGTCAGCCTGGGCAAGAGTAAAACCCTACCTTGAAAAACCAAAAAAGAGAGAGAGAGAGAGAGAGAGAAACTGGGATAGGTTGATGTGTTAGAGGGCAGAGGGATGTGGGAATGTACAAATAAATCAGCAAAATTATCACGCAGAACAGAAAAAAATAATGGTAACAAATCTCACATACCATTTTCATTCCATTTGTCCTACTACCATTTCACTACCTTCCGTATAGTTAGGAATTTTGTCTATGGAAGATGAACCATCATTATCACAGCTGCTGGGCATGGTGGTGCATACTAATAATCTGACCCCTTGGTAGGCTGAGGCAGGAGAATCACAAGCTAATCAACTTTGGCTACATAGCAAAAGAATGTCTTTAAAATAACTGATTCCATGAAATATATCAGTTCCATAAAACAAGTCCCATATGTTTTCTGTCATGTATGAAATGGAGTTTAGAGAAAGGGGTACTAGGAGGAATGCTGATGAGGAAGGGCAGAAGGAATAAAAAGGAGTAATAGAGTGATGAATATGATCAAAGTACATTATATGCCTACATGGAAATGCCATAATAAAGTCCCTTGCTTTGTACAATTAATACAAGGTAATAAATAAATGAAAAATAGAAAGAAAAACATGCTAACTGAAATTTGAGACTGTCAGAAACACTGTTAATGACCCATAGGTCTCTCTGGGAAACAAACAAACCATCAAAAAATACAAACCAGGCATGCCTTGCTCATACTGTGAGCTCACAGCTTGTTACTACCTTGCTCATACTTCTATCCTTAAAAGAAAGAAAACCCTTCACTATGCGCGCTTCTTGTCTCCCACAAACTATATTTGGAGTTTACACCTTATACAATGACATCTTTCTTCTAAAAATTAAAATGTAAACGTTTGGGTGGTATTATTCATCAGTTCACTTCAAAATGAGTTTGAACTTATATTTATAGCATCATGCAAACATAAATATCCCGAAGCAAGAATAAACACTTTGTCTTAAAGTGTTTCATTCCAAGAATCTGTGGAAACCTTTAGAAGTGGGCAATAGAAATATCACACTGCCTGATTCAATTTATGATTTTCTCTTGAGAAGTGGGCAGACCAGAAAATTTGTACATTTCTTGAGAAGTCAGCTTCAGCTGGGAACAGAAAAAGGTGTGAAACTGAAAATCAAGTCTCAAAGCAATGTGGATGACAGTGGAATGTGAATTAGTGCAATTCTGGTTATTTTTCCTCTGTTCACAGAGCTCAGACCCACAAAAAAGTCATAATAGAATTCCCTCCAAAAATAAAGTTTACTGTCAAGTGTCATTCGGGATTGATTACCATGATTCCATGATGCTAGGTGGGCTGCAAATGCCAACAATAGGCTTTTAGTAGCTGACTGTGCACCCACAAGATGTTGAACTGAGCTCCTAACAGTTCAGTCTCAGAGATGGTAGAACATTTCTGTCAAATTTAAACAGAAGTTGTAGCAGACAGCTTTAGGTTTGCTGAGATGAACTTCCAGACCAGGTACAGTTATGGAGGAAGGGATATTATTTATTGAAGCTTATAGATCCAGGGGAAGTTCCATAATGGCAGAAGAAGCTGGCCTGCCTTCACAGGGCCAAACAGAGAGAGAGAAGAAAAATCCAATCAGGCACACAGAGCAAAGCTACAGCCAAAAGCCACAGCACACTTCAGGAACTCCTACTAGGCACACTTTGCATATCTTTACAATGGAATCTCAAACCCACCACCACTCCTTAAGAACTGCCCCCAGTGATATTGCCTCTAGCAAGGTGGCTGCAGATGCAAAATATAAACTAATAAAACACTGAATATACTTGGGGCCATATATTCAAACTACCACAGAAGTGAATGAGAGGTCCATGTTGAATTTAACAAAGAAACACTAAACTACAATCGGGTACAGTTGAATAAACAATGCAATATATATTGCTTAAAAAGCAGGATATGGCTGGGGATGTGGCCCAACTGGTAGAGTGCATGCACAGAGCCCTGAGTTTGATCCCTAGCACCAAACAAAATTGGTATTAGGGGCTTCCCTGAAATCCCTAAGTTGTCAGGAACTATTGACACATAAATACAGGGGTATTTAGAGTAAATGCAGTCTATTGAAAAGAGGAGATCTTTCATGAGATCATATACTTCTTAGGTATGCCTTATATGCTAGTGTCTTAAATCATCTCAAAGCACCAGTTACATAATTTTCCAACAGGTATTTATTTTGTTCGTCACTCCCACAGCCCACATCTGGTTGTTTCCTATTCTTTCTCTTCCATAGGCTAGCAGTGATCCAACTAGAGTGATGATGTAACCAGTCAGCAGTGAAACTAAGCACAGATGTGGTCATCCTTCACTGACACAGCACGTAGTGATAGGTGGAGCAAAGACATGGAAGTCTTTTGTGTTTTCTACTTATAGAAGTCTGCCTCTGGGAGAACTTCAAGTTTTTGATTGTCAGATTATTTCTTCCCTTGTACCTGTCACAAAGTCTCTTTTCAACTCCTCTGATATCAGCTAGAAGGCGATCGTTCCCTGATCTTGGAAAGCAGTTTCAAATCTGCAAGTCAACCAGGTCTTTGAAGGTAGAGCTATCATCCAATCACAAAATCAACAGCCACAAACAAGCAAGACAGCCTGGATACGATGTCTGCAGATGGACATCACAATGGGCTTACTGGATGTGGCTTAGCTGACTCAGTATCGTGAATAGAAAAGAAGAAAAAAAAACGAGATAATACATGTAGAATTATTGACACCAGTTCTATATGCAGAACAGCTGCTTGGGGGCTAAGTATATACTGCATTTTGTCCTGCCACTACTGTCTCTGTTTGTGTTTGGTTTGGGGTGGGAGCAAGAGCACATGACACTGTTGACAACAATCAGTAATTTTCTCAGGGGGACTACCTATTCTCACTTTTAGATTTTTATCATCCATAAAAAAAAGGAGAATGTGAATGAAGAGCTCTGTTAATTTAATAGTTTCAAAGACTACAAGAAAAGCTGATCTACACATGAGTTTTAGTCTTAGTTTATTGTTTTTATCAGAAACAAATTATTCTACTGAACAGTGTACTGTCTAAGAAGATCATGTCTGGCATAAAGGGCAACAAGATAGTAATGTTTGATTCATTAAGCTTGAAATTTTTAACCTTCCGCAATTTGATTAAGTGTAACAATGTAAAATATTATTCAGGAAGAGCTATTTTGATCTTATGTGTGTGTATGTGTGTGTGTGTGTGTGTGTGTATGTGTGTATATATATATATATATATATATATATATATATATATATATGTGACTATTCAACTAACACCCAGTGGTCCTTTTGTCAGTGACTTTTAAGTGACTAAACTATTACCCTTTTAATGACTGTGATCTCTGGCCAGTCAGTTCCAAGACCCAAGCTAACTTTACTGAAGTAAAGTTGTGTCCCATGGAAAGATACTTCCTCATGCTGCATTTACTGTTTAATACACACAAAGATGGTACCGTCATGTAAATGAGCAGGGAGAGGGAAAGAAATCCTGCTCTGTCAGTCAGAATGTGTGTTTATAGTAGAATCAGGAAGCCAAAGCTGCCTCAGAATGAAACAAAGTCTCGGCAGGTATTGTGGATCTTGGAAAGGATTGCATGACTATGTCATTAGAAAACCATATAATTTTTTTCACCCTTTTAATCTTTGAACAAAAGCTGACTTTTGGCACAGGGAAGAAGAGTGTATCTTCTAAACACTAAAAAATTCTTTCAGAGGCCTTTCCAAGATCTTTTGGATGGCTCTCCGCCTCTCACTGGCTGGCAGCTGGCTATTCCATCAGTGTTTGCAGAAGGTCAATAAACCCTGTGCAGGCGGGAGCTGTGGAGTGCATGTGTGAGAAAACCTGCAGTTGTTGCGGTAAATGCAGTGTCCACAAATTCATTAGGCATGCATTTGTTCCTGGAAGTGCTAGGTATTCCGGTAACTGGCTGCCGCCAATGTTTTTAACCATATTCTCCACCTTTGTGCAGATGTTACAGAACAGAAAACCAGTTCTCTGTTCTCACCACCGGCGGCGTCGATTTGTAGGCTGTTACTCCATCAGCTCATTTTACCTTTCCCCTGCTGTAGAAGGGCAGCCTGGGACGATGTGGTTCTATCTGGGCCTTCTTATTAGACCTTGTGAGAAGCGGTTCTCTAGGTGAAGAAACACTGAATCAACATACTCAGCTCTGAGGAAAATGATGGACATCAGGAAGAGAGCTGTGTAATTATAGGTAGTATGAAAGTAGAAGAACTAACTTCTACCTGCAAGATTTTCTTTTTTTTTTCTTAAATAAATATATATTTTTTATTTATATTATTCTGATTTTACATTCATAGTATTGGTTCCATTGTCCTCCTCCCCGTCCTCCCACTTTCAAAGGGGCCCTCATCAATGGGGAATGTGGATCGTGCATTGTGAGTTTGCTCAAGAGTTCTGGTGGATAGGCCCCAGTCTCTGTGCATAATGCCCCAACTTGTGACTCTAACAATCTTTCCGCCTGCAAGATTTTCTTATCCACAGCAGAAGAATTATGTTTTCTGAGACCATTAAAATCTTAAGAAATAGTTCAGTGAGCATTCTTTCTCCACACTAGGAGAGAGAGAGAGAGAGAGAGAGAAAATTGTCCATTCTGAGCAGCACTTTTGTAAACTAATCTTTCTCGATGTCAATCATACTAAGACTACTTGGAATTTATAAGGAGAAATGGTAAAAGGGAAAATGAAGCTGTGTGCTGACATTGCCAAGATTTTACAAGCACATACCAGATCAATCACTGCTACGTTTCGTCTGATCTAATCACTAAGCTGAGAGGAAAACACACGAAACAAAAGTGGAATCACTGCGTTTTTCTCAGAAGACAACACTGGTCTGTTTTTCTTGAAGTAACGTCCCCTTAAGAGGGTGACAATGTTGAACTTCCTGTGATAACAGTAGCTGACACAACACGGCCTCAGCTTACTTGTAACTGGCGAGTTAAAGCTCTGTGAGAAGTGCAAGACCCTTCTATCATGAAGGGAACACATCTGTCCAGGAAATACACTTCACTGTGCCAAAATGCTTTTAGTGATCTGCCCCGAGTGCCCTATCAAACTACAATTCCCTGTCAGCAAGTACCTTATAATTCCTTTCCTTTTATGTTGATGAAAGTCTTGATCTATTATGCCAATATTACATACTTTCCACAGTCTCCCAGAAACTATTACTCGGTAATGTCCATAGAGACCATTCCCTGTTACTTAGACAACCAACCTCAACTAAGAACATTAGCCCTTGCAGAAAAACAGTGACCAGACAGATAGTCAGATTGTGCAATGTGGTTCCACCTTGTGGGAGTACAAAAGTTAAAAATAAGTGAATAAATGAAAGGTAGATTAGACCAGAGAGGTAGTAATGCACTGCTTTTAATGGAAGCCCAGATCCTGAGCAAAGCATATTCCTGACCTGGCAGATTCTGACCATACTGAATGAGTTAGAGTTAGAATGAGCCAGACCTAGAAGTTCCCCTGGGGTTCTACTTGTAGTAGAAGCATCAGTGGAGCCTCAGAATGTAGTCTGGGCAACTCTGTCCCTGCTGAGATAATCATAGGAGCCCCAGTGTTCATTATGGCAAAAGTTATTCAGACGTTCTGATGTGTGTCGTGCTCACAGTCTTCCTGAAGGGCAAACTGAATTCTTAAGTTCCACAGTTTTTGGTTCAGCACAATCATGAGAATCACTTGAGGGATAAAAATTAAAACAACTTTGAGCAGCACACTGATGCTTACCCAAACCAAGGAATTAGGCTGAATGAACGAGAATCATGAATGTGGTAAGTTGAAAATCACTTGGCCCACCATAAGTTTTTAATTTAATTTTTTTTTTGACGGGGACGTTAGTTTCTAGATGACTTACTGAGTGCTCAATAGAAGCCAGGCAATATGTTGGGGTGTTAGGTGCTACCCATGAGATGCTCTTTAATTTGTGTCAAACAGAGTTCTAAGTGTTTTAAGAATATGTGGGAATATAGGCCTGCAATCTCAGCACTTAATAAATGGAGACTGGGACCAGGAATGCTGGAATTCAAAGCAAGCTTTGGTGATAGCAAAATTGAGGACAGCCTGGGCTATAGGAGACCCTAATAAAAAGTGGACTAATTTAATTCCGACAATCACCTATAGGGTGGGTGTGCTATGATACTAGCTTCAGAGGTAAGTAAACAATTCAACATTTTGAGTTACAGGGCTTTAGGTTGCAATGACTCAAGCCTCAGGTCCTTGATCCTGACTGCTGTAATCTTCCCTCCCACCATCAAGTAACACAAAGATCAATGTTGGACAGGTAAACACTGAAGTGAAAACAAAACACAAAGGGCTGGAGAGATGGCTTAATGGTTAAGGCGCATACCTGCGAAGCCTAAGGACCCCGGTTCAGTTCTCCAGGTCCCACATTAGCACATGGTGGCACATACATCTGGAGTTCGTTTGCAGTGGCTAGGGCCCAGGCACGCCCATTCTCACTCTTTGTCTCTCTGTCCCTCTCTCTGTCATGAATAAATAAATAAATAAATAAATAAATAAATAAATAAAAACTAAAAAGTAGAAAAAAATTATTAAAAAAAAATAAAATAAATAAAATGCAAAAAATGCATTTCACTAGACAGTTTATTTTAAAAATGCCTTGTTGAATAAATCACTATTAATATTTTAAATTAAAAAAAAATCCATTGATGACAAAACTGAAGAAACAATGCTTCTGGCCATGAGCCCCTGACTCTGATAATTAAGCCTCTGAAACACTGACACTCCCTTATCTAGTACAAGCTGTTCTGGGTAAAATCTATCATTTCAATATGGCTCCCTATTTTGTTTAACTAGTTTGTCATTTGTTTTTGAACTATTCCACAAAAAACAATCCACAGCCTCACATATTTTACCTACATAAAAGGTAACTGGAGGCAGAGCTAGGAGGATCACTGTGAGTTGGAGGCCATCTGAGACTACAGAGTGAATTCCAGATTAGCCTGGGCAACAGTGAGATCCTACCTTGAGAAACAAACAAACGAACAAACAAACAAACAAACAAACAAAATAAATGAACCAAAAGATAACTTTCAGAGGCAGTAGTAAAATTTCAGTAGCTTTTTTTTTTCATTTTTGGCAAGATGGTACAGCGAAGAAGACTGCTATCTAATACAGTTCTTCAACAGTTGTGCTCCTCCGTGGGTGGTCTCCACGAATAATACAGGATTTGCAATAGACCTTTTCCCCTTAATATCCCAGGAATCTTGAGAGGAGAATTATAAACCCCATGGTGTAGGTAGAGTTCAGAATTTTAACTCCATATTCATTTGATTGTTTAATATTTAAGCACTATTTGTTAGAGGCCCAAGTTGGCCAAACATTTCAAGTAATTTCCCATAGCAGAAACTCTAGCTTATAAAAATAACTCTGCAAATAATTTGTAAGTGATGTTCTTATGTCCACATGCCATCTAAGGAAATGTTGGAGTTGGTATGCTATTTTAGAGAAGGATCATGCTAAAGATTCCAATACAATTTACTATGACACAAAGTTGTGGGTGGAACAGTCTTCAGTATGATTCTTTGGGTAGATATAACAGATAGAAAAGCTCTCCATTTAAAACATGTCTCTGTGGGGGTTACTTAATTATTCATCAGGCTTTAGAACCATGTATTCAAGCTTTATAATCGTTTTGTTTAAAAAATGTCATTTACATTTTAGGTGGGGCTATGTTTAATAGAAAAAGTAAACCAAGTGAAAAATTAAGCCACCAACCCCATCATAAAGGAAGACAGGATACAATTGCCTTTCATGTGACTTTAAATCTTTCATTTATTTCATTCAATGTATACAAATGTATATTTGTTTAGAGATACAGTTTTGTAATTTATTCCCATACACGTGACTACTAAATAGAGAGTACTAACCCTAGGCACTTCAAAATGAATCAACCATGGCCAAAAGCTTAAGAAATGTACAGTTTAGACAGGAAAATGTGAGTTATAGAAGAGTAAGGAATAAACCAAGTGGATGGTAATTCCAACTGTGTACTTGAAGAGTTCAAAAAAAAAAGGAATGATCACACCAACTTTAGACACTGAAATGGTTCATGGAGGGAATGCATATCTAAGGACAGATAGTGGGAGACTTGCATGCAAGTCCCAGAAAATGGTAGACTTAGACGAAGGCATGAAGGTAACAAAGAAGCCATTCAAAGGGCAATGGTAAATTCATAATTCAAATATCATAATACCAAAAGGAAAAAAAACAGAAACTCATAACCAGAAGTGAGATGTGCCTTGAAAGAGGAATATGAAAAATCTGAATTGGAAATCATGATGAGGAGTGAACCCTTTTCTTTCCAGAAGATACAGAACCTTTTGAAGAGGGTAGTTGTAACATTAAAATTGCCATTTTTTACGAGCATATCAGATAGTTGAGTAAGACAGAAAAAAACACTAGAAATAGGAAAGCCTGTGTGTGTGTGTGTCTGTGTGTGGGGGGGTCATGTAGAGTAAGTGATGAACTCATAAATATTATAATGAGAAATGGAATAGGAGAGAGATTTGAAATTTACTTTTGATGATTTTCTAGAATCTGCCATTTGGTTAGTTTTGTTTTGTTTTGTTTTGTTTTTTGGGGAGTAGGGTTTCACTCTAGCTCAGGCTGACCTGGAATTCACTATGTAGTCTCAGGGTGGCCTTGAATTCATGGCGATCCTCATACTTCTGCCTCCTGAGTGCTGGGATTAAAGCCATGCACCACCACACCCGGCTCCATTTGGTTAATTTTAAACTGAGTTTAAAACTTCAAATTTCCCCAACATGTCAAAAGAACATCTCAAGGGAAAACACTTGGTATGAAAAAAGAAGAAGAACAAAATTTCCTTTAAACAGGAGATAGTTTAGTATGTGTGAGTCTATTGAGAGTTCTCTTCACCCTCCCCCCCCAACACACAATATCCTCACAAAAGTAGGTTTAAAGCTTGAAATCCGGAGAACAGATGCATTTCATATGACCAGGACCATTACTAAAAATATTCTCCAGGATTTTTGTTCCAGATGAAAGTGCTACTTGGATAAATATGAGCTTTCAAGTTGAAGGTGTCACTCTTCATACTGAGATGTGTTCTTACGTGAGAGTGACACTTCCTGTGGTGTGAGTGTACCTCTGATATCACCAGCACATTCTGATGGCAACTTTGCACAGATTGAAGAGAAGAGACTTACAGTGGAGGCTAACAAGGCACATGGCTTTCCAAGATAAGGTCAGAAAGACTGCAGCATTTTGTTGCGCCCTGCTCTCCAAAAGCCTGCACAGAGCCAGCCACTACCATGACACTTAACTGCTGGTACTTCTGAGTGATGGACAGAGCTGCTCAGTGCTGTGCTCTGAATCCTGACTGGTGTGGCAGAAAGTAAAGCTGACTTTGTGTGCCACAGAGGGGAACTCAAGTTCCGTTTTAGTCACATGGGTCACAAATTCATTTAATCTAAGGTAAGATCATTTTTACTTTAGAAACGTGGGATTCGTCAGTTCAACAGACAGTGGTTTTGCTGTGAAACGTGATCTGATTGTTCATTGGTTTGTTTTACTTTTGGCAGTGCTGGGGACTGAACTCAGTGTTCTACCATATTCCCAGCTCTTAATTTTGTGTTAAGTGACAAATAAAGGCTTTTTATATTTATCATGCTTAACATGATGTTTTAACATGCGTATACATAGTGGAATGGCTAAATAAGGGTATTTAACATTGTTACAAGTTACCATGTATGTTTTTTGGGGGGGAAACACACAGAAACAGCTCAGAAGCTTTCAAATATAAAATATACCACTATTAACTATAATCTAAATGACATATAAAAATCTTTTGAACTTTATTTCTTTAAGCTAACTGAAATTTTATGTCCCTTGACCAAGCGGTCCCCAATCCCTTACTCCTTTAACCTCTGCTAACTACCTGTTTATTTTCCTTCTCAATGAATCCAGGTATTTGTGTAAACATAAATCAACCTAGATGGAATTATGTTTAGTAAAATAAGATATAAACAGGAAAAATTAATATTGTATGATACAACACAACATGTAGCATTCAAAAATAATAAAGAGAATTTTAGATAAGTACCAAAAATGACTATTTAGGCAGTTATTTGTCAGAAGAGTTACAATCTAATTTCCCTTCTGTCTACCTGTCTGAATTTTTAATAACCAATTACCCAACATTTTATTTTAATAACAGTTGATTCCACTGCATTTCTCAAAAATACACTTGGGTACTTGCTGCATTCTAAACATTGGAGACAGTTTTAATCTTCAAGTGGTTTATTTTCTAAACTGAGTGAGAAACTCTTGCCTTTTTTTGTAAATAAAGTTTTTTCTATAACTTTGAGAAGATATCCAATTAAACCTTTACACAATAGGGTTTATTTATAATATGATCTGCCAAATTAATTTTCTAAATATTACTTATCCAAAGGTGTTTAACAGTTTTTAGTTAATTTTTTTTTTCACTACTGAGGATCAATTCTATGGTCATGTGCATTCTAGGCAAGCACTCCAGCGCTGAACTACCTCCTCAACCTGAGACAAACTTCTGAAGTATTATTTATTTATTCTCTGAATTCCCTACAGATTTAAGGGGTTTCCACATTCCCATGAAAGAATAGAGGAGAAGTGTTATAGTAGAAATGACTCAAAGGGGACCAGATATTACGTGTGTTAAGCACTCATTATACATTGAAATTGCAGTGAATTTTTCAGATGGTTATGAACGCGTGTTATTTTAACCTGCTCTGTTGCCTATTCCTCTGACACTTTGGTCCACACAGAAAAACCTTTCAGATCTATTTCTGTACTACTTAATGAGAGGATAGACTCATCTTTTAGTTACAGCCATTTTAAGTTAAAACATACACATGAGGATGATAAAAGAAAAGATACAACATATATAAATATTGGGCTTTTAAAGCTCTAGTCAGTACGAAATAAAAGTATCCCATGCTCAATTTAGTGCTCTTTTCATCATTCCCATACACATGTGATTTCCTGCAAGGATAATAAAGCTTAAGTTCCAGTGTCCTGACCTACAAAGGACCCCTTAACATACTTGCTATGACGTATGCATTTGGTATTCTGGTTTTGGAAGAACATTCTTCAAGCTGCATAATGCCTTACAAAACCAAGAGCTCATCTGTCCAGACAGCTTGGCCTGATCAGTAACTGTAAAACATGGGATGAAGTTGTGGAGGTAATGCACACTTTGACTAACCTTCTTCCTCACTTCTTTCTCCTCCTCCTTTACAGTTAAAGAGGAGTATGGTTAAGGGGAAAAGAGTCATTATTTCTACACTTTAAATAGGAACCATCTATGGGTCACTCTTAACTGTAAAATATCAGGCCAAACCAAAACACTTAAATGCTTGGCTTAACCCTCAGGTAAATTTCTCTGATAGAGGCAATGCTCTCTCTGGAGAACTACTTTAAAAATCACACCCCCTTCTTTTGTTTCTGGACATGAAAGTTTACAGCACAGCCTTTACTTACAAGGATGGAGACATGGTAGAGTTCATTCCGTCACTGGAAGAGCTTGTGGGACATGTTCTCTGCACCAGGCTCTGTGCTAAGTCACAATCTTCACATTCTTCCTCAATAGCAATATGAAATAATAGTTTTGATGAACACACACAGCAAACAGTGTATTTCATGCACTGCTTGTAGGTACACCGACCAGAGCAGACAAGGAAGTGCTCATATTGCTTGGGAATACTGCCTTAGGAAAAACACAACACAGAGAATCCCAGGGATTCCAGTCAGCTCATTCTCTGTCATAATTATGGAGGAAGACTCGTTGGCAGATCAACCACTGAAAAGCAACTTGCCCATAAATTTTGATGAGAACTAGTTAGTAAATCAAACATCAATTTTGAAGTTTTACCACTCATTCAAATAATTGTATTGAATGTTACCAATGTGATTTACCACTTTAACTTGTTTATAGATTGACACTGTGGCACATAATACTTGGTGTTCACTAATATTTCTTTTTTGAATGTGTGAATGAATGAATGAACAAATTATATCTGACACAACCTATTCATTATCTTAGGCAAGCCGTACTATAATAGAAAAGTAGGCAGAACTGGGTGTGGTGGCACATGCCTTTTATCCCAGCACTCGGGAGGCAGAGGTAGGAGGATCACTGTGAGTTCAAGGCCAGCCTGAGACTACATAGTGAATTCCAGGTCAGCCTAGGCTAGAGTGAAACCCTACCTCAAAAAAAAAAAAAAGAAAGAAACAAAGAAAAGAAAGAAGAAAGAAAGAAGGAAAGAAAGAAAGAAAGAAAGAAAGAAAGAAAGAAAGAAAGAAAGAAGGAAAGAAGGAAAGAAAGAAAGAAAATAAGAAAGAAGAGAGAAAGAAAGTAGGCAGAGCCTGGCATGGTGGCATACCCCTTTAATCCCAGTTCTTGGGAGGCTGAGGTTGGAGGATCACCACGAGTTGAAGGTCAGCCTGAATTTCAGGTCAGGCTGGGCTAGAGTGAGGCCCTATCTCAAAACAAACAAACAAACCAAAAATAAATAAATAAATAAATTAATTAATTAAATTAAAATTAAAAAACTACAACAACAACAACAAAAAAAAAGGAGTAAGAGAGGAACCTTATCATAACCTTCTAAAGATACTTATTTCTTGACATCATTTTTGTAGGCATTGTAAGCACACATTTTACCTAGTTCTCAGCTTATTCTAAGACTCGTGAATGGATGTAGCAATGATAGCCATCATTTCTCTAAAGAGCTAATCACATTCTTGCAGGAGGTACCAAGCAAACAAAATATGTTTTCCCATTTCCTAAAGAATGAGGTCCTCTAAAGATGAAATTTACCTATCGCCATAATGAACTGTTTTCTGCCCTTTGATTTGTCCCAAATAAATCAGTGATAATTTCATAGAAAGTTAAAAAAATTGGGATGACATTACCTTTCTTGGAAAATTAGTTCCAAGCAAAGTTAGGTTCTTGTTTCTCCTCAGAAACGAATTATCCATTTTTAAATCACATGATAAAATGAAACAATAATTTCACTGATTTTCTTGGAGTATATACTGAATCCGTACAAATAGAAATTTCTGATAAGATTGGCATCTTTAGTACTGCTACATATCATGAATAATTTTGTCATTTATGTTTGATAAAATATTTAATAAAATATTTTAATCATGAAAATCATGGTCCTATTAAGTGCTTCTTTTTGAAAAAACTATCTCTAATATCACATAGGAAATATTTATGCCAACATAATTTACACTTAAGTAAATTTTAAGATATTATAACCAATATAGAAATAATAGGGGAGCTGAGTGTGGTGGCACACACCTTTAATGCCAGCACTCAGGAGGCAGAGGTAGGAGGATGGCTGGGAGTTGGAGGCCACCCTGAGACTACATAGTGAATTCCAGGTGAGCCTATGCTAGAGTGAGACCCTAACTCGAAAAACCAAAAGATAATAAGAAAGAAAGAAGGGAAAATGGGGAAAATAAGCAAATGGTAACTGTCTTAAAGAAAGATGTATCTTGTCTTTTGATAAGTTTTAGCAGTTTCAATCTCCAGCCCTCTGTAGAGTTTTCTTTATTTTTTTTTTCTTTTTGTTCATGAACTGGTGAAATATCCTCAAATGACTCATGTTATCACCTCATTGGTTCAACAGTGGTGAATGTCTAGAATTGATCAATTGTAGAGGAAGTTCTGGACCTCTTGTTTCCTTAGAATTTCTTCACTTCAGCCATCCCAAACAAAAGCAGTTGTTGATCACAGATTCTGGCCATTCATAGTCTGAAATGTCTATAATCTCATAAACTTATTGGCTAGTGGTTATTTCTTTTAAATTCCAGTAGTAGCCAAAAATGCAAAAACAACACCATATATATATATATATATGTATGTATATATGTATATATATATATATATGTGTATGTATATATGTATATGTATGTATGCCTTTTGCTTCACTTGGGGCTGCATGCAAGCTATTACCTATTTAATTTAAGTATAAAAACCAAACACCACTAAATATTCAAAGTGTAGGTCCAAAGTGTATTTTCAAGACATTTTAATATAAATTTAAGCACCTAAATGTAATCACTCTCCATTTCCTTTACCGATTTCTAATCTAGAAAAGACAGGGTAATCCCAAGAGGGTAAAAAAGACTACATTGACAAGTCTTCAATGTAATTAAGTTTATGATTCACAGTAAATATCATACTACCAGAAGCTTAAAATCTCAAGCAAATAGTTGCTAAAATCTTGATTGTTGTACCTTTGGTAAAAACACAGAAGTCATATGCATGGCATTACTAGTAAAGCATTTGAGGTTGGGTTTCTAAGGTTACCCATGTTGGAATCTAGTTGTTTGTCAGGAATGGTGTCCCAAATCGCACTCTGTAGCTAGTCAAACCCTAAATTGACTTGCCAATGGTGTGAGGAGGATTTCTCTCACTATGACAAGTATGACTATGCAACCGAAAAAGTTTAGTTTGCCCTTCACTAACAGTGATTTATAGAAGGTTTGGTGGGGGGGGGGGAGGATATTTTATTACCCAAAAAGGAGAGGAGAACCTTGCCCGAGGCAGCACTGTGACAGTGCCAGGGTGGATGGCTGTGAAATACCAAGCGTGCGTGTTGTGGTGGTGTCTGAAAGCACTGGTTACTGTGCTGATCTTTTGCTATCATGCATGGCTTTTCCCGGATCTACTTCCTTATAATTACTCGTGACAACAGGGTAGTGAGCAGAGCCTTGAACTCTACTTCAATTCTTCTTTTGTTTCCATTGACAGATGGCTTCTGCTGAAAGTTTCCAAATAATTTCCTCCAGCCTTTAAGAAAGAAAATGTAATTCTATATTTTCCTAATTAAATAAGTGTATATTTTAACAGGCTATTTAAACATTTGTCCTCTAAGCTGTCAATTTCTTTATTTCTCTAACCTTGGACATCCATCAAAAACAGTCTGTGACTGTTAAAGTGCATTTTGCACATAATCAGCTGGCTAAATCTCAGTAACTGAGGAAAATCAGGACAAGCCTAACAGTAGCCAAGCTCTAAATAGGACTTTAAATAAAAATAGAAAATGTGACTCAGAATACAGTACTAGTTCTTCATCTTACAGATGTCCCCAGCCATCAGAGTCAGCGTGGGCTGTGACACTGGTAAGTGTGTGCTAAATGGGTAAATGTGAGGAGAGAATGGTAGGCTTTTTTCCCCCAGACTATCTTTTGGACTATTACTTCACATTATCTCATGTTTTACAGAGTGTACTGAAAACTCTGCCTACTCATCTCTTAGTTGCCTTAATAGCAAGCTTTCAGGGAACCTTAAATGAGTAATAGAATTGCCTCCCTTTTCTAATGACATTTTAAGTTTACAAAATAGAACTTAGGAAACAAGTGTCTGGCTTCAGTTTTTTTATTAGCTTAACCATCACCTCATTAAGCAAAATGATGTCTGCCACGACACATCATTCATAAGGCCAACTGCACAGAAAAGACTGTATCTCTGACCGTGGAATGGACATGACAGAAATGCTGTCATGATATTTATATCCCACCTACTTGGAAGAGCAATTGAGAAACTCCATATGGACTCCAGTTTGCCTTTAGCCCACAGGACTGAAGTTTCTTAAGTGGGTTAAATTAAGAATTTGGGGTAAGTATAAAACTTTGTAAATACTCATTTTTGTAATTCTAGGTAACTTTTTTATTTGATCGTTTAGTCAAAGGCAATGCCTTCTTAGAAAACTTATGTTAAGGGAAGGTATAGCAGGGAAAGTTAAACAAAACTATGAAGTAGCCCAGAGGTGCATTAATGAGAGCAAGGTACCTACACCTGGTTTAAGCCAACTAGAAAAAAAAGTTCCCTGGGATTTCAATTATCTTAGATGACTGAAATCCCCTCCTCTCGTTTCTCAGCCTTGGCAAAGGGCAGGTGGTACAAGTCCAGTTCCTCTGTAAGTTCCTGTAAACAAAACTACTTATTTATAGACAGTTTCTCAGTACTGTTTTCAGGAGCTTAGTAAAAATGTAACTCAGTGTCACCTATGAACTGCAAAGAACAATAGTCATATAATCCTTTGTTCAGATTTTTACAATTACACCAAGGTGATCTGATAGTCTGTGTTCTTGGAGGGGCCTCAGACTTATGAGAGATGACTGATTTAAAGGAACACAGAAAATAAGCTCCTGGTTTGGGAACAAAAAGAAAATTGGACTGACATGATGGAACTCTTCCAGCAGACCTAAGCAAAACTCAGTGTTTCCACTTCTCCTTTCTGTGCGTTCTCCATTCTATAGAGTATTCATGAAAATCAACTCTGATGGAAGAATAGCTTAAGCCTCAGTGTACAAAAACACTGTGAGAACGAGTTCTCCGTGTATATACACGATAATGACAGCACTGTGTCCCGGAAATAAGTAAGCTTCCCCAAACTTGTGCCTTTTTAAACTTAGGCAAGCCAAAGTAAGGTAACAAAAATACCAATACTAAAGCCTTTCTTTAGTAGATATACATACATAGACATATATAAAACTTATGTATTTCATTGCACTGTCATTTATTCTAATAATTCCTAAGTGCAGATTATCTCAGTATATATTTCAGAAAATGATCTTTTTCAATTGTTTTTTTTTTTTTTTTTTTTTTTTTTTGAGGTAGGGTCTCACTCTGGCTCAGGCTGACCTGGAATTCACTATGTAGTCTCAGGGTGGCCTTGAACTCTCGATGATCCTCCTACCTCTGCCTCCCGAGTGCTGGGATTAGAGGCGTGTGCCACCACGCCGGCTTTTTTCAATTGTTTTAATCTAGACAGGTTACATATGAAAATGGAAGGAGCAGGGATAGATACTTGGAAAGATAAGCAACATGGCATGTTCATGTAATCATTTCATGCACTCAAACTCATGACACACATTCAAGAATTAGACATAATTACATAATTACCAATGTTAATCTGAAAGTGCTCATCAAATTCAAGGCAACATATTTGTCCTGAAGTGAATATAATTTCAAGGACATATAAACACAGTCTTACCTTAAGGAACCACATTTCATGAAAATGTTAAAATGAAAACTTTATTAAAGCAGATACACTTCTCATTGCTGACACACAATAAGCACCTGCCGCATATTTGCATTAAATGAATATATAATATATAAAATCAAAGAACCCCAACAAAATACATGAGAAAAAGTCTCAAACGTTATGAAAGACAACAGGATTTCCAAGGGATAAAGAATAACTCTTCACTGAATTATCAGTAAGCAGCCCACAGTGTTGTACAAATTGAAAATAGCTGAAAACAGGGCATTGTTGAGTTGACAGCAGCAAGAGAGGAAGTACCAGGCAAAGAATAAAAACAAGAAATTAAGTAAGGGTCGAGTAAAATGTATGGTGCAAACAAACAAGAGGTGTAGAGGAGGCTAATTCAGCCTGAGTAGGTGCAGACGTTTTCAGAAAAAGATAGATTGGAGTTAGACTCAAAAGGCATGGGTTATTATATTAAGATATGACAAGTGCATAAGTGCTCTCTAGGTGTTCTTGAGTACTCATTCCTCATTGCTAAATATTTTGAACATCAGTACATTGTCTTTTATGTTTATGTGTTAGAATTTTATATATGCATTATATGGAAGTTCATACACAGATATATCCATGTAAGTTGCTATTATAAATTTACATTTCATTGTCATACAACAAATACAGCAACATATTATATGCACAATTCATGAGTTATATATATATATATATTTTTTTCATATGCCTCTTCTTTAACCTCTCCTGAATTGTTAGCTCACTGAGAACAGGAAACATGACATTGCAAGTACATAGTGCATTATTTTGCACAGAATAAGTGCTTGCTAAATATTTGTCGATGAGGGACAAGAATGAACAGTTGAAAGATGATCGGAAAAGAGAGAATTATGGCTTATTTGGGGGCACATGTCTGCTTGAAACTGCATCTCTGGAAGTAGATCTGTCCTGTTAAGGTTGACTTAGCAGCTCCTCTTGCATAGCTCCAATTCTCCCTGGCTGGAGCACCACAATCTTCATCCATTCAGATGAGGGTGGTCACAGCTTTTCACAATCACTAGTGTCTGTACTCTTACAAACTTCATTTGTGCCTTTCACCCTGTCTTATTTCTGTAATTAATACTCTGTCTTTTTATTTGATCTATCTGATGAATTATGTTTCCTATCATAACCCTTTATCATGACTGATATAAAATATAAGTCTAGGGCTGGAGGGATGGCTTAGCAGTTAAGGTGTTTGCCTGCAAAGCCAAAGGACCCAGGTTCAATTCCCCAGGATCCACTTTAGCCAGATGCACAAGGTGGCACATGTGTCTGGAGTTTGTTTGCAGTGGCTGGAGGCCCTGGTGCACCCATTCTCTCTTTCTCTCTCTCTGTCCCTCTTTCTCTCTGTCAAATAAATAAATAAATAAATATATATATATATATATATGTATATCTACTAAAAATTAAAATACAGAAAATAAAAATTACTGGTCATTCAAATGTCTTAAGCCTGACACTTCTTTGTTTACCAATTTTCAAAATATTATACTATTAAATAATAACTTCCCCTTTTCTATGTAAGATAGGCCAAATATACTATAGAGGTCCTATAATGATACTTTGATGAATTTTCAGAAAAGATCTCATTTTTTTTTTTTTTTTAATAAATGAAGGCTCAGGACTTCCCATTCTATACCTGCATGCAAGCTACACTGTGACAAGATCGTATGAATCATTTCACTAACTTAAAGAAAACTCTGGAAACAGCCCCAAAAGTTCAAAAAGCATCATTTATACACGTGCACATGTCCATTTTCTACATGAAGGCAACCATATGTGATTGTCAAAGCCCTAATAGCTGGATTAGTAGTCAAAAATTTTCACCCAGGTGTGTGTCAGTTCCAACCTGTACTTCAGTGAAATGTGTAGCTGGCAAGCACCTTGATAACCAAAATAAGCATTTATTCTAAGAGGTGTTATCATGAGAAAGCCTGAGTAAAAATATAATATGAATACAAAGAAAATTTAATAAGTGTAGATAAATAAAGGATATGCCTATATATTTTGAACATATTCTTGAAAAGAAATTATAAAGAGAAATTTTCCATAAAACATTTTTAGAAACATTGATTATTTTTTACATGATTTTTAAAATAGATATACTTAATAAAGGACTAAAAAGAAATTTCTTGTGATGAGTTTTTAAGAAAATCTTGTTTTGAGAGGAACATTAAAGCATTCCACTCTACTACTTTAAGTTGACTTAATAACCCACAAAAGCAAGTAGATATCAAAACAAAGAGAGTCCTTGAGTATGTTCTGGGAGTTAAATTCTTATAGCACTACTTTTCTAATAAGAAGGAGGTCTCATGTAAGTTCACCAAGAGTACATACGTAGACCATAACCTCAGGCCAAATAGGAAGCCAATTGATTATTTACCTTGAATGAACAGAGTCAGTAGCAAGGAATCCAAAACACAACAAAGGGAATTCTCTGGACAGTTTAAGGCAATCTTTGTCAAGTGGTATCACAGTTACTGAGGTAACAGAATGCCCTTGTGCTTTCTTCTGTGATATGTTTGAAAGATGGCTGTGATTAAATTCATAAAATGGCAGAGATTTTATTTTCTTTATTCTTTTCTTTTCTTTTGACTTTCTTTTTTGGTGTGCACAATCTGTCCATAGCAAAGAGAAGGCATGGAAATCAAAGGCAACCTTTCCTCCTTGCTTCTGATAGCAGAATGGCCAAGACTGTGGGTGACACTGGAAACACATGAGACACAAGACCACTTACAAAGATCAGTAAATTCAAGTTACATTCACAATCTATGGCTCTCAGAAAAGTGACCAGTGGAAAAAGATGTATTACATAAAAAAAGAAAACATCTGCTACCAGAGTACTACTATAAACAGAAACAAATTTTGTAAGCTATCAGAACCACAATGTCATTTTGCAATTCGATTCAGCTTTCTTCTCATGCAACAATCACTTCTTTGCATAAATGTGACAAATTCATTAAGGCCATAACTTTATGCTACTTCATAATCACACTATGACCCTTAGGTATTTACAACTTGACTTCTACTCTTAGAAATCCTACAGATGATCTTTTTTTTTTTTTCAAGGTAGGGTTTCCCTCTGGTTCAGGCTGACCTGGAATTAACTATATTAACTATGTAGTCTCAGGGTAGCCTTGAACTCATGGCAATCCTCCTACCTCTGCCTCCCAAGTGCTGGGATTAAAGGCGTGCGCCACCACATCCGGTTCTACAGATTATCTTTGCAGCATTCAACTTATGTTATCACAACATCCAGTTATAATTTTTCTCTTTGGGATTAATGACATGGTATATCTTGAGTTTCCCCCATCTATACAGCTCCCACACTCATCATGGTGTATCTTGAGTTTCCCCTTATCCATCTGTATTGCTCCCACATTGATCACCCCAGATGCTTAAATCTCTGACATCAGCCCATTTTCTAAAAATTACCATTTGGAGGATCCTTAGTTTTATTTAATAAGAAAAAATTACATTTTCTGATAATATTGTTACTTTTAGATCACTTTTTGTCTGTTTGGTTGTGGAGAATAAATTTTCACATGAGACAGTCATGACTAGACCCTTATTCATATCAATTGTAGCTTTTCTGTTTAGGATATTACTACAATGCATAAAATCATAGAGAAGTTCTATACTAAGCATTCACATTTATCAATTATGATAAGGATAGTGTTGATTCTCCAAAAGTTTTCAACTTCTGACTTAAGAAGCAGTTGAGTAGTAACGGTTGTCCATTTGTGAAAAGTCTGATTCTCAGAAGAACTGTAATGGTATAGCAATTTCTTATATACAAGAAGAAATTGTTGTATTCAGAATGTAGACTTGCCTTGAAAGATTTGTTCATATACTATTAGCTAATGAAGTTTTCATTTTCTGCACTAAGAATACACAATTGTCGTTACTTTTTCTACCAATCCTAGTGGTCAGCAACTATAAACACCTGCCCTGATTCCTCAGTTTTTTTTTTTTTTAACTTATTATATGTTCTTTGGGCCTCTCCTGTTTCCTTGGCATCCTGAACTCTAAATTTGAGTGCTCCTGATAACTCATAGTACTGAGTAGGTACTATTAGTTGTAGCACTGTGTTATTATTAGAAGGAACCAATTGATCATGAAGACATGAGTCCCCGAGAGGCAGCAAGATCTGCTGAGCTCAGACAGGGAATGAGCCAGCAGACTGAAGCATCACCTCCCGACACACCAGGCTAAGAGCCATCATCACATGTTAAACTTAAAACGTCTAACACAAAGGTTAATGCCAGATCAGATATCATTTGTATTTTATTCTATATAAGTAAGTAGTAGCTGCCACCAACATTTTAAGAAAAATTATCAAATAAAACATTGAACTTGGAAAATTAAAATCTATTTTCCTAATAACCTATGAAATTATTAAACATCTTAGCCAAAGAATAAATTATTATGGTTCAAGGAAAACTGATTTGAAAGGCAACTTCTATACTGTATAGCAGCATTTATTTATTTATTATTTTTACTTATTTATTTAAAAGAGAAAGAGAGGGAGAATGAGACAGATAGAGGGAGGATGGGCATGCTAGGGCCTCTTACTACTGCAAATGAAATCCAGATGCATATGCCCCCCCTTGTGCATCTGGCTTACATGGGTACTGGAGAATCAAACCTGGGTACTAAGGTTTTGCAGGCAAGCATCTTAACCACTAAGGCTATTTTTGAGGTAGGGTAACTGGTCCAATCTGACCTGAAATTCACTATGTAGTCTTAGGCTGGCCTTGAACTCACAATTCTCCTCATATATTACAGATATGAAAAATGAAACTCAGGTTATTTATGTGGATTTTGAGTCTAACCATGTGATTACATAACCAGGACTCCAATACATGATTACTCATAAATTTTCTTTATTCAATTGTCTCTTATCCCTCCTTCTCTCATGGGCTTTCACTCTTGAGAATATCCAAGAAATCTGAATGATTATTTTCAGTTTTCATGACTAAAATGTTGATATTCTAAATTCACATTAGTGGATATTTGATTTACCACCATTTTTGGCCCCATCTAGCTATTTGAAAATATTTGTTGAAAGAAAAAGAAATGGTCAGTAATGGTCTTTAAAATTCTCTATTTTGAGATGCGTTAGGAGAATACTAAAAATTACTAAAACAAAACGTTCTTAATAGCTCTTGAAATCAACATTTGAATAAATAATTCATTGAAATTTTTCATGATCTTCATGTTGACAAGTAAACATTTGGTATTCAAGTGACAATAATGTAAGTTGGAATTACATATTTATTTTAAAATTCTGTTTTCTTAAGATTTTGGTAGCCATTAATTTTCACAATTTTTGTGCATTTCAAATACTCTGGAGTTTAATGGTGGTATTCACAACCTTATTTACTTGCAGTTCTACCTTTCCTTGGGGCATTTTTAAGTGCCCAAAACTATTAATAAGGATGAATAAATAGACACAAATGAGCTAGTTTTCAGTCATTTATAATTTAGTCTACTATGTGCTAATACTGTGTCCTCCGTTAATCAAGCTCAAAACACAAGCCTAACATTGTGCTGGACAGAGATGAGGCAGCTGTGGTGGAATTCAGTCAAAATATTAATTTAGACATTTGGGAGCCATCACTTTCTTGAGAAAACAATCAGGTAAAATATATTCATTTTCAGCCAAGCTCCACTCCCATGCCCATGGATTGCACAACCCTGTTAAAGTCAGTAAGTGTCAAAGTCTTGAGCTGTGGACTAGACAACATTGCCCAATAACCACAATTAAGGTTTCCAGCATCTGCTCTTCCTCTTTTGCAAATCGGAATTCTTCTTCCTATGCTATCTCTCATATACATTATTCATGCTGATGTTGAAATAGTGACAATTTATGGGGAGAGTTCAGTAGTTTTGTGTAGCATTGAAAATCACTGCTCAAATAACAGAAGAAAAACTTACCCCAGGAAATTATCTCATAAAAGTATTTAAAATTCTTTTTATTATGGTGTGTTTTAAACACCACACACACACACACACACACACACACACACACACACACATATACACAAACAAACACATATACATACAGAGAGAGAGAGAGAATACAGTATCTTATTAAACCTTTGGTTCATCCACAACAATAAAGCTAAGATTTTAAATACATACATATATATACACATACATACATACATACATACATACATACATACATACATACAGAGAGAGAGAGGGATTACAGTATCTTATTAAAGCACTGGTTCATCCACAGCAGTAAAGCTAAGCTTTTAACCTTCAGTTTCATGTTCCTTCACTGACCAGACTTAACTTTACTTCCCCTTTTCCCCCAACTCCTACATTTGCAGTTTTTCAGTCAAGTCTGTCTATCTTGCAATCACCTCTCTTACTTGTGGTTTCTAGTCTCATTTACTTAAATCTTTTTTCCAGAATCCTCTGTCTATAATTCCAGAGCTCTGACGTTATTATAGTTTGCTATAATTTGATATCTGAACACATTGATAATTTCCAGTGATTTTTATGTTCTGAAAGAGCTTTCATGTTCCCCCTTTGCTCTTTATAGTGGGGAGAGGGCAAATCAGCCATCAAAACAGGCACTGGCTTTGCGGCTGAAGCCTGACAGAGATCCAAGAAGACCTAATGAGAATTAAAACATAAAACTGAAAAAAAAAGTTATTATACTTTTATTTAAAGTATTTATTTTGTTATGAAAATTGGGGATTTTAGTACATTAACTATTACAACTTTTCTATTACAAACCTATCAAACTTATAGATTACCAAAAAGAAAATTAAATGTAAAAAGGTTAAGTTTTACAGTAAAACGGAGATTTAGAGTAAATAAATTTCTTAACATAAGAAGAGATGACAGCCGGGCGTTGTGGCGCACGCCTTTAATCCCAGCACTTGGGAGACAGAGGTAGGAGGAATGCCAAGAGTTCAAGGCCACCCTGAGACTATATAGTTAATTCCAGGTCAACCTGGACCAGAGTGAGACCCTACCTCGCAAAACCAAAAAAAAAAAAAAAAAAAAAAGAGATGACATTATTATTTGCCTTATTATGCACTCAATCAATATATCCAAATATGCTAAACTGCTTAAAGGTGATGAGAAACCATGCAGAGATTGTCATTTCTTTAAATCTCTATTATTATTATTATTATAAGCAACATATTTCATATGGATACATCATGTGTTGGTACCCTCTTTTCCCTCATCCCTGACCCCAATTATAGGTACTGAATATACATCTTCAATCACTCAATGAATTAACAAACTGTTCCATGAATAACCAAAGGTCTATGGCTGAAATCAAAGAATCTCCATGGTACGTTTTTCTAAGGTTTGAAACAAATAGTTTTTTGCTTTAAGAGAAATTGGCTGGTGGACTTACTGATTTATTACAAAAACCAACTCCCAGGAAATCTCCAAAAAATATTTTTACATGGGGTTAGGAAATTTACAGGGAATTCTAAAATTTTCATTTATCCCTTCTATGTAGACCACATTTGTTTTCTGTGTAATCCTTTTCCCTTTCTAACAACAGCTGCACCACTACTTAGCGCCCCTTAGTCTAACAGTAGTCACAACTCAGACTTCCAAACTGCCTCTAAGAGAAGCACTAGAGGGGGCCAAAGAGCAATTCAATGTGGGGTGTCCCATTGGCCTACCCAACACCTCATCCCTTCTGCACTTGTTAAATCACACACTTAATCAGGTCATTGATTGACCTTATAACTCTGTCTAGTAGGTGCAAATGATTACAGTTGGTGCTTTTAGAGAATACAAAGAAATATGCCACTGAAAGAGGATTTAGCGTTGCTGCTTTGACTACCCTCAAGCAATAGTCAAGGGTTCATGACATGTAGCAATTTGTAATGTTGCTGAGGCATGAAATTGAATTACATGTGGCAAGCGGCTGGTCTTTAGCAAGAACCCCTTAGCTGGAGTGTGCCTAGATGACTGGCCCACATATCTTCTCACAGTGGTTTATATATTCTCTGCTTGTGGTCAAGTTACTATGTAGTTATTCTCATGACATGATAAAAAGCTATTTTCTTTGTGATTACTTTCCCTACAAATAAAATCAGCTGCTAGTTCTGGTGATGAAAGTACAGTTGTAGAAGCAAAGCTCCCCCCCCAATAAAGTGATGGTTTAATCCAGAAATAGAAGCTTTATGAAGGTAATTACATGCCAAACTGATATACATGAACATGGGAATGTGGTACCCTTCATGAATATTGAGGGTCTGCCATAAAAAATAAAGTCTGTATCTTCAAGGAACATTTAGAAAACACAAAATTGCTTTGTTATAGTGAACTTCTTACAACCCAACTTGTCTTTCGATCACTGCAGACATGAATGTCATTTTGATTGCATTTTAAGATCAGGGCATTGGTTTTATTTATATTTTGTTGATTATGATACACAAATCCCCATCAAGTCTGCTCTTCGCCTCATAGAATTTGAAATACTATAGACTGCTTTTCCTTCCCTTCCTTCCTCCTTCCTTCCTTCTTTCCTTCCTTCCTTCCTTCCTTCCTTCCTTCCTTCCTTCCTTCCTTCCTTCCTTCCTTCCTTCCTTCCTTCGCTCCCTCACTTATTTTAGTTTTAGGCATGAGCTACTTACTAACCTGTGTATTTAAAGGAAGTTATATATAAGTAAAACACAATTCAATGATTGGGCAGTATACAGCTAGACTAAAACAATGCCATGAAAAGTGGGATGTGATATATTTCCTTAAGTTGACTTAAACATGTTTTTTCTAGACAGAATAAAGAGATTTTTGAAGCCCAGAATGCTGCCAGTATATGATATTACACATTAGGAAATAAATGGCATCTCTTGGCCACCTGTGCTCGGTGACGTTCCAGGCCCATCCTTTTAGGTTATGGCAGCTGTTGTTTTCCATCCTTCTTTCCTCCTGCTGATGGCTGTGTATCCTGTCATGCAGGGTCTCCTAACCTTAAACTGCTCCTCTTTGTGTACCTGTCCTTGCCATTTTCACATTCTATGGGCTGCTCTATCCTTTATAAAATAGCAAAGTACTCTTTCTACTAAAGATTGACAATCTAATGCTTGACTTCTTGCATACAAACTTTCTTCTTTTCCTGGGCAAACAAACGTGAAGCAGGATGCTGGGGATAAAGCAAACAGGACAGAAACACGTGTCACTTCTCTCTGAAAGTTCACAAAGTACACTTGGAAAATGAGAATTCTTTATATTTTAAAATCCTCTCTACCCATTAGCCTCAACACTACACTGCTGCTATACTTACACCTCACTCGTTATGTATTTACTTTTTATATAACTAAGCAGCACCCTGTCATAAATGAAATATTCATGCAAAAAAACCTGCTCAAAATGCATTTATAAAAAGAACATATAAAAACTACCATCTGCTCCCACTCCCAGCAAGGCCTTAGATACCCAAGTGTAAGCCCTCTGATGCTACAGAGAGGTAAAGGCAACAATGTATCCATGATATATCCCTGAAAGCAAAACTTCAGACTTTTTATTAAGATGGATGGATGAGCTTCTGGCCATCAAAATGCTTAGACCAACGTCAATGGGTTTAGATAGTGCACATAATGAATTTGCGTGCTAGCATATAGTAATGGGTAGTCATACCCGGTGGTATTGTGCTGAAATGAGCTGAAACTCTTCTGGGAAGTTATGAAAGCATTTTGTAGTCAATTGATACCATACTAGTTTATAATATGCTTCTCTTTAAAGAAAGTTATCCAGACATTCCAGACCCCTAAGATGAAATTCTGGTGCTTGGATAGTTATTGTTTTAGATTCAGCTAAAAAAGCTAAGCATAATTCTAACATGCCCCATGCTTTTTATTTATTTATTTTTTTACAGTTTAAAATTAGGATCTCGCCATATAATAGATGCACCTGATTTTATCAGTAATAGAATTTCTTCCAAATAACACATGGTTCCTTTAAGTTCTAAGTACACTTTAAGGAAACTGAACTTTCTGTACATGTCCTTTCCTGTCTGATGCATCCCTAGCCCCTCAGTGTTTAGTCTTATCCATTCCTCCTACATGTTACCAATGCAGGCTCACATCTCAGAAAGCAACGATACACAAGTCGCCTCAGGCATGGATGTTATTCTGGAATGTTCCGATTTTATGGTCCAATACCAACACTACAACAGCTCTTGCTATCCACACATTGAGAAGTACACTCCAACAGGAGAATCAGAGGTACACACACGCTCAAACGATAGCAACACTGCACCAAATTCTAAATTGGAGAGATGGAAGCAGCGACCCAAGTCAAATGGGCCACGTGGACTAAGAAGTAACAGGGAGGAGGGGCTTACTGTTGTTTTCCTTATTTACTGTCAGGTGAAAATTGTGAGGATGTGGGTAGAGAGACGGTAGTCTACTCTTAGCACTCAGAAGCTAGTTATATAAAGAATCTACTTAGAATCAGAGGTTTTATTTTTATCTGCCACTCTAAATACTTTTGTCACTTTAGTCTGTAACCTATAACGGTTGACAGCTGTCAATTGGGAGGATTGACACTGGCTAAAGGCCAACCATGAAGAACAAGGGAGGGTGGGAGAGCCCAAGCTGACAAACTATTATGGCTATTTTCATAGAGCGCTAACATGTGATTACATCTGAAAACCTACTCTATGATAGCCTAACACCAGATTCTACCTTTTTCCTAATTCTCTTGTGATTGCCTATGACTTTTCTGAAACAGAGTCTTCTCTGAAACATACTTTCAAGTTTAGCCCATTTTCCTTCCTATGGCAGAAGATGGTAGAATGGATAACTCACAAAGAATGTAATGGAAGTTGGGAATTCCCATGCTAAGGTGACATCAGTGTAGTGAGGGCCTTCCAGTTACATCACAGCGAGGTAGAAGAGATCACACAGACAGAAAGGATACAGAGGTGCCACTTTTATAGCAAAGCCATTCTTGCAGCAACTAACCCACTCCAGTGATGACAGCAGTAACCTATTTGTGAAGTTGAGACCTCCATGGCCTATTTATTCTCTTGAGGGATGACCCTGCAAGGTTGTCATTTCAACATTAGTCTTAAAGGAGACCTTCAAACCACGGTAATGCCTGTTTCCTCAGTATTATTTTATGGGCTTGGAAGATTCTAGCAATATCAGATGTTCAACTAAGGAGAAAAAAAGTACCTAAAGAATTTTGATTAATTACAATTATTCCAAAAATTCCTAAACACCCATGATCCACATTCTATGTTCTTTGTTAGTTTTGTAATTTTTCTTTCCCTAAGTGAATTTACAAGAAGGAGGGTACCATGCAAAGACAAAGTATGAGGTTTTTTTTTTTTTTTTTATGGGTTGAAATTATGTTGCTGCCACTTCATTTGTAATGTAACATTTAGCACATTAGGTATCTGTAAAACAAAAATAAGATAGTGACTTTCTCATGGTTGCTTGAATATTAATTGAGCTTATAGATCTAAAGTGCTTAGAGTAATGTCTGGCATATAGTAAGAACTTAAAGTGGTGTCTATTTAAACATAAAGATGGATACAAGTTATAAAATTCTTGCCTACCTATATATCTAATCAAAGTCAAGGAGTTCAAAATGTAGTTATTGTAAGAAAAACACATGCCTAGGAGGGTCACTTGTACACTGTAGAGGCTGAGGCGAAAGGACAGTGAGATTGTTGACCAGCCTGCCAGTAAAGTCCTGTCTCAACAAACAACAAATAATAAATAACAAACAACAAACAACAGTATATGGTTTCACTGGCATCCCAATTAAAAAATATATATATTATATATATGTATATGTGTATATATGTGTGTGTATATATATATATATGTCCCTTTCTTCTATGCAGCCAAGATGTACATCTCATCCTTAAGTTTTTCTGCCCTTTTTCTCTGCTCCCTCTCATCTAAAAGTGCTTATCTTGTTTCACAATCATTTGCTTCTTTCTCTTCCCACTGCTATTTCTTTAATTCAGACCTACTCCATTCCTTGCTCAAATAATTCCAATAACTTTAATTTGCATGCACCTCCAGGCTCTGTATTTCAAAACCTTCTTATACATTTCATAAAATGGTACTTTATAAAATTATACTGTGTATATACTTTGTGCAAAATACTATCTGCATTCTATACTTGAATGATAAGGTTCTGATCTATAGTTCAATTTTTATCGGGTACCCCATATAAACCACTTAACTGACTTTACATGTTATTCATTAATTTTTTGAATGTTATTTTTTTTTTTTTTAATGCAAGGTAGGGTCTCACTCTAACCTCAGGCTGGCTTTGAACTCATGGAAATCCTCCTACCTCAGCCTCCTAAAGATGAGACCACCACATACATCCACTTATAGTTATTATGTTTATTAGTCTGTTAAAAATATTTTATTTTATTTTATTATTTATTTGACAGAGAAAGAGGGAGAGAGCAAGAGAGAGGCATAATGGGCACACCAGGGCATCCAGCCACTGCAAACAAACTCCAGACATGTGCACCCCCTTAAGCATCTGGCTAACGTGGGTCCTGGAGAATTGAACCTGGGTCCTTTGGCTTTGCAGGCAAAGACCTTAACCACTAAGGCATTCCTCCAGTTCCTGTCAGATTTTTTTAATTAAGTAGAAACTTTATATGAAGATAGCATTGTGGGTACCCTTTACTTCCTCTCTGCCCCCATTCCACTGAGGGCCCTTCTCAGTGGGGTTTCTGGTGTTCATAGTGGAGTTATGGGTTAATATTTTTGGAGGGGTGGAGAGTTGAGGTAGGGTCTCGCTCTAGCCCAGACTGGCCTGGAATTCACTATGTAGTCTCAGGCTGGCCTCAGACTCTCAGGGACTCATCACTGTTTCTATCATAGGGGAGCTTTTCGTCTTAAGCAACCTTTGGTCAGAGTCTCCCACATATATGTCTTTTATATTTGAAAGAACACATATTGATATTTCTGATGGATGTTTTCCCCTATCACAGTATAAGAACTACTACAGGGGGGCCAAAATATATTAGGACTTTGTTGGTTGCTCCTTTTGAAAGCTCTTCCTGTGCCCCATTCATTTTTCATAGAATTGATAGATCATTCATATATTTGAGGCATCCTTTATTTTTTTAGTTACACGTTTCTCTTTGAGTGTTTAAGACCAAGAATCTAGCCAAAATTTAATCAAATATGTACTTTTGTGGATCCAGAGTGGCTCTCCAGGACAGACTCTAGGGATCTGGGATTGGTGGGACTGGTGCTGGTAGGCTGGGTCAGGGCCATGCCTCTGGGGAAGCATGGAACACTGTTTTCCTATTTTAACCTTCCTCTTATAGATTTTTACATGAACTTTGTTTGTTTTTGTGGTAGGGTCTCTTAGTCCAGGCTGACATGGAATTCACTGAGTCGTCTCAGGGTGGCCTTGGCTTCACAGCAATCCTAATACCTCTGCCTTCTAAGCACTGAGATTAAAGGCATACACCTCCATCCTGGGTCTACATCAACTTTTGAGTCCAATCTCCAGGTGTCCACGTCTTCCCTGATCAAGAAGACAGTTGACTTGCCAGAGGTCAGTGTAGAACATTTTAGAAGTCCCACCTGTCATCTTTTGTGACCTTTTTGATCTGGGAGCAGAGGCCAAAATAGTGGTTGTTATTTTTTAGCTCTGGTGTCTCCAATTGGCTTTGCTTTCTACATATGGCTATTAATACACTTAGAAAGAAACTTACACCAAACTTTAAGAAGAGTTTGGATATATAGTACAACTGATTAGTGAAACAGATCTAGTTAAAGAATGCCACAAGAGCTTAAAGTCATTCTGTCTAGCATCTACATTTAGTTGTTCTGTGGCAATGTAGGCCATATCTGAAGTCTAACAAGTAGGCAGATCTTATCCTTTCAAATATCTAACAGCTACCAATATAGCAGCAAATCAAAATCAATTGATTTGACTTAGCATTTATTTGAATGTCAGGAAAAGAGAAGACAGTGCAAAAGCTTGGCATCTATGTTTGAAAACATGTCTGGTTAGTTTATATACCTCTGTGGGTACCAATTACCCAGGGAAAACTGGAAACAGAGCATTGGAGCTCAAGACCATTTTTCTCAGAGGAAGATCCCTTGAGTATGAGTCTGTGTCCTGGAGCAAGGAATATGGCTTTAGAGTTATGAGCAAATGAACTTGAAATGTCAGATTACACATAAGAATAGAGTAGAACTTGGTCATTGTTGAACTAAAACAGCTTGTCTCATATAACGTTCGAAAAATATGTTTTGAAATTGACAAAACACTGTGGGACAAAGAATATTTTGGCTTAATTCTGGATCGTTATTAATCTGGTGGCTATTAGAGATACTCTGATTAGTATAAAGCAATTTGATGTTTTACCATGATTGTTAAAATAGATAACAGTTAGGCAGGCTATACCAACATCTTTGTATGTCACAGAGGGCAAATGTAATGAGGACTGAAATGAGATCATTTTAACTTAAATGATAACCTTTTGATTACCATTTAGTAGGACTAGCATTAACAAGACAGAAAATATCTTTAAAGCTAAAATATTCTTAGGTCTGAGAACCTTATCATAGGGAAGAAAACACTGATGAATGATAGATAAAACCCTGACAAATGGAGGAACCTTACCAACTTAATTACTCATTTTGAAGATGGTTTTTATAACTTTCATCATAAGCAAAACAGTATTAGTGAATTGAATTTTAAACTTTATGATTTTGGACTGGAGACATTCCTTGTTTATCAATTCTATGAAACCTATTTTAAAAGCATGAATTTGTAGATATAGGTAAAACTTGATGGTTGTGCTGGTGATGTTTATCAATAAATTCTAATATACCTGAAAATGGTCTTGTTAAGAAGCAACTGAAGCCAAAGACAAAATAAACTCTCTTAATATCTGAGGCAACTCATGATGTTTTAAAACAGGGATGTCAATATGCTTAATTATTACATAAATCCATCTAAATGCAATGCTGTCATCAGTTTACAGCATAAAATGTAAATGACCCTATGGTAGAAAACTCAAGCCTCATTGATCATGACTGCTCTATCAGATATACTTCTTCACCATGGAAATCACATGAGGTAGTATTGGTCAACAAGACAGTGATGTAATCATATATATATATATATATGGCTGCATCTCATTATCATGAAGTGCTTAAATTTGTTGGGACAAGAAAGCATACAATAGAAGATAGTTTAAAGAATATATAATGGCTCAATAATATATTAAATTCATGTGTTGCTTATATAATCGAAGGAGGATCATCTCAGTTGGCAGTTAACTCTCCTCTCAAACAGTAATTGGGGAACTTAGTATAATTTGTTCACATTCTATCACCATTTAAAGTACTGTCGTCTATCTTCATCTAGATAGAAAAATGAAGGAGAACAAAAAATGTAACAATATTTTCCTTCTATAACCATTGGTCCAGAAATAAGACATATCACTTTAATCCATAATCTCCTGTGTATTAGTTATTTTTTTCTCTGTAACCAAGGACCTGGCAAGAAATCAACTTAATGAAGGGAAGATTTACTTTGACTTACAGTTGAAGGGAACATAGCCCATCAAAGTGAGGAAGGTTTGGTAGCACCAGAGTGATGCCGCTGGTCATACTGGATCCCCAGTCAAGCAGCAGAGTGTGGTGAATGCTCATGCTTAGCTAGATTTCTCCTCTTCACTCAGTCCAGGACCCCACACCATGCAATGAATGGTGTGCCATCATTCAGAGTGAGTGTTCACACCTCTAGTGATTCTGGATCCAATCAAGTTGAGAGTGGATTTTTGGTAAACATTTATGATTACAGTATCACCGAATTTACAAGCTTTTATATATGTTATCTCAGCCTTCCAGGGGCTAGCGACATTACCTCTTTACATCCTGACATTGATAAAGGTCAGAGAGTGTGGCATTTAACACAGTACAAAGTAGAAAGGAGCATCATCACATGGCTTGAAATGTAAGAAAATTATACCCAGGCAAACCCAGGACAGAGGCCATGTAAAATGTCTGAGAGGTAAATATTCTTCTAGAAATATCTCACGGAAATGTGACTTTTGAAAAAAAGTGAAGGATAATTTGGCAAGGTAAATAAAAGAAGATGTTTATATAGAAAAAAATAAACAAGTAATAGCAGGTTTAGAAAACTGAAAAGAAAAAAAAAACATTCTGTTTAATATAGTTTAAGCATGGAGAGTGGGTTGTTGAAAAACATATATATATATATATATATATATATATATATATATATATATATATATATATATATATATATATATATGTGTATATGTGTGTGTGTGTCTGTGTGTGTGTATGTATACATGTATATATATGTGTGTATATATATATATATGTGTGTGTGTGTATGTATATATATATGCGTGTGTAAATATGTGTGTGTGTGTGTGTGTGTGTGATATATATCCTATGTTTAAATAGGGCAAAAACAGCAGACCTATTTGAAAGTCCTGTAACTAACTGGACATTGACTTTTAAGTGAAAGGAAGCCACAGAGTTTGCAGGTTTGGTTTACTGCTTTCATTCTTGTTTATTGATGCTTTTAAAATCAGATGCTTAATGCCGTCGGAAAGAACACTTCAGAAACATCCAACAGCAGCAGTGTGAAAGACTGAAACTATGACCAGTGTCAGAGGGCCACCAATGAGAAGGAGGATATATAATAAGTGGACAAGGTGCTGTAAGCTTAAAATAAGACTATGCTTATGAACACAGAAGAGAAGAAAGAATAATTTAGAACGCAGAATAGGAAAGGCTTAATGAGTATTTAAATTCAGCGGATTAGAAAGAAGTTAAGTGTGGCTCAGTTTTCTGGCTGAATTTGAAGTCAATGGCTGTTCCAATACGTATCAAGAGTTACTTCGGTAGCCATTCCATGCCATTATGCTGCCTTACAAGATTGCTCATTTTGGTCACTGGTGAACGCAGCGAACCACAACAACAAAAATTGTCTACTGGTTATCTTTCAGACACCATACTGATAAGACTCTTCCAGGTGGAAACAAGAGCCCAACATATGGTAATACAATTTGCAGCATCTGTTTTGCTCCAGTAGGTAAGCGGCCAGCAAGAACACACGGCCTTTCCATGGAGGCTGCATGACCCAAAAAGTGTGAAAAACCATATACAGGAGTCTCAGAATATACTTAGCACTCCTTGTTTTAAAGCTGTGAGTTGTCTCACTTTGTTTTAAGGAGAATTGGAGTCTTAAAATGTTCAGTCCTGGGCTGGAGAGGTGGCTTAGCAGTTAAGGCACTTGCCTACAAAGCCAAGGACCCAGGTTAGATTCCCCAGTACCAACATGAGCCAGATGCAGAAGGTGGCACATGAGTCTGAAGTTTGTTTGTACTGCCTCTCTTTCAATAAATAAATAATAATAATAACAAAAATTTAAGGGCTGGAGATATGGCTTAGCTGTTAAGGCTCATGCCTGCAAAGCTTAAGGACTCAGGTTTGATTCTCCAAGTCTGATGTAAGCCAGATGCACTAGGTGGTGCATGTGTTTGGAGTTCATTTGTGGTGGCTAGAGGCCCTGGTGCACCCATTCTCCCTCCTCCCTCCTTGTCTCTAATAAATAAATAAAAATAAAAATAGGTAAAAAGAAAAAAGGAAAAACTTTTCAGTCCTATCACAGGCTGCAGTCACAGGACATCGAGAGATCATGCTGGAACTGAGAGGGAAACCAAGTTCCTGCTAGCCTTCGTAGTGCTGCAAAGTAATATGTGAGCTGCTGGGGGATAGCGGTCATCAAAAAGTGAATAAGCAGGGGATTGTGCAAACAGCAAAAATCAACCAGCAAGGCAAGATGTACACACCTATGCAATAGTGGCGAACGGGCTGCAGGAAGAATCAACTCCTCTCTGATTGGACTTGAGGGCGACTCAGTGGGAGGGAATTTATGCCTGGTATTGAGAACCAAGTCAGAAGCCTATGGACCCGAAGGTCATGGGCAATAGAAAGAAACTCCCGCTCTTCTTTGGCTAAGAGGGTATGCTCTTCAAAAGTTTTTATTATTATTATTATTATTTATTAGTTATTTTAAATGGCTGTTTATTCCATCACTCTTTGTTGGAGAATCTACATTTTACAGATGCAAGTAAATACCGAGGAGACCCCAAAGCCATCAATTGCACAGCAAAGGAAAGCCTACTGCCCAGCACAAAGCAAGACATCGTTATCACCCCTGCCAGAGCCTGAGAGAAAGACATTAGCTAGGAAGGGGTGGATTAAAAACAAGCACTCCTCTTATTGCTAGCCTGAGAACTTCCTTCAGGGAGATGGGAGTAGACACTGGGGTGATCCATAGCTCATCACAGCAGAGGATTCAGAGAACTCAACACTAAAGGAAACATATAACCCACCTTCCAAGGCTCAGGGAACACTGCAGAAGAGGGTTTGAAAAGATTATAAGAGCCACAGGAGTATTCTAACACATTGTCCCTGCCTCTCCATCCCAGAAGACAAAGATTGATTGGTGCAATCGTGATACCATAGTGGATACTGAAAATCCCACTGAGAAGGGTGGAAGGTGGCAGGGGAGAAGGAACGTAAGTCTATAACCTGATGGAGCTATGACCATTATGCAATATGTTCATACAGTAAAATCCACAATCAATCAATTAAACAATTTAAATGTTTATTTCTCAAAGGAAATCATCATAAATAGGTTACTTGCTCTGTGGGGTTCCTCAACACTACATTAGAAGCTCATACTAGACAAGTGCTCTGTCACTGCAAATGGAGTTTGATTAAGTGGTAAGTAAGAACAAAATTATGTCATTTTAAGGAAAGAGGATGGAAATAAAAATCATGATTTGGGGCAAAATAAAACAACATTCAGAAAGACAAACAGAGCATGTTGTCTTTCATATGTGAAAACTACAATTTTTAAAAAGATTTATGTTAGGAATTATAATATATGGACATACTGCAAACGGGTCATTAACATTCAGTTATTCTATTTTGTCTCCTCTGCCTTGACCCCCATTGCACTAAGGGCCCTACTTATGGGGGGATATATGTACATCCTATAGGATGTTGAATATAGCAGCCTGTTCCTATGGAGTGGGTATGACAGCATCGCAATGTATACCTTTCCCCTCTGTGGTTCTTACTTTCTTTCTGCCCCTCTTCCTCAATGGTATTTGAGCCTTAGGAGTTTCCTTTGGTGGTGAGCTCTCAGTAGTCTCTTATATTCTGCTTTGATGAGTGTGCAGTCTCCTCAGTGTCTACTGTCGTCTCCATGGACGTTCTCTGGCTAGCACTGAGAGCAGCACTCATATTAACCCACCATGGCCTCTGTAATGATTCCTGGTAGAATTTATTTTAAGTGGAAGAGGATGGATAAGTGATGAGATCAGTACTCATATTTAATCACCTGCCTCTTCTGTCATGTTTCTGAGTAGATATAAAAAAATACATGAAAATAGGCTTAGAGAGATGGCTTAGCAGTTAAGGCACATGCCTGCGAAGACTAAGGACCCCAGTTCAATTCTCCAGGTCCCAAGTAAGCCAGGTGCACATGGTGGTGAATATGTCTGGAGTTCATTTGCAGTGGCTAGAGACCCTGGGGCACTCATTCTCATTCTCCCTCTCTCTGTCACTAATAAATTTGTAAAAATAAAATCTTTTTAAAAAAAATTTTTTTAAAGATGTGAAAGTACAAGGGATAGAAAATGAGCTGAGGATGAGGACAATCAAGGGGGAGGAGAGGGAATTCAATGTGGGTAATGGGCTAATGGGGTAGTGTTGAGGCAATTTAGGAGTCATAGGGTCTCAGAGTAAATAGCTGTCTCTTGGCTATACATGGGAATTGTCCTGGGGTCTGCAGGATAAAATCGGGAAATGTTCACATACTACAGGTCAACCACATTAAGAGGGTTTGCCATTTTCTTTTCTCTGACCCTTAGGGAGTCTTTTTGTGCCCCTCTGAGAAGGACCTTTCTAGAGATTTCAGATTTCTGGGAAAGTATTCCCAGAAATCTAAACCCCAGAGACCAGCCGCCCCTCCACGAGTCTCACATACAAAGTTCTAACTTGAGTCCTGAGCTGGGCTTCTCAAATACCTTCTTGCCTCCTTAAGCAAGAGCAACAATTTTCTTTCCTTCTCCTATGCTCCCCTTCCCTTAAACTCTCCCTCCTAAAGCTCTAAGCTGGAATAAAATCTTTCTATACTTTATACTTTGTTTTCTAGATGTCACTAGTTCAATTCATAAAAATCTGGGGACCCCCCCAAATTATTGTTACATTGGTGTATATGGGTGCATTGGCAGAGGAGTCCCAATTAATATATCAAGATCATGTGATCAAACTACTCTATATACCTCTATGAAACTACTATAATGAAATTCATTATTATGCATACAAGGAGTATGCATGTTAAAAAGTTAGAATTGTTCTTACTATCTTATTTCTCCAACACTGTGAAAAGGACAGACTGGCCTCTTGAATCTACCTAACAAGAAAAACAGGAAACTGGAATTGGTTTTGACTTTTCACTGCCTTGCCATATGAGGCTGGCTCAGGATGGCACATGAAAGGACTGGCACATCCCTGCAGTCATGGAATGGTATATCTTGACAGGGTTGGAAAGTGTGTGTAGTTTTGGGTATTGCTGTATTGGTTCTTAAGTCAAATAGCCAAATTTAATCCAAATAAATGTTCTACTTACTACTGCCCCTTCAAATCACACCAATTCTTTTGATGGTTAAGGAATGCACTTATTTGGCATTGTGTAAGCTATCTATGGTACTTAGAAGTGACTGTTCTTATAAAAATATTTTAATAAAAAGACTTCTGGGAAAGATGGTGTTTGCCTAACCATGCCTCACCTTGGGAAAGGAAAGAGATCTAAAAAAATGATCTCAAAATTCATATGGAATGGCAGAAGGCCTCTGATATACAAGCATATCCTCAGCAAAAGAAACACCTCTGGAGGCATCACCTTACCTGATCTAAAGCTATGTCACAAACCTATAGTAATAAAAACAACATGGTACTGGCATAAAAACAGGATTATAGACCAATGGAACAGAATGGAGGACCCAGACTTTGGTTCAAGTAGCTACAGCTACTTGATATTTGACAAAGGCCCTAACAATGTAGACTGGAAAAAAGACAGCCACTTCAAAAAATGTTGCTGGCCGGGCGTGGTGGCACACACCTTTAATCCCAGCACTTGGGAGGCAGAGGTAGGAGGATCGCTGAGAGTTTGAGGCCACCCTGAGACCTGAGACTACATAGTGAATTCCAGGTCAGCCTGAGCCAGAGTGAGACCCTACCTCGAAAAACCAAAAAAAAAAAAAAAAAAAAAAAAAAAAAAATGTTGCTGCACAAACTGGATAGCCATATGCAGGAAAATGAAACTCGATCCACACATCTCACCACACACAAAAATCAAACCCAAAGGGATAAAAACCTCAATATAAGATCAGAAACTCTCCTACTACTGGAAGAAAAAAAAAAACAGGAGGAACTTTCCATGATATAGGAGTGGGAAAAGACTTCCTGAACAAAAACCCAGTAGCTCAGGAAATTAGACAATCACTCAACCATTGGAATCTCAGGAAGCTGAAAAGTATTTTCACAGACAAACATACAATAAGCAAAGCCAATAGGTTACCCACAGAAGGGGAGAAAACTTCCCCCAGCTATACAACTGATAGAGGCCTAATTTCTAGAATTTACAAAGAACTCAAAAACCTAAACAATAAAAAGTCAAACAACCCACCCATAAAATGGGGCAGAGAACTGTACTTAAGGTTCTCAGAGGAAGAAATACAAATGGCAAACACACACTTAAGAAAATGTTCAACATCCCTAATCATCAGGGAAATGAAAATTAAAACATGATTACCCCAGTAAGGATGGCAAACATTAAAAAAATCTAGTGAAAACAAATGCTGGTGAGGTTGTGGAGAAAGGGAAACCCTCATTCACTGCTGGTGGGAAGGTAAGATGGTACAACCACTATGGAAAGTAATATGGAGACTCCTAAGAAGGATCATTATAGAGTTACCAACAGACCCAGCTAGTCCCTTACTGGGCATTTACCCTAAAAGCTCCATGCCTCAGAGAAATTTGCTCAACCATGTGTATAGCTGCTCAATTCATAATAGCTAAGAACTGGAATCAACCCAGATGTCCATCATTAGACGAATGAATAACCAAGATGTGGTATATCTACACAATGGAATTCTACACAGCAGTAATCACCCAATCACAGAAAGATAATCGTCGCATGGTCTCACTCATCTATGGCTCCTAACCTGAATCTGTCTGAGATGCTGACATACCTAATAAGCATCTCGAGGACCAGACAATAGGGAGGGTGGGGCAGGAGGAGAAGGTAAGGGTGGGGGCACAAAACTGGACCCAAATGGAAATGGCACCATAACATCCTATATCCTGAAAGAGACTAAAAGGTTGAGCATTCATCAAGTCCTTAGAGGGAACACTTGATTCACAGTGCCCTGCAGAGGGTATGATGAAGACTAACTTTAAGATTCTCCTGGTTCTTGCTCTCTCTCTCTCTCTCTCTCTCTCTTCTCTCATTCTCTTCTATATTACCTATCTTTTTCTTCTTTCTTTTAGCTTGGCACTGGCCTGTAATTCCCAGTACATACAGTTAACATCCACAATGAGCTGTTAATCAGAGAGACCTACAAGGTTTCCCAAAAGAAGACAGATTTCTGTAAGAGTACTTGATGACCCATAGAAGGTTAATGGTAAGACCCTGCTGCCAAAGACACCATATGCACTTGGTAAGGAATATGGAGTGACCTGGCTGGAATCTGGAAAAGTCAGTCCCCAGACAGTTAGCTTGTCTAGTGCCAGAAGGTGCAACATGAGTGACTGGGGAAAAGTGCCAACAACTTTCTAAGCAACGTGTGATCTAAGCTTCTCAGCAGCAAACAACCTGATGTGATGCTCATACAAGGGCAATAGTGGCACACAGCCATGGTGAGTAACAAACTGCTGCTCAGTTGACTAACAGATCTGCTCAGTGGAATGAAACCCATAGCTGGAACTGGAAAACAAGTCAGAACCATATCCAAAAAATCAGCCTACTCTCCAATATCAAGCTCCCACGAATCATGGGCTACAAGAGGGCCTACACCTATGAAATTCTCTCTAAAATAATAATGGTTATCCCATTTATCTGGTGCTGACACTTCTCTTTGTTGGAGAATTTGCTTCTGTTTTTCAGATGAACCCATAACCTGAGGAAAGAATCAGCCCATCACTTCACCAGGGTCCCAGTGAAACCATAGAGTAATAGGGGAAATGAGCAAGAGTGATGCTTTCTTGGTGAACCTGGTTCCAGCACAAGGGTGAAGGAGACAGACACAGAGAACACTCAACTCCTACCAAACCAGATATCCAGAGTCACAAAGACTCCCAAGACCTCATCACTGAAGTAGACCTAAAATGATCCCAACATGGCTCAGGGAAATTTGTGGAAGAGGGGGCAGAAAGACTGTTAGAGCCACAAGTTGGGACATTATGCACAGAGACATTGCCTCTTCCCCATAACTGATGGCTGCCCCCACAATGCAAGACACACATTCCCCAAAGAGGAGAGTCCTTCAGAGAGGGAAGGACAGGGAGGAGGCTAATGATGGTGCCAGCATGACTGTATACACACTATCTACATAACTAATAAAAAGAAAACAAGAAAAAAGTCACATGCGCTTTACTGTGTATGTGTGTTCATGTGTGTGAATGAAAGTATGTGCACATGTGGAGGACAGAGGACAACTTTCACATGTCAGTCCTCATAGTGTATTGATCATATCCTCCAATGTGATAAGTAAGTAATCAACTATCACTGACTTTTTATTCATTGAAGTCAGATTTAACAAATTTAGGAGTGATTGTGGCTATATTTGTCATAATTTGTATATTATTTTCTTTTAATAAAAACTTTAAATAATTATTTATTTATAAGGGAGAGAGAGGCTGAGAGTGAGTAAGGGCACACCAGAGCCTCCAACCACTGCAAATACACTCCAGCCATATGTGCTGATGTTTGCATCTGGCTTACGTCGGTACTGGGGAATTGAACTCGGGTCATTAGGCCTGGCAGGCAAGATCCTTAACCACTGAGCAACCTTTCCAGCCCTGTCTTCTTTTTTTCTTAAAGATTTCTCAACATTATCAAAACCATTCTAGGTAAAGTCTAAGTCTTTTTCACTTGTCACTCCAAATGTGGACCCCCCCACTCTTGCCATATACCACTTAGGTTCCTGAATCTCAGGCAAACTTTTGGCAAAACTCAGGTTAAGAATGACAAGTCCCGGGCTGGAAAGATTGCTTAGTGGTTAAGGCACCTGCCTGCTATGTCCAAGAACCGGGTTCCAATCTCCAGGTCCCACGTTTAGCCAGATGCAAAGTAATGCAAAGGCGTAATGCTGCACTTGACCACAAGGGGCGCACGCATCTGGATTTTGGTCTCAGCAGCTGAGACTGCTGGCCCGCCCATTCTATGTCTCCCTCTCCCCTCTGTCTGTCTCTCTTTGTGTCTCTCTCCAAAAAATAAATTAAATAATTAAAAAAACCAAAAGAATGACAAGTCCCAGTGACCAGCACAAGGAAGCCAGCTGCACTTTCATAGTGGATCATGTGCAGCTGACATCTTGAATGTCATACCAGTTGTCTGGCATGTGAGGGGAACTGAAGCCATTCATGAAGGGGAGACTGTACGAAGGGAATAATACCTGGGACTATGAAAAGCTTTAACTGCTAAGCTACTTGTCTGTAGCATTTCAATGTGGCAAGACTAAAGATTTGGTCAGAGAATTGACACTGAATGAAACTAGGGTCACACCATGGAATTACCTACCTGGAGGCTCCGAGCCATTTACCTTTTCATGGCATTTTGTGAGGTTTCTATCACAAATCCCACACCCTAGACCCAAATCTTCCCCCTTATCATATTTCCACTGGGGTCACACGCAAGTTGACCAAGCCACTACTACAGATTCATTATTTCTCTTATGGCAATCGTTAATAGACCTTTGGGCAGTAGGAGGCTCTGACTGGTTTGTGGTTAAGTGCACTGTCACAGTATAGCTCCCTGAATCTTCATGCTTAGTCCTGTCTTCTAGCCTCCAGCAATTTGCTTCAGGTAATTCTTTATGTCACTTTCTCTATCCTAGCTCTCCACTTCTGGCCTGTTTGGAGAATTTAGTTTTAATTTGCACACCGTTTCCAGCCACTTATGTCAGCAAGAGACATAGGTGGGGAAAGGAAATGACATGTTTTCTCTGTAGGCCCCAAGTCAGATCCTCTTAGAAACTTCGCTCACTGCAGTAGCCAGATTGCCCATTGTCTCTCCTTTCTCAAGATTCATTTTCTTTGCCGTGGTCACTGTTTAGCTTCATTTCCTTTTCCTTATTCTTCTCTTTTGCTTTTATTTCTTCTGTGGGGTGTACTTGTCAGCTCCTGCCAAATTTCTTTGTCATCTGTCTCCGTAGTCAGCTTAACTTCTGAGCCGGTAGTGTCAAAGCAGAGTGCATGTGGGTTATGTCAATCTCACACGGTACAAGTTGGAATTAATCTCTGATGCTATTTAACCCATGAGTGAAGTAAAACTTGTGTGGTCCTACAGTTTCTAAATTCACATGCTCTCTCCCCAGCTCCCCACTGTTTATCCCAGTTTTGTTCTAACAGATTCTACTTTTGAAAAATATTTTATTTATTTATTTGCAAACAGAGGGGAGCGAGAGAGAGAAAGAGAGAGAGGGAAAGAGTGGATATGCTAGGGCTTCTTGCCACTGCAGACAAACTCCAGATGCATTTGCTACTTTGTGCATCTGGCTTTACAGAGGTACTGGGGGATCCTACACACACTGCTAGGTTTTGCAAGGAACTGGCTTGAACTACACAGCCATTTCTCCATCCGCCTATAGATTCTTTCAGGAGATTTTTTCAGGAGAGCATGCCTTCTGCTTTTTCTGGGCTTCTAACCTGCCTTTCCTTTGGAGCCTAGACTCTGCCCTACCTTACAACCTCATGTATTCATGGTCTTATTCAATTCTTGACAATCCTCTAAGCCACAGTCTGTTCTTGCCCTCACTAAATGAAACTGTGTCTTCAGATCCCCGAGTAGGCTCAGAAAAACCTCTAGTGTACCCTGGTGCACTCATCCACCATGTCACAGACACTGGCCCTCAGATTTCCTGGAACCCATCATGATCTTGGACAATTTCTTGTGTGCAATTGGCCTTCACCCTATCCAGACACATGAACAATCTCTCCCTTTTGTACGAGACTCCTTCACACTTAGTCTCTCACATGACCCTGTCTTAATGTCTCAAGATAAAAAAGCATGTGTCTGATCATAGCCTCCAATTCCATTTTATGTATTCTCTCAACTGAATTTGCTTTTCTATAGATAGCAGTGGGAAGCCTACTCATTTCTTCTTTATTTTTAATTTTCCTTTTAAATAAGTAGACATTCATCAGCCCTTCTTACCGCAAGACAATCTAGTCCATGGGAATGTCTTAAACAAATCTGAACCTTTGTTGAATAACTGGTTAGATAGCTCTGTAGCAGAACACACGTTCACTCACTATGACCTGGTGTGCTGGGGCCAGGGGAGTGGGGGGTACAGCCTCAGTTTTGTGTCCCTAGAACTCAAACATGACCTCAATCTAATGAATTTTGTCAACCACTCACTGTGTTCTAATCATTGTGTTAATAACACAATGTCAATTTTTGATTTGGAGATAGTCTTTCTATGCAATGCTTGCCTGTGGTTTCCAGGCAGTGAGAGAATAGTGAGCTGAATGTAGGGTTCTTGATTGATCACAGTTACACACAGTATTAGAAGCCCTGAAAGATGTTCTCATTATATCCTTTGTAGCATTTTAAGACCCATTCAGGTATCAGTTTCCCTGGAGACAATTATCTTACCCATTCACCAAAGATTTTCTGAGCACTTACTGAGTGCCAATGATTATCCTAAGCCCCGGGGACATATCCATTAGCTGAAGAGGTAGGGACCACTCAGAACAAGGTGCTCCGTGTAGACTCAGTCTCTTTGGTGTCAAGAGAGTGTTGCTCCTGAGGGAGGTTGTCAGTGCCTGAGGATGGTGTGACTGCTTCACAGCAGAATCCACAGCACAGAGGCCCATGGAATATCCAGCTGGACAAGAGAGGCTTCTGCTGTGCATTACTTCCACCAGGTATGGTGGGGATTTGTTCTACTAATGCCTTATGGAGATCATAAAACAGCTATACATACTAAGACAGCTAAGCTGTCTTTCCATGGGAAATTGAATCCACATCCTTATGAGGTTTTTATTACATAAGTTTATTCTTTGACTCAAGTTTTTGATTTTAGTTTTTGGTGACATAAAGCAAAGTAAAGTACAAAAAAAAAAAAGGAGGCTGACAAAATAAAATAAAATAAAATAGTAAAATAAAATGCACATGAGAAGCAGATACTTTATATATGATAAGAAGTACAAGTGACCACCAACATCAGTGATTCCTATTCTCTATGTCCTAGTGCAAAATCTAGAACATAGTGCATGGTGTGTTCTTAAGACAATGTTTTCGATCATATTACAATTATGCCTAGTTCTAATTTCTAAAGACAGGCAATGTATCAGAACAAGGGAATAGTCCTTGTGGGGACCCCTTTATTTGTCTTGTTTTTTCTTTGCTATTTACACATCTTTGCTTTTTGTCTTCTGATCTGTGAGACTCATTCTTCTTCCTTTTAATACCGGGTTCTCCATTTCTCTTCATTTGCCCTTATTTATTTATTTATTTATTTGAGAGAGAGAGAGAGAGAGATAAAGAAATAGACAGGTAGAGAGAGAGAGAGAATGGGCATTCCAGGGCCTCCAGCCACTGCAAACGAACTCCAGATGCATGCACCTACTTGTGCATCTGGCTTATGTGGATGCTGGGGAGTCGAACCTGGGTACTTTGGCTTGCAGGCAAGTGATTTAACCGCTAAGCCATCTCTCCAGCACCCCATTTTTATTTATTTAAGTACTCAGATCATAGTGGCTTCCTCCCCCCCACCCCGACTCTTGTCTTGGTGTGCTTTTGTAAACAAACAAATCAAAAAGCATTATTAATTTGATTTTTTTAGGCATGAAAACTTATTTAATGAATATGTTAAATATATGAGTTAGGTTACAATTTTCATCAGTTAAAAAATAAAAATTAGATGGCAATGTGAGAGAAAGCAGGAGGAAAGAGTGAGAAAACTCATAAGAAATGAAAAAGGAGAAAAGAGAGAGGAGAGAAAATGCAATTCAGTTGGAAAGCTAAGGCTCAAAAGAAGGGACATGACCAATATCCACCCAGTTCTATCCACAAGATTTCTGAGGAAAAAGAAAACAAAGAAATGTTGAAAGTTGTATTGAGATGGTGAAGAAAAAATATGATATTTTATCAAGCATGGAGGAATTCACCTTTAATCCCATCACTTGTTAGGCCAAAGTAGGAGGATCATTGTGAATTTGAGGCCATCCTGAGGCTACATAGTGAATTCCTGATCACACTGGGCTACAGAAAGACCCTACTTCAAAAAACAAACAAAAAAAGGTAGTTTACTCTGTGTATATACTTATAGTTCTTTTAAATCAGTTTAAGCAAGTTAGTGTCATCAGTTCAGTCACTGATCCAACAAACATTTAGTGAGTGCTTACCATTGCCAACCACCAGGAAATAAGACTAATTTGTCTAGTAGCCCAATTAGGGGCACCTATAAACTATTATTAGAAAAGTATATTTCGTCCCATTTTCATGTAAGAAAAGTCTTAAACAGGAGTGTGCATAGTCAGATCTCGGCTCAAAAGCATCAATCTGATAAAGCAGAGGTAAACACAAGATTCCTTTTATGACGGTGCTGTTTGAATATGACGTGTCCTGCTCGGGTTCGTGTGTTGAATACTGACTCCCCACCTGGTGTCACTATTAAGAGGCATTTGCATTCTGAGGTCACTCTCTTTCTCAATGGGCTACTTCATTGATGAGGGCATAGCCAAATTGGCTTCCAGAGGGTGGGCCCTCATGGATTGGAGGAAGTAGGTCACTGGTCACTGTAGCTATGCTTTCGCTGTGTGTATTCTGTGTCTGTGTCTCAGACTCCTCTCTTCTCTCTCTCTCTTTCTCTCTCTCTCCCTCTCTCTCTGTCTCTCGCGTGCTCACTCCCTTCCCTCCTATGCCTGGTCACCATGAAGTAAACAGCTTTGCCCTTTGATCTACTGCACTCTTCACTCTTCCACTATGACTTTTTTTTTCACCATAGGTCAGAACCAATGGAGTACCATGGCCTGAAACATCTGAGACAAAATATTTTGTCCTTTTTTTTCTTCTCTTCGGTATTTTGTCACAAAGAAGGAAAGGTTAACTGATAGAAATTGTACAAGGAAGAATGATCACTTTAAAGAAACGTATTCAGAAATAGATCAAGTAGCAATAAGAGAACATCAAGGTGTTTTAACATTGAGACTCACAGGACTAAAGAGGCCGGAATGACTCTTAGTTTCATGAATTAAATGTGTGGTATCGATGGGAATGCTTGCAAAGGAGAGATCTGTTACCTGAGAAATGGACATGTGGCAGAATCAGAGACCTAGAGAAAAAAAAAAAGCTCATGCACAAAAAGGGCTGGGCAGGGTATAGAGAGATGCAGGGAGGTTTGAGGTGACTGCAAGTACAGTCTGGGTATAGCAGAGTATAGTCTCCTTCTTCTTTTTTTCTTAAATACTTTCAGTAGACGACCATGAAATATAGCAGAGAATGGGTAGGGCTAGAGAATGATATCAAATTAAAACATCTGCCCATTGTTTTAAGATGTTCAGCAAGTTACTGAGTATTTTTCAGTTTTTCTCTCCTTTGTTTGTATGTAAAATGGAGAAAACATCTTGTATAGATAACTGGTATGAACAGTAACGTTTGTGTGAATGACACTGTAGTTGAAGGTTCCTTGACTTGTTTCCCCCCTTGTCATTCTGCTCATCTCTCGCCCATTGTCTTCTGAGCTCATCTTTCTTTCTTTCTCTCTCCTTTTTCCTTCATTAATTTTTCTTAATTGTCAAATTGACAGTCAATAAACTGTCACAGGAAGCAAGGATTTTGGTTCCCGGGCTCAGAGATTTCTGTCTACAATCATGTGGTTCCATTGCTCCTGTGGTCCCAGCAACTTGTGCACAGACATGGCAGGGAACATGCAGTGAAACAAAGTGGACAGAGGGCAGAAGAAGGATGCCACAAAGGCCCGAGGACAGTTACCCTACAAGGCCCTGCTTCCTGTGACTCCCCTCTTCAGCTAGGTTTACTTCCTCGTTGCTACCACCTTCCAAGCATCCCATCAAAGTATGAATCCATCAGTGGATTAACCTACCAATAAGAGTAGAGTCCTCATGATTTCAACACTTCCCAAAGCCCATCAGCTGGCAATCTACCCTTCAGCATGAGAGCCAACAGGAATACCTGAAACTAAGATGATAAAAGGACAGTTTAGCATGGCATTTAATTAGAATGGGACTACTCAGATGCAACTCCATTTTATTACAGACTGACTTCTCTACTTCTTCAACATTTCCTTTACTTTCATCATATAGAATGTTGCTGACTGTTATGGGGCATACTATCTAGATGTGTGAAATGAATTAAGCAAATTATATATATGAATCTGTACATATGGGTTTTGAAAGTATGCCAGGCACATGAAACATCTTTACTTCTGATGCATGACTCCTTTACAGGATGCTAGCAACTTCAACTATACCTAGCCATATAGTAGAGTCACATGGTTTTCCAGGCAATGGCATGTGTGGGCAAGGAGCAGAAATTTATGAAGGCTCCAATGGATATCCGGATTCTAAACTGGCCCCAAATCTCTTGGACACTGCCGTAGTGGTCACAACACAATCCTTTTTCTTCATGAGGTCCTTTCAGAACAGACCTTCCTGCCTGGAAGAAGAAAGCTAAGGGAGAGAAGTCTGGGGTGACACTCTCTTTTTCAAACAAGAAATTTGAGAAGCGTAGACACAGGAAGGAGTGATGGCAAGGACAACCTTCTAAGAAGGAGGTGGAGTCCTGGGGGCCAATGGCAGCATTCCTCCTTGCTGACTTTTGACCTTAGAAGAATCTGGCACTACTAGAGGAATAATATTTCCCCTTGCCTTGTGCTTTTCTTCTCTTCTTCTTAACTAGCACTCTTATCAATGTGTGTGGGTACTATTGTGATAGCTGCTATATAAATACAAGAATAGAGAACAAGAGAGGAGGGGGAGGTAATTAGCTCAGCTGTACAAGGCTTTTATTCAGAAGCAGAAGAACGACTCTCCGTAAATTTATTACCATGCCAAAAGAGGCAGAGGAGAGTGCTGTTAAGTGATGCTCTCACCATCAACGCTCGTACGTAACACTAGCTCCAAAACAGTGTCCGCTCCAGTTTCCAAATCAATGCCCTGGAGTTTCCAAATCAATCCACTTTCCTTCTGCACCCCTCTATGTAAATAATCTCTTTACAAATGGGAAAATGAAGAGCAAGCCTTTCAAACAGTTGCCATAAATTAGAATAAATTGCATCAATTCAAGATGTAAAGCTAGGAGAGCCCAAGGAGCATGCAACATATTTTCCCCAAATAACACTGAGAACGAGCACGAGTGTACATGTGGGCATATGTATATCTCTCCTCTGACTGACAGCCTGAAGGATCGTCCACGTGATTTTCATGTTGCTGAGGTGAAAACAATCTTTGTTTGGATTGAATAGCAGAGTAAACAGGAATGAATCAGAGACACTAAAGTTTACAGTACAGATGGTTTTACAATTCTTTAAAAAATTGTCTGTCTTATCAGTTAAAGGTGTCTTTGCCTTTTGTTCTAGGCAATCATCATATAGTCTTTACACTTTCAGAACAGAAAAGCTGTACATGATCAGTAAATTATATTCCAAGTTTAATGATAACCCACAGGCTACGCGCAACAATGAAAGTTCATCTCTCTTACCTTTTAACTGCAAAATGGGAGATTGATCTTGTTGTGTGGCTATGCAAGTCATAAAGGAAATTAAACTCCAAGTACTCTGTAACGAGGATAGAGCAATAAAAGGGAAAGACATTGTGCGTGCATTCGTGTGGGGGAGGCAGGAGTGGTGGTGTGTGGCACATTTCCATGTTTATAGTGGTCATGCGTAAAAGATTTTGATGATTCGAGAAAAGTGTGTGACAAAGTGCTCTCTGGAGTCAGACAGGGATTTGACTAAACCACAAGCACACCTCACCATAAACAACACACACCTGTGAGCCCAACCGCCTCCTTAGACCCTTAGACGTGGAAGTGTGTCTTCCTTCCCACACAGTCATCTGGCTTTAACATCTGAATGGGCCGCCTTAAGCAATACCAGGAAGAGATAAGATTACCAACCATCCATCTTCTGCCAACAAGGCCTCTTTTGCCCATTCCAGGAGAAAAGAGAAATGCCACCCCAATTGAATTGTCCCCAATTTCAGTATGACAATATGAAAATTTCAAATAAATCACAGGTGCCTAAATTTTTCCCCTTTTTTATTGAATATGATTATGACATTGAAGCATAATGTATCTTTCAGTCTCTGTCAGGTAGTGCCTGTATCCTCAGCACGCTTGACCACAGGATCCGTGGCAGTTCAAAGGTCTCATTTAGAGCACTTGAGAGATCAGTGGACAAGCACTCCGGTTAGACTTCCAGACTTGTCCTTGACCTTACAAGCACTTTTGCCTGCCCTGGAAAGAACAGTTATGACTCTCAAGGGAGCTCTTGTCTGGAACAATTCCCACAAAACAATCGATGGTATAGCATCATTTCTTTCCTTTTCCAAAAGAACAGGATGCACAGAAAATAATGCACACCAAGGAAAGTGTTGAACTGGAATGCACACAAGAAGCGGGCCCCTTCAATCAGCACATCAGGCCTCCAGATATCACTCTGGGGCAGGCATTAGTCATCGTGTGCTCACACAAGCCACGCTTTCCTCCCAGGATTTATGCATCTTCTTCCCCTCTACAAAAAAGAATTAGCTGAATATAGTAAAAATAAGAGGACTCTGGGGCTGCAGATGGCTGACCAGCTGTTTCTGGGTGACACCCCATGAATCAGTCCCTCATCGAGTTTTAGTGCTTCCATGTTTTGGGGGCAAAAATATTCTGCATTTTGGAAAACTAGTTCATGGAAAATAATACAGCAAACTAACATTTATAGAAAACCACAGTAATCTTGTAACAAATGTCCTAAATTATGTACTCAAAAGCAGATCCAATTTTACCCAAGGTTCTCTTCTATAGAGCCTGTAGGACCCTTTCTTGTTTTGTGTTTATAACTGCCTTTCCTCACAACCCCTAAATTCCCAATGCAGATGCCTTTAAAAAGAAAGAAAAAAAAAACCCAATATCCTACTTTATATAATATGCCACACAGAAGACGAAATTTCAGCATGGAGAAGATGAGCTCTGAGTGGGGCATATTTAGAGGACTTCATTTTTGTGTCTTCTTTGGAGATTCATCACATATTTTCATTTAGTTTGATGTGAAGATTAATGCTCCTTTTAAAGCCTCTTAGTTTCCATTTGAACAATTGTTATTCTTTAGTTCTTAAGTGCAACGCTGGGGGTATGTGCAAAATAAAAATCAAATGGAGGTTTAAGTTCCGACCACTCCCTCCTTCAAGGAGGATGTTTCTGGCAAGGCAAACATGTCACTGAAGCCTGGTTGTCCTCCACAGTTTCAGATGACTCTTTGATGTGACCATCTCTAAGACAGTAATTTTAATACAAAAGGGTAGTGATAGCCCCAAATGCCAATGGTCAGGGAAAAGGCATTTGTGTGGTGGGAGCATAAGAAAGCTCTGTGATCATTTTTTATTCAATGAAAGCCATTCCTTTGGGTGGGAGAGTCAAATGCTAGTACCCACACATGCTGCCCGCATACCACACAAGCTGGAGGAATGCAGATTTCTGTATCTGAGAGCAGCTGCTAAGTGAAATGGAACGTCCAACAGATGGCTGCATTGTCATTGTTGGGGGAGGAGAGGGAAGCTATTTTGGTGTTTCTATTGAGCTAGTGTGTGCGTGTGTGTGTGTGTGTGTGTGTGTGTGTGTGTATTTAATACCTGCGTTCTCCACTACATGAGTCTCCATGATGTTGCCAAGGGCTTGTGTTTACTTTGAGTCTTAGAATTAGAACAGTCATTTAAATTTTAATACAAAAGAAAAAATAATAAAAACCCTGGATGGTGGCATACACCTTTAATCCCAGCACCAGGGAGGCTGATATAGTGGTATCACTGTGAGTTCTTAAGTTTAAGGCCACCCTGAGGCTGTATTGTGAATTCCAGGTCAGCCTGAGCTACAGTAAGACTGTACATCTCAAAAAACCAAATGGAACAAAACAAAAGAAAGAAAAAAATAAGACAAAGAGCACTTTCCTTACTAGAGTCCGGAGCAAATTCTTTCATTAGCTCATATAACATAAAAATCTTACATCTTATTTCTTTGAGTAATATTAGTAATGATTACAAAATAAAGGAAATGGAACAGGGGTCACAGTTTCATAGTCTGAAAAGCATACGATTATGTTTTCTCTTAAGTCTTAGGTAGTTGTTTTGCAATTCACATGAAGAAAAATGAGACAGGAAACTGACCTATACCAACACTTTATTACCTATTTTATTAGAGGTTTGAAACAATTTGGCTCATGGTATTCCAAAGTTCAAGCCATATACTAATCTATGATAATTAGAGTCTTTTGCAGTTCATATTCCAGAATGCAAAGAGTTAAACTTGAAAGTCAATGCTACCCAAAACTATGCATGAGAGACAAACAAACAGAAAAGTATTTAGATCATATCATGACCTCCCTGCAAAAGGTGTCCATTCCCTTCTGATGGTAGTTTTGGGTGAGTTGTACAGTCACATGTCACATCCATTGGCTCACTCTTCTTCTTCTTTTTTTTTTTTTGTTCTTTCTTTTTTTTTTCTTTCCAGAAATAGAATCAATAGAGAACAGACAAACCCACAGTTGCCAGTTAGTACAGTCTTGTGGTTTCTGTCAGAGCTGCAGACTTGAGAAGGTCTACCAGATAATGTAGGCAAACTATTTCAGTTCCTGTGGTCCCAGAGTGCCTCAACAGAGTTCTGGTTTCAAACAAATGAATAACAAATTAAAAGGAACAGTAAAATAAGGGTGTGGTTAAAATATATTAACTCAAATCAATGTAGGAGAAGCATAGTTAAAACCTGGCATTCAGCAGTAGCCTATGATATATTTGGTTAATCCTTTTAAATTTATGGTAAAAGCCTTTGAACAGAAAGTCAATGTATAGAGGTGGTGGGTGAAATGTATCACACTGCACTGGTGGTTGCATTAAATATGCTACATAGACTCCACTGTCAGTAGGAAATGAACAGGGGCTCCGGCCAACGGAAGTCCTGCCTAACGGAGACTGGATGGTCTTCCCAGAAGTCTGTGGAATCACACTGGGTACTACGCTGCCCACTGCCTGGGTTCCCCACTGACGCCATCAAGTTCTGGAAATGAAGCAGGATCGGAATATCAGAAGCTTAGCCTAATAATAGAGCAAAAATGGAGAGCAGATGGAAACTGAAGCTTCTCGGATAAAGTGTGACCTAATGTTAGAAATTTGTTGAGAGAAAGTAAACAATAACAGCAGCAGAACATATAAGCTATAGACACATTCACTGGTGTTAAAGGCTATAGACACACTCACTGGTGTTAAAGGCTATAGACTCACTCACTGGTGTTAAAGGCTTTAGACTCAGTCACTGGTGTTAAAGGCTATAGACACACTCACTGGTGTTAAAGGCTATAGACACACTCACTGGTGTTAAAGGCTATAGACACATCACTGGTGTTAAAGACTATAGCTGGTGTTAAACTCACATCACTGGTGTTAAAGGCTATAGACACACTCACTCACTCACTGGTGTTAAAGACTATAGACACACTCACTGGTGTTAAAGGCTATAGACTCACTCACTGGTGTTAAAGGCTATAGACACACTCACTGGTGTTAAAGGCTATAGACACACTCACTGGTGTTAAAGGCTATAGACTCACTCACTGGTGTTAAAGGCTATAGACTCACTCACTGGTGTTAAAGGCTATAGACTCACTCACTGGTGTTAAAGGCTATAGACTCACTCACTGGTGTTAAAGACTATAGATACATCACTGGTGTTAAAGGCTATAGACACACTCACTGGTGTTAAAGGCTATAGACTCACTCACTGGTGTTAAAGGCTATAGAAACACTCACTGGTGTTAAAGACTATAGATACATCACTGGTGTTAAAGGCTATAGACACACTCACTGGTGTTAAAGACTATAGACACATCACTGGTGTTAAAGGCTATAGACACACTCACTGGTGTTAAAGGCTGTAGATACACTCACTGGTGTTAAAGGCTGTAGACTCACTCACTGGTGTTAAAGACTAAACTGGTGTTAAAGACTATAGACACACTCACTGGTGTTAAAGGCTATAGACACATCACTGGTGTTAAAGACTATAGACACACTCACTGGTGTTAAAGGCTGTAGACACACTCACTGGTGTTAAAGGCTGTAGACACACTCACTGGTGTTAAAGACTATAGACACATCACTGGTGTTAAAGGCTATAGACACACTCACTGGTGTTAAAGGCTATAGACACACTCACTGGTGTTAAAGGCTGTAGATACACTCACTGGTGTTAAAGGCTGTAGACACACTCACTGGTGTTAAAGACTGTAGACACACTCACTGGTGTTAAAGGCTGTAGACACACTCACTGGTGTTAAAGACTATAGACACACTCACTGGTGTTAAAGGCTATAGACACATCACTGGTGTTAAAGGCTATAGACACACTCACTGGTGTTAAAGGCTGTAGACACACTCACTGGTGTTAAAGGCTGTAGACACACTCACTGGTGTTAAAGACTATAGATACACTCACTGGTGTTAAAGGCTATAGACACATCACTGGTGTTAAAGACTATAGACACACTCACTGGTGTTAAAGGCTATAGACACATCACTGGTGTTAAAGACTATAGACACACTCACTGGTGTTAAAGGCTATAGACACATCACTGGTGTTAAAGACTATAGACACACTCACTGGTGTTAAAGACTATAGATACATCACTGGTGTTAAAGGCTATAGACTCACTCACTGGTGGTAAAGACTATAGACACACTCACTGGTGTTAAAGGCTATAGACTCACTCACTGGTGTTAAAGACTATAGATACATCACTGGTGTTAAAGGCTATAGACACAGTCACTGGTGTTAAAGACTAATCACTGGTGTTAAAGGCTATAGACACACTCACTGGTGTTAAAGGCTGTAGATACACTCACTGGTGTTAAAGGCTGTAGACTCACTCACTGGTGTTAAAGACTATAGATACATCACTGGTGTTAAAGGCTATAGACTCACTCACTGGTGGTAAAGACTATAGACACACTCACTGGTGTTAAAGGCTATAGACTCACTCACTGGTGTTAAAGACTATAGCTCACTGGTGACACACTCACTGGTGGTAAAGACTATAGACACACTCACTGGTGTTAAAGGCTATAGACTCACTCACTGGTGTTAAAGACTATAGATACATCACTGGTGTTAAAGGCTATAGACACAGTCACTGGTGTTAAAGACTATAGACACATCACTGGTGTTAAAGGCTATAGACACACTCACTGGTGTTAAAGGCTGTAGATACACTCACTGGTGTTAAAGGCTGTAGACTCACTCACTGGTGTTAAAGACTGTAGACACACTCACTGGTGTTAAAGGCTGTAGACACACTCACTGGTGTTAAAGACTATAGACACACTCACTGGTGTTAAAGGCTATAGACACATCACTGGTGTTAAAGACACACTCACTGGTGTTAAAGGCTATAGACACACTCACTGGTGTTAAAGGCTGTAGACACACTCACTGGTGTTAAAGACTATAGACACATCACTGGTGTTAAAAAGACACACTCACTGGTGTTAAAGGCTATAGACACACTCACTGGTGTTAAAGGCTATAGATACACTCACTGGTGTTAAAGGCTGTAGACACACTCACTGGTGTTAAAGACTGTAGACACACTCAAGTAGACACACTCACTGGTGTTAAAGACTATAGACACACTCACTGGTGTTAAAGGCTATAGACACATCACTGGTGTTAAAAAGACACACTCACTGGTGTTAAAGGCTGTAGACACACTCACTGGTGTTAAAGGCTGTAGACACACTCACTGGTGTTAAAGACTATAGATACACTCACTGGTGTTAAAGGCTATAGACACATCACTGGTGTTAAAGACTATAGACACACTCACTGGTGTTAAAGGCTATAGACACATCACTGGTGTTAAAGACTATAGACACACTCACTGGTGTTAAAGGCTATAGACACATCACTGGTGTTAAAGACTATAGACACACTCACTGGTGTTAAAGACTATAGATACATCACTGGTGTTAAAGGCTATAGACACACTCACTAGTGTTAAAGGCTATAGACACACTCACTGGTGTTAAAGGCTATAGACACATCACTGGTGTTAAAGGCTATAGATACATCACTGGTGTTAAAGGCTATAGACACACATCACTGGTGTTAAAGACTATAGACACACTCACTGGTGTTAAAGACTATAGACACACTCACTGGTGTTAAAGACTATAGACACACTCACTGGTGTTAAAGACTATAGACACACTCACTGGTGTTAAAGACTATAGACTCACTCACTGGTGTTAAAGGCTATAGACACACTCACTGGTGTTAAAGACTATAGACACACTCACTGGTGTTAAAGACTATAGACACACTCACTGGTGTTAAAGACTATAGATACATCACTGGTGTTAAAGACTATAGACACACTCACTGGTGTTAAAGGCTATAGACACACTCACTGGTGTTAAAGGCTATAGATACATCACTGGTGTTAAAGGCTATAGACACACATCACTGGTGTTAAAGACTATAGACTCACTCACTGGTGTTAAAGGCTATAGACTCACTCACTGGTGTTAAAGGCTATAGACACACTCACTGGTGTTAAAGACTATACACACACTCACTGGTGTTAAAGACTATAGATACACCACTGGTGTTAAAGACTATAGACACACTCACTGGTGTTAAAGGCTATAGACACACTCACTGGTGTTAAAGGTTATAGACACATCACTGGTGTTAAAGACTATAGACACACTCACTGGTGTTAAAGGCTATAGACACACTCACTGGTGTTAAAGACTATAGACTCACTCACTGGTGTTAAAGGCTGTAGATACATCACTGGTGGTAAAGACTATAGACACACTCACTGGTGTTAAAGGCTATAGATACATCACTGGTGTTAAAGGCTATAGATACACATCACTGGTGTTAAAGGCTATAGACTCACTCACTGGTGTTAAAGACTATAGATACATCACTGGTGTTAAAGGCTATAGACACACTCACTGGTGTTAAAGGCTATAGACTCACTCACTGGTGTTAAAGGCTATAGACTCACTCACTGGTGTTAAAGACTATAGACACACTCACTGGTGTTAAAGGCTATAGACACACTCACTGGTGTTAAAGGCTATAGACACACTCACTGGTGTTAAAGGCTATAGATACATCACTGGTGTTAAAGGCTATAGACACATCACTGGTGTTAAAGGCTATAGACTCACTCACTGGTGTTAAAGGCTATAGACACACTCACTGGTGTTAAAGGCTATAGACACACTCACTGGTGTTAAAGGCTGTAGATACACTCACTGGTGTTAAAGGCTATAGACACACTCACTGGTGTTAAAGGCTATAGACACATCACTGGTGTTAAAGGCTATAGACTCACTCACTGGTGTTAAAGGCTATAGATACATCACTGGTGTTAAAGGCTATAGACACACTCACTGGTGTTAAAGGCTATAGACACACTCACTGGTGTTAAAGGCTGTAGATACACTCACTGGTGTTAAAGGCTATAGACACACTCACTGGTGTTAAAGGTTATAGACACATCACTGGTGTTAAAGGCTATAGACACACTCACTGGTGTTAAAGGCTATAGACACACTCACTGGTGTTAAAGGCTATAGACTCACTCACTGGTGTTAAAGACTATAGACTCACTCACTGGTGTTAAAGGCTATAGACACACTCACTGGTGTTAAAGGCTATAGACACACTCACTGGTGTTAAAGGCTATAGACACACTCACTGGTGTTAAAGGCTATAGACACACTCACTGGTGTTAAAGACTATAGACACATCACTGGTGTTAAAGGCTATAGATACATCACTGGTGTTAAAGGCTATAGACACACTCACTGGTGTTAAAGGCTATAGACTCACTCACTTGTGTTAAAGACTATAGACACACTCACTGGTGTTAAAGGCTTTAGACACACTCACTGGTGTTAAACTTCTAGTGTTCAGCTGACTATAATAATGTCAAGATCCATATAAACTTTCTCTTAAAAAGACCAAAAAGAAAAAAAAAAAAGCAGAAAAACAAGCAAAATCAAAATCAACTTTTAAGACATCCTTCCCCTGGCTGTGTCTAAGGGCAAAACAAAAAACAAAACAAACACAAAACTGGAAATAGAAAACTCTAAAAACAGGTGATTAATGCGTATGCATATTTCTATACAAGGTATCTTACTCTTACCTAGACACTCTGTTGTCTGTGAGGAACACAGGTGCAAACTTCAAATCTGGTGTGAAAATGAGATGGAATACAGGGCCCAAAGCATAGATCATTGCAATGTGGTCATGGCCATTCACCCCAGCACTGCTGTTCTGTTTTTGTGTGTGTGCATGTGTGTGTGTGCGTGTGCATGTGTGTGTGCATGCGTGATCAGCATTTTAAAACATACTGCTTATATTTCTGTGCTGAGAAATAAAGTCTTGATACAACAAATATGCTAGGTACCTTTACTGTGTATACATTTTTAACAGAGAAGAGATTTCCAGATATACTTACTAATTAGACTTAGAAGCATTTCTATTTTTTATATGGACAAAGAAAGAGCCAAGAAATATATAAAGAAAAATCTGAATATAAATCTCTAAAGAATTGTTTTGTCTGACCACCATTAAGATGTTCTATTTGGTGTGCCCCATACCTCCTTTCGAAGGAGACTGTATGGGGGCTGGAGAGATGGCTTAGTGGTTAAGGTGCTTGTCTGCAAAGCCTTAAAGACCCAGGTTCAACTCCCCAGTACTCACGTAAAGCCAGATGTACAAGGTAGTGCATGCATCTGGAGTTACTTTGCAATGACTAGAGGCCCTGGCATACCCATTCTCTCTCTCTCTATATATATATATATATATATATATATATATATATATATATATATATATATATATATGTATGTATACACACATACACACACACACATACAACTTTCTCTCTCAAATGAATAAATAAAATGTTTTTTTAAAAGGTGGCTGTAGGTTGAGAATGCTGGTAAAATAAAGTTTTAAAACCATAGCAGAGTGTGGCTGTATGGAGTCAAGCACACAAAAATCCCCAAACTAGGTCCTAGATTTCTTGAGGCAATTCATTTCCAGGAGAGAAAAGTGGTTCCCAAATCCATGTGATAATCTAATGTTCTTCTGAAAAATGTGATATAATGTATATAAAAATGTTATAAAATCTATAGTACAAGATGGAAAAAGAAGAATCCTTGGTTTTCTTCTGAGCACTATGTTTGAGAGTTATTGAAGAGGTGCTCCCATTACTCAAAATGTTTTAAATCTCTTCTTTAAATTTGTCATTTGAGGCAGTTAAGATTGTCACTGTAAAGTCACATCTTATTCTTATCAGTAGAGACATTATCTAGAGCTCAGACATTCATTTCAGATTTGATCTCAAATGTCTTAGAAGGCATAAACTATGTCTGTCTTGATCCTTGCTCCTGGTATACTGCCTGCCACTTACTAAGCACCCAATAATTAATTGTTCAATGAATTGTTTAAAAAAATTCAAACCCACCCACAGAGAAGCATGATTTGCTGATTGATCATCAAAGGCTCTAAAGGAATTTTCCAAAAAGAATTTCCCAAATAAAGTTATTTTTGAACCATAACACTGTTTTTGGAATAAGCTCAAGGTTATTAATTAGAAAGAGACAACATTCATTGTATTTACACACCTGTGATCTGGCTGACCTGTTTACATTATTGAATTTATTTATATCTCACCTTTCAAACATTTAGGCAGATTGAAACAACAAGTAAAACCAAAAAATAAACCCATAATAACAATGATGCTAATAAAAAACACACTACTATAATCAGATGTCAGATACACACAGCAAAAGGCAGCCCACAGGGTGCGTTCCTTATGTGCGGTTAGCTGAGGAGTGACAGTAAGCAACAAGAAATAGAGAACAAATGAGACTCGCCCAGTCTCAAGCACACGTCTGCATGCCATCTGGCCCTTGTTCCCTGCTGAGTAAAAGAGTTACAGCTAGAAAGAATGCATTCAGAAGGAAACATTCTGGGGTGACTCGGGTGACAGAATTCCCAGATTGATAAGTGCAGAAGCAGAAAGTCACTCGCCCATGGTGTGATTATCACATCATCACTGTCGTGAGCTCTAGCAGGTAAAGTCGGCTTCGAGATGCCATGTGCCACACACAATTGAGAACAGGCCTCTCCAGTGGACTAATATCTTAATTTTTTTTGAAGAGGAAAGAAAGGAGAGATCTTAGAGGAAGGCATATTGATCAGAAAACTATACTGTCCATACTTTACAGTTTCCTTGTAGAGAATTTCGAAGTACTAATCACACAGTACCTTTAAAATGCTTTGGGCATGGGCTGGAGAAATGGCTTAGTGGTTAAGGCATTTGCCTGCGAAGCCAATGGATCCCGGTTTGATTGTCCAGGACCCACGTGAGCCAGATGCACAAGGGGCACATGCATCTGGAGTTCATTTGCAGTGGCTAGAGGCCCTGGTATGCCCATTCTCTCTGTCTGCCTCTCTTCTATCTCTCTTTCTGCTTGCAAATAAATAAATAAATTTTTAAAAATGCTTTGGGCATATATACAAAACCTACTCAAGACACCAACTTTTTCCCATATTTTGTGTTCTCTTCAGCAGTACATATACTAAAATGGAGCAAACTTTCTCCCATGTTTCAAATACTTCCATGCTAAACTATCCTGACCAAGCAACAGTGATTTCACATGTTTTAGGAGGCTTGTTGGGTTCAGCACCTGCCTTCATAATTACTCAGGGAATGTGTTTTCTTTCCTGTCACTATTCCCTCTGAAAATAAGACTATGTAAATTCAAGTAGATCCAGGGAAAAGAAAAATGTGGGACCTCACAAAAATGAAGCGAAAGAATACTCAGAAGTCAATAGTGAGTTCTGGGTTTCCCAACGTGCCACCAATTTATCCATTTGAAACCACTGTCATTTTGATAAAGCTCAAGGTATGTTTGTGGAATAACACGTTGACGCTACCAACATCAAAGTGTATGTGTATGTGAGTGCATGTGTGTGCATGTGTGTGTGTGTGTGTGTGTCTGCACATGAGTGCACACACATGCACACACAGGGGCACGTGCTGTATCACTAGCTCCTGGGAGATCTTTCTTACTCTGACTCCCATCTTGATGTGAGTGTGCTGTTTGTTTGTTTGTTTGCTGTGGGGGGAAATGATTGTTTATTTATATGTTTGTTTCTGTAAATAGAGAGGTACAAAATTCATAATTGAGAGAGTAAAGGATTATTCAAACACTAAAATTTTTGAAAATTGGAGTTGAATATTTTAAGTGAAGAAAATGAAAGCTGGGCAGATGCTTCTGAACCCTGAGGACTTCAGTTTGATTCCCCAGTTCCCAAGTAAATGCTGGGCAATGTGAGATATGCTTTTAATCACAGTTCTGGGAAGGTGAAGGCAGACTGAGCCCTGGGGCTCACTAGCTAGACAGATTAGACCAATTAGTGCTTTCACACCTACATATACATCCCCTAACAAACATGTATAGATACACACGCCACACATGCTTACACATGTTGGCAAAAAGAAAGATGAGGAAGAAGAGGAGCCAGAGGAGAAGAAAGAAAAGAGGAGGAGAGGAAAGAAGGGGGAGACTAAAGAGGAGGAGGGGTGCAGGAGGAAAAGGAGCTGGTAATGGCAAAGGCAGTGTCCCATAACCATTCATAAGGAATCTGTCGCCCAGCGTCACTCCCTCAAGTTGTTTCCCAAGGCCTGATCCTGAATGAGTTCCAGTACAACCTCCAGTGCCTCAAGAGTAATTTTTGAACTTAAACCCTGTAACTATACAAATTACAATTCTTTTACATCATCTGCCTTATTAGGAGACTAAAGACCAAATTATGAGCTCATTCCCAAAGAATTTAAAAGACTAACTCACCAGCTCTTGTGTTTTTCCCCTTGATATACATCTGGACTTCAGACATACCAACTAGGTAAAGTCTCAGAAACCCAGGGTTCAGTCATGTTTCCCATGTCACTGTTCTCCCATTCTTCATCCTGTTTGTGCAAACCCACTAAACTTTCTTCAAGAAATACTCATCTCTTTGAAATCTATTTGTTTGTTCCATGTACTCTCACTTTTACCTCACAGTGACAGCTATGTGAAATTCATAAAGTATAGTATGGTTAAATTGGAGTCATATTAAAGGTACTTTGACCACAATGATATGGTGACATTAAAATTTAATCACAAATGGACACAGCACGAGGGTACATATACCCTGTATTGGTTTGCTCTGGCTGCCGTAACAAAACACCATAAAATGGGAGGCTAAAACAACTAAAATCTGTTTCCTCACATTATTTGTGGGTAGAAACCCACATTGAAGATTCCTCATGATTCTCTTTTGTTCTCTTCTCCATTTGGTGAAGGCATCAATAGACGGCTAGATGAAGAAAATGTGATGTATCTTCATAATGGAATTTTATTGACTCATAAAGAATGATCAAATTATGTCCCTTACAAGAAGATAAATGGAACCGGACATCGTAATGTTGAGTGAACTAAGCCAGCTTCACAATGACAAGTATGGCATGATTTCTTTCAGATGTAGACTCTGGGGAGGGAAAGAAAGATGAAACTAAGATTTCTGAAAGGAGAGTGAGAAGGAGTTGTAAGAAAAGGTAACCAAGGGAGTGAAACTGGTCCAAGTACATTATATGCAAGTGTGGAAATATCATTAGGAAACTCCTTTGTATAATGAATATAGGGTAGTAAAAATAAATATCATAAATAACAAAGAACAGGCAATATAATATTTGTTTTAATAGTTTAATCTGTGTACTTTGTTGCTGGCGGTGTTTTTTTTTTTTCTTTCTCTCTCTCTCTCTTTTTTTTTCTTTTCTTTTATTTTATTTTGTGAGGTACAGTCTAACTCTAGCCTAGGATGACCTGTCCTGGAATTCACTATTCATTATGAAATCTCAGGGTGGCTTTGAACTCATGGCCATCCCCTATCTCTGCCTCCTGAGTGCTCGTATTAAAGGTGTGTGCCACCACGCCCAGCTAATGAATCATTTTAATATCACTTTTTCAGATTTTGATTATTTTTTAAATATGTATTTATTTATTTGAGAGAGAGACAGAGAGAAAGGGAGAGAGAGAATGGGTGTTCCAGGGCCTCAAGTCACTGCAAATGAACTCCAGATGCATGCATTGTGCATCTGGCTTATGTGGGTCCTGGGGAATTGAACCTGGATCCTGTTGCTTAGCAGGCAAGTGCCTTAATTGCTAAGTCATTCCTCCAGCCCTAATATCAGTTTTCTGGTGATAAACATTATTCTAACAAAAGAATAATTTTAAGTCCATCTTCTCTCTTAACCCTCACATGTTTTTTTCTCATTGTGCATGTTTTGGCAGGTCACCTTTTTCTCTCTCTCTGGTGTCTTCACTTATAAGGACACTCTTCTATCAAATTAAGGCTCTTTATGATTTCAATTAGCCAAAATGCTTATCAGAGGCCCCACTTATAAATACAAACACAGGTGGCTAGAGATGAAACATTTGAAATTTGAGGCAACATCAATATTCAATCTAAGATAATTGCATTATATGTCTGGTATTCAATAAAATTCATTATAATGACTATTAACATTGATAATATTATTAAATGCCTTACCACATAAAGGAGGCATGAATGAGGAAAACTAATCAACACAGTAATCAAAAGTGCACATGTAGTATACACACATACAATTTTTTACACCTAACACATTCATAGTCAAGTTCTCTACGTAGGAATTTAAACACAAACAGGTGCCAGATAAAATATTCTAACAATATTTATCCAGATAGCAAAGAATTATAAGTTTGAGGGTGAGAAAACATGGGTGCTGAATTGAATTCTGCCACTTACCATCCATGTGATCATAAAGGAAGTTGTTAAAACTCACGATCTTCTCCTTTGCCTACGCCTGGTGGCATATAGCTAACTGAGGAACCAAGAGAACTCAGTACTTAACTACACAACGACTGACAACACATACACAAAGAAAGGTGGGATCAAGCCCTCGGAGGAGGCTTCCTTCACAGAATTGTAACCTTTTTCCTCTTCCTCACTTGCAAGGAAGCTTTCCTGTGGGACATTTTCTCCCTGGAAGGCAGGCCCTATTGCATGATCCTAAGGGTGTGTGCCCACTTATCACTCTGAGCATTCTGTGCTTCGTGCTAGTGCCCCACCAAGAAAGGAAGAGCTCTTGCTTATTTTCTGCTTTCTTCCTCGCATGGAGGAGAACCAGCATACATACTTCAGTTCTGAATCATAGAGAAGTTGTGGTAAAGCAGAATGAGGCAGTCTGTGCATGCAGATACCACATGGGTTCCTTTAAGGCACCAAGCACTCATGCGGGGACACTGAAGCATTGGCTGTGTAAGAATGCCATGGCTCCGGCTGGAATGGCCATGTGTAACTTAAACACGAATGAACGCCGCGATGCAAAACAAACAAACAAAACACTTATTAAAGATCTACAGAGTAGTTCGTCAAGTACCATCAGCAAATAGAGAATTGTGTGACAACAAAGAAACACTCGGTTTATACTCAGCACCAGGAGAGGAAATGGACCTCAACCAAACTGCTAATTATTGCTTCACCTTCCAATCCTCCACTATTTGGTAACATTGCTAAATCTTAAATAAGTGAGTGATATTTGTAGTTTGTGGCAGCAAATGAAGTCCAGGTGGAGCTGCACAGAGGAAAAACAAGAAAACAAGAAAAAATGGCTCCTCACCAGAAACAAGACAGGAACAGAAGAGGACAGACTCAGATACCCCAGGCTCCCAGACCCCCTGTTGTGAAGTATATTGTGTGTACGCACACACACACACATACACACATGCACATGCGCACGCAGACACACACACCACAAACACAATTTATTTAGTTAGTTTTAAAAGCTTCACTTCATACTGAACTGGCAGTGCTCTTTCTTTTCATTTATAAATTAAAAGAGAGAATGAAAGGGTGGAAAGAAAAGAATTGTGAGAACAATTACTCTGACTCATGCCAAAGTCCAGAATTGGCTCTATATTCATTATTGAATATTTCAAAAACGCAACTAAATATCACAGCTCAAAATAGACACTGACAACGTAAAATGAAGCAAAACTCTGAAACATCATGGACTGACAAATTTACCATTTATTAACTTCTTGATTTTCTTTCCATTCCTTACAAAGGCAAAGGAGGCAGTGGACATTAGATGGATACACTAGAGGTAGTGGGGAAACATTCTAGTGAAAACACGTGCCACACTCTCAGCTGCAGAAAGTCACTTGTCCAGCCATTGAGTGGTCAAGGGCATGCTTTGTAAAACTCTTAAATATCCGGCTCTAAGCTCTTCACACAGCAGTTCACACAGGCAGAGACGTGTATTTTTTTTATTCTTCTTGTTAATCATGTGCCTTTTAAGATTCATAATTTGGGATGAGCAAAAGGCTCCACAGGAGGTGGGTATGAATTAAAAACCATAAAATTGATGCCATCACTCTGATTGACATACCAGTAGTGCAGCATACATTTCCTGTTTGTCAGGAATGAAAGGTGTTCACATTCTGTAATAATACCTAATAATGTTTTGGAAAGACAAACTGCTGTCTGACTACATTTTAGCAGGATGAATTTTCCCCCTTTGTGTCAGCACTGAAATCAGAAGCTAGAGTACGTATCACTACCCTATATAAGGGATGACCCAGATATTTAATAGCTGCAGCTATTCCGGTCCACTACCTGGACCTCCCCAGGTCTCTGATGCTCTATTCTCACATGCTTGAAATCACCATTACAACTTAAGACTAATTCAAGAGATCGTCCAGGGAGCTAGATGTCCAGGAATGACATGAGAAAATTCAGAGAATGATATGCTTTGTTCCCAATAGCTGTCTCCTCACACAATCGGCCAACCATCAACTTAGAGGCTTATCTAATTCAACAATTAACTTTTGGACAAAGTACAAAAGATCACCTTCTATGTGTGGATCAGGAGAGCTGAATCGGTGTTGCTGTCAGGCCTTTCCTACGTAACCATGAGCAAACCAGTTAACCTGTTCACAAACCCATGTCATCACATTGAAAAGAGAGTATGGCTATTTGCCTTGAGGATTTAGGAGATGTTGAAAAAATATAAGGCAAAGAAAAATTTAGGGCAAAGTGCTGCTTTTATAACTGGTATGTACTCTCTCACATAGATTAAAATACATGATTATGTATTGGTTAAACAAAAAACTTGGGAAATAGTCAAAATCACCTACGCTAGGGTAATAATTTTCAAAATAGGAAGAGCTGATGAAGTCCTTCATCTTATGTAGCAGGGTAACGTCAGGGAAAGAGAAAGAAAACCAACTTTAGTTCTAGTCAGTGTCATTTAAAAATTATAGACTGGGAGGAGGGCTAATCACAACTAAAGAGGTTATGAACAAGCCACATGGAAACCCACTTCTTTGTTAGCTGGCTAAAAAATAAAATAAAATGAAAAAGAATCATTCTTGCAATGGAATTTTAGCCAAAAATGTGTTTTTCAATTATCCTCTAATCATTTATATTCCGATTATAGGCAATATTTAGAGATAAAAAATTGACAGAAATATCAATAAAGGAAAAGATTAAATTTGAAAATTTCAGGAGGAAAACAGAACAGGAGTGTTTGGGTTAAACATTTTAAGGATGATTTTTCACACTTTAATTTATGGGAGTCTATAATTGTCACAGAAAATTCTGGAAAATAGAAATGTAAGAGCTGTATTACACTCATTGCTTAATAAAATCAAGTCAGACACTAGAGCCTGAGCAACCCTTGCTTTCTGGAATCACAAATACAATCTCGGACGATTTGAGAAGCCTATGGAAAACTGACCCAAAAGGAAAAGCAGAATATTGTGTAGCTCCAGTTCTTCTTGTACTGCTGCAAAGGGATCAAAAATGTTTCAGAACACAATTCATTGCTGTTGTTTTGGCTAAATCAAATAAAGGCTTTAAGCAAAAACAGGTTTCCAGCCTTCTGCTTAGGATTACACTTCGTGCAAGTTGACAATGCTGATTTCTGTGTAATTTTTTAAACCCATGTTTGGTAAAAAAGGAAAAGCTTTTTCTCCCATTTCTTCAAAGTTTGTTTTTTTCCCCCTAATAAAATCTGCTTGTTGACACACGCTCTTAAGGACACAGTGCAAAGTGAGGCTGCAGTAAAGCTCAGGAGAACCTCTCTTCTACACCCAGTGGTATTTGTTAAAACGTGCAAGGGATGTGAGGTGACTTGAGACTAGAGACTTGAGTAAATTTAAGTTTTATCACAACTTAATTTTATATTGACTAAGAAATCAAACACCCAAAACAATGCATAGATCGTTTCCTCATAACTTCCACCTGGAAGCCCATAAATTGCTGTTTCTTGAGTTAGATTGACAGGACCTGGAAGAATCGCACTAATGAAAGGATCTTGAAATCTGATCGACTCTAATCTACCTAAATCTATCGGCCAGCGATTTATAAACTGGAAGAAAGAGGAAATTCATCTCTTGCTCCTTCGCAATGATTACTGGGAGGTCAGGTTCAATGAAACCCTTCCCTATGCTTGTCATGTTGCCCCAAATGGAGTCATAAAAAAATCATTGTCAGATATTCAGGACAGCGCTGTTCATCCGAAGGATATAATTTATAAGGCTAGGTACTTCCTGGCAAACCTTGTGGCAAAATATAGGTGCAGATATGCATAAATCATATTTATATGCTTTCTACAAAGTTAGACTGGCATTAATTAAGTGGTAGAAAAGGCAATGGGAGCATTGTTTGGAGGGGAGCTCATTCCAAGTGCCGATTATAACTTGCTTCCCAAAGAAGGAGCCGCCCACAGCTTAGAAGACAGACGAGAAGATCACCCTCGCAGATTGGCTGTGAACAGCCCTGCTCAGCTCTGTCCCTGCCAGACGCGGGGCCACAAGCACTCTCCCAAGATGGCTAGAGAAGAGTCTCAAAGACAGCGCCCACTTCTTCCTTCACATTTCACAAGGCCAGCATGCTCTTGCCTCTGGTTAATGTAAAATCTGCCTTGAGAGCTGAGAAGAGGTACAGAATAGCACAGCTCCCCTCTGGCCCACCAGTACACCTGACACTGGCTGAACACGTGCTATGCGCTGGATGTGAAATGCTTTGTGTGCTTCCAGTCTTTTCATCATGACCCCAAGTTCCGTGAAAGAAGAAACGGGTGCCCAAATGTGATCTTGGTCACAGTAATGGTGACTGACAAAAATGCAGACTGGAATTCAGGCAATCCCATTCTTCTTGAACCATCAATCATTGTAACCTTCAGAATAGTGAAATCAGCTGCAAATGGCCCATAGAGTAACTTTTTTAATGCTCAGCTCCCACGTATAAAGTCTTTCCTATTTAGTCATTAAGTGTATACATTGTTAACCACCAACAGAGAGTCAAGAACTGTTTTAAGTACTGGGAATTCAGCAGAGTGAGAAATTCTCTAGCTTCATGGATGTTACATTGTATATTTTATACACATAACCTCATTAATTGGTTTCCATAGAGTAGTGGTTATCACGTTTGCCTAACACATAACCTCATTATTTTCTTTAAAATAAGCCTAGATTCTAGCACTACTAGTGTGTCCCATGCTGTAGAGGGGGTATCCAGGACTCAACGCTGTAAAGAAATTTACCCAAAGCCATGAGTGGCAATCAAAAAGCTGCGATCTTCCCTTTGATCTTTCGCTCATGAGTCTTGTTGTCTCAGTCCTAGGGCCCAGAAGTTCTGGTTTCAGAATGGCTTTAAGCAGCTGGGAAGAATGCTAGTAACATCCTTCCTTCCTTCCTTCCTTCCTTCTTTCTTTCTTTCTTTCTTTCTTTCTTTCTTTCTTTCTTTCTTTTTCTTAGATTTATTTTCATTTATTCATTTATTAGAGACAGAGAGAGGGAGAGAGGGAGAGAGAGAGATAGACAGTGAGTGAGGAGAAGGGCACGCCAGTACCTCTAGCCACTGCAAACCAACTCCAGACACATGCGCCACCATGTGCATCTGGCTTATGCGGGACCTGTAGAATTGAACCTGGGTGCTTAGGCTTCACAGGCATGCACCTTAACCACTAAGCCATCTCTCCAGCCCAAGGACTTTCTTGTAAGTTGAGAACTGGAAAAGTCTTCCTGTCTTCTCATGCTGCTTCTCATCCACAGTCTTTGGTGCTCATTTCCACCCTCACTTAGACACCCACTGTCTTCCAGTGGTCCCTGGTCTTACACACCCAGACCTTCCCGTTCTACTGTCTCATATACCTCCCCACTTCTGTCCTTCACTCCTCCCACTTTTGGGTCAGTCTTAGCTCCCCCCTTCACTTTACAAAACAGGCTTGAGATGGAGATCATGAACAAAAGGGAATCCCTTGTGTCACTATGCTAGGAAAGACTGGCTTCTAGTGCGTCACAAATCTTATTTTCTCAGATTGCTATAGTGATTTTTCCCATAGAAACTTTTTTTTTTTCATATGGTAGTTATATTGGATAGTATTTATTGCAGGTACATATGGCTGAAATATGTGCCTGAGAGCTGGATAGCGAGGTTTAGTGGTGAGTAATAAGCTTTGAATTCCAACTGACCAAACTACAAGTGACCTTTTGGCAAAGACGTCTTCAATAACACATTCCTGTCTTCACTATTACTAACAAGAAAGAGTGGAATGGAGCACAAAAAGAAACTTTGAAAATTTTATTATTTCTTAGCATTAGAGAGTTCAGGCCAGGCAGTAATAAATACTTTGTGGGAAAAGAAATATTTTCTGTTTAGGAGTAGCAGTAGTAGAAGTTAAGGAAGACAAAGGACAGATGTTTCCAACTTGAATGATTCACAACTTGGCAAAGGAAACCTTAATGTAAATGACCCTCAACAACTTCTTCGATTCAACTCCTATTTTTCCATTACCAGATAAATTCAGGGACAGTAAAGAGCACATTTGATTTTACTCAACACCATATTAACAGCAGTTAGCACAGGTCCTGAGACCTACTTGGCACTTAAAGATTATGACTGAATGAAAGTATATCATCTTAGATGGCTCCTGCCACCCTGTCATCTGGTTCCCGGCCTGCAGATCCCTCCCCTGTCTAGCAACCCCTATACAAGATTGGGTTTTCACAACTGTGCTTTGCCCTTAAGCAACATCTCTACCTATATTGCCTTCTACTCTCTTCTGGAATGGTCAGAATGAGATTCTGGACAACCACAGTCAAAATGTATCTGCTATGACTCTCATAAAATGGGCTGGGTGTGGGTACAGGAGCCCATCTCTGCAGCATGTCATGGAAGTTAAGATGGATAGATGCCTGTGCTATGGTGGGCAGAGCACTGGCCATTGGGAAAGTGTTGCAAGCGTTTCTTGCTCACCTTAGAGTCTGGTTATGCAAATATACCAAGATTCTGAACTTTCTTGAGTCACCCTTTCAGCAAGGGCTAGGGAGTAACTAGTACCATGAGATTGACTTTCTCTCCGTGCCTCATCCCTGATGACCATTTTGCACACCACCCTGGAAATAAGGTAGCTGGTCTTAGACCTGAAGAGAAAATTCATTTTGATTTCCTTTGGGCATAAATTTCAACTCCCCTCATAGCTGGGGAAGAATTCTGCCACAGCAGAGAGCCTAGCTTTCATGGTCTTAGCTCTTTTGCTTCACATAATGCTCCTCTTTTGGGAGAAATTACCGAAAGCCTCCTGATCTGACTTTAGACAGGGGCTTTATCATTTCATTTCTCATCATTTTTTTAAAAAAATATCCAATTTAAATTTACTCAGACAGATTAGAAAATGAACTAAATAATATTAAGTTTGTCCTCTTTTTGTTTTCTGAGTTTGTCATTTGAAAGGGAAATTTTATAAATCAACTACTCATGAAGGCTTCACTTCATAGGAAGCCATTAGAATCTAGACAGGAATGTTCATTCTGAAATATAGTCTTCTGCAAAGGATCACATGCTGTTCAAAGGTAATTATGATTTAATTATTTAGTGATATTCATCATCTCCAACTACTTACTATGTGCAAAGTAAAGTACTGCTAAAATCTGATCTTTTGATTTAGTTCTCAACTCAGCCCTGCCCAACATCACTGCAGATAGTCACCCACCAATGGGACAAATGAGGGCTAACCTTTGACCTTTGCTTTTTGCTCAACAATATACTTTTGCAAAAGTTGCACACCCATGAGAAATGCAACCTTTAGCTTTTTCCTTGTTCTGACAACGTTGCATATATGCTAAAGGATGTTTCAGGTTTATTCCTCCCTCCATACATAACACCTAAGCTACACTAACCCCACCTGTGACTGCTTTTCCCTGCGAGTCTCATTGCTGGTCCATTGAACATCCTTTCTATTTCATTCAAATGCCAGAGAACATGGGTGAACACATACCACAAGCTTTCCCCAGGGATGGTCTGACTAAATGGACTGAGAGTCAATCTAACACCATCAGATATTTCTTCCAGATTTTCTTCGAACTGCACAAGGCACCATTTTTAATTACAAAAGAAGCAAATTGAATGTGGAAATGGAGCAGGGTTTTCATCATGGCACTGAGCCGACTGAGGAAGGAATCAACACTCTCCTCATATCCTGAAGGCAATGATGTTACCAAGCAGCATTTGATTTGCAGATGTGGAAACTTTGAAATTGACTTAGGAGACTACAAAAGTTCAGATTCACTCTCCACATGCCCCCTCTCCCCAGTCAAGGAATCATGATGATTTTATCATTACAAGGACTACACACTAGCTTTTGAGAACATTCTATTAATCCTGATAAATCCTCTAGTTTGAAGAAAATACCTATTGCTGCACAAACAGTGAAAACAAATCTAATGCATCTGTAAAAGCGTTTATCAACCTGCACAAACTTGTTCAAATTCTTGAAATATAGCAATGAATATTTGTCTATACCTTTCTTATGATAATTTTCATGATTTTACTCAAAAGGATCATTTAGGACCTATTTCAGATAGTTATTGACTTATGTGCATACATATCATTCTAAAATTGTCCAAATGAGTTTATTCAATTTGACAGCTTTGTCAAATTACTTGGTATAACCCACCACAGTACTCCTGTTTTCTTTCTATCTGTCTTCAGATGGAATCACATTCAAGTGTGCAAGGCTGAGAGAATCAGCAACATTTGCTCTCTAATGGTCCTTGCTATAGATGGATGGTAGGGACACACCCTCTGCAATGTACAGGTCAAAGTCTAACTCCCTGTGTGACTCCATTTGGCTCTTTAAGGAGGTGATTAAGGTTCAATGAGGTCATTAGGTTAGAGCACTGACCGTATATCCCTAGTCTAGGAAAGCAGAAGAGGAGGTTCCCACGCCTACTGACTACCACATGAAGGTCCCCACCAGAACTAGAACATGCTAGTAGCCAGATCTCAGACTTCTATCCTCTAAAAGAGTAAGAAAATACAATTTTTGGTTTTTGTAAGTCACCAAACCTGTGGCTGCTTGTTACAGCTACTCAAGCTAATTGATATGGCACCTAAGGAAACATAACTAAAATTGATAATTATTACCATTTAGGAGATAAAGAGAATCAATGTTTCCTAACAATTTTAAATGTTTTATAGTTTGAGAAGTGTAAACAAAGACATCTTTAAAATTGAGTTATTTTACTGACTTTTAATAGACGTTCTTGAAAACTGGTGTTCATGCATTGTAAGCATATCATGAAAAGAATGGCTTTGTCATCTTCTATTCTGATGGCTCTGCCACTCCTCTTATGCGGAAACTGTCAATGATTTAGTTGTTCAAATGTGAGCACCAATGTAATTGACTCTCTCAAATCTCTCCCTCTGGGTCACGGCACTGGCACTGCTTAACCTAAATATGTAGATGCCACTTAATCAGGTTCCTTCTTGGAAGTGTTGTGATGTGCAAATGTGTCTTTCCTCCATTGAAGGAGTGCAGAGGGCAGAGTTCTGACTCTCTATTTCACATCTCCCCAATGTTCATGACAATGATTTTAAAGTATATTATTTACTTATTCATTTGAGAGAGATGAGAGGGAGAAAGAGAGAGAGAGAAAGAAAGAATGGGTGCGCCAGAGTCTCCAGCCACTGCAAATGAACTCCAGATTTATGAGCCACCTTTTTGCCATCTGGCTTTTCATGGGTACTGGGGAATCAAACCTGGGTCCTTTGGCTTTGCAGGCAAGTGCCTTAACCTCTAAGCCATCTCTCTAACCCACAATGATGTTTTACAAATGCTGATGCAAGTGAGTTTGCATTTGGTAAATCCATAGAAAAGTGAATAAATGATTGAATAAATATAAATATGGTTAAATGGATAAAGAAATGCATCATTGATCAATTTACCATTTTGTCTCATCAACATTCCATAGAGTTTAGAATTATCTCTGGCATCATGCTTCCCCTTGATGCCACGTTAAAGGAAGGGTATTAAAAAGAAAACTGGGGTAGACCTTAGCTACAGTTCTGTATGTGTTGGTGCATATTCCTTAATTCTTGCCTCTTTATAAGCTTAATTTGACTGCTTCATTTTCACAGACAAGGAAATTGAAGGTCTGTGACATGAAGACTCAATCCAGGATTAAAGCTCAATGTTTAAAGGTGCTTGCTAACAAAGCCTTGTTTGCAAAGCCTGTTCTTCTGACTTTGACTCCCTAGCACCAATGAAAAGTCCGATGAAGAAGGTAGCAAATGATCAGAGTTCATCTTCAGCAGCAAGAGGCCCTGATGTGTCCTCACACTCACTCAAATAATAATGTAAGTTAATTAATAATTTAAAAAATAAAAAGCAAAAGAAACAATCCAAACTCATACAGTTGTGAATAAAGACAGTCACAATGTAAGTGCAATGTTAAAATTTGTTCTCAGTTCTTTCCTACCTTTTTAACAGGTTGCCCCTAGTTTTTCTTTAACTTTATGGTCGAAAGAGAAGCAAATATATTTTCTGAGCACATTTGAGTAGCCATCCTCCTGTATCCAATTCGTGGGAACATTTTTCAATGTTCTTTGCTTCCCTGCTCTTCAGAGACAATATCTACCCTAGAGATTCCTCTCTAAGGATTATTGCTACCGTGAGGGGTAGTACCAAATGTATGAAAACCTTGATGCCAATGAAGTTCTGGTATTTCTGAGGGCTCTGGGATGGGAGACAAAGGAGTCAAGTTCTTTCTAATCCGATCATACTCCTGGTGTCCTCTCAAAATATAAACTTGGGGATAGAATGTAACTTGAGAGTCAACTGTGTTTTACATTCCAGTGCTGTCATTTATTGGATATGTATACTTAAAAATCTATCTCAGCTTCTACATTTCCATGCTCATGTACTCAGACACGTCCAAATATAGAAAAGGTAGGGAACACAGTCATTTTAAGGGTTGATTTGCCTTAGAGATGAAAAAGTCCCTTAAGCAAAGTTCACTAAATACCAACTACAAATTTTCTTCGTGGTGACTCAGGAGAACTACATTTCCCAGGACCCTTTGCAGTTATAACTGGAGCTATGTTCTAAGAGTCATGTTCATCACTTCTAGTACTGGGCATAAAATGTAGTACGTCATCATCCTCTCTTTGCTCGAAAGCCATCAAAACACAGATGATAGAGAAGAGGACTAGAGAGAGGCCCTGGAAGAAAATCCCACCACGAGAGAGAATTGGGATTCCAGAAACAAAGTGGGAAGCTGCCTGCTCCATGTACATTGATAGTAACAAGAAAAGTCTTTTATAAAAGCAATGTCACTAAAAATCATAAGGTTGTTTTGATACCCATGACCTCACAGTGCCTAGCACAACCTTCACAAGACCCTCATAATAGGAGGAAAAGATGATGACATCAAAATAAAAAAGATACTAATTGGTGGGGGGAATATGATGGAGAGTGGATTTGTGAAGGAGAAAGTGGTAGAGGGAAGGGATTTATTGTGGTTTATTGTATATAATTATGGAAGTTGTCAATTTAAAAAGTTTTTTTAAAAATAAAGTTAGAGAATCTAAGTCTAAGGAAAAACAATAATAAAAAAAACTATAAGTCGTCCAAAGAGAAAGGTTGTGATTTGTGCTCATAAAATGAAACTGCTAAGCCTCTGAATAGAGCATTTGGATGGCTTTCTTCTCATCTTCACCATGACTCCCTGCATCCTGCTGATGCTAAGTCCACAACTGTCAGAGGGAGGGCTATTAGAAAGACCCTTTGCATTAAAAGTCGACGGGACACTGACAGAGAATAACAGAAGGGAAGGTGGAGAATATTTCCCCACTTTAACAAGGAAATGGATGGAAAGCAGAATGGAGGATCAGTGCCATGATGGAAGTGGAAAATGTCACGCTAGTTACCTAGGTCGTAAGCAGCTGAGTCAGAAGAGAAGACAAACCAGAGCAAGCACAGACCTCCGAGTGGTCAGCCCCACCACAGCTGGCGACCAGCACGGTTACTCGAGCAGAAAGAAGCTAAAAGAATCTGGGTTTCCTACCCATATTCTTTCCTTCCTTATTTCCCTTTTTATGTTGAACTCATTAAAAACATCCCAACTTTCCGACTCATGCCTTTGGGTGGTACAGTGATTTGACACTGCCTTGTAAAGAAGAATATTGGAATTGCACGTAAGTGAGGGACATGCTGAGCATCGCTGTCCATCCCCCAGTGGACAGCATGATAATCCTGTTAACCTTCCTGTCAGGAGGTCATTAAACAATTTTGAAAGCACATCAGAACTTTGTGCAGAATCTGATCTTTGTAATATAAGCTGTTTGGCAGCACAGACCTTAAATAGCATCCATTTTCATTCCTCATAGTCCCTTCTGGTACTCTCCTTGGCTCCCGAGCACCTTTCTGGCTTTTCTCTCTGTATTCATATTCTCTTGAGTTTTCCTTTTTCCCCAGTTTCATCTTATGATATGTTTTCTTTCAGCAGGACAGCTTCCCTTTTCTAGTTCCCTTCAATGCCATGTTGTGTTGATCATTTGTGCAAGGCGCTCTTCCTTCATTTCAGCATATCATCTCCCTGGATATCCGTGTTCTTAAATTTCTTGTGCATTGTGTTCCATCTTTACTAATATTCAGCTATTTTCTGGAAACACCTGTTTGTGTTAATCTAATTTACATTTAAATTTCACTCAAAAAAAATCTCTTCTCAGTACCAAAAACACTTTTCTTCCTCCATTCCCCCTTTTCTTTCTTCCCTTTTTTTGAATTAAAATATGCTAAAAGCCATGTGATGTCAGAAATTCTGCCTGAATACATTTATAATAAACAAGTTTTCCATTTTTATCTCCAGATCATTCAGTCTTTTCATTCAGCTTGAAAGCTTGATTTCCTTTTGGCTTCCTAGAAGCATTAATTTTTACCTCTAGGACAGAGAAAACTTACATTTTTAACCACAGTTGAAAAATTGGGTAAAAACTGAAATGTGCTTCTGCTGGTTTAACTAACATGAAATGGATTCCTGGTCTCTTGGGAAGACTCCATAATAAGACCTATCATTGAATTAGCAATTCAAACATCAAGAAAGACAGTTTTCAGCAGTGTCAGGTTGGGGTCTTGACATTTTTAAGAACTGCCTTTGCAAAATGGGGTCCTAGTTATCACTGAATGAAGGACACTGATTGAATCTCCAGGGGTGGCTGAACCCAATGTCTGGGGTTCTTCCAAACATTTAAAGTCATTTTCCAAATGTTTTTGATGCAGCACAACCCAAAAAGATTTTGGCAAGTGTGTTTTGCCTTCATTTTAAAACCCATGCGTATTTCAAGGGAAATGCAATCCATATGTCTTTGATTCATTTACACTTGAATCATCTAAATGCCATTGTGTAAGAGCTATTTGATGTACAAGAAGCCTGTGAGTCTGTTTTTAAGCCTTTTTAAGCCTTATTTCTTTGAACCAGAAAGTCATGTTTTGCCGGCCCTAAACAGAACTTGAACTGGGAAAGGCTCAAGTTCACTTCTAAACTGAAAACCCGCAAAGTTTTGCGTGGCTTCTGTACTTAGCAATATGTCTCCCCTTGCCGAAAGCTCACACACACCCAGCATTTCTCTACTCTGTCTCACATGTAGTGAGAACAGGGTAAATCAATTTTTGAATCACATTTTACTTGTAAAATTCACATTTTGAACCTCAGTTATCTCCCAGGCACTGCCAGAAGTTAAAATAGCAACACTTGAAAATTAGGCTTTTGCTCTAAAAGGGCAAAACAGTCTATAAAGTACATAAATTACTGCTTCTGTACATTTATTTGTTTGACAGGTTTAAGATATAAGTGTGGCTTACATATGGATTTTCAGGATGCCAGACTGCATGCTCCACGAGCTACAGTTACAAATGTAACCTCTTTTTTTAAGACTTATGTTTGGGAGAATAGAACTGGAGCAATGTTGCTGTTCTGCACAAATCTAATTGCTGTGTCAAAACAGCAATGGGGGATGGTGAACATTTGCATTTTTCTCATTTACTGGCCTTTTCTGTGGCTCTACTCATGCTTCCATCAGTGGTCAAAAAGAAAGCATGTTGGGTCATTTGCCGTCTTGCTCCTTGAAACTAAAATAAATAAATAATGAACCAAGCACTTTTTTTTTGTTGTTATTGTTGTTAACCAAATGTGAACCTGTAATGGAGCATTTGAAGGTAGCCAAGTGATTAACACCGAGTGCTGTGGACATGGAAACCCGTCTCGGGAATGGCTATATCTTTCTCAAGCAAAAGCATTAATTATCTTTAAATGTGTGATCTCTTTGTTTTTATTTAGGCACATTTTAGAGGTTGCATTTTAAGTGAAAAGGAAGAAATAATGATGGTGTGATTGTCTGTGGAGAAGCAATATTTTAAATTTGCATTTCAAGCTTAGGGGGTGGAGATGGAGTTAAAAAGAAAGAAAGAAACCCAGGTGAATCTAATTATTCCTTATGCGTGCTCTCTGTAGTTCACATACATGATAGACTATCATATTTTTGTAATCAAAGGACTATGAAATTCAAGATTTTTTTTTACAAAAAGGATTTGGGCACTAAATCTACCAAACAGTTAATTATGCTGAGATAATTAGATAGCAGAAGTGTTGAATTTAGTTCCTTTCCATAGTTAGTTTTCATTACCTACCAAGTCTCCATAATTCTCTGCAGGCAGAAATTATTAGTATTCTATTCTTAGGAAGAATGGTGCATGACTGACAAAGAATTAAACTTTCACAAAGTATGACAGAAGCCTTTATGTTGACCTATCCACATATTTTCTTTAAAAACAAATAGGAATTTTCCTATTAAAAATTCAACTCAGTTTTTAATTTCAGAAAGCTCATCAGTGTAGGAGAGTAACACAGGCAACTACAATGCTGTTGTGATTTCAGATATCAATTTGAAACGAAACAAAGAACCCTAGCTCTGATTTTTCTGCCAGTTTACCAAAATGAACCTGAGGGTATTGATTAGAATCGTGCAGTAGGTCAATAACTCTGCATATTGTAGATATCCAAATCCGGAATTATGAGCTTTAATCTGAGGTCACATAATAATGTAAAAGCATGAAGAAATGATGCTCAGTGGTACCTCCAGACCCTGAAATGCTCTTCTCCACCTTGCTCCTTCTTGTCCTGGCTAAATTCACTTCCTCCTGGTAAACAGAAGTCATATCACCCCTCACCTGTCATTTTCAGAATCACCTGACGGCTGTCTTGAAAACACACATGATTTGAGGCTTTACGTACCCCACCTATGTGGGTTAGATTAGCTAGGTTTCCGACAATGCAATAACTGTTTCAAACCTAAAGGCAATATGCCCTCACAAACTAGAATATAATTGGAACTCTCACAGCCCAAGAGGACATTAGTCAGATTGCAAATCTCATGAGGGTAAATTGCAACTCTGAGAATTATAGTGCTACCTGTTTTGTTCTTTTGTTTGTTTTGTCTTTTTCAAGATAGGGTCTAAAATACCTTTATGATGCTCCCTTGGGATACATATCTACCCATCAAAAACATGCACACAAATATTTAGATAATAACCAGACAAATATGCACAATCATACAGGTATCATGTAAATGCATGTTGTAGTAATTTGAATTATGTGCTCCCCATAAATTCCTGTATTTTGAATTCTTTTGTAAAATATCTTTTTTAAATTTATTTGAGAGAGACAGAGAGAGAGAGAGAGAATGAGCATACCAGGGCCTCCAGCTGCTGCAAACAAATTCCAGATGCATACACCACCTTGTGATTTTGGCTCATGTGGGTCCTGGAGAATCAAACCTCGGTCCTTTGTCTTTGCAGGCAAGTGCTTTAACCACTGTTCTGAATCATTGATCCCCAGCTGATTGCAAGTTGGGAGATGGAGACTTATTGGAGGCGTTTTGTTGCTGGGGCAGACCTTGGTTTATTAGCCCTAGCCTGTGAGTGTTACATCGTTCACTCTACTGCTGCCCTTGTTTACCTATTGTTGGCAAGGAGGGAATGTCCAGCCTCTAGCCATGCCATCTTTTCCCTACCATGATAGACCTACCCCTTGAGTCTGTATACAAAAAATAAACCCTTTCCTTCTATTAGTGGCTCTTGGTCAGGTGTTTGTGCCGGCAATGGTCTGGTAAGTACAATGCACACACAAAGTTCAATCCATATTTCTCAGTAAGTATGATTTTATAGATTATATTTCCAAGGGCAATTTGAGGCTCTAAATATATTCAACCATGCATGCTGGAAGTGTGGGTGAATGCATCCTTTTGAAGCAGAATGGCAAGGAAACATTTATTACCAAGAAATAAATTGCTTATTTAATCCAAATCTTTGTATCAATACATTTCCCCTATGTCTTTGGTAGCACTTGATTTTTCATACATTATTTTTAAATTCCCAATGTACCTTACTTTTAACAAAGAAACAAAAATGTTAAAACTTCATTTTATATCTTTATATAAACTATACTTTTCAAAAATGCTTAGGTAAGTTGACATAAATTGATTGTTAACAAATTATGATATATTGCAATACATAAATTCATAGGAAAAAATTAGAAAATCAATTTGGTTAAAAGATGTGAAGATATAATTACAATACCAATTATACTATTTTTCATCATGGTTTTCTTTCACATGCCAAAAGGAGTAAGACATTTCTATTTCTCAGATGCTGATAAAGTGTCCTTGATTAAATTGTGTTTGTTGTTCATATTTTATAATGTACAGTAGCAGAACTAAATCTCTATAGATTTATATTTATGCTTTGCACTTCACATTCCCAGCTTATTCTAGGCCCTAATATCTACAAGTTTGAGTTGAATAAATTACATCCACACCCAGCTCTGCAATCACAAGCATCGCCCAGCAAACTCTTCTCTTGCTCTTTGTCTCGTTAATTCCTCTCCATTTTGACTTAGACTCAGGGCATAAGTACCACATTTTAAATCTTCTAACCAAAACACCAACTGTCTCCTGCACATGGTCCAGTTCAAATTTTACTTTTCCCCAGTGGTAGTGTTTGCTTTACAGACTTCTAGAGTAAATATATTGCGATCTGCTACACCTTGATACCATATACACAGGAGAGTGATAAGCCACACCCACCACATCTTTTATTCATGTTGCTCCTCTGTTCAAAAAAGGTTCTCTGACTAAACCTTCTGTTATCATTGCTGTTATTTTGCTAAGAAACCTTTTAATACTTATGCTATAGTCAAAGAAATAAATTCTCCTTTTACTCTTACAGTCTAGTCTCAAATGCCCCCCGAAGACTTGGTACCCAGTTACTAGCATTTTGGGGAGGTACTGGAATCTTTTTTTTTTTTTTTTTTGTTATGCAAGGTAGGGTCTCACTCTGGTCCAGGCTGACCTGGAATTAACTATGTAGTCTCAGGGTGGCCTCCAACTCTCGGTGATCCTCCTACCTCCGCCTCCCGAGCGCTGGGATTAAAGGCGAGCGCCACCACGACCGGCTAGGTATTGGAATCTTTAGCATGTGGGGCCTAGGAAAGGTTCTTAAGTCATTGGAAGTAGACCTTGAGTTCAATTATGGAGACTCAGTCCCCTTTCTCTCACTGCGGTTCTCAGCAAAGAGGCACAGTCTCCGTCATATTGTTCTGCCTCCTCAGCAAAGAGGCACAGTCTCCATCATATTGTTCTGCCTCCTCACAGGCCCGGACACAACAGATGTCAGTTACTATGGACTTAAATCATGAGGCAAAATAAATCTTTCTTCCATCTATATTGATTTACTCAATTATTTTGTTACAACTATAGAACTCTCACTAACACATATGACAAAGATGAGTTCACAGCCAGGAGGAGCATTATATGTTGGTAATCCTACTACTTTGGGGTTATGGAAAGAACAATTACAAGTTTGAGGCAAGCCTGAGCTACCTAGTGAGATCTTGTATCGAACTAATGACAACAAAAAGATCTGTGGTCCACGCCATAGCCCCTTCTTTTATTTGGAGACTGCTGGCCTCTAGGTGACAGGGACCATAGTCATTGACCACAGCCTCCCCCTGCCTTTATCGTCCCAGAGTAAGTTTATTGCCCTTGTGGAAAAACTGTCCACTACCCATCATATCCATTAATGATCTTTTCAGTCCCATTGGGCTTGCCTCTGCTCTTCTTACACCTTAGTACTTTTCAAGGTCCCTTCTGACCCTCTCCAGACACAAACTCCACTCTGATTTAGAGATCAGAAATTCTACTGCCCTGCTTTATGACCACACTTTCCTTTCTATCTCCTCAAGCCACTTTCTTTGTAACTGCTCTTTTATATCATAGAGTACTTTGCATGCCTCTCAAACTAATTGCTGTATTTACTTCCCAACACAGACTCAAATATCCTTAACTCCTTTATGACTAGATCTTTTTATCCACCTCATTGAACCTTAAATCAATCATCCAACTGTTTACACAATTAAACCTCAGCTAGACTTTGTGGACTGTTTATAAATACTGTGTCTCTTCTATTAGTTTTCACTACCATTTTCGTCAATGGAATCTTGTCACTCCACTCAAAACAACTAGCCAACTCCTTTGTTTCTTGTTCTACACTGTAAATGATAAAGGAAAAAATGGGGCTAGAGAGATAGCTAAGTGGTTAAGGCAATTGTCTGCAAAGCCAAGGAGCCAGGTTCAATTCCCCAGTACCCACGTAAAGCCAGATGCACAAGGTGATACATGCATCTAGAGTTTGTTTGCAGTGACTGGAGGCCCTAGATCACCCATTCTCTCTGTATGTCTCTCTTCTCTCTAATTCTCTGTACTTGCAAATAAATATTTTTAAAAAAAAATTAAAAATGAAAAAGAATTGAGACTCCCAATTTCACAAATTCAGCCCCCAAACCTGCTCCGCCTCCTGCACCATCTCCATGAGCTGTTTATACCATGCTTAGATTCCAATCTAAAGTGAGGAAATATTCTTCAATTTTCTTTCCTCTCATTCATGACAAACTTACTGTTCCCTTTTCTATGTCTTACTCTAAATTTTTGCTTTCTTCCAGCCCATTACCTTGAAATCTTTTTCTTCAACTTTAGTATTGCCTTTTATATGGTCCTTTCAATCTCCCCACTCCAGACAGAGTGAATCAGATCCTGTCATTCTACCCCTTGGCCTCCTTCACAGCATGGCCCACATCTATTCAGAACTGGGTTCCTCCCAATTCTTAATATTTTATTATGTAGCTTTCTTTTTAACAATTACTCTTTTATTCCTATATTTGGCATATCATTTTTTCAACATTTAATGATGACAATTTCGATCATACCTACTTTTTTGTGTGAACTTCATTTTCAAAAACTTCAAAAACATCATGTCTGTAAAATTTTCCTGAGTTGTTTCCTCAAAATTAGCTAATTATTCTCTCCAAAATATAATTAAAGTGTTAGAATAAATGAGAAATAAAGGCAGGCTTTCTTGAAGATATAATATTTAAGCTGTGTATTAGGTGAATGGTTGAGGACATAGTGGTGCCAGTCTCGGTTATTCATGTCAATTGACTGGGCATATGGAAACCAAACTATCAGGCTAGCCCAACATTGTATCTCACCAAAGTACCATATACAGAAAATAAATCCAATGAATCTTTGATTAGGAAAGGAGGAAGAAAGACAAGGCAGTAGGACTTCACTACGTTGGATTTACCTTGTCAGTTTAGTTAAATTTTATGTATACTTTCTATTTATTCTACTTAGAAAATATCTCTAGACTATCTTATTGCTACTCAATGGCAATGGTCAATGAAATTATTTTTCACAAAGAAGGAAGTAAAAAGAGTTATAATAGCAGTGCCAGCAATTTCAGAGTAAGAATAAGGACAGATTCATAATTAATTTACTCTATATCTATGCCATAGAAGCTAAAAGCTGCTTATATAGATATACATAAGATATATAAATATACATATACCATACATGCAGAAGCATACTTATTATATGTGTATAGTATCCACACAGTGAGGGATATTCTCCTCATAAATAGGTAATAGAAGTCAGCCTTCCTCCTCTCTGCCAAAATACATCTCAAAGTGATAGGGATATACTGTCTAGATTTATGGATTCATGAATGCACTGATAAAAATATGCATTCAAAGGTGAATAAAACATGTATCTTGACCTCTAGTATCTAAATGTCCAGTCAAAAATTACTTAAAGATAAAGGACTACAGGAAAATCAGAGTAGAGGAAAACTATATCCATCTGAAAAGATCAGAAACTGTTTGTTGAAGAGATGAGAACTGTGATGGTTATGTTTTGTGCCAATCTGATCTGTTTAGGAATCCACAAACATTCCTCTTGAGTGGGTCTCTGAGGTTGCTTCCAGGAAGGACTAACTGAAGAAGGAAGCCCTTCCTCCACAGTGGGTGGCCCCTTTCAGAAGGGAGCTTTATCTAAGGAAGCTCTGGGAGAAAAGAATCCCTTCCTCCTACCTGGCTGCAGGTGCTGCTTGCTGCTTTCCAGTGTGGACTGAAGAGCAGAGGCTGTCTAGAAAGCCTCCAGGCCTTTAGTGCTAGATTGGGATGGCCGCATTTTTTGACTCTTGAGCCTACAAACTGCTATTGCCAGACTGCCATAAACCAATCGAATAAATTCCCTTGTTAATACAATTCATTCTATCAGCTCTGTTCCTGTAGAGAACCCCTACTAATACAGATTGTGGGACCAGGTTGCTGGGAATCATGATAGATATTTGAACAAGGAAAGAATATAAAGAAAATATGTTAAGCTTCATGAGGAATTGTCTACAGGAGATGGATACTGGCATTTGGGTTGGTAGCCCTTTTTTAGTTTTTGGGTGTGTGTGTGTGTGTGTGTGTGTGTGTGTGTGTGGTTTGAATGTAAAATGTCCTCCATAAGCTCATGTGTTTGAACACTTGGTACTCAGTTAGTGGCATTGTTTAGGAAGATTGTGGAAACTTCAGGAGGTCGAGCCTCTGTTGAAGAAGTGGGTTACTATGAGCAAGCATTGAATTTTATGACCCAGACCCATTTCCTGTTTATCCTTTCTGCTTCCTGACTTTGGGTACAATGTAACCAGGTTTTTCCTACTCCTGTCACCATTCCTTTCCTGCCATGAAAGACTGTATGCCATGGAACTGTAAGCTAAAATATATCTTTCTTTCCTTAAGCTGCTTTTTGTCCGGTCACAGCAACAAGAATGTACCTCATATAATTATGTTCAACACATGATTCTCTTCCCTGTTTCACATGGTTACTTGATTTTCCCATTTTATAACTAATTAGAACCATGTGACTCATTCTGGCCACTGAGTTTTCAGTTGAAGTGGCATCTGTCCCTCCCATGCCACAACATATAATCCTAGTGTGAAATCCTCTAAAATGCTTTTCTGCATGATGGAAACCAGTGACACTGAAGATCACGGCTGCTCCCATAGCCTGGGTCATCAAGTAACTGCAAGGAAGAAAGAAAATCTGTGCCAACCTAAAGGTACTACAACATTTTGTGCGAAATAAAATTTTGTAAGGTAAGAGACCCAAAGTTTGAAGTATCGTGTTATCACACTGTATTCTAGAATATACAAACAGGTACCATTGGATAGGCATATATGACATTTTAAATAGATAAGTAATACATTTAGAGAAATAAACAAGCTACATGAAGAAGCATGAATTCCAGCTTAAAGAGCTTAAAGAGTCTAGAGTTTATTTTACAGGCAATGGAAAGCTGTTAAATGCTTTCAAACAGGGAAATATTATGAGCAGAATTGTGCTTTAGGAAAATTAATCAAGCAGGATACAGGATGCCTAGGAAGCAGAAAGACACTTAGAAGCAGGAAAACAAGTTATGCGCTATTGTGAAAAGCCCAGAAGTCATGGTGTTTAAACTAGGGTAGTAGCAGTGGGAACCAATTTGGCAGAATGAATGGAACAGTAATTTGCAGGTCTTGGCAACTGATGAGGCCCAAGGGACTTATAAATCATTCCAAGCTTTTGAGCCTGAATGATTGTTAAGATGGTGCCGCTGCCACTTACTTAAATAGAAAGCAGAGAAAGAGGCACAAATTTGAGAGGAAGAAGTGAAAATTTAGGTCAAGTATGACATCCAGCTGGTGATGTCCACTGTACAATTGGAAACGTAATGAATTTGGATTTGAGAGTCATTGGGAGGGAGGTAAAGGTAGAGAGAATGAGTGAGAGAGAACACAAAAGAAAGGCTTCTTTGGGTGTAATTAAGCAACAAGAAGAAATAAAGATATCCAGAAAGGTGTTTTTTCATGAGTCAAAATAAAAGGGAGCACCAAGCACAATAGATGATTATACATGATGATTTTTTTAAGCAAATATGTTTAGTGATTTTTCATCTATTCTCAATAGACAACTAAAGGAGGAAACCAACATTCAAAAGATTGAGAGGTGAGTGCTATAAAACCAATGCAACATGTTGATTCTTCATACCGTGGAAAAACACTTAGTAAGGAAAATTAAGGAAATTATTATTACATAAGAAAATATGAAGTATTGTATCTCAAAAACACTGAGCTTAAAAAGAAAATTTCAAAATTATATGTACAGAACAATTCTACTTATTAAACATAAATAATATTGGTAAATATGAATGCACGTTATATTGATATTCAATACATAAATATTTTTATTTACTCATTTATTTGAGAGGGGGCAGATAGATAGAATGGATTCACCAGGGCTTCTAGCTACTGAAAACGACTTCCAGATGCTTCTGCCACCTTGTGCATCTGGCATTACCTGGGCACTGAGGAATCAAACCTGGGTCATGAGGATTTATAGGCAAGCACCTTAACCACTGAACCACCCCTCAAGTCCCTTTTTTTTTAAAAAAAATTATTTTACTTATGAGAGAGTGGGGGAGAGAGAATGGGGGCAGCAGGGCCTCTAGCCCCTGCAAACAAATTTCAAACACAGTGCCCTCTTGTGCATCTAGCTTTACATGGGTACTAGGGAATAGAATCTGGATCCTTTGGCTTTGCCAGTAAGTGCCTTAACCACTAAGCCATCTCTCCAATACCCATATAATATTTCTTGATGATGAACCAGAAAAGATATGTAAAATTATGGTCAAATGCATGGAATCTCTATCTAGACTCCAGGTTTAAAATGATAGTGATGTTGAGGCTGATTCTCTCCTCAGGTTCTGCGTCCATCTGAGAGTAGCAGATTCTTCAACAGAGAGTGAGGTCAGTGCAAGATACATGGACGACCATTATTATTTCAGAACTGAAATAAGCCCAATATGGCTTAAGGAAATTTGCAGAAGAGGGGGCAGAAAGATTGTTAGAACCATGAGTTGGGTCATTATACACAGAGTCATTGCCTCTCCAGCATAGCTGATGGCTACCACCATAAAGCAACACCCACATTACCCATGAGGGGAGGACAGGGAGAAGGCTAACAATGGTACCATCATGGCTGTATATATACTATATACATAACTAATAAAATATTAAAATTTAAAAAAATAATTAAAAATGATAGTGATGTCACAAATCAAAAAGTTATCTGGTGATCTGGGAAATTTGCTTAGCTTTCCCCTCCATGTCTCCATTCCTAAAATGGAGATGATAAAAGATTTTTCTGCTGGGGTGATGGTGTTCACAGATACTATCGTGATGATCAGAATATTTCCCACCATTGCTGTGAGAGTTGAATGAACAAACTCATTTTAACAAATGTGGTGCACATTTGGGAATTTATTAACATTTTAGTGGTCATTCCTATCCAAGTTTTTTCCTACAGACTTTTTTTTTTTTTTTTTTTTTTTTTTGGCGGGCATGATGGTTAGTGAAAAACATTAGATATACTGAACTCTTTCCCTCGGGTTTTATCATGACCAGTTATGCATTCAACTTGAGTGCCTACATTTAAGGGTAGTTTCTGCCATCACAACATGACTCAGATTATGATTGGACATATAGGGAGATATTACAGTGATTAGAACTCAAAGAATATTTAGGTGAATTCCTGCAGTAAACTATAGATTAAATTATTTGTGCTAACCACTGCTCAAGGTCTTGAGGATGTAGCAGTAAACATATTTGACAATGTCCTTCCTTGCTCTAATAATTCTTATATTTTGTTGTTGTTGTTGTTTTGTTTTGTTTTTTGAAATAGGGTCTTACTCTAGCCCAGGCTGAACTGGAATTCACCATGTAGTCTCAGGCGGGCCTTGAACTCATAGTGATCCTCCCACCTCTGCCTTCTGAGTGATGGCATTAAAGGCGTGTGCCACCAGGCCAGTGAAGCTTGTATTTTTTGATGTTCTGCTAAATCAACAAATTATGCAAATTTTTGGTTACATAAATATTTCAGACTGTGTACCCAATAATAATGAGTTAAATGCAAATAAAAAGTCTCCATACTTTGGGAATTGAGTGTATTTCTTGAGTTGTTTCGAGTCAGTGTAAATGACATGTTTCTTCAACAATTTCAAGCTCTTTTCTTCATTATTTCTTGGATCCTTGGTACTCTATTAACTGTTCAGCTATTTATCTGGGGAATCCTCACAATAACTCCACAAGTTATCTTTCATTATCCACAAGTTATCTTTCATTATGATGCCTGTCTTTTTCCTGTGGAAACAAGCTAATGTGATCAGTGAGTGAGTGGCAGGTATGAATGGAGAGGTACTTTCAAGCACCATGGTATACAAACTGCTCAGCAGAATTTAAAAATGACCACTGTGCTCTGCACTGTCATAGCCACAAAACTATCAAGCATTCCTATACTCCCTAACTGATTCTCCTATAATTCACGTGAGGCCCAAGGATGGACTGGTATACTTCTCAGATTTAAGGGCTTAACAAACATAAGAACCCTACCTTCCCAAATAGTCATTGCTCCATGGTTACCAGTCTTTCCTGTGGGCACTAGCAAAGGAAATGGTCTCAAAGAAAGCATTGGTAGCAAATGGCATTCACCTTCCTCTCAGGTGGACCAATTTAATCATGGCTTGTGTCCCTATTTGTGAAAGTCAGCAATGAAAACCCGGGGGTCAGCACTCACTCCATAACCCATGTCTTTGAATCTGACCAATACCTCAACCTACCATGACTCCAGACTTAATCTTCCCTCTGAAAGTTGTGGCCTGTCAAGAGCAAAGCTCCCAATTTTGTGAGTGTGAATTTTCAGATATTTCATTTATCATCTCATGGAAACAAAACACTAACTTTCCCATGAACGTTCTCATTCTTCTCCTATATGGCTCAACTGGTAACTATTCTTATTCCCACGTGCCACAAAACATTGAGCCTGAAAATGAAACATTATGTCCTTTGATTCTTTAGTTCTTTTTTCCCTTGGCTTTTTAAACTGAAGTCATACTATGCAATCCAGCATGATCTCAAACTCAGATTCTCCTGCTTCAGCTTCCAGTGATGGGATTATGAACTACTGTCATTTCCATGTAATTCCTCTAGCTGCTGTCTCCTTCCAAGCCTGAATGCTTTCCCAGTCAGGTCATCAGATTATAACATCTTTTTGTAGTTATCCACAAAAGTTTGTTTTATTCCTTCAACTTCATTATTTCTTGATTAAAATCATGATTAGTATAGGTTTCAACCACCTTTCCTTAGCTCTAAGCTTGAGAGTAAGTCGTTAACACATGGGCCTTTGGTGAACTTTCAAAATTAAAATGAAATGGAACAGATTAATGGACAGTTGTAAATATAAGTAAATATTTTAGTTTTCTGTAAGAAGGGAAATGAGGAGTTGCTAAGGAAAGACTGAATACTCTAAAGATTTTATTTATTATAGCACCTCTTTGTTTTGATTTGTATGATTAGAAAAGCAGCATGATATTTGTGTACAGGTAAGAAACTATTTTGTTAGAAGTAAAGATGGGAGACAAAGGGAAAATTTTCCAGAACATTATTCTTGAGTTAGATGATGGATGAATCCAGTGCATAAGTGGTAGAATAGGCTTTAGCCTCTGACTCTTTTCTTTCTTTCCTCTTATGATCGATGTTGGATACTTTACCATACATAAAAAGTATCTCCATGCACGTATGTATGTTTAATATTTACCAAATTGAAGCATTTATAAAAGTTCAACGAAAAACCTTGTGGTGAGGTTGTTAACAATGTTCATCTTAGCAAAAAAAAATAAAATAAAATCAATAGTTACCTTTCCACATTGCTTTCTAGATCTTGAGTGAGGTTCTCTCGGGAGCTTCTTGGGATACATTTACTGTTATTGTTGCTTTGTTGACATTACTGCCATCCACAAGTCTATGACTCTCTAATGTATACCTCCAATGCTTAGCCTCTTCCTTGAAATCTAGGGTTTATTTATGTTTTTAATAAACTGCCTCTTCAATATTTATACTGATATATCTTGGACTGCTAAGTGTAATATAACTAAAGATCTCTGTCATCCTCCCCTTCATTTGTTCGTCTCACAGTTTCTCTTTCCGGTTAATGGCACTATCATTTGTGCAATTCCACAAAACAAAAATATATTCCTCTGGAACCTTTACTCTTCTTCTTTTCTTTATCCAGCTCTGCCTAATCTTAAAGACATCTTACATATCTTCACTGGTACCACTCTATTCCAAGGCACATTTATCTTCCTTATAAACTGATAATTACATAAGTTACCTGATGGCCTCTAATCTTTCCCACCCAGTAGCCAATGGGAATTTTGTTCAATTATATTTAATTATATTATAATAGTCCACACTAATTGGTGACAGAAGATATAATAGCAGTAATATAGTTAAATATATACATTTAATTATATACATTGCTATAATAAGACTATACATTATATAATAATAATATACATTTACTTATGTTATCTTACATTCAATTATATGTGAACTTTTCCCATGGTCTCCCAATATGTTCAGAATAAAATTAAAACTTGCAGTATTTAGTAAGCCATCCAAATATTATCTGTACTTCCTTTCTCACTTACAATGTATTGATCCTCTATGATCTATCTGCAGTGTCCTCCTTCAACTTTGGGAATTCACCCAGGCTGTTCCTACCTCAGCCCCTTAGGGCTTTCTGTTCTCATAGTCTGGAGCAAGCCCTTGTTCTTTCCATGACTAACTCCATTGTTTTATTCATATCTGTATTCAAAAGTCATGAACCTAGAAAGGCTTTCTATCACTAACTTTTCTGTGATATTTTACATCTCATGTACAATCCCTTTATATGATTCTATCTTTATTAATCTGTATTTACTATAAAATCGGGTGATTTGAGATTTTCAGTATCTAACACATGATTGTAAGTTCTATTTTGGTAAGAATGTATTGATTAAAATAGTCTTGCAAAATTAATGCATAAATGAATAACCTTAATAATATCAAACAATGCCTTTTCATCTAGATACTTCAGAAGTGAGGCTTTATTCCTCTTTGGTGCTGTCTTCTTTTGTTCCTTTTATTTGGCAGATAGTTGCAAAGTATTACATATTTTCAATTACTTTTATAATGGAAACTTCAATTTTCTAAACCAATAGTAAAGGTCCAAGGTGTACAAATTGAAGAATCTAAGTAAATGTTTTCCCTTGAACACAATCCTTGAAAAGAACAGACTTTGCCAAGCCGTTTGATCTTATGGATAGTCCTCAAATTGCTGCTGAGGGTTAAATACAATTTCACTGAATTCAGAAAAAGAGGGAAACTTGAAAAATTTTTAATATTACAGACAACTGATTTTCAAAAATGCCCTTTCTGTGATTAGAACTTATGTTATATATTCTGATATATTCTGTTTTATACATGAAATATACAGGGCATGAAACAAAGTTTCTAAGTAAAGTTTATGTGTCAATGGTTGTTACAAAATATATACATGCGAACATTTCCAAGAAAACACAAACCACATATGAGTTAGAATACATTCAATACCAGCAACACATATTAGAAGGGAGGAGTAGGGCTAAAGCTATATTATATAGAAATATATCAAAAATGTATATATATATATAGAGAGAGACTTTTTTTATCATTATGGATACATCATGTGTTGGTACCATCCTTTCCCCTTGTCCCTGCCCCCATTCTGCTGGGGGCCCTCCTCAGTGGGGTTGCAGGTTTTCCCCATGGAATTGTGGCTTATACATTATGGAAGCAGCAGTCAGTTTTTCAAGGCAGAATTTTTCTCTAACCCAGACTGACATGGTATTCACTATGTAGTCTATGGCCTTGAACTCACAGTGATCCTCCTACCTCAGCCTCCCAAGTGTTGGGATTAAAGGTGGGTACCACCGTGCAAGGCAAAAAAAAAAAAAAAAAAAAAAAAAAAAGTAAAATTTTTAAAGTTCAAATTGAATCCTTAAGATGACTTTCTTGATATGTCCAAGTTGACACATGAATACAAATCCAAGCAGTGGAGAACAAAGCCTCAGGTGTGGTTTTTCCAATGAAGAGAGTAACAACATCAGCTAATCTGAGAAGAATAGGAAATTGGGTTAGGAGAAGTAGAACTGTAAGTTATGCCTTAGTACAGGAAATAAGCCAATTTCCACTCAGTTTCCAAAGTCAGCAAGGTCGCAAGTTTAGATATAGTAGATCTGATTAGATTATGGAACAAGATTCCCTGCAGTTATCAAAGATTCTTGATGAACAGTAGCCTAATTCCCATCACAACAACCAAAATAACTCTGAATATCCTGCTGGTGACAATTAAAATATCTGGCCAATTTTACCTTCATTTGGACAGTAAAATGTGTTTGAAGGCCTAGAAATCTAATGCCACAGTGGACAGTTCCAATTCTAGGGTATGTGGGAGGCTAGAAGTCAGGAGGTGCCTACAAAACTTAAGGCTGACTTGCTCCTGATGGTGGCTGCTATTCCTGGAAAGGGCTGGCAGCTGGAGGGACACTTGTCTATCTTATGTGCAGTAAGGTGTATGAAGTGAATGAACCCTAAGTGCCACGATTTTTATGTGTGTACACACTTACGTAGCCACTGCTTCAGTTACAGAAGTGTTTCTACCCCACATTTTCCCCCTCGTATTCACTGTGTTCCATGTTACCACCATTGTGAGGTCCGTCTTCAATTAACTTGGCTTATTCTCAAATCTCATAAAATGGCTTTTATATAAATAACACAGGGTAGCCTCAAGGTCTAAACCTTCCTGCTGCAGGTTCTACCATGAAGACCAAGATTGAGCTTTCCTTCCAACTGGGGAAAAAAATCATTAAAAACTATTTCCTGGGGCTGGAGAGTTGGGTTAGTCATTAAGGCATCTGTCTGCCAAGTCAAAGGACACAGGTTCAATTCCCCAGGATCCATGTAAGCCAGATGCACAAGGTGGCACATGTATCTGGAGGGCGTTTGCATCGTCTACTCTCTTTATCTGCCTCTTTCTCCATCTCTCTCTCTCTCAAATAAATAAAAATAAAATATTTTAAAAACACACTATTTCCTAGGGCTAAAGAGATTGCTTAGTGGTTAAAGCACTTGCCTGAAAAGCCTAAGAACCAAAGTTTGATTCACCAGTAGCCATGTAAGCCAGATGTACAAGGTGGTGTATGTGTCTAGAGTTTGTTTGCAGTGGTTAAAAGCCCTGATGTGCCCATTCTTTCTCATTAATAAATGAATAGATAAAATATTTTATAACACAGAAACTATTTCCTGTAACAATGCTTTTATAAAGAAGGAATAAAGTTCTATAATATGGAGGTGTGACTGGAATATGACTCATTACTGTGGGCCCATCACTGTGTATAGAAATGTTGTTTCAGATTGTGGGGCTTCTTATAAAATATATTTTAAAATTCACACACTTTCCTAAATGAATCAAGTTGTAGCATAGAAAAATGGGAGAGTAGAATGGTCATATTTTCATATTTGGAAGGTTATTCTCTAATGGAGTAATGTGGACATGTTTATATCAAGTACTCTAGGCAAAAGATGATGTCAAAGTACTTCAGAACATGTTACAAAAGAGATAAGTAATTCATTGTGAAATTCACAATAATTGTTATTAATTATGTATCGTGAAGAAGTGAGAATAAAATACAACTACAGAAGCTAAAATATGGATTAAACAAATGCAAAGAAAGAGCACTACTCAGAGGCGCCAAGATGAGCTTGAAAGTAAACTTTTCTAATCGCACAACTGCATGATTAAATAGTGAGAGACAAGGGGTTCTACTTCCTGATGTCACTGAAGTATTTTGGTTTCAAAGCTATTTTTCTTGACAATTGTGGACAACTGATACTCAAATCTTTTAGCTCTCTTCCTGAATTAACAAATTTTGCCTTTCAGGAATGCAAACTATTAAACACTAGACTATTTAAAACATCCCTGAATAATAAATATTAATAGAGTCAAGCCAACATTTTATAATGTATTTTTAAAACATAAATGTTGCAGGGTAATAATCATGTGTTTTATCTCCCATGTTATTTACATGATAAAACTTGTCAATTGGGCTGCTGAGACTCAAATTGAAATTAAATAAAAAATTTAAAAAATTAAATTAAAAAACTTTAAAAATATTTAAAAAGAGGAGTGAGCTAGAATAAGTCACCTTTCATGCCAAGATTGAGTTATATTCCTCTTCTAACTCACAAAAACACCACCAACACCAGATTTGAGCTATTTTCTTTGACGACTGTCTCCCAGAAAGATTTCAATCACATTGTAAAGTAGAGCAAATTTTCTATCATTCAGCAATATGAAATCAAGAAAGCACCTTTAGAAAAAAGATTAATAAAGAAAATAAAATCACCAATAATTATTTTTTAAATATTTATTTTTTTCTTAGTTTTATTTATTTGTCAAAGAGAGAGATAAGCAGATAGAGAGGGATAGAGGGAGGGAAGGAGGGAGGGAGGCAGGAAGGGAGGCAGGAGGGAGGGAGGGGAATGAGGCAGGGAGGGAGAATGGACATGTCAGGGCCTCTAGACAGTGCAAATGAACTTTAGATTGTGTTCCATCTTGTGCATCTGGCTTATGCGGGTACTGGGGAATTGAACCTGGGTCCTTAGGCTGTGCTCACAAGAGCCTTAATGGCTAAATCATCTCACCAGCCACTAAATCACCAACTATGATTCATTCAAAGAAAGTGATTAGCCTTCACTTGCATTTTCTACTACTCCTTAACATATTTTAGAAACTACTTTCCAATAACAAAAATCTCATATTGGTTAAATATATTATGTAGATATACCATAAGTTGCCTGCCATCTTCCTAGTTTTTTTTTCCTAATATTTCTCTACTGCATTATTTGGAACTGGAATTCAATAAAGTATCCTTTCTGATTTATAAATGTAATTGTTTTTTATTTTTCTTTCCATTCTCTGCTAAGATAAATGAAATTGACTGAGTCACTTCTGCCTTGCACTTTGTGTTGAAATTATTTATTGAAAATTTTCTTTCCAAAAGTTTTTTTTTTAATTTTCCCCTTTCTTGTCAAAAAGATTAGTATTTAGACACATGTTTTTACAAATTTCTTTTCATTTAATAATATATGCTTATTAGAATACTTTTTATTTCAGCACGTGGAAACTTATGCCCCCCAAATCTCTTTTTGTCTTTTTTTTCTCCAAATGCAACATATTGAATTTATGGATATGCCATAACTTATTTAACCTGTTTTATTAATGTAAATTGTTTGTTTTTTTTTTATATTTTGCTAATACAGTCAGTGCAGGACTCTAACAGGTGTTCATATGCACATACCTGAGAACGTACAAAACAAAAATTGATACATGTCTCAAATATGTATAAAGAGAAGGCAGGGACTATGTGGATAGCAAATAGCATGAGATTTTACTTTTCACATTTTATATAATTTATAAACTTAGAAATTTTGGTTATATTGTAATTATTCATCTATACACAAAGTAAAAATATAAATGCCTACAAAACAAATAAGTACCCCAACTTTTTATGCTAGAAAGGTTGAGGTTTAAAGATATTACAAAACCCAAACTCATATATATGTGTGCTAATTCACTGCTTTTTAGCATTTAGACATGTAAGCAGGCATTAATAATTCAGATAGTGCAGGTATGTCTGCACAGAACCAGAGAAAAGTCTGTAACACTATTTCCAAGGGATACCTCAAAACAGTCCAATAGCTATTAACAAATCCCCACGCAGTACACTGAAAATACTAAGACGAAATCTACATTAAGAGCACATTTAAAAATTTTTTTTTCTATTTTTTTACATTTATTTATTTGAGAGCTACATACAGACAGAGAGAGAAAGAGGCAGAGAGAGAGAGAGAGTAAGAGAGAGAATGGGCACACCAGGGCCTCCAGCCACTGCAAACGAACTCCAAATGTATGCACCACCTTGTGCATCTGGCTTACATGGGTCCTGGAGAACTGAGCCTTGAACCAGAGTCCTTAGGCTTCACAAGCAACTGCTAAGCCATCTCCCCAGCCCAAGAGCACATTTGTTTATTGCCCATCATCGTGAGCATATTTTAAAAAAGAAAGTATAAACTGATATTCCCTAAGACAGGAGATAAAAAAGTTGTTTGTTTTTTTTTTAATTGAACAGTTCAGGGGACTCTAGACCGATATCATTTGTTTCCCACAATTAAAGAACAGTAATAAAAATTTCTAGAAACAATGTCTTCTTCACAATGACCTTCTCCATCAATATTTTTTAAACTAACATTTTGGGAGTGGGTGTTTAGCTATTAGGCATTCTCTGTCCAGCTCAGCTATGAAAAATATGAGCTAGTGGAGAAACCTTTCTTAACTCTTCAGTATCACAAACCAATCAGCAATTTTTATTATTAATTATTATTATTATTTCTTTTTCGTTTTAAACTATGTGGTCACATATACTAAGTATAAAGAAGGCTGAATTTTGACTAAGCAAAAGTACTGTAAGGAGGAAGTTCTGTTCAGCTGTAGAAAGAGAGATGCAAAATGCATAAAACAGTGTATAATAATTTAAAATTAAAATTTTTTTCTCAAGCACAGAATATGTTTCTTCAAACAGATGACTGACATCCATCAAAGACAAAGGGACTGGATGATAGCTCAGATGACTGACAAAAGACTGAGGGATAAAAGAATGAGGTTTCAGTACATTGTTCTAATGCAAGAACCCAAGGAAGACACCTACCTAGTAGGTGAAGGTATTGTCCTGTTGTTACATCAGCTTTCAGAGGCATGGAGACAAACATGGCCAGTAAATTTTAATGCAATTTTAGCAAATGTAGGCAACAATTTAGAAGCCCCCCACAAAAAAAATCATTGGATTCACACATACCAATGTATTATGTCTCAAAAGATTGTTCACCTGCCATATACCAATGCAATTGACCGGAGTACTGCCATAGCTCCAGCCACATGCAGCCCCACCCCCACAGTTCTCACATACTCCTAATTGACTTCTGCAAATGTATCAACACCGCCTGCTTAGGGCCTAAAATGATGCATTTGTATCAGTTACTTTCTTGTTTCTGGGACCTAACACTGACCTGAAGCAGCTCAGGAAATGCTAGAGTTTATAAATAGTTATAGTTTCGAGGCGGGGGGCACTCATCATGATGGGCAAAGCAGGACAGGAGAGGAAGAAGCTGCTCAGGTTAGTTTTGCATTTCTATTCAGTCCAGGACCCCAGACCATGGAATGGTGTCAGTCACAGTTAGTTAGGTCAGGTCCTCCCATCTAAAGGAATCTAATTTAGAAAAAAAAAATCACTCCTATGCTGGAAAAAATGCCCAGTGGTTAGTGGTGCTTGCTTGCGAAGCCTGATGGCCCAGGGTTGATACCCCAGAGTCCATGGAAAGCCAGATGCATCAAGTGGTACATGCACCTGGAGTTTCGGTGGCAACAGGCCAGGTGCTCATTTACTCTCCTTCTGTCTCTCATAAGTAAATAAAAATTTTATCAGGAATAACACCCCTCAAAAGTGGTCCCAGGTACTGTCAGGTTGTAAAGGTAATACAGACCATATAAATGATAACTGATTGAAAGAAATACTGTGATGTCATCTCATCAATTTCTGCACCAGTCACATTATATAGGGCAATAAGGTAATTAAATTTAATCTACAGGGTTACCACCTTCAAATTATTTTCTTAAGAATACGCAATCCACAAAACAAACGTTCAATCGAATTATTAACATTTAATTACTTTCAAGAGCTCAATAAGCACACAGTAGCCAACTTAAGCATCCATGTGCCATCAATGAGCAGGGAATTAGAAAAAAAAATGGTGAATGGTGGCATGGCATGGAACATGATTCACCCTTCTGTGGCTCAGGAGAAATGTGCAACTTTCAGGAGACAGGGAAAAGTACCCTGCTGGAATTCAGTCAATTAATTAGGAAATATTTTCAAATATACCATTTATTTTAGGAAAATGATTGTATTTTAAGTGTATATGTGTAAAAAGTTCTCAGAAATGGCCTTGAACAACTGGCTTCTGCGTACTGAAATGTTGATGACTGAAGCAGCTGAAGCTCGCTCCAGCTCGCCTGTGGAAGCTCCCTCAGCCGGCCAGCTCCAACACAGGTTTTCTTTGCAAATTGTTCCTTCTGCCCTGGTTGCTCTTTGCCTCCACTACCTATAAAAGCAATATTGTTGACATTGGTAAAAGGAAATGAGCTTTCCTTAAAACTGACTTTTTAAAAGACCATTTAAACTTAAGGTCCATTTACCAGGAAAAGAATAAAAATGAAGGAGAAGTTTAAATAGGATCACTGATATAAACTTCCAAAATTGCCAAGTATGTTCAGAAGTCACCTTTGGAACTATCACAAACTATCCATTTTACTGATCAAAAAATTACACTTGAAGGCCATTTAAGTAGAAAAGAATAAAAGTAAAAGAGATGTTGATGGCTGTTCCAAAGGTGACTTTTGACCACGTTCTGCAGCTTTTGAAGTGGATATTGCTCTTCCCAATTAAATCTTGATTGAAGCAATGGATATAAGATAAAGAATGGGGGATCTTTATTCTGAATGATACAAGATACCTTTTCAAAAAATTGGGAAAGTACACGTAAAACTTGTTCAGTCATCAACATCTGCTCTCAAACGACACACCTATATGGGTTGGGAATCCTTGTTCTTTTGCTTGCTCCCTTAAAGCAGAAATGCTGTGATTAATCTAGTATATGCAAATTGGCAAGTATTTTTTCATATTAGTGATTTAATGACCAGTGGAATAAATAGTACATTTTGTAATATACGACTTTTTTGAAGATTTCTTAATAAATAGATTTTCTTCAACACTCATGCCTCATCAAATCAGAAGACAAATAATGTGAACCAGCTCTTAATGCTTCTCTAAGTTGAGTCTTTAATCATAAAGCTTTAGCTCAGCATGAACTTTTACTACACGCTAAAGGCAGAAGGAAGGTTTTAGTTTTTGCAGCATATATATATGTATATATAAAGTACTCTTTTCTCATTTTATGAGCAATTCTGTCTTCATGCTTCCTTAATCTTGAAGCTCTTTCAAAAGCAACATACTGTGCCAAATGCACAGTGATTATGTAATGTGGACAAAAGTCCCAGGGGACATGTATAGAGCAGATCAAATTCATTCCACTTGAGACCTTTTATAGTAATGTGATCTAATGATGTTCACTAAAGTTTGATGTGCGGAAAGGCAGCCACTGCGCACATGTAAGGTTTGTATCAATGTATGACTTCTCAGTGAAACTGGGATAACAGAGGTCTTTTGAAGACTGTTTTAAATGCAAAATAATATCTATACAAAATAAATAACATGATGAGCTGTCTGAACACCGAGTTTTGGGTTATTGCCTAGGAAATATTTGTCATGTCAAATGTACATCAAAGCAAAGTCCAGTATACATATGAAACAACATTGTAAGTTTTATTGATAAACTAATTGAGAAGTGTGAATCATTTGAATTTATAGAGAAAAAATAAGTTTTCATCTTGTTTGCTCATTTTATTTGTACTTAATAGCCACAGATCAAATTGTTACATTACCCTTCACATTTAGTCGAGAAAACTCTTTCCTCATTTCTTTTTATATTATGCTTTTATATTCTTTCCAGATCTACTTCTACTGTATATTCTAGGATTTGAATACAGATGAGTGCCAAGCAGTTTCAACTAAGACATGGAAAAGCTCAGCAGTTAGCCCTTACAAACTTATATTAACAAAAAGTTGAAGGGACTAAATAGTAAAATAACTTTCCTGGGAAACAAAGGGAAAACTGCCACCTAGAAACCTGGAAAGTCAGGCAAAACAAGAAATGTACATCCAGATGAAAATTACCAATTGGCTTCACCGTGGATCCCAGCACCTGGCCCACCCCAATAATCTCAAGAACCTAATTTGTTTTGTTCTCTTTTGCTTTTTGTTCCATGATCCCAGGCTACTGGCCACCAACCACAGACCTGGGTTCTAGACTTGTACTAACCACCAGACCAACCTCTAAAGCCCCAAGCTGCATTCTGGCCCCAAATAGGTCTTATGGACTTAATATCAGGCCTGCTCCCCTAGGCACAGACTCTAGGCCACCTGCCATGAACACAACTCCAGGCATTTCCTAGTCCTGAAGATCCAGCCTTCAGGCAAAGCCAGCGCACAGCTGACCTGGCAAACACAGTCCGCAGACTTTCCCAAGCATTAGGAAGACTTCGACAACTTCAGGATCTTGGCTGTTCCCAGAACCAGGAGGGCCCCTGATACTACAGGCTTCAGGTCAGCCAGCATTTCCAGCTCCAGGCTCTGGTTTTCTACCATGAAACGGGATCCCAACCCATTCCAATTCTAGGCCAGCCCTCACAGACCTAGTTTGAGGAAGCTTTTGTAGATGTCAGGATCCCAAACTGCCTCAGCGTCAAGTTGGCTACGATAGAGTCAGGCTTCATGCCACATCCCGTCAGGATATCAGTCTTCTTTGTGTTGTTCTATGACAACCATGCCTGGGGCCAGGTTCTAAGCCCACTCTGATACCAGGATCATACCTGAAGTCACTGGTTATAGGTTATCCTCCATGAAGCAAAGACCCAAGATTCCCCCCCCAACCTCCAGCTCCAATGAGCACCAAGGACTCCCAAACATCCATTTTCTATTCCTCCAATATAGTCCCAGCTATCAGGCCTGATCTAGCACATTCCAGACTAGCCCCTTGTAGAACCAGACTCTAAGCACACCTCAGTGTCACAACATCTCTCAAGGACTAAGATCCCAGGTTGTTGTCTGAAGACTTGGAAACCAAGCTTGCCTGTGTGGACATGGGCTCTGGACATTCTGTGTCACACACCAGCACCAGACTGGCACATGTGGACCCAGGCTTCAGGATCTCACTTGAGTGAGCTGCAAGAGTGGACAGTCAGACCACTAAGTGGAGGTGGTTATAATTCTATAAGAGCAAGGGTCATGATGTGACTTGAATGTGAAGTAACCCCATCGCTTCATGTTTTTGAATAGTTCATCTCAAGCTTGTGGGATGATTGGAAGAAATGGGGCATAGGCCTTAGTGGTGGTTTGAATCAGATGTCTCCCCAAAACTCATGTGTTCTGAGTGCTCAGTCCCCAGCTTATGTCAACACAGGGCGTGGTGCCTTGGTGAAGAAGGTATGTTTTTGCCAGGAAGCTTTCAGGTGTTAAAGCCAGCCCCCCACTTGTCAGAACTTGGTTCACTCTACTGCTGCTGTTTCCTCCCACTGTGACAGAAGTGACGTCTGGTTTCTGCTCACCCCACCATTATGAAGTCTCTCCTCAAGATTGTAAGCCAAAACGAAAACTCCTCTCATCAGCTGCTTTCGGTCTGGTGCTCTGCTCTAGCAACGAGAAGGTTAAATACACTTGTGAAATGTACTACAGCCCCACTTCCTGAAGGACATCTCTATTTCCTGGCCCAACCAAAGTGTAAGAAGAGGTCATGCCATCAGCTCCTACTGCCACAAAAAGAGGTTCAATTCAAAATGGATAAAATAGCTTAATGTAATACCCCAAACTTTGAAATTGATAGGGGAAACATAAGGAAATAGACAAAGGTTTTTTGAATAGCTCGGACAATAAACTTAAGAACTGATATATGGACTACATCATAGTAAAAAGCAAAGATTCAACCAAAGGAAGGGATGGTCAACACTATGGGAGGAAATATTTAAAAGCCATTCATTCATCTAGCTGGGGATTAATAACATCCAGGATATATAAAGAACTCAAAATATTTTATAGTTAAAAAAACAAATAATACAGGGCTGGAGAAATGGCTTAATGGTTAAGGCTTTTGCCTGCAAAGCCAAAGGATCCCGGTTCAATTCTCCAGGACCCATGTAAGCTAGATGTACAAGGGGCATATGCATCTGGAGTTCGTTTGCAGTGGCTAGAGGCCCTGGCCTGCCCATTCTCTCTCTGTCTGCCTGTCTTCTCTCTGTCTCTCTGCTTGAAAATAAATGAATTTAAAAAATTAAAAAAAAACAAATAATACAATTAACATATAGATAAATGAGAAGAACAATTGTAAATAATTAGTGAGAATGTAAATTAGTATAGTGCCTATGAAAAGTAGCATGGAAGTCTCTCAAAAAAACTAAACTTAGAACCATGTTATAATCCAACCACATCAATGTTGGCTATATACCCAAAGTAGTCAAAGTTAGCATAAGTAAGGGATACCTACATACTTATCTTTATTATAGCACTATACACAACAACAAAGTGTAAAGTCAATTAGTATCAATAATGAACAGATGGATGGGTATAGAAAATGCAATATATGTATATGTGCATATACACGTTGTATTTTCTCTATATATGTGTGTGTATATATATAGTATATATATGCTAGTACATATATACATACATTGGAGTATTAGTCATCCATCTATAAGTTAGAATAAAGTAATGTCATTTGCAGAAAAATTAATGGAACTCTAGGTCATTTTTATATATTTTTTATATTTATTAATTTATTTGACAGAAAGAAGAAGAGAGAGAGAGAATGGACATGCCAGGGCCTCCAGTCACTGCAAACTCCAGACATGTGTGCCCCCTTGTACATCTGGCTAAAGTGGGTCCTGGGGAATTGAACCTGGGTCCTCTGGCTTTGCAGGCAAATGCCTTAACTGCTAATCCATCTCTCCAGCCGAACTAGAGGTCATTTTAAGGCATAACAAGCCACATGGAGACATACAGTTATTAGATGCTTTCTTGCAGATGTAAAAGCTAGAGTAAAATAAAAAAGAGAACATTGCGGCAGTGCAGGCTCTACTAAAGTTGGGCTAGGAGCCATGAGGTAGGGATGCAAGAGAGAGATGGAGATAATTCTATTCGATACTGTTCCTCGTGGCTGTGACAAAATACCTGACAATAAGCAACTTAATGGAGGAAGGGCTTATTTTACCTTGCAGTGTGAGGAGGTACAGTCCACTATGCTAGAAAAGGCATGACAAAGGAAACTGGAAGTAGCTAGTCACAGTGTATCTGCGGGCAGGAAGCAGGCAGTGATGTGCTGGTACTGGCGCGTTTTCTCCTTTCTGTCTAGTGCAGAAGAGCCTCCGCCCATAGTCAGGGTGCATGTTCCCATTTCATTAATCTAATGAAGAAAATTTCTCACAGACATGCCCAGAGATTTGTCTCCGGGGTGATTCCAGAGCCTATCAAGTGTACAACCAAGTAACCACCATGAATCTACCTCTTATTAACTTGACATAAAAACATCATTATTATTATTATTATTTGGTTTCTCGAGGTAGCTCAGGCTGACCTGGAATTCACTATGTAATCTCAGGGTGGCCTCGAACTGATGGTAAGCCTCCTACCTCTGCTTCCCGAGTGCTGGGATGAAAGGCATGAGCCACCATGCTCGGCTTAAAAAAAAAAAAAAATTATCTTTGTCATAACATTCTATCCCTTGTCCCCATAGGTTTCTTGCTATTTCATAATGCAAAAAAAAAAAAAAAAAAAAAAAGGTATTCTGTCCAACTTGAAAAGTCTGCATAGTCTTTAATACTTCTAACATGGTTTAAAAGTCCAGAGTCCAAGGTTTCGTCTTAGACTCAAAGTGATTACTTAACTGAGACCCCTATAAAAACAAATCACAAGTTACATATTTCTAACATATAACAGCACCGAGTAAACATTCACTTTTCTAAATGGAAGGTATGCGGGCAAGATTGACCCAGGAACAGACTGTAAAGTTGTAAGTAGGTCAAACACAAAATTCAGCTGTGCTAGCGTCTGACATCTGAGGTTCATGATATTATCCCTACATTTAAATGCCTCATCCCTCCAACTTTGAAACCTCAAGCACGCATAGCCTCTCTCTTGGGCTGACTCCTTTCTGTATATGCAGGTTTCTTTAACATATTCTCACCATGCTGGTATCTGCAACATCCTGGGACTCCATCTCAGTGGTATCTCAGAGTCTCCTCACAGGTTCTAGCCCTGTCACACCACATATAGCTTCAGTTTTTTCTGGAACTGTGACACAAAACTTCCATGCCTCCTTAGTCTTGCATATTTACAATAGCAAAACTAGATGAATGATGTAGCATGACATGTAGCCTGGACCCCTTGGACAGTACCCTGTATTGCCCCTGGGCAGTTGCTTTCCAACAACATTCAACAACATTCTCAGTTCAGGCTCTCTCTTTTTCAATGAATTTGCATTTTCAAAAGATGGACCATTCAATGGGTAGCTTCTTGCCTTCAAAGCACCTTTCTTGTTCCAGTGAAAAGCAACAAGTTTCTTTTTAACAGTACTAGTATTTCAAACCATTATAGCTGCCTTCAGACATGCCTGGTCTATAATATTAAATTTCCCCATACTCTTTTTGCCTCTCCAAACTGTGTACTGTTCACATCATACAGCTCCACTTTTGCTCTCTCTATCACTGCAGACATGAATGAGAGCAATAAGAAATGGCCATGATATAGCCTGAATTTGTATCCTGTCTTGAAGATTCTTCAGCCAATAAAATACTGGGGACTATATGTGTCAAATCCACAGCTAAAATCAAACTCTATGTTGAAAAGCTGAAAGCTTTTCAAAACAAACAAAAAAAAGATGAATACTTACAACCCTGCGAGTCAGTTACTAAACATCATAGCTAGAGCTATTAGGCAAGAAAAAAAAAATAGAAGGCTTTCAAATAGAAAGGAATAAATTAAATTGTCTATTTTCAGATAGCCCGACTCATATAGTCAGCATACTACAAAGATTACATCAAAATCTGTTAGAACTAGTAAGTGAATGAAATTAAATTTCATAATTGAAGTCAACACAAAAATAGTTGCTTTTCTATATTTGATAAACCATGTGAAAAAGAAATTAAGACAACGGTACCATTGATAACATCAAATTATAGCTTAGAAATAATTTACTCAAGAAGTTATAAGATTATTATACTAAATATAGTAAATTATTGATACAAAATTGAGGAAGGTACAAACAATTAAAAATCTATTCCATTTTCATGAATTAGAGGCATCACAGATTCTCTGAAAATGATCATACAATCTGAAGAGATCTACAAGCTCAATGCAATTTCTGTTAAAATTTTATGTATAAATTTTGTAGAAATAGGAATTATAAAATCCATATGAAACCACAAGCTACTCCAAAAAGCTAAAGGAGCCTTAACCAAGAGTAATCCAGATATGTGATAACATCTGATTTAAAAATGAATTGCCAAGCTATAGTAATCAAAACAGTCTAGTGCAGGCATTTAAAAAGACTATTGACCAATGTAATAGAATACAGAAGTCAGAACACACACACACACACACACACACACACACACACACACACTATATTCTGTAGTTGTAGTCAACTATCATTGGGAAGTATATCAACAACATGTAATGGGGCTGGAGAAATGGCTCAGCAGTTAAAGTGTTTGCCTGTAAAGCCTAAGGATCCCAGTTCAACTTCCCAGTGCCCACGTAAAGTCAATGCACAATATGGTACATGCATCTGGAGTTTGTTTGCAGGGGTTAGAAGTCCTGGTGCTGCCATTCTCTCTCTCTCTCTCTCCCTCTCTCTCTCTCTCTCATTCATTGATGAATGAATGAATGAATACATACATAAAATACATTTTAATTTTTTAATTTTATTTTTTTTACTATTGACAACTTCTATAATTATAGACAATAAGCCATGGCTTTCCCCTTAACAGCTCTATTCTCCATTGTATCCCTTTCCCCTCTCAATCAGTCTCTCTTTTATTTTGATGTTATCAACTTTTGCTCCTATTATCATGGTCTTGTGTAGGTAGTGCCAGGCACTGTGAGGTCATGGATATCCAGGCCATTTTGTGTCTGGAACATTGCATTATAAAGAGTCCCACCCTTTCTTCGGCTCTTACATTCTTTCTGCCACCTCTTCTGCAGTGGACCCTGAGCCTTGGAAGTTGTGACAGAAATAGTTCAGCGCTAAGCACTCCTCTGTCACTTCTTCTTGGCACTATGGTGCCTTTCGAGTCATCCCAGAGGTCACTGCCACCTGAAAAGAGAAGCTTCTGCAACCAAAAGTGATTGTAACATGAATATATGGGTATGAACATTAAGAGCAGTGCTTACTGGGCAGTATGCTGAGCATAATACGCACATTTAGCCAGATACCAGCAGACATTACACCCTAGGGCTCATGACCTCCGCCATTATAGGTTTTCAGTATCAGGTCTGTATTCCCTGTCATGGAGTGGGCCTCTAGTCCATTTAGAGAGTGGTTGGCTTCCCCTATAACAGACATGCCACTATTACAGCTGTTGGCTCATTGGGCCTCACTGGCCAAATTTAAGGCTTGCAGTGTCCACTATTTTTTATGTCCACTGATGACTTTTCTCTCTCCTATGGAGATACATGCAGTATAGCTTTTTCCAGCTTTCTGTCAGCTGCTCTACATGGAGGAGGTTTTTAGCTCAGCTCCACCTTGATTTCTCAGTGACCTTGCAGCCCATGTTTGTGGAGTCTTCAGCAATAGGGTCTTACCATCTATTCCTGATGGGAAACCAAAAGCCTTGGCAATGGTATGTTATGTTTTGGGGGCATCAGGGACCTTCCTGGCCAACACTCACTGGAAGATATCCCATCCCTGGCACTGGAAGTTTTCTAGTAACAGTTGATGGCTTCTGTGTGAGCCACTGTCCAAAAAAGTAGGTCTCCATATGGATTATTCATATTCTCTTATATTTTGATTAGCCTTCCTATGACATTTCCTTTACTCATTTATGTCACTTCTGACTTCATTTAGGCCTTTCCATCCCCAGTAATCTGTTCTTCTACTTATATTTATACAATATCAGCCCCTTAAGTCCTCCCCTTTCCTCCCTAACTTATAGTCCCATTTCTAGTTTACTGGCCTCTGCTACCATGTTTTATTCCAACCCACATACAAGTCTAGACATTTGTAGCTAGGATCCACAAATAAGAGAGAACATGTGGCGCATGGTTTCCTGACCCTTGGCCCTCACCAAGTATAATCCTTTCTAGCTCTATCCATTTCCCTGCAAATTTCATAATTCATTTTTTAATTGCTGAATAGATCTCCATTATATAAATGTACTACATCTTCATTATCCACTCATCAGTTGAGGGACATATAAGCTTCAACATATTGGCATAGGCAATGACTTTCTTAATATAACCCCAGTTGCTCAGGAAATAAAACCACTAATGAACCACTAGGACCTCATGAAATTACAAAGCTTTTGTACAGCACAGGACACTGTAAATAGAGCAAAGAGACAACCTACAGAATGGGAGAAAATCTTTCACAAGTATATGTCTGATAGACAATTAATATCCAGGATATACAAAGAACTCAAAAATTAATATTAAGAAATTAAACAATCCAATTAAAAAATAGACCATGGAACTGAAGAGACAGTTCTCAAAAGAAGAAATACAGACAGCCTATAAACATCTAAAAAATGTTCTACATCATTAGCCATCAGGGAAATGCAAATTAAAATTACTTTGAGATTTCATCTCCTTCCTATCAGAATGGTTATTATTGAGAAAATAAATGACAATAAATGCTGGCAAGGATGCAGAAAAGGAGAAACACTTTTGGGAATGTAATACAGTTCAGCCATTGTGGAACTCAGTGTGGAAGTTCTTGAGACAGCTAAAAATAGATTTTCCATATGACCCAGCTATGCCATCTAGGCATATGAGTCCTAAGGACTCTTCTCACTACCTTAGAGATACTTGCACGTCCATGATCATTGCCACTCTATTCATAATAGCTAGGAAATGGAACCAGCCTAGTTCCTCAATAAAATATTTTTAAGAGAACATATAATAGGAAAAGGATGATTACTTTACTGATTAATACTGGGAAAAGTAAATATCCACATACAGACTATTAAATACTAGAATTGAACACTTGTATGACAACCTATGTAAAAATCAAATCAGAATATACTAAAGACTTAAGAAGAAGATCTGAATTTGTAAAACTAGTAAAAGAAAGCTAGGGGAAATTTTTCTTGACATGGAATTGAGTCATGATATTTTTAGGTATGATCACTCATTCTCGGGTGTCAAAATAAGAACAGGCAAACAGAATTGTATTACTGAAGCAAGGAAATAGAGGCTGGGGAGATGGCTCAGCAGTTAAAGGTGCTTACTCGCAAAACCTGATGGCCCAAGTCCAATTCCCCAGTACAAACATACATAAAGCCCAATGTACAAAGCGATGCATGCTTTTTGAGTTCATTCGCAGTGGCAACAGGCTCTGACATGCCCATTCTCAGTCTCTCTCTTTCCTTGAAAATAAATAACACTTAAAAAACATAAAAAAGGAAACAAGCAGGGTTCCGGGTAAGATGGCGGCATAGGAGCCACGCCAAATCGGATCAGGCAGAGAATCAAGAAAAACTACACTCATCTGAGGAAGAGAGCAGAATATTTTCTCCCGGAAATAGCGGAAAAGCAAAAGATAGCCAGAAACCCACTGTGGAGTGCGGCCCCGGCAGCTCGCTCCCAACGCCCGCCGCGACGCGGACTCCCAGCCGCGGACTCCCCAGCCGTGGGCTCCCCAGCCGCTGGCTCCCCCAGCCGCTGGGCTCCCCAGCCCGCGGGCTCCCCATCCGTGGGCTCCCAGCAGCCGCTCCACCCCAAGAGCACCCCAGCAACTTCACTTCACTCAGCTGGCTCCCCAACGGATCGGCACCAAGACTCCAACTCTCAATCCAAAACTTCCAACCAGGTCAGCTAAGCCCCGCTGAGCTTCATGGCAAACGCCGCCCGAACAAACAAACAAAAAAAGGGACTTTTCAACCTCATCAGTCTCCTCACAGAGCCCAGAAATCAAAGAAAAATCTGCGGAGCTACTGAAAGAGACACACACCGTGAGTTGCTGCAGGCTTCCTGAATTCGCCCATCCCCATTCATCAGCTCCCAGGGAATTGGTAGAATCGAACAACAACCAGTGGCAAATTTGAACCACATCGTCAACACCGGCCCCAGCTGACCTGACCCAAGCTCCACAGCCCAGGTAACGAGGTGGGCACCCAGCATTGGTGAGTTTAAAAGCCACACCAAAAGATAACAAAGGCCTGCATTGGAAGTGCTAACCACTCTTTCCAGGTCAAGGCAGGGTATGTATTACATATTTGTGGGTGGCTTTACCATTTTCAAATAAGCTGAATGTGAGGGGTTGAATATTGCTATCTGTACTACTTATACATTTAAAGGGCCTTTATCTTTTGCTTCAGTTATTATTGAGGACAGGGTCTGATTCCCAAGCTGACAGGACTAAGGGAGTGGACCATCACATGCCCTTAGGGATTTTAACCCTATAGGACTGGTTGTCTCAATTCTCACACTTGTATACTCTGTGTTCATGTCAATTGAATGTGTATTTTGCTCTGTTGAAGTTTAGATCTTGCATCGAAATTGTTCCACCAGTCCACTACAATAATTGCTTAACAAGCAAACTCAACAGCTAGAGTACTTCTACTTAAGTGCAAGTGCTACACTTGACACCTTAAACCCATATCCTAAAATAATATAAAGGTGGATCACAACACCTAAGAACACTGAAGATAAATAGGAAACCTAAGCATCAAAGCAATCCAGGATGCAAAAGTCACTACATTATAATACAAGAAACACAAAGAATCAAGACAATGCAATTCCACCAAAAATTGCAAATCCATCAGATAGGTCCAACAATGAGACTGTTTTAGATGAAATTCCTGACAAAGATTTCAAGGGAATGATGATATCTATGCTCAAAGAAATGAAAGAAGAAATGAAAGCAATCCGAGAAGAAAACAAAGGAATTAGAGAAGAAAACAAACTGTTGAAGGAGATTACAGAGAAACAGTTTAATGAAATAAAAAGGTCATTAGAGGACATGAACAAGGAAATAGAACTACTGAAGAAAAACCAGGCTGAAATCTTAACATTGAAGAACACAGTCAGTGAAATAAAAACTCTGTGGAAAGTCTCACTAGTAGAATGGATGAAGGAGAGGACAGAATATCCAAGCTAGAAGACGAGGTGGCAGATCTATCACAGTCCAACAAAGAGAAAGACAAGCTAATAGAAAGGTATGAATGGGAACTCCAAGACATGAGGGACACTATGAAAAGATCAAACATAAGAATTCAAGGTATAGCAGAAGGGGAAGAATTTCAATCCAGAGGCTTAGTAGGTGTTTTCCATAAAATCATAGAAGAAAATTTTCCCCAAATTGGGAAAGAAATGCCAATGCAGATACAAGAAGCATTTAGAACACCAAACAGACAAAACCTAGAAAGAACCTCTTCTCGCCATGTTATAATTAAACTACTAAATACACAAACCAAAGAAAGTATACTGAAAGCAGTTAGAGAGAAAAAGCAAATGACATTTAAGGGGAAACCCATCAGGGTCACAGCAGATTACTCAACACAAACCCTAAAAGCCAGGAGGGCCTGGGTGATGTATTCCAAGTTCTGAAAGATAAAAACTGTCAACCAAGATTACTTTATCCTGCAAAGCTTTCTATCCAAATTGATGGAGAAATAAGGACATTCCACAACAAAGACAGGCTAAAGGAATTTATGACAACTAAGCCAGCTCTACAGAAAATACTTGCAGGAATCATTCATGCTGAAGAAAAAGCAAAACACACACAGCAGGAAATAGGAAAAAAGAAATCATATTCAACAGTTAGAACAAGTGAGTAAAAGAAAACCAGGAAGAACTACATAATAAGAAAAATGGACAGATCAAATACATATCTTTCAATAATAACTCTTAATATCAATGGCCTCAATGCCCCAATCAAAAGACATAGACTTGCAGACTGGATTAAAAAGCAGGATCCTACCATCTGTTGCCTTCAGGAAACTCACATCCGAATAAAAGATAGAAACATTCTTAGGGTGAAAGGCTGGAAAAGATATATCAAGCAAATGGACCCAGAAAACAAGCAGGGGTTGCCATTCTAATTTCTGACAGGATAGACTTCAAACCAACATTAGTGAGGAGAGATAAAGCAGGTCACTTTATACTGATTAAAGGAACACTCCAACAGGAGGATATCACAATCCTAAACATTTATGCTCCCAATATGGGGGCCCCAATTACATCAAACAAACACTATCGGACTTAAGGTCAGAAATAACACCTAACACAATAGTAGTGGGTGATTTCAATACCCGCTCTCATCACTTGACAGGTCTACCCAACAAAAAATAAACAGAGAAACAACTGCATTAAATGATATCATGGAACAAATGGACCTAACAGATATATACAGAATATTCCATCCAAATACTGCAGAATATACATTCTTCTCAGCAGCACATGGGTCATTCTCTAAAATAGACCATATGATAGGACACAAATCAAATCTCAACAAATACAGGAAAATTGAAATAATCCCTTGTATGCTATCTGACCACAATGGGATTAAACTGCAAATCAACAACAAGAAAAACTACAGAGCATACAGAAATTCATGGAGACTAAACAGTACATTATTGAATGACGCATGGGTCATTGAAGAAATTAAGAAGGAAATCAAGAAATTCATAGAATCAAATGATGATGAGAATACAACATACCAAAACCTGTGGGACACAATGAAGGCAGTCCTACGAGGGAAATTTATAGCTCTAAGTGCCTATATTAAGAAACTAGAGAGTTCACAACTAAACAATTTAATGCTTCACCTTAAGGCCTTGAAAGAGAAGAACAAGGCAAACCAAAAATCAGTAGACGGGAAGAAATAATAAAGGTTAGGGCAGAAATTAATGAAATGGAAACCAAAAAACAATCAAAAAAATCAATGAAACAAAGAGTTGGTTCTTTGAAAGGATTAACAATATTGACAAACCCTTAGCAAATCTGACCAAAAGAAAGAGAGAAGAGACAAAAATTGATAAAATTAGAGATGAAAAAGGCAACATCACAACAGATACCAAAGAAATTCAGAAAATCATACGGACATACTTTAAGAATATATATGCCTCTAAGTTTGAAAACCTGAAAGAAATGGATGATTTCCTTGATTTATATGACCTACCAAAATTAAATCAAGATGAGATAAACCATTTAAATAGACCTATAACAACCACAGAGATCCAAGCAGTCATAAAAAGTCTCCCAATTAAAAAAGCCCAGGCCCAGATGGATTCACTACTGAATTTTACCAGACATTCCTGGAAGATCTAACACCAATGCTTCTCAAACTTTTCCATAAAATAGAAGAGGAAGGAATTCTACCAAAATCCTTCTATGAAGCCAGCATCACCCTGATACCCAAACCGGACAAAGACAGATCAAAAAAAGAAAACTATAGACCAATCTCCCTCATGAACATAGATGCAAAAATTCTCAACAAAATACTGGCAAACAGAATACAAGAATATATCAGAAAGATTATCCACCCTGACCAAGTAGGCTTTATCCCAGAGATGCAGGGATGGTTCAACATACGCAAATCCATAAATGTAATACACCATATAAATGGTCTGAAGGACAAAAATCACATGGTCATCTCAATAGATGCAGAAAAGGCATTCGACAAAATCCAACACCCCTTCATGGTGAAAGTACTACAGAAACTTGGAATAGAAGGTACATATCTCAACATAATAAAAGCTATTTATGACAAACCTACAGCCAACATAATACTTAATGGGGAAAAACTTGAAGCTTTTCCTCTAAATTCAGGAACAAGACAAGGGTGTCCACTTTCTCCACTATTATTTAATATAGTATTGGAAGTCTTAGCCATAGCAATAAGGCAAGAGGCACTCATAAAGGGGATACAAATCGGAAAGGAAGAGGTCAAATTATCATTATTTGCAGATGATATGATTCTATACATAACAGATCCTAAGGACTCTACCAGCAAATTATTAGAGCTGATAAACACTTTTAGCAATGTAGCAGGATACAAAATAAACACACAGAAATCAGTAGCTTTTCTATACACTAACAACAAACATGCAGAGGATGAAATCAGGGAATCTCTCCCATTCACAATTGCCTCAAAAAAATAAAATACCTTGGAATAAACTTAACCAAGGAAGTGAAAGATCTCTACAATGAGAACTATAAAAAACTCGGCGACAAATTGCAGAAGACACAAGGAAATGGAAAGACATTCCTTGCTCCTGGATTGGAAGAATCAATATAGTGAAAATGTCAATCTTACCAAAAGCAATCTACACATTTAATGCGATCCCCATTAAAATCCCAATAGCATTCTTCACAGAAATAGAAAAACAATACTAAAATTCATCTGGAAACACAAAAAACCTCGAATAGCCAAAACAATTTTTGCATAACAAAAATCAGGCAGGTGGTATAACCATACCCGATTTTAAGTTATACTACAAAGCCATAGTAACAAAAACAGCATGGTACTGGCACAAGGACAGACAGGTAGATCAATGGAACAGAATAGAAGACCCAAATATTAATCCAGATAGCTACAGCTACCTGATTTTTGACAAAAACGCCAAAAATACTCATTGGAGAAAAGATAGTCTCTTTAACAAGTGGTGCTGGGAAAATTGGACATCTGTTTGTAAAAGGATAAACATAGATCCTTGTCTCTCTCCTTGCACAAGAATCAAGTCCAAATGGATCAGGGACCTTAATATCAGACCTGAAACTCTGAAAATGCTAGAGGAAAAAGTAGGGAAACTCTTCAACATATTGGAATAGGCAAGGACTTTCTGAATATAACTCCAATTGCTCAGAGAATAAAAGCACTAATCAACCACTGGGACCTTATAAAATTACAAAGCTTTTGTACAGCAAAGGACACTGTGAATAGAGCAAAAGACAACCTACAGAATGGGAGAAAATCTTTGCCAGTTATTCAACTGACAGAGGATTAATATCCAGAATATACAAAGAACTCAAAAAACAGAATAACAAGAATTCAAACAACCCAGTTAAAAAATGGGCTACGGAACTAAATAGAGAATTCACGGAAGATGAAATACAGATGGCATATAAACATCTAAAAAAATGTTCTACATCCTTAGCCATCAGGGAAATGCAAATTAAAACCACTTTGAGATTCCATATCACTCCTGTCAGAATGGCTGCCATCAAGAAAACAAATGACAATAAGTGTTGGCGTGGATGCGGAAAAACAGGAACACTTCTACACTGTTGGTGGGAATGTAAGCTGGTCCAGCCACTGTGGAAATCAGTGTGGAGGTTCTTGAGACAGCTAGAAATAGATTTACCATATGATCCAGCTATAGCACTCCTAGGCATATATCCAGAGGACTCTTCTCACTTCCTTAGAGATACTTGCAAAACCATGTTTATTGCTGCTCTATTCACAATAGCTAAGAAATGGAAGCAGCCTAGATGTCCGTCCACAGATGAGTGGATAATAAAGTTGTGGTACATTTACACAATGGAGTTCTATTCAGCAGTAAAGAAAAATGAAATTATGAAATTTGCAGGAAATGGATGGATCTGGAAAGGATTATACTTAGTGAGGTAACCCAGGCTCAGAAAGCCAAACGTCACATGTTCTCTCTCATATGTGGATCCTAGCTACCAATGTATAGACTTGTGTATGAACTGGAACCAAAAAGAGGTACCAGAAACCAGTAAGCGGGTAAAAGGCTATAAGGGGAGGGAAGAAAGGGAAGGACTTAAGTGTATGGTAATACACATATGTAAGTAGAAGAACTGAGTACAGGAGGGAATGGCCTAAGCGAGGCCATGGGAAGAGAATGCATACAAAAGGGCAGGGGAGGGACAATCTAAACTCAAGATATTATCAATAAGACATATGTAAAACTACTTTTTGATTAAGGTCACGTCTAGAAGATGTAGACTTTACTAGAAAATTTTCAGTACCTGGGATGGAACTCCTTCCAGTGAGATGTTGGCCAAGGAGGTCCCGGTAGCCTCCAAAACATTAAGGCTTTTGCCAAAGCCCTGGTTTCCCTAGAGAAATAGATAGTAAGACCCTATTGCTGAAGACATCTCATGCCTGAGAGGCAAGGACACTGAGAAAGCAAGCTGGTGCTGAGCAGAAAACCTTCTCCCTGTAGACCAGCCAACTGAAAGCTGGAAAAAGCTGCACTGCACGCAGCGTATGGGAGACAGAAGTCATCTACAGTGAAAATAGTGGATGCTGAATATTCAAGCTTGGCCAGACAGGCCCAATGAATGAACGGGTGCAACAGTGGCGTGTCTACTCTTGGGGTAACCAACTGCTCCATAATTGGACTGAAGGCCCTCTCTACGGGAGGGAATACATACCCGGTACTGAAAAACCTAAGTAAAAATCTATGGTAGGTGAGGTCATGAGCCTTGGGGGTATAAGCCTGCTCATGTCTGACTAAATGTATATATTATTCCCACCAAGCTGCCCTGGGGACACTACACTAAATGTTCATGTCCACATATTAACGCTATTCTCACTTCTGGCTAGAGAAGCCTCTCTTTTCAGATGGTGATGACCACTGGGATGACACAAAAGGCAACATAGTGCTGAGAAGAAGGGATGGAGGAGTGCCCAGCACTGAAACACCTCTGTCACATCCTCCAGTGGCTCAGGGACCATTGCGGAAGAGGGGCGGATAGAATGGAAGAGCCAAAGGAAGGATATGACCTCTTACTATGCAGCTGCCCAGACAGAAATTGGCCTCGATATCCATGATCTTGCAGTGCCTAGCAATACCTTTGCAAGACCCTCAAAATAGAAGAGAAAGATGATGTCATCAAATTAGGAGAGAGACTAATGGAGAAAGGGAGGATATGATGGAGACTGGAGTTCTAAAGTGGAATGGGGAGGGGAGGGAAATATCAGGTGGGGTTTTTGGTATGTAAGATTAAAAATCAATAAAAATTAAAAAAAAAAAAAAAAAAAAAAAAAGGAAACAAAGAAAACAACAGATTGGTCACAATGTACCACATGAAAAAAATGAATATTTGTAAATCACACATCTTATAAAGGGATAAAAGTTTAATATACAAAATACAAATGAAGCAAGCACTCAAAAACAGAAAGTAAAAAAAAAAACACTTTAAAGATGGAAGAAATAGTTTACTAGACATTTCACATAGAAAGAAAATATTAAAATTGTCAACAGGAACATGAAAATATTCTTAGTGGTACTTATCATAAGGACTATGCAAATAATATATAATGACCATGACCAGAAGCTCACTTGATATCCTCAATATCTTCTAAAGTAAAGATAAAATACAATGTTGTTTTATTAATTTGTCTCACAGCACTGTCTCCATATGGTTCCTGGAACCATACTTTTGAGGTGAAGGTTGCAACTTCATGGATCAAGACAAGCAGAGAATTAGATGACGAATATGTTCTTGAGATTTTGGAACAGAAAGGAACCCTCTAAAACTTAGCATCCCAAATTATAAATGAGGGAAATGAAGGCTCAGTGAATGTGAACTGCCTTTCCTTTTCAAGGCTTCTTAGAGAGTGTATCATGTACATGACTCCAGAATTTAGAAGAGCCAATTACTAGGCAACTGTATTTCCAGTGCTATTTCCTGTGAAACTTAAAACACAAATGTCATGTCTTTCAGCGTCTTCCCTGTTTTAAGGTGATACCAATCATGATAGTTTTCTCTGGGGCCACACTCCCTCAAGGCTGAAAGAAGAAAAGAACCCCCAGTGTTTCAAGTTAGATTAACAAAGATGTCTAAAACACTGCTTGGAGCATGACTTGTTGGGTAAGAATGATGCTCTTTTAGGCCTTCTATTCAGGAGCGGTCTAGTTGTTTTGCACCCAGTTATGATTCAGCATGTCAGATGGCATTACTCATGTAGCTTTACCTTCAGATATCACAGTTACAGCTCAATATAGTACGTACAGACTTCCGGAGAGAAAAGGCAGCTTCTGATTTAACTTTGCTTCACATATGGAGCACACATTGCGGTATCAGGGCAACAGAAAAGGAGTAAAGGAAATGCTGAACACCCCAGAGAAAAACGAAGGCAGGGTTTTATTGCAGTCAAAATGGAAGTGCTTACCTTGAGAAGTTGTCACAGTTGTGGTTTGTGTTGATTTCACTTGGTAGCCAAGAATATCTTGAGAGATGGTTCATGTCTAGCGGTGTCAAGGTGAGGGTCACGTCTCAACTTATTCTACTTTCTTAAATGTTGATATCTCTTCATAGGGCATTTTTTGGTTATTGTTTTCATGTTACAGTAACTAAAAATACAGCAATGATCAAGATAGACAGGCATATTCTCAGTGTTTTTAGGGCCTCAGAAAAGAAGATTCTTTCCAGAGCTTGATTTATATAAACTATGTGAATCACCCTAAATCTGCTTCTAGCACTGCTCTCACATTTTTGATCACAAGATTCAAAGAAATTCTACTTTATCTAGTGAAAGATATCAATATGATCCTGCAGGCTGCGAGAACTATCCCATCTCTGGTTGATTGCTCATGCAGAGATGTTATGGGGTTGGAGAAATCACAAAGAATTGAACCAGGGAGAAGCCATGCACATTCTGATGAGCTAGAGTCCGGGCAAGGACAAGATATTAGAGTACTGTTAATGCATTTCAAATAAAGCACTCCAAAGGCAGAGTCTTCTGTTCTGAAGGTCCATACAGTCAGGGCAGGTCTTTGCTTGCTAAGGCCCACTTGAAGTTCTAGGGGAGAGATATATACTCTGCTGCCACTACTATTTTCATGTCATGGATGTTACCATATAATTGGGGAAACAGACATTATTCATTTATATATAAGCAGAACCATTATAAGTAACAGTGATAATGACATGTTATATATAATAAACCCTCAACCCAGCTTAAAGGTAACAAACACTTTCTCAGATTAAATCAAACTCACACTAAGTTGCAAACATGAACATGATCTAGGCGACAAGTGGGATCGAGTGCAAGGACCCTGGTGGATCAGGAACCAATGGGAAATGTCAAATCCAGGACGTAGACCACCATTCTGCAGGAGTCAGTTTAAAATGACTTAGACTTGTTGTCATTTTATAGCTTCACTACTCAGAATGTGGAAAATGGAGCAGCAATGACAGTGTCTAAAAAGTTTCTCTAAATTCAGACTCTCAGCCTCCTTCTTGATTTATAGAGTTGGAATCTGAATTTGCATAAGCCTCTCCTCCCCAGTGATCTCTATAGACACGATCATTTGATAAACACTGGTCTATCATTTCTCATTTCTGAAGGTACTGTCACATCAATTATAAAAATGCTGCTAACTTACAAGGGAAGGAATAGCATTAGATTTCTTGGAAAAATCTCACTTTCTGAGCAAATATATAGAACCTATTTACATGCCATATATATATATATATATATATATATATATATATATATATATATGATCAACAAAAACAAATTATGTCTATAAATGGTCTGAGGAAACTTTCTATACTCATTTTAAGATGAATAAAACTGTAGAGCTGAAAATACATAAACACATAAAGAAAATAAGCATAAGTGATAGTAAATAATGGCAGACCCAAGTCATAAGACTTTAGTGATTACAACAATTTAGATCAACTAACTTAGAATATTTTAGGATAATGTTCAAGTGACATCCAATATCCTTCAAGTTTTGTGCATATTATTAAGCATAAATATACTTAACAATGTTTTCTTCTTAAGATAGCCACTTAAAGTATTCTGTAAGGTAATTGTTTTTTGTTGTCAGAGTCTGTATATAATGTGTAAAACATTTGTATTAGTATTTGGCACATAATAAACACTCAACAATCAAGGCATGTCTTCCCACCTAAGCTAATCTAATCAACACAACCCCTCCCTGGCATGTCCAATGACTTCATCTAGATAAGTCCTCACATGTGATTCTAGCTCAGGTCAAGTTGACAATACATAAAAGCCATTAATAAGGCAATACTAGAGACTTAGCAATTAATTTATGAAAAATAATTGTCACTATAGTTTCAGTAGCTTATGACTGTACCAGTCTGTCTTTCTCACATAACATATGTTCTTTTAAATAAGGAACAAGAGGATCACCTTTGTCCAGACTTCACACAGCTTTGTGCCTCTCAAACATGACCATTTCTTGTGCTTTCCCTCTTGCTGGTTCAGGGGCTACCAGTGTTATAGAGAACTTATGTTGCATAATGCTGATCACATTGGAGTGCTTCTTCTTAAATGCTTAATAGTAAACAGAAAACCACTGTAATTCAACCCTAACTTGCAAGGGCTGTGGCTCCACTCATAGAAATCAGCCCAGCTTCCAGCTGGCACAGAGCCTGAAACTCACACCAAGTCCCAGACTGAGAAACCTCCAAGAAACAGAAAATATCAAAACGTGACAGGAGAGTCCAAATTGTTTCCCTTTAATCTACTGAACTATATAACATAAATCATGAGTAAGGATTCTTTGAGGAAAAGACTCTCTGTAAATGTTATCATTAAATGATAGTGGTGGCAATTACAAAGAACTGAGTGGCCTGAAACCATAACATTGGAAGACAATGGCATAATAACAATAGCAATTGAGGAGAAAATTGATGTAAAGTGGCTGGATAACAAGACCAGAAATGAATACAGAATTATAGTAAGTTGTACTGATATGAGTCTGAGAAAACTCTTAACACAATCCAGTTAGGTATAGCAACGAGCATTTGTACTATTCCTCAGTCTTCCTCCTCAGTCCTTTAAATGGCATTTTAAAAAATCAAATCAAGCACACAGAGAGCACAAATGTATGAGTTTAATTGTCCATTCTGAAAAAAACGGGACTTGCCATTTGGATTATAGCGTTGAGAAGAATCCTAAGGTCATTTCAATGGGACAAAAAGGACATTGTGCCTTAGAGATGGTCAACATGGGAGAAGGCAGAATATGTAAAAGGAAAGTGATTTTTAGTTTTCAACCCAGACAGAACTTTGCTATAGCCACATAATGACTGTTTAGACAATGATTAAATCCAAAATTTGACCAAATAGGAGTTTTATTTCAGAATTAATAGAGACCTTCTTATCTGTTTAGTTCTTCCTTAGCTGATACTAAGCATTTCTTCCTTGATCTACTTGCAATCTATTTTCAGTCTTTAGAAGCCTGCAGATATTAACATTTCAAGACCAACCCTACACCCTCACATCATTGTCCTTTTCTCATAATTTAGACTTCTCATTAATTTTTAATATCTGTTACATGAAGTGCTTCTCTCCATTAGTTCTTCTGTAGCCTTCACCTCTTTGTCTTTTCTTTTTTCTCTCTTTGTCCTTTTGAATATTTGTCTTCTATCTAGCAGCTTAGCCTTTAGTCTCTTTTTGTTTCAGGCTGCACATCCCTCTTTGGGCAGCTAGATTTTACTGAAAGATTCATCTCACTGTATTGCTTGCTTGCTCAAAAACTTTGTCATCTGCATGAGCTGACAGTTGCACACTTTAGTCTGGACTATTACTTCCTGGTACTACCTCCTTAGATAGACCTTTCATTATATTATCCCAGAGGAAATTCATTCTTCACTCATGCAAGGTTCACATATAAGTAGGGAATGGCCTCTACTCTGTGTTGTCATTCAGGAATCCAGACAGGCACCTCTGCCATTTTCAGTGTGGTATTTTCCAAAGTAGATGAGTAAATGGGAAATAGAGAAAGTGAAGGGTTATACAGGAGTTAAGTTCTATACCCACATCTCACTCATTTTAATGAGTCATGTAGCCACAACATCTGCAAAGGACTTTGGGAAGGTAGTTTACTAGAAACAAAAGGAAACAACAAAAATAAACAAATTTGTTGAATAGCCACAGGATCTTTATCACAGTTCTACATAACTAAATTCCACACAATTCTCAACTACTCTTGAAATAGAGCCTACCTTATCTATTTTGTTTCCTGACTTTGCCCAGCCCTTTGCAATCGCTTATAGTCAATACAGCTATCTTTTGCCTTCACCACTATGTACCTTTCTAAGTTTTATTTAAGGTTTATATTACCCATGAGGTTTTCCTAACTTCTCCTAAACAGATAACACTACTTGATAAATTATGTATTGCAAAAATAATGTAGCAAATGTTAAAAGGCAATGCCTATATTTAGCCATGCTGTCGACTGCAGTCCTAAGTGGTTCAAGAGTTACAGGCTGCTGCACTAGCGCAGTGGTTAAAGTGCTCACTTTACAAGCATGGGGACCAGTATTCAATCCACCTCACTGACAAAATGTGTCCCTATAATGTCAGCACTGGAGAAGTAGAGACAGGAGGATATCTGGAGCCAAAGTCCAGGCTAAGTGATGAGATCCAGGCCAATGAGAGAGCTTATCTTAGAAGCTGTGCAGCACCCTTGGGTGTTATCCACATGCATGTACACGCATATGCATCCACACTTATGGTATGCATCCACACATGAATTCATATACTACACACACACACAGCTGTATGTTTTAGTTCACCCAGTTTGTTCATTCTTGTGTAGGCATTAAAACATGTTCCATAAAGAGAAAAAATAATAATATTTTAAATATTAGACTATAAAATGCTATAAATTATAAGACATCCTAATTATAATAATACCTTGTAAATTGTAAAAGGAGTCAGTATCACTGGAAGACCACATTACTTTCATTGCTGAGCTTTAGGAAGTGTTACTGAACTAGATAGGCTCTCTCCTAGGTCAGGGGATTTCCAGGTCAAGTATTCAGAGTTCTTCTTGCTGTCCTCACTAATGAGAAATGTAGGAATGATAATGTTTGTTAACTTCCAGGCATGCGTCTTTGCAGAACACTTCCAAATGTTAACTGTAAATTGAGTTTTTTCCCCCTTTAGAAATGTAGCACTTCTCCACTTAGCCCAGGGCTTCTATGGTTGTAATGACAAGCAATAATTATTTAAGAATAAAAACTTTTAAAACTGTTATTTTAATTTTATGTGATAATTAATATGGGAAAGAAAAAAAGGACATCTCTATTTTTCGTATTTTAGTTGGAAATAGCAATATTGACAAGATCAAGTAACTGTTTTGATCATTAAATAATTACAGATGCTATAGAATTTTGCAATGTAATAAAATACTTACAAATGCCAAAATTCTGCGTTAGTAAGTCACTGACTTAAACATATGGAAATTTAATTTAATACAAATGTTTGAAAAGCAGTGAATCATTGAGACAATACTAGTATCTAACGCACAAACAGTAGTAGGCAGAAAAAGAACCAAGATATGCATAATGCTTAACTGTGTATTACATGATCAAAAGTTATTAGCTTTTACTTCATATATTATCCCTTTGCCTAAGAAGTCTGTAGTAGTGCCAGTAGCTAGTTCTGAGAAGAAAATGGTGACTTATAAGTCCATGGGAAAATTAAAATCATAAGTATTTACACATTCTCTAGGAGCATAATAAAACATAACCCAAAAGCTTTGTCTCTACCTTTCCAATTCAAGGACATTAACAGTAAATTCAGTGTAGTGAACATATTGAAGATAATGGATCTGAACTGAAAATCATGTCTAATGTCACAGAAATATGTTAGCAGCAAGTTAGAGGCAAAGGCAAGCCTCCTGGAGCCATGCATAGCACAATTATTTTAATTTCTTCCACACACATTTGCTGGCCATCTATTCTGGGCCACCTTGTCTCAACCATTTGTTGGATCCTGTGAATTCTGAGGTGAGTTAAGGGATCTAAGCAAAGGAAAGAATCTCAGCAAACAACACCAATCTTATTTCATGCCTTTGATCTACAACAGAGTTAGGTCAACAGAAATTATATGATCACCAAAGTCTGAAATATTTATTTTTTTAATTACTCATCCTGACTTAACTAGGGACTATCAAAATCTTATAACCAAATGCATTAGGAGGTCTCTTTAGGATGTAATCCATTTTTCTTCATTCTGTCAAAAAAAAAAAAAAAAGTTTGCTTTCAAGTACTGTCCATTTTCTTCCTACAGGCCATCTCTTAGATATTCTTCAGCCCTTAGTTCCAGTAGTCTACAGAAGACCACAGTTTTAGGCTATCTCGGATCAATTTGTGGAGCCACTCCCTCTTGACGAGAAGCTTAGTAGTTTGGGAAGTGGTGTCAGAAGAACTAGTTAAGTGTGGCAAACCATGCAAATGACAAAAGACGGAATGTGAGCCTACCCAGAATTCCCTAGTCTTCAATGAAGTGAAATAAGAGAAGAGAAATAAGCATATACACATGTACTGATAACTTATGACAAATGTAAGATATCTGTCAATCACTGAGATGTGCCCAATGCTGTACCTGAGAGCTAATGGAAAGATCCAGCATATTTACAACTAAATTTACTTAATTCCCAACTTCCCTTTCAGATGGTGATTCCATAGGTTCTGGGCTAGTGCAAAGACAAGTAAAATGTGTTTGCTAAAGGAGAATATTTGTAAGAGGACCACGAGAGCATGATCAAGTAACAATAATGCTAATTTATTTATTTTTTATAAGTTATCTATATAATGTGTATACAGCCATGATGGTACCATCATTAGCCCTCTCCCTGCCCTCCCCCCCCATGGGGATTGTGGGTCTTTAGCCATCAGTTATGCAGTGAGGCAATGTCTCTGTGCATAATGACCCAACTCATGGCTCTAACAATCTTTCTGCCCCCTCTTCCACGAATTTCCCTGAGCCATGTTGGGTTCAATTTATGTCTATTTCAGTGACGAGGTCATGGGAGTCTCTGTGTCTCTGGAATCTGGAAGAGTCAGTCCCCAGACAGTTAGTTTGTATAGTGCCACGAGGTACTACATGAGTGACTGGGGGAAAATGACCAACATCTGTCTAAGTAATTTATTTTTAATGACCCATTGCAAGAGTCTTTGGTACATTTTTTGGACTAAGGAATCTCACTAGTTATCCCAGACTGACATCACATCAAACTTGTAATCCCCCTGCCTCAGCCTCCTAAAATGTTGAAATTGCACGCACACACTAGAATGACCAGCACTTTTGCAAAAAAAAAAAAAAAAAAAAAAAAAAAAAATTCCACTTCTTTTTTTTCCTGTTTCTGTTATTTTCATGCCATACAAAGTAGTGGCTTTCCTTATGATATTTTCATACATGTGTGTGGTTACACTCCCCCTACTCTTCTCCCCATGTCTTCTGCCTCCATGTGGCTGGTTCTCTTCCTTCCCATGATACTATTCACTTCTGCTTTCCTGTCACGTCTTCCATTGCCCTCTTTAGCCCTCCTTCCTTGAGGTCCCTTATCTTCTCATGATCACCTTTCAAGTTTCATGACCGACACACATATTCAAATATAAACACACAAACTTATATCGTTTGAAGTACTGGATCTGCATCTATGAGGAAACATGAAATTTTTGTCTTTGTGAATCTGGCTTATTTCACATAACATAATGATTTCCAGTTCCATCACTTTTAATGAAAATGTCACGACTTTATTTTTCTTAACAGCTCCAAAAAATTTCATTGTGTATATAGAATGGCTTCTTAAATATTTTACCAATAAAAAAAGATTAAGTGAGGATGGGGATATCTGCTTCAAAAACATTTACTAATTTTCACAATCCTGGAAGCTTATTATGTGTTAAAAGCACGTGACTCAATTTTTATTTTGAGGACTTTCGAATATACTAAATATGGTAGGACAATTCATTATCTCATGTTGCTGAGAATATAACATAGATCAAAGCCTGACTTGGTTTTCCTTAAGGATATACAACATTTCACTCTCCTAGTTTCAACCTTAAGCAATTGGTTCTATGAGGCACATGCAGTAATAATTAGTGCTCGTCATCAGGCATGGTACTAAGTGTTTTAGCTACACTAATGAATGTAAACACCTGAAACCCCCTACAAAGGATTTAGCATTAAATTAGGATTAAATCTAAGGTGGAATACATTGTTAGAAGTGCCATCATGCTATGCACCACCAAGGAAAAACACTCATGCTTCCAATAAAACCAGTGCATTCCATCTATTGTTAGATTACACCTTATTTCAGAGATATTAACTATAAAATTTTGCATTTATTGGGCTCAATTTTTCAGGTGATAAAACCAAGATAACTTCTTTAGCCTAAGTCCCTGTTGCAGTCAGGTTCACATGGCTGGCAGAAAGTAGCCAACCAAGAGCAGCTTGTGGCGAAAAAGAGGTTTATTTTGGCTTACAGCCTCGAGGGAAGCTCTACAATGGTAGGGGAAAACAATGGCATGAGCAGAGGGTGGACATCATGCCCTGGCCAACATCAGGTGGACAATAACAACAAGAGAGTATGTCAAATATTGGCAAGAGGAGACTAGCTATAATACCCATAAGCCTGCCCCCAACAATACACTGCCTCCAGGAGGCTTTAATTTGCAATTGCCATCTGCTGGAGAACCTAACATTCAGAACACCTAAGTTTATGGGGGATGCCTGAATCAAACCATCACAGTCACTAAACTGAAAAGTGACAAAATAATGAATATGACTTCAAAATCTATGATCTTAAAAACTGAGCTCCATGGCTGGAGAGATGGCTTAGAGGTTAAGGCGTATACCTATGAAGCCTAAGGACCCAGGTTTGATTCTCCAGGTCCCAAGTAAGCCACATACACATGGTGGCGTATGCATCTGGAGTTCATATTCAGTGGCTAGTGGCCCTGGTGCACCCATTCTTACTCCTCTCTCTCTCTCTCTGTTGCTAATGAATAAACAAATAAAATTAAATCTAAAAAAAAATTGAGCTCCAGGATACATGATAGAAAAATTGGTCTTGCATGCATGATTTTCCCAGGAAATACAGTGTTGGCTTTAGTCCTAACTATCAGGACCAAAGTCACTGCATATCAGTAGCTGCCACAAAGAAGTCTTTTTCTTTCCAAGACCAGTGAATTCCTTCTGTATAAGTTCTTGTGCTTTCATTGGTATTTAGACCTTTGATCCCTCCACTTTATGGAATTATAATAATGAGAGACAAATCAAGTGAGAGCATGGTCAGTCCAGATCCACACATTAATTTAGAAGCCTCATATAGAAAGGACAGTTATATGGCCAAACATGCATGAATACCTGTAACACTAAAATGGAATATATTCTAAATGGGAAGATGTATTTATATATGGATAATATATATCTTTATACAGATTTATAAATTACATATTTAATCTACATAAGATTTTATTTGTAAAGTCCTTCAGGAAGAGAATACTCAATATAATAGAGATCACCTAAAGATTTATGTCCTAAAGATTTATGCTTTGCCTATGAGGAAAAACAAGACATGTGAATCTGATGACAGTAGAAGGACCAAAGCTAAACAACATCTACATCTTAGAAGAACACTTTGTACAATATTTTTATGAAGTGAGTTAATTATTTAGCCCATTTTTATTATAAAAATTATCACTGTTTATTTGGTAAATCCAAATAGATGTTTTGTCAAAATATCTCGTCATACAACACACATATATCAAGAATTGTATATAATTTCTTGATATGAAATACAATGCTACATTGTAGTCCAGGACATGTGAAATTAAAGCAAATTTTGTTTTTTTAAAACTTAAGGGAGTCAGAGAACTTTATTCACTATTTGGCTATCAAAGAATAAGCAAACCTATAATTTGTCAATGTGTTCTCCATACAGAAGAACAGGAAGAGCAAGAGTTCGGCTTTGTAGTTTGCATTAGTTGCTGTTGTAGTGAAATTTGAAGTCATTTTATGAGACCCATGTTGGATGAAACTAGATCATATGTTTTGGCTTAGCCAGTACCACAGAATTTGAGCTCAAAATGAAATCTCTTTGCCTTGCATCATATTCAAACTGAATTTTTCTTTCTAGAGGGAGAATCTATTTTATTCTAATTGCAGTTATTTTGTCCTATCTTATCCCCTATAATCAAAGTATCATTTTAAAATGTTAAGAAACTATGTATGTTAAGAGCCATTGGAACTAAAACAAAATATAACAATTTGATCTTTCATGAATTATTCTTCATATCAAAATCAAAACTAAAAAGGGATTTTCTATTTGCCTTCTCTGGATATAATATTCACAAAGTCTGGAATGAAAGCAGAAGAATGGCAAAGGGAAAATTTAAACATCTATGTAGAACAATGATTGTTTACTTTTAGTGCAAGGAATATTCTTTTGAAGTGAATATTGTGCTACGTGTTAAGCCAAAACCAAAATTATATGAATGGAACGAAAGTAAAGCTTTGAGTCCCTGATGGATTTTTTAAATTCCTGTGGAAAGTTTGATGGACTGTCTTTCTTCTTATAAATAAACTATTGTGGTTTTAAGACATGTGTTGTGTCCTGGTTTATTTGATTTTGAAGGAAAAAAGAGTCACTTGATGGGTAATACTCAATATATTGGTATTCAAAGCCAATACAACTGATCATGTTTAAATTTAAAGAGCTCTGTCTTAGAATAAAAGTCAAAAGGCAATATAAAAATTACATTGTGGTTATGAAAAAAATACTGTCTCTATAAAAATGATTTAAACTAAGTTGTGGAAAGAGAAGCATTCTTCACTGAGTAGATAAATTCAACCTGAATTCAGCATTATTAAATACATTCACTGCTGGTAGCAAAGACAGAATGCAGAGTTTAAAAGTTATTAGAATGGAGACGCTTGTAGGCTTTATACTTCCGATATCTCATATGAGTCATTGTCTAAAACTTTCCTAATAGTAATATTGACATTTGTCAAAGCAATCTGTGCCAATATTGGCTAAGAAATATATACATCACGTATGATTTTCAGCTTAACAATATATTGTTTCACATAATTGTGGAGGCTTTATTTTAATTCTAAATTGAGCATTATACAAATAGGTATAGATGTATAGATAGAAAAATATTGTTCAGCAGTTTGTGTTAGACTCTACCAGAGCACTATGTAGGCTTACATATTTACCATATGTGTGCACATGTATGTGTAAACACTTACACATACAAGTGGTATCCATAGGGACTTATTCTAGGATTCAGTTCATTGTATGAAACAGTATAATTTTATAATGGCATAATTACACACATCCTTAGATTATTTATAATACTTAGTACAGTGTAACTGCTATATAAGTAGTTGTTATACTGTATTGTTTAGAAATAATGCAAAGGAATAATGTCTGTATCTGCTTAATCAGACAAATAAATTCTGAACAAATATTTTCCCATCTATGTATAGCTGGACCTATGGAGACAAAATATACAAACACACAAGTGCAATTGTATTTATATATTTATGGCTTTATGGCTTTATGTCAATATGGAGATGTCCAAATCTACCAAAAAATCTGTGATGACAAAGGGGTTTTGAATTAAAAAAAATAGATGATCCTAGTATAGTGATATTTCTGAATTTGTGACAACTGAAATATATAATAAAATCAATGCATTATGTGATGTAGTATCAATGAATATCCATTAAATATAATTAGGTATTTCTCCACATATGCATATAACTAAAAAAAGTGACACTAAATAACTAATAAGAAAATAATCCAATCTTAAATCAGACTGTGTATCTAACTAGATATATCTCAGTTTCTCTACACACACACACACACACACACACACACACGATGGACTTGAAACCCACTATCTATTAATTTTTGTGAGGGTGGGGCTCAGTGACTTCAAAATAGACTCAACAATCAAGGCACTTGCCTGCAAAGCCTAACAACCTGGGTTTCATTCCCCAATGTAAAGCATGCATCTGGAACTCATTTGCAGCAGCTGGAACCACTGGCATGGCAATTATCTCTCTCTGTATCTCCCCCCTCTCTCTATGTTTATAAATAAATAAATAATACCTGTTTTAAAATAGACTACACTGGCAAAAAGCAAAAACAAAAATCTAGATCAAAGAAACAAAATGGTGATCCTAGAAATAAAACCATCTTTTTATGCTTCATTAATTTTCAACACAGTAGTCAAGAACGCAAATTAAAGGGGCTAGTGATATGTCTCAGTCAGTAAAGTGCTTATTACAGAAGTATGAGGAAAGCTAGGGAGATGTCTTAGTTGCTTTGCAAAGCCTGTCAGCCCAGGTTTAATTCCCCCGTTCCCACATAAAGACAGATGCACAAAATGGCACAGGCACATGGATTTTTGTTTGCAGAAGCAAGGGACACTGGTGTGCTAATTCTCTCTTTTTCAAATAAAAAAATAAAAAATACCTTTTTTAAAATGTATGAGAACTTGAGTTCAGATCCCCAGGATGACATGTCCAGTTGGGCATGGTGGGTTCTGGTAACCCCAGCCAGAGGAGGTAGAGTTAGGGGATCCCAGGGGCAAGCCGACTAGCTAAACCTGTGACCTCTGGGTTTAAGTGAGAGACTCCTCACCCAATAAGATAAAGAGGAGAATAATTCAAGAAGATACTCAGTGTCAACCTGGGCCTCTGCATGCATACACACATGCACACAACACAACACACACACATGAATACACTTATTAACAAAAAACACAGACTGTCCAATAGATAATGGTAGAGCAACAGGAGGCCCCCATGCAAAAGAATTAAACTGTGCACCCTTTCATTATTCCTCAAAATCAACTCAAATTGGATTAACAATTTAAGTATAATGCCTATAACTGAACTGTTACTAGGAGAAAATACAGAGGAAAAGTTACATGACATTGGTCTGAGCATTACTTTTTTTTGTAAATAAAACCAAAACTATAGAAAAAAGAAACAAAGTAACCAAGTAAAAGTACATCAGACTAAACGTTTTGTACCACCAAGGAGGAAACACTCTACAGAGTGGAGAAACGATTAACGGGAAGAGAGAAAAGTCCGACAAAAATTGCACACTTCATAATTAACTAATATTCAAATAACTCAATAGTAAGAAAACAATCTAATGAACATCAAAGCAAGGATGTAAGTAGATATGTCTCAAAGGATGACATACAAATGGTCAACAGGTACATACAAAGATGCTCACCAGCACTGATTATCAAATTACAACAGGACAACATGAATGGTCCGTAAGTGATATAAGCCAGGCATAGAAAGAAAAATACCACGTTGTATTACTTTTAACATGGAGTTTAAATGTTGAAGTCACGGAAGTTTAGAGTAGAATGGTGGTTTTTAGGGGTTGGGGAAAGAGGAAATTGGGGAGCTGTTGGTTAAAGGATACAAACTTTCAGTCAAACCAAACTAGCAAGGTGGTGAATACAGTATCTTAGTGGGTTTTCCACTGCTATAAAAGAATACCCCAAACTGGGTAGTTTAAAATAAGACATTTTTCCCTAATTTTTTTCTCATATTTCTAAATACTACAAGAGCCAAGGTTGGTGTTAGCATGTTTTCTTTCAGGTAAGAACCTACGTTCCACTTCCAAGATGGATATTGCATCTATCAAAATGGGGAAACCATTCCTCATATGGCAGAAGAAATTAAAAATGTAAGCCCCTGTTAGAACAGTATTTATCCTTTCATGAGGGTGAGGCTCTCACAACCTAGCAACCCCCGTTAGGCCCAACCTCCCAACACTACAACATTGGCAATTAAACTCCCAACACAAGGATTTAAAACATGTAAAATATAGCATGTAATATTCTTAAATATTACTAGAAAATAGATTTTAAAGGTTCTTAATATCAAAATGCTAAGCAAGTGAGGTCATACATACATATGCCCATCAGCACCATTTAAGCCAGTTGACAATGTTACCATACTTCAAAACAACATGTACAGAAAAAAATACATACAATTTTGACACCAAAATAATATAAAACACTTTTACATTGATTTTTTTTGTTTTTGTTTTTTGAGATAGGGTTTCACTCTAGCCAAGGCTGGCCTGGAACTCACTATGTAGTCTCAGGGTGGCCTTGAACTCATGGCAATCTTCCTACCTCTGCCTCCCTGAGTACTGGGAATAAAGGTTTGCGCCACCACTACCTGCTTCTACATTTATGGTTTTTAAGTTACACTACACTGTTTTACATTAATTCAAGATTTTAAGCAGATAAGATAATGAGCTTGGATTGAGAAAACCATCTCTAGAAGCAGGGAAAGGATGGCATTGAATAACAGACGTAGCAAGGAAGTCCAGTCAAGATTAAAGCAAGGTTGTTGGGAATCTCTAACCAAACTGAGCATCTACTCCAAAGTGCATGCTAAGATGATTTCGGCACAGCGTCTATGTTGTAAAGTGACTGTGGTGTGTGGCTTCTTAAATCCACGCAGTAGTCATTCTAGAGAAGAATGCCTGAAATGAGACAGCTGCGAGGGTTCAGATGACCCTGCCTATCTCATTTGTCATTTTCCATCAAAGCCATCTCAGTCGGATGGGCATTTCTATCCTATTCTTAGTACAGGCTACTTAGTTGGCCAATTCACTATGACCTTTCTTTCTGTGGCACCCTCCTCACACCGTTTGCCTTGCCGTAGACCCCGCCTCGCATTGCTGTTGTCCTCCCATATTTATGACATGTTCAGAGAGACCCTTTCTAAATATTATCTTATAGAAACTTAGTTTTATCCTTTTATTTTTTGAAATGAATTTAATATATAATATAAATAATATAATAAATAGCTCCTGATGCCAAGAGAAATTTGAATGGTTAATGCATGGTGCAAGGTAGAATCCCACTGTCTTGCTTGTCAGCATGTAGAAATTCTCTTTACTTGGTTAAGTGTATTTCTACCATTTCTGATTTAGTTTTTTTTTTTTTTTTTTTTTTTTTTTTTTTTTGCTTTGTTTTGTTTTTTTAACTGCATACCACAGGAAGCCAAAATTGCAGCAATTTCCAGGGTCAGATGGGGAGAGAGGTTCTGGATGAAATTTAGAGAGAACCACACACTTCCCTTCCTCAAAACCCCCCAAAAAGTGGCCCCTGGAGGAGGTCTTTCATAAAGCAGACCTATCAGTTAAACGTCTCCTTTGTGGGCAGATCTGGCTCCAGTTCTGACTAAAGGTGTATAAAGACAGTGGAAGTTTTTACAGCAATTGCCCAAAATTGTGTTATAATTTCCATATACACATTTGGAATCTTACATTATTTTTAGTTTTTGGCATTACTGTTCAAACAAAGCAGCAGGTTAAAACTTTTTTTTTTTTCCTGAAATCATCTGAAAACCTCATATAACAAAAGTCCGATGCTATTTTAGACAAGTAAATACAGACAAGTAGATCTAGACCTCCTCTTCCTTTTGGCTGTGCTTCAGTTTGAGGTAACAAGTCTTTCTCAAAAAAAAAAAAAAAAAAAAAAAGAAAAGAAAAGAAAAGAAAAGAAAAACATAATTCTTAAAATGAGTCCAAATTTAGGCAAACAAACTAACAATGTCCTTACATGAAATATTTTTTTTTTAATTCTGTGAGGAACAACCTGCTAGATGCTGGACATTTTTACTATGTCCTTTTGAATTGCTTTCTTTTCAGAACAGTGCATGTAACTGTATAATCTGACAGCATGCACTAAAATATAGCCATGGAGACTAATTCAGTCCTTTGTTCAGAGAGTCTGCAAACACTAAATGTGTACTATATGTGAAACTATAGATAAAGCTAGAGGAAAACAATGCCATAGTACAGACTCGGATCTCAGTGAGTCACATTCTTGAAGGAAGATCTAATTACACACGTCATTACAACACGGTATGGGAAGCGTTTTTGAACTAAGGTAGAAAATGCCACGAGACTTTTGAAAAGTGAAGAGGTCTTGCACGGAGATGAAAGAAAGGTGCTTTAGAAATTCTATCCCAATGAAATAGAATTATAGCTGCACTGTCTCATCAAAGTGGGTCAAATTATTCCAGAAAACAGACAGGCAAAGGACCAAAGAGAATAAAATATATACTAATATATATTTAATTCCATTCTGATCCTCAAAGACAGTTTTTGTTATATTTAAAGTTGAATTTGATAAGTAGGAAAACAAACATTTTTTGTGATGGCTCATCAAGAATTTGATCATTATTGTGGAAACAATAAGGAGTCTTTGACAAACGATTAAGTCAGATCTATGGAAGCTTGTCAGAAGCTAAGTGCAAGGCATAGAAAGGACCATCAGAGAACCAGCGCAAGTGGAGAGGGGGTCAGTAAGGACCCATCCATAAGGAAGTCAGAACACTGACGCCCCTGATTAGCTGAGGAGAGTGAGGGAGAAAATGAATAAGTGCAATGACACTGGAGGATGCTTTCACTTGCAAGTGATAGAAACTCCAACTCAACATGGCTGAGCTAAATATTCATCTGCACAAGTAAAGACGGTGGATGTTGTAGAGTCACAGGAAATAGAAGGAGGGGGAAGGAAGGAAGGAAGGAAGGAAGGAAGGAAGGAAGGAAGGAAGGAAGGAAGGAAGGGAGGAAGGAAGGAAGGGTGGAAGGTGGGAAGGGGAATAGGAATGGGAATGGGAAGGAAAAGAAAAGAAAGGAAAGGAAAGGAAAGGAAAGGAAAGGAAAGGAAAGGAAAGGAAAGGAAAAGAAAAGAAAAGAAAAGAAAGAAGAAGGAAGGAAGGAAGGAAGGAAGGAAGGAAGGAAGGAAGGAAGGAAGGAAGGGAGGGAGGAAGGAAGGTGGGAAGGGGAATAGGAATGGGAATGGGAAGGAAAAGGAAAGGAAAGGAAAAGAAAGAAGAAGGAAGGAAGGAAGGAAGGAAGGAAGGAAGGAAGGAAGGAAGGAAAGGAGGGAAGGAGAATGGGAATGGGAAGGAAAAGGAAAGGAAAGGAAAGGAAAGGAAAGGAAAGGAAAGGAAAGGAAAGGAAAGGAAAGGAAAGGAAAGGAAAAGAAAGAAGAAGGAAGGAAGAAAGGGAGGATGGGAAGAAGAAAGGGAGGAAGGGAGGGAAGAAGGAAGGAAGCAGAATGATGAGAAGGAAAACCTATATTCACCTCTGACCTGCACATGCATAAGGTACAAGCATCTGCAGATATATGGGCATATACCACACAGCACACACAAAAAACACATAACACACACACAAAATGTCTTAAAACATGTGCCTAGCACAATAACATGCATTTTCTATTATATTAAAATATTTTTGTATTTTTTAATTACTTGTAGATTTCTGTTGGGATTACACTTATCTTGGATATGACAACATGAATTGATATTACAAATAACATGTTTAAATTATGTTTAATTTATTTAAATTATGTTTAAATAATTTGTGGTGCTGATGATTAAACCCAGGGCCTCACATATGCTGGGCTACCATTTTACCACTGAGCTATGTGCTCAGCGCCTCTATTTTGTAGAAAATTATTCTTTTAAAATAATATATGTGGGCCGGAGAAATGATTTAGTGGTTAAGGCGCTTGCCTGCAAAGCCTAAGGATTCAAGTTTGATTCCCCAGTACATACATAAGTCAGATGCACAAGGTGGTGTATGCTTCTGGAGTTCATTTGCAGCGGCTCTGGTGCACCTGCCCTCTTCCCCTTTCTCCCTCTCTCTCTCTCCTTCTTTCTCTCACTCTCCTTCTTTCTCTCTCTCCTTCTTTTTTTCTCTCTCTCCTTCTCTCTCTCTCTCTCCTTCTCTCTCTCTCTCTCAAATAAATAAATATGTAAGAATGATACATGGAGGATGCCTTCAACTGCAAGTGATGGAAACTCCAACTCAATGTGTGGATTTGCTACTCTTCAGTAGAAAAGAGCAGCTAATATGTTAATGATATATCAATAAATGAAACTTACTTATTAACACGTCTCAGACTTATTGGTTTGGTCTTTATAATCTAGTACTCCAAGGTCTCTTTAGGGAAAGAAAAATGAAATTGTCCAGGGCAGTCAAAGCCTACTTATGTTACTTACTCTCCTCCGTTATGTTCAGGATGTTGTTTATAGCTCTGGATATTAATGTCACAAACCACAAGACAGCCTCCATAATGCATAGCTTATGGCTTGAGGAAAAATATCACACATAATATCCATTGCAGACCTAGCCTATAGTATGCCCATGTTCATTTACTGAATCATTAATATACATTAATACACAAGAGTCAAGTACATTTGGAGTATAATATGCAAAATCAAAATTCAAATAAGCACATTTTGTAGCAATGAAATGGAGCACTTATTTTTTTTTTTGATACTAGGCATAGAATTCAGGGACTTGAAGGTGCTAGACAAGAACTTACTTTAGAGCTACATCTCTAGTCATCATATATTCTAAAAATTAAGAACATTTTCTAAGCAGGCATAATTATCATTATATTTAAGATGAACAACTATGGAGATAAGTATATTAATTGATTTATTAATCTCAAAAGATTTATTGAATTCTTAATATAGCTACAATGCTAAGCACTGGGATATAGAAAGAAACATGGCGAATTTTTTGACCCTATGAAATGTATAATTTTTGGCACAGTGAATACACTGAAACATGTAAATAATTATGGCTCTGGAGATGATGTTAAATATAATGAGAACAAGATATGATGGCAGGCAAAAAATTGGCCTGATAGAGAACAGAGTTAATAGGCAGGGGAGTGTTTTAAATGCAATGACCATGAAAAGCTCCTTGCTCACTCTGTATTAATATCTCCCACAGATACATAGGTCAAATTTTCTCTTATTTTTACAAACTAACATACAGAAATAACAGGCAAGTTCCATTATACATAATCCTTGTCAATAGTCTTAAGAAAATTTTGATTTAATTTTTGTAAGTAGGTTAACATTGGTGTTGTTTAACTAGAGAAACTACAAATAGATTTGAAGTTAGATTGCCTTGAAAATTATAAAAATATTGAATTATCAGAATATTGTGTTCCACAAAGTAGCAAAAGTTTGTCATCATAAAATTTAGAACTTTCTATGTTATCTGAGGTGTGTGAAGAAAATAATGAGGGTTGAAAACTAATTTATTTCACTTTGAAATTTAATAATATCTGATTTTTTATTACAATACATTCAAAAACCTCCTCAATTGTGCCATACACAATAAGAAGCTAAATTTCTAGGGGTTAAAAGAAGATTATCTCAACATATGATGTATATTGTATTGTATTTCATGTATACCAATGATTAAAAAAAAAATCACAAAACTTGCTAACGTGCAAGTACCTTAACCGCTGAGCCATTTCTTCAGGCCCCATGCACCTTTCTGACAGCTCTACAGCCTTGTCATCCCCATGGCAACAAGAGGAATGCACATCCCTTCATAGGCAGGCTGTTGCTTTCCATTCCCAGGTTGACTAGCTTTTTTTCCTGTTTGTTCCCTATTGGTTTCACCTCATTTACATGCAGCCAACCAATCAGGACCCACCTGGGTGCATTAAAAAAAAAAAAAAAAAAAAAAAAAAAACTGTGCATGGCCTCTCATCAGAGGCAGGAGGAAAAGATCTGCTAGGAAAGACCTGCCTTGTCTCAGGGGCCAGACTCCCTCCCCTAGGCCACACATGCTCGCAGGGCCCAGGCATGCTTCGCCCAGGACCTGGAGCTGCTCTTGGCGCAAGCCCTGCTCCCAGAACTGCTGCAGCCCTGCCTCCATGCTGGATTTTCTCCTGCCTCTGAGAGAGATGCAGCGTTCAGCTCCTGCCCAGACAAAACTCTTCCTGGCCCTGGACCAGCTTTGGTGACCTGCTGTGGCCAAACCCAGTGCCCAGGCAATTGAAGTTACCACTCCAACAGGACCTGCTGATCTCATGGTTCAGACTCTTGCTCCCATGGACCGCCTCCTAACTAGAATCCCAAAGCCCACTTCTTGGCAGGCATGCTGAGACCTGCCAGTGTTTCAGAGCTAAGGCACTCCCCTACAGCCCCTTCCAGCTGGGAGCGTGAGGCCATTGAAAGTTCCAACTGTCACTAGCACTTTCAAGCAGTATTCCTGTGTAAGTCAAATCACCTCATTGTTTACGTGTCACTTCTCTGTGTCCACTTCATTCTTCAGTGTGGAGGGATGAGTACACAGCTAAGGAATCGGCTTTATCTGAGGGATCACAAAGGTTCTTGGTAGCCATCTCTCTGAACGTCAGCCTTTACTATGAATGAAATGGAGAATCATTGAAATTTAAGGAGTATTGAGGCCTGCCAGTGTCGAATTTGTGCTGCGAAAGGATTGTTCATACCTCTGGGAGTAACATTCATTTATTCGGTGATCAGTTTATAAAACTAGCAAACACAACAACACCCCCAACAAACATGGTACTCAGCGAAGAGAAAAACACACACTCCAAACACCTGGTGTCAGTCTCCTCCATTCATATTGTTTTGTTCTTTTTAAGAAAGCTGCGTTGATCCAAGAAAAACAGCTTAAAAGTAGAATATGAACACTGAAAGAGATTTTACTATTGTTCCATTTCACTCTTCTCTTGGGCTTCAAAATTACTTTCTTGCCCTTAAAGTTTTAAAATATCATGCACTTATTGAAAATTTTCTCACAATTTAGAAACATATGGAATAAAAGAAGCACAAACTATCACATCCTTCTAGAAACCTGAGCAGGTAAATCACTAGTGCCCTTTTTTTTGCAGTGTATCCTACAACACTCGATATTTGCAGAACTTTTATTTCCCCATTTTCTGTCTCTTTTTTCTTGACTGTGTATATCGATCTTCCTCAAACTTTTCATCGTCCATCCCAAACCCTGATAATTCACAGTGACTTACTCAGAAGCATGTAGCTGGCCAGAGCATAAAGGAGAAGCTCCTTTCACTGCCCTGTCCCTGACTTTTCTCATTCCACTCTTGGGTGCCCAGCTTTCATTGCTATGCTAACTAAAATCACACATGCATTGTTGAAATTATCATGACTGTTAAAATCTGCTTCACTATAAGTAAAATGATTCCAACTTACTCTTTTTTAAATTTTTTAATTAAAAAAACTTTTTTTAGAGAGAGAGAGAGAGAGAGCAAGTGAGAGGGAGAGACACAGAGAGAGGAGAGATAGAGAACTGGCACATTCAGCCACTGCAATTCAACTCCAGACCTTTGTACCACCTAGCAGTCATGTGCTACCTTGCATTTGCCTCACCTTTGTGCATCTGGCTTATGTGGGATCTGGAGAGTTGAACATGAGTCCTTAGGCTTTGCAGGCAAGCACCTTAACTGCTAAGCCATCTCTGTAACCTCCAACGGATTCTTTTTTTTTTTTTCTTTCAAGGTAGAGGCTCGCTCTAGCTCAGGCTGACCTGGAATTCACTCTGTATTCTTCGGGTGGCCTCTTGAACTCTCAGCAATCCTCCTACCTCTGTCTCCCGAGTGCTGGGATTAAAGGCATGCACCACCATGCCAGGCTTCCAACTGATTCTTAAAAAGAAAGAAAATAGTAAATCATAGAGTATCACACTAGAATATACAGGCTGTTTAGGTATTGCGGTATTGGAGTAAGAAGCTAGGATTAGAGCAAAAGTTAAGAGCATGTGAAGAGGAAATTTGTCAACTTTGAAATTCTACATCCAGCCAAGTCAGAAAGTTAGAGGAATGAATGATCTCTCTCATTTGTCCCCTACATCACATGACTCTGGGTTTCTCAAGCCAGGGAATCCATCCAGTAGCATTAGCAATTTGACCAAGTCTTTTTTACAGCCAGATGCAGCTTTCTGGAGTGTGAAATAAACATTTTGGCTTCAAGCCTGAAGACACCTAGATTCAAATCCCACCACAATCACTTTATTATGTACTATAGCATAATTATGCCTGTCTGAAAGGTTGGTGATGAAGCTCAAGTGAGTGTGTATATGTTTTTTTTTAATATTATTATTTATTTATTTATTTGGGAGAAGGAGAGGGAATGGGTGTGCTAGGGCCTCTAGTCACTGCAAACGAATGCCAGATGCATGCTCCACCATGTGCACCTGGCTTACATGGGTAGTGGGAAATAGCCTCGGTCCCTCAGCTTTGCAGGCAAGCACCTTAACTGCTAAGCCATCTCTCTAGCTCCTAGAGTGCTTTAAATGCATACCATATCAGAGCTTAAAACTTAAATATTTCATAAATTATAAATGTCATTTTAAACAATAGGACTATATAACACTTTTCTGCCAAATGATACACAGAATAATGGGCATTTGAAACACTATAAATTTTAGTCACTTATTTAAGGACAGAAATTAAAAAAAAAAAAAAAAAAAAAAAACTTTTCAAAAACTACATTTCCAGTGAAAAATTTTCTCCATTTTATTCTAAATTTGAAAAAGGACTCAAAATTCTTATTACATGGCTTGTGGCCTTTACTGTAACCTAATCCATGTTTGAGTGTGACATAACATAAATTACAAATGACTTGTTAATGCGTATGCCACTTGATGCTGATGATGAAATCATCACGGATATCTTTAGATATACCTTGGATTTTAAAACATTTTTATTTATTTGTTTGATTTTGTGTGTGTACATCTGTGTGTGTGTGTGTGTGTGTGTGTGTGTGTGTGTGTCTGTGTATAAATGTGCCAGCAGCTCTTGCTACTGGAAATGAATGGCTGTCTGGCTTCACATATGTGGCTGTAGAATAGAACTTGCGCTGGCCGATTTTGCCTGCAAGCCCCTTGAACCATGGCACTATCGCCTCAGCCCCTGGGATGACTGTTATTAAATATGGGATTGATTGGTGATATGAGGAATTTACTATAAAGAACACTGATGTGGGGCACCCGTGATGCTTGGTACCACGTAACGTTGCTGTGGAGTGCTGCGCTGGGCTGTGTAATGTACTGTAGCATATGTAGCAGCATCTCTGGCCTTTCCCATTAAATACCAACACACACACACACACACACACACAGTACTACACCACACACACACACATATACTGCACCACACACACACACATATAATACACACACACAGCACATGCACATACACATACAGCAGACACACATATACTACACCACACACACACACACACACACACACACCCATAAAAACTCTTCTAACCAAGCCATCCCAAGTAAAAATATCTCCAGACATTGCCAAATGTCTCCTGGGTGCAAATATCACCCCAAATTGAGAACCTCTGTGCTTTACTTTAAATAAGATTGTAAAAAATGCATAAACCAGTATTACTTATGCAAAATTTGTATTGGAGAACAGCAGAGACACACTGAAAAGAATTTTGACTGGAAATTGTAGCATTTTTTAAGTCCTTTCTCCCACTTCAATCCAGACAAGAAGCCACAGCAGAGGTTAAAGCAAAACATCCTTATTAGATTAGCACCGACTTCTCTGGTGGCCGTAATTGACTCCCTACAAGGGCGGGACAAGAGAAGAAAGTTCCTTGTCTCTTCATAGGCTGCCTGCCTGCTTGTAGCTGCCTTTATTTGGGCAGTAGCCTGAAGCGTTCTATCCTTTCTTAGAACCATGACTGATGCGAGTTTATTGTTTTCCTTTGTGGAACCCCAGAGGACACAATGTTTATTGTTCATTTCCTCTACACAGTGTCTGACTATCCAGTGGAAGTAACACAGGGTCCAAACATGGGTTTGGCAACTTCTTTCCTCCAGGCTGAATCTCATAAGGATAGTATTGGTGAATGCCAGGCCTGGATGGAAGTTTTAAAATTCCCTTGGCCAAGTCTTATAACATCCATGGTTTAACCAGATGTTGGGAGTCATTCCCAGAGACCCAATTCTTTTCTAAAGGGAAAACACATCTTTAAGTCTGATGCTCCCTGATGTCCTTGAAGGCCTTGGCCTCAAGCATGTTACTCGGAATTCTATGCTGGGAATCCTTACAACTTGTATGCTGCCAAATGACAATGACTGACACGCGGCAGGTGTTCTAGAAGCATATGGTGACCTGGTGGAAGTACGACACATCAGTGTCCCACTCGAATGAAGTGCACCCATGCTTTGTGAGGTCTCTTAAACAATAGTTGAGTAAACTTCAGTGGTCACTGCCTTTTTTTGTTTTGTTTTGTTTTGTTTTTTCAAGGTAGGGTCTCACTCTAGCTCAGGCTGACCTGGAATTCACTCTGTAGTCTCAGGGTGGCCTTGAACTCATTGTGATCCTCCTACCTCTGCCTCCCGAGTGCTGGGATTAAAGGCGTGTGCCACCACACCCAGCTCTCACTGCCATTTTTACATGCTGAGTAAAGTGGTAAGAATTTTTCCATTGCATATCACCTACACAGGTCACATACATTTTGTTCCATTAGTCATAAATGTAGACTGTAAAGGAATGAAGATGAAGCCAACTGTGCTTCACATAGTGTGAAATATTTCTACTTTTTTTCTTCTCCTATCCACTCCATTCTAGACTCTTACAGTGCTTGCACAACTGGGTAGTGGTCTACTCAGACAATGGAATGAGAAGGTTATATCCTAAACCTCTCTGTGTTTGTGCTATGGCTGCTAAATCACCAAGGACCAAGCTGAGGAACGTGAATTCTTAGTACCGTCCCGTGTCTAGCTCCATGCCTCAAAATATCATCTGCAACCAGCATCCAGTTGGCAACTGTATCTTTCAGACAAGCTCATAAACACACACCTATATATACCCACATATCACATTTCTCTGCTCAGTGAGGTAATGATTCCTTTTTTTGCCTTAAGTCTCTAGTAATAACCTAAACTATGGTGGGTTAAAATGTCATCCAGCTTATGGTCATATCTACAAGTGCCTCTTTAAGAGGTTTCCTGACACCATGGCTTCCAATTTCAGTATTTTAAAATGTGCTTGCACATTAAAACTGGCATACCACTGAGTTTGAATGAAGATGAAACAGAAACATTCCCTGCCCATGAACAAAGAGGTTGTTACGCTTGTTTCTATGTCAAAATGTCATCTTTTCTAGCGTAGATACATTTTTTTGTTCTTTGAGAAAAAAAAAAAAAGAATGTTTTTCTTCATCTGTTAAAAATTTTAAAGTGAATTGAAAACTCTGGAAATGCAACCCCTGTGTGATTGACAGTGACAAGCGCACTACCTTGAAAGCTCCCCTGTAATGTTTATACTTAATAAAAACAAATACTGTGGCATCTGAGACTAGCCTAGTCAGCCATGCAGCTCTCTACCTGGCATCTTGCAAATTAATCTGGATGTTTATGCTGTAGATCATTCATGATGAACATATTGCTATAGCAACATGCATTTCTTCCATTTTCCCTGCTAATTACACCAGCATCACCATCAGCTACTAAATCTTTGAATTACTAATGAATGTACGTATAAAGCAATGTCTTGATAACATTCTTTCAATATGTCCTCAATCCACAAAGAAAAGGGAAGAGGCATGTAATTCGATTATTTTCAATTTATTGTTAAAACCTTTCGATTAATGTTAATCTACACACAGATCATACCAAATATTTAGGTGTTTCCATAAAACACATTTCTAAGAAGGAAAACCATTATGTGCCTCTGTAAAATCCTTTCCACCAGATCCAACCATCATCCCATCTCTATCCTTGGTAGCTACATTAAATTAAAATTTAACAACTGATAAATGCTATCTAAACAAATAAAAGTTTCCATATCTCAGCTAACAACACCAGACACTCAAGTCGATTTAAGTTAAGCCAGTAGGTGGACCATCTAAGGCAAGATAGTAGAGGATTTAGTTCGTAAGCAGTGTGTAGGTATCATACTTCATCTCCAGTAACACCTCAAGGCATCCTGGAAAAATTATTAGTTATCTCTTCTGGATATTGATTTGTTGGAAATAGCTTTTATTATTCTATCACCATAATCTTATTTATTAGTAGTGCAGACTTCAAGGATGTCTAATAATGATCAAAGTACTGTGGCTAGAAAAAGTCCTACTGGAATGATTAATAAAGCAGGAAACTGCTGAGATGATTAAAATATGGTGAAAATTGAAAATTTTATATATATTTAACACATACCTGAGTGTCGCAGAAAAGCAATTGAGGAAAACGGATGGGAAAAAAAGACAGTGTCAGCCGGGTGTGGTGACGCATGCCTTTAATCCCAGCACTTGGGAGGCAGAGGTAGGAGGATCGCCGAGAGTTCGAGGCCACCCTGAGAATACATAGTTAATTCCAGGTCAGCCTGAGCTAGAGTGAGACCCTCCCTCAAAAAACAAACAAACAAACAAACAAACAAACAAACAAACAAACAGTGTGATTCCCTTGGCTTTAAAAAAAAAAGGGTACTTTAAAAATAATGTGTCCATTTAATAGTGCTTTCAGCCAAACTTCCCCTAAACAAGTTTCTTTCTAAGTTTTTTCTTATTGTTAGTAGAAGTGAAATGACCATAAATAAAGAAAAAAAAGAGAATTAATCCACTGAAGCTTTTCTATGCCATCTATATACTAATTTCAATTGTCTTTCCCTAAGCATGATGCAATGCTGTATATTTTCTATGTGAAAATGAAGACTATATAAAACTATTTTCAAGTCTTCCAAGACTCATGCATAAAAATAGGAAAATATGAAGTTAAAATAGAGATGTCATGAGAATAAAAGCAAATGCTAGAATCTTTATTGTTTTTTAATTTGTTTGTGTGTGAGAGAGAGAGAGAGAGAGAATCTGAGAGAATATGGGTTTACTAGGGCCTTTTGTTGCTGAAAACAAACTCCAAAAGCATGTGCCACTTTTTGATTCTGGCTTTATGTGGGTACTGGGGAATTGAACCCAGGCCATCAGGCTTTGTAAGTAAGTGATTTTAACTGCTAATCAATCTTCTATTCCCTGCTATCATTTTTAAAATCAAATTCAGTACTACTTGAATTTACCTATAAAATAATCGTGTTGTGTGAGTATTATTACCTTTATTGGTAGATTGAAAAAATGGAACCATAGAGGTTACATAATTACACATTTTCACACAGCTCGCAGATAGTCTTTGTAAGGTTCAAATTCAGGCTTTTATTTGCCAAAACTCTAGGCTACTCAAAAAACTTTACAAGGGGTAGGACAGATTTAACTGCTGAGGGAGGGCTACAAAAAGAAACAGAAGCAATGTTCATTTTAGCAAACATGAAATAAGCAACCAAATAGCCCTTTGAGTATATCTGCTTAAACATTCCCATTTGAGTATTGTGTCTAATAGTATGTTTTTGGGTTTATTGTTTATTTTTTTTGTGGGGTCTTTCTCTTGTTAGTTTTTTTCTGAAGAGTTTATTTTTATAACAGCCTTAGATTACAGAAAAATGTATTACACTATATTATGTGTTTTCATATAGTTTGTGCCCAATTGCTCCTATCATTAAAATGTTACATTAGTATGGTTCATTTGGTAAAATTAAACCAAAATATTCTGTTGCAGTCAGGTTAACATTGCTGGCAGAAAACATCCAAGCAAGAGTAGCATGTGGGAAAAAACAGTTTATTTTGGTTTATAGACTTGAGGGGAAGCTCCATGATGGCAGAGGAAAATGGTGGCACGAGCAGAGGCCATTAGCAAGAGGAGAGTGTGCCAAACACTGGCAAGAGGTAGCTGGCTATAACACCCATAAGCCCGCCCCCAACAATACACTGCCTCCAGGAGGCATTAATTCTCAAATCTCCATCAGCTGGGAACCTAGCATTCAGAACACCTAAGTTTATGGGGGACACCTTAATCAAACCACCACATTCTGTCCCTGGCCACCATAAATGGATAACCATCCATGATGTAATATGCAATGCATTCATCCAACTTTAAAAGTCCCCATTTTTTTTATCAATACTAATGATGTTCAAATATCCTCAGAATCCAAGATCTTTTAACTGAGCCATAAGACAAAAAAAATTTCCCGAAAAAAACATAATGGCATAGAATAAAAACTCAAAATGAAAAAGAAGGCGACACTGGGCACGTGTGTGTGTGTACCAATACAACAAGAATTAAACAGGGCAAACATCAAACTCTGTAGCTCCAAGTCCAACAACTCTAGTCAATGTCAAATCTCCAAGTCTGATAATTCTAACCTGCAACTCTCCTTAGCAGCCATCTCGTGGTCCCAGCGTCTCCACTGCAACCCACGATCCATCCTCATGGCTCCATCAGATCTCCATGCAGGCATCCAGAAAACCTGCTTCACACTGCCCATGGTCATTTCCAAAACACAAGACCGTGCTAGGATTACATTGATGACCTACCAAGCACAGCTTGCAAATGGATGTCAAAAAGGAGAATTCTACTGGATGAGGCAGTACGTCAGATATAGAAATGAATAAACTGGGAGATTGCTCAGTGGATAAAATACTGACCATTCATGACAGAGTATGCCAATTTGATCTCAAGTTTCCACATAAAAAGGTCAAAGGTCACAGGCTTCTGTCATCCCAGCTCACTGATAGCAAGATGGAAGGTGTGATGAGAGACATAGACAGGAGAATTTCCCAGAAACTCCTGGTGAACATTCCAATGAGATTAAAAGCAGAGTGGGGATACACAGAGAGAAACAGGGTGGTGATCTAAGGACAATCTTCAATCCAAAAAGTATCCTCTGATCTCCATCCACACACATGCCATAGCATGTGCACACACAAACATGCATAAACATGTAAGCACACACACTCCAAAAATCAAAAGAATTGAACTGCTTCTCCTTTTACTTCTTGTATACCACAAATTTTCTCTTTTAGAACAGAATCATGTCTGAAATACTTTATTAGAGGAAAAAAATTCAATTACAAGGCTATACAGAGGAAGGCTTTTAAAATTTTTTTGAAATTTTATAAAAGAAAATTGCTTCCTAGCTGAGACCATGAATGGCAAGTTGCAGCTGAGAATGAATTTTTAATACTTAGTTAAAAGTCCTTGATAATAGGGGTTTATTGTACAAGTGTTAACAAATCCTTAATTATAACCATGTTTGTGACGAGTCCAACTATATTATCACAGCAGTTCAATACCTTAAGTATATAAAATGTCTATCTGATTCAATGAAACCTCCAACATAATCAATACAGAAAAGACTAAAACAATTAGCCTCCTTTTCGCATTTTCAAAGTTGTTCAGGAATGGCTTAGAAACCATTATTCTTGATAACTTGAATTGTGTGGCCTGCCAGCACCCACGAGGTCTCCATTGTGACCCATTATATCAGTTAAGTTCATTCATGTTCGCTTTGGTGTTTCAGAGGATGGAAACCCAATCCAAAGCCCTCTTTCAGGAATTCTAAATGAGACAACTCGCATGTCGAACTTTTTGAGTCAAAAAGAATGATTACAAAAAGCAGAAAATGATTCCAATATCTCTGTACTCCCTGCCTAGAAAATTAGAAACTAGTATGCCAATTATTTATTTCTTTGCTGAATCCAACTGTGGTTATTTGAACCAGGGTTTTTATTGTTCTGGTTTTTGGCCGAAAAGCCACTTGCCTCAAATTTGCTTTTACCATATAAACAAATATAATTATTCTAATATTTAAATATGAATGCAATCTCATTAAATCATAGTCCCTCTTTAATGAAAAGGCAAAATGGATGCCTTATTTAGAGACTGCCTGAGATGTGCCCTCTGAAATGTGATCTGAATTTCCATCAGAGAAAGCTCAAAGCAGGACAGCTTTTGTCAACGAACATCTTTGTACTGAAAATGGACTAGATGAGGAGGCAGAGTAATTCCATCGGCAGACTATGCCATGGTTTGGGCTAGGGATGTGGAAGGGAAGGAGGTCTGCTAAGGAGGCAGATGTTCCCCCTACCCCACTCCCCACCAGGTGTTCAGGCCAGCAGCTATGCAACCTCAGGCAAAGCACTGCACTCGATAGAATGCATGCTTTTTCATCAGGAGGGTGCAGATATAGGTGGTTTTGTTACTTGTTTCAAAGATGCGAGGGCCCTCTAATAACTGAAAACTTAATAGCATTCATTTTTCTCCCCTCATTACCATTCCTGTTCAAAGTGATTTCATAGAGTTTGTCATGTTCTGTTGAATTGATATTATGTTTTTCTTCTTCCCCAAAATGCATATTCCTCTAAAATGTTCCATAACTTTTCCATATATGTTATCATAGGATCATGATCTATGCTGGGGAATGACATAGCAAATGCTTGCAATTGCTCTGAGAAGGTAAAGCACTGCATTGATACAAATATCGATTACACTTACATCAGTATTGATAAATAGTTTGTACCAAAATAAGAATTCATTTATGAGGTCATTATTTCATCCTAAAGGATCGATCGAAAAATGTTCAGAACTGGCAGAATCTAAAATTTTTCTGAACTTAGTGATATGCACAAGACCATCATGAATGAAACCCTGACTTTCTCTTTGATATATTCCTCATAAAGCACATGATATGTATGAGGTGTTGGGTTTTGTTTCTCATCTCATATTAAATGAAGTGTATTGAAACCAAATAAAGTCATCATTAAGTGGCAGGCAGACATTCTAAATAGATATCCATAAGATAATTGAATTTAAAGGATAATTTTTACAACTATTTCTTGTACTATTTACTCTCAAATAGTTTAAAGGACACGAGAGGGAGAAGAAGGAGGCAGGGAAGGAAGGAATCAAGGAATGGAAAGGGAGACGGAGGAAGGGAGAAACATAGGCAAAAGTAAAGATAAAATAACATTTCCACATTTCCAACAAGAGCTGTGACAATGCTGAGGAAAGTGGTCCTCTTCTTTCATGTACAAAAACAAAATAACTTCAAAGATAACATGGCTGTCTATAGTATGGTGATGCATTAGTAATGCTTCCTTTGATACTTTTATTTTAAAATGACAAAGAATGATCCTTTTTAGCTGTGGAGAACATCCAGTTATTTGTCAGGATCTAATCAGTTTTTTTGACTCACTCAAATAGTATGTAAGAGAATATTATAGTTTAAAACCAAGAAAAACAAATACAAAACCAGTGGATGGAGGTAGAATTATTCCATCTTAGAAATTAAAAAAAAAAAATCTCCTCAGCTAAATTGAACATTCCTTAAATTGAAAAAGGGAAGTGAGTAAAATAGTATTTTTGTGACATCAATAGATAGTTCATAGTAGGTAATCAACAAATGTAAAACATGTCATGCAACTCCAATGTGGTGATTGAGAAACGTGTCAGGAGCAACACAGCTCTGCCTCCAGTTGCAGTTTGTAAGTTTTAATATGAAGACTTTCATTAGCTCCTCATACTAGTATGTCACTCCCTTGAGCATCAAGTCCTCTAATCTTGCCTTCCCCATTGCATCAAGAGCTAGACAGACCCATATAGACATAGACAATAGATATAGATAAAGACATAGATATACATAGATAAAGATGTTCATAAAGATGTTCACCCTTTGGGTGAAGAGCTAGTAGACGATATAGATGAATATATATATATATGGAGAGAGAGAGAGAGAGAGAGAGAGAGAGAGAGAGAGAGAGAGAGATTTTAATAAATTTGTGGAATTATATTGTTATATACTATAGACTTTTTAAATTTTTATTTTTATTTTATTTATTTATTTGTCCCAGGCTGACCTGGAAAAAACTTTTTAATTTTTATTTATTTGAGAGAGAGAAAGAGAAAGAGGCAGACTCAGAGGGAGTAAGTATGGACATTACAGGGGTGCCTTGCTACTACAAACAAATTCCAGATGCATATGACACTTAGTGCATCTGGCTTTACATGGGTATTGGGGATTTGAACTCAGATCCTTAGTCTTTGCAGGCCAGCACCTTAACTGTTGAACCATCTCTCTAGCCTTCCCCATTACAGGAAATATTATTCAATTATGTATTTCAAATAGGGTCAAACTAGATAGTCCAGGCTGAGTTCAATCTTCAATACCCCTGCCTCAGCTTCCCAAGAGTAGTGATTATAGGCTTGTACTACCAAACCTACAAGGATCAGTTTTTAAAGGAAATTTTAGTTTTAATGTTATAATATGAAGAATTAAAATGTGTGTGATAATATAATATTATTTTATAGAATGTATTTATTTTGAACCTCTCCAAACGCAATTGGTTTGTAGTCATTAGCCTTCCTTGCTACTGTTGCAAAAGTTAGCAGAGTGGTGAAGAACAACTGGTCTACCAGTTAGATCCAGCCAAAGGAATGGGAGTGGCCCAACAAATTCACCTAAATACCTAAGGTATAAGTAGGAGTGTTCCAAAAGTTTTAGCAGCAAATATTTTGACCTTTAAATATTGTCCATTAAGGGTCATAATTTTAAGCATCTACATTATATACTGATTACAGATAATAAGTTTATTCATTTTTAAAGCACCACGTTGATCTGGTTCCAGGCAAAAGCAAGATATAATTATTTCCATAGCACCATCTTTGTGTAAGTATCTATTTCCTCCAAGGGTTAATGAAATAATAAAATGCTTTCTCTAGTTGTCATCACTACCATACCATCTGCTCTTGATAGGATCTGTAAGGTTCATACTGTGAATAATTCCATTATGGAATTCAGGTTTCTGTCAGTGTCTGTAATGCCTTCCTCTTTGGAATCCTTGTGACATGGAGAGTTATTGATGAATTTCCCACTTCTTTTTTTTATTGGCACTAAACCTATCAAAATGTCTCTGCCTCCACAGAACATATCCAGTTATTTTTTTTTCTCCACTCACTTTTTCTCCTTCGGGTACCAACTTCATGGACCATCATGAGATTTTCTATGTGCTGCTTTTAGAGATTGGTGAAAACTCCCAACCTCTAGCTTCCTATCACTAACACTCCTCCACATACAATGTGGAGATTTTATTTTGTATAAATCAGGTCAGGTGATCATTTTCACTTATTTAATTTTCTTCACTAACTTCTCATTGCATCTAAAACAAGTCCCAGACTTCTTACCATCATCTTGCAGATGTTATGATAAGATACTTTTGGTCCCCAAGTTTAATTCATCTGCTTTCCTAGATACTGGTCAGTCCAACTATATTTATTTACTTTCATTAAATACATGAAATATTTCATATGTTGTCTCCTCTACCTGAAATTCCCTTCTCTCTGATGTTCCGCCACCTAGCTCCTTCTCACTATTCAGATCTCACCCAATGGCACATAATCACACATCTTCTAACATATCATCTTATTTTACTAATATTTTATTACTATCTGAAATCATGATATTCACTTTCAGGTCTCAATTAGAATGTGAGCATTACGGTGATGAAGGCTGGTACAGAGTAAGCATTTGATAAACAGTTGACACATAAGGTGATATAAGCTAATTTTTAAAAAATGAAGAAACAAAGTGGGAATATAAGCAATCTCTCCCATTAGATATATTTTTTCTTTCTTTCTTTCTTCATTTTTAGAGCTTGTTGGGAGGTTTTAGCTGGGAAGCTTGGCTACCCATATACACTTGACGGAAGAACTGTCCTCCTCTATTCAGGCAATGTTGTCCTCTTAAGACACATTGCATGTAGCTTTGGGGAAGATGTACAAGGGAGAAAGGGGGTACCCATCTTGCCAGCCAGGTCAGCTGAATCAACCCTGGATGTCAATGGGGTGACATATATCACAGCCAGATCACCTAGACATCCTGTTTCTTCATGTTCATTTCTGTTCTTTTGTTCCTTGTACGTGGTAGATAATTCTTTTAGTGATTAATGAAAACATCCACAAATCATTTTAATTTTATCAGACTTCTATGTCTGGCACTGCAATCTACTTTGGTTTGTTTTGAGAAGCAGTTTATAAGTGGAGGATTACGGGGGAAACTAAACATTGGCCCTTGCCTTCTAGTTGGAGACTTGAGTGAAAACAGAAAAGGGATATTACAAAATAAGGGTGAAGAAAACCAACCAGTGGATGGCAGCTAAGGTCAGGGAGCAAGCTGACTGAAGATGAGCTGAGGAACAAGGTGTGGTACAGACATGAATTCCGAAAAATATAAATCTACCGTGGGGAGGATTTGAGTGGTATCTTAACAAGCTTAAGGAAATCCCTAAAGAACAGTAAGTGAGTTACTCATTTACATGGTTGTAATTTCCTCCAGGAATCTTTCTTTTATCCTGACTGTATTAATTAGGGGACCCCGTCACACCCCTTATGTCCACATTAGTAAGTCTGCTTCAGTGAATTGTAATTAATAGTTTGTCAGCTAATGTTCTTCATTGTTTTTAAATTACAAGATGTTACTGCTGTAGATATCTTCCATTTTATTCTCAGGACCTGGCAAGTTGAAGAAATCATGAAAAATCTGAGTAAGTAGTCTTAAGAAAGAAGGGGAGAGGACATAGGTGGGAAGGGTGGCAAGTGCCCAGAGAAAAAATAGAGAATTAAAAAAAAAAAAAAAAAAAGCCAGCCTCCTCTGTCCTCAGCACCACCACCCGTGCTCACCAGGAGATGGGATGGGCAGTCTCCTCTCTGCTACCCACCACGTGAAAGTCTGGATATGCTTCATCCAGTGAATGCATTTGGCAGAGTACACTATTAGCATCACATCAAATAAATCATATTTATAGTAACAAAAGAAAGCCAGTTTCAACAGTTGTATTTATAGGTTATATCTTTTACAGGCTTTAATTTGAGAAACATTTTAAACATTTATCCAGATTTCAAAAGCATGTATTAGTCATTGATTTAATATAGTCTCATACATGTGTTCAATATTTGGGCAATTTACTATTTTTGTCTTAATTAAGGCTTGTCTTTTTAACTTGTAGCAAGCTAAATCATATGTATTGTCAGAAAACGTTAAATTCTAAACTCCATTTGTTTGAGGGAGTCCTTATTGTAAAAGAGTTTCTTTGGGGAAAGCATTTGAGAATATAAATATATGTTTCTTTGATTAAAGTGATCCATATATTTAATAGTGGAATCATGAGCAGAGAATGGCATTGGGGGACAAGATTTAATTCTATCTAGGGTACTCTTTAAGTTTTTGTTTTGCAATGGGACAAAGTCACTCATGAAATATCCTACTGTGTCTTTCTGTAACAAGGAGACTAACCTGACCTTTGGTTTCACTGTCTGGAAAGAAGGTGCTATGCAGCTATATGTTTCCTGAGATAACAGATGGACAACTGTGGTTTCAACCACAGATCTGAAATAGCTTCCTATCCAGCAAATCAGCAATGTCACTAACATAAGTTGCCTATTATAAAGTGGGTTTTTCAAATGAAATTAACAAATAATCAATACAGATGTATAAAAATAACCTTACTGATGGTATTACTACATTTACATTTTAGTGATGACTAATTTTGATTTAGAGGAACGTGAACCATATTATGTGAGGTTTCCTGCCCTCAAAATAAGAAATGTCACTTCATCGAAGTCTCAGAATACATTTAGGTATACCAGAGTATATTAAAACTACCTAGTATTTGATCCAGAAAATATAATCAACTTTCTAAGACCTACATTAAGTTGAATTTTATTGGATAAAATAGACTGATCTTGAGAACAAGTGATTATGAACTGGGTTTCTTGACTTGCTACACTATAAAGAAAGAGCATTATGGCATGCATCAGACTCATAATTTTGGATCAGGTCTCCTCATATTGAGCCCTTGGTCTATCTTTTACTGCCTGGGCAGTCTGGGGAAATCTATTTATCTTTTTGACCTTAGGTTTTTGTCATCACACAGAGAAAATAGTGCATTCAGTGGTATGACATAATATCTCAAAAATTTGTCGTGTGCAGGAGAGATGGCTTAGCAATTAAGGCACTTGCCTACAAAGCCAAAGGACCCAGGTTCAGTTCCCCAGGACCCATGTGAGCCTGATGCACAAGGAAGCACATGCATCTGAAGTTCATTTACTGTAGCTGGAGTTCCTAGTGCCTTCTCTTTCTCTCTCCTTTTTCTCTGCCTTGTTCTCTCTCCCTCCCTGTATCAAATAAAAAATTAATAAATAAATAAAAGAGAAGCTTTTGTTTAAGTTTATAGTAAAGGCTGGAGAGACGACTTAGCACTTATGGTGTTTGCCTGCAAAGCCAAAGGACCTTAGTTCGAATTCCCAGGACCCATGTAAGACAGATGCACAAGGTGGCGCATGCATCTGGAATTCATTTGCAGTGGCTGGAAGACCTGACATGCCCATTTGTGTTCTCTCTCTCTCCCTCTCTGCCTCTTTCCCTCTCTCAAATAAATGAAATGAAATGAAATAAATAAATAAATAAATAGAGTGTCAAAAAATAAAGTTATTATTTAAAAAGTGAAATTTGAGAGTTATGTTCAGAATACTACAAAATGATCATTATTATATGTCCATAATATTGAAAGTGTATTCTGTACAAAGAAAATGGTTCAAACCTTCCAAAATCAACCAAATTTAGTATATGTGACAAGCTTTTCAATCTAATGTTAGGTTATGTGCACCTACATCTAAACAAAGTCATATTGCATAGTATCCACATAGAGAGTATTTTACTTGTCAAAGTGTACACAGAAGATGAATGCTCTTGGGAAAATAAGAACAGAATAAAAACAATCCCACTTTAGATAGTGTCCAACAGGCTCTAGGTATAATAACTGAAGAAACTTCTAGGGACAAAATAAGCTTTTTTGATCAAGGTTTTTGTGGAAGACAATGTATCAGATCAGTTTTTCTCTAAGATACCTTTAACTATAATTTCCCTGATTATTGCCCAATAAATATGGAAGGTTTTGTATCAATGTCTTTATAATCTCATTCCAAGCCAGCCAGACTTTGCAGTAAGAAGATATTGTGGGCTATTTTTCCTCTAAAAGTTCTCTCTCATCTATTTGTGTATGTGCAAGTATTGGCACTATGAGAAGCTTTCTTTAATAATTTGACCAACTAGTTCAAACTTCACAGGCTAGTTTATGTCTTTAATTTCTTTCTTTATTACCACATTAAAATAGAGAGGTCATGTTTCTGAGATAAATCTTGTTGCATGTTTTCTCCCAGAATATTTTGGAATTCTCCTAAAATAAATATATGAAGCATGATGAAAGATGACCAGGATGGCTAGAACAGGGCTGGCAAGAATGAATGCCAACTAATACAATTTTATGGAGTAAATATGTTCTTTCACTGCTTTTGAAAATGAGTTGCAGAAATTGAAATGCAATTCCTTTTTAGGCAATCGTTCTGATTCTAATAGATGTAGAAAAGGGATCCAAAATAACAGAGCTGACATGTGGGACTTTCCTACCTTCTGCACGAGTGCCTTCACTGTTGCCGTGTCTGTGTTTACCTTGTACTTCTTACTTGGTTTGGCATATGAAAGGCATTTCTTTCCTACTTAAACATAAAATCACCCTCTCTGTTAGCATTGGATTTACATAGCTCTGTCTGGTTATGGCTTCAGCAGGCATGGATGTGCAATTCTCAGAAATTTGTGAACAGGAATAGAGTTGTAGCAGATCATGGTTATCAAAAAACATCACAAGAATTATGAAGGCAGAAAGTGAGCAACACTGTATCTATTTGTGTGACATACAAATCACTGACAATACTATGTACAATGCTGACATATCTTAGAGAAATTCTAACAATATAATCAAAATTTGGCAGTTATGGATAGTTCATCATCATTTTAGTATTAAATTGCATTAGTAGTAAGCAGTCTCCTTATTAGATTCCAAATGTAGACTGAATGACCCATACATAGGAAAACTGGAAATACATCTTCCTGTTGCTGACAAGAACCTACAGTATGGTATTGTGGGTGTTGTTCATGCTGTTGTTAATGACAGTGTCTGTTTAATTTCCCTAGAAATAAATGTTCAGCACAATAGTAAATGAAACTGAATTTCCAATATACTCTTTTCTTTATTGGCCATAATAACATCTTGGTTATCTTTCATTGTACAAACTTAAATAAATATAATATTGATATTTAAAATAATCTGAAAATTGAATTAAGTACTAAAGTCAATTCAAAAGGCAAAGCATACTCACAGGATCTATTAAAAATTTTTATACACTTATTTGCAGAATGTTATCAACATTTCTATTACACATACCTTATGTTTAATGTGGTCATTACATCAATGATTACTAGTAAAGAAAATGAAGTTTAGAGAAATTAAATGACTCTCCAGAAATAACACAGCAATAAATTTTAAGACCAAAGTCTTGAATACAAGGCCCTTGACTCTTGTTTCATTGTTTTTTTTTTAATTTTTATTTATTTATTTATTAGAGACAGAGAGAGAGAGTGAGAATGGGTGTGCCAAGGCCTCTACCTACTGCAAATGAACTCCAGACACATGCACCACCATGTTCATCTGGCTTACAGGGGATCTGGAGAATCAAACCAGGGGCTTCAGGCTTCACAGGCATGTGCCTTAACTGTTAAGCCACTTCCCCAGCCATTTATTATGTTTTTCTGACTTCTTTATTCTTTTATTTCTAATACTGGTACTGACTTTCATCCAGTTTTCTCCTCTGATATGGGTTTACATTACTAAGGACAAGTTCCAGCACAATTTTCAGGCTTAGCAACAATATATAAGTTCATACTATTTGCTTCTTAGTCCTGATCAAATCTAGAAACCCAAATTTTGAAGACATGGTGGGAAAACAATGTGAAATCAAGACCATTGAGAGACAAGAAAGCAAGGGATATGTTCTGATTTAAGAGCAGAATCAAACAAAAACACTCTTCTCAATTTTAATTCAAACTGATAATAACCACTGTCATTCTTAGTTCTTCTCATCAAAAGATAAAAAAAATTCTGGACCTTTCCTTGACCCACAATTCTCAACTACAAAAAAAAAAAAAAAAAAAAAAAAGAAGAAGAAGACCTTTAAGTTAAGCAATGAGTACAAGGTATTTTCTTTAAAATTAAATCAATTATTATTAAATGTGATACACTTAAATTAAAAATTACTTAATTGTAGCAAAACCTTATTGTGATAACACAACCACTCTTCATGGGGATCTCCTTTTGCTTTTTATGATTCCAAGCTCAGGTGATGTGACCACTTAGACTCTGACTTACTTATAATCCAAAATTTGTGTCTCTGAAGTAGACAAGAGGAGGATATGAAAGAATTCTCTTACAGGAAAGTGATTCAATAACTTGCCAAAATCTTAGTACATATTTCCCAAAATGTGCATAAAGATTAAATGGCCATTAATAAGAGCAGCTAATTTCACAGAGAAGTAAACAGCAACAAAGTAATAGTTAAGTGAACTTAGTTGCTTTGAACAATTAATCTTATGGATCAAGAGGAATTTTTCTTGTGTAATAATTTTTCCAGCTATCACTTGGAATTTAAAATAAATATGAGAAACTGAGGTAAATCATACAGCTTATGAGCTCCCAGTATGTTAATTCTTTCTATGTCAGTGTTTCTGAAGTCATTTTGAGGATTGGTAGCATTTTTCCCTAGTCAAATAAAGGAATTCAATAATTTTTGAACTTTTACAACTGTGTGATCTACCTATCATTTTCATATGCTTCCTTAACCAGCAAATGATGTGGTAAAATTGTGGGTAATGGCAGCATAAAAAAAAAAAAAAAACAGAACCATTTTAATTTCTCCCATCTGGCATATTAGCATTAATAAAAGATGTTTAGAAATGGAAGCCTTGAAAGGCTTTCACCTCTTGATTTAACAAGACAATAAGAAAAGCTTGCAATGTGCCACAAAATATAACCAGTAAGAATAAGAGTACAATGCAGTGATCACCAAGACTAAACTTTGGGACAATTTTTTAAACCCTTTCAATTACAATATGATCATGTTAAGACAAACACTAAATCTGTTACTCTTACTTTTACTACAAGTTCACTGGGAAATATTCCATGTTGTAGCAAGATAGTCTACACTGAATAAATAACAAAACTGAGAAGATACTTAAACTTGCTGCATTTGTGAACTGACCATAAGAATCTGCCTTTCAATCGAATTAGTTTCCTTGATATTACCATCGAATGATTAGAAGGCTAGATTAATATTGGTTGTACATTATGCATTTATCTATATTGCTCAATTGTCTTGTAATTACACCACTAACCTCCTCACCAATAGCTAATTAATATTTTCATATGTGCCTTGAATTTTTTGATGGAACTTGGGAAGATTTTACTTTCCCTGGCAATTTCTCAATTAAAATGAGATTTAGAAATCATAAACTTCTTCAATGGAAAATTATCTGGTTAGTGGTTTCAAATATTTTTTTTAAAGCTTTACTGGCTAATCTTTTTGACCACAAGTAGTTTAACAGAACATCAGAAATGATCAATGTGAAGGTTAATAAACTGAAGATGTCACAAGGGAGTTAAACAAAAGGGTTCATGATTCATTTTCTTAACTAATCCCTGACTATATATCACATCATTCTGTTATAGGACAGGGAATCAATTTGGGAACTTAAAAAAAAAAGATTAAAATATTCCACTTTCTACTAATACCAATTTAAAATGGGGCCACTTAGTTCACTCACCAATCTTGACATCAAAATGTACCTAGAATTGTAAGGACTGGTGCATTTACAAAGTCTTATCCAGATCATTTACCAAATTAAGTGATGACATAGTTTTATTTTGCTCTGCTCATTCAAGGTAAATTGGGTATTATGTAGCATCAAGTTATAAAGTGAGAGGTGGTTTTCCCATGATATCCTTAATGTATGTTTGAAGTATCTACAGAATAAGGAATTTGTGTGTATAATGAATCACTAGGCACATAGGGAGTATGTGAAGAGTATAGATTGTGCAAATATGGTATAGAAACCTCAAAACAACCTTGGTCTGACAGAGATTAACCCACAGCAATTCCAATAGATATATACAGGGAAATTAACCATTAGGACTATGAACCTTTTTTCTTATTTGAATCCAATTCTTCATAACTTTTTTCAGTTTAATGAAGAAAGAATGGAGAGAGAGAGAAAGTAGAAAAAAGGAAAGAGAAAAAGGAAAAGCAGGAGGAAGAAGAATAAATGGAAAAAGAGGACAAGGAGACAGAGGAGGAGGAACCGACTGTATTTCTATGCACCCAAAGAAGTTAAATGGACCAATAGGAAGAATGATGAAATCATGAAGCACTTTTATTTTGATGTAGGTTCAACTAACCAAAATTGTTATATTAAACTTTTTTAAAGACTGAAATTTCAACAAATCCCTACTCAGGTATTAGGATCATGAAAATATACAATGGGCTTAAATTACTAAAGAAAAATAAGAACATATACAGTCTGCCTTAGTTCATCCTTCATATGTACATGTGGGAGAAACAAAGCATGGAGCCTTGTATATGAAATCTCAAAACTTCCCATCTTCTATGTCAAGAATTATATTTAGCAATCCCTAAATGCTACATACTTGTTTCTTCTTAAAATTGAATGAAGTATTTAAAGCTGAGTTTCACAGATGCATAGGAAGGTTCACATGCACTAAAGGCTATATTTTACATGAAATGATTTGCATATATCTTGAATTCCTTTTATTTTTTAATTTAAATTTCTTATCAATAAAGACTTATAAAATTAATAAAATGGTATGTTATTACAACTTTTATTTAAAATAAGTGTTACTTTAAAAAATATTATATTAAAATTGGGTAAAGAACATTGATTAATTTACTTAAAGCTCAGAGATATAAGCACTTGTTGGTTTTTGTTTTCAAACAATTTTGAAAATGTGAATGACCAAAGGCTCCTGGTTTCCCACCAGAAATAGATGGTAAGACCCTATTGCTAAAGAGTCCACATGCCTGGGCTACAAGGTGACTGAGCAATCAAGCTGGAGCTGAGTTGAAAACCCTCTTCCTGGAGAACAGCTGATGGAAAGCTGGAAAAAACTGCACTGCATGCAGCTCTATGGGAGACAGAAGTTATCAGTGGTGAAAACAATAGACACTGCAAGGCTTAAGTTTGACCAAGCAGGCCAAATGACTGAATGGGTGCAATAGTGGCATATCTGTTATGGGGGAAACCAACTGCTGTCTAATTGAACTGGAAGCCTGCTCCATGGGAGGTAATCATACCTGGTACTGAAAACCTAATCAAAAGCCTATGGTAGGAGAGGTCATGAACCCTAGGAATGTAACACGTGCTCTTGTCTGACTAAATGCATACATTATGCTAACCAAACTGCCCTGTAAGCACTTTAATGTTGATGTCCATATATTAATGCTAGTCTCTACTCTCACTTTTTATAGAGAAGCTTCTCTTTTCAGATGACAGTGACCACTAGAGTGACCCAAAGGCATCATAGTGCTGAGAAGAAGTGACAGAGGAATACTCAGCACTGAAATATCTCTATTACACTTTCCAAGGCTCAGGGTCCATTGTGGAGGAGGTGACAGAAAGAATGTAGGAGCCAAAGAAAGGGTAGGGCTGCTTATAATGCAATCCTTCAGGCAGAAATTGGCCTCTATATTCATGACTTCCAGTGCCTAGCATTAACTACAGAAGACCTGCATCATAGGAGGAAAACATGATAACATCAAAATAAAAGAGAGACTAATGGAGAGAAGGAGGGTGGATTTGTGGAGGGGAAAGTGGGGTAGAGGAAGGAATTATCATGGTTTATTGTCTGTAATTATGGAAGTTATCAATAAACAGTTAAATAAATAAATAAAATGTTAATGGAAAGTACACTTTTAAAAATGACCATTAGGCTTCTAAAATTTGCAAAGCAAAGAATACTTAATTCAAATATTCTATAGATTTTAATATCCCTATTGAGCAATAGTGAGTATTCATAGATATATCCTCAGAGCCAGTTTTAGTAGAAATTTTTTAATCAATTGATAGTGAATTATTCATGAAATATAAACAGCTACAAGACAATGTCTATAATGTAGATGAATCCCAAAACAAATTCCTTTATTTAACAAAATCCAGTACATGTATTCTGATCCCAAGCTTATCCCAGCATACTAAATTTAACAGTTCCTTGTCTCTTCCCTCGGCCTAAGTATGGACAAAGCACACAATCTATCACCAGTCAGAAAAGTGATGCAAGCCAACTTCACTTTAATTCCACACTGGTATTATCAGAGTTGTGTTTGGAAAATTTATATATATATATATATATATATATATATATATATATATATATATGACAAAGAGAGAGAGGGAGAGGAATACAGATAGAGATGGGCACGCCAGCAGTGTCTCAGCTGCTGCGAATGAAATCCAGATGCGTGTGCCCCCTTGTGGTCAAGTGCGGCATTGCACATTGCACCCTTGCGTCACTTTGCATCTGGCTAAACGTGGGACCTGGAGATTGGAACTGCTGGAGATTGGAACCAGCGTTCTTTAGGCTTAGGAGGCAGGCGCCTTAACCACTAAGCCATCTCTCCAGCCGAAATTATATATTTTTAACAGCTATAGTCCAAATGACAATAAACAAAATTTTATACATATAAAGCTAATATATTCTAAAAATAAAAAGTAATATAATAAGAGTTAAAATAATTTCAAACTTATTTTTAAGTTTGAAAAGAAAAGAATACTGTGAACCAATTGTATGTGCAAACATGACTAATTCTAAAGTAGAGGTAAAGAAACTGTAAGGCAAACCAAAAGGGTTGTCAGGACTGTGAAAGGGATGCAAGACGGACCGTAAAAGCACCCTAAAAGGCCAGAGGTAGAACAACTTGAGCAAAAATTAAATCATAGACCAGCCAACAATTAATAGAGCATTTGAATTACAACCCAAGTATAAAATCCATATTATTTGTCCACACTGGTGTAAAAACTGATTGAATAAATAATGGAAGAAGAAAAAAGATTCATGGAGATTTTGATATAATGCAATAAATTCTTCCCTTCAATAGGTAAAACAGACTACTACTCCTCTTAAATATGAACTGGATTTAATGACTTACTACTAATGCACAGAGTGGAGAAATCAGGTACACACTACCATAATAATAAAAAATTAACATTACTGTTGATGTTATGTGATTGGTGTGATGAGAAGTGTGCTTCAGTAATGCAATTTTCTTTAGTAAACTCAGAACTGTGGGCTGATAATGAATATCTTGGACAAACCCAGATTGGGGAACATGTTATGGGATTCATGTCCAGTACTCAAGAGTCAAGATAACAACAACAACAAAAATAAAGATGAATAAACTATCATGGATCAAAAGAGAATGGGGAGACATGACAAAGTGTGCTTGGAGTTTTAATTTGAAAAATTGTGAAATGTGAGTAGAATGGTGTCAAATTAGTAGTAATTGAGAAATGTTTCCTTAATTTTAAGGTATGAACCATGGCAACTTAAGATGTTAGCAACAGAGACTATCAGCTGAAAGTATGCAGAAACTCTGCACTTCATTTCTTCTTCTTCCAATGAATTAAGCTTCCTTATAAATTTGAAATTTTCTCAAATAAAAAGACCATAAAGAAGTAATTGTCTTGGGCTGGGAGGATGGCTTAGCAGTTAAGGCATTTGCCTGCAAAGCCAAAGGACCCAGTTTCAATTCCCCAGGACCCATGTAAGCCAGATGCACAAGGTGGTGCATGCATCTGGAGTTCATTTACAGTGGCTGGAGGCCCTGGCACACCCTTTCTCACTGTCTGTCTGTCTGTCTCTCTCTATCTCTGACTCTCTCAAATATACAAAAACTTTAAAAAAGGAGTAATTGTCTTAAATAGAAGGTCCAGGAAAAAAAAAAAAAAAAACCTTTTGTATGATCAAATGATTATTTAAAAAATGTCCAAACCAATCAATCATTGAGACACAATAGAATCAATTCATTAAACAATGCTGGGAATAATGGGTGTGTATACCCCAAAATTAAATATATGTATAAGGTTAGAGTCCAAATCCTGGTCTTCTACCAAGTATAAATTTAATTAAAAACTGTGTCAAAGATCTAAATGTAAGAGATAAAACTATGAAACTCTCAGAAGACATAAGGGGAAAACTTCAACACATTGGTTTTCACAGCTGTTTCTTAGACAGCAAAAGCATAGACAACAAAAGGAAAAACAAGTATCAAAATTCAATGCCGCCAAAATAAAGATATCATGTGTACATCAAAACTGCTAACACAAGAGTTAAAAGAAAACCCGTGGAATAGGAGTCATTACGTATTGGATAAGAGAACTCACACACTTTAAAAATGGCCAAAAGCTTGAACAGACATTGTTGCGGTCAGGTTTGCATTGCTGGCAGAAATCCCCAAACAAGAGCAGCTTTGGGGGGGGGGGTAAAAAGGGTTTATTTTGGCTTACAGACTCAAGGGGAATCTCCATGATGAAAGGAGGAAACAATGGCATGAGCAGAGGGTGGGCATAACCCCTGGCCAACATCAGGTGGACAATAGCAACAGGAGAGTGTGCCAAACACTGGCAAGGGGACACTGGCTATAATACCCATAAGCCCGCCCCCAGCAATACACTGCCTCCAGGAGGTGTTAATTCCCAAATCTCCATCAGCTGGGAACCTAGCCTGCAGAGCACCTACGTTTATAGGGAACACCTGACTCAAACCACCACAGACATTTCCAATAGATGAACTACAAATGGCCAGCAAGCATATGAAAATATACTCAATTAAGCATGATTCATTTTTAGAGAAACATCAGTTAGGACAGGTGCTATTTTAAAACTACCAATATTTTTCGAGAACGTAAAGTGGTAAGAATCCCTATGAGCTGCCAGTGGGAATACAATATGGCAGCGTGGTGATTCCTAAAACCCATAAACGGGGATTGAGGAGATCACGCCGGGAGCACAGTGCTTTCCATGAAGTAGTAAGGATAGAAATTGAGTGCTTCCTCACCCATCAACGCAAGGTCGGCCTGGAAGTCAGCACGTAGGAGACAGAGAGGTAAGCCCCTGGGGCCAGTGGGCTAGCTAGCTGAATTGGCCAGCTCTGGGCTCAAGGAAAATAAAGAAGGGAGCAGTGGAAGAATTCACTCAGCATCAACCCACGGCTTCTAGATGCACATAAACATTCATGCACATCCACAAACACATGCACATCTATGTATGCACACATGTGTGCATAACACCCATACCACATACACATACAAAAACACATTACACACAAATCTATCACAGTCCAACAATTTCACTTTGGGGCATATACATAAAATAAATGAAAGAGACCTCAAAACAGATGTTCATATATTCATGCTCCAAGCATTATTATCCACAAAAAGTATTCACTTTCCTATTATTAGTCCTGCTTATTTAAAGTTTCTCTTTCCGAACTTCAAGGATATTTTATAAAAAGTTGCCAGAAATCCCTTTTGAGATGACACTTATCCAAAACAACCTCAAATCTTGCATGCCAGCCTTAGCGCTAAGATCTTGATAAACATGTTTTTATAGAATGAACATGGTAAATCATGCTTGTGTCCTCTCATCATCATTTACATGCATTACACCCTTCTAGGCTATAAAAACTTCTATGTAACCAATTAACTACTCTTGAGACATGCATAAATGATAAATTTCAAGGTTCAGCTGAAAACAGTCATATTTACAAAAAACATGTTCTTAAATGTTATCAGATCAGGAGATTGTAAATAGTTTTTTCCTCAACTCAAAAATTATTAGAATAAAAAAAATAATTAGGATGTTCAAAATACTGTCTGCATTTGATTACTCAGTTATCAATTCATGCTGAAAGCACATCCAACATTGTTTAAGTTTCACAGAAGTCTAGTAAAGGAAAAAAAAGAAATATACATCTGGTTAATTCACTGAGTTATAAATTTACAATTAAAATTTGACCAAGCTTTAGACACTTAAGAGCTTAATTGACCATGTAATTCTCAAACAAGCTACAAGGATTCCATTATAGAAAACGCATGGTAATAGGTACATACCTAAGTAATGACAAATACTACCCATCAAATTCTACTTTTATTTAAATTTCTTTTTATTTAAGGAAGGATTACCCTTGACTCAGAGCCATAATCTCTTAAAACATACCATGTGTCGTGTATAGTATATGCAAAAGAACAGCTTTAATTAGAGGCTCTGTTTGTTGTTTCTGCATTGCCACTTCCTTTGTTCTGCCTTCACTGCAGGAGAGAGCCCTGAGCATCATGAAGGTTGGAGATGCTGCTAGTGAAAAGAAGGTCCCAGAGCCCGCTAAACATGAGGGGCTACACAGGCCTGAGCTAGACTCCACACCATGTACTCACTGTACTCTATAGAAAATAACAAAAAGTATCTAGATTTTTGTTGTTGCTCATAGTATCAATACTTATAAATGCTTCTACTAGTTTGCTGGATAAAAGACTTCTTAAGTGTCAAATAAAAGGAACTAAAGAATAAAAAATCATGAGTGCCTAGTTTTGGTCCAACAAACCAACAACTGTTTTTTTTGGGGGGGTGGGGCGGTCCAAGAAGGCAAACCAAATGATTTTCATTTTTCATTTTTGTGAAAATGCTAATAATGTACTGGGTGTAAGAGGCATCAGACATATAACTACTGAATACTTTAGATGGTCTAAGATGGAGTGTCTCTGGTGGACTTTTATTGTGAAGAAGTAAATTTCTGGGTCAGTTTCATTTGGAGAGTTTTAGTTTCATTCTTAAAACACTGCAAAATGCCATATGATTTTCTTTAACTCCTGACTTCATATCCCCATGCCATTTCTTTTCATCTTTAAATTTCCACCCAATTATTTCAATTTAAGAGAAAAGCATTCTTCTTTGAGTAATTTATTCACTCTCGCTTTCTGCGCAGATATGTGTTTCTTCGTCTCCCTCCCCTACTTTTGTAAACAAACTATAGACCTAAGATAAATTTGTTATCTAAAACCATTAGAACTAAAGAAATGGAAATGACAAGTAATTGCAGTATACAGCAATGTTTTCCTTGTTTGTTCATGTAATATGATGAGATAGCAAAAATCATTTGGGGATATTATTGGTTCAAAGGCAATATGCAAATCATCTGCCATTTGCATGTGACTCTTTTATACATTTTAGCAGAAACCAAAATACATGATCCCTGTCCTAAATGATAAGTCAGCTACACATTAGGCATAAACAAAATATCGCAACTCTTCTACATTGTAGTAAATTAAATAGTATCATAATCTAAGATTCATGAAGAATATTGCAGAAAATATTCATTCTTATGTGTAAATACATGGAACTCCTGAACTCATTTTAACTTACTTTCCTCACCACAGCATTGAATCCTTAAGTCTGTCTTCTCACATACGCATTAAAACTGTCAACCTTTTCTCCACTTCTACAGAGGTTTACTTAACCATGTTCATAACCAAAATACATACATACAGAGAGAGAGAGAGAGAGAGAGAGGCAGACTGGTGGCATTACAAATTTATGCTTTCCAATCTGAAGAGTTTTAGCATCTAGTTCTACATTCATTTTACAAGTTGCTACTTGAATCACTTTCCAACCTCCAGAGAGGCAATTCAAGACAGTCACCTAACGCATGTACCAGGGCTCCTACTTTTCACATTGCTTGCCTCCAGTGACCCAAAATGACAGGCGTAAACTATTCTAGCCAATATCCCCTGTCTCTTCCCAGCCTCCTTTTAGCCTCATTCACCCATCCATAAATGTGTCTATACTGTCTATACTGTAACACACAACACCATATTATGTTATCTGTTTTCCTTCCTTTCTCTCCTCAGATCTCAGACTATGCCTTCAATAAATTAAAATTTCATTCCGTCCCTCAGCAAATCTCTATATATTTCTATTTCTTCTAATCAGTTTGTACTAATACTTCTAGGAACAGTTCTCCCGAACATTGGTTTCCCTATGCCCATAATTACTCCTCTCACCTTAAAGAACCTCTCCACAACTCAGATATCATTAAGAAAATGGCCACCAAGTTACTCAATGTGTATCTGTATATACACACACATATAAACATACACATTTTGGCATATTAACTTTACTTGATGTTTTTAATCACAGAGGGAAAGATGTGGTTCCTTCCCATTAAGATGAAGTTAATTTCTTCCCACCTTGCAAAGAGTCAGGTTTTTGTCTGGAATTTTTTCCTCTCTATTACCTTCTTTCCTTTCATCTCAAATATTTGAAGGTAATTTAGTATCCACCATATTTTCCTTCCTGTTCACTTAAAACAAAGTTTTACAGCAGCTTTTTTGAACATCTTCCCTGCTTCTTTTTCTTTGTTCTATTGTCTTATACTTTTGCCCCATAACTTACATCTTCTGATAATGCTAAGATTAGCAACACAATAGTCCCCCCTTATTTGTGGTTTAGCTTTTCAAAGTTTCAACTACCTGTAGTTAATTGTGGTCGAAACAATTTTAATGGAAAAACACAGAATTAAACAATACTAACTCATGAGTTTTTAATTGTATATCATTCCATCTAGAATGGTGAAATCTCAGTCCAGTTCTGTATTGAATGAGAATCATCACTTCTTCCAGAGTATCCACATTCTATACCATACCAGCCTAGTAACTGCATAGGAGCCATGTGTTTTACTCAATAAACTGCCATATCATCACAATGCTTGTGTGCATGCAACATTTACCTGTGGCCTCAAAGGATAGTAGTAACAATGGTGGAAATTTGGATATGCCAAAAAGGTACTCTCTGTGGTTTCAAGTTTTCTGGCTCTGAAGATTTGTAATGTTCCAGTTAAATAACTGGTCATTAGTTCATACTGGGAAAGCCCAAGACATTGCACTGTAGGTAGGTAAAGGACATAAGCATCAGTAGCAGAAACAGTGATGGGATGGATGCACTCATCAGCAAGGAGTAAGGGAAAACAGGCCGGCAAGCAACGCTGATCTTTCCTCAGATCTCTTCGTACCTGAGCACTCTGCCAGGTGCTGCCGTCCATAGCAGAAAGCCTTCCCCCTTCCCTGAATCCCTTCTTGAAATACCCTCCAAACCTGCCCAGAGGTGTCTTAATTTATTCCATATTTTGTCAAAATGACAATCAAAATTAACTGTTCTTCATTTGGTGCCCCATTAGTTTCAAAATGTGTTTCCCAAAGCAAATATGACCATGATTTTTTTTTTTCTTCAGGTAAGCAGTTTCCTACTGGCCAAAAGAAGAGATTCTACTTTTTTTTTTTCTTGTGGTGTTTGTTGTTATTTGTTCTTGTTGCTTTTAACGGTCTTCATTTGCCACTCACCACATCCTGAAATTTAATCACACCAAAAGAAGCATAAAGTTCTTATATACAAATTGAGTGGCTCCCTGTTTTGCCAGTACCCTTTCACTTCCTGCTTTTCTCTACCCAAGGAGCGCCTAATTAGTTCAGCATTCCCACTGCACCTTAAGCATTCTCCCCCGAGTATGCTTCTGACACTTTTGCAGTTTTCATTACTATTTTCCTTGTCTTCTACTGCTAAAACTGTTTAAGAGATAGAATCTTATTGGTCTTTGGATATCAAATGCTTGGCAGAGTAGTGACATCTGGTACTCAGAGAACTGTGATGAAGAAATAAAGACAGCCACCATGCATATTTAGATCATATACAATTTACTGATTACATTCCTTTGAGGAAACTGTAAGTCCATGGAGGAGAGATGTGAGTGTACAGTTGTGACTAAATTTTCATCAAGAGTAAACTTTCCAATTTGCTGGCATTGAGACACGCAAGACCCAAGTTGTTTCAGTGAGATTCCTGTTGCATTTAATAGGATTAGCCTCAACTTTTCCTCATATTTCATCTCGAAGTAAATTACTGCAATGTCTTCTTCCTCGTTTAAGATTCTCAGTCCATTGGCTTCTTCTAAGTAAAATAAACACACAAACAAACAAAACCAGTCTAATTGGTTGCAAAATAAAAGAGTTTTCACTGTGTCTATTGACTTATCCAGAGAGTTCACTAGTTTGAACATTAAAGTTATAAAATAAATAAATAAATAAATAAATAAATAAATAAATAAAGATTGCTTTACCAAGATTTTACATGCGTTGAATTTTTCAGTGCTGCAAAATAGACTTGATCAACTGTTTTTCCCCCATAAGGTTCTACTTTAAGACCTCCATATGCTCAGCTTTAATAATCTGCTTCCAAAACCAGGAACCATTCCAAATATGAGTTATGGAAATATTGTGCTTCTTATTAAAAACAACATGAAAAGAATATCTGAAGCCCAGGTATCAATCTGTAAAACACATAGTGGCAGATCCCTGTGAAAGGTTTTGTATGAAGAATTACTGCTTAACATCACTTTTACAGAGGCAGTTTAACTCGTTTCACTAGAAGTGAAAATTGCTATGACAAATATGTCACTATGGAGGTCAAATGGTAATTTGCACATGCTAAACAGCTCAGCAGGAAATTACATGTGATCGTTGAAATCACTAGCATTCCCACCAGAAATCATTTTGGAAGACATGGAGGTCACATGGGTTGTGTTAGGGATAAAACTCTTTCTAACACATGTTCCTCCCACCCCCTTGAGAGGAAGCAATTGAAAGATATGGAAAGAAGTTTGATCAAGAGGTTTAAAGTGAGAGAAATGTTTTAATTCAGTGAAATTTGAGAAAAAGGAACTAAAGAAGGGTGCCATCCAAGACCAATCGAGAAAATAATTCTACTTAGTTTATCTGAGTCTTCTAATCCCATATTTTTGCTCCTTATTTGTAAAATTCAGTTATGTATACAAATCTAATTAAGAAAAATATAATATGAAAAGTAGAAATTATTCCTGAGATAAACTGTCACCTCAACAGGAATTGCCATGCTGTAGTAAATTTGCTTCTCCTACATAGGTACCTTCTCTAAAAAATAAAATTGACATTAGTAGTTGGAAACTCTGGTCATGTGGATCATGGTACAAAGGAAGGGGAAAGAATGGCCTTCAATACATGTTTTTCTCCTTTATATGTCAAAGGATGTTGCATTCTACTCATCACACCAGGTGAACAGAAGAAAAACTCCCCTGAAATATTTGTGTGATTCTTCTCTTCCAATGACAGCTTTGTGAAAAAACTCTCACATCAGACCAAAAATCTCAAGAAACATACAGTACTCTCCTTTACATAAAGACTGTACTTGTAGTAACCCTCTCTTAAAACCTTTTACATCTCCTATCTTCTCAGTTTGCCCCTCCCCCACCTCTGGTTTTATATAAAGTTTCCTACATGTGGAAACATACTTATTGCACTTAGTTATTTTTAAAAGAGCATGTTTTGTCTCGGGGACCATGCTTCATTGGGAAATAGTTAGGACCAAGGCACTTTGGCAAGTGTCTCAAGAAGCCTTCAGCTTGATGGGGTATACCCAATGTGGATGATAAATACTGAAAGAGAAGAAATTTTAGTCACTGTAGGAGTACAAGACATGGTCTCCTAGACCAGGAGGAGTCCTGGGGAGAGCTGGGTAGACTTGTAGGCTCAGACTTGAAGAGCATGATGTGGGAAGCAGAGAGGGAAAAATAAACTTCCAGCCATAAAAAATAATAATAATAATCTATGATGGCCTGAAGTGATATGCAATCAAAGTCATCCAGTATTTTAATGCATTAAACCATAGACCTCATGGGAAAACTAAGCTATAATGTAGGATTTGGGTAGATGTCCTACTTTGGGGGCAGCACCCTGAATTTAGAGAAGACTAGCCTCTGGAACTTTCCTAACCAGGTGTGGGCAAACTGCTTCTAGGATCAGAGCCTGAGAAGTAAGGGAGCTGACAGCTCAGGAGTGGGCTAGCTCCTCTATCAGAGCCTGAGCAAAAGTGAAACTGAAGAGACATTTCATTTAAGACATTAGTAAACCTGCTGCATCTGTTGGCACTGCTGCTCTGATGTTCACTGTGGTCGTGGCTTCATCCCTCCTGAATACAGATTCTCATCAGCACGTTTACTGAGCAGCAAAATCAAATAATAGATGAGCACGCAGTATGAGCAAAAGGTAAAGAGCTTTAGGCTTTGGATAAATCCTTAAACATTTGTTAAAGAAAGGGATTTAGGGGTGTGACCTGCTGATCCAGAACACACATACACTCTGATCACAAGAGCAATCACATGAAACCCATTTGTCGACTTCAACAGATCTGTAGGCTGATAGTTACAGGTCTCCTTGTCTCATCCTTATGATCAGCACTTCTTATACATGTAAACTTGTTCAGATTTGAGATTCTAACCAGGCTTTCGAGGAAAGGAGCATAGAGCATATCTTAAGATTAGTCAGCATCTCTAAACATTGCTTGTCAATTTTTGTCTCTATGCTTTTAAGGCAATGGTACATCAATGCAGAGGAAACCTAGTCACTTTAAGCTGGTAGATTACAAAGTTGTAAGATTAATTTCAAAGCAAGTTACGAGTAAAGAATTTGGCATTTCAAAACAATAATATTACAAAAGCCATTTGCAAGGTCCATAAGAAATATTCCCATTTCCCCCCATGGTTCATTCCCATAGTTCATTCCCACAGTTTGTTTTTATAGTTAACTCACACATAGGTAGCAATAATAGAGAACCTTAAATTCATGGTCAATTGCTTTGAATGTAGTGAGAACCCTGTGGAGATATATATATATGTGTAAAGCACAATACAGGCCTGGTCCTAGCCAGACCACATGGCAGAAGAAATGAGGAAGTGGCTTCTGTGAACATGGCGTTCTGTGCAGGCCTGGCGTGACAATAGCTACAGTCCCATGCTCGCAAGAAGCCTGCTACGAGAGGACCTGTCCAGAGACAGGCTGTCATTGCTCACAAAAAGGGGACCACCCCATACAATGATTAGCCAGCCAAGCCCCTTAAAACCCACGTGCACTCCCTCAATAAACGAGTTTACGGCAGCTTGCCCTCTGCTGCTTCCACCCAACTCCCGGAGTCTGTGTAGTGACTCCACGCTGCTCACCCCAACTCGGCAGAGACCCTACCGTCCCTCCTGGGCTGGCGGCTGGCCTTAGGGGGACCACAACATACATATATATATATATATATATATATATATATATATATATATATATATATTTTTTTTTGCAGGAGTTAGAAATCAGCTTTGCACCTAAAAACCTAAAAACATATTGTTGGATCATGGATGAGAGAAGGCCAAGTCTAGAGGCTAAGAGGGCATTTGAATACTATTTTACAGACCTAAGAGGGGTACAACTATGGTTAGAATGTGACAGTAAATAGCTCTAACCAAGCATGCCATACAGACGGAAACTAATCATATATGATTGAAGTTATTTAAGAGATGTGATGACTTGCCAGAACCTACAATAATTTGTGACAGATTATGTAGATTGGTAGATTTGGTACCCATCCATAGAGGATTATCTCAATTAGATTAATTAGTAAGATTAATTAATTAGATTAATTAAATGAGAGCGCTGGCTGAGCAGCAACGTTTACTAATCTTCTGTGCTTCTTCACAGTGGACTCAAGGTGACCAGCTGCCCCAAGCTCCTGCCATCATACTTTCAAAGAACTTTATGGCATATAGCATCCCATGTTCCTGTACAATTTTAAATTGAATAGTGTTCATTAGATATAGCAATAAAGATATGTAACTGTGAACTTGGCTAGAAGAAATTTAGCAGAATATTAGTAGCAGAAGCCAAGATACTGAATTTCAAGTTTGAAAAGGAGATACAAAGGCAATTCAACTCATTAAATAACTTCAATCATTAATCAGCAAAGAGATATGTCAGTGTTGACTGGACCTGAGAAGAGAAAATGTGTATTTGTATTTGTTTTTATATAAAAAAGTATGTGAACTATGAACTTCTTAGTTATTACAAGAATTAATTATATATGACATTGTCTGTAAATTACTTGACAGAGAGAAAAGGTTAAATTTGTTTATACAAAATTTTCTAAAAAACCACATTAAGTATGTTTTCCTAGTCTAATTGCTGAACTTTATGATTGGACTAATTCTTTTCTATTTAAGTATCAGGTCAGCCCTCAATACTCAATCGGGATGAACTGGTGAAAATAGAATAGGAGAAGTATTCCTTGAGGGCTAGGAGTTGAACTCTTCATTTGCTATGAAAATGGAGCCTTTGCTTTCTGTGGTAAAGCAGACAATATTCAGCAGATAGTGAATAACTGGTATTCCCTGACCTGGTATTATGAATGAGAATGCTACGAATGTCTATATGGTGATCTAAGAAACGGACTTTGCTTTAAATCTTGATATTGGCTTGTCTGAAGGCTTTGTACCCTCTCTCTCATCTACGTTGTTTGAAAGGCACGCTTAAAGATACGTTGTGAGTCCTTCTACCTGCAAAGACAGGCTTTACAATTTTCTGAACTCTAATTAAAGTCTCAAAGTAGTTGCTTTCTCCAAATGCAGAGTTTCATCCTCCTCCACGTTGTTTGTGTTAACTTCCCAGGGCCACTGCAACCTGTCCCCCTCTTCCTTGCTGAGCTATTGAAAGACAGTAAGAAGACCCTTTGCGCCAACCATCTGCTCTTCAATTAAACCAGCAAGCATTTTCTTTTCAATAATTTACTGTGGGCGTCTTTTTGTTTCCAAGTAGCTCTTGGTAAAAATTCATGAATTGATTGGGAAAATAAACAGCAAAGGCAAAATTTTACTTTCAAGATGGAAAACATAGGGAATGAAGGTATCGTGAGCCTCCATGGAATTCTTTGCCATAATAGCTGGCCCTTTATTTTCCTAAGCACTATAATTCAGACACTTTCCAAGGAGCGTCTGAGAACAATTGCAATGGTTGTGGCTATAAGGAAGCATGATGCAAGATTTACTAATAAATTGGGCTGCTTTATAATTACCCGTGAAATAACAGCACTTGACCCTGATTTATTTTGTGGGCTGCCTTTTTCTCTCCAAACATGTTGAAGTTGATTTTCCCCCTAAAACCAGATGTTTTAACATTTCAAAGAAGATGGATGGAATGCAAACTCAAGACCAAAACTGTTTTAGGTTTGCATTTGTTATTATTGTTATTAAAGAAAGGGCCAGGACTCTAAGCATGCTGGAAATAAGCCAGAATTCTAATTTACATGGCAGTGGCCATCTTGAAATTTTCTCCACATAGAAAAAGCTTTGTTTCCATTTTCTATAAGCACAAAAGAAAGAGGATATAAAAATTAAATTAGGCAATGTTCAATGGGAAATAGCAACAGTCCATTTGATTTACCCTGTTGCTTATTGGAATATTTGTGATTCTAACATTTATTAGCATTGTAATCTATCAGTCCATATTTTTTTTCAAATATTTTGATAATTTTGTTTCCATGTCTGACAACATTCAGAATTCACAATAACCGGGAAATAGGGGAGGCAGATTTCAAAAAGGGCCCTGTGAAGGGAGCAAGGTAAAAGGTTTTTCTTCTGTATCCCTGAGTGTGTCCAGCTGGCTTTAGAAAAGCAGCCAGTCAAGCCACTCCAGGGTCAGAGTTCTAGGTAGTGGTTCCAAATGGACAAGGACAGGGAGAGGGAGGTAAGAGATAAGATAGAAATGCATGGACCAGGCTGATAACTGCTGTGGCCATAACAAGGCGAGTTGACCGTGTGACATGTGGACGTGTGAATCGACTCCAAGCCTTTCCGAAATAATGACTTAGTCAAGCCTTCTTTACAAGATGAGATCATTGCCTTAGTGCCTCCTTTCACTTAGTTTATTTATTTTGAATTGACCTTTGCTAACTAACTAAGGTATATACTTAAGGGAAGTGGACTGACGGGACTATTCTGATAGCATTTGGGAAGCTTCAGGTTATAATCACTGATTTCTAGCTGGCAGAGAGCCCCTTGAGGCACCAAGGATTTAGCACAATATAGCTGCTTAGAGAAATAAAGGCACGGCTCATAAAATAATGCAGTGTTTGCCTGTTGTTGCTATAGAATCATTGTTTGCTAAATTACCTTGAGGGAAAATGGCCTTCAGAGGGGTTATTTATGATTGTTTTAAACAAAATGAAATGTTGAATTAGAACAGAAAAAAATAGATTCAAATTTTGTATACCACTATTCAAAGACAAAACATACCACATGTCACAGGACGTTGAAAGTCAGCACTATATTGTTCCTGTATGCTGTGGGTAGACAAATAAAATGGCTAGTGCTTTCAACAGTACTGTAGTCTGAATTGTAAGGGGGAAAAATGTCCTAAAATGAGGTTTGATTTGTTTTGTTAACTATTCTGGGATCTGAAAAATAGAATAGTAGTGTGAAAGTCCTTCTTTGAGAGATTCAGCTATTATTTGGGTGCCTACTATGTGGTAGGTAGCTATGCTGTTGGAATTACCATGGTGATAAAAAAGACTGGATATCTCAGCTTCAAAAACATACACTATCTCTTAAAGGACCTACAGGGACTAAGAGTGACAGCAATAAATGTACCAGACAGGCCATGGGGATGTAGAAGCAAGAATTACTGAGGACTGGCTGAGAGAGGCATGTTGGAGGATGTTTTACAGAGTTAGGGCTGAGCTGAGCATTAGACAAGTGGACAGAGAAAGCCCTCCTGGTAGAGGAAACAGCCTGTGGAACAAGGCTACCGTGGAAGCAGGCTCTGGCAGATAGGAGGAACTGAAAGGAAGCCAATGTGGGTCTAGGCCAAGGAGCAGACAGTGCCTCAGAGATGAGTAAGGGGGGCTGGGAAGGGGCCAGCTCTCCGGGGCCTGTTAAGGACAAAACCCCAAGAGCAACAGGAAGCCACTGACATATTTTAACTGTAATCAGAAAATCCCAAGAAATAAGCTTCAGTGTTGCTGTCTTTGTCAACAATTCAAGCCTTCCCCTCTTTCCAGGGATTATGGCATTACACATAATTTCAGATACTCTTTGCTGTTATTCAAGTTAAAGTCTTGATGAAATAAGTTCCATACAGACGTGCAGGCTAGTGAGTCTAAACCAGTTCATTTTTCCTTTCCCCAGAAAATGTCCATACAAGGTTCTTTGACCACCAAGCCTAGAAATTTTTTCAATATACCTTATTTATATTAATCAAATAAAAAGTTTTTGGAGCATATTGTGGAGGTCTCTGATGATTATTTTACAATTTCTCCAAAGCTATTTGTAACTTGCGGAGACAGAGTAATGCTTTCCTCTCTTCTGCTGATGGTAAAAGCAAATATTTACAAGACAGGCTGCCCAGGAAAGAAATAGAATCCACATATAATCTGTTTTTATTGCAGTGTCTGCTGCTCAGTTTTATAAGCAGCTGCTGGCCAAATGTAATTCGAACCCAAACCCAAAATTTTGTGTCTTTTTGTTGAAAGGAATAGAATATTTTGCTTAAATATGTCAAAGAAACTGTTGAGAGTCATTAAGGGTTTGGGGTTGGGTAGTTTGTTTTTTTGGCATTTGGGAAGTTCATTTTGAAACAGTCTACAGCAAAATAAGAACTATATTGTTGTAAAAGCCTAGTACAAGCCTAAATCAGAGACATTCAAGTACGCATTTCCAACCATGAGTAGGTGGCACAAACATGAATCCTACTGAGAAATAATGAGATGTGTGTACATATGAACCGCCTGTGTATCTTCTTGAAAACATATCCCCAAGAGAAAATGACATAAAGCAACTTGCAATTAAACTTTATTTGATGCCAGATGAGAAACAAATGTTTGAAAAACTGTAATTTTAATATAATAATAATTTGCTTTCCATGTGCAGACCAGCAGCTTCTAATTCCATACCAGCTCCTTAGCCAAGATTGCTTTCTAAAGTAACCCAATCGATGCTGATATTTAACTGCATTTTTCCTTTATTTGAATGTTTACTCATTAAGGAGTTTTTATTTTTTAAATAAATTATTTCAAATTGACTTTAGAAGTCATAAGACACATAGGCCATTAGGTAAATAACTACCTTATTTACAGACACGTCATAAGGCAAAATATATTAGCATGGTTCTAAATCTATTATATGCAAATAGCTCACAATTTTTTTCTAACACTAAACTGTATTTCTTTTTCAGATTTATGAACAGTGCAGCCATTGTTTCCTAGTATTTCAAATATCAGAATACTGCTATTAAAGGAAAACTTCTCAAGGATTTCTCACCACAGATAATAACATAATTTTATTCATGATGACTCAATGATTGGGGGGAAAACACAATTACCAGAAGACATTTATCCAGTATTAGTCTCAACATAGTGTGTGTTTCATAACCACAAGAACTTATGTACATATCTGAAAACAGTTCTGCAGTCACATTCAACATACACTAACCACTCATGTAAAGGGAATGCTTGGGTCCAATGTAGCTATGTGTGCTCCTGTACTTCCTGTACTACACTGTTGTATAATAAGGTCAAGGATTTCACATCGTACGTATAATTATGTTGTACGTTAATAAAGAATAATTTACTTAAATGCATACATACATTTTTAAATGATTTTATAAATTAAAGTAGATACATCATTTCATTTAATTTCCACAGTAAACTTCTAAGATAGTTATTGCTATTATCATGTTAACATTGAAAAGACTAGCTCAAACTCAAGTATGTAGGCTGTCATGCAACTTTTCTAAGATGACTAAGAAAATAATTATGAAACTGAAAATTGAATAGCTTGTTTTAATGGTTGATCGGAAATTAACATATACATCATATTTTAAGATAAAACCAAAATTAACAAAGTCTACCATGCTTAGTAAGGTTTTTATTAAAACAATTTTTCTTACATATGGAGTCACATATTTGGCAAATTTTAAAACTAATATCCTAAAATTAATGTAGGCATTCTAATAAAGTGATTTTAATGGAGCTCAAAGGAGTTAAAGTCTTTCTATAGACCATTTAAACTAAGCACAACGATGTTCTTTAAAAGCCCCTTGAAAAAGTGGAAAAATATCTCCACTAAATTTAGTAATTGCATTATTTAAGCCAAGGCACGATTCTATGTAAGACAAACAAGTAACAACATAGTTCATAGTCACCAAGGAGGACACGATCTGATACAATCCACCAACTTTAAATGACTGCCTTTCTCTACATTGTCATAAAGATTAAAGAAATTTGAACATGACAATCATAGGCTGTATAAGCGTGAATGAATCATTTTCTTACGTTTGTGAAGTTTTAAATGTGTGATACCAGATGCAGCTGTGATAAAACATAATTTCTAAAGAATTTCTTTGAAAATAATGGTTTTGTTGGTCTGTTAGTGAAATATTTACCTAACAACTACTATTAAAGAAAAGATAAAACATGTGCACATTCACCAGGACTTCACTGAAAAGGAGACTGCTATGCTAGACTACGAATGACAGAAAGGGGAAGGAGAGGGGTAAACAAATTCCTGACACAGACGATGTGATGTGAAAAGAACAATTCATGCTGAGCTACGTGAATGGTAATTTGCTTGGGCTACAAAGTGTCTGAGAGATAAGTGAGCACTGCGTCTGGAGATGCTCACACAGACAAGATCATGACTGACATTGAATGTCAGACCAGGACCATTTGACTTCATTCAGTAGGCAAGAGGGGCCCGTAAAAGAACAAAAAAACAATAAGGAGTTCAGAAATATGTTACTATGGACACATTTTTATATATATATATATATATCAGGAATTAAGGAAGCAGCTTGGAGACATGAAATCCATTTGGGAAATTAAGAATAGATATGACAAAATCCAGGCACGGTGTGATATAAGGAATGCAAAGAAAGGAACAGATGCCAATATACCAGTGAAACTCATGAACTTAATAGGCTACAAATGGAGCAGTTGAGGTAGGAAGAGGGAAGGGCAGAGCCACTTGAAGGACACGTGACCCAGAGAATCATGGCACCATTATAAGGCTTAGAAAAGTAGGCTATACAGGGTTTTAGAGACTGGAGAAAATATGAATCAGGTGGAAAAAATATTTAGGCGGAAATAAATCTCTAGACTTGAGAGGGAAGTAAAAATCCCAAAAGATAGCTTGAAATTCCAGTGAGAAAGATCACACCTGCAAGCCTGAGAGCACTGGAAGAGAGTCGCCCCTAAGCAGAAACGTGAAGTACGAATGAGGTCATATCTGGAAGTGTTTGCCGAAGGGAAGCTGCAATTTCTAAAGGAAATCACACATTTTAGTTTATTAATTTGTGCAACCTATTAATGTATGATGAAATGCCTTCAAAGGTAATATTCTAAACAATTTCCATATCTTCTACCAATGTGTTTATGACTTATTTTTATTTAACATTTTAAAATCATATACACACATATATGATAAAAATAACCAACATACTGATATGTAAGCTCATCCAGAGGTTTAAAAATTTAGAACTTTTAAAAATGACATTTTGCCTGCAACATACCGTAGAGAGAAAGACGGGATGGTGAAGCAACCTCTGCAGTGCCTCACTTGTCAGGAAGCTAAGCTATCAGGAAGGAGCCTCACAGGTAACCACCTTATAACCATACATGGTGTATGTCCAGTTACCATACAGATATGAACGGTCCATTAAGGTTTCTTATCAGCTCCATATTGGCATAGTGTGGAGAGTTTGATAGTTGGACCTGAGCTGCAAAAGTCTCCCGACAATGTGCTCTTATCAGTCATCTAAGCTTTGAGCAGAAACAGCCACATTAAGTAGGCTTTCTCCCCTGTATCCACAAAAGGACATTTTTGTGTGTGTAAAATCTATTTAATTGATTCTATTTATTTAGTTTAATCCATGTTTCATTAAATCTTAATTTCATTCCTTTTTAGTATTTTTTCTTAACTATAAGAAATATATCATCCTTCTAGGTCTCACAGAATACAGTGCTATCTGTTTGCCTATAGTTAAAAATGTCTGTGTATACCTTGTTTCCACAGGAAGCAATGTTGGCATACTTATAAACTCTATGGCAGTTCATTGAATTTTGGAACTGATTATACTTCTCCCTTTTCTTTTCTTATTCTTTTTTTCTTTTTGGTTTTCGAGGTAGGGTCTTGCTCTGGCCCAGGCTGACCTGGAATTCACTATGTAGTGTCAGGATGGCCTTGAACTCACAGCGATCCTCCTACCTCTGCCTCCGGAGTGCTGGGATAAAAGGCATGTGCCACCATAGCCAGCAGTCTCTCTTTTCTTTAGATTTTTAAAGAATGGTCAAGTTTTCTTATACTTAGTTTCCACTTTTGAGATTCCTTTAAGTATCATTGAAACAAATATTATGTAGTTTTTCCCCAGTCCCATGTCCAGCAGGACATTTGCATGGTCTCTAGATAGTCATGGACTGGTACTGAGAAACAGTGCCATGGCAGGGAGAGCCACACCAAATCAGTTGATGGAAGAGAGCCAGATGCAATATGGGAACAACAAGGTTAATAAACCCATGAAGAAGGAGTTCCAAAAAGGTTGATAGACAACGTCCGTGATCACTGAGTGATGACGCACTCAAAGATCATCTACACAGAAAGTGAATGTTGAGTTCAAAGTGACCGAATGAGGCAGAGAACATGTGAACCTGCAAGGCTGTACCCTAGTAGTTACTTTGTGAGGCAGCAAGACTCTGTGACCTAGGCTGAGTTTCATATACTAAAGATCAAGGAAGAAAATAAATCAAAACTGTAAACCCAAGGTTATTTTTTTTCAATATGAGCCCACCCAAAGTCTGTGTATTTGTCAGCTTTCTATTATTATAACAAAATACCCAACACAGAACACAATCAGCTTATAAATCATAATGGTTTGTTTGGCTCACAGATTTTGAAGTTCCTGTCAATAATATATTGGCCCCATTGTCTTGGGGTCTGGGGCAAGGCGAGGCAAAACATCATGGTAGCAGTGCCTAGCAGACAAACATCTCTTTCCAAAAGACCCTGAATGAAAGAGAAGGGAAGGAACTGGGGTTCCATCGTTCCCTCGTGGTTATAACCTCTGCCATAATACCTTCCATTTAGCCCCACCTCTTAGAAGTTTCCACTACCTTCTATCAGTGCCAAACTGAAGGAGAAGCCTTTACATTTAGGCCTTAGAAGACAGCCCAGATCCAAACTATGCCATGATAAGCTAGTTCCACCAAAAGCTGAATATAGCCAACCCCTATATTATCATCGTTAGAAAGTACACACTCTTTTCCTATTCCTGAAATCAAAGTTCAAACCCTCAGCCTTTCCTTACATAGTGGACAAAAATGGAATAATATAAGCTTTATACAGCTATAGTCCCCCAGAAGTATCTTAAGGATGTGTAAGGCATCTAAAATCTCTAACAAGAAAAATGTCTTTTTCCCTGACACCAAAAGGCACCGTGCCATTAGGAATTGGTAGCTATATTTTACAGAACATGAGAGTACATCAGAGGAAATAAAGCTAGGGTGATTTTTACTTTTGACAAGTTCCTTCTATATCAGAGTAAGTTTCCCCAACAATAAAAACTGCTTCAAAATATTCTCAAGATATTACCATGACAAGAGAAAGCAAGAGGAGGTAACACACATCTCAGGAAAATCTTCTCTTGGAGCACCAGGAAGTCAGTCATCTTTACACATCCAGGTTCCTTTCCCCAAACCATGGAATCTTCTTTGATCTCTACGCTCAACCCCATTATATGTACGCTAGCTAAATCTCTGGGTCACTCACTATAATGTCATTCTAACTTGCATTTCTTTTAAATTATTCTTGATTTTCCCTGGTCATGACCTTTATTACCTACCTTCCATAAGCTATGAGAATTCTGTCCCCAACCTTGACCTTTCTTCTACACTGCTTCTGGAATGACTTTGAAATAAAATACTGATCATATCTCTCAAAGCTTTTAAACTTATGGTTTCATTTTGTCAGGAGAGCTAACAAGTACCTCTTCAGAAATGAGGACGATTTTTTAAATATTTTATTTATTTATTTATTTATTTATTTATTTATTTATTTATTTGATAAAGAGAGAAGGAGAGAGAAAGGAGAGGTTGTTAAGATTACAAAATTTGTTAGGCTCTCCTTTGGATTAAATTTTCATCTCTTGGTATCTCCATGAAAGGATTTTTTGTTGTTTTTATTAATTTCAAGGACACACAGAGAGAGAAAAAGTTGGCATGCCAGGGTCTCCTTCCACTGCAAATGACCTTTAGATTTATGGGCCACTTTGTGCATCTAGCTTTATGTGGTTGCTGGGGAATCGAACCTGAGATATCATACATTGCAAGCAAATGCCTTTAACCACTGAGCCACCTCTCCAGCAAGCAAAGAAAAGTTATGGAATACCACATTCCAGAAACATGAGGTATTTGTACACAAAAGGACATTCGGGATTTTTCTTCCTCTTCCTACTTTTACCTCATCTATCTTCACATCTTTCCTGTAACATGGTCCTTGAAAAGCATTTTTTAAAAGTTTTTATTATTTTTTATTTATTTTTGGAGAGAGACAGACAGAGAGGGAGAGGGAGACAGAGATGGGCGCACCAGTGGTCTCTCAGCTGCTGTGAATGAAATCCAGATGCGTGCGCCCCCTTGTGGGCAAGTACGGCATTGCGCCCTTGAGTCACTTTGCATCTGGCTAAACGTGGGACCTGGAGATTGGAACCAGCGTTCTTAGGCTTAGCAGGCAGGTGCCTTAACCTCTAAGCCATCTCTCCAGCCCTTAAACAGCACTTTTTAACATGACAGCCAAGTTTTTAACTCCATCCACCGCTGGCTGAATACTACTGTCGCTGCTCCCAAATATTCCTATGTTCTCTTTAATTTGCCTTCACATTCTTTATGCTATGAAGATATGCCAGTTTTTTTTCTCCACCGGCAGGTAGAGCGGAAGAGAGAGAGTCGGGCCAGCCGCTTCTCTCAAGGCTGAGCACGAAGGCGGGTGTCGGTGGCTCAAAACCCTCCCCAAGACACCGGGGAGAAAAACCACATTGAGCCCGGAGTCTTGTCTAAGCATGAACTCGGTTTATTGTAATGGGAAGGTGTTTTTTGAGAAAGAGGGTGGGAAAAAGGATGAGAGAAAGGTGTAAGGGCCAATATTATTTCACCACGTCAGCAGTAGCTGGGCGGAGGCAGTTTCGGCTGAGGTGCTGAGTCACTCCAAGGACAGGTCGCTAAACTCTAGTCAGGCTCCACTAGGCCTCACAAGCGGGAGTAGGCCAAGGACAGGTCGCTAGACTCTAGCTGGGCTCAGAACCACTAGGCCTCACATCAGGGCCTCTTAGGGCCCAACAAAGATATGGCTGCACTTTCATCAAGGATTTTGGCATCTCATTATGGTACTTAAATTTTCCGCCTCAACAAAGAAGGAATAAAAGGTTTTTCTACTGGTATTAAGTTAAATTGGGTCACTCAATGTGTTCGTATTTATCTATAAAGAATTTCAATTATAGAATCAACCAAGTTTATATAAAATGTGCCAAGATGCCTTTAAAAGGAGATGTCTAGTAAGATTTTAATTATAAGAAGATGATTAACAATAACCATGAGAATATATCCATGTAGTGAGGAATCTTGAGCTAATTTTCCTTTGATTCTTTTCACAGAATAGCCACCAAAGTATCTTTAACTCTGACAATTTTACTAATGTCAGTATCAAAAGTTATATCCTTTCACCAGTAGTCTCATAGTTGTAGATGTCACAAGTTGTTCTATGTTTAATACAATTAACCTGTCTATAGAAAGCATTTCTTGTCATGGTTCTAACACTTACACAGATAATTATTACCAGGCAATTTCTCCCATGTGTCACATTGTGCCACTCTGTAGTGTTACATAGGCACACACACATGAGGCATCAGATGATTTTGTTTTAGCGCTGGGAGACTTTCTTCCTTCAGAGAACCATTTTTCCTGATCTGTTTGCCCCATCCTTCTAGGGAAGAGATTTGTCCGTCACTCTGATCCAGAGTATTGCAAAGTCATCTTCAAATTCATTTACCTTTTTACATGATCACATCTACTCAATGTGGCTGAGGCCAGAAACAGAGTTTGATCATTTCTCTTTTTCCCATAATTTTGAATTATGCACACCATGGATTTTCTATGTACTAGAGCTTCACTAACACCATGCCCAACTTTCTAATTTTAAAAATGTGTCTTTTCATAAACAGAGTTCAAATGTCCATAATAGTGAATACTTAAAGAGTTGATTGTAAAACTTCAGAAGGTTTTCAACTTGAAGTCTTCATTTTCTCAGAACGTTAAGACACTTTGTACCTCACAAATTCTGAAACCTAGTCATTGAAGTTAATTAATGGCCATGGCAGCTGGCTAGCTTCCAGGGTCTGTATACCATCTTGTCCTTCTTGGTCCCTGCCCCCTCCCCATACTAGCTGTGGTAAAGCCAACCCCAGATGTTATCCATACTCAGGCACCACACCCTTCTACCACTCTACAGTTAAAACCATGATCAGCAAACTAAAAATTACCATGAGGCTTTTCTTTCTCTCTCTTTTTCTTTTCTCTTTTTTACTCGAGCCACATGAAACTATATAAATCTGTACATGCAAAAGAAATAAACTTCTCTTTTTCTGGTTAGTACACTGCTACATATATTTATAACACTGGGTTCTTTTCTATGATGAGATTATAAATAAGATTTACTTTCTGATATGTCATCTGTTTTGTAATGTTGTGCTAAATTGTTGGGATTATGCCTAACAGTCATAAGTACAATACTTTTTTTAATTTTTAGTGCAAATTCTTTGCCAATTATAAAGAGCAGGATTTCTTCTGAGAGATTCTAAACATCTTCTTCAAAAGTTGTGTTTGTCATGTCAATGAGCTATCTCCCTAACATATTGTACAATGAGCTTAATTGGACTCTGAATGAAGTAAATGCTATGATTAAACTATTTTACAAAATGAAACTTATAATGAATTTGTAATTGGAGGCCATCCAAAGCAAAATATGAAATAACTTAAAAATCAATGAAAGATGTTTTAGCAAACCTTTCTGTGATCTATTCATTAAGCAACATAAATATTTCAGTGATTTATAAATTAGATATGTAACTGAATCAAACAGCAATATAGCATAATTTTGTTTTATAAATGTTGAATAATGGTATTATAATATCTCCCTGTGAAGAATAATGGTTTTTAAAAAAAGTAGATTATTTTCCATTTATGTAAACAACTATGAATATGAATACAGTAAAATTACTGAAAGACTAAGATGAATATATCAAACAAGAACTATAGCCCTATAATAGTAACACACAACCATGCCAGATACATATTAAAATAAATTAAATCATTTCCTCTTTCATTTACATTAAATTTTATTATTTCATTTTTACTCTTTTTAAACTGTCACATAAGAATTATGCATATTTATGGGGTGCCTTGTGATTGTAACACATGTGTATATTCCATAATTTTCAAATCGGAGTAAGATGATCCCTCAAACATTTATCACTTGTTTGTGCTGAACATAATCCAGATCAATTATTTTAATTTTTTAGATATTATGCAGTGCATTATCATTATATAATGGTCACTCTGTACTTTATTTTTTAATAATTACTTTCTGTCATACATGAAAATGTTTTCTAGGAAAGAAAAATACAATGAATAACTTAGCTATAATGCTATATTTTTAATTGTACCATACAGATAATAGGAAGGAAGAAAGGGAAGCAGGCAGGGAGGGAGGAGGAGGAAGGGAAGAGAAGAAAAAGAAAAAATATATTTTGGTCCAAACATTTCAGAAAATTTGAGGTTTAAAATTATTGCATGGGGCTGGCAAAATGGCTCAGTGGAAAATAGTGCTCACTCCTCAAGCCAAAGAACCCTAGTTCCATTTTCCAGATCTCATGTAAAAGGCAGGGAGTCCTGGAGGTCTTCTGTAACCCTAGCTGGCTGACTGTAAAATGGGAACTTGGGAACAAAATTCCTGGAAAGCTTATGGAGAGCGTAGCAAAGAACAATAGAAGAGAGAGCATCCAGAGCGGAAAACCTTGCCTCAAAATGAGGCGGAAAGAAAGGCAAGAAAAAAATGAAAGTTGTCCTCTCATCTCTGCATGCTTGTGTACTATGCCCTTATATACACCAACATGCACACCCAGGCACATACACAAAAATTAAAAATAAAAATCGTTGTGTGTGTTTCTATAAAGACCAAAAATTTCCCACAACATGATTTTGAAGCTAAGATGTTACTCCCATCCTTTGTTCAGAATACATTAGATGTAGCCCTTCTTGTACAACCCAACCAATTTGGTTAGTTCAATGTTCAGTTTTTCCAAAAACAAACATGTAATTGAAAGTTTTGTTAAAAGGTTAAAAAGAAGACACAAGTCAAGAATATACAGACATGAGTCCTAAAAATCTAGTGTTCATTGTTTTTATTTGTTTGTTTGTTTGTTTGTTTGTTTATCGAGGTAGGGTTGCTCATGCTAGCCCAGGCTGACCTGAAATTCACTGTGTAGTCTCAGGGTAATCTCAAATTCATGATGATCCTGCTACCTATACCTCCCAAGTTCTGGGATAAACGATGTGAGCCACCACACTTGGCTAGTGTGCCTTCTTGTTCAAATAAGTTACATAAGTGAGGTGTAGAAAATTCCTCAAAGTTAAGGAGTTACATAAATTGTTTTTTTATGAATATCTTGAAGAAATTATAGGAAAGAACAAGTCAAGATTTCAATTAAATTTACTAATCCATCTGGAAGAGCAAATTACTGGCAATAATCAGTCTGAAAGTGATAATAAAGTTGAAATTATCAAGTATTTGGTGGTTCACTGTCGAGAACACTGTTCATCAGGCTGCAAACAATTACAACAGCAGACATACATACCATTAAGTTATACTATTGATCAATTTTTGTAACACACTCAATCTTTTCTCACACCTGATGCTCTATGTTTTGAATGGTAAAACTTCAAGGTATTTTCAGGACTTTTTGTCCGACAATGTCTGTTAAGAATTATTTCTTGGAGGACTGGAGAGAGGGCTCAGTGGTTAAAGGTACTTGCTTGCAGAGCATGACAGTCTGGGTTTCATTCTGCAGAGCCCACATCAAGTTAGATGCACAAAATAGCACATGCTACTGGAATTCATTTGCAGTGGCAAGAGGCCCTGGTGCACCTATACTCTCTGTCTCTCTGTCTCCCTCTTTCTCCCCCAAACAAATAAAGTATTTTTCAGTATTTATTTTAGAAAAGAATTATTTGTTGGAGAGACCACTTTAATCCTCATGTATCTTCTATTAAAAAATGTTATCCATGGAAAAAGTCAGATCTATGATTATATGAATACAAAACCAAACCTTTGGAGAATACTTCAGGGAATAATTCACAAAGAAGACTCAAGCAACCAATGTCAAGAGCCTACAAGAAGAATATCACACAAATCAAAACCAAAGCAGGTTCAAAAATGTACAAAGTCCAAGAAAGCACCAAACCCTATAAAGCACTCCATCATGGTAGGGATTAAATTGAACCTCACAGTTATAACCTTTAATATTAATGGTCTTAACTCACCCATCAAAAGACACAAGTTAACAAGGAAGATCAGAAAAATGAAACTTTCTATCTTCTGCATTTAAGAAACCCACTCCACTACTAAAGACAGATTGCCTCCCCAGCATGAAAGAATGGAAAAATGATATTCCAAGCAAAAGGAAATGAAAAATATGCAGGTGTTGCTACATTAATATCTGATAAAATAGACTGAAAACCAAAAGTAATCAAAAATGATAAAGAAATCCACTTCTTACTCATCAAGGGAACAATCATAAAGCTATATGCACCAAACACAGGTGCAATACAGTTTATAAAATAAAACCTACTTGACAACAATACAGAAATAAATGCCAACACCCTCATAGTTGGAGACTTCAATACTCTACTATCATCAATAGACAGATCACTAAGCAGAAAATCAACAGAGAAATAATAGACCTCAACAGCGCCATAGATCAGCTAGAAATTACAGACATCTACAGAACTTTCCAACTAAATTTTGCATAATACACATTCTCAGCAGTCCATGGAACCTTCTCCAAAACAGATCATGTATTAGGTCATGAAACATGTCTCCATAAATTCAGGAAAATTAAAGTAACTTCCTGAATCCTATCAGATCACAATGCTTTAAAGCTAGAAATGAATAACAAGAGACACATCAGAGTTCCACCAGCTCCCAAATACTGAACAACACACATTTAAACAATGAATGAGTTGTGGAAGAAATAAAAAAAGGAAATTGTAAAATTTCTAGTATTGGCAATGATAATGAAAATACAACCCACCAAAACTTATGGGACACAATGAAGGCAATCCTGAGGGGAAACTAAAAAGGTTTTGCACAAACAAACATACCATAAGAGCTAATAGATTACCCACAGTGGGAGAAAATTTTACCAGCTATACCATTGACAGAGGCCTAATACCTAGAATTCACAAAAAGCATAAAAAAAACTGAACAAAAAAAGTAAGTAAATAAAACAACCCACTCAAAAAAATGAGGTAGAGAACTGAATAGGGAGTTCTCAGAGGTAGAAATGCAAATGATTTACATACACTTAAGAAAATGTTCAACATCCGTAACCATCAGGGAAATGTAAGAACTATAAGATTTCTCTTTACTCCGGTAAGAATGGCAATTGTTAAAAAAATCAAATGACAACAAATATTGGCTAGGATGTGGTAAAAAAGGAGCCCTCATTCACTGTTGGTGAGAATGCAAACTTGTACAACCACTATGGAAATTAATATGGAAATTCCTGAAAAAGATGATGTAGAACTACCAACAGACCCAGTTATTCCCTTATTGGGCATTTATCCTAAATGCACCATGCTTCAATACAAAGGTATTTCCTCAATCATGTTTACAGCTGCTCAATTCATAATAGCTGAGAACTGGAATCAACCCAGGTGCCCATCATTGGATGGATGGATAAAAGTTGTGATACATTTACACAATGGAATGCTACTCAGTAGTAAGAAGAAATGATACAATGATATTAGTAGGAAAATGGATGGACTTAGAACAGATCCTACTCAGTGAACACACACTAACAGAAAGACAAATGCAGCGTGTTTTCCTTCATCTGGCATTCCTAAACTGGATCAGCTTGAGTTTCTGGGATACCAGAAAGTCAGCTCAAGACACAGACAATAGGGATGGAAGGATTTGGAGGGGAGAAGAAAGGGAAGGGGGGAAAATAAACATAAAACTAATCCCAAAATGAACTGGTACCATAGAAAACTTTCTCCTTGAAGGTAGACTAGAAGACATAACCCTCAACATGAGTATAAGGGGAGTGACCAAAAAGAAGGGTCCTGAAGAGGGTGGGTTGAAGCTTGAACTTAAAAAATTGTGGCATGTAACTCCCAGTACCAGAAATAGGTGCTACCTACATTGAGCTGTTGATCAAAAAGCCCTTCAAGGTCCCCAAAACAATATGGGCTTCTGTCAAAGCATTTGATTACCCACCTGAGGTAAAAGTTAAGATGCTATTGCTGAAGACACCATATGCTACCAATGTAGAACATGGAGAGATCTGGTTGGAATCTAGAAGACAGACAGTCACCAGACAGTTATTCTGTCTAGTGCTGGAAATTGCTACATGAGTTACTGGAAAGTGGCCAACAATGGTGTGAGCAATTAGGGGTCTAAGCTACTCAGAAGTAACCAGCCTGACAAGAAGTTCACACCAGTACAATGGTGGCACACAGCCTTGGTGAGTAACCAGTGGCTTTCTGACTGGCTAAGAGATCCTCTCAATGGAAAGGAATGCATATCTGGATCTGGTAAACTGGTCTGAATCCTATGAAGACAATGATTATTCTCTCTAATGTCAATCTCCCGCATGTCTTTGGCTAAAAGAGGGGCTACATCTATCATAATCTTCCTAAATTAATAACACATATCCAATTTAACCTATGCTGACTTTACTCTCCAGTTGGTGAATGTTTTTTTTTTTCAGAAGGTAGCAAGACCTAAGGAGACAAATCACCCCTCACATCTCAGTCAAGGCCCAAGCAAAACCAGAGAAGTGGGTAGAGGAGCAAGAGTGCTGATTCCATGGTGAGCCTGACAACTAACACCAGGGTGAAGGAAACAGACTCTGAGGATACTCAACACCTACCAAAGCAGAGATCCAGACTCTCCTGAGACATCATCACTGATCAGACCCTGTGTTTGATCTCCACCACTGGATAAACAAAAACTAAGTATTGTCAAATTACTATTTCATAATGTTACGATAGGTATTGTTTCACTTCCATAGACAATTGACATTTTGTTGAGAGTATTCTGATAACATGAAGATTAACCATAAAAAAAAAAATTTAAACCGTGGACTAAGGCAGTATATATGAATTATAAAGTCAGACTCTCACAACCAAAAAGCTCACGGTAAGTAACAAACTAGCAGAAATTGTTCCTACTGGAAAGGCTCTAAGATCTGCCATTTCAACTACTTAAATCCAAGAAATACAACAAGACTGTTCTAAATTACCGGATGGTGTGTGTGCTACATGTATGTTTATCAGGTTCTTTCTTTTGAACAGATTAGAAGTAAGAGGTAAAACTACAGAGAAATTACACAGACATTTCAAGTCTGAGTAACAGGGGAAATATGTAGTTTTGTAACAAAATCCCTTTCTGTGCCTATGTATTTTTGAACACTATAAACAATGAAACCACACAACGGTTTTAGCTATTTAAACTTTAGAAGGCAACACAAAATTATTACAATCATAGAGCAAAAGTTATTCTTTTGTGGCCCTTGTTTTAGTGATATCTATCAATTAAGAGTTTCTGATATGCAAATTGTGCTGTTTTGTCAGAAAACAGTTATCTACTTCTTTAGATAACAAAAGAGCAACCATTGAAAGAGCTATGCCAAACTAGACATAATAAAAAACATTTTAAAATTTATTGGTATAAGGGATTCCATACTGAAAGCAACAAATAAACAGAAGTCTGTTTCTTCAACAGTGTGAACATGAGTGCCATTAACACTGAAGCGTGCTTTGTACTTGGCCTTGAGAATTCAATAGGCCTGCCTTCTTAGCAAATGCTTTCCTCTGAATGTCATTCATACCCAGGAATTACCAATACACCTTGGTACAAGGACTTCTTTGTTTTTCAATCTGGTGTGATATGAAATTGTTCCAAGCCAGCCTATCTTTTAATATTTGGCACATACTTTTTAACAAGGTGCTTGTGATTTTGTGAAAGGAACATAGAAAGACATTGAGTTCTTAAGAATGAAGACTTAAGAGCCCATGAGGCACTACTTTAAAGTTAAATAGACCAGAGTAAATATGTATCAAAGTGCAAAATAACACCATACAAAATCTTAATCAATGAACACATTTCGTTTGAGAATTTGGTAATTCATCATACCCATTTGTCTGTAACACTTCAGCTGAGTCATAGGTGAGTATATTTCTATTCGAAAATTGAATTTTATAAAAGAGAAATGTGAATGAACACCTTTCTACTCTATATCATGAACTAGTTGCTTTGTGTATAATTAATTTAAACCCGAATTCATTTTTGAAATTTTCATATCAGCAAAAATTTTTGAAATATATGGCCATGAGATGTTTGACACTTGAATAAATAAATTTCTCTAGAACTCCAAGAAATACACTTGGATGGAGACATGGGGTGTTAACTCTGTCACCTTAAGTCTTACCTACATTCTTGTGTGGATGGGTTCTCTGACAGAGATAGAGAGAGAGAGAAGAAGGAGGAGGAGGAGGACAGAGGAGAGGGGGAGAGAAGAGGATAATATCTTCAGAGGACACATATTCTTTTGTTTCCTCACAGTGATGGTTCCTTTTCATAAAGACATTCAATGCAGAATACTAAGTATGTGCCCAGAAAAGTTTTTTTAAAAAGGCCAGAATAGGCAAAATGTTGTCATTTAGTTCCTGCTATCAAACCCTTAAAATTTGAATTTAGTTACTACTTATATCTTATTTACTATTTATATGTCCCTTACTAATTTTCAATGACTTTGAGATATTATTCTACTCAGAAATACAACCTTGTTTCATCTGAGGGCATTCTAATCTTTTTAAGCATTAACTACAACTTAAGTTTCACAAAGGACAGAAGAAAATTAGTTAAAGCATTGTCTAGCCAAAATGAGAAAATAAACGGCACATACTGGCAGCTTTGATCCCTGTGCTGTCTCTTTGATGAAGAAAACAGGAAAGAGAACTGTGTATACACACTGTCAGCCTGAATAAGACCGAGAGGGACAACTGGATCTTAATGGATTGGCACCTTAAGTATGTTGTATCTGCTTCAGAGCTGGATATTGTGACCTAAATGATTCATGTTAATATATAAGCTTTAGTAGAAGTGTAGTTTTTAAAAAATATTTTATTTTTATTTATTTGATAGAGGGAAAGGGGGAGAAAGAGAGAGAGAGAGAGGGAGAGCGAAAGAGAGAGAGTGGGCACACTGGGGCTTCCAGCCGCTGTAAATGAACTGCAGATGCATGTGCCCCCTTGTGCATCTGGATAGCGTGGTCCTAGGAAATTGAACGTGGGTCCTTTGGCTTCGCAGGCAAATTCCTTAACAGCTAAGCCATCCCTCCAGCCTGGGAGAACTGTAATTTTTTTACATAAGACTTGTCAACAGTTTTTATACAGGTCAGATCATTCTTAAGCTGTTGGCCATTTTTTTGTGTGTTGGTCAAATTTTTTTCTTTTCAGTCCTTGAAAATCTTTATAAGCAGACCACATTCACAGAGGTCAAAGAAGAGCAGAAAGGACCTTATCTATAATATCTGGCAGCAAAATACAACAGATAAAAGCACAGACTCTTTATCCAAATGCCCCAGGTTAGACATTCTGCTTTACCAGTGAACCCAGGAGAATTAGACAGACTTTAGTTTCTGCATCTATGAAGGGGGCATGATAGTCCTGTGATGATGAAATGAGCCCAGACAGATAAAGCATTCAGAACAGAGTTTTCCACACTAATTACTATGTAAGTGATTATGTAGTATGGACATGATCATTACTATTGTCATCATTTTTTTCAAAAGCCAAAGTAAGTAACTATGTGTGTGTGTGTGTGTGTGTGTGTGTGTGTGTGTGTGTGTGTGTGTGAATATAGACTATGTGATAGTTTATATCAAAGGTGAGCAAATATGTAAAAATAAGTAAATATTTGCTAACTTGAAGAGTATACTAGACAAGTATTAGACAGCATATGATACCTTTGGATCATACTTCTTTAGTAGATTTAATTCTTATAGTATTTCTTGAGGTGATTATAATTTGGATAAGGAACTTTTTCTAGCTTTTAGAAATGAGAGAAATGGGATTAACGGGGAAAAAGTTTCTGCTTGTCATTTGAGATAAATTAAATAAACAAGTTAGCCTGATAGATAATCTGATCTTTTATTTTGTTTATTTTATTTATTTATTTGAGAGGAACAGAGAGGAAAGAGAGAGAGAGAAAGAGAGAGAGCGAATGGGTGCACCAGGGCCTCCAGCCACTGCAGACAAACTCCAGATGCATTCGCCACCTTGTGCATCTGGCTTACGTGGGTCCTGGGGAATCGAGCCTTGAACCAGGGTCCTTAGGCTTCACTGGCAAGCGCTTAACCACTAAGCCATCTCTCCAGCCCTATTCTGATTTTTTAAAATATGTATACAAGTGTCAGTAAAATTCACAGCTTGCTTTAAGACAACTTAGAATTGGGAGTTCTTTGAATCTAGCTTTGGCATTTGTCAATATTGTCTGCACCAAGTAGCCCTTAGGTGTTTGTTTAAAGATGTCAGTGGAGAAAGTCACTTACTCTGAGTTTCGTGATTGAGACCAGCTGTGGCGAGGAGGAAAGCTACAGGTACGTGGTTCTTGAGGAGGACTGCTCAGTAAGAATGGACCCAGTCACTCTCCAGAGTCCCCTGCAAGTCTCCGTGAGGAGTTGATGCAAATGTTGTCTTGGGAGGAGACGTTTTTAATTTCTTGTGCTCACTCTTATAAGATAAACAATAAGTAGTCATTCCCAAATTCAACTCAAAGGAATTTCAAAATTGAAAGACAATGTGGTATGGGAAAGGGACTGATGAAAAGAGTTCTTTGCTTGAAAATATTTCTCATGGCATTCAGTGTTGGAAAGGAAAAAAACAATCGTGTGATAGAAGGTATACAATGCACATCCACGTCTTTCTTTAGAAGAATCTGCCTGCCCATTTTATTTTATTTTGCTTTTTTTCCTTTACTAATAAACAAAAGCACAGTAGATTTTATCTGTCTTCTTCTGTGGTTATTATTATAGTTATTATAGTTATTATTATTATAGTTTTGTTGTATTGTTATCTGAAAGAGATCAGCAAGTTTGGTGTGTTTCATTTTACAATATTTTAGAATTATTTTAAGGGATTTTCTAAGGTGAATATAATTCGTGTGTCTTCCTTATATTCAAGTCATTTATCTAAAAGCTACCAGTGATTAAGAAATCACCAGTTCCTCTTCAAATTTTTATTTATCTGTATTATTATTATTATTATTTTGGTTATTCAAGGTAGGGTCTTGCTCTAGCCCAGGATGACCTGGAATTCACTATGTACTCTCAGAGTGGCCTTGAACTCATGGTGATCCTTTGACCTCTGTCTTTCCAGTGCTGGGATTAAAGGCATTCACCACCATGTCCATCTCCTCTTCAGATTTTAAAAGTACAATTTATGTATGCTGCATACCTTACACAAGCCCATACATGAAAGAGTATGAGGCTGAGAACGCTGGTAGGAGCCATTATCATAGGAGTTTCATTCTAGTTTTTATATTATATGGACATTTAACATAAATGAGTTCACAAGCCCTATTTACCCTATTATTCAAAGCGTATCTAATTTAATTTCAACTCAAAGTAACTAGTTACACTAGTTCTTCTTGCTAAAGTGCCAAGTAGAGCATAATGGAATAAATCATTAAAGCATAATTTTTTTCTGAAATTATATGTGTAATATATTTATAATTATTACTGATTTTTAGATTATTGCTGATTGTGATGAAGAGCGCTAAATAGTCTGATTGAATTAAAAACAATGGTGTTTCTCTTAGAGTCTAAATTTAAACTAGTGTGGATAGCTACCCTGAGAATAATATAGGTTGGAAACATGTCTCCTAAGATTAAATTAAGGCAGGACATCACATCTGCATTTTGTAAATGCCTGGAAACATCATGAGAGTAATCAACACTGAGTTCCATAAGGGGTCTAAGTCTCAGGGTGATCAATCGGCTAGCTGGTATACGTGGTAGCAGGTTGAGTACATTGGGCCACTTCCTTGGCAGAAGGGCCACCTGTGTTCTCACTGTGGACGCAAACCTGCATTCTATGCAAACAATGCTTCTGCCAAAACGATTGCCTTTGGACTTGCCGAAAGCCTATTTACCCTTGATATTCCACACATCTTTTCTTCTGAGCAAGAAGTGCAGCCATTGGCTTCTGCTTGTGAAATTCATTGTCTTGTGATCATGAAGCAGCTGGCCTGATAAAATGGTGGAATGGTCATTTCTTTTCTCCTTTGCCTTTTCAGTTTATTGGAGATATAGACATGCAACAGTAATGCAACAATGGTTTAAGAAAAGAATAAAGACTTAGAAGGTCGTATAGAAAGCCCTGGAATAAAGTTCCTGGCTCTTTTAAAGACTACTCAAAGAAGGGATCTGCACATGAATTAACCTTGAAGACAGAGTTTAAAGCCAGAGGTCAAGGACATGTGTGTGAAGAACATGCTGGGGAAAGAGGGTTATAGAAAAAGCATGTTCAGACACCTGGAAACAGTAATGAGAGTGCTTTGTTTAGTGAACTCTGAGGCTTTTGTCATGATATATCACAGGTGTGTGTGTGTGTGTGTGTGTGTGTGTGTGTGTGTGTGAGCATGTTTGCACACACACAGCACACCCAGATGCATGCTTCAGAGTTGAGAAACTGCTTATTTTTGTGACTTTCTTAAAAATTTATATTACTATATATTAATTATCCACAAGAATGGGTTTCCTTATGATATTTCTACATGTCTGTGATATATTTGATTGCATTCACTTCCTTTACCCGTTTTTGTCGTATTTCCACTCATGAAATTCTCCTTCCTCTCCCAGCTACTACTCATTCTACTTTCCTGTGAGTGTGTGTGTGCACGTGTGTGCATGTGTGTGTGTGCGCATGTGTGCGTGTGTGCTGACAAGTTTCATTAGGATGGCTTACAGGAGCCTGGGTGAGAGGATGCTTACAGGAGTAACTTCCCATTGTCTACACCACTGAAGAAAATGTCTTTTTCTCTAGCAACCACCAACTGCCTGTAGATCGTCATGGAGTGGTGAGACTTTGTGGTTACGCCCACCCGCATCTCCATGACAGAATGTTGATGGGTCCGACCTGCAGGTCTTGTGTGGGTCAACCCAGATGCTCTGAGTTCAAGAAGGCAATGGCCACATCATGACCTAAAGACAGCATTACACAACGTCCTGTCCTCCAGCTCTTCACGTCTCTCTGCTCTCTCTCATTCTGCTTGCTTGGCCTTGGAAGAGTGGTGCAGATTATCCACTTATGGCTTCACATTCAACAGTCACTTATTCTCTGGACTTTGACCACTTTAGAGTCTGCAGTTATTGCTGTTTATTACAAGTAGATGTTTATTTGATCAATGCTGTCAGCTTCACCAGTCTATGAGCATAAACCCAATAATTTAGGAGGCATTTTAATGGGTCCATCATTGTCCATTTAGCACAGCAACAACAGAAGCTTCCTCACTAGTGCCCATAGGACCTTCTCAATGCTGGGCTGTTGACTAGATTTAGAGTGTAAGGTGGAAGTTCTCTTAGGAGTAGTGGACCTCAAATTCAACCAGTAAACAATTGGTTACTCCCATAACAGACTTGTCACTATTGCATCACTTGGGTGAGCATCACATCAGGTTGTTTGCTGCTGAGTAGCTTAGACCACAAGTTGCGTGGACAGATTTCGGTCATTTTCCTTGAGTTGCTCATGTAGCACCTTTTGGCACTAGACTGACTCTCTTCCAGATTCCAGCCAGGGCACTCCATTTTCTGTACCAATTGCATATGGTGTCTTTGGCAGTAGGGTCTTAACCTTTGGTGAGTTTTCAAGCACTCTGACAGAAATCTATATTCTTTGGGAAAACTTGCAGGTCTTTCTGATCAACAGCTCATTATGGATGCTAACCGCATGCTGGTACTGGGAGTTACAGATCAGCCCCAAGGGAAAAGAAGGAAGAAGAAGATAGGTAATATAAAAGAGAAAGAGAACAGAGAGAGAAGAGGGAGAGAGAGAAAGAGAAACAGGAGAAGCTTAAGGTTAGTCTTCATCATACCCTCTCCAGGGCCCTGTGATTCAGATGCTCCCACTAAGGACCTGATGAAGGTTCAGCCTTTTAGTCTGTATTTCAGGATATAGGATTTTATGGTACTGTTTCCATTTTTTATTTATTTATTTGACAGAGAAAGAGGGAGGGAGAAAGAAAAGGAGAGATTGGGCATGCTAGGGCCTCCAGCCACTGCAAACAAACTCCAGACACCTGTGCCCCCTTATGAATCTGGCTAACGTGGGTATTGGGGAATTGAACCTGGGTCCTTTGGCTTTGCAGGCAAACACCTTAACTGCTAAGCCATCTCTCCAGCCCCTCATTTTTAAAATTATATCTTTTTAAGAATATTGTATTTATTTCTTTGTTAGTTCATTTATTTGAGAGAGAAAGTGAGGCAGTGTGTGGGGAGGGGTAAGAGAATGGGTGTGCAAGGACCTCTAGCCACTCCAAATGATTTCCAGACATATGCACCACCTTGTAACTTGTGTATCTGGCTTATGTGGGTACTGGGAAATTGAATCTGGGTCCTTAGGCTTTGCAGGCAAGCACCTTAAGCACTAAGCCATCTCTCCAGCCCGATTATATCTTTTTAATTATCTTACCTTGTATCAGGTTTTCTTATGGTGAGGAATGGCCCTTTGATGAGTTATTCCTCCACTGACTAGGGAGCTGCATCTTACCAAGCTGGAGCAGGGTTCTCCATGGAACTGTAATGCAGTAATTTTGCATCCACGACATGAGTCTGCTTATCTCATAGCTGAAATGCACTAGCATAGGAATCAGGAAGTAGAAGTGGAGATTGAATCACCCACTATTACTAGCAGAAGTCTTTTTCTTCTCCTGTGCTGATGAATTTGGGGTCTACTGGACCAGAGGTCCATTTTCAAACTGAAGAATGCCTGCACTAGACACACAGTAATGATTCCTTTGAAATGGAGATAACGATTGCCGCCTTGCCACTTTGGACACCATGCCTCTGGATTGACAGGCAAGGGGAGTAGTGCTGAAGGGACTCACTGATCCTAGCTACGAAGAAATAACTGAACTACTAGTTCCCACGAAGGGAAAGGAGCCATGTGTTTACAATGCAGAAAACCATGCAGTATCTTAGTTTTATCACGCAATGGAAAACAACAGCCTAGTTCACATGGAACTAGGCATGACCTGAACCTTTCATGAGTGAAAGTTGGGCTTATCTCACAGAGTTAAGACAAAGCAAATCAAGACAACAAGGTGGAAATTCCTGCTAAAGGTAAAAGAATAAAGACTGGGAGAGTGGACGAAGGTACCAAGATCAGCTGTGACCCCATGACCAGTTCTATAAACATGAACTATCTCCTTTCTATTTTGCTTTGAATATGTGTGCATGAGTACCATGTAATACAAGATATGTACAGTGAAGAGTTATAGGACTTAAGTTAAGGGATATCAAGACAAAGAGTTAAGTATCACTAAAAGCCTCCCTACTACAGGGTGGGGAAATGGTGAGTATGGATTGAGCTGTACATAACATATTTGTGTCATGTTAGGAGAAAATATAATCTTGTTATGATCTTAATCTGATGATGAAGTGTGGTTTAAGGAGATGGGACACATGCCAGTTGTAATGACTGATTTCCTGTGACAACTTGACTGAGCCATAGCATGCTAAATACTTACCCAGATATTTTGAATATTTTTCTAAAGTGATGTATGTGTTTGTTTTTTGGTACTGGAGATTGAACCTAGGGCTTCATGCCTGTTAGGTAAGTGCTCTACCACTGAGTTATATCCATAGTCCTATAAGATTGTGTGGCTAACATTTGAGTTAGTGAACTCTGAATAAAGCCATTTCTGCTTCATGATGGTGATAGGCCTTGTCAAATCCACTAAAATCCCGAACGCAAAGAAATAAGGAATAAAATCAAATAAAAGGCCAGATTCTTTCAAATATAAAATAACCCTTCAGAATTCTTCAGGACATTTCCCTAGGCTCTTCTAGCAGATACTCTTGGACCCAAACCAACAACATTGACATGCATTACTCCGTAAATTGTCAGTCTGCTTACAGATTTTGGATATGCCAACTTATGTAGTCACTTCAACCCATTGGCTAATTTGTTGTAATAAATGCTTGCTTAGACACACACACACACACACACACACACACACACACACACACACATGGATCTGCTTCTTTGAAGAATGTAGATTAATATAAGGTGTAATTTTAGGTCATGACTACATTGTAGACCTTCTTGTTCATTTTTCCAAAGCTCTGTGTTTCTTTCTCTTTGGCCCTCTGTATTCCCATTCTCTTTACTTCCTTCCTATCTCCTAAATTCACAGTATTTACCAAAGATAGGCAGTCAGCATCCAGATTCACTTAATTCTGCTCTGTGAATCTCAGCTCCTATCATATTTTGCCCACCATCAGAACAAATGCTTGAATGGATGGGGTCCCTAGCTGGAAGGACGGATTATATTTCACCTCTCTCTAGGTCACCCTGAAGCTCCTTCTCAGAGGTGAATGGGAGGCAGACCAGAGCCAAGAGCACATGAGGGGTCAAGGACTCCCCTGGGTATCAAGAAATGGTATTTATGTGATCAAAGTTCCAGTAACACATCTCCAATGTCATTATATGAGGCTTTGCCACAGGGAGACAGAGAATGACGTGTTTTTAGGGTGCTGCCTTTGTAGTAGCCTCAGAACCAAATTTTTTAAAAGTAAAGCAGAATATATGTGAATACTGAAATCACGGACACCCTCATCGCCCACACCCGCTGTGAGTGACTCTTTGAACAGAATTGCTGCTTAGACTTCAAACCACCACTGTGACCTCAAGAGGTTAGCAGGAAAAAAGAGACTCTTTGGGACAGGAACCATAACTTTGGTATAATGCCGTTTAAAGGGTAAGTCTTAGAACCAAATGTGGCTTATTGCAAAAAGTGAGTAAAGATTTACTAAAAATGAGGATAACTCAATGAAATGTAATACTTTTAAATTTCAGATTCATAAAGGCACAGGCAGACCTAACTGCAGTAAAATATTTTACAAGAATAGACACCATATTCTTAAATACGACTAAGTAAGTCACCTTTTCATGCTTGATCATCTTAACATCAGGCATTTTTTTAAACTCATAATTATCTACAGATATGCATCGGTGCTGTGGATAAAGAAGTAGGCTACATGAAATATTTTAAGCCCACGTAAAGTACATAAGGAAGCAACTGGCATGCATGAAACACACAAAAATGCATGCATGTACACATACACCCATGGATCCAAGAGGCAGACACCCAGCCTCATGCTAACATAGAGCTTTTTAAAAAACTGCACATAGAATCTATGACCCAGGAAGAAAGGTCTCTCAGGATGGTGTGCCAGAATACAAGATATGAGGGCCTATCCTGATGACCCTTCTGGCTGAACACTAAAACTACTCTGATTTTAGCTCTAAAATTACAAGACATTAAAGAGAAATTGCCACTTGATATCTCACAGGATTGTATTTTTATGGCTATTTCTGTCCTCTTTCTCCAAAGGGATAAATTTTTATCTTTAAATATTTAACCACAGAAGGACTGTCTCTTCTTCTGAAGCGAAGACACTGAAATGATTGTGAGAATGGCTATTGCTTTGATAAAGATCAAAGGTGAAAGGGATGGAAAGAGGGAGAAAAGGAGGTAAGGGAAAGCAGGAAAGGAAAATTTAGTCTCTGCCATTAGGTGTGAAATACACAGGTGTATCACCATCTTCTCCCCTCAGAGAAACATCACCATAACACCATGTGCATTTTCTCTAAAGTTGTCATTCTGGCTGTGTTCAAATAAACTAGAACAACATGGAATATTTTGTACACAATGACTGGATCTATAATAATAATATATCTTTTCTCAATATAGCAGATGCTTTTAGATTTTTCAATTGAACTATTAACAAAAATATAACTTGATAGGAAAACTTAAAGAAAATAATTCTAGTCACTTTTGATGAAAACTTATTGCAAAAATACTTACATGATGCTCACAGTCTCAAGTGAGTGATTTTATCATTCCAAGCTGTTTAAAATAATCAGTTTCATAAAACTTTAATGGTTGCCTGTTTCTCTCTATGTATTTATAGTGAAGCCTCCTCATTCATTTACAAAGACACATTAAACTCTCAACAACCTGAATTATTCAATTGTCAAATGTGACCAAGTTGATTTTATCTTAACAATATAAACTATGCTCTGTAGACATTTCTAGGCAAATTTATGGTTTGGGTCAGACCTTGAATATGGAGAGTTCTAAATATTGTTGACATGTATTTATGAAATGTAATTAACTTTTACTACTAAATTGACCATTTTACTCTCATACTGCTCAAAAGAGTTCAGATTTTTAAGACTGTGTGTGCATGTGTGTGTGTTCATGTTCATGTGTGTGAATCTGGACCCACACATGCCACAGCATGCATGTGGCGGTCAGAGAACCTCAGATATTGGTCATTAGCTTCTACTTTGTTTTAAGGCAGGGCCTCTTGTTCACCACTGCATTCACAAGGCTAGCTGGATCATGAGTTTCTCAGGATTATCCTGTTTCTGTCTTCTATCTCACCAGGGTCCAGGGATGATAGATATGCACCACCACATCTAGCTTTATGTGACATGTGGGATCCACACTCAGGTCCTCACATTTGTATGCAAGCTCTTTACTCATGAAGCCATCTCCCAGCCAGCCTTCTGGATGTTGTTGTTGTTGTTAAGTAAGTTAACTATTGTGACTCATGAACTTTAAATACAGAGAGACACTGCTGAGCTTTTGAAAATTGTCTGATTTAGTTTCTACCATGGCAGGATCATCAATACATAAGACCAAGAAACGTGTGTCAACACAAAGTATGTTCCGTTAGTGATGAATTCATGAATTGGTGACCAGGTTCTATACCTTTATAGCTTTATTATTATTATTATTCCCTGGGTTGATTACATATAGTCTAATTTATTACAATGAAGCCACATGTGTATAACAAATAGGTCATCTGTAATAAGCAAGATGGAAAAGCATGTTCCCTCTACACAGGTGGATGATAGCATTAATACCAAATAATATACCATTTCTCTTCCTACTTCATATTTTAAATTTGCATTTTGTTGTCAGGCTTCCTGCCAGTAGGCTACATGGGTTGCAATGGAGTCTTGTTGATAATTCCAAAGGTGAGTTAATTAGGGCTTGCAGTTTGGAATGTTATCAAGCTGCTGCTTAGATACCTATGTGCTTTCCGTACAGGTGTGAAATATTGACAGCAAATTTTAGAAGTGTGATGACATTTTTACTTTCACTTACTTGATTAAATTTTGATATGACTCATGCTTCCAGGGGAAGGAAAGGAAAACTATGTTCCAAAAGTTAGCAACCATGAGAAAATATCCAGAGTAAAATAGAAATGTAATATTAGAACTACTAACAAAACCTTTGTGGAACTCCTTATTTTTTTTTCCTCATTATAGCACAGAGCTTGGTTTGGAATTCTACTGATCAAAATAAATTTGTTGCATGGGGCCTTTCATTCATGGGTTCTGAAACAACTGACACTGAAGGCAGGTAACAGGGAATCTTTGTTAGTTCATAATATTATATTAATGATACCATTACTTTTCCTCAGATAATAATGAGGATAATATCAGATAATAATTTCAGCACTATTTATGCAATAATACTCAAATTAGGATAAACGAAAGGCATGAAGAAACCTAAATCTTTATATGTATGTGGTAATATTCCAGTGAGATATTAAATAGAAAAGTTCAATTGCACTATAAATGGAAATACTTCTATAACACATATTTTATACCACAAAACTTGAATAAGTACAGTCTTTTGAAGTAGGTTTATGGTGTTTATTAAGAGCATCTAAATACTCTTCAGGAATTCCCCTACTTTCCCTACTATTCTGCACCATAAGCAGATAAAGAATACATAACCATTAGGTAAATTAGTTACTTTGGAAAATGGCTTCTGTATAATCAGAATTCTCCTTTTCCTCACTTCCTTCAGTCAGAATCAGGCAGAAGCTTCACCCTCATGTCCCAAAGCCTTTCTATAATAAGTGAAGGGCAATTTTGATAAGCCCTCTTGCCTTGTATGAAAGCTTCAACAAATGACCTTTCAATATGTGTGGGAACTTTCCTTATGAGTGACAAAGACAAAGAGAATAATAGGGGTAATGATCATAATGATAGCAGCAAAATTAAGGGTGGAATTATTTTTCAAAAAACAAATTCAAATTAAATTGATAGAAAATTTCCCAGTGACTGGCCCTCTCACCTATTTGCAGGAGGGCAGAATCTTCACGTGGTTCCAGTGAAGCCACAGATGCGGAGATAAGGGCATATGTTTTGATTGGAAGGCCATCTCAGAAAGCAAAAGTGAATTAAAGACAATTATGACAAATATGTAAATGTCTCAGCCTATTATGGACTGTGTCTCCACAGGGGTTTCATTCTGCCAGGGCCTCTGAGAAGCATACCAAACACTTTCCCTCTGGCCAAGCAAGACTCTCCAATAGGAACTACAAGTCCCTACTTGCTGTTGTTTCAGGGTTGCTCCTAAGAGCAATAAATTCCCTAAAATTTACTGAAGTGCTTTCAGCAAAGCCTAGCTAAAATGCTAGTATATCTGAGAAAACTTAGGTAATAATGGTTGAAAGATATATACTCAAAATGCAGCTGAAAGATTTAGTGGAGATGGGGCACCATTTCTCAGAGAGATGTCCATGTCCACAAGGAACCAGGAACTGCAGAGGATGTGATTAGGAGTGCCCAACAGCACAATGAAGCAGTTAAAGATATTTAGAAAACAAGAGTGCTTTAGAAGCTTTGCTGTGGTGGTGGTTGTTTTTCTTTTTAATTTAATCTCAACCATATCTTTCTCTCCCTTACTCATTAATGACTGGTATTTTCTCTCACTTATTTTGATTTGCATCAAAAAATAATTAAGCAACGATAGACTTGATTGTATTTCCCTAGGAAAGGATAGAAGTTTAAAGAAGAATTCTTACCCCTAGCGCAGACTGATGTTTTGTCATTATAATTCTGGTTTTCTTTAATAAGGCACCTGTTATAGTTACCTTTTGGTTGCTAGGACAAAGCACCTGATCAGAAGCAGCTGATAGGAAAGTTTTTCTTTTGGATTATAGTCTCAAGGGTATGTTTCATGATGGCAGGGAAAAGCATGGCATGAGCCAAGGCTGGACATCACCTCTGTCACAAGAGAGTGAGCCAGTCACTGGCAAGGGGGAAGATAGCTACCACAACCCAAAGCCCACTCCCAACAACACAGCAGCAAGGCTCATCTCCCAAACTGCTATCAGCTAGTGACCAAGCATTCCGAACACATGAGTGTATGGGAGACATCTGATTCAAACCACCACTGTATATGATCTTATCTCCAGTGAAAATGATGGCAGACCACAACATGATCAAAATACACACAGCACAAAGAAATCAGGTAAAAATCTACAACATTTGTGGTGCCCTGACTTGGACTGGCAAACATTCCCTTTCACCTCTTTCCACATAGATGATATACTGTCATAATGGTAACCTCCAGTGAATTGTGCCCCAGGTTTAATACCAGTGGGTATTGACTATATAAACTGATTTGGCTGATGATATGGTAACAACCATGTTGCAGGGTCTGGGGATATGGCTAAATGGTTATGGTTAAAAGTTCTTACTTGAAAAGCCTGCCAGCCAGGGTTCAGTTCCTCAGTAGCCACATGCAGATGCTAGATGAACAAAGTGGTGCCTATATCTAGAGTGTTAGATTGCAGAGGCAAGAGCACCTGGCACAACCATATTCATTCTCTCTCTATCTTTCTCTCTCTCTCTCCTTCCCTCTCTCCTTGTTCTAGTTCTTGTTTTACTTGTCATTTTACCAATTATTTTTAGAATGCCTCCATGAACAGCAGTCACCACAAAAACATACTATAGAAAAATTTAGGCTAAACTACTAAAGGAGAAATTCTGAAGGAAGAGAAACCATCTTAGATTTCCCAGCACCCTCTGAGGTCTTATATCAAGAAGATACTTATGTGATCTGAGTCATTCCAAGTGAAGCAAAGGAACTACCCGAAAACGTGATATCCAATAGCACTTTGACTAGTTTAACATGCTAAGACTGTGTAGTTTGTTTTGCAGCAGCATATAACATAAAGAACTGGTGTAAGAAATAGAATTGTGGGCTGGAGAGATGGCTTAGCGGTTAAGGCACCTGCCTGCTAAGCCTAAAAACCCAGTTCCAATCTCCAGGTCCCACGTTTAGCCAGATGCAAAGTGACTCAAGGGTGCAATGCCGCACTTGCCCACAAGGGGGCACACACATATGGATTTCGTTCACAGCAGCTGAGAGACTGCTGGCGTGCCCATCTCTATCTATCTCCCTCTCCCTCTCTGCCTGCCTCTCTCTGTGTCTTTCTCCAAAAATAAATAAAATAATTTTAAAAATTTAAAAAGAAATAGAATTGTAAGTAATAAAAAAACTGAAATATATGGTATTTACTTTGGTAACAGGAAATGAGTAAAGGATGTGAAAAAATGGCAGAGTTTGTTCAGTAGAGACTTCAACAAGTATTGAAGAAGATATGATGATTGAGGATATAGAAAGGCCAACCTTCTATAAATAGAAAGAAAAGTGGCATCACTGATATCATTGAAGAGAGAGATTTTACTTGAGGAATTTGCATGTATTTCCCTGTAGAGGGTTTACATGCTGATTTTTTTTTTTTTTTTTTTTTTTTTAGCCTATAAGGATATGGTATTGCAATAGAGAGATAATCCCATAAATTCATGGGCCAGTTATCCTAGTTAATATAGCACTGAACAATGAGAAACTCTTCCTCAAACAAGTCGAGGCACTTGGAACACTAGGACCAACACCTACGGTTGTCATCTGCCCTCCTGGGACCATTCTCTCTCTCATCTCTCTCACACACACACTGAGAGAGAGCGAGAGAGAGAGAGAGAGAACTAAAGATAGAATATGGAAAGTATTGGTTTATAAGTAGGACTTATAATGCTCATTTTTTACTCAGAACTTGAAAGAAACACAAGTCCTATTTTCAGATTTTCCATGATGAAGATAAAATTCAGAGTTTTGTCACAAAAATATGACTTTGAGAGCATTGTAAAATCAAAGATAATGGTATAATATATTCTGCTGAACGTTGAAAAGACCTGGGGCTGGGGCTACGACTCGGTGGATAACATACTTGCATACAAACTGGAGGAGTTGCTTTTGGATCCACAAGATCTATTGATGTTTCCAAAGACTCCATTAATTCATGCTTCTGTAGACTCAGGCTCCCAGATGGGCTTTTGGCCATGTGACTGGGTTTGCCAGCAAGAAACATTATCAAAGTAAATACTTTAGGGTCTGACTTCTTGGAACGTTTTCCCTTGGAAGCTATTTTCTTTCTTTCAAAAAGATTAGACATGAGTACTAAATCATTCAAATCCTATGGTAAGAGGCTTGGAAGATTGGAAATGATCTCAGGAACTCTAGTCCTACCAAGCTATATGACTGCAGTCACACCACATGGAGTCAAAAAACTTACCCAATGACAGAAGTCTCACAAATCCTAAACCTTCCATGCTCTAAGACTCTATATTTTGGGATAATTTGTTTTATACCCCTTGATAACTGAAGCACTAATAAGAGACTACAAAGGGCCAATGGGCCTGTAAGTTGTATAGGGATCTCCCAAGAATGCAGCTTTTCTTACTCATGCTAGGTGAGCTTTTTGGTATAGCAGTTGCCTTTGTGTCATTCATGTTCCTGTAAGTAATCTCTTACTCATACTTACTTCACTAAGCCAAACAAATAAATAAAATGTGAGAAGCACTATCTCCATGAAGAACAATGTCTCCCAATCTCATCAATCTTGGTTCTTAAGATGTTGCATCTAGCAAATTTCTATTCCATAACTAACAAGGTCTTAAGTTAACCAATTTGATGTGAGGGGATGTGGCTGTCTTAATTCCAGCCTGAACTTTATGGTCATTGTGTTTAGTTATTACTCTGTGGCTGAGACAAAATACCTGACAGGAACAGCTTAAGGAAGGATGGATTTAGTTTGGTTCAGAGTTTCAAAAGGTTGCAGTCCACCATAGCCAGAAAGTCATATAGTGGTAGTATCTCTGTGCATGCATGGAGGAGCATGTGGGAGAGGACACATACTGTGGACTAGGAAGCAAAGGAAATAAGCCAGACCCAGAAATAGGTACAATCTTCAAAGGCCTGCACATAGGGTTCTACTTCCATTGCCAGACTCCAATTCCTAAAACTTAATGACATTCAAAATAGTACCACAAACTAGAGTCCAAGCACTCCAAATGTGTGTCTATGGAGCACATTTTTATCTAAAGCATAAAAGGTATTCAATATTGCCAATATCCCTTTAAGAACTTCTGTCATTCTCCATATAAAGTGCATTTTAAAGGATAGCCACTCTTATTTATTTATTTATTAGAGACAAAGAGAGGGAGAGAGAAAGAGAGAGAGAGAGAGAGAGAGTGAGGGCATGCCAGGGCCTCCAGCCACTGCAAACGAACTGCAGATGCATGTGCCACCATGTGCATCTGGCTTACATGGGACCTGGAGAATAGAACCATGGTTCTAAGGCTTCACAGTCATATGCTTTAACCACTAAGCCATTTCTCCAGACCTAAAGTGCTTTTTTAGGTACCTATTACTTCTTTATCTTGGGCTTCAGAACCAGTGTCCTGGACCAGGGTGCTCTAAGTAAGATACCTAAAGCATGAAGTTAAGGAAACAATTCAGTGTTATGCAAGTGGAGTCATCGTACTTGCAAAACTTGAAAGTAGTTCCTTTTAAAAAAAAAATATTTAAATATTTATTTATGAGAGAGGAGAGAGAGAAAGGATGTACTAAAGCCTCCTGCCACTGCAGACGAACTCCAGACACATGCACCACTTTGTGCACCTGGCTTTATGTAGGTATTAGGGACTCAGACTCAGGCCATCAAGATTTGGATGCAAGTGGCTTTAACTGCTGAACATCTCTCCATCCTAAAAGTAGTTCCTTTTGAACTTTGCCCATAGATAACCTCTCTTGCCTCATGGAAGTTCTGTCCCAGAATGAAATAGGTGAAGCACATCTGTCCCACCAGACCTTAAATTATATGAGGGGGAAGTTTATTCACTAATGTGTTGTGGTTGTTTCTCTGCAAAGTGACAATACAAAAAAAAAAAAAGTCAAATCATGAATTCTCCATCATTATATTCCCATTCAGTTATAGGTTGTTATCCTAAATTCATATGAAGTCCCAAGTTTATATGATGAAGTTCTCACTTCCCTGTGATTATATTAAGAAATAGGGACCTTAATAAGCTGACTGATGTTATTATATTATATTAGGCCTTGTGTCTTTGTGGCTTAATTCAGATGACCCCATAAACTCATGGATTTCATAAGTGCTTGGTCTCATTCTGATGGCTATTTGGCAGGAGGAGCCTTGTTGTAGGAATCTCTCTGGTTTATTAGCACCTAGCTTGCCAGTGTTAGTCCACCTCACTCTCTTGCTGCTGTTTTCCACCTGCTGTGGGAGAGGGGTTGTCCAGCCTCGGTTCATACCATGCTTTCTCCTGCCATCATAAAGCTAACCCTTGAGATTGTGAGTCAACATATAAACCTTCCTCCCATCAGCTGCTTTTAGTGAGGTGCTTTGCTCCAGCAACAAGAAGATAACAATAGTCCTTGTAAGAAGAGAAGGACTCGGGGATGGTGGCCAACGCCTTCAATCCTACAACTCAGAAGGCTGTGATAGGAGAATCCTTGTGAGTTCAAGACCAGCCTGAGACTGCATACTGAATTCCAGGTCAGCCTTGGCTACAGTGAGACCATCACAAAAAAAAAAAAAAAAAAGAAAGAAAGAAAGAAAGAAAGAAAGAAAGAAAGAAAGAAAGAAAAAAGAAAAGAAAAGAAAAGAAAAAGAGTGAGTGAGTGAGAGAGAGACAGACAGACATACAGAAGGAAACACATATAGGGACTCCTTTCTTTTCCCCTACACAGAGGAAAGGACATTTCAAGAAAGAAGCTGCCCGACAGCCCGGAAAGAGACCTCACCAGAAACGTTGGTTTTAGATGTCTTATCTCCAGAGCTATGGAAAAAAATACATTCCATTCTTTCAGTCATTGTCTAGGGTAATGGAAGCCCTAACGCATCCACATTCAGCATGGTGTAAAACACATGTTTGAAGTTGGTTGCACAAGTAAGAGTGTGACATTGTTCTTTCTCTAAGCATGAAATATCAAGTATTATTTATAAGGCCCCCAAATCCTGTATGCAATAATGAAAAGTGCCTGCAAACTAGTCATGTACTATAAATTATACCTGTTAAAAACTCATTTAGGTTTTTATTTTGAATCACAGCCTTTGTCTGAAACAAACTCGTAGAGATACCATGAGCATTGACATTGCCTTTCTCTAAGGTGCGCCTCCCACACTTCTGATCTTGCATATCAGTCTTCTCTAGGATTTATCTAGTAGGTTCAAATGGAGGCATGGTGTCTTCAAAATGTTACCAAGATATTAGTAATTATAATAAAAAGGAACATAGTAGTGCAAACGGTACAGCCAGTGTTGTGCGGGGGGAGATGAGTGAAATGAGAGGCTATGCAGCCATGTTCGCCACTCTGCCTGCCAGTGTTGACAGTGACACAGGAACTCCAACTCATGCTTTTCTCAGCCGCTAAAAGGAGACATCGAACTACCGATTGTTGAGCCATTTCTTCTTCTAAGGTTTGGTGGTTCCTGTAACTCTAAGTCCTAGTACATGCATTTGCCTGATTATCTGATTTATTTATCTGGAAACATTATTTGTCAGTGCTTTGGTCCACTCTTGCAGTATAGTTTATGCATTTTTTTGTTTCTCTCTGTAAATATCTGGTATTCATTTAAAATAAATCTAGAAATTAGGTATAATTTTTCTCAGAATTTTTGAACATGAGAAACTGTACAAGAGTGCTACATAATTAAGTATCATTTATTTTTACACTGTTTAAGCAAGCTACAGATACTCAATTGCCATTGAAATATTTTTGTAAACCATGCAACCTTTTCCACAAAAGATAATTATGAAATAGCTAACATGCATTTGACCACAACCAATAAATAATTTATGAACTGGGTGTTTGAAATTATGCAAATATTCTAAATACTTTTTGTTGCCTGTACATCTGAGTAAGTATGATTCAGAAGAAAGTGTGTGATGGATTAATACATTCAACATTGGAGAGATTTGCATTTCTACAGAGTTCTTTTCTTTGCTGGCTCCTACTATCTTTAGTATCATGGCTCAGAAAACAAGCTTGACAATACTGTCTCTAAATGTATTTGAATATCCTGGCATCCCTATTCATCAGCCTCTTTGATGCTTTAAATGTCTTTTGCTTTCTTTCCAGAACACTTTATGAAGGCACAGAGATATCTTTTAGTAGCATATCCAACTATCTTATAATACATACTAAATGAAGGGGGAGAAAGGAGGCCTTTAAATATTTTATATATCTGAGATAAGCGACAGTAGAATCTGGCTGGAGTAAGTTGCCTAACGGGTTCATTACTGCGAGCATGTAGAATCCCCATACGCACAGCTGTGCTGGATGGCATCAGTGACAGGGCCTAGAAACTGTTGACTTCATAAATTCCCAATGCAAAATGAAAATCTTATTGACACCTACGTACAACCTGGTGGGAAACCCAATTTTAACAGTTTTTTGCATCACTTCTCATATACTAGATTATGGGAATGTCTTTGATTTGGGATTATAGTCTAGTATAAGGTGCTTTTATCATCTTAATAAGACATAATCTAAAAAAAAATGTATTTCAATACTACTAAGAAGTCCGAGGGTCATTGTATGTCATTTCCACATCCCAGCGTTGAAAGTGAATCAACATATACTTGACTCCCATTAAGCTGCCAGTTTGCATGGCATTTTCTCATGTTATCCATGAAGAGTGAAGAGAAAACACAAGTGTCCAAGGGGTGTTGTTAATAAAGATACTTAGATGTCCCTGGTCACTTGTACAAGAAAAGATTCATTATTTGTGTTGCTTGTAAGTGTGCTTGGGTTTCATTTGACAACTTTACTTCATGAGATGTAATACATGATCAAAATGTCATCACATAAGGTAATACATATACTGGGAGACTTTACCTCCCATTTGTTCTAAATCCAATGAGTATTTAAAGGGTGAGAGTAGAGGGGCTGGGGAATGGCTCAGTGGTTAAAAGCACTTGCTGCTTAAGCAAGAGAACCCCACCCCCATGCTGGAGATCACCAAGTTTGATTCCCCAGAACCCAGGTTCAAATCTGGCTGCATGCTGTAAGCCAGTACATGGAGGGGAAAGACCAGAAAATTGTTGGGGCTCACTGAGGCACAGCAGCTCAGGGTCAAAGGCAAGACCCCATCTCAAGAAGACACATGGATGAGGAGTGAGAGAAGGACACTGAAATTCTCCTCTGCACTTGGAACATGTGTACACTCATGGGATGTGTGTATCTGCACATGCAAATATCCCACACACCCTACTGCACATATACTCTACACACACACATGCAAAAAAAAAAAAAAAAAAAAAGAAAGAAAGAAGAAAAGCCAGAAGAGAGAGTTACATATCACGTAGTATAGACATCTGAGTATTGTCTTGAAAAGTCATCTTCCTGTGATGTACTTTGCTTAAGAGCTCCCTAACATTTTGCGTATATCCAAAAAGATAATTCCCATCAGATGAGTTTATGTTTCCACTATTATCCGTGCTGATTGCCTCCAAAGGAAACAATTTCACACAATCCTACTGAATCGTCACTATCCCAGAAGCTGCAGAGCAATCACTGGGTTTAACTGTCAATCCAAACACATGATTTCCCACAGTACATCCTTACACTTTGTCCTGATCACACCCTCAAATAGCTTCCCCTCCACCCAATCCATATTGAGTGGTTTTACGTGTTTGTGTACTCTGCTGCCCTGAAAACCGAAGCCCCAGTGATGACTAGACAAAGCACCCGGTCCCTCTGGCACTGATGGGAGTAATATTTGCTTGTTTGGTTCTTTTTCAAAATGGGCCAAGTCTCTTCTTCCATGGTGACATGGCTCAGAGTCATCCATTTGTCCCACCTACTCCCAAAGGGAAAATGATGACTTGATTTCTTCCATTTATTTTCTTAATGTATCACTAAACAATAAAGCCAATGAGCACATCAAAATCTATTTGCCCAGGGATCACTTACTCTCTTTCTACACATAATTCAATGGTCAACTTTAAAACAATCTGTTTTATTAAAGTACTCCATTCTAACAGTGTGAAGGGCTAGAGCAGCATTCTGGCTGCTTACAACTTCTATTACACATTTTATCAGGCAAGCTATCTATCCCGGATTTCTTCTCTTCAAAAAAAAAAAAATTAATGATCTGAGGTCACACTTCTTAAAAAGAATGAGGTCTAGTTTTACATAAGAAGGTCCAACTGGTAGAGTTTTATTTTCTTTTCATGCTCAGACCTCACAAACCAAGGACCACAGTCTTCAAATAGAATTCCTTGTTAAAACTGAACTCAGAAAAGAAGGTTATTCTACTTCAGAATTTTAAATAAAGCTTCTACAACAAAGTTCAGTGTTTCAAAGCTTAAAATAAATCGGAATTAAAGCAGCACTTCACTAACGTGTTTAAATCAGGTTCCAAATCACCTCCTTCTTGAAATATGGCCCAGCATTTTAGAAGAGAGCAGTGTAGAGCTGGCAGTGCATCTCAGAGTGGGGTCTCGGACCACCTGCCTGGCAGTCACCCTGAGGAATCACTAAAAGCAGATTCCTGGGCTTGACCCTGTCCAACTGAATCAGACTCTGCAGGTGGGCCTTGAACCGATGAACTCCTAACACATTCCCTGTGTGACTCTCACATCCACTGCCCCATAGTTCTTTGAGTTCACTGCTGGGCATCCACTGTCTTTGCCAAAGGATTCCAGCCAGCATCGATTCTTAGCCTCTTCAATTCTTCAATTTCAGGCGGCTTGGTGCTTTTAAGTTGAACCTTGCCATCACCTCTTTGAGGCCAGGATTTTGCTAAGAAGATTAAGGTCCCTCCTGATAGTTAGAACTTTTGTCTCCCTGCTGTCAGCAACCAAGGATGCTGGCAAGCGCTGGTCTCTCACAGTAACATTTAGTGCCGGTCAACACACCGTATGGGCTAACATCTGAGCCCAGAAGTAGGAAAGGCGAATATAAATAGATTTGAATTGGGGTTGGACAAGAATTTGGCAGGCAAAAAAATGACTGTGTGTTGATGGGGTGGGAAAGGAGGGCTGCCAATTCAGGGATCCGTGGTCGGGCAGCTTCCTGACCCCAGTCCACTCTAGGAGAGAGAAGTTCCCGTCTGCTCTCTGGACTTTGAGCCTTTGGCTATAATTAGGGAGGTTACTGCTTTCCCTGGCTTCTTCCATATGCGTGTTAGTTGTGTTTGGCATTAAACAGCAGTGTTTGAAGAGTGTCTGGCCCCCACCAGCATTTATTTGAGGCAGTCAGTGGAAAAAATGACAATGGTAGCTGGCATAGAATTCAGGTGTTAAAATACCTTTATTAAAATAGAGGAAATTGCGCCTATTAGGAAGTGACCCCCAAGCTACCAAACTTTTATGAGACTGGTGGGTGGTGGTGTCCCTTCTTGAAAGCATACTGTAAATTTCCTTATGTCTTGCATGGTAGTTAACTACAGAAATGGGTGCATTTAGTAATTTCAGATTTTCAGTGCTATTTTTATCACAACTCACTTTGTATAGTATCAGAGCTGTGACTTGGCATGTTTCAATGAAACTTTTTTTGTACGTATTTAGCTTAAAAATAAAATTTGATGGGATTGGGGGGAGAATCTATGCTACTGGCACTACCCCATTTGCAGTGCAGGAGGTGAAAGTCAAACTCTGGACGCAGCGCCCACACTTGAGAGAAACGGCATGTCTCTTTTTCGTTGGAGGTTGCAGAGGGCTTGATGGCAGTGAGTGAAATGTCTCTGTCATTGTGTGAAGCCAGACCTGGTGTCAGCAGTGACATGTGAAGCAGTAGTTGAAGTGAGCCACGTCCACTCTTCACAGTGCTACAAAACTCCTACAAAATCAGCATGAGGTGCCGGCTTCCCCCCACCAATCCATGAGGAAAAAAAACAAACTTCCTGATTAAAAATGTATGGTTTTATTTTTGTTTTTATTTTTTTTACTTTATGCCCAAACGAAAGAGAATTATTCTCAGGGTGATCACAGAAACCAAGTTAAACGTGTTTTGTTTGGTTTGGTTTGGTTTGTTTTCATGATCTAAAAAAGCACTACAAGTCGGTAAAGAAGTATTTCAGTGCTAGATGTTGGTTTAATGTAGCACTACTAGGGATGCAATTTATTGTGAAACACAGTGATGTATGAAAATCTTCAGCTTTTTTGACAGAATGAGATTATACATCCATCCTTTTCTATGCTTTAAAGAAAGAAACACTTGACTTAGCCTGCTAGTGTTATAGATAAAATCTGTGTATGTCTGCATGGCAATCTTCCTCCTGTTATTTCTACTTTAAGAGACGGCAGTTGGTAGGATAATTTCATTCATAAGGTGTTTCTTGACGAGTAAGGTGGAGGAGGGTCAGGATATGATACTGGAGGTAATTTGTGTCCTGTAGGACAACTTTTCAACTTAGTTTGTCAGTCAGGAGGCCAAAGACAATTTGAATGTGGATAGGATAACATGCAAAGGGTTCAGGTGCCTTTTTTTGCAGAGGGTGAACTATTTTAGAGGGCAGCAGGCTCAACTAGAGTGCATTATTTACATGGATGCTCTGTCTATGCTTGGGATAAGAGTGACTGCTGCCTGACACAGGAATGAATGTACTAGATAATAACAGCTTCCCATGTCCTGCCTTCTCTTCTCAAGAGTAAAGCAGAGATTATAAGTGAATGATATGGCGTACAAAATAAAAAGCTTTAGAATAAACTTTAAAGAATATAATAATGGGGCTGGAGAGATGGCTTAGCAGATAAAGGTACTTTCTTGCAAAGCTTAATGACCTGAGTTTGTTTCCCCTGTATCCACCTAAGCCAAATGCACAAAGTGGCATGCACATTAGGAGTTCTTTTACTGATTCCAGACACCCTGGAACAACCAATCAATCTCTCTCTCTTAAATGAATAAAAAAATTTAAAGAAAAGAAATCCATTGCTCACAATCAGACAAGGCAACTCTTAAAATCTACCAATTTATTTAGTCTACCACTATATTAAAATTAATTATAAAAGTTTGACTTTTAGTTTTATGGAGATAGGAAACTATGAATAAACACACATATTATTATGAATATCTTCTACCTATAACTTAATACCTTTCAAATCAACTCACATAATTATAATCTTTCCAACCTGTCATTCTACAAACAAGAAATGTCCATCAGTAAAGACTTTCCAGGTTTTATTAGTCTTAATAACCTTCATCCATGGAATATCTCTTGAATCATGATGATCTAACATCATTTATGTTTAACGTTAAAATATATGCTACAAAATCTTTAAGAGGATTTCTTAAAAATCATGAATACGCCAGGCATGGTGGCGCACGCTTTTAATCCCAGCACTCCAGCAGCAAAGGTAGGAGGATTTCTGTGTGTTAAAGGCTACCCTGAGATGAGACTACATAGTGAATTCCAGGTCAGCCTGAGCTAGAGTGAAGCCCTACCTTGAACACCCGCCCCCCGAAAAAAAAAAAAATCATGAATCCATGCTTGATATTCAAAACAAATTTTAAACAATAAATATGATAATATTTAAGTTGTGTATGTGTTTGTACCTGTGTGTGAGGGAGGTGCACATACATATGTGTGTGTGAAGGGAGCAATCAATGTTGGGTATATTTCTGAATCACTTACCACTTTATTTTTTTTTAATGTTTCATTTATTTATTTATTTAGAAGAGAAAGAGAAATAAAAAGAAAAAGAAAAAGAGAATGAGTATGCCAGGACCTCTAGCCACTGCAAAAAAAAAACCTCTAGATGTATGCACCATCATGTGCATCTGGCTTTATGTGGGTCCTGGGGAATCAAACCTGGATCCTTAGGCTCCGCAGGCAAGTACCTTAACTGCTAAGCAGGATCTCCAGCCCATTCACTTTATTTTTTTGACAGTGCCTCCCACATAATGACTGACCTTACTAATTCAACTAGACTAGCAAGCCAGCAAACCCCAGGGATCTTCCTGTGTATGCTTCACCAGTGCAGGGATGGAAGGCAAGGGCTGCCTGCCTAGTGTTTATAGACGTGTAGGAAAGCTGATTTCTGGTCCTAATGAGGGTGTGATGAGCGTTTTCCTCACTCATCTGAGAAAAAGCTGGAAGTTTTGTGACTCACATTTATGACCTATTTTCTTTTCTTATTTTTAAATAACTTAAAAAATATTTTTATTTATTTATTTGCAAGCAGAGAGAGAGAGAGAGAGAGAGAGAAAGAGACAGAGGAATGCATATGCCAGGGCCTCCAGCTGCTGCAAATGAACTCCAGATGCATTTGCCACTTTGTGCATCTGACTTTATGTGGGTACTGGGGAATCAAACCCCGGTCTTCAGGCTTTGCAGGCAAGCTCCTTAACTGCTGAGCCCTCTCTCCAGGACAAAGAACCTTTTTTCTTAGTTATTTTTTATTTGTTTGTTTTGGATCTTTTGTTTTGTCTTGTCCAATCTTCTTAGAATTTGGGAGTGTTCAGCTCTTTTTTGGATAAGCCAAAGTGTCATACTAACTCTAACTAATTAGATTCTGATGCTTAATAACTACCTTGCATTTACTTGTTTGTTGTTTACTTATTTTGAAAGGGTTTCATGTAGTCCAGGCTGGCATCAAATGTGATATGTAGCCAAGGATCAACTTTAATTTCTGATCCTGCCTTTACCTCCCAAATGCTGGTATTAAAAGCATGTGCCACTGTGTCCAGCTTATTTTGTGGGTGCTGGGGGTTCAAATTTGGGTCCTCAAAATTGTGTGGCAAGAACTTTACTTACTGAGCCATTTCTGCTTCCACTGTTTTTATTTTTGAAATTGAACATTTGAAAGACAAGTAGTGTCTAAATCAAAATTTTTGAATATTATTATTGTTCATTAATATGTTTAACTGCATGAAGGACTTTCATTATGATAGTATTCAGAACATTTTTGTGTATATATGTGTGAGTGTTGTATATGTGATGTGTGGTGTGTGGTATATGCACACATCTGCTCAGACAGTTTGCTGATGTGTACGAATGCAGAGGCAGAGAAAAACATCACTTGTCCACCTTTATAAGCTGTTCCACTGTTTCCTGGACATAGAGTCTCTTTTCAAACTTTGAGATGCCATTTTTGTCAGTCTGGCTGGAACAGTGAGACCCACTCATTCTCTGTCTCTGCTCCCACATGACTGGAGGCACAGAGCTGTGTGGTCATGCTTAGCTGTTTAAGTGGGTGCTGGGGAATCACACTTAAGGTAAATCAGGCTCTTCAGGCCCTCGTGGTAACCACTGTCACCTGCAGAGCCACTAAAACAAATCTTTAGTAGTCAGACTATTTGATTAAATGGAGTAATGCAGAACCAAATCATTTTAAATAATACATGTTTCTGTCATAATATACCAAAAGACAGGTGTTAATACTGAAATATGCATCAAACCAGGTAAAAGAGTAAAAAATGCATGCAGAAACATTTATATGCAAAAGCTTAGAAATATTTAATGCTTACTCTGTGCATTGTAATATATCAAGTATTAAAGAATATCCAAGAGATCATAGCAGTGTTCTTTCCCTCAGTAAACATATAAAATGCATCGGAATGTTCCATGAGGAGTGAAAGGAGAACATGCTATAGAACACAACCAGAGCATCAAACACTGTACAGAAGCAATGCAGATACGGAGAGATCAGCAGATAGAGACGGACAGTGGTCCAGAGTGGACACCCTCAGCACTGGCTATAGCACACGTCTCAAACTAACAACACTCATACATAGTGGTCACTCACAAAGCAGTGCTGAGATGCCTAAATGCCATGCTGATGTGTTTCCAAACTCTGTACAACTCATTCTCCAATAAATTTCAGCACACACTCATTCAGCATGTTTTATGTCAAAGCCAAAAATACTGCAGAGAGTAAATCCTCAAACTGTAAGCCTTGTGGTATTAGATGGAAATGGTGTTTAAACTTTATACCATGAAAAATCATAGATATAAACACTATCCACTTTAGTCTCAATGAAGCAGTCGACTCTCTCTTGGATTGAGTCCCCTGGGTATGGAAAATTGCTAGAATATCGGTTTGGAGTGTTTTGGGGACAGGAGCTGTGCTGCCATTCCTGGTACCTCCACGTAATGGGCTCCGCAGATCCTTCTGTTATTGTTATGCCTGCTAGGAGTCTTTTAATAGGTTATTTAGAAAAAAAGAAAAGAGGACAATTGGCCCTGGGTGGTTTTCAAATGGTGCTATTACTGGTTTGTTTTCATAGATTGGCAGTGTCCTACAGCAGGTAATGTTCAAGCAATAAAATTACAGCTGTATTAACAGCTTCAAATTAGGGGTATTTTTTCACACCATTGTGTGGGTTTTAGTGGTGCAAGAGCGAGTGGTTTTAATTGGACCCTCTTCTGTACAATGCTTTAGGAAAACTCTTCAGCCAAATGGAAGAAGGGGGGGGCAGGGCTAGAGCTTCCTTATTATTGCCTGAAATTTCTGCTCCATATCAACAGAGTTTTATTATGATTTACTCAAAAACTGAAAGTTGTGGGACCCAGTCCTTTTCAATGAAGCTCATTATGATGTCACAGGATCTTACTTGGGTACAAAGTCAGTTGAATTGCCCCAGGTTCTTGAATCATAAGCTGATCTTCTAGAAAGTTGACTGGCATGTTTTGGCTGTATTAGAAAATAATGCAAACAAAATATTTTATAGCTTATAAAATATCCAGACTAAATATGAGAAGGATCTTTTTCGGGGATTATAAAGTACTTGAGGTGAATCAGGAGCTAGGACTCACAAAACATTAAACATGATATCAATAAGCCACTTGATTCATCCAAATAATATGGGTACTAGATGGCCTGTTGATTTACAAAGAAATACTGTCATTGAAAATTCTGATGTCAGAAGTCATGAAAAACAAGGATCAAATGCTTCCTGATAATCATTTTGGGATGAACACATTCCTGACTATTCACTGAAGCAGGTTGATAGACTTTTTAAAAAAGAAACAAATATAGCCTTAATATTTCACCTTTTCAGAAATGTGTCATCTGGACAATTATATATTCAAGGCCATTGCAACAGAGTATGTGCTAAGGTCATATTAGAATGGATTTTATAACCATGAACTATGGGCAAGCTTAATCTCAGAAAAGGTATGAAGTGTTCCTCTGAGTAAAGGAATATATAATTGCGTGAAAATGCAAAGCATCTCTGTTGTTTTTATATGGGTGTAGAAAGAACAAGAAATTTCATCATGGTCATTATGAAATCAAATGTAAATCATAACGGTAGCAGTGTTGTTTGAGAAAGAAGAACAGACAGAATCTAAATTCTAAGATTAAATTGAAACTTCCTTCTCCAAATGTTAAGCTAAAATTATGGGCAAAATTCTTTTCTCACATTTGCATCAAGGGACTTAAGCCTGTGATTCTCTCTTCCTTACAAGACAAGCTCCTGATAGTCCCACATACTTATCAGGAGCAAAATATCGTATTTGACATCTGCAATATACATCTTTGTTGAACTTTTGTCCTGAAACAAAGTACAAGCCTATTTTATATTGTTCTCTAAGGTCTTTGAAAAGAGTTTGTCTTGTTAAAGCCCCAGAAAATGATGTTGTTTTTCAGAAAGAGTCTGAAAACATTAATCCTATCGGACTATATCAATTAAGATCACGTTACCACACACATACACGGATTATTATATTACAAGGAGACAAAGGCAGGAGGAAGACCAGAAGGACGAGGGGAGGAAGATATAGAGCAGCATTTTGAAGAAAATGACAAGAGGTCAGTCACTATAAAGACTGGAAGCTTTCAAAAGCAATGTGATTCTGAGGATAATGTGTCCTGATGGACTCACAGGGAACAATAGCCAAAAACAGCAAGACTCTCTACAATAAGCACCAAATCTTCATGTTCTCGTTTATAAAACTCACACTCCCCTCTTTTGCTCATTTAATGTGTTTTATTTGACTGTTGAGTGGAGGATTCGACCCTGACAGTTCTCTTCACAGACAGAATGTTAGACCAGAGCACCTTCAGCAAGGCACACAAGACTGGCCTTGGGACCCTGTGACATCTTTGAACTCTGGCTCTTTCCTAGAGCTTGATTAGAGGTTTTATTCTGACTGCCACAGGGAACGGCGATCTCTAATGAGAAACTGTTTCGTGCAGGAGTCATTCATACAAGAAGGAAAGGGACTCTACAAATTAGAAACTAACTTGGCTGCAAAGCTACAGGGTGGAAAAAATCATTTTAAAGAATTGCACCATTATAAGTCACAGTATAATTAGGCATGTGATATATAAAATGAACATAAGACATATGGAGAACAATTTTTGTAGATATTGTTAATATGAATCTGAAATGCCAACTTAAATGTTTTGCTACCTCAAATTCATAATGATATGAGAATTTGAACTAATGAAAATTTTAACATTTGAAAAGGGAAAATATATGTATCACATCTGATATTACTTGTTCTTTTTAGTAAAATATTTTTTTTTTACTTTTAGTTTTGATATGTAAGGTGTCTGGGAAAATGTTTTGTCTATTACTTGTGCTATTTCCTGATAGTATTAATATACAGAATAACATGAAAAAGAAATTTTGTAAAGGAAAAAGTGCAAACGTTTTCTATAAAGTATCCTCTCTGGTCTCATATGATGTTATTGGACATGAGCGTACCTTGTGCATGTATTCAATTCTGAAAATCTTTCTTTCAAAATAAAAACTAGGGGCTGTGGAGATGGCTCAGTGATTAAATTGCTTGCTGTGCAAGCATGAGGACTTGAGTTTGGATCCCCAATACTCACCAAAAATGTGAGGTATGGTGGCGTACAGCTGTAATCCCTGTGCTGGGGTTATAGGGGATCCCTGGGGCTCGCTGGCCAGCTACTGTTGTCAAATCAGTGAACCTACACTTAGTGAGAGACCATGTCTAAAAAAAAGGTGCAGAGCAACACTGGAAGACACTTTAAGTTGACTTCTAGTATCCACATGCACACACATGTGCACCCACACACACAACCACAAACATGCATGCACATATGCACACACCATGCACACAAACACACGTACAAAACAAAAACTGGAACTAGAGATACAAAATATTCAATTAATCTGGTGACTATCACTCACAATTACCAATGGCAGTATTCAATTAGATTAAAATGTCACTGATGAATAGCTATCAAGTTATTCTATAGGCATTAATACATTTTAAGTTATCATATGGTTCTTGCATATAATTAGCTAGACTGTCTATATAAATAGGCACCATGATATTGTCACATTCACAATTTCCAAAGAAACTACTAAATTGATTGGGGACTAGGATAAGAACCAGGGCTGGAGGTTTCTGTGGTTGGCTGCTAACACAGAAGGTCAACTTAGAACCATATTCTTTTTATCTCTGTCAGGATTCCAATGCTTTGAGCCATTCAGGAAAACAAAGTTCAAAGTTTTGTATAAGCTCAGGCATTGCTTATATGGCCTGTAACGAGACCAACCCTGCAGGAATGTGTTAGGACATAGCATGCCTCCTTCTCACTTGGCCTGGCATCCTAGCAAATTGATTTCTCTCACCACTGGAAGGCAAACGCTTACTGTGGGCTTGTCTGTGCCCTAGTTTTTCTCTTTTTCCATTCCCTGTGCTTTACCTATTCGCTATGCACTGAGAGCCTCCTTCCCTTTCTCGTGAGTCATCTTCTCTTCGTTCAGAAAGCACAGGTGAGTGCTAGGAACACTTTATGTCTATGTAGTTACTCAGGCAGGCTGTGTATTTACAGAAAGGAAACTGGTGTTTTAAAAAGAATCTCTATTTTAATCCAGTCCATTCTTCAGAACTAGAAAATGCAATACAAAAATGTTTATTATAAATTAAGCAGTTACCAGTTGAACTCAACTTTAAGGCTAAGATAAAAAATATATAGATTTGAGAGTATAATGAATTAATCTAATTAATTTTAACTTTCAATTATAGTTACGTCTGGGAATTCTGCATCCATAATTCAGTGGTTCTCAATATTTTATCTAATTCCATTCATTTTGACGATTTTCAGCAAAAAGGATTTTTTCTAGTGTTTGCTTGTCAACTAAGATATGAACTATCTTTTCCAGCTTTGAGTCATATGCAAATGTGATAAGCATTCCATGGACATTTTTATATGAAAGGGAAAAATTACATGTGGTTTGTTTATATAAATTTGTTTATACTCTTTCACATGCATTTGTCTAATTTAGTAAGCACTATTTTTTGAGATTCTTAGACAACTTTTATTAAGTTTGTGATGACAAGTACAATGAAAATTACTATCATTTCTAAGACTACAAAAGTATTGGAACCACAAATATTAATTACTCTACAAGACCAATGAATCCCTTGAAGTTTCTAGAAATGAACTGATTAGATATCTGTACACATATTAGAACATTCATGCTGTTTCCAACCCCTGGTTTCCTTTCCTTAGGCATCACCTGATTTCCCTGCAATCACATGCCAGTGTCTGTGCAACGAATACATTGTTTTGCCTTACTTTTCAAAGTATTTTTATTTTTATGTATTTATTTATTTGCAAGCAGAGACAAACAGAGAGAGAAAAAGACAAAGACAGAGGAAAGAGAGAAAGAAAGAATGGGTGTGCTCAGGGCCTCTAGCCACTGCAAATGAACACCACCTTGTGCGTTTGGCTTACATGAATACTGGACAATAAAACCCCACCCCTCACTCCCATGATTAGACTTTGCAGGCAAGTGCCTTAACTACTGAGCAATCCCTCCAGCCCCAGTTTTTCATTTTTTTTTTAAATTTGTAAATTCAGTTAGTTTTCCAGTATATCACTGATTTCTTATGTATTTACTTTTGGGGGTGGGGCACACCAGGACTTTTGGCTACTGTCAATGAATGCAAGATGCTTGTGCCCCTAAATTGAACCTTGGGCTGGCAGGCTTTGCAAGTAAGTGCCTTTAACTGCTGAGCCATCTTCCCAGCCCCAGTTTTACTTTGTTTTGGACATTATGAAGAGGTATCTGTTAACAGTTTAAAAGCTCATTTCTCGTTATTCCATGTTATATTTCTTTCTCTTTAAAAATATTAAATTTATTTATTTATTTGAGAGTGAGACTCAGAAATAGGGGAATAGGAGAGAGAGAGAGAATGAGCCAGAGCCTTTAGCCACCAGCTTTATGTGGGTACTGGGGAACTGAACCCAGTCTGTCAGGCTTTGCAAGTTAGTTCCTTTAACTGCTGAGCCATCTCTTTAGCCTTCATGTTATATTTCTAAGATTTTGTTTTTGTTTTTTGTTTTTGTTTTTGTTTGTTGAGGTAGGCTCTCACTTTAGCCCAGGCTGACCTGGAATTCACTATGTAGTCTCAGGATGGCCTTGAACTCATGGTGATCCTCCTACCTCTGCCTCCCTAGTGTTGGGATTAAAGGTGTGTGCCACCATGCCTGGCTTTCTATGATTAATTTATGCTATCATATGTGACTATATATTGATACATTATTTCCTCTTGAACAGTATCTCATGTAACTACAGCTTATTTTTTATTTATTCTCCCACTATTGTTTATTTTGATTTTCCTATTGTTTTTCCCTTAACAACCCTTTACTACCAAGATTCAAGCACACAAAGAAATTGAGTACTCAAGTCACAAAATAAAAGTGAGACTTTATAAGCTCAAACCTAATGGCTATCTAATTTTTTTCTGTATTTTGCTGACCTTTATAGCTAGTTTACAGGTAACCATAAATTGAAACTTGAATAGATAATGTGTGAATGCATAATTTAGAAAGTATAATAACATTTTCAAAATACATAAAGGTATATACAAATAAGAGATATAATGAAACTCACATCCTTTCTTATTTCTGATCATTACCCCCTTGGTTTTGCTTGTGACAATCATTTTAGCAATTTAAAAATATCAGTTTTACAGTCTTCAGTGCTTATAAACCTGTTGACCAAGGGTTCAGCTCTCTAGTACCCACATAAAGCCAGATTCAGAAAGTGGTGTATGCATCTGGAGTTTATTTGTAGTATCAAGAAACCCTGGCACACCGATTTCTCTCTCTCTCTCTCAATAAATAAATAAAAATATTAAAAAAAAATTCCTCAATGTTAAGAAATCATGTATGTGTGTGTTTTGATTTTTGAAATACTCAAAGATAGTTAAAATTATTTAAGTTACAAATAATTAAGCAATAAAAATTTCTGTCAAAGTTAATTATCTAAAACATATCTAAATATGACATGAAATTCAATGTGAAATTTTCTAGGGTAGCAATGAGAAGTCGGTAGAAAGAGAAAGTCATGTGGGTCTGGAGAATAGGCTCAACATTCAATATAGTCCTATAAGAAAATATGTTACATAAATCCATATCAATAACAGTGAATATATACAATAAAATTCTTCATACTGAAGAAGTAACGATCAAATATGATAAATAGCCTATTATCTACTAAATATTATTGCTGGAATCCTATTATTTTGATAGATGTCATGTTGTGTTTTCTTCCTTAAGTTGAAGAGCAAGGTAAGTATGGCCACTTCACAGCTCTGTGGAGTAGTATACTAAACAGCTCAGCATGTGTAACACAGAGAGAGTGGGAAGGAACAGAAAAGAAATGAAGTGATCCCTGTTCACAGATGAGATGAATATTTATGCAGCCAATTCTAAAGAATTGGCAAAGGGGGAAATCTACTTAAACTAGCAAATCAACTTAGCAGGTCTCATGGTAAAGGTTGATAGAAAATAGTCAATTTCATGTCTACATAGTCAGAAAAGATGATTGGAAATTTATTCCTAAAAGAATAGTATTTATATTAGCATAAAGACAGATATCAAATTCACTGAAAACATGTAAATTCTATACTCAAAATTACAAAATGTTCCTGTCTTATAGTAAATCAGATATAAATAAGAAGAAAGCCAAAATCTTTCAACAACATAACATAAATTTAATCATATATAGATAGATTATAATGCCCTTGAGATTTTTATATGTTTGAAAGCTTTTCATATGTGCACAAACATGCAAGTGATTAAAAACCGCCTAACTTTAAAAGAAAGAAAAAACGGAAGACTTACATCATTCACTGTAATACCTACCTCAAAGCTACAATAATAGAGCAGTGTGCTGACATCAGGATGCACAAATAGATTGATTAAATAGAATACAATTACAGTAGACACAAACTTATACAAATAACTGGCTTATCAACCAAGGATCCAAACCAATCCAATGAGAAGAGGGAGTCTATAGATCAGATAGTGACGAAACTTTCTATCCATATAGAGGCAAATTAATACACTATCTTATACCATACATAAAACAGTTCTGAGATAGACCACGCCTTTAGCTGGGGCAACTAAATTTCTAAGGCTTTTGCAAAAGCAGATAATATTTTCATAAACACAACAGAGAAAAAGATGTCATGGAAAAAAACATGAAAAGCAACAATCAACTAAGCATCAATATTTATAAATAAAAAGTCATCAGATTTCATGTTTTCCATTCTTCAAAAGACACCGTTTAGAAAAAAAATATTTGCAAAATATCCTTAACAAAGGAATTGCATCTTTAATATTCTATTCCTTATCGCAGTAAATATCTACTACTTCTTACAAGCATTTTTCTATGAGAAACAAAAATATGCATCAATAAAATATATGTAGAAAAATATAATGGATATTAGCAACAGTAAAAATGGCTAACATCTGAGTCACACACTGCTATTTTTTTGCAGGGGAAGACTACTACCAATAAAAATGAATCGCTGGTAACTACAAGAAAAGGAACACATTTTACAGATATTCTAAGAGAAAAATCATACATAACACACTATAGATTTCATAACAGCATTTATTTCCAGCAGCTTGGAATAATTTCCACATTGCTGTGGGTATCACAGACTAAGCCATCCAAGTAAACAGATGCGAGGAACATCTTGAGCTAAGCCACGAAGACCATAAGGGGCCAACCTTTTCTAGCATTGATATTCTAATGTTATTTTAAATTTAATTTTATTTATTTATTTATTTATTTATTTATTTATTTATTTATTTATTTGAGAGAGAGAGCATGAGAATAGGTGCATCAGGGCCTCTAGCCACTGCAACTGAACTCCAGACGCATGTGCTGCCATGTGCATCTGGCTTACATGGGACCTGGAGAATCGAACCGTGGTCCTTAGGCTTCACAGGCATGAGCCTTAACCACTAAGCCATCACTCCAGCCCTCTAATGTTATTTTTACAGTCATTTTACAAATTTAATTTCTTAAACTTTTAAACTGAGGCACTACCAAAGGAATGGATACAAGTTGCTTTCACAGCTACTATTATTTCTAGTGTGACAAGCACAGAAGATACAGCAGGTTCCTATTTTATGAGAATGGGAACATAGCAATTAAAGAGTGTTACTTAGGGCTGCAGAGATTGTTTAGTAATGAAGATGCTTCCTGTGAAGCCTAAGGACCCAGGTTCCATTCCCTGGTACCCACATAAGCCAGATGCACAAGGTGGTGCATGTGTCGAGTCATTTTCAGTTTTTGGAGGCTCTAGTGCACCCGTTCTCTCTCTCTCTCTCATCTCTCAAATAAATAAATAAAATATTAAAAGAGTGTTACTTAATAAACATGGTGACTTATATCTTATAGAGTTAGAAACACAGGGCTGCCTGGTTCCTGCCAGGGAAGAGCACAGTATTCTAACTTCAAAAGGACAACAGAAGCTTCACATTACATTCTCAATTCGTTTTCTTTGATATGTTCTCTTACTTGGATTATAGGAAAAAAGTCTAACCTTGTGAAGATATGCACATCTCAAGTGACAGGTATACAGCTATAAACAGAAGGAGTATGGCAATAATATTTTAGACAGTTATAGATATTTGTATTTTTCACTATTCCCCAAACTATATCTGAAAATTCGTTTTCAAAGAGGAATATGAATTTTTATCCATGAATCGTGTGTATTGTCATCAAAATCAACTGGCATCAGTTACATTTTGAATAGTTCTTTCAACTGTGAATAATTTTGTAACACCATATATAGGCCATTATGAATAATAATCCGATTTTACGGCTGTAAAGATCTTCCAAATGCTGACACATTCCATTATACTATAGGACTCACATACGTTCATCTCTTCAGGGAAGTCCTTAAGAATAGGGAAGCTGTCAAGTCCTAGTGCAACTGCAAATTTTCCAAAATTCTAATTTTCTCTTAAGACCTCAAATTTCATCATTGGCAACCAATACTATTAGCTGTTTTCCTTGAAGAGACAGCCTTATTTCATGCACTGGTGGGAAAATATCTGCCAAATTCCCAAATGGAGCAAACTATAGCATATTTATCAGCCATTTTTCCAGTAGTGTGGTCTTCCATTAATTTCCAATAGTGCAACTTTGTTTCCTGTGGACAACCATGTCACTCCTGGATCCATTAGAAATGCCCTGTGCATTTTTCCTATTGTGTCTCACAGAATATTAAAAGGTTATGTGCAAAATGATGGAGAAATAATGATTGTGACCAGATATAGTGCTTTGTCAAGGGTACTATTTAATGTCTTACTGGTTCATGTCTCCCAAGTACATATGACAGTATTTACCATTGCAGTTCGATGTCACTAACTTTCTCTACAGATTTCCAATTTTCTCATCATTACCTTCATAGCACCAGTACACATATCTACACGAGCGGTCAGACAATATCATGTGCTGTGGTTTCAAAGTGGCTAACCCCTCTGAAAACTCATGTGAAAGTTTAATCTCCATTGTGAGATGTTGGTTGAGTGGAAACACTATGTAACACCATGTTACTTAGAGCAGAGCCTTGTGGAGACAAATACTTGGGAAGGTCGTCAAAGCAGAGCCCCCGTGAAAGAATACCAGCAGCTTCATGAGAAGAGGAAGAGAGACTAGAGCCATCCATCCAGCATTTCTATGTGTCATCTCGCGATGCCTCGTGCCACTGCAGGATTGTGCCAACAAGGACATCAACAGATCTTGAGCCCTGATCTCAAACCGGAACTGAGAACCAGCTAAACTTCTTTTTTAAAAAATAATTGATCTAATTCTGTGATATTGTATTATTAGCGACCAACAGCAGAATAAGACAATGTCTTAACTACTATTGTAAAATTTACTTTGAATTTACAGTCATCCTAAAAGTAACAAAAAAGCCCCCAACAATCCACAAAACAACAGATGATAGATGATTATTGATAGAGAAACATCAGCACACTGGAAGAGCCATTAAGTAAAGCTGTTACTATGTATTTATTCCTCCTCTGACACAGGGGACAAAGGCCCACCCACAAGGAATTTGTCTCAAGAAAATCAAGTCTACATTTGACTTTTAAAAAAAGTGGTCTAGAAAGATGACTGATTCTCCTAATATACACGTACATACATGTGATAAGTGGGTAGACAGAACTAACTTTAGTAGTAGATTTGATCAAGACAGAGTATAATGGGGTGTTGGAATGGTACTGTAGTGTTTTTTGTTGTTGTTTGTTTTCTTGTGGTTTTTGTTTTGGGACTTTTTTTTTTTTTTTTTTTTTTTTTTTTACAAAATACTCAGCAAGGAGCAGGTGCTTGTGCAGAATTTAACTAGCTTTAGCTACTAAAACTAGCCGAGTTACCTTGCTGAGCAGAGACTAGACTTCCATCTAGCCCACATGCTTCTGAGCATTCCACTATAACATGTTTAATTGGGTTACACTATGTTATCCAGAAAAGATAGGGCTATTTTATTTAATTCTCCAATCTCTTGAGTACATTATTATGGGACGGTTGCAGAGGAGGAGGGACATGTTTCAAGAGAAGCTTTAAAAACACAGTAATTACATAGACATGATTCCTCCCTTAGGAGAAAAGAAGACAAGTTTTCTGGTGTATTATGAGGGGAAAATGTGCCCTTTTAAAATATCCCGTAACTCTGTGCACTTCTTAGTTCCTGTCTGGCAGGCAAAATAATAGCATTCCTTCCCACACGTGTCCACATTAGGTCAGGTATCGATTTTGGAGTGGGATGAGTAAAATAAAACATTTGTGAAAGAGCAAAATACCAGTCAGATCCAGCCAGACAGATATTATCAAATATCAAGCAGCTAACATTTAGATTCCGTAATGTTCAGGCTGTCAGTAATAGGACCTGTGCAAATTTAAACCCAGACTCATATTTTCTGACATATCCAAGGAAATTAATTTGGAAATTTTGCACACTGATAATACTTCCTTCATTTTCCACCAAATCACCAACGTACTTTCTCCCTTCCTTCATTTGCCTCCTTTCCTTCTTCCTCTTCTCTCCTTCCTTCCTTTAACAAATATAGTTTTGAATGTCTACACTGTGCCAAATAGTACCATAATGTCTCATAATAGGATGCTATGCCTCAATGTTTTTTTTTGTTTTTTTTTTTTTTTGCAATTTATGTAAGTGATTGGGGAATCTAGTCACACATGAAACAGAAACTGTACTGATAGTAATCACTGAAGACCAAAACTGGTTGCTCACTGTAGGTGAAAGTTCCCTATACTGTCAGCCATCTTTTCTTCCCCGTTCCCAACTTCTGTGTGTTAGATTTCTTAACGTCTCCTATTAGGTATGCTATTTGGAATCATGTCCTTTTTAAAGTCCATTGAACATTTTACTTACACTATATTTATAAATTAAATCTAAATATAGGAAGTCAGAATGATGTCCGGTGAAGATTTTGTCCTGCGTTTGACTTTCAGTTCACTCATGTCCTAGCATGGAGACCATAAGCATTTTATCTTCAAGCAACTATTTGAAGATTGAGTACAAGCAGTGAATTTGTACAGATGAAACAGCAGAGGCTTATAGAAAATTTGCTATTTCAAAGAGTTGCCTGAAGAAAAAATGAGAGATTACATATATCTGCCTAGCTTAGTACCAGACATATAGTAGTAAACAACAAATATTAGTTGAATAAAATTAGTATGATAAATAGATTGTGTTCTTCCTAAATATACTTACTTTGATTGCTATAGCTTAATTAGTTTTGTTCATTATAAACAATGATCACTTTTGACTGCCTACTTTCAAACTGTAATTTACACCACAGAATCTCCTGGGTCTCTTGTTTTCTGACTATACGTCATGGGATTGGTAAGCCTACCATAATTATCTTTGCCACTTTCTTTTATAAGTCTCTTAATAAGTCTGTGTGTGTGTGTGTGTGTGTGTGTGTGTGTGTGTGTGTGTGTGTGTGTATCACTATCTCCCTCTCTTTCCCTCTCTCCTTTTTCTCTTTGTCACATATGCATATATGCATGCATTCAGTTTAGATGTGTGTGTGTGTGAGTATGAGGGCAATTTATTCCAGATGATGGCTTCCATGTCAGAACAGTGAGTAAATTCTGCGAAGTAATGTATTTGTCAGGAGGAGTCAGAAATCTGGAATGGTTACCATCTCAAATTTTAAATACTGACTACATTGTAAAACACAATAAGCTTATCAGTAAAACAACTCCTGTTTAGAGGTCATAGAGAGCCCTCGAACTCTAATACTTTGCCACAGGTTGAGACAATTAAGAGACATTAGGGGCTGCCTGAGCAAGTATATTCATTAGTATGACATCAAATGACAAGAATTTTAAAAGACTCCTATGGGTAAGAAAGCATTTAACAGCTTCTTACTCCACTAGATGTTTAGATGAGAAAAGTCCAAGATGTAGCCATAGTAGTGAGACTAGAAAGGAGTGACATTTTGGGGATGTGGTGGCAACAGGCACGAATGAAAAATGGAACCTGCCAATGTAAAACAAGGTTAATGATTACATTTTTGGCAGAAGTGCTCCTTCTTGTATTGCTAAGACAGTGCCTCATCTCTGAATTCATTTCCTTGAACAAATCAAAAGAATAGAGGCTTGTTCTGCAAAGGAGGAGCTATTAAACTAACAGCAATTATATTAGTTACTTTTCTCATTGCTGTGACCAAATGCCAATGAAAAGGAATATCAGGTGCAAGGGTTTATTTTGCTTTGCATTTCCAGAGGATATAGTCTGTCATGGCGGGGAAGTCATGGCAGAGGGAGTGGGATGTAGCTAGTCACCATTGCGTTTGTACTCAGCATGATGAAAGCTGACTCAGTTTGCTCTCTCCTTTGTATGCAATCCAGAACTCCCACTCATGGAATGCTGCCATCCTCATTTAGGGTGGGTCTTCCCATATTACTTAACATAACCTTAAAAAATTCCTCACAGGAATGGAGAGATGGCTTAGCGGTTAAGGCGCCTGCCTCCTAAGCCTAAGAACACTGGTCCCAATCTCCAGGTCCCACATTTAGCCAGATGCAAAGTGATGCAAGGGCGTAATGCTGCACTTGACCACAAGGGGGCGCACACATCTGGATTTCGTTCACAGCAGCTGAGAGGCTGCTGGCGTGCCCATCTCTATCTGTCTTTCTCTCCCTCTCTTTCTGTCTCTCTCTGTGTCTCTCTCCCCCCCAAAATTAAAATAAAATAAAATAAAAATTCCTCACAGACATGTCCAGACATTTGTTACTATAGTTATTCTAAATCCTGTCAAATTAACAACCACCTCAACTATCACATTAGTTAATAGACTAGATATACCTCACCCAGAACAGATATACTTCACACTTTTATAAGCAGGTTTGTTGAGTATTCACATAACAGTGTTATCTAACTGTATGGTAGGCATCTTTTCCACAATAATTCAGGGACTGAGGCATCTTTCTTTTGAGGTTATGGCACATCACAGAGTCTCCAAGCCCTTTCCTCTGAGCCACCAGAGTGACAAGAATCTAGCTCTTGGAGGATCAAGAAGAGAGTTTTGTTTTGTTTTGTTTTGTTTTTCTCCCAGGCATTGTGGCACTCTCCTTTAATCTCAGCACTCAGGTGGCAGAGCTAGAAGGACCCTGTGAGTTCAAGGCCAGCATAAGACTCCAGAGTGTATTCCAGATCAGACTGGGCTAGAGTGAGAACCTACCTAGAAAAAAATAATAAAAAGGGGGAAGAGTTTTTGATGTAACTAATCTGGAAATGTGTAGAGTACAAATTTACCCACAGTACATTGAGTGTAACTTAATCATAATGACACAGTTAACTGGAACCAAGGAAGAAAAAAAGAATTTGCTGAACAATTAAATGTTCTGTCACACCACAGGAATAATTATTCTCTTTGAACCCAATTTCTCAACTCTAAATAAGAGGTTTGGTTTGGATTTTTAAAGAGTTTATACGAGTATTTGTATAGAGGCATTCTAATGTACTAAGGAACAGAAACACATGGCCATATTGAGGTGCATGACCATGTCTATGACCATATCACCCTGAACATGCTCGTTCCTGCCTGAAAAAAAAATATTTGGGGGAACATTATTTAGAATTTTGAAAGAGGAATGATGGAAATGTTTGTATGGTTGTCATGTTTTTCTCCTCTGTTAACTATGACATCTATTTTCATGTATTGTTTTCCTATGCTTCATTATTATTACATTGTCATTGTATACAGAGTGCTTTGATTTCTAGGGTGATTTTTATTTACAAATTTTTCATAATTACCCCATATTAAAATGCTTAATTGATCTTAAGCAAATAGTGTAGTCTTCCACCCATAGCTGGATTCAATGAAGCCTTTAGAGTCATGAACCATTGCCACACTGCAGCAGACAGTGCCAGTGAAGTGCTAGGGCCTTCTTTGATTAAAAACCATCCTAACCCATGTGTTATATTAGACACCACATACAAACTGTGATCTTTTAGGGACTTCTACCAAAATATACTTCCGATGGTAATTTACAGAGGGATAGCTAAGGATAAGAATATAATCACTGATTCCCTCCCCACCACTTGGTTATTGCCAACATATCAGATATTTGTAACTGGCTCCTGATGGATCTTGAGCAGAGTGTCAGCACATGTTTCACTGCTTTCCTGCATGGTCCTGTGCTAATACCAAGTAGTACCTTTGCTTCTAAATGAGTGATGCCGCCAGCATTAGGCTGATACTGCCCCAAGGTCTCTCTCCAGTCACATTATCTTATCTGCATGCAGAAATCTGTCACCCTTAATAACTTTGTCTTGACACATATATTCTCATTTCTAATGATGCATTTTTCTGTTGCTGCTCAGTAAACTACAACTCTACTATAAGAATTTTAAATGTCCCTAATCGATTTATTATAAGGAATATATGAAAAATGTTACATTATTTCCCAAATACCTCCTTATACATTATCATAACTGAGGAACAGCAATGGTCCCACAACATTTTGTTAGGAATTATCATAACACTGGTCACACAGAGTTAATTGATATCACACAGGATCTTCTTACTACATTTCTATATGTCATAGATGTTCCTATAGCAATGACAGTATGTACAAAAGGACAATGCAGTTTTACAGGCTGTAATTAATGCTGAATATAATTATGCAAGAAGAAATGAAAGATGAACAGCTTTTTCATTACATTCTCTTGTTCTCTCTTGTTCCTAGCAGAAATGATTTATAATTTCAACTTTTCCTGCTGCTTCTCCCAAAATCCCAGTTTTAAGCACAGTCAAAAGATGCCAACATATTCCAAAGTGAAGAATGCTTTGGATGCGGTGCTCCGCCTGCCTCCCTCGGCTTTCAGAGATTTTACGTCTTTTCTTTCCCAAGCTGCCAGTTATGCTGAATTGTTCTGAAATGTGAATGATATTTTTTTGTGTAAATATGAGCTACCATCACCCAGAGCAACAATAAGAACTTCACACTTGTCATTTCCTAAAACCTGCCTTTTGAGCCCTGTCAGTCATGAGCCTCTACATGTGTGTTTCTCGTTGGAGCAGCGTTGTCGTGTGGCAGTTTCTGTTTAGGAATTCATGTCGCTGTTTGGCATTTATATAGTTCAGCTGTTAGAGAGTCAGGGGTAAGAGGGAAGGAAACATGCAGGAGGGAACCTTTCAGGGCAAAAAGGGAAATAAGAAGGGCTTTAGGTTATGAAAAAACAATGCCAGCCATGTGGCAGCAATAAAGCATAGTCACAAGCCCTCTGTTCAGGCCAGGCACAGTGACAGCAGAACAGATGTAGCCCACACCCATCCTAATGATCTGGGTGGCCGAATGCTTGTACAAAAGGCAAGTGCTGCATGAAATCCTAGTAGTTACCATCACCTCTCAATATTTGTCATTCTTTACAAAACAGCTTGAGTACACCGTGCGACACAAGCTTAGGTTAGTGCACAGCACAAAGGAACTGGGAAGGAGGCATAGGGATAAAAAGGAAAATAGTTCTGGTTCTAACTAGGCTTGATAGCACTATGTATGACTTATTGGGCTGGTTCGTATGTGTTTAGAAGTTCAGATATTTACCGACAACTTATTGGTGTGAAATGGTATCCCTTGGCACGTTTGCATTTTAATGGAAAAGAATTAGAAATAGGCTTTCTCTGCAGTTCTCAGACAAGCTTAGGTTTTTTTACTCTCAAATCACTAGGAAACATTGAGTTTGTCTTTTGAGGTTCCAGTAACAAGCTCTTTGGAAATACATAAACAAAAATAATGAAAATTAAATTTCACCCTTTTCTTTATTACTCCAGGAAGACAACAAAGCCATTTTGTTTAATTTTCTGTTTGTGCTTGCCAAAGGGGAAGATGTAGTTCTTTAGGAATTCTTTGGTACATGTGGGTTAAAACTAGAGAAAGTACATAGGTACATTGGTAGAGGTAAAACAAAAATACTGAAATTCTTATTCATAAACGATGCTTTCCACACCATAGCTTGTCTCCCATCTTTTTAATATTTTATTTTTTTCTTTGTTTATTTGAGAGAAGGCACAGAGAGAGAGAGAGAGAATGGGTGCACCAGGGCCTCCAGCCACTGCAAATGAACTCCAGATGCATGTTTCACCTCATGCATCTGCTTTACATGAGTTCTGGGGAAGCAAACCTGGGTCCTTTGGCTTTTCAGGCAAACACCTAAATTTCATTTTTTTTTAATTTTATTGTTGATGACTTCTATACTTACATATAAAAAACAGCATGATATTTCCCTCCCCTCCCCCCTTTCCTCTTTTGAACTCCAATCTCCATCATATCCCCTCCCTCTCTCCATTAGTCTCTCTTTTAATTTGATGTCATCATCTTTTTCTTCTATTATGAGGGTCTTGCGAAGGTACTGCTAGGCACTGCAAGATCATGGATATCAAGGCCAATTTGTGTCTGGGCAGTTGCACTGTAAGAAGTCATACCCTTCCTTTGGCTTTTCCATTCTATCCGTCCCCTCTTCCGCAATGGGACCTGAGCCTTGGAGGGTATGTCAGAGGAGTTTCAGTGCTGGGCACTCCTCCATTCCTTCTTCTTAGCACTATGTTGCCTTTTGGGTCATCCCAGTGGTCACCGCCATCTGAAAAGAGAAGCTTCTCTAACCAGAAGAAGCACCTTAATTTCTAAGCCATCTATCCAGCCCTCGTCTCCCTGTTGTGGAAACTACACTGAAATAATTGCATCTTGAAAGGCCATAAAATTCAACATATCAGAAAAATATCTATTTTATTGTTGTTTTAAGATTTTTCTTTTAACATATTAGTTAATCTCTGAAACAACAAATTATAAGTGACTAATCAAGTGACATTATCAAATTGTTAGAAGTGTACATAATATTTACATCAGATTCTAATTCATTCCTGTCTTCTTGGACACACACATGTGTTTTAGCTTCTTGTGTATGCATTTATTTTAGTTAACAAACATCCATCTAATCCATCTAATAACTAAAATAGCATATTCATTATTGCTAGAATTATCTTTAGAGTATGTATATACTAATAATGTCAACAATAAAAAGGCTTTGTGTTTGCACACAATAGAAAGGAATTTCAACCATCAAAATAGAAAAGTAAGTCAAATTTCTTATCTTTCCCTTTCAACTTAGAAAATGTATTAGACTACATTTTGAGGCCTAGAACTGTTTTGGCTTCTCTCTCTCTCTCTCTCTCTCTCTCTCTCTCTCTCTCTCTCTTTCTTTCTGTTTGTCTATAGAGAAGAGTGGTTAACTGAAACCTGGATTTAATCAAATTTTTGTTTGCAGAATTTAACAACAAAAGTATACTGAAGGTAAAGAAATAGTGGATGACTAAAGAAAACAATTGATCAAATTATACCTCCGTGCTTCAAAAGAAAAGGTTTGTGCTGAGTACAAGACTAGGGCAAGAAAATAAGCATTATGTTTAGATGTACATGACATGAAAATGGACTTACTAACTTTTCTTTTCCAAGCAGAATAACCGTGAATTTCTAATCTACTACGGAAAACTACTATCTTAAGCTGGTATACTGACTCATACATGTAATATCATTCCTCAGAAACAGGAAGACAGCCATGAGTTCAAGGCCAGTGAGTTCTAGGATAGCCTGGGCTTTAGAGTGCTATCATATCTCAAACACAACAACTCTAGATAGAGAGTTAGTTAGATAGAAGATATATATGATATCTGTAATATATACATCTTAAATTTAAAAAATGTTTGCTGTAAAACTTCACAAATATAGAGCCATCTTCCTTGTACAAACAGTAAGTATTCACTTCAATACTGAGAATAATAGTGTGGCTTCTGCTCATGGACAATATGAAAATTTGTGATGTGACATGTGTCTTTAAGTGGGCATCAAGTGTCACAATATAGAGACAGATACATGCCACAAAGGGACAGAATGAAACTGGGGTGGATATGGTAATATTCACAGACCTGACTGTAGGAGTGGTAACACAATTGTGTGAATTTGTCTGATCACATTAGAATATATGTTTATCATGGGTGAATTTTATGTTAGCTATATTTCATAAAATATGACAAACAAAATGATGTCAAATAGTTAAAAATCAAATTGTAATAATTCAGATTCTCCCATTTCACACACTAATTGGGATAATAAAACTCCCTGAAAATAAAAAATAAAACTTCCTGAAAAGCAGATCTTTTCTTTTCTTACCTTAAGGATTTCAGACACACCAGAACAGTGAGCTCTATGTTAGCTCATCTATCTCTGGCAATAAGGCAAGAATAACCATTTCAATGTACATAGACAAGACACTGCCTAATAAAGCAGAGCAAACATTGAGGAAACATCTAAAATATAATGATCATGATCTCACAATGTACTGCTTCTCATAATCAAACAAAGAATCTAAGAACCACATCTCTCTTCAAGATCAGTATTGTTCAACTTTTGGTTGCTAATTTCTGTTTTTTTGTGACAATTTACTGGATTAAAATCTAAAACAGATATGTATGTTCACATGTCATGCACAAAGGTGATCTGTGTAGCTCTGCATCTGTTTCCAGCTGATGTACTGGTAAACAACAGAAATTTTGTGAAATTGATGCTTTCAAGTGACTTCTTATTTTTGCTTCTTCTAGATTGTATTGGGGGTGGGGGCTGTCAATGAGATGTGATGAGGAAATAATGCTTAAACAGAAAACACAACTGAGGGTAAAGGCAGTAGAGAAGATTGATTCGCTCCACCTTATCAAGTAAGTGTCAATAACAAGGAGCTACCAGGCTCCTGCACTATTTTTCTCTAAACTTTTAGCCTTACATCAGTCAACCCTCAAGATAACTATCCATCATGGAGTCAAAGTGGCGAACAACTGTGTGGTCCTTTGATAAGGGACAGTGTCACAATTTGTCTCCTTTCCTTCCCACAGATCTCCTCTAATGGGGTAAGGCCAGGCCACAACAGCTGCAAATAGCCCAAAGACATTCTTTCATGTTAAAGAAATTCTTAGCAAATATGTACAACTGAGACCGAAACAACTTTCCAGATATATCTAAATGTGGTGATTATCGATTTGGATTGCTCATATCAATTTTATTTGCTCTGATCTTCCTAAACATTAGTTTTAATGAACCCATTGTTTAAGTAGAGTTAAATATGTTTACGATCTCCTGAGAGTGACAGTGCTGCTTCTATATAGTGGGCAACATTTTCAATAACTGGCTAGCCTACATTGTCACTTATGAAATGCTTATAAAATGGTAACTCGTGCCTTTAGACTTATTGAATACCTATGCTATTCCTATCAGCCCTGCAATAAATAAAGTAACCTAAGCCCAACTGGTGAATAATGACTACTAGCCTAGAACATAATTATGACATGGTAGGAGAAATAGAAATATAAAATGCGAATAATTACTAAAATTACATCAAATGTTTATAGCAAAAGGTTGGAAGTTTATGAAGTAAAACAAGTGATAAGACAGCAGTGAGACTATACATACTTTTCATACATTATTTTTGAAAACTTTCAGAAAAAATTTATTATCTCTTGACATATTTGAAAACATAACAAGATTATAGTTAGTTATTTAACATTGTGTGTAAGGAAATACCACCTTTAAAAACAAAGTTTTCTGTATAGCCAGCAAGGAAGAAGTCAGACTTGTGACTCTCCCATTGCAGCGAGCGGCTCCTGGCCTTCTGAGCAGGAAACACCACCATTGAAGGGTAGTGAGAAGATGTGTCTTCCTCAGCAAGTGTTCAGGAGGCCTTAACTTTCACTGGAGTTGTTCCAGTGGAATGAAATAAGTGGGAATGAAGGAAAAGAACCTTAGATTTTATATCATTAGTTCAAAAACCCATGGAGCACTAAGCAAAAAATGCCTCACTCCAACCATATTTCTCCATTTAAGCTATTTATCTTGTGCCAATTTTGCACAAATTTGTTTTGAGTATCCATTTCGACATTTTTAATGTAAAAATATGTAAGGTAGAAGCACTTAGTTTTCTGAGGTTTCATGTCCTTTTATGGGAAGCTACAGAATACATATATATGTGTGTGTGTGTACACACAACCACCAACATTCTCCAATGGTTATGATGTTTCAAACATTTGGGGATGAATCATGAAAGCATTTCAGCATATCACTTTTTATGAAAATCTATCATAGAAGTATAATTTGCAAATGTCATTTTTCAACTGACAGACATCTATATTAGCAGTGGACACGGATATGAGAAAATAAAGCCTATGAAAGATGGGGCCATATAGAGGACAGGGACCACGAAGAGGGAGAACACGTTCATCTTCAGCCACCACTCGGTCCTGGTTCAAATCTGCTAGTTCTGTTGAGTCAAGATGTGAAATTCAGAATCAGGCCAACTGGTCTTCAAACTTCTGCACATAATAAATTTGAGATCATAAATAAGTTGCCCAACCTGCCTCAATGGCATATTTCCTGCCCTGTCCAAAATGAAAGTGTTATATACTCCATAAACCTATTCTAAATACTAAAGGAAGTTATTATGCATTTAATCAAAACCATAGGGCCTTCATAAATGTTAATTACTACCCTTTTTCTTTTCCTTTGTCTTTGCTTTCCTCATGAAATGAAGGCTACATTTTGCTACCTAAACTGATATACACGTGTTTTTAAAGATATCTTATTCCCATGATGGTGGCTCACCGGGATGAGGAATTGATCTGCCACAGCCATGCTGGCTCCTGAGGATCCCACTTTCTATCTTGGTGAGAAGAGCCAGGTTTTTCTTGTAGCTTTAAGATAAATGGCATGGAGAACACCACTGGAATGCTTCTGAGATGATGAATTCAAAATGCCGGTTCCAGCCTAATCTGTGACAGAACGTAACTAGCTCCCCAGATGCTGATGGCATGAGAGAGGGACGATCAGGAGGGAATGACTGTCTCATCACAAGAACCCAGGTAATCCTGGGAAATGAGCCGGCACAGCACATAGCCACAGCAGTCGCTGCTCACTTCATGTCCAGTGCAGAATCTGATGAAGGTGTGTGGAGCGCTGTGTCATCAGACTGTCCCAAATGTGAAAGTTTGTACTGCCTGAAAAGCTGTCAGCAATGTTGGCTAGTAACACATAGCCCTCAAACAATGAACAGGCAGAGGTTCTAATTGCAGTGTCTTCCACCCATCCTGAATAAAATCATAAAAACTGCTTATGATTTCCAAATTCCAAAACTTGATGAAAAATATTTGTCAAGATAATTAGTAGATAGATATTGTTATAGACAAGCAAATTGGGATTTAAAATCTTTGATTTTATTTTCAGTTCTAGAGGTTTGAATTAAAATAATTGCATTAATTCCTTTTCAGAAAGTCAGTAGGAATTTGGTTCACTAAATAACCATCAGGGTTTGCTACCACCAAAGTGAAAGTTTCTTGCTACTCCACTCTAATGAGAAAATTAAGTCCACATAATATATAATACAAGCTCCTACACATTTCTCTAGCAGCAATTTGAATATAAGCATTACTTATGAGTATTTTCAAACGTGGATATTTATGAAACCTGTGTCTACAAGACTCATAACAGAAAGAAATTTTTAACATATAAAGTGTGAAAAAAACTCATGATGTCTCATTCAAAAACTTTACCATCCATAAAGATCTGCCATCCACACACACATACATACACATTCATGCACTGGGGCATGACAATCTTACAGTATACTTAGCATGTGATGTACATGCTAAGGCATTGCTATGCCAGAAATACACAGTCATATGTGGCCATTCAATGAGGAGCATGTTTAGGATAACCCAATTTGAGAAGGCTGTGTCACAAGATCAGCTTCTATTTTTAGGCTGTTTTTTCTAGACAGATGTTGAAACCCCATAAAGAGGATTTTAAAAGTGTTATTACTGGTAAGTTATTGCACCCTTAATGTGGTCCGTACTGTGGCAATAGAAGCTTCAGGAAAACATCTTTTCTTTCTGTCTCTTTTTCTCTTTAAACTTTATTTATAGCCTTGCAAAAGACTAGCATTCACATAACCCGCCTTTGCAGGCATGCCAGAAGATTAATGATATCGCAGTGTTCTTGAGAACAAAAATGTGTCTACCACTGTGTTGAATAATCTCTCCTTTCACACATTAAAAGTGAGATGAGGCCTACTTTAGAAAGCAAGGACAATGTGTCACAAAGAGTTACTTGGCTTAAAGACATACCCGTATTGCTGTCCTGAATCACAAATTGTTTTCATGCATGTTATCTTAGGAATAAGAAAGCTTTTTATCATCACCACTTTTCCTAAAATTTACATACAGCCTCAAATCTAACTTATTTCAGCATTTTTCTCAATCTGTTGCTAGTAAAAATTGAGGATGTAGAGAAAGTTGTATATTACAACCTCTTATCTCCACAATTCTCAAATTTTTGCTTACAGGAGCTAATGCTGTTTAAAAATTTAAATGCTTTAGATGAAATAATTTTTGTTAAAGCTGCCTTTTCCCTAGTTTATAGCAACAGTAACACTATCCTCACTTTTACTGGAGATGTCCATCCTACAACATGCTAAAGTTTGAGCACATATTGTTTTCTGTAATCTTCCTGAAAGGTTACTGCTACTCATATCCCCTTTGATGAAGAATTTGTGCTTAGTGTAATCTGTGACTCAATTAAAAAAAAAATCCCTCCAAAAAGTGACAAAAACCACAACTCACACTCATAACTGTCCCTTTCCTACCACATTATTTGATTTTTTAAAGGTATGTGTGTGTGTGTGTGCTTGGCATGTGGAATGCAGAGGACAACCTTGGGAAGCATCATCCAGCTCCTTTGAAGCAAGTTCTTTTATTGACCTGGAGTCAACAATTGGGCTAGACTGGCTGGCCAATGGACCCCAGGTATCCTGGTGCATCCACATGCCCAACACTGAGATTAAGGGTGCATTCCACCTGTACCTGCATTTTAAAAAGGTGCTTAGGTTCAAAGTTGCATGGCAAACACTTTCCTTACTAAGCTCTCTCCACAGCTCCACTGTCATAAACTTAACAACAAAAACATACTGCATCCAAGGATACATATTTTAATATAAGCTTACTTAACCACATGATGTTATAGATTGTTTATAATTTCTAGACATTGCATTGCAAATATTTAAGTCTTTACTATATCCCAGTGGCTGCTATTGACATTTGTAATTATAAGTAAGACACATTTCTCTCAAAGTCTAAGTGGACCATAAAGACCGAAGGCCTTCTTGGGCCACAGACATTCTGAGGTTTACAGATCTGCTTGATAGCACAAAAAGCATTTAACTGCACTCACATTCTTACAGAAAGCATAACCCACACAACAACACGTGATTGAGTTATACGTGCTTGAAATTATGGTGTAGTTGTTCATGATGTCTAGCATGTATGTCAGAATGATACAATTTGCTGAGGCTCTGCACTTAACAGTGCATTAACCTTAGTGAGAAAGGTAAAAATCTAAACCAGGAAAATGACATGTGTGAGTAAACAAAAGAAATAGCTGCAAAGAAGTATGAAAACCAGGGAGGTGACTTCAAAATATAAAGAAATGTTGAGAAAAATCCTGGGGCAAGTTTAGGAGGTCTCTAAGTAACAAACTCCTCATTGAACTATTAAAAAAAAAAATGTGCTAAGTCTGTTAGGTCTGACAGGTCCCAAAATGGAGTCACCAAGGACAGTGGGATGGAACAGAGACATAAGGAAGTGGATTATCCACATTCCTCAAGAAACAGCCCAGCCATTATCCCTTCCTTGCCTAAGAATGCCCCCAGGTCATGGTTTCCTGTGCCCTTATCTCCTAAGTCTCCTGGTCACTGTTCTGGTCTCACACCCTAGCTTTTTGAAATGGCTAAGGTAAAGAACAAAGGAGTTCTTTTCCTTTCCTCACCTTCCCCCAAGTGAGCCTATAAAGCCCACTGCCTGAGGAACTCAGGTGGGCTGTGCTCCTCTCTTGTGAACCTGCCCTGGCAGCTCATGCTTTTCCCAAATAAAAGCTTTCATTTTTGCCTCAGAGTGGTTTGCATGGTCACTCCCAAACCTCACAATGTCCAAAAAGTGTCAAGCAAATTGTGTGAGTTAAAAAGAAAATTTGGGCAACATGATAGAAGACAAGGATGAAGGCCAACAGTTTGATGTATTTTTATTGCAGATGGTTTCCCTTAGCTGAAAGAAATATTTAATGCATTGTAATGAAAAATCTGTTTCTTTACTGTACTGAACACAGATCTTGGTATTCCTTAAAATGTAATATAAACAACTATATTCTCTGTCACACTTCATTTTAACTGCCTGTTTTCCAAATGATACTAAGGATTTTTTTAAATTTATTTATTAGAGAGAGAGCAAATGAGCACATCAGGGCCTCTAGCAACTGCAAATAAACTCCAGATGTGTGCACCACCATAGGCATCTGGCCTACATGGATTCTGGAGAATCAATCCTGGGTTCTTAGGCTTTGCAGGCAAAATACCTTAACCATTAAACCATCTCACCAGCTCTAAGTTCACAACCTTACTGTTTTCCTGAAGTTATACAATATGTAGAGAAATGATTAAATCCTATGCTCCCAATTAAAATTCTCAATCAAAAGAGATGTGACAAAAAAATGAAATTGAAAATCCAGTGGAAAGTTTTAATGTGAAACTACTTATAAAATTGAAAAAAAAAAAACCTTGTACTTTGTTTAGTAATTATCTTCAAAGTATTTAATATCTAAAAATTTCATCCTTTAGTAACTTGATTTGACATGAAAAGAAGATAACATAGATAGAAAGATAACATAGATAACATAGGACCAAGGTTTATAAATTAAATATTATATAAAAGTTCGGAAAAATAAACCTTGCTATAGTAGTGGTTAGAAATTAATATACTAAAAGAAAACCAATTGAAACGGCAAACCAACTAAACAGAGAATACCACTACTCTAAAGCTGTGATTTTTTTGAGGATCTTTATCTAAATGGAAATGAAAAATGATGGAATTGGAGATTTATCATATAAATAAGTTTTCCCTTGTGGAATAAACAGGAAAAAAAATGTGCCATATTTTAATGCATAGGCTAAAAAATAGGCCACACAATGCAAATACTTATTATAACAAAGAGAAAGATAATTTAGAAATATTTTGCCACTCAAATATAAAGATTTGAAGTCCTTCAGATCTATGATAAGCTGACTGAATGAAATAGGGCATGTCTGATTATGGACAGTGAAAACCTGAGCTGAATCCCAACATCGAGACATTCAGGCTGAGGATGAAGACTGTACACGCTGTACCATCATTAGATGGTCAACCTACACTGCACATATCTGCACTGTAAATATTACCACTTGTAATATACTCTAGGATTGGGATCATTTGTACTAGCATTTTAATTACATCCCAAATTTCTTTCTTTTTAAAGAAAATAAATTCATAAACCTTATCCATTTTTTCAGTTCATCTTAACTGAATAGTCTTACAGCCTAATATTTATTTATTTATTTTGTGACAATAGGAACAAATTCAGGAACTTGTTCATGCCCGACAAGAACATTAACAGTGAGCTACATCCTCAACCCTTTGTAGTCTAATATGCATGTATTAATAAACTTCCATTCTTGCATTCTAAGTTGTTAACTAGGCTAGATTCTTGCAATAAAACTCTTAAACAAAATGGACCCAACCCTTTTCCTACTGGAATTTAGGGTCTAATATAAATTTAAATCATAAATGAATGATTTAAAGGCAATATATTACCAAAATCCTACATATTGTGATGAAAACACTAAAAAGTGTCATAAGAAGGGTCAAGACATGCCTTGAAGAAATAAATGCCTAGAAAGGCTTCCTATGGGAAGTAAAATCCAATCTAAGGACTAACGTATAATTACCAACTAAGGCAGAAAAGGGTGGAGAAAGTGTTTTAGGCAGCAGAAACAACATGTACAGAATGCCATAAAAAGGAAATTGTGAATTCCTATGAAGACAATATTAGAGAGAAAAGCAGAAGTCAGATGGGGTAAAGCCTTGTACACTACTTAAGAGACTGGATATTTTTTAATATATGAAAGAACAGGTGTACTTTACAGAACCATCTTTTATTTTCTTTGTGAGAACTGAAGTCAGGAACTGGAGGTAGAGGAACCAACAACAAAGTCTTTGCAGTGTTGACAGTAGAAACAAATTAGGGCAGAGACAGTCTAAATAAAATATAGGTAACCCCAAAGACTGGCCGAGACCTTATTTACCCAACAGTGAACATTGATAACCCTCAGGGAAAATGGGACTAGGAAATATAAGACTACTGCTGCTGTAAAAAATGAAAATAAATAAACTTTAAATAAAAAAATACATGTAAAAAATAAAAATCAGAAGCTGGGTGTGTTGGTGCACTCCTTTAATCCCAGTACTTGGGAGGCAGAGGCAGGAGGATCACCATGAGTTTGAGGCTACCCTGAGACTACATAGTTAAATCCAGGTCAGCCTGGGCTAGAAGGAGATCCAACCTCGAAAAAGATAATAAATAAATAAATAAATAAATAAATAAATAAATAAATAAATAAATATTATATGTATATACATACAAATATATATGTGGCTAAGGTACCACAATGAAGACTTGATATTGCTGTGGTTATCAGGGGAAAGAAACAGAGGAATCATATAAATCTCACACCTGATAAGTGATTTGTTAATTAACACTTGCTTTCTATTTCCCTTTTGAAATAGGAAAGTTTGCTTCATGCTGATGTGTGCTGGATGTGACTTGCTTATTTTTTTATTATTATTATATTATTTTTTTGATTTTCAAGGTAGGGTCTTACTCTAGCTTACTTTTGTTCTGAAGTGAGACTTGGTGCATTTTACATTACGAGATAGCCGTGAATCTGTGCAAAGAAGGAGTGGAAATTTATGACTTAAAGTGTTAAGCTTGTGTGTCAATTTGACAAGGGACAAAATTGTGTTGGTTTATGTTGGAATGTCAAATGGATAAGACCTAAAATCACCTAGGATATGAACCTCTGGCCAGGCCATGATGGATGGTCTTAATCAGTGTAATTGAGGGAGGAACACCTACTTTAACTATGACTGGAACCATCCCACAAGCTGGTGTCCTGATTTGAATAAACAAGAAGAATGCTAAGTGAGTGTGCGCATTCATTCCTCTCTGCTTTCAACCTGTGGATTGAAGGCTCCTGCCACCATGCCTTCCTCACAATAAAGGACTTGTAACCTCACATTGTAAGCCAAGACAAACCCTTCCTCCCTTAAACTAGTAGACTGAGTGAACAAATTTCAGAAAAGGGGATGGTTTGGCAGTGGCCAATATGGCTAAGAAGTTAAGGAACACAGGGGCAATGGGGTCATCCTGTTTATACAGGCCACTGGTGACACTGAAGAGCATCTTAGGGAATGAGAGCAGAATTGAAAAATACATATGAAATCACCACAACATATGACTAGCATATATGTAACCAAGTAGTTGGGCATGAATATATGGGTATGTGTGTGTGGTGTGTCTCCACAAAATTCACATGCACACTCTCAGTCAGTGGTCAGACATCATTATCATGAGATACTCTATTTTAAATATCCTCTTTTCCAGAGAAGAAAGCAGAGACAAAAAAGACCAAGGATTTGTCAAAGGTTATAAAGCTAGTAAGTGGCAAGGCCAAAAATTGAAATTGGCTGAAGAAATTAAAAAAAAAAATGTGAATTGATGTGATTTTTCTCAGAGAGCTTAGCTAGAGTTTGTTTGCTTATCATGAACAATCATTCTGATAGCAACTATTATGATGGAATTTCAAGAAAAATAAATGGTTTACAGCGGGATTCTTTTAAAAAAAAAATACATAGTTAAATAGCCGGGTGTGGTGGCACATACCTTTAATCTCAGCACTAGTAGGCAGAGGTCAGAGGATAGCCATGAATTCAAGGCTACCCTGAGACTACATAGTGAATTCCAGGTCAACCTGGCCTATAGTGAGACCCTACATAAAAAAAATAAAATAAAAAATTACAGAAAAAGAAAAGAAAAGAAATACACTGTTAAGTTCAAGTGACTATGGTAACCATATGGCAATTAAAATTTTGAAATGTACCATCTCGTTGAGTTCTGAAAATAAGTCAGTATTTTTCATTGCCTATTAAACCTAAACTTCAGTGTGACTTTAGCTACTTAAGAATCATTCCCACAAAGTTCTCCCAAACTCTCCACAATAGCCAACAGAGTCATGGACACTCAATTTTCAGTTTTCCGTATATTGCTGTGAAATAGCCATTATGTTCCTCACATCACAACTCATAACCCACAGCTCCACATTGAACACCAGCAATCCCACTGAAGAGGGCCTTTAGTGGAACGGAGACAGGAAGGAAGGAAATGATGGTACCGATACATGATGTGTCCATACAAAGTTTCTACTATTAAAAAAAAAAAAAAAAAAAACTAGCTAAATCTTGTATCCTCCTCCAAAAACATAAAACCAACACAGAATAATTTCTGAAGTAAAAAGGTACTAAAATAAAATTATGACAGAGTAGTTAATTTTCAGAAAGTATATAGCTCCATCACTCAATTATCCTTATCATCCAAATTTTCAGTTTGCTGGTCTGCTTTCTACATCTTCATTAAAATACAAGTTCACAGTTGGGATATAGCCAGTGGCAGAACACTAGCACAGCATGTGTGGAGCCCTGAATTCAGAAATATATATATAATTTTCTTTGCAAAAGGAAAACAAATGTTTTCAGATGCTGCAAGATTTTTCTTTAACCATCATCTCCCCTTTTCCATAATTTAAATTTGCAATGACAGTCCCATGAACTTTATAGCCAGGTTGACTGGCCAAACACACTCTATTCTGTTTTTAGATAAAGAATGATTTAAGGGAGTCTGGACACAACTAACAAGAAATTGGGAAATATAATGACTTGTTTTTAACCACAGAAGTCATAATAATATTCAGTTGTGCCAAACTTTTAGAAGAAAATAAATTTGTTTCCAGTATTCTGATATGTTACATTGGCCATGTCAAAATTAGGTTGCTGTGTACCTAGGCAAGCGTTGAAATTCCAAAGGGGAACTGCTCCAAACCTCACTATTCTTCTATGAACCTATCTTGTCAACCCAGACACAAGGTATAGTTCTCTTCCACTGACAAGAGACACATTAAGGGTTTGGCTGTAACCCTTATTTTAGCATTGGGCATCCGATTATCACAGGTTGCCTTGCCCCAATTAAAAGAAGAGGAAGACAGCTAAGTGAGAGTTCACCTGTGCGCACATCTCTGGGAGATAAACGGGCCACATTCAGGATATATAGAGAATGTTGTGGGAAAAGTTAGGTGAGGGGGACATTTTTCTATTTCCTTTTATTTACAAAATGTGTTATTACTGGCTATGCATAAGATTCTTATAAAAGAAGAAAAGTAAAGTGATATGAATTATTATAAAATATTCATAGATTGACTACAGAAAACACTATTTTTTTCTTTTTGTTCATTTTTCAAATATAACCTAACTAGTTGGGTTCTTGTTTTCTTGTTCATTTCTATACTTTCTTTCATTTTTATATCCATATTATCCTTCCTTTCCATTTGTTCTACCCTATCTCCTAATAAGTTTAAATAAATTGTTTTTGTGTGTGTGTTTACATGATCCACTGATATCTGAATCCAAATCCTTTGTTTAGACTCAAATGTAGTGACCCAGTGGACATCTACCTTATAGGGCCTCCCACTGCCTAGGACACATGGAGAGCTAACATGTATACTATCCGTACCATATTCCTAAGCGTTATTTGGTTCTAGATAAAACTAAGCACCTATATACCATTTTCATTCCAGTTCAGGAGTCTTCCCTGTAAACACGTTTCCACTATGTTCTACAGTATTTTCTCTCTGGCTGGTGAAGATGTTGATCCCAAAGAGGCTACAGAAGAATATGAATGAGCACAAAATACAATGAGAATTCCAGCTAAAGCCAGATCATGTTTACATGGAAGCTTTGGATGCACGGGAGTTGATATACAACTCTACTGACCCCAGCCTCTTACGATGGTAAAGCAGCAGTCTTCCTTCAGTTTTTTCTGTCATAACCATCAATCTTGTCTGTTGGTATCTTTCTTCAGAATACTAAATTGATTTTAGTTCTTATAACAAAAATTGGCATGGAGACTCTTATTTTCTAAAAATGAAGTATCCAACTACAAAGCAGGTACCCCACCGTCTACATTCTTCACTCCTTACAGACAATTAAGAATCCATTTGGCTCACAGAGGCTGTATACCATCATCAAATTCATCTTGCATTTTCTAAACAGAGACTCTCAAAATCCTGACTGAGCACACTACATGAGAGCTCACGGTCAGCCCATGCTGTCTCCATCACGACAGACAGTCTCTGCAGGCTCCTTGCCTACGTCTCTTCCCTCCTCCTTCCAGGGTTGTAAGTTTATCTAAGGAAACGGATTTTCAGGTGCATCGTACTGTTGAGTGCAGTAGCAAGTCAGAGACTGGAGATTTGGGCAACTTGATATGATATCTTAACACAATTTTATTTGTCATTTTATAAGCAACATCTTAAAATAGGTAGGGAATCCTGAGAGGCAAGCTGATTCATCTCTCTTTCTTCACCGTGAAAGGATTATGTCTTACATAATCCTTTGAAACAGCTGAGATCTAAAGAGTTAATTAAAGGACTTGACTATCGCTTTGTTCATCATGAAAGAAAGCATGCCTTTCACACCTCCCCATGGTCCTGTATCATGTTCATGGTGCTCTTGAGAATCAATGTCAAAGGTCTGTTTTGTACTTTGCATAAGTTAGAAATCTTAAAAAAGTTGGTCATCTCCACATATAATCCTATATTACAATGAGTTCAACTAGTTAGGTGTAAATCTAAAAGTCTCTCTTCCTAAAATAAAGAGAACAAAAACATGTCATGGAATTTTTGAGAGCTACATGAATGACCATATAGCAGCCTAAGCAGTGTTTACTGTATACTAGGTGTTCAATAACAAACAATAGCTCTTCTTAATCACCAAATTCTTGTGAGGTATTTAAATAATTTTCAACAACTTGAATAATGTATGTTTAAGAAAACAGAACATAAAGTGATACTTCAAATGACATGCAGAAAACATTAACATAAGGAACCACAAATGTGCAGAACATTCAGGAAATAAGTGGTGTCCTGACAGGGTAATCCAAAGCGGGCATGGAACAGAAGAAGTGCCGAGGTTCTAGGGATGACAGAAAGAGATGAAAACTTATCTCTGTTAATATCTTTTCACTTAATTGTTTTGGCATGCAGTAACCTTCAGCAGTGTGGTTTCTATACTAATCATTGAAGGCAGTCTAAATACACTACACAATTTCAATGTACACGAAGAATGGCTGACTCGGGACTCAGATGGGTGTTTTATGTGAGCCAGGCAGATGTGGTTGTACCTTGCATGTCCATGTATAAGCCTTTCAGAGTAAGATTTATGGACTGCAAAGATGATTGAAGAAACAAAATCATCTGGGATGCTGACACTGCTATTTCAAAACCATTCTAAACATCAACTGTGACTTCCAAAGCCTGTGTAAGCTTTGCAAACCTCTTCCAAACCATTCTAGAATAAACAAGCCTCATCCAACGACAAATACTTAACATTTCTTGGATGTGAAATTTCATTGTAAAATTTAAGTACTTTTACTTTTCACTAAAGCCAGGACAGAATCATGACAAAAATTATTAGCCTGGAAATGTACAAGGCTGCAAAGATCCTGGTAACATTATAACATCACATTATAGATCTGCAAACCATTTGTTCTAAGAAGGGAGAGTCAGACTGGATTTTTATGTGGTAAAACTCATTCACTCTTCTCCCAGTTAAGAGCACACTGCACAGAGAGTAGAAAGGGGGGTGCATGCTCTGAAGACAGACATGGCCACCATTCAGCTCTTCTGCATGTAGAGCAGTTCATACTTTTGCTAGGGCTAGAAAAACTGAAGCATCAGGATACTGCTTTGCAATAAACTAATAGTGCTCCATGAGCCGTTTTGCTGTTTCGTGTGTTACCACAGACAACTCCACTTTCAGCAGCCTTCCCATATGTGGCCCAGTGATAAATTTTATCAGTGGCCAGCGGGATAGGGTTGCAGGCTAGGCAGTAGCATAGTGGCTTTTTATCTAGCTTAGTTCCCCCTGTAGCGCCCCCCACCCCAAGTGGCATTTTCTTGGAGTAATTTATGGCGTGGCATTGCTGTCAATAGATGTGGGGTCAGCAGTTAGTTTTCCTAGTGGAAGTTTACATGGAAATGAGATACTTAGCCACAGAATAAAATTAAGGCTGGAAGGAACCAATAAAAATGGTACTATACCTGCTCAGACCTTTGCAAAAAAAAAAAAAATTAAAGAGGGTTGCCTTTTGCTGTGAAAGCTCATTTTTCAACTCTCAAACACTGGGAGAAGTGTATGTGAAGTGCGCCCATGCACAGTTAAAACTAGCGTTTTCCCAGCACTCTTATCAGCAGTTTCTAAAATCCAGAGGTGTTATAACATTGTTATAATAAATTTTTAAGTTAAAATGATAGTTACATTTTAGAGCCTAAAACAGTTAATTAAAATATGTTTTGTTTAGACCTTGGGAAAAATCAGTACATATAATGTGTATTTTTGTAAATTTAGAAAAAAAATAAGCTCAGTGTGTGTTTTAATGGAGAAATCATTTTGCTGAATTAAGACTCTTTGTCCCCACATGGTTTACCATAAAAAAGACTTTCAATTATCCCACTGCAAGATACTGGAGGAACTTAAGAATAGAGGCACACTGCATTAGAAATGAAATAAAGGTATCATTTCGGTTTCTTAGCCAAAGGCTTCTGAATAAAGCTCTAGAATTGTACAGAGTCTAAACTTCTCCCATTTGTAAAATGACTGCTAAATGATCAGACCCTTATTCTGAGAGCAGCAGACAGGAGAAAAAACACAGAAAGGCCTCCTTCCTCCATCTCCAGGGTCTTTCTTCCTATATTGTTATTTTTATCATGACAAAAACACTTTTCAACAGAGACATCATGTGTCTCTCAGACATTTTACTGTATCACAGGCAGCTTTCCATCACTGAATTAACAACTAACATTTCTTTTAAGCCTTTTGAATATCTTAATGGTATTTTCCCCTTGACTAAATTTTCATAGTTGATTCATTTATCATGTGGACTGTATCTTGGAGTCGCCCGAAATACAATATTCTGAGCTGAATGTGAAATGATGGTTATTTTATGCACAGAGATGTTCCAAGGCAGACTTAACTTCCATGGGTTTCTGAAACAATTTTAGAATTTCTCCAAGTCAATCTGGATAAAAAGTAAAACTGTGACCTTCACTTTTGAGACAATTAAGGACGTGTCTTTAGAAATTTGAAAAGCTAGATGTTTGAACCTGGATCCTCTAGCCAGTGAACATCTACTGGAATCCTGCTGGGATTCTGAATAGACAGCCAAGTGATAGACATAGCTTACACAGACCAAAGCACCAACCTATGCATTCAGCTTTGTAAATATGCCTTTAAAAATACCTTGCCATATTTAGCTACTCCTAAATATGTATTTACACAAGTCTACACACTGTGAGTGTTTACCTGGGAGACAGGGAAGGTCTCTCTGGTAAATAATACAGGTTTTATGGCTTTTCATGAAGGAATTTTTTGTTTGCTATGTTTAAAAAAATCAACTCCTCTCAGTTATAATTTAATAAATTTTTTCTTTCCCTGTAAATTTATGGCATAACACTTGAGGTATAAAGTCCTGCAATGTTTAGAAAAAGGCAACCATGGTGTTAGCTTTGAGTACAGAGTATCTTTGATTCATTTTGCTAAAAACTTTAGAGAGTAGAAAACATGGATATGATTGCCAACGACCAACCAAAAATATCCTGTCAGATATATTTTAGAACCTGGGCTATCGAGTAATTACCTATTTGCCCAAATAGTACAATTTCAGATTCTCTAGGAAAATCCAAATAATTTAAGTTACTTTGCCCTAAAGCTTCTATAATACTTAGCCTAATTTTATACTTCATGTTACATGAGTAGATATAGATTAAATATTATCAGCTGATAAGCAAAGTGTTTAAATCCAAGATGTGAACAAATTCTTAAAGGAAAACAGCAACTCCCATCACACCAGACCAAGCACAGAGAATCTTAGTGTACTCTCACTTGCAAATATGTAGACTTGAGTAATGACCTGGGAGACAGGGAAAGTCTCTCCGGTAAATAAGATAGGTTTTATGGCCTTTCATGAGGAATTTTCATTGACTTATGCTTTAGGATTAGTAAATTAGGTTTGACTTACCCTAGAATAATGAATGAAGCTTCCATACTCAGATATAAATGTTTAATATTAACAGAGAAAATACATCTCTTTTTAAAAAATACATGTTGACACTTTTTTTTTTTTTTTTTGCAAAAGTGAAACATATAAAGTAAAATAGGAAACAGCTGAAATGAAAAGATGCTTCCATGATCCACAGGTTCATACACTTGACTCAGCCTTCCTTTCCCATCTGGGAACTTTGCTTAGCATCTTGGACATTAGAAACCACTTAAGATTAAGCAAGTTTCCCTTCACTTTCCTGAGTCACTTTAGGGTCCCAGACATGGATATGGCTTGGACTGAAGTCCTTTAAAGTCCAAAAGGGAGGTTGTCTGATAGGCTGGCACTGGTAATTAGCTCACTGCCTTGCAGAAGATAAGTGTGCAGGATTTCCAGCACCTTGTATCTGGAACCACTGTAGATTTTCCTGTCATCAGTGGATATAAAGACCTGCAAGAGAAGAAAAACAGGGGTTCCTTATGTGGACTCTGAAGACTTTTAATAAAATACAGCTTTTTTGTAAAGTTCCTCCTTCTCCTTCCTGTGCTGTGTCTTATAATTTTTTCTTTTTCATCATCCTTCTGTTCCTGGATGCTAGTGCCCAGAGGTGAGGAATTTTATTGATATCAAGGAGGTAGGAAACATGAACATTTTAGTGTGGAAACTTGGTAATGCGTTTGAGAGTAGAAACTTTCAATTCCTTGTTACTAAGCCCAATAGTGTGACCTCCATATAAAAATACTGTCAAAATTTATCAATAAAAACAGGTACTTACTTGCCTTTTTAGCTCTTCTCTAAATAAAATTTGATTTAAAAAAAGATTGGAAATATGTGAAAAGAATGAAGATGTTTATAACTGACATTAAAAGCTGAAAATTTGTCCTCCATTTGTGAAAAGTTGAAAAATACATCTTTTTACATGTGATTGAAACAATTTTTAAGATATTAAAATATAATTCATTCTTACCTTTGAAAGTAGTAGACACTTAAGTACAATGAAATGTTTCATGGGCATGAAATAGGGTTTCACACCTAAGCCACTAATTTAAATCTGATCCAGACAGTAATGATGACCTTTCAGTTGCCATTTATAAATACCTAAGTGCAAAAATAAATATTTAGTTATACTTCAATTTATATGATTGGCAAGCATTATTACTATTTCTGTATTCTGCTGATACTTTTTTTTTTTTTTTTTTTTTTTGGTTTTTTTCATTTTTCGGTTTTTCAAGGTAGGGTATCACTCTAGCCCAGGCTGATCTGGAATGCACTGTGTAATCACAGGATGGCCTCGAACTCATGGCGATCCTCCTACCTTTGCCTCCCAAGTGCTGGGATTAAAGGCGTGTGCCACCACGCCCGGCAGTATTCTGCTGATACTCTTGAAAGTTGTTTTCTATCATCTTAAAATTTCACAAAAAGAATAATGATGTCAAGGTCCTTCCAATACTACCCACATAGGTGCTCCAAAGGACAAACCTGATAAATTCACCTTCTGAGAATGACCCAACAAGAGAGAGCTCCCTTTGACCCATCCTTGTTGCCTGCATCCCTATCGTCATAGTAGGTTAGAAGGACCACACCTCTGTCAAGCAAAAATCTGTCCTGGTCATCGTTGACTGTATTCACAAGCATTGCAATAACCAACATATGAACAAGCTCACTGTTATTACCTTTTCATCGCTGGGACCCAACACCTGACCAAAACCAGGCAAAAGGAAGAAAGGGTTTGTTTTGGTTTACTGCCTGGAGGAGAGAAGTTTCAGAAATTGCAGAGAAAGGATGGTAGAGCAGAGCAGACTGAATATCAAATCTGGCCACAGAAGCTCACAGAAATAATAAGAGTGAGCCAGTATCTGGTGAGAGGCAGCTGGCTATAACACTCCTAAGCCTGCATCCAACAGCACACCTTCCCAAGCAAGGCTCTACCTAACAAATATCCACCATCAGGGGCACAAACATTCACAACTCGTGACTCAACAGGGCACATCTGATTCAAATGGTCACAATTAACAACCCCTGAGAAGAACTGCCTTCTGTCTCTCAATATAATTATTTCTGTTCATTTACTTCAAACCAGCCATTGCATACCTTATCTATACCAAGGCTCAGGTACAATGGAGAGAATACCTGCTATGTTTGAAATTGCTCTCCTAGCTCTTGGCTTGCTTTCTTGGAAACTGCGTAAAGCATGACCTCTCTTCCCAGACATTCTTTCCTAAAACTTCAACTAGATTTCCATATTCTAGAGTTTGGCTCTAACTGTGACTCACATTCACTGAGGTAAGGGGCGGGTTTAGTTATAATGAAGTCATGAAACTTCAGTGTGGAACTCAAATGAAATCTTTCTTGTACATTATCTAAAATTCCCAGATGAGACTCCCACTTTAATTGACACTGATTTAATCAGAACTGGATACAGAATCCTTAGATCTTACTCTTACTTTGTACAACTATACAACATTCAGGGATGATAATACAGAGTGAAGGGGGAACTTACCATGTCCCATTGAATGTAGTTAAAAAGACAACTTAACACAAAATGGAGGGGATAGATTAAGCTTATTCTCTAAGGAAGCCTACATAAATATAAAGAATTTGCTAAAAGTATTGCACTGAGAAGTTCATTTATTTGGGAGGAGTGTACTGCCTCAAAAGAATTTAGGTCCCATCCCAGTATAAGCTAGGTTACTCTTGGGAATGTAGCTAACTAGCCATCCAGCATTTAGTTAGATAGTTAGTTGTTAGTTAGTTTACTTGTTTGATACAGGGTCTCACTGTGTAGCCAAGGCTGGCCAAAACTCATGCTCATTCTTCTTGCTCAGGCTTCTCAAAGGCTGGGATTAGAACTCTTTTCAAAACTGAACTCACATGACCACAAAACTGGACCAATTGGGGGAGTTTCCACCTGTCTTCATGGAACAGTTTTTGAAGACCCATCATAAAAAGCTGCCCCAATTGGACATGTACTCATTCTTTTCCTGTAAAAAAATAATAATAAGTTTAGGGTTGGAGAGATGGCTTAACAGTTGAGGGGCTTATGTGTGAAGCCTAAGGATCAATGTTTGATCTCTGTCCAGATCCCACCTTAGCCAAACACACAAAGGTGAGGCAAGCGCAAGGTCACACATGCTCACTAGGTGGAGCAAGCATCTGGAATTTGATTGCAGTGGCTAAGGCCCTGGCATGCCAATCTCTCTCTCTCTCTCTCTCTCTCTCTCTCTCCTTTCTCTCTCTCTGTCGATGTCTCTAGAAAAAACAAAGTTTACATTTCCTGTAGTAAACATAGTCATCGAAAGATCCTAGCTTTTACAAATGGCCCTCATATGGAATCTCGGTTCTTCAGTTCCATTGGTTGTAAATTTGAAGAGCTTCATGAGGTTAGGAATCAGTGGTAAAATCATTCTCATCGCACAGGGTAGCTATGAGCATATTAACTAATCTCTGTGTTTCTTGTGGGTGCAGTTGGTGCCTATTGACGCATAAGAACGAGTACATCGATAACACTGCCTAAAAATCCTACCTCAAGACACTTGGAAAGGGTATTCCCATTGTGATAAATTTAATTGTAGTGATCTATTGGTGACCTATGTCTATTACTTGATTCTGAAAAGAAAAGGTTTCTCTTTCCATTAAGCATGTGCACATTTATGCTATCCTAGAAAACAATAAAGAACCTAATATGAAATTATCTATAAACATATCAAATATGCCCTAGGAAATAAAAACACCATGGTATTTATCAACGTTTACATGTGTTGAACAAGATTTAGGAATGAGAAATTAATCTTTACCAGCAGAAGAAAACTTCAGTGAAGCTCATTCTTAATTTCAAGATCCTTTGAGTGGCATAATCTACTGATTATTAGAATTTCTATACTCTCTAAAACCAAAGCACCAACGTATGGAAGCACTGGTCACAAGGACAATGAGAACCAACTAACTTCTCTGCAAAAGAAATATCTGACATATTTTTGCTACCTTTGTTGTGAGTCTTAGATTCCAAAAGTAAAAGTTCTGATTTTTTTTCTCAATCAAGACAGTGCTTATTTTCACATATAAAAGGTTGATTGGTTTGAGTCAATTAAGCTGCTGAATGTATTAACCATTTCATTATTCTGAATAGCATAACCCTCTTTATTAAGCAGTATTATTATTTATAGTTATTTGTTCATTTAATCTACTTTCAGTCAATAAACCTGTATTTAACATGACAACTTCATGAAAATTGGAATAAAAAATCCTTATCAATCTGCATCATACATGTGGACTATTTCTGGCATGAATTTAGAATGTTGTCATCTCTGTAAGAACATTACAGAAGATCTAAGTTCTTTCTATATGTACAGGAGCTTGGATTGTGCACCAAACTAATACTTTCAATTTATAGTGTTACTAATTCTACATGTGCAAGCAGAAATTATTAGGTTGGCAACTTTATACAGCAAAGTTAGAGAATATTTTTAACTGATTACATTCCTTTAGGCGACCTGATGACAGAACACACGACACGCAGCATCCAAGAGCACTTGACTTGGAGTAGTTGGCATCGGCACCCACGTTGCAGGAATGTAATTCCCCTATTCTAAACACAAGGGCAAAGGAATGCAAGAGAAGGAAAAAACTATCCAGTGGCTTTGGGATAACCCTTAGCTACCTGCCCTGCCACATGTGGCAGCAATTTTCATGCACCAGGGGCAGATGGCTTTACCTTGACACACAGTGTCTACCTTTCCTCCCACAAGCAAACCCACAAGAACGCATGACCCAGGGAAATTAGGAATAAAGCCCCACCTGACCACACAGCGATTCTAAAGCACAAACAGTGGTTATTGTCGCAATCCTGGCAAGAGATTCATTGCATCCAATTTAAAGCAAGCATAATAATATTCCTTTGTCATAATCCTAGTGGAGTGTTGGCAATTGAGTATAAAATGCCCTCGGTAGGTATAACCATGAACAGTATGACATCCTCACCTTGGCAGCAAGGGAAATTGGTGCTAGTATTTTTCTATTCCAAAACAAGATAAATAATTTGTCCTCTACCAAGAAATTACCTGATATGTAAAATAACCTCTGTAAATAAAAACAAAAGATTTGAGCTAAGTTGAGAATCTTACAAAAAGGAGACATGTGGTTAGATAGCAAAGTTTTACCTCTTGTCAAGAGTTATTTTAAGACATGACATGAAACATAATTAAAGGGAACTGAAATATAAAATCAAGTATTTAAAAGGCTCTGTTTGCTCATAATTTGAGGATCAATGGATGTTGATTCACACATACAATAATTTGCAAAGTGTGAGTTTGTGATCAGTGAAAACACTATTTATCCTTTATTACAGAGTTCAGCAAATATCCAAAAGCCAATCTAGGCACTCAACAAGAACAAACACAAGCAGATTCTGTCCGCATAAAAAGCTATTCAAATATCTTGGGTACAAATCCTCTAGGTAGCTGAAGAAAAGTGCCAAAAATTATAGAAATTTGATAAGAAATTGAGAAAAATAAATAGTACAGAAAAATATGAATGATTTCGAGTTTCTCACCATAATGATGGATTCCCATTTCTTTCCTCTTCTTTGTTTTATTGATTCATTGGTCAGAGACAAAACCCCGGTTTCCTACAAGTTCAAAACCATTTGTTACTTCTCTTTCCCTACCATGTTTTAAAGAGCTGGTTAAAGAAGGGGCACACCTTCCTAGAAGAGGATCAAGTTCCAGAAAACACATAACCAATGCTTCCTGTATTCAGAGTGTGTGTTTCCTTCATTGAGATACTGTGATTTCCCAAAAGAACCCAGGTACGGTGGCTTTAAGGTGAAACGCCACACATAGTGTTGTGTGCTTTGCATATTTGGTCCCCCCGGTGGTAGCAATTTGGGAATGTTGTGGGTCTCTTGGAGAGGTGAAACCTTGTGGAGGAGGTGTGTTACTGGGACTGGGCTTTGCACTCCCATAGCTCAGTTCCAAAGCCATCACTTAGACGACATCTTTCCTGTTCCTATGGAGATATGATACCACCTGACCGTTTTCTCTAGTCAAGCTTTCCCTGTAGAATAAAAGTTCTCCTTGAAAATGTAAACCAGAAATAGACCTTTTTTCTTCCATAAGCTGCTTCTGGTCATGTATTTTGTCCCAGAGGGCACTTGTGCTGATGGCTACTACTAACTCCAGGTAGCCCGGATCCCAGGAACTGAGTGAAGAACAGGAACAAGCTTGGGATGTCTAAGCTCTAGTACTATGGGATCAAGTCATTTCATTATTTGTAATCTAATTCAATCTCAACGAGTATGTGGTTTGAAAAACTCAATGCACATTAAGTAAAATACCTAAACAGGGGCAGAGAAATGGCTTTGTGGTTGGAAGTACTTGCATTCAAAGCCTGAAGGCCCAGGTTCAATTCCCCAGTACCCACAAAAAGCCAGATGCACAAAGTGATGTATGTTTCTGGAGTTTGTTTGCAGTAATGGGAGACTGTGGCATGACAATTCTCTCTCATAAATAAATAAACAAGTAAATAATATTAATTTAAAAACTAAAGATGATCCACACAATATATAGCAAAGAACTGGAGTATGTACAATTCACACAGAGTGATGAAAATATCACTGAAAATGTGTAAAACTTTAACCTAACATGCCCAAGACTTTAAAAGAAAAATGAAGAACCTGCCAATAGGCTGAAATTGAACCACTCAGCCAGTCTCAATGTTTATAAATGAGGAAGAGCCAGACCAATAATAATACTGTGGCATTGATCTTTTTTTTTTTCATGACCTTAGCCACACCCACCTCATCACTGAATATAATTTTTCTCTTAATATGCACTCAATCCTGTTTGATGGCCTGCCTGGCTCAGGGCTTAGAATACGGAGCCAAACCATATCCTTTTGGATGGACTCAAGCTTGGCTGAACTTTTAGTGACTTCCACATATTAAGAGCTATCCTCATAAAAGTCATCGTATGATAATAACGCTATTATAATAGTTGCTTTTACTCATTGCTGTGACCAAACACTAGACAAGATGTTACTTAAGGGAGGAAGGATTTCTTTGCATTCATGGTTGGAGGGCACACATTCCACCATGGCAAGGATGGCACACTGGCAGGAACATAAGGCTGCTGGTGGCATTGCATCTATAGTCTGGAAGTTGAGGAGAGAGATGAATGTGGTTCTCATTGGATTCATTGTGTGCTTCTCTCTTTTTACCTCTTTTCTTGAGGTTGGGCACTCAGTTACCCATGCTCAGGGTGGATATTCCCTCCTTAGTTAAACCTGACAAGAAATATCCTTGCAGATATAAGCAGATGCCCGTTTCCCAGATAATTCCAAACCCAGTCAAATTGACAATGAAAATTCACCATCAGCTGTTGACGGCTATGAAACGGTCTCCATGCTTGGAAGACAACGCACAATATCTTACCAAATCTGCTCAGGCAAGTTCCATTTTACAGATAGATGTGAAAACTTTTGCAAGGTCACGGAAGTAGCAAGCAGGGACCCTTGAATCAGTCAAGTACCTTCAAATCGCTGTGTGTTGTCAAGGTGTTTTGCTATTCCGTGAGGCGAGAGAATTTTGGAAAATTAGAATGTTTCCCATTCCTGCAAGATCTGAAGTCTAGCCAGGGTTTCCTGAGGAGTGTGACTAGGAAGTAAATCGCTCACCTTCAGGTTGTACAAGAGGCCCTGTGTTCAAAGTATTCAGCCAGTTACTAAGCCCTCACCCTCTGCCATCACCACTTCAAACAGCAGCAAGGGAAAATTAGTACTGTTGCACACCTACAGTATAGATCATTCTTTGGTTTCTGATATTTTTATTTCTCTTTTTAAATATAGTCAAGGTAGTCTGATGTCCCCAGTATGGAAATACCAGGGTAGAGGTTGCATAAAGTATGAGCTACCTCAGGTCAAACCCAAAATAGGTCTGGTCTTCTCATTCATGAACTTCAAAGCCTGCCTCATTCTCTTTGCTGCTCCTACGGCTGCTGTGGTGACTGTGCAGCGGTCACAGACTGGGTGGTCCCCCTTCACCAAGCATTCTCTGAGCCAACGACCAACCACATACTCTCTTATTGGGTGCGGCAGACAGGAAAGAAAAAGATAGAGCTGATAAATACACCCTAGCTTTCCCAATCACCTCCTTGAGGAAAGTCAACTAGATACCAGCCGACTGTACTTACACAAGGCAGAGCTTTCCAGCAGTGCATACTGCCAGGCATGGATTTAGGATTTTTTTTCTTTTTCCTTCCTTACTGCAGAGCAGTGACATGCTAAGCCACGTGGCATCTCATGGGTGGTGGGAAGATATGAAACTGGAAGCAAAGAACCCCCAAATTCTGTTTTACCTCTGCCACACATACACCCAAATTTCTACCATCCTATTCCCATCATTATTTCTTACTTTATATATCTCTGGGAATTAGATAGCGGGGCTTTTTGTTGGTTTCTTGGAGATTGGGCAAACATGAACTACGTCTTCCACATCTCTCGTCCCATGGCTCTGTTCTAGCACACGCAGCAAGCAAGTTTCCATAAGAAATCACCTGCAATCCACGTGGCCATCTTCTAAATCACAAAGTTTCTGCACTCACCCTGAGCAAATTTCTTGTGTGGAAAGAGAAATTTTTGACAAAACTCAGAGTAACTTTTCAGCAAAGTGAAGGACTACTGAGGACCATTATCCCAGTCATCTACCCAGCGCTTCACATGAGCAATGTTACTCAGAAAAGCCGGGCCGTTTTTTTAGAGCACCAGCCTACGCTGCTCTCGAGAGGGGATTTTCTCTATGAACCCACAAAGGAACCAGTGCTAGTCTTAGAAAGAATACAAAATATTTCTGCACACGTACAGGTGGGTGAAAAGCCTCTAAGAGTTCTGAAACGAGGGTTTGAAGAAAGAGAGCAGGTTTTACTTTGAAACTAGAAAATGTGTTTGGCACCGCCATCCAACAGATAGGAGGAGCCAGTAGATGCCCCGTACTTCTTGTCAGGCATATTTTGTGGTGAGTTCTGGGAGGCTTTATGCCCTTCCATCACTGACAACAGCTGTATCTCTCCCACATCTCTGTAAAGACAGAGACCATTTCTAGAGCACCGGACACCTTCACATCCTATGGCAGAACTGATGATCAGCACAAGGGGGGCACACATCCAGAAGTACCCCCCAGGACATAATCCTTTCAACAGAAGCACGGAGCATTCAGTTCCAGACAAGGCTCTTTTGTCTTGTGGTCTACCGAATTGAAATGGTTGTACTAGTTTTTTTTTTTTTTTTTTAATTTTTCATGAATTTTTCCTCTGACAATTTTTTTTTCTTTTTAAAAATTTTTGTATGAGAAAATAAACCCCTGGAGGAAAACTGTATTTTCTTAAGCCCTGAATCCCAGGTGTATCCTAATTAGCTTTAAAACTTATTTTTAAAAAAAAATCTTTCAAGTTAAAGACAGCTAAAGTAGCTAGCAGCCACAGTTTGGGCTAATTAACTCTACTGGTAATATCTAGTAGCAGGAAAACTGGCTCTCAAAGATGCTATGATGATGCAGCCACCAAAGATCTTACCTGCTCTTTTATCATTTTCAGAATGAATCATCTTTGTAATGATTAATAACCTCAAATTATTTTCAGCTCTGGTTATTTATTCCTTTACCCTTCCATTTATGCATTCCTCATTTTCCCCAGGAAAATCTTCCAATCACTGCTCAAAATTATTAAAAAGAATTTTATCTTTTTCTCCATATGAAATTGCCAACATACACTGAATAAGACATGTTTAGGGAATAATGTGTCTTTGGTGCCATGAACTCCACATTCTCAGAAGCTAAGTCAGACTGAAGATTAAAAAAGAAAGGGGAAAATATTACCTAACTTACTCTGAGAGAACTCTGAGTATCTTAAGCTTCTGTACCTGCACAAATGCAGATGCACACAGTGGAGCACTTACGGGGAGTTTCTTAGTAGTGGCAAGATGCCTTGGTGTACCCACCCCGCCTCTACTCCTCTCTCTCTGCTTACAAATAAAAATATTTTTTTACAAATCTCTTTAGTCATGACCCTTTTAGCTAGAATCACCTCCTTGACCTCCATTGTTTACATTGCTGAGAAGGTGGTTATAAGGCACTCCTGCCACCTCTTCCTTTTTCTTCATGACAGACATTAGTAATCAATCATGTTTAATTTTCCGAAGAACCAGAATGCCCAGATTGCTTGACATATTTAATGAATTGGGAGGAGGTAGTTTTCCAGATGAATCTTTCTTCTCACATGGACCACAGTAGGAAATTTAAAGCCCATAGCCAGTGAACGTATCACTGGATATAAGTACAAAACCTTCCTACTGTGCTCCAGCATGATGGAGAACCGACCCGCTACAGATACTCTGTCCCTTCCTGAATCTGGGCCGTGGTTTCCAAAAGTTCTCTTCTGAATGCCTTTACCCTAGTTCCCCATGTGATAGGCCCGTGTGTTAAGTTCCAGCTTTAGTTTTCCAGGCTCTCTGAACAATTCTTAGACCACAAGAGAGGCGATTTGACTAAGTTTTCAAAATCCATGTGTGTCACTCAGTTCTTCAGTGAGTAATACCGGGCTTTGAGCAGACTTTCATGTGGTTATTACTTTCCTGTTGAGTGTGTCTTCTCTCAGATCTCAGAAGGCAGGGACTGGATTTTTTACTTCTTATTTTTTTGTAGTGTTTCTTGAGAAAAACCATGTGAAGGACAGATAGTTACTGTACCAGTTTACATATGGAGCCTCGAGAGATTAAACACATATGCATGTGTGCAAACACACCTTCTCTCTCTCTCTCTCCAAATTGTAGCATAAATACTCTTAAAATGGAATAACACAGTAAGGTAATAATCCTCCTTAGGAAGTAAATGTAGTAAGAATCACTCTGCGTGTTTATTGTTATGTTTCTTTTTTTGGTCTCTAGCATTTATTAAATATCTATTGTGTGGCAGATCTTCTGTTAAGGATTTATACACAGAAGCCCTCTTACAGTTCACAGCCATTGTATGAGGTAGAGACTGTCATGTCTTCAATTTTCAGGCAGGAAACCATGAGGCACGGAGAGCTTGTGTTATGGATCTGAAGTCACAGAAGCCATAGATAGCCAACCTGGAGTTTCTGTATGCAATCTACATTCTGGTCATCAGTTAGTTTTCCTTAAGCACCACAAATTCAGTCTTTTTCTGAGAGCCATTTAATATTTTTTTTTCCCCCTCAAAGTCTGATTTGCTTTTGGTGCCTACTTTTAGAATTTCAGTAAGTAATGTGAAAACTTGAGGGAAAATGATGTCAAGTTGGTAATACAGAAGAAATGTGGTTAGCTGGTTGGTCATAAGTGAACAAGGGATGCTCAGGGTATAGGATAAGAGTATCTTGAAGGCTGCGACACTGTAGGGTTGAGAAAATAAGAGGAAGGATCTCAAACTGTTCTAGACTAGACTGTGATGGGAAAACAAGATAACAGAGGAATCTATCTAGACTATTTTAAGTAAGAACTTGCTAAATGCAGAGGATCGTAAGAAGATGTGTGATGTGGAAGGATTTCCTTAGCCACCTTAACCATGAACAGTTCCTACCCCCATTCTCCTACACTAATAAAACTGTGGTTCCCTAACTGTTTGCTCAGTGTCAGTGACTGAGAAGCCACACAGCTGGAGAAAAGCTGTAAGGCATGAATACTCCCTTTGGTGAGAGAGACTCTTCCAGTGTTAATCATTAGGCATAGCACTTCTGAGGGAACTTAGGGTACCCAGCATTTTCAAATGAATGAGTGTTGGATTGGTTTCCCGGTTTTATTGTACCATAAGCTCGTCTGTTCTCCTTTGTAGTATTGTTCTTAGTAATGACCTTGCTGGGGAGGAAAAGGTAAGCATGAGTCTCTGGTTTTTTGTGCACAGTAGCTTTAATTAAGCCTAGAGTGAAATTGCTTAGAAGTCAGAGGCTCCATATTCCAGAAAGAAGAGGGAAACCTTGTGAGACAAGAGAGGTGGGACCATTATTCCCAGAATTCTTCTGATTTCTTTGTGCAAGCTGATCAAGGATGGAGCTGTTTGTTCCAATAAAATACCCAGTAGCAGGAAGTTGAGACAGAGGTTAAACTAAAAAAGAAAGAAAAAAAAAAAAAAAAAAAGCTAATTTTAGCCCTATTCAAAATCAAAGGAAAGGGGGACGATGAGAATCGGTGTTTACAAGATTGAAATCAATGGGCTGCCAAAAAATTCAGCTCCATAGTTAATACCACAGCAATGTCATTACAAAGTTGGTTGGACTTAGAGGGAATTAAGTGTGTAGACTTGGGAATGCATTTCCCCTTGCATTATGGACTTTTCTGCTGAAAGCACTTTGTAGACAAGAAGCGGGTCTAAAAATCCCTACCTAAGAGTTTGCCCATTTCACTTGGCATAGAGGTGTGTCTTGTCAAAATATATTGAGTGCTGAAGACTATGGTTAGTATAGCTTGAAAGCATTTGTGGATATTGATCTAGACACTAGAGTGTCCTTCCTTATATAGACAAAATACTCCTGGAGACTTGAAGGAAAGGCACCAGGAAAAGGCAGATAAACATTGAGCCTTTTCTCTTTTTGTATAATAGAGAGCTATTTTAACCAGTAGTGAGTTTAAATGGATGTTAGGAAGTCTTGGGGTGGACAAGGCTGTTTGGGTGTGCCTGTGAATAAAGGTCCTGCCTCCTACAACATCTCTCTACAGGAGGTGGGCAGATGGCAGGCCAGCTTGGGGGGATAATTGGAGAACAGAATGAGAGGACAGAGCGTGTGTATAATGCTAAGCTGAGATAACACATGCAGAAATCCCTAGCTCAGTGTCTGGCACAAAATAAGGACAAAAATGTTCATTTGGTGTTTCTATTGTTGTAGTCATATATATTCATTTTAGTTCAGTTTTCAGAGTTGCTTTATTCCTGCACCAAAGAATCTCGACTTAACCTTCTAACTGATAACTGATGTATTTTTAAAATGATGTTGCATAGGAGTTATGAGCAACATTTAACCTGACAGAACTCTCTTGATTTCAGAGGACTGGCAAATGTATCTTTGAAAATTTCCTTCCAGTCCTATGAAGTATAAATATGAGTTTACCACAGGATAATCCTTCTACCTTATGTCTGCACAGAAGTTGCCAGTTGGTCTTCAGTAAAGCAGATGCAAGAACGCATCCTCTGACAGAACCCTTACAGATGAAACAGGTATTAGAAACCCTCGGTATTAATTTCATGTGAAGAGACTGTTTTCTCGAAAGCCTCAAAACTTGTTAATGGCCATGAAGTGATTAGAGGCGAGCTCTTCTGATTTCTGAGTCAATATTCTCTTCCTGGAGAGCGAGATAGAGATGTTTATTTCCTTTTTGTAAGTCTTCTGGGGAAACTTCTCAGGCCATAGAAGCTATAAGGTGGGGAAAACCTAGATTTCCCTACAAGGGAACCTTCTTTTACAAGGAGGTTGGTACAGAAGTTGCTACAATTGAATGCATTCTGATTGCAGTCGTTTCAGGCCCACTTATTGAGTGCACAGTGCTATCACAGAAGACTGTGCATGATTAAGGCCCCTCTCACTGATCTCTCCTGGGACTGGATGAACGCTGGTCATATAACTACAGGTGTGTTTTTTTCTTGTACTGCAAATAAGCCATGAAGGGTCTTTGTATGGGTGTGAACCCAGGCCATGAGGCTTTGCAAGCAAGCACCTTTAACTGCCGAGCCATCTCTCCAGCCTGAAAGAGATTTTTTTTTATAAAGATCAATTTGGCAACAAATCACAAGAAGAGTTCTCAAAGCAGAGTAAAAATAAATAAATAAAAAAGGAGGGGGAAAAAGAAAAACTACTTTGGAGGCAACAAAACAAACATGAAAGAAAAGATGAAGTGAAAGGATTGTAGGAGAAAATCAATATGCTTAGCATAACTTCTGAAAGGTTGTTAAACTGAAGTAAGGTGTTTTGATTCTCAAGAAGGAACCTCAGAGGCTGACACATTAGCAAAGATTACTTTAACTCATTCATGCCACTTAGCCGAGAGCAAGATCAGATGCGTTTGAAACAGAGTACAGGTGAACTCCACCGGATGATAGATAAGAAACAGTTAGGTAATTTGGTTAAGACGGTAAAAGGCTCATTGCTGTAAACAGGGGGCACTACGCTTCAGTCAGGAATTTGGGGCAGAGGACACAGAAGACACTGACCATCAATGACACTGTCTGCATGACTCGATCGTTAGCCCTGGTGCGGATTCTCTCCCTTTCACCTTTGTAGCCCATGATGAGATTATATAATACATGAAGTATTTACCTTACAATTACGCCAGAAGTAAAGACAGGGATAAATCCAGGCTTCCTTTCAAGAACCAAATAACTCAAAAGTCCTCCTAGAGTCTAGGGCAGAGGAAGAAGGATTCTAAGTATAATCATAGTCACTACAAACTTTATAGATAAATTTGTTTATTCAATGAGCCACTAAATTTGAAGAACTAAAGTTTGTTTCAAAATGAAATGAATGAGGAATATCCTCCCGGAATATATCCTCTACTTAAAAGAAAACATATAGAGCATATCAAAATTGAAGAATAGGCTAAGACGTAACACAGACCAATTATAACAAGTGTCCCTGCCTTGGATCTAGGTAGAAATTAGCTTGGTATCAGCTTTCTGGTACGAGATCAATACGATATCACGACAAAGACACTCTCAATGTGGATGAAGGAGAATTTAATTTGAGGTATGAAAATAATCCGTCATGTACGTGCTCAGCCACAGGGATTTCTCAAAGCAAAAGAATGCTAGGCAGAGGGCAAGAACAAGTGAGGACTAGCTGCTTGGAAGCCTGGCTCTAACTTACTGCGACTCCCTCCTCGGACAAATGTGTTTGTTGATTATGAGTCTCCAACCAGGGGAAGGGAAAGATGTCCGGAACATTTCCTTTGACAATGGCCCAATTGAGAGATCACTTCCTGCCACTTTCCATGCCCCTGGGGGCGAATTGCATACTGGCTCCTAACACACAGTGATGGCTATGTTGAAAGTCAGCCTTCTGAATAAATGTTCACTTGCCAGAAACATAGGCCTATACCTCAGGGTTGAGGGGTGTATTAAAGGAAAAAGTGCACGCTTCCATGTCTACTGAGGCATAATGCAATCTGCATAGTTTTCAATTCACGCGCATTACAAACTAGCTGTAAGAGTTTTCTTATACTTTATTAAAAGTGCGATTTTTATATTATCTGAGAAACAGAAATTCTTCTCTCCAAAATGAGCAACATTTTGAACTCAGCCCTGACCTCACATGATAAAAATCTACGCCATTGAAATGAAACATGACATGGTTTGTTGCTTTATTCTGTGTCTTCTCTTGAAAGCCATCCAAGGGCAGACTATTGTTGCCTGCCTGCGTTCACAAAGAAGACAACATAGAAAGAACGTGGTGTTTTAGACAGAGCTTTCAGAAAAATCCATATAAGGGCAAAAGAAACATTTGATGCTGAATTCTTTCCTAATTTGAGACATTTTGAGTCCAGTTTTCATTGTAAAAAAAAAAAAAAGGAATAAAAAGGATTACAGGACAAAATCCTCCTGGGACGTCTTGTGTGCGCCGAACCTTGTGATGAGTGCTCCTCGTCCAACCACTGAAGAACAAGGACAACCTGTGTCCCTTCTGTGTCACTGGACAGCACCAGCTTGCAGCTTGCACAAACGAAGGCTTGCCTTCTACATGGTTCACCCTCATTCCCTGCTCGCAATGCAATTTAATACTCTAGCATCTTAAACATATTGATGTATTATTTTGAAACTCTCCAGTTACTTCCCTGGAACATTGCATAATCTAATGCAATGTTTATCCAAGCCGAGGACAGACACCAGACTCACCTGGGGTTCTATGTTCATGACAGTTACTGAGCCTTTGCCTGAAGCCACCCAAAGGTGCAGTGTCTGTGGGAGGAGCCTGAGAATCTCTACTGTGTGAGAAGCTCTCCCATGGTCCAGATCTATTGGGTAAAGAATTCTGGACACTATGATCTAAACACAGTTCCATGTTGAACATTCAACAACCATACACTTTTAGCTAGGCATTTAATTTGTGCAACTCAGCTTTTTCAACTGTAACACAGAATTATTATTGTGAGGTAAAATAAGGATAAATATTCATACATATTTAAAAAAATATCATGTATGCTCTGGTGAATTCCCTAGTTAGATGATAAATTTCCAGCCAAAGAATTTATTTATTGTATTTTCCTATTGTCTATATATATTTTTTTTTCTGTAAGTAAACAATTAATACTCTGTAAGCTCCAAGAGTCAAGGGCTTTCTAACCTAATATCTGTTGCAAATCAGCTGAGCACAAGGAATCCAGAACAGAATTTATGTCAATGAATTTAGCACTGACCAGACTCTTCCCTAGGTTCTGCAGTTGAATGAACTACCAGAGCTGTTTAAACATAATGAGGCCAGCATTTTCTGTCTAATAAACCTTATGCAGTAAACATGCAAACCCTTCTTGCCAGTAATATAGAATATTTTAGGTTAATTCATATGAACTAATAAAAAATCATATTGATATGGAATTTGACATACAGTTAGAGTAAGGTGATTTTTTTTCATTTTAAAACTTTTTATTGGGGTTGGAGAGATGGCTTAGGGGTTAAGGCACCTGCCTTCCTAAGCCTAAGAACGCTGGTTCCAATCTCCAGCGGTTCCAATCTCCAGGTCCCACGTTTAGCCAGATGCAAAGTGATGCAAGGGTGCAATGCCGCACTTGACCACAAGGGGTCGCATGCATCTGGATTTCGTTCTCAGCAGCTGAGACACTGCTGGCGTGCCCATCTCTGTCTTCCTCTCTCTCACTGTCTCCAAAATAAATAAATAAATAAATAAATAAATAAATAAATAAATAAATAAATAAAACTTTTTATTGGATACATATTTCATTTTCTAGTGATACATTTATAAAGGACCTAGAAAATTATAATTTCATAAATAGTATTACAAGGGAGGCATTGTGGCACACGCCTTTAACCCCAGCACTTGGGAGGCAGAGGTAGGAGGATTGTCTTGAGTTCAAGGCCATCTACATAGTGAGTTCCAGGTAAGCCTGGGCTAGAGTGAGACACTAACTCAAAAAAAATGAAAAAAAAAAAAGAAAGGCAAAGAAAAAGAAAAATAGTATTACAAATGTGAGACCAAATAGTTTAAAATGGTGAGTGAATAAAATAATAATTTAATAAAAAACATTAAGTAAAGTTTAGGTATTAAACAAGTACCACCAATATGTGAAAAAATTTATTAATGGTGGTAGTTTAGGGAAGAGGTCTTCAGATTGACTATGATTTTCTCTGTTTTACTGAGTTGACATTATACTTGAACACTAAGAAAATTATATTCATTTCTAGGTTTTCATGTTCTTCAGAGGGTGTCTCAAAGAATCTCCTCTTGAGCTAGCAATATATATGATTTCATTTGATTTTTAAATAGTGATTATACAACTCTAAAGCAAGTTAAATATAAAGATACTAATAATAGTTCTGTTTACTGTTACCACGAATAATACTGTTGTTTTCAGTCATCTGCATATACTTTAATTATTAGATTTATGTGAAGTAAATATCAATATCCCTAATTTCTGGGGTCACAATTGAGGATGATATAGTAGAATGTTTATCTATACCTTCAAAGCTTATTAAACATGAGGGAACCTCAAAGTTTACTAAATATGAAAGCCAATAATATATTAAATTGCCTAAAATATACTTTCAAAATGTTTTGTAATGCTTTCTGGAGTAATGTATTAGTAAGTATATTGTAGTTGCAGAAAGGTCAGAGGCTTTATATGTGCACATATAAGTGAATACAGTTAACAATATTGTTCATGTGTTAATTTTTGATGTACCTGCTGCTATCCCATGCATTTATTCTCTGTGAAATCATCACTCTTTCCTGTGGAAATGAAAACTACATGAGACTCCAATTTGTCCCAGCTAACAAAGGGGGGACATCTGTCCTAGGCCAGGGTCAGTCTGATTGTCTTTTTTGGAAACCGAAACGGAGGACTTTTTTGCTTAAAAAAAGGAAACATATAAATTTGGACACTGTAGCAAAGAGGGTATAGAGAATCACAGAGAAATCACAGACAGAAGACTTAAACAGAGGAACATAAACCAGAGGAGGATGCAGACCTATGGAAGAGACTTTGCAAAAGGAGAGAGAGAGAGTGAAAAAAAGAAAGAGAGAGAGAGAGAGACCTTGTGATTCTCTCTCTCTTTCTCTTTTTGGATTTTTAGTTACAGCCCAATTGATGCATCTCCTGCCTTTGTATCCGTAAGTAAGCTTGTTAAGTAAGGTTGTCTGATATAAATCTGTTATTACAGCCAAAAGGTGTTAACTAAGACAGTTGAAATGTTGGAAAGAAATTTCACTTTCATAACTATTCATAACAATGAGTAATCCTGATCATTTGATCATTGACTGAAAGTACTTATATGACAGATAATTTCAGTTAGCTCTGAAAATCTAATGCAGTCCATTTGACTGCATCTTAATACATACAGTTGATATGTAGAAATATCAAGGTTCTTTGATGTGTTTAACAAATTGGTTTATGTATCTTTACATCACAGAGATATTCAAATGAGGAAAAATATTATATGCCCTCTCAAAACAGTCATAAAAGAAGCCACTTATTACAACAAAAACCTCCTCTTGTCATAAGCAAGCCTGTCTGACTTACTTTATCTACTCCTAACATCCTGTCTTAACTGTTCTTACTAGAAACTCCAGAATAATTTCTGACCCAGACAAAACTTAGAGGCACAGTTAGCAACAAAAGCATGTCTATTTAAAAACTCTCCCTTCCTTAGCATGTGTTAATACGGTGGTACATACCAGAAGAACAAAATAAAATCATCGCAAGGAATGACTGCAAAACACAAACACTCTGGATAATTCAAACTTAAGACTTTTAGCTGGTCTGAACAATTTGTTTTTGATTTCATACAACACCAAAGTGAGACATTAAAGAAGACTGCACAGAGCTCCATTTTGCTGTTGTTCATCCATGTTTTCCCTGGAGTTTAAGAGAGAGAGGCTAAAAAGGAAAACCATAGCATTTTTTTTCATTGAATTGACATTTTTAAATGAGGTTAGCAATTAAAATCAGATTTTTAAAGTAAGAAAAATACATCTGGGTAAAGCACTTCTATTAAATTTTTTAGCCAAATGTGGATTGAATTATTGGTTTTCGAACCACCCTGCACAAAAGGCATTGACTCTGTAATGGAAAAGTCAGTAGATCCAAAGAAGCATATTTTCAGAAAGCTAAGTTAAAATTTGGTGGAAATTATTTGTAAATATAATAATCCTAGAGAAATGCTGAATGTAAAGTCTTCGTAGCTGAAACTTGATTTTTCCAGAGATTTTTGTTTTGTTTTGTTTTGTTTTGTTTTGTTTTGTTTTTGTGATGGTGATGGTGGTAATATTAGGGAATAAAACTAGGGTCTTGCCATGCTAAGGCATGGCCCTACCACAGACCTCTAATTCCCGTCTCATTTTTTTTCCTATTATTATCCTTTAACTGATTAATTCTAGTTTATTGCAGAAATTCTTTGAGCTATAGCTATTGAAATTACCCAGACAATCCCCCAGTATATTTTGAGAAGCAAATCCACATGGGTATGAGTATCCTGTCTGTACACCTCGATTCTTTCAACTGGAAATTGTTCTTTTCAGTTCTTTGTCCAAGAAATAAAGGGCAAACTTAGATATTTGGAAGGTGTCTTTGCTCTGTTAGTTACTGCAAAAGCTGACAGATGCTAGAAGATCCAAATGTTGGAGACTGTAGCTGAAGTTATGAGTCACGTTTTTCAAGAAAAATAATCTTGATAGTAATATCATAAAATTAGTGTATATCATGCCATACATAAGTTTGCTTCTCTAAAACGATTCTTTGCTGAAAAAAATTCTAGCACATATTGTTTCTAAAAGTGAAATTATTCTCTAAGACTTTAATATTTCTCATTTGAAATTTGTACTACCTATTGAATTTGCTAGGTCAACAAAAAAGCAATGTTTTATGCAAATTCTTTCAGAGACAATGTCTCCTAGATTTTAACAAATGATTCTTTAAACCCTGGTTAATGTGGCTAAAAAACAACACTTTGAGCTGCCACACAAAGTATTTGCTTATCGAATTCTTTCCTTGATTCTTTCTGAAGGAAAGTGTGTATGTTTTTCTTTTAGTTTCAGTTTAAATTTTATCCCTTCTCTAAAGATTTCCTCCAGCAGCTCCTTTCTTTTCCCAACTTTCATTGCACTAGAATTGCATAGATTGTGTAAAGACCTATAACACAGCAATCATCATGACGTATGATAATGAGCTCTGTGCACGTGGGCTACCTCCATGCTCCCGGAGACACTGGAAAGTAGGGACAATGTGCAGTTCATTCAGTGGTTCATCCACAAAAACTTTGATCAGGAACAGAGGTATAAAATCCTTCTATGAGAAGTCTGCTTAACCATTAACCTGTCCAAATGTGATACATACTTGAGCTCAACAAGTGGTGCTATTTAATATGAATTTTGTCCTACTGTAGGGAATTTTGGAACCATTCCTAACAAGCAGCAGGTATGTCCTTGAAGGCCATTTGAAATGTTTCAAATGTATAACTATGTACTGAAAAAAGGACAGAGAAAAGCAATAAAATTACCCTGCTTTAAAAAAAATTTGCCTATGGCTGTTTGTGATGCTAAACACAGTGCCATGTGGTTGATAAAACATTCAAAATGATTGATGGATGGACCAATAGATTGATTGGTTGATTAGAGCTGAAGCTTACCTGCTTTCCTTGAAGTAAATGATCAAAGTAGCCACTAAAACTTTATCACATCATCTTCTTCACACACCTTAGTATGAAGTCCCATTTCAGTTTTGGTAAATAATCGACTCATACAACACGTGGGTTACTCCTCACGAAAGCCTTCTAAATGTTAGTTTTAAAATAATATCCATCAATTATTATAGTGATGCACTATTTATTTCTACTTGTTTTATGCCCTCCTAATTTTTCTCAAGATGAGAGAAAATGTCTACTTCGGAGCTAAAAGGCAGCATATTTATGCTTCTGTAAAGGAGGAAGGTCAATCCATTGTCTCTTCATTGAGACAGTGATCAGTTTTGCTACAACAGATCTCCCCTAGGCACCGTCCTATCTGTGCTTATGCTGGAATCAAGGCCTGAGGCAAGTAAGTTTTGGCTCCATGCCTACGTGAAGCCGGAATGACTACGCGCATGCGCTCTCAGGCTTTCCCCACTGGGAGGGACTTTATTTCAAGTTTCCACAAGTGCACAAACTCCTTTCCCCCATTCCTGATGAATAAAATCTCCCTGAACACAACCAGCAACAGAAATCATCCATCTTCTCCTAGAGGAGCCATTTCCATCTCAGAAGTCTTGTTCTTAGAGTGCACTTCCGTTTCTTAAGCCAAAATCAGATTCCTTGAACTTCAAACATTGATCCTGGCTCTAGCCTCTAGTGTTTCAAAGATGGAATCTAATCCCTCTTCAAGTATTGAAAGGCAGCCATGGTTCCCTCCAGGTATTTTCCAGGGCAACCTGTCAACCTGACTAAGTCTGTATCATCTAGCCCACGTGTATCTATTAACCACAAGAACATTCTGAGAGATCACTTCAAAGGCCTTGCTCATGTACCAAAGCCAACCTTTCTTCAGCGACCAATTAAACAAGGAAAGGAAATTTATCACGATCACTTCGAAGAAATTCATGTTGGCGCTTAGTGATCGCTGCCTACTTCTGTATGCACATAACAATCTGTTTAATAATTCACTTGGAACTGTGCTCATTTTGTGTTTCCAAAATCCGTTTTCTCTCTGTATCATGTTTCATATTTGAAAGGAGAAGGAGATGTAACCCAGGGATGTGATTCCATGGAGGTTGAAGACTCAGCAGCGTTCAGAGGAACACAGAGAAGAGGTTCAGAGCTCAGTAGCACTGTTCAAGTGGAGGAAACAATCGAAGAGCTGGTGGCCTCGGGGACAGGAGTCAGGGTCACCTGAGGAGGCAGGAATGCGACGGGAGCATGGAGCAGGCATCTTAGCAGAGGATGCCACACTTGAGACACTGCACAGAGAGAGGCTGAGCACGCATCCTAGCTCCCTCTTCTTCTAGCTCTTTACCTGCCCTCAGACATCTCCTACGTCTCCTCTCCCCCCCACCCTAGCAGATACCGCAGGGAAGCAACATGCTGCAGAAGCCCAGAAAGACAGCCAGTAGAAGGAAGCAGAACAGATGAGAAATGCTTGTGAGCCTTCCCACAGTTATCCAGGAGTCATCAAGGGCTACACACCTCCTAGTATGTCAGACACCTTGTTGTATCACATGTATTATTGCAGTTTGTTGAGGAGAGTGCTCAGTGTAGAAATGCCTTCAAGTGTGAATGAACATGGCACAACTGTTTGCTGTTGCTATTATTTTCCTCTACAACAATGACCAGCATGTCACATTGCAAGAGACACTATATTATGACAGTGTGTCTGATTCTTAAAATTTTAATCCATCCTTAAAAAGCAGCCATTGTTTTTATCTCTTCTCTTGTTCAGTATTTAATTTCTGCTTAGTCATATTCACATTGCAGTTGGTACACTAACAGATAGTTAGCTGGAGGTAAGCAGATCCAACATTGCTTCTTAGAAGGTTAATTTGACAATATCCACATTTGCTGTTTTTCAAACAATGTGCCTCCAACATTGGGATGAACTACATGAAATGCATTACCAAAAATGTTCAATTGGATATTTAAATAATGCATATCAAATGCCCTCCAATATTACATTTGAATTTTTAAGTAATTCATTTTTCTCTTTTGATATTTTACGAAAAGAATGTTTATATATTATCCTTGGCACAAACGTTTTTACATTTAACAGCCGGTAGCGTTATAAAATTGTGTCAGCTGGCTGAGTCCATGAATTTAACTAATCTCAACAAAATGGCAGGTTTTAACAGTAATTGGCAAAACTGAACAGCAACCAGACCATTGTGTTAATTCAAGCCGTTAATTCAATGTCCTGTTGGCCTGAGTGTCTACAGAACTGTATCCACAAACACTCACTGAATCCCCCTCAGATGGTAATATAAGGGACTGTGCTGTCCCATACCAGCCATGGACAATGACCAAACATTGAATATATGACTCATCTGTATTTCCATATTCTGTAACAGGAACTATAAGAAACACATGCACGATACATGTGAATATCTTTATATTGAATATGTGCTAAAATTATATAGATTTAGGTATATCTGGCAAATAAAATGTTAATGTTAGTTTCTTCTGTTTCCTGTTACTTATTGTATAAGCTTGGCTCCTTTCTAATTTTTCTGATTTAAAAACATACCTGTTTCTAATGCACATCTGTCTGAGTCTTTCTACTGGACAGTGTGGGTTTTGAGCAAATAAAGAAGTGCCTATTTGTTGATACAGGACAGAGAGAGTAAGGGAGAAGCCATCTCTCCTTTTAATTAGTTTTGTAATTGCAACAAATTCAACGATACAGAGACAAGCCTATTCTCTTCACTCAGGCAAAACTCCCCCTGTGCTTTGTAAGAGTTCTGCCTGAGTGAAACAAATGAGATCAGGTCTGTGATGTTTACCCCATACTAAAACATTTTCTCTTTTCCAAAACTTTTTTTTTTTTTTACTATACTTTTGGCTACAAGACTATATAGGCACAGAATAGAGAAAGGATGAAAGAACGACAAAGGAATGATTGGAAAGTGTTGTTTTGAAACATGTAACTAGTGCTGTCAGCTTCTGGTTCTTTCCTTTTTGTGCATTTACATTTCCTGACTGTAGTTTAAGAACATTTCACTGCATGTTACCATCAATCATCTTTAACCTAGAAGTGCACTGTACATTAGTAACAGTTAATTGGCATATTTAAAGTAAATAGCTACTTAGTTTTGTTGTGAAGGTTGTTCCACACAAATCGGTAACACCACATGCTTTGATGCAACAGCAAACATTCCTGTCTGCAGCACTACCACCTCCGACAGTAGATGAATAGAGATGCAATACCAGGGCCCTAGATGACAGTCTGCATGCCGTGCAGTGTGAAGGCAAGCACTCTGCCCACACAGTGATGCCCATTCATAGGAAAGAATGCAAAAACGAGATGCAGAAGCAAGCCAGAGCTTTTGAAGAAGGGTCAAGAAAGAAAAAAAAAAGACAAACTAGAAATTATATCTTTTCCTATATATTTTGTGTGTTTTATGAACTAAAAGGCGCTAATTTAACAGTCATTATTTTGGCCTCTAACATGATTCATTGTCAGGTTTATATTTCATGAGCTGCATAGTTTTCAAAGTTCATGGAGAGAGACCATTATTTCTGACTCTGCTCAGTGTCTTACAGCAAGGAGGATTGGGCAACTTCATTGGACGAAGGACAATGGGCTTGGAATTTAATCAAGATAACCTGGCAATGACTTCCTTTCAACTGTGAAGTCACAGTATCTATAATGGAAACCTTAAAACCATTCCTAGTATATAGTGAGTCAGATCCAGTGCCTCCTGAACTTGGAGATACAGATTCTTATCTGAGTCAGCAACATTGCCTTTGCTACCTGCACTAAGGAGCTAAAAAGAAACCATCTGTCATTTATGTGTGGGTGTGTGCATGCGTGTGCATAAAGTAACAGTGCATACAGTTGTGCATTTTGGATATCAATACAGTCCATAAAGTCACTATAGTTCTACTAAATCTTGGAAGTGAAATTAACTAACAGTACTATTAGAAGCTGTAGTGTTGACGCTATTATGAGCCCAAAGAATGTTATTAAAGCTTTGCTGATTAAATGTGGGAAAAAGAGCTTATATGGAAATGACTTAGAGTTAACCACTACTCATTTCTAATGCTGTTTTGAAGACATAGGAGAATTTAAATCATAGGTCAAAAAAAAAAAAAAAAAAAAGGCTTTCCATAGAATTTCATTTGTTCATATCATGTATAATCAAGATTTTGCTGCTTTCATTCTCAGCTCTAAGCTCTACCAAGGGTGATTTCTCAGTGCTTTGGGGCATGACTACATGTCCTGCAGACAGAAGTGGCTGGACATGTGTTCTTCATTCATTGCCATATACTGCATCAACTTAGTAAAGGAAAAGTTGCACACGGTGTCACCTCAAGCATTGGAAAAAATGAAGAGAATTTCTCTTTCTCACCAAAGCTTTCAGAAAGAGTGCCCCATCTGTTCTCAATTTCTAATGCTGAACTCTTGAGCCGAGGCCTACAGTCTTCCATTGTTTACTGTGAATTTCTAAATAGATGTGTTGCCATCACTAACTCAAAACTAAAAAGCCAGACTTCTCACTGAGGTGTTCTGTGTCTGATACCATCACTGAGGCTGATGATGAGTTTGAGGCAACATGAGCCTTTCTTGTCATGCTGCCCATTCAGTTTGTGACCCCAGCCTATTTCTTTTGCAAAGTTTCCAAGATGTATTCCTTCCTTTCCACAACCTCCTTTAAGACTCACGAGTTGTGGTTAATACATAGCTACGTTTTTGTTGTACCCTCCCCTTCCTGGGTAGATTCAGTGACTCTGTTTCAGTCCATCTTAAAGGAAATGATGAAACTATAGACTCTATGTGGTGCTTTTTGAACTATCTGTGGTAGTGAACAGGGTTTTTATTTCCCTAAACCTACCATATGGCTGACACTTTTGTACACTAAAGCACAATGACATGCTGGGCAAGTGGTCTCACGCTTAGCTAGCACTGCCATGTCAAAGTGCTACAAAGGAACGTTGATTAAATCCACCCAGCTTCTGTATTTGACTCATCTCAGACCTTTGCCTGTCTGCTAATCCACATGGGCCTGTAGAGCACATTCTGAGGAGCACCAGCAACTTTCTGATATCGAAGCAGAGCTATTTTCTAGGTTTGTCATTTACAGGGAGGCACTGAAAATAAACATCAGCTAAATTGATTCATTTGTTATGCTCGTTCTGGTTGATTTTTAGAAAAGGCATGTTTTCTCTACTGATAAATACATTTGACTTAAAACACTTTAAAATCTAATAGGTATACAACAAAATAGTCAGTGATTGATGGCAAAGTCCTGATACATTGGTCAAAGTATAAGCGATGAGCAGACTGGACAATGCTGTGACCACTAGAGTCTCACAGGGAAGCAGAATTCATGCACAGTCTCATCTAAGCTTATTATAGAACTATTGTGCAAAAATGACATCCAAACCATACCCATGTTGTTACCACTAAACAGCCAAATTTAATACCCCAAAGTAATATAGGTATAATGTACATTACCCTTTGGTAGCCAAGAGCTTTTTAAACTATCAAACTATTTATTTTGTGCCATATTAACAAAATATGGAGAAGAATTTCTGACATTGGAGCACATGTACTGATATTCGTATGTTGCAGAGATTCAGAGACATCTCACGGAGGTGCTTATCTCTCAGCTCTACTTCAGCATGCCATGTGTGTTATAGAGGAAGATGCTGACGGCAATGCCCTCTTACACAGGCTCAAAGACTGATAATAATCCTCTTCCTTCTGGGGTTCCATTGCTTCAGCCAGATGACTTTTCATACTGTTTCTTCATATACTTTGCAACACGATCGCATCACATTTTTCTTCAAAACTCTGGCAGATTGTTTGGGCTAGAGATAGATGGAGACAAGAGGCACCATCTGGTGCAAGATCTTTATTCCTTGTTAGAACGACAGGAGCTCTGGTATTTTACATGGTTCAAGCACTTTCAAAGATTTTTTTTTTTTAATGCATAGATTGAGAAGGTATAAAATGGTCAAATGGCTGTTGGCACTGTCTGATCATATCAAGGACTTTGTGGGTATAGAGTTGGATTTTTTTTGTTCTTTTTTCTTTTCTTTTCTTTTCTTCTTCTTCTTCTTCTTTTTTTTTTTTTTTTAGTTCAGTTCAGACAACCAGTGGCATATGGTTTCATGATTCACAAAGATGGTCCTGGACTATAGATTTGACGATCTCAACATAACTTCTAGGCTTGCCAGAGCTATGTTACAGCAGAGAGAGCAAATAGCTCATGATATTTCTCCTCTGGTGAGTAAGCTCCAAGATCTCGCATTTAAATTTGATCTGGAATTGAAAGAAAAGGAACCATGTCCTTCCATGTCAATGTCAATGTGTTTTTTTTATTATTATTATTTTTCAGGTATAAATGTTTTTCTATATTCCAGGCCCACCACTACAGGACCAAAGGCTAAGCAATTCCCAGCTTAATTTTGTGGGTGCATACTAAACATGTTCTTTTGCAGTCTTCCATACCATCTCTATTCTTTGGGAACTTAAGTTCTTTCTGAATGTTGTTGTTCTAAAAGGCCTGTGATTATTTAATTGGAAACAAACCCCTTTTGAATACAATTAAGAACTAGGAGTTGGGAACTCGGAGATTTGCCTGACAATGCTAAGCTACATCTCCACTACCTGTGAGGATGAGTGAAAAACTGAACTGTAATATTATTTCAGCAATAAACTAAAACCTACCCATAATGGAATTTATGTAAGTTAATCTTGACCGCAACTTCATAGCAAAGCTAAAGGAAGCCCTAATTTAGTAATCCCTAATTTCAGATGCTAGTTTTATTTACTCTTATTAGAATGGATTTCCAAAAACTTGAAGTTTGCTTACAATGATCACAATAATGGCATCTAAATCTCTGCAAACCACTCTGCCATTGTACTAAACATGAATGTTTTTCCGTCTTCCTTGCCAACTCCTGGCCATTTCATTTCATTTTACATTATGAACCAGGCATGGTAGGCCACACCTTTAATCCCAGCAGAGGTAGGAGGATCATCTTGAGTTCAAGGCCAGCCTAGGACTACATAGTGAATTCCAGTTCAGCCTGGGCTACAGTGAGACCCTACCTCAAAATACTACACACAGACACACACACACACAGCCAAAAACATTGTGTCCTCACTTCTTGTTATGCTGCCTTCACATACTTTCACACCTCTAAATTTACTTTTTTATAGTTTGCAAGGTCCATTAATTATTAATTTATTTTTAACTGAAACCTTGACCACTTAGCACTATATATATATATATATCTGTCTTACCTGAAAGCCTCTTTTTTTTTTTTTTTTCTGCATCAGTTACCATTTCATTGCACAGACAATGTACTTGACAAAAACAACATGAGAGAGGAACAGTTGATTTCATCTTACAGTTCCAGGTCACAGTCCTTCATGTTAGGAAAGGCATGTTGACAGAAACTGGTCATATTCAGTCCACCAATGAGGAAGCAGAGCAGAGTGGTGCATGCTGGTTGCTCAGATATCGTTCTCCTTTTTGTACAGTCCAGAAACCCAGCCCATGGGAAGATACTGCCCATACTTACAGTGGACTCTCTCACTTCGACTAATCTAATCCAGAAAGAGATGGAGAGAGAAGAGAAAGCACAGGGGACTCTTACCATTGAAGATGAATTCTAGACACAGGTGCCACTTTGTGCATTTGGCTTTATATAGGTACCAGAAAATTGAACCCAGGTCAGCAGGCTTTGTAATGAAGGGATTTTAACCACTTTGCCATCTCCTGAACTCTGAATCATGTTCTTTTAGTCTCCATTTCTGCTCTAAGTTTTATTATATCTTACTTACTTCTGATTTGAGGTTTTACTGATTTTTTTTGAAAAATCTTGAGTTGCACCATACTTTATTTGAGATTTCTTACTTTTGTTTTTTAAAATATTATTTATTTATTTATTTGACAGAGAAAGAGAGAGAGAGAGAGAGGGAGAGAGAGAGAGAATGGGCATGACAGGGCCTCCAGCCACTGCAAATGAACTCCAGACATGTGCATCTGGCTAACGTGGGTCCTGGGGAATTGAACCTTGGTCCTTTGGCTTTGCAGGCAAACGCCTTAACTGCTAAACCATCCCTCCAGCCCTAACTTTTTTTTTTTAATGAAAGCATACATGTCTGTAAATTTTCCTATTATAATTGCCTTAAGATCTATTTCAAAAGTTCAGGTGAGCCTCCTTTTTATATCATGAAATGTTGCAGAAATCAGCAGGAATAATTCTAAATGAAGATAGAAAATAATAAATAACAGAACATGTATAAGAAAAATAGGGTGTGATATTGAAGACAATAGAAGTTCATTAGTCAGCATATTGGATGGTAAAGTCAATATTAGTATTTTTCAACCAATGCATTTGCCAATTGACTGATTATAAAGAATGCATATAATTACAAAGTATAGGAAGCTTTGTGAGTGGTTGTTCATTGACTTCGTTTAGCCAAGGGTGATGCCATCATCAATTCTTTTATTTGTCCAAGAGACAGAGGACCTCAAAATTTTTTAGTTCATTCTAAAAAGCAAGACTTCATGGAGAATCTTCCTTTGATGTTAACAACAGTTCACTTTCTTCAGAGTTCAAAGAAGAGTCACCTGTCTGCTTCTCAGATACAGGTGGAATGCGACTCTGCTTCTTCTGAGACTATTTGCCCCCCACTAGAATTATTCATGAGTCAATTCAAGGAAAAGGAAGATGATTCATTTTATCTTAGTAAAGAAGGAGAAAGCGAGTTTCCAGCTGCAGCTCACTTCTCTTCTACTGTGTACGCTGGAGGTAAAACAGAAGGTGGAATCTAGAGAATGACCAACATCAGCATGTTTTCCTTTGTAACAGCTCCTGAAGTCATAGCGTGTGGATTAAAATCTAAAGCCAGTGACAAAACTGAGGATCCAAGTTGCTAAAAATAAGTACATGCTCTCAAAACCTCCATTAGTTGCCCAATCATCAAATTGGCTTTGAAAACTCTCCAGTCAGAACCATCTGAGCATGCTTCAACCGTGGTTTTCACCTATGAGCCTTCAATTACCAATGGAAAAGTCTACTCGCTTTGACTTTAAATTCCCATGTGGATTCAGGTCCAAAACTCTCATTTAGATGGGTCTGTTTGGGGGATTTCCATCTTCTTGCCTTTCCACTAACAAATAGCATCCTCCCTCTGGATCCAGCCTAAGGACTCACACCATGCATGAGCATGTCCCTCCCAGCTACACCAAACCACGACAGCTCTCCCCTCTGATCATCTAGCCACCTGGCCACTCATGCCAACTGTTGACCATCAGTGCTTGCTAGCTAAACATTTGACGTGTGCCTGCCCTCTCCACCAGGTGTTCCTTATTCTGTGCTCAGCACTGTTTCAGTCTCAGAGTGAAAATCACTTGGCGATAATCATTCAATTCCAAATTCAGTATTTTTAAAAATTTGTTTATTTATTTATTTGAAAGAGAGAGGGAGAGGTAGACAGAACAAAGTGAGCATGGCAACGCCAGAGCCTCCTTCCACTGCAAAATAAACTCCAAACACCTGCCCCACTTTGTGTGTCTGGTTTTAGGTGGGTATTGAGAAATCAAATGTGGGCCAGCAAGCTTTGCAAGGAAGTGCTTCTCATCATTTATCCAACTCCAGCCCCAAGTTCAACTTTTAAAGCTCTGAGGAAAGAATTTCATTATTTATCAACGGATCCTTTTATTGAATTCATGCATTTTAAATTTCAGTGCACAAAAGAGATGAAATGTGTTCCTGAAGAATGTCATGTGAGGTTGTCCTCTGGCCTCAACATACACATGAACAAGTGTACACATGCACCCCCACACACATATGTGCCAATTCACATTCAAATATGCACATGTCCAGAACATACACATGGACACCCAGAACAAAAAAGTAAGTGCATGATATTACATATTCAACTCCAAATTTCTCTAAATGTGGAAAATGTGTGCCAAGTTAGCGCTAGCTTTATAAAAGCATATTACTATTAAGTATTAATATAAATATAATTAATATAAATAAAGTTTAAGAAAAAGATTAAAATTTTTCTTTAAAACTGTACAAGGGGCAGGATGTGGTGACACACACCTTTAATACTAGCACTTGGGAAGCAGAGATAGGAGGATTGCCATGAGTTCAAGGCTACCCCGAGCCTACATAGTGAATTTCAGATCAGCCTGGGCTAACGCCAAACCCTACCTCAAACAACAAAACAAACAAAAAGTACAAGGGCACTGAAAGGATGGCTAAGTGGTTAAAGGCACTTGCTTGTAAAACCTGCCACCCCAGGTTTAATTCCTAAACCAACTCCACAAGCCAGATACAAAAAAGTAGCTCAAGGGTCTGATGTTTGTTTGCAGTGCCAAGAACCAATCTGTGGTACACACACACACACACACACACACACACACACACACACACACAGAAATACTCTTTGTTTTTTTTTTGTTGTTGTTGTTGTTTTGTTTTTTTTTAGAGAGAGTGAGTAGGTCAGAGCTCCCAGTTTGTTCCCCACCTCCCAGTTTCCTGGTCCCCATACCTGTGTTCCTGGCTTGGGGCGGTCTGGACACTGCCTGAGTGTGGCTGAAGCAGGCCCTTTGCTTGGCCATCCTGACTGACTTGACCCTGGGTCCCCAACTCTGGAGTCCCCTCCTCTGGAGGATGAGTTCCCAGAAAGGTAGTGAGACCCCCGGAGACAAACTCCCCTTCGCACTTCAGCCAAGCTCCAGCTGAAACCACAGAGGAATTGGGGAGATGAGCAAGAGTGTTGCTTCCATGATGAAACTGACAATCAGTACCAGGGGGAAAGGAGACAGACCCTGAGGATACTCAACACCTACCAAAGCAGAGATCCAGAGGCTGCTAAGAGCTCATCACTGAAGTCGACTTAAAACTAACCCACCACGGCTCTGGGAATTTTGCAGAAGATGGAGAGGAAAGCTTGTAAGAACCACAGGTTGGGATGTTATGCCCAAGGGCATTCCTTCCCCCCAAAAAACTGTCTGCTGTTCTGACAATGCATAACCCACAACCCCATGGGAAATACCAACAACCCCACTGAGGGGGTCCCCCGGTGGAATAGGGGCAGGGAGAAGGGGACACATGATGTACCCATACAAAGTATGTTCTTAACAAAACTGAAATAATAAAAACATGCATTTTTAATCTGCAATAATGTATTTTGCTTTTTAAGACATGTCTCAATATAACTAACAGTTTGGATGATAACAGTATTAAAAGAGTTGGGGTTTTGTGAAATAAGTCAGATATTAGTTCTAGGATTAGAGTCATCAGGTACTGATAGCAAAAATAAAACCTGGCACTAGTTTGTGCTGAAAAGATCCAGAGACAAACCTGTTCTGTAAACTCCCAACTTAACTCTGAAAGAAGCATTCTCTTGAGTAACTCAGGATCATGGGCCATTCCATAAAGAAACAATGAAAGTAAGTCAGGAAAGGTTGGCAGAATATAGTAAAGTATAGTGCTTGACAAAATTTACACTGAATGAACAGTGAGATCTACAAAGAAGAATTACACAAACTTTTTATGTTGGGCTACCCACTTCCTTTCAACCAAACACTTTTTAATTCAGTCAACCAACCAGTTAGTTTGACTACCCACAATTAATTGAGCACTTGATTGAATGGTCATGTGTGTACATTAAGAAACATTTACAGAGGGTCTTGGAAGATTTCTCTGTGTTTAAGGCACTTGTTTACAAGTCCTGCCACCCTGGGCTCAATTCCCAAGCCACCAATGTAAGTCAGACACAAAAGTGGTGCAAACGTTTGGTGTTCATTTGCAGAGTCATTCCCACACACATGAACATACACACACACACACACACACACACACACACACACAAATCCACATTCGCATACAAATAAATAAATAAAACTTTTTTAAAAATAGAAATGTGTTAATAATTTTAAATGACCTTAGAAGTTGAAGATTTTATAGCAGCAAAGGCATTTTCTAGGAATTAAAGGAAACTTAAAGTGTTGTGCCACTGGCCACCAGCTGTCTGACCAAGATGTGTGCCCTCTCTACAGTGCTATTCCTAGTCCCTCTTCCCCTGCCTGCCAGGGTCTTCTTTCTATGCCTTCATTAGAGCTGCGTTCTACTGTAGACATTTGGAAGCAGTACTCTCCTAAAGTAAGATTTCAGTCCTAAATATCACATTTATTCATTTCCATTCAACTTTTGAAAGGAACTCTAGAAAAGAACCCACTAATCTGATGAAAACTGGGATTACAAAACACGAGTCATAACTCTGCATTGGATTTTAATAACAATAATAATTATAGAGTGGTCATGTTTATGTTTAGAGAAAAAAAGAGTATTTAAAAAAATTGTTAAAATAAATTGCTTGTTTTAAAGGCTTGTCAATTTAGTCTTTTAAAAAGAAAAAGAAAGGGCTAGAGAGATGGCTTAGTGGTTAAGAACTTGCCTGTGAAGCCTAAGGACCCTGGTTCGAGGCTCAATTCCCTAGTACCCATGTAAGCCAGATGCACAAGGTGGCGCATGCATCTGGAGTTTGTTTGCAGTGGCTGGAGGCCCGTTTTCTCTCTCTCTCTCTCTCTCTCTCTCTCTCTCTCTCTCTCTGTGTGTGTGTGTGTGTGTGTGTATCTGCCTCTCTCTTGCTCTCTCTTGTTCTCTCTATCTCTCTCTCTCTCATATAAATAATGATAGAAAAATGAAAAAAAAAAGAAAAAAACTATTCAATTAATACTGACATAAGCAGAATTTGAGCCATCTTTCTATATCTAGAAAGGAAAGTCTCTTAAAGTCTATTGCAATTTATTCCCCCCCCCAAGGCATTTATTGTAAAGGCCTCTAAGGTATTAATGTAGCCTGGTTTTAAAGTTACTGATTCAAACCACAGTCCATCTGTTTAAGAACCTGTGGTATCCTTATGACTGTGCACAGCAAAGGACATTGTCTTCCTGTCTAAGAATGAGCATACAGGAGCTCTTATCAGAGCTGGACCATGGAATATTCTAGAGTCAAGATCCTATGAGCTGAGAAAGAAGGAGTCAAACATGATATATCCAAAAGATCTTAGAGATAAAACACAGTTTACCTAATTGTTCTACAATTTTTAAGTGTTAGCTACAATTAGCATTTGGGAGGGGAAATATATAGTAACATGAGCTTAAAAGCTCATTTTAAACATATACTACTTTCTTCTGGTTAGGACTGATCGTTCCCCCCAACTTGTGCTATTATTTGGGGTTCACAAATTCAGTAGTATCTCTGGCCATGCTTAATTGCACCTTAATGGCTGTTAAGCATGGGAGTGTGAGCAAACACACACAGTTTCCTAGCCTTTGACTGTTCCTTGCCTCTGGCCTCTGTCAGGGAGGCTTGCTAACTGCATCTCAGGGGAGCAATCACACGGCTTGACTCAGCCTGTGGCTCTGACTATTGGGACTTCCTGAAGTCATAACCACTTTGGCATCCAGAAGTGGGGCACGGCGTGTCTAGTGTTCATAAAATCCAGAGATTGCAAGGGAAGTGTGAAATGTGAGGGCTGATTAGGGATGCACCTTAAATGGTATCGAGGGAGCCTGTTAGCAATGCAAAATATGAGATAATATAAACATAACTTCCACTGCCTGCCAGTTGATCACTTGTGGGAGCGCCATGAAAAGCAAAACAGAACTGGAAAACTAAAACAGGTGATCAGCAATAATACAAGACCTCCTTAAAGATAATTGTGCGTAAGAGTTCAGTCTCATGGACAAAACACATAATCAAATGGTGTGCAATGACCTGCCAGCAGAATATGATATATTTATTTGCCTTTATGGAATGTGCTTGGTATTAATCATTTTAATGGGAATACCTAGTTCTTTCACACATCTTTTCCTTCTTACAGATTATTGATTGGGAGAATCTGAAATATAAGATGTAATTATTTTGGCTCTGTTGAACCTTCCTCTATGACTATCATAGACTGATTTGCATTTCTTTTGGTAAAAAAGCCAAAGTAATTTTAATTCAGGATTTTCTCTTTAATCATTGGTTTTTAAGGAACAACATCATGTACAGGTAGTGGAGGAAACCCTGTTTGGCTTAGTATTCTGATGCAGCTACTCTCCTATCAGCCTAGGTTTTCAGAAAAAGGAGGAAAGAAACATTTCTAAAAGCCTTGGCCTAATTAACAAGAATGAACTAGATTTTATGATGAACAATTTATAGGCAGTTAATAGAGCTCATATACAGTAGCCAGGAGGTAGATAATTTATCATGAAAAGAATATCAGTTACATTTCTAATCCCTGTTCTCTGGATATTGCAAGCAACGGTGTGCACAAATGCCACTTTTCAAAGCTTTGATCTACTGACACATAATGCTATATTACACACAAATTTAGCAAAACTTCAAGATTAAACACGTACATCTCTGTCCATTTTCCTTAAAATGCTTGCCAAATAATTTGCTCTTCTAAATTTTGTCTCTAGATAAAAATGATTCTCAGAAATCTCCTGGGATTCTTCATCTAGTGCAAATTATAATAAAAACAACAGCAAGTCATTTACTGACCACCCTAAGTATGTATTGAGAAGAAACTGATTTTTTCCTAAAGGAGCAACAATGCTTTTTATAAACAGAAATGAAGAGAGCAAACACTTGTCTAAATCTTGAGATAAGACAGCATCCGTCAAAAAGTAATTTGTGTGTACGTGTGAGCATACAGGTACATGCATGAGGAGAGTATGTTAAGACTGTGTGAGGGGGGACGTACAGGGAGAGCGAGAGGATAATCTCAGGTGTTACTCCCTAGACCTCAGCCATCTTCTTTGAAACAAGGTCTCTCCGAGCCCTGGAGCTTGTGAATCGGCCATCAAGCCTCAGGGATCCAAACACTCTGCATTTCCAGCTCTGGGGTTAGAAGCATGCACAACCACATCCAGCGGTTTTTAATGTGGGCTTGCAGGTCAAACTTAGTGCCCCATGCTTGCATAGCAAGCACTTTGCTAACTGAGCTCCCCAGCCCCAAAAGTAATGTTTTAAGCAACAGAATTTAAAGTGTGTGTCAGCACTCAGTTGTTTCTCTTGTAGATGTGACACGTGTGACATACCCTGGTGTGTGGCTTGGAGGAGTAACTGCACCTCTGTAGCCACCTCATGGCTGCATGTCATTTACCCGTTCCTCTGTACAGGGAGTTCTTCATGTCCTCAAATGACATGACACTTCCTCCAAGGAGGTTAGCCTGACCTCTGGCATCCTTCCTATTTTCTGTTAACTACTCTTTTCTTTTTTTATACAACAAAATCAACTAGAACTGGTTTGTATTGTCATTGCCTGGTTACCATTCACACCCACATTGGCCATGACTAGGCAGTAAGAATCAGTGCATTCTCGGTACTGAGTCAAGTATAACACGTTAGATATAATGCATGTGTGAATGAATGAAGTTCTAATTTCCAAAAGCTATTTGAGGGTACAGAATGACACCATCCTACATTGTAAGTGTAATCCAGTAATGAATTTGATTGTGGAAATTGATGGTCTATATTGACAGGTCTGTATTTTAAAAAGCAGAAAAATCCAAAGTTCAGAATAGTCTTTTTCATGTTCAACTTCATAAACACTTTCAAATTATGATCTATGAAGATCTTTCACAATGCAAAAGGAATATTCTGCAACAACAAAAAAAGAACACTTAAATAAAAATCCATAAGAGGTCAGAAAAATATGACTACTTATCCTGAAGCAGATAGACATGCTGTTACATTAATCATGACTTCTGGGGTTACAAAACAAACAAACAAAAAGTGTTGCCTATTCCTTGAAGGAACAGAGCCACAGGGCATTGTAAAGTTGTTTCTGCCCCAGATGTAACAGCTCTCTGACCTCATATGTATGAGATTGTGTGTCTATGGGTCCATTCAGACAAGCATTTTTTTTTTTCCCGAATGATTAGGGAGTTATTTTTGCCTGCCAGGCAACAAATTTTTGTAGAGTTGAATGAATTATAGGAAAGTTGACAATTTTATTTTATCATTAACTATTGTCAAATATCAAAGATGCCTCTCTTCACCCATGGTTTCTCATCTCTGTTCTGCAGGTTATAAAGGTAGGTTCCACTGTTTTCTACAGCAAAATTTCTTTCTAATAAAATAAAAGAACACAATCCCTTTCCCTTCCAGATTGTCCCAATCAGGGCAAATAGTCAGGTCTCCAAGAGCTGCACCTGAGGTCGGGACCTTGGCTGCCTGTTAACCTCCAAGGAAATGCATTCCCACACGCCAAGAATGGTCAGTGAGAGAATACAGTAGAAACATCTGCTGCTCCTCTAACACCTTTCCCATGTTGCTTGTTATCATGAAGCACAGGGCACGAACAGAACCTTCTCCCAGCAAATTCTTCCGAAGATGCCAGCCCAGCAGACTCATACCAGCCAAGATGCTTAGCAGAAGGTAGAACCAACACCTCTCAGCTCTGAATCAAAATAAACCCCCCCAAATGCTACCTTTCATGACTCCTAATGTCAACTAAAAATAACAGAGGTGGTTAGTGCAGACCTAAGATTCACCTTGGAGATTTTCCTTAATTGTACATATCTCCCAAAGTGTCCTTTTCCTAAATAGAATCGGTCACTGACATGTGGATGTGCTCCTAATAGCAAAATAAAAATATTCCCTGCCTGAAGCATTATAATAAAGTTGTCTTTTTCTATTTCATTGTGTCAGAGCATTTAATCAATTGATGTGACATCTGAGGTAGGTCAAAAAGAGCCACCTCTATTCATTTATAGTCACAATAGTCAATAACTTAATGGTAGCATTTTATAGTTACCTTATTTAAGCAGAGTTGAAAATTTAACTCTCTTAATGTTTTTATGCTATATACTCGCTTGGTATTCAATGATAGAAAGAAGCCTAGACACTTTAAGCTTATATTCATAGTTTGAAAAAAAATCCGACCCCAAGGAAAATTCTAAAAAGGACAAATATTATTCAGAAAAATTTTCAACTACTGCATAATTTCAAGCATATAAGGTCTTTCTTCTATCAAACTCTAATTTAATATTAGTGATTTGAAATATATTTAATATTCTAATATAGAACTTGGTTCTTTTTGGAAGCTCAAAATTTAGTTTTCTTTTAGTTTGCCAATACAAGAAATACTCTATTTTCAGGCATTTTCACATTCGTGAGAATATTTTTCAATAATTTTATGCCTTTTCTAATTATAATATACAAGCTTAGCTTCCCTACTAAAGAAATTGCATATACTATTGAGGATGTAGAACTGGCACAAAGTAAGCAGTTATTAGCTTGACCTACACACGAAATCGAACTTTTCCCCTTGTTTCTCTTCTTTGATTCCTGGGCAGGGCTTAGCTTTCCTGCTGTTATCTCCCTAATTTACACCAGGAGTCTGATGGCCCTATCTTACTTTTGACAGCAGCCAGCTAAGCACTGACAAGGCAGGGCTTGTCTCAAGCACACAATGGGAAGTAGATAACTGTTTCAAATGCTTAATTCCAAACATGGAAATGAGTTATCTAAACTGCTTTTGCAATGATTTTCCTGAGTCACAAACAGTAGGACAAAAGTTACTTCTTAGCATAATGGTTTGTAAAGCACAAGGGGCTGGGTTCATTCCATTAATATGTTTTACATTGGTTGTGATTAATAGACTATATATTTTTTACAATGGTTATGTTTCAAATATTTGAGAACATTCCACACAGACTCCTCTGTCCAATAACAAAAAATATTATTATAACTTGGAGAATCTGTTTCAGACATTTCCATCCCCACATGAGATGTTGTGATGTATGTGTACATATGTATATGTACGCATATGTAGTGTATACATTTACATGCAAATTCTTTCTTGAATGTAAGTATAATTACAAGGCCATTTCCACTTTCTTATTAATGTAGGCAGAGAAACTGTTAGAATAAGAACTAAGTTGCATTTACAGTTCAGGGCATCTTTGAATGGCATGCCCTCTCTATGGAAAGTGGGCCACGCATCCAGACATCCTAGTATTTTGACATAATCCCTGTCAAATAGAAGATTCCATGCTACCAGATACACTTCTTTTGAAAATGTCATCCAGGGTATAAATTGATTTTCTGCCTCAAATGCAGCTGCTACTGTGAGAAACCTTCTACCCTATTAAAAATGTCCCTGTTCCACCTCATCTGGACACAGAGTACATGATGGAACTGGCATATTTGTAGAATTCAAAGTTCTCCCTGAGATATTCATTTGTTCAACAACTCACTATTCTAACTAGTAATTCCACTATTCTAACAAGTCACTATTCTAGATTTTGAGGATGCAGCTGTGAATGAGACACCAAGGATTTAGTTTGTATTGAACTACTTCCTAGTATTAACATGTTAATAAAAAATAATGTACTAAAGAATTTCAGGTAGAGTGTTTGACAAATAAAATAAAATAAAACAGAGTACTGTGATAGAAAAAGACTATTTCTATTGGACAGGCAAGGACATAAGAAATCTGATAGAAAACCCACAAGATTTAGAAAGAAGACCCATGTTCTCATTTTTGCCAGAATCTAGACAACTGTCTGAAAGTCTTCTGGCTTTTCATGTAGAATTGGTAGCTTACTGGGGCATTTTTTTTTTTTTTCAGTATGGCTGAAAAGGTTTATACTGGTTCAATTTGATGACCTTTTCCATTATAATATGCATATCATGACTAAATCCCACTATGTCTGTTTTTCTAAAACTAAATAACTAAATCAATGACTCTTGATTCTGTGTGCCTATTAGATTTCCCAAGAACCCCAAGAGAACATACATGGCTGTACCTCATGTGTCAGTTACATTCATGTTGCTGAGACAAAACACCTAACCACCGGAGCTTGGAGAAGTAAAAGAGTTTATTTCAGCAAACAACTTCAAGGGGCAGCTTTCCCATTATGGTAGGGAAGGCATGGTAGCTTAATATTATCACATCCCCAAGGAGAAATTAAGGAAGAAGGTTGAGTTGTTGTAACACCTTGAGACTGGCCCCTGTAACATACTTCCTCCAACAAGGCTCCATCTCTTAAAACTCCCACCACCTTCCCAAACAGCTCCACCAATAGGGCTTCAACTGTTCAAACATGTGAGTCTAGGGGATGCATGTACACTCAAACACCATACCCTGTTTGCATCAACTCAGTCTGAAGCTAAGGAGAGAGCCTGGGCATCAGCGTTTCTTCTACTTCCTATGGGATTTGAATACTGGCCATGCTGACATTTCCATGAATATTGAAATAAGGAACTCAAGGTTAATTATGAGAAAGATCTGGAAGGTGAGCCTTGTAGGCAGCAAGGAAGGAGCGGGAGGATGGGGTTCTTTCAGGAAATGTGAAAGGAATCTTTGCCTCTAAATGTTCTATTGCCTTCCAAAAAAGCTGCCTAAAATAAATTTAAAAAAAAAAAGAAATTAAAAGGAAATCAAACAATATTCTCATCGAAGGTTTACTGTAGGTACTTTAATATCACATATTGGTATCAAGGTCCTAGAAATCCTATATTACCATCAAACCAGATCAGACTGTGAGTGGAATGCATGTTTGTGCTGTTACCACTTTTTTTTCAAGTTATACAACAAAAATCACACTCTCTTGAGGTTAAATACTGCCCCACACACTTCAAAAGATTTTAAATCTCACACCTCCACCCACACATTAAATTAGACCAAACCAGATGGAGGATAGCATTTTAGGTTAGAATAAGTGTCTTGTACAAGTCTTTCCCTGCATTTCCCATTAATGACTTTGACCTTTGTACCTTCCAGTGTTTTGCTTAATTTCTGAAATTAAAGTACATTTAAGCTATTCTAAATTTTTCATACTATGGCCACATATCGAGACTCTGAATAGCTTTTAGGCTCATTAGGAAGAAAAAAGACTTAATTCAATGAGTTAGGCACATTTGAATAAGCAAAATGTGTTTTTCTCATTGCTATAACAAAATACCTGGCAAGAAGCAACAAAGGACGGGAAAAGGTTATTTCAGTATACAGTCCTAGGGCATGCCATCTAGCACCGTGGAGAAGACATGGCTGCAAGAGCGAGAAGGGGCTGATCAAATTGCATCTGCAGTGTGGAAGCAGACAGCAATGAATTCTGGTGTTCAGTTAGTTTTCTCTTTATTTATTCAGTTAGTATGTGAGTCTTGCCTATGGGATGGTGCCACTCACAGTCAGGGCACGTTTTACCCCTCAACCTAATCTAAGAACTTCCTTACAGAAGTTCCCAGAGATTTGATTGCTGGGTGATTTTAGATCCTGTCAAGGTGACAATTGAGATTAACCATCACAATAGGCAAGCACATTGCCTTCCACTGAGCCACACTAAATGACCACTTCTTACTCCCTATCTCAAAACTGCCTAATTTTAAAGGCAGCTCTCTCTCTCTCTCTCTCTCTCTCTCATATTTTTCCACTCTAGAATTCTATAGTGTAAAAACTTTTTAACTATCTAATTGTTTTATGTTTAATTTGACAGAAATATTAGTTCTTGCAAGAAAAAAAAGTATACCTTTACACTACCGTCCTTCAACAGCTTCTTACATATACAAACACAGGGACAACTTGGAAGATAAGTAACAAATGGAACTGATTTCTTGCCGAGGGCTTCTGGCCAGGATTAGAGATTTATTTATCTTATGTATTCACAAGGACCAGATAGAATTCATGCAATAAGCATGTTCTTGGGAATATTCTAGGAGCTGCTAGTGTCAGAAGCAGGAGGAAAGATCTAAGACTCTAAAGCCAGAACTGCATTGCTAAAGTCAAACTCAGAAGGAGAAATTACGTGTGATCTCAAACTCAGAAGGAGAAATTACGTGTGATCTCACTTCCATGTGAAAGCTTAGTGAAGCAGGGAATAGGAGTGAAGAAAAGTGGGGAGATATTAATCAAAATGTATAAAATTTTCCCTATACAGGATGAATAACCTCTGGAAGACCCAAAATATATTTAAAATTTGTTAATGGAATAGATTTTAAATGTTCTTCCAAAAACATACTGTGAAGTGCAGTTCATTTGTTATATACATTGATTTGGATAATCATGTCACCATGAGGTTATACATGTGCCTGTGTGTGTATGTGTGATAACAAACCATTATTACCCACACAATAAGTACATATAATTTTTTGTCAATTATACCTCAACATAACTCAAGGTGAGACATAGAGAAATTTAAGTGAACTTTTTCTAAAATGGGTTTGCAGAACTACTTCACAAATGCATATAATGTGCATAAAGCAGCAACAGTGACTAGCAAATAGTAAATTCCTGGCAGATAATGAGTGTGATCATAATGGTATACTTCAAACATTATACAGTGTATGCCCATCTTACATTACATGGTACTCTTAACAAGTACAATCTAAACATTTTTATTTATCACTTACAAATGTTATAAGTAAATAAAATTAAAAGGAGTTATTACAAGTCTTTAAAAATCCAATATGGTCATGAAATATTTTAAAATGTGATATAGGAAAAACAAAGAAATACATGAGAGATCAACTGAGTCACACTGAACTCCTAGATCCCAGTGAAATGTAAATCTTGATGAAAAGTGCTCCTCCTTGGCTTCTCTCCTGTTACTCAAAAAATGCATCCTTTTGGTGGACTTGAAAATGTGTCAAAGGCTACATGCTCTAGAAACCACAACAGTGTAGTACAAGGAGAGCTATCTAGAATTTGAAATCAGCATAAATGGATCTGTTCTCATTGGAAGAAATGTCTTAATATTTGAGCAAATACCTTAATTTCTGCAACCTTTCCATGTCATAAATTGAGTTTACTTAGTCCATGACTCTCTTAAGAAGGATGATAGCACGCCTGTAATCCCAGCACTTGGGAGGCAGAGGTAGGAGGATCAGCATGAGTTCGAGGCCACCCTGAGACTACAGATTGAATTCTAGAGCGAGACCCCACCTTGAAAACCAAAAAAGAAGAAAGAAAGAAAGAAAGAAAGAAAGAAAGAAAGAAAGAAAGAAAGAAAGAAAGAAAGGAAGGAAGGAAGGAAGGAAGGAAGGAAGGGGAAAGAGTGCGAGAGAGAAAGAGAGAAAGAAAGAAAGAAAGAAAGAAAGAAAGAAAGAAAGAAAGAAAGGAAGGAAGGAAGGAAGGAAGGAAGGAAGGAAGGAAGGAAGGAAGGAAGGAAGGAAAAAAAAAGAAAAGAAAAGAAGAGAAGAGAAGAGAAGAGAAGAGAAGAGAAGAGAAGAGAAGAGAAGAGAAGAGAAGAGGAGTTAATTGATATGATACTGTGACTTCCCAGGCCAATCATTCCAAGGCTACTTCCATAGTGTCCACTCCTTAGTCCTCGGCTGTGCCAGGAGGCTGTTTCAGCCATGCTGGGACCCATGCTCTCCCACATTGCTAACCCTGACTTCTGTTACTTGCTTGTGCTTACACCTTTACACCTGCAACTACTCTGAATCTTCCCCCTTCCAGAGACTCCTTGCACTCCGTCACCACCACTGTACACGTACCGTGCTGAAGAAGCATTTCCTAACTCTTCAGTGTGAGTTTCTCACTTTTCTTCCTTTGGTTTCTCTCTGTAGCAATTGCAGAGTCTATTATCTTTTTGCTTCTGTGTTATCAAGCAGAAAGCTTAAGTTGTTTTTACCTCGTTTTCCACACACACAAGCAATAACTTGTCTACAGTGACTAATTTCTTTTTTAAAAAAAACCATAGCCTGCGTGGTGGCGCACGCCTTTAATCCCAGCACTTGGGAGGCAGAGGTAGGAAGATCGCTGTGAGTTCAAGGCCACCCTGAGACTACATAGTGAATTCCAGGTCAGCCTGGGCCAGAGAGAGACCCTACCTCAAAAAAAAAATTCATAAAATTGGGATCTGATTTATATATTTATAAATTAACCATTTTTAATTTGGTTAGGGCAAAAGAGCACTTTTACCGTCCTGAAAGAAAGGAAGAATTCCAAGAATTTAAGTTAACCTTTCACAGTAGGCTCAGTCAGCCTCATTTAATCAACACAGGTGTAAGAGGACATTAGAATGAAGGACATGGACCTTAACCTCTCATCTTTTGAAAACCAGAATGAAAAGCAGGTGTACTACCACAAAAGGGAACATAATCCTAACATACTGTTACAGTTGAAACCAGATTAAAGAATACGCCAAATACCATTTAAACCAGAACCCTCATCCTGATGCCCCATTCTGATCATGAGCCTAAAGCCTTTACCTCTGGCACAGGAGGGGACATATACAGATACAGGATTATCTTCACCTTCACTCTGGATTCCATCTCTTCAAGTAGCCCGTGTATGATATATAAGATAGATGATCCATATTGGCTGACCTCCCTTTGTCCTGAGGGCACTTGAAGTCTTTTAGTAGTGAGACCTCTTAGTTCCTGACCTGTGGGTCTCAATAAAGTTCCTTTCTTCTCTGAACCTTTGTGTCAGAGTTTTAACTTCCCATCCAAAGCAAAGACTGGTACCTTTGGGCACACGACACCATTCATTTATTCCTTGGTGTCTAAGATATACCACATATTTGTGTAAGTTTATGTCACATGAAAGTAAACACTTCATAGTGCAGTAGGCACTTACGGGGTTTTGATAAACAAGTATATGATAGAAGCTGGGATGGGGAATAAATTATAATTTCTTAAAATTTTCAAAGAACTTATAATGTCTTTAAGAAAAATTTCTGAGTAGGGGCCCGTAAAGCAGAAGATCTGCTTTATTGACAAATCTCTTTCTCCAAAAGGAGCAAGAACAGAATAGCTCAATGTCAGAGAAGACAAGAACTGGTGATGGAGGAAACCCCAGGGCTCTGTGCACATGGAATCTGGAGTCTTCTATCAAAGGAAACAGTGATTGATCAATTTTTTTAGCTTCCTCATAAAATTCATGTTACATAAGATAAAATTTTATTACAATTATATCTTTTGCACTCACCATTTTAACTCATTCAGCACAATCACCCCTTAGTACTGCTGCAATGTGGCAAACATTTTATTTCTAAGAGCAATAAACTTATGTGGTAATATAATATTTTTGTATATTCATTCTCCATTTCTCCTTTTGGTTCATAGATTATAGAAGAAGGATTTTATGTAGCAGTTGGTGACAAAATATATTTCTTATTAATATGTGATATTTGCTACATTAATAATTTTATGTCTTTAATTATTGATGCAAACTTAATTGTGCACCATGTCCCTTTTGCTTGCAGCTCAATATAGACTATATATTTCTTTAATTAGGCTTCATTTGAAGACTGGAAAACAATGCAGGAGTGCTTCTTGTTAATTCACCTATACACAGCCAGGAAAGAAATGAAATTAGTGTCTTGAATGTGTTCTAACAAGAAAACATATCAAGCGATTCTGAAAGTGTGGCTTTCCCTTGCTCAATTAACCTCACAGAAGCCAGAGACATACAGAAGAAACCTAGTACTCCAGCAGAGGCTGGCTTTCATGCCTTTCTAATATGGGGAGACATTTCATTGATTTTAGTAGAGACAGAAAATCGGGGTCACCTGCAATGCAAAATACCATCTTCTTTCTTTATCCTCTGCTTTGTTACAAATGCAATCTTTGTCTTTCCTACTTGGTTTCAGATACTGGGAATGTTATAATCACTGTATTCCATCTCCAAATGTTTAAAAGCAACTTTAAATCAAGGATATGTGGCGGGAAGGGTGACTAGTGAGATGTTTTAGTGAGCAAGAGATCTTGCCACACATGTACGAAGGCCCGACAGAGCCTGACTCACTCTGGGTTGGGTTCCCCACTGCCCACAGACAGCTGGGTATAGTCATGTGTGCTTCTAAGCCCAGTCCTGTGGGGATCCAGAATCAAAGACCAGAGAATCCCTGGTGCTTGTTGGTCAGCCAAGCTGACTGACACCAAACAAACAAACAAACAATGGCAGCTCCCGGTTCAGTGAGAGACTCTCTCAAGGAAATAAACAGAACCAGAGAGGAAGAATCCCTATGTTCTCATTTGGCATCCACATGTGTGCACACAGGGCACACCCATGTGCACAGAGATGCATAACACACACACACACACACACACACACACACACCCCATAGTATTCAGACTCCACACACAAGCATACACAAAAAAGAAGATATATACATGGAAGAAAATTAACATTTAATAATATTCAACCTGGGAATAAGGAAGTTGATTCTGATTTTTAAAATATCTTTTATTTATTTATTTATTTATTTGAGAGAAAGAAAGAGGCAGACAAAGAGAAAGAGAATGGGAACATCAGGGCCTCCAGCCACTGAAAACGAACTCCAGATGCATATGCCTCCTTGTGCATCTGGCTTACGTGGGTCCTGGAGAAGCAAACTGGGATCCTTTGCCTTTGCAGGAAAATTCCTTAACCACCAAGCCATCTCTTCAGCCCCTGTTTTTTTTAAAACTCTTTTAAGATCTCTAGCATTCAGAAAAGAAGGAGGACGAGAAGGATAAGAAGAAAATCCATTGGGTTTGAGAAACACAGAGCCCTCTGAGCTCCATCTTTCCTTTTCTGCTTTTGATATATAAACAAGAACAGGGAAAAAAATGTTCCTCTAGCGCAAGAATAGCAGGGGAGTATCAATGGCAGTTGACAGTGGGTCTCCGTCTAAAGTTCTTCATGGGGAGCAATGCATGTGTGGTGAACTCAAAAGCACACCTGCAGTTTGCAACTCCAACTCACCATCAGGATGTGAGGACCTTTGTCCTGTGACCTCCGTCATAGTTGTTTTCTTATCTCGCAGAGGTTTGCTTCTTTCAGGACACCAAGTTGACAGGAGAAATTACCTAAAGCTTTGAGTCTTTTATTTCTGTCAATCGTTCACCAGACTACCTAAGGACATTTGCAAAATCCCTCCTGTCATGTAATGTCCAGTCACCATGTGACATCTATCATATTCATGAGTCATGTTCATATTCAAAGAGAGGGCTTCTTGGAATTGGTCTTAGGATCCTGGTCACTACACTGCCTTTCCCCAGGCTTCATACACAGGTATTGCATTTCACTGAACCAGAATTGCTGAAAACTCTCAGACATTCCTAACTGCGTTTCATTGCCCACAAGTGTCCTGACCGCTCAACACTGTCTTGCCATATTATCTGATAGGTCTGGTGCCACTACATTCAATACCTGTCAGTATTTTTAAAAACAACAGGGTTGGAGCTATTTCCCTGTCATTTTATAGTAGGTATAGTAAATAATTGTCACAAGGGGAAATTTGCACAAAAGCTGACTGTGTGATACCAAGAACAGCTACAAATTTTCTAACAGCAATGTAGGTTTATTCTTGAAATCCTAACTTTATCATTAGTGCATTCTATTCAAAGGACCTTAACTCTCTTGATGTACACAGAAAATTCAAACTTGAAACCTTTTTAGAAAATGACAGGCATCTGAAAGTCCCCCATTTTATTCCAATGAAAATACCTTTTCCAAGAAGTTTAAGAAACCTTACCAAATGTAAAAGGAAAGAAAATAAAGGGAAGAAAAAGTATTATTATTGTCACTCAGACAACTCACAAGCCTGTTGATTTAGAAGTCTTTGAGCCTTTGCTCCAGCAATTGTAGGGTAAATTCAGTTCTCACAATGCAATGAAAATGTTTTGAGGAGTTCTCTGGGGGTGGGGAGCTCTCACTCTGTTTGCTTCTTTGACTAGAAAAACATATTTCATACCATTTTAAGGACAAAATACCAAAAATATTATGTGTGAGGAATAAACTATCTATAGGAATTCAAATTTGATTTCAACAACAGGTAAATCTATAAACAAAATCAGTGACTTCCCTAGGTACTCTTTACAAAGAATAAATGAAAACTAATCAGTTCTGGTTGTCTTGTTTGTTTGAACACAGAAGAACAATGCACTGGCATTTTAAAGAACAGCTCTATTATTTTTATATCTTGAAAATCACAACGTAACATTTCCTGGATTAGAAAAGAACTGCTATTCTCTTTTAAGAGTACCAGTTGAGCCGGGCATGGTGGGACACGCCTTTAATCCCAGCACTTGGGAGGCAGAGGTAGGAACATCTCCATGAGTTTGAGGCCACCCTGAGACTACAGAGTGAATTCCAAGTCAGCCTGGGTAAGAGCGAGACCCTGCCTTAAAAAGCCTAAAAACAAACAAAAAAGAAAAAGAAAAGAAAAGAAAAGAAAAGAAAAGAAAAGAAAAGAAAAGAAAAGAAAAGAAAAGAAAAGAATAGCAGTTGAAACAAACATCAATCAGTTCACTTCATGAATGAAAGAAAATTGTCCAAACCCTTCCCCCAAAGTAAATCTTTAATCAGATAAATGGCAAGTTCATTTTAAAAAGAAATAGTCCATATTTCCATAATTATTACTAATGAATTACTTGTTCTAAATTTTAAAATTGTCTATGTAACTGAACAACTCAAAATTATTTGACTTAGGGTAGTGCATGAATTTACTAGATAACTGTATCACAGAACACTATACTCCCAACAGAATTTCAACACCCTGTACATCGAAGCCGTTATGGGAAAAAGTTCTTTTTGCTATTATTTGCAATTGGTCATGAATCACATCTAAAATCCAAGCGCTCAGGAAACCGATGTAAGAAAATTACTGCAAATTTGAGGCTATCCTGGCCTATGATTTCCAATTCATCTTGGGCTATAGTGAGACCCTGTCAAAATACAAAACAAAACAAAAAGATACTATTTGCAACTTGTGATTGTACAAAAAATGTAATGTAAATTAGATATTTAATGTGATAAGCAATCATTTACCCACGGTTTGGTTATGCCTCAAATGTTATATCTTTAAAAAGCTGCTCTTATAACTTATAACCCACAACTCCATGGTGAATACCAGCAATCCCACTAAGGAGGGCCCACGGTGGAGTGCGGACAGGGAGGAGGGAAATGGTGGTACCAACAGGTGATGTGTCCATACAGAGTTTCTACTTAGTAATTAAAAAAAGCATTTGATGGGCTGGAGAGATGGCTTAGCGGCTAAGGCGCCTGCATGCTAAGCCTAAGAATGCTGGTTCCAATGTCCAGCGGTTCCAATCTCCAGGTCCCATGTTTAGCCAGATGCAAAGGCGCAATGCCACACTTGCCCACAAGGGGGTGCACACATCTGGATTTCATTTGCAGGGGCTGAGAGACTGCGGGCGTGCCCATTTCTGTCTCCCTCTCCCTCTCTATCTCTGTCTCTCTCCAAAAATAAATAAAAAATTTTTAAAAAGCATTTGATGCTTATCATGGGAATTTGATAAAAAGAAGATTGAAAAGAACACAGAGAAGGTGGAGTCAGTAGCAAAGGAAAATAAACTTAAAAACTCATTGTAAGATAGTTTTCTATTGCATGTTTTATTATTAAGAAGAAAAATAAAGCTAATTTATTTTCCAATGCACTTCTTCATCCTATTCAAAGAAAAGAGTTATTCCCACATCATGTAATATGAGAAACACTGAGAAGCCTCAGCTCACTTGTCTTGGTTTCTGATGAGTTAAAGGCTTTGACCATCACTAATAAAACATGCTCTCTGATAGGGAGAATGTGTACATAGTGATTATCAAATAAGATTAGTTCTGAACAATCAGTGTGGCCTTCCAAAGAGTCCCTAGCAAAAGATAAACCAGAGCAGTTGAGTTTGCACTAGGTTGGAGACAAAGGTGGGACACTGTCAAAGTGTCATGCTTTGTAGATGAATCTCAGGGAAGGTTTGAGGGCCAGGGGAAGGGATGAACAGTTAAGAGCAGAAACTACAGAAATGGGTAAGGAAAGCACCCACAAACATGGCTGAATACGTAAAATAAGTATGCATGAGGAAATCAGAGAGACTGAGGGCCAGAGAGGGGCCTTCCTACAACACAAAATTTGGCCTAATACATACATATAGGTTTATAGGGGATACATGGAATCTATTGACATATTATCTGATGCCATCCATTGTTATAATGATACTTCATCTTAGAAACCTACAAAGATTTAAGTTGAAATTTGGAATTCCAAAAAAAGTGGGAAATTTTTCAGAAGTTTCTTATAAGTCTGAGTAATTTACATTAAATGGTTTGAGCAAAAGTGAAGAGCAAGACTTTCTCAGTTGTATCTTAAGTCCAGAAGACACGGAGCTGTGACGGAAAACAGGTATCAAGTAAAAACTCGAATCAGTCCCAAGGATGAGATTAGGGTGCTTTGCACTTTGTCGATTTCCTATCACTTCCAAAGTCGCCAGAGCTTTGGTTTAGTCTAAGATAAGGTACTCATGGAATAATGAACCTTGAAGTTAGCTTCCTGTTCATCTAAGTACAGACCATGTAGATTCCAAAGTATAACTGAACTCTTACAATATTAACATTCAAGTTTCCCAGCGGTGGTTTTTGCCAGGTGCCTGGTAAAAATTGTGATTTTCTTAATTTGTTTTTATCTTCATGTGTTGTCTTCGTTGTTCTTCGGCTCAGCTGGCTCTAAGAGTTCTATTTCTTGTTTCTCAGGGGAAGGAAGAGGCTTACTTGCACATTACACCAAGATCTAGGGATTTGTTACCCGGGAAATGGAGCAAATGTTTCAATATTTCCACTAGTGTTTTTAAGAGGGTGGATCACACAACTGTCTTTAATCGGAGGAACTTATGAAAGAAGCTCAGAGTGAGTATTGAGATCCTCACAAAAATCACTGACACTTGGTATTCAGAACAGTGCAAAGTTCAAAGGAAGCACGCACTGTAAGAGCTTCAGGGAAAACCAGCGACTTCTAGATAACATTTCAAATCTCACCCCCTACTTGAGTGATTCATCATATTTCCTTGATATTCTAGATACCTATTATTCACAAATATTGGCCCCAAATTCAGTCAGTAACTTTTAATCAAGGTATACTTTTAATATGTAATAATCTTTTTTGAAAATATTATTTAATAAATAGTGAATCTTAAGAACTCCTTCAGAAATGATAAAATATGTAAGGTATTAAAATCAATAAATATAAGACCAAACATGAGAATGAAATATTTTTGGTTGGTCCTTAATATTGGTCCACATAGACCTCACAAGTCTTTCTCAATTACTATACAACCTTAGCAAAAGAGAATAAACAGCAAAAAGAAGCAGCGTTCTGTATGGTGATCTATGTTTGAAACCATGCATAATGCTTCTCCAAACTAAATTTAGTGTCCTTGTGGGGGAGAGATTTACTTGTTATTGATAAGAACGGTGTGTGTGTGTGTGTGTGTGTGTGTGTGTGTGTGTGTGTGTGGTTTCCAAGTAATTCAAAGCATATTATAGATCTTAAGATAATACCTACAATGGAACAGTCATTATTTTCATGAAAGATAAATTATTGCATGTGGTTAAGATTAGTGATAGCAAAAAGAATCTTTTTCACTGAAAACTTGTAATTTGACCTGCTTTGTCACATTATGGGGAGGTTTCCAACCTAAATATCTTTTTCTTAATTCACAAATCAATTAAATGGTGCTAACTGGGGTTGTAATTGAATATATGGGCACTTAAAGGAGACTTAAGGATTATCTAGAACATCTGGCTCATTATATAGACAAGAAAAATGAGGCCTAAAGAAGGGAGTCATTTGCCTTGCCTAAAGTTGCTTCTTAATTAGTGACAGACTCCTGGGAAGATTCCAGTACTTCTGTTGTCATAAATGATGCTCTTTCAAAAAAGAAGAGGTACTGCCTTCCCTAAACTTTAATAAAATACTATGGCTCTGGGCAGCTTTACCAAAGCGTGAAAAATGAACGTAAGTCTCAAAGGAGTTTTAAGATATCAGAACTACGTTCTACTATTATATAAGGCTTGTTCTCTGTATTTTGCTGGCCACTATTAATAGAGTGTCTATAGAAGATCTTGCCATACATGCATTAAAATCAAATTTAAGCAGTCAAGAATGATTCTGTATTTGTGTTTGTTTGTTTTGAGACATGTTTTCACTATATATCCAGGGCTGGCTTGGAAATAAAGTCGATCCTCCTGCTTCAGTATCTTGAGTCCTGGGATTATAAACATGTGCCACAATGCCCAAATTCTCGGGACATCTCCATAAATTAAAATTGCATGTGAGTCAGAGAATGGGAAATATCCTATGTAATCATTTCATCTCACCCTTCCTAGCTCTAGACAGGAAGAAAAGGGTGTCTCTTGGGAGGGAAAATGGCCCCTTGAATGCTGGTCATCAACCTGGTCAACACTGGAACACAGATGTCTACTGCCAGTTTGTAGCACTCTGAGTTTCACAACGAATGATGTCTAGGGAATGAAAAAGGGCAAAGACTCTAAATATATGGGTGATACTTTTCTTCAGAACTGACCGTTTCTTTATCTTTGTGTCGTTTGATGGTCAATGTTTTACAAGAAAGATTTTATAAGATACTTCCTTTTTTATTATGCATCACAAACCAACTTGAGAGATATTAGTATTTGTCCCATTGGTTCAGACATGTGAAATGAAGGATGACAGAGAACTGAGTCACTTCTTCATGTCTATATACTTCATAAGTGCTGAGCAAATACCCAGGTTTGCTGAACACCTTTCCTTAAGCAGTTCTAACGGGGCAGTTCATAAGTACATAGAAAATGGTTTATATACAAATGTGATCTCAGACTGAGGCTTGTAATTCAATAATAAGGTACTTGACTAGTTTACAACTAGGGCTAGGATTCAATGCCTAGCATCACAAAAATAATAATAATAAATAAAGTAGATCTACATGATAAAAAAGAAGAAACAAAGCAATTACAAGAGATGAAATGACAGAAGGAAGGGAGGGAGGAAGAGAAGAAAGGAGGAAGGGAAAAAGAAGGGAGGAAAGGAAGGAGGGAGAAAGGAAGGACCCATCTAGGAAAATACACACCATTAAACAGTAAAACCTATACATAAGCACTATATACCTTATAAATACACCACATATAATATAAGGACTAAGTAAAAAATGCATATAGGGGCTGTGGAGATGGCCCAGTGGATAAAGTGGTTGCTATATAAACATGAGGACTACAGTGCAAATTCTTAGCCCCCACATAAAAATCTGACATGCCAATGTATGCCTTTAACCCAAGCGCTGGCGAGGAAGGATCAAGGAATCCCTAGGACTCACTGAACAGCTAGTATAGCCAAATTAGTGAGTTCCAAGTTCGGCCAAAGACCTTGTCTCTGAGAATAAGGTGGACAGTGATTGAGTAAGCCTCCTAACACTGACCTTTGGCAGACACACCCCTGCACACAAATGTAACCACACCCACCTACAACCAAACATGCATATACGGACATGCATTTTATGCACGCAAACACATGTAAAAGATATTTAAAATATTTTTAATGAAATATAAAGAATGAGCATGCCTTGTATGAATACATGTGTCCTTTATATCATTTTTATATTTGCATGTTTAATTGAAAGAGTTGCATAGATTGCAAGGTTCAAGTAAGAAATTATTCCTATTATTTATCCAAATTTTTAGGAAATAGAACACAAAAGAAGGAGACAAAATTGCTTCAATAATTCTTAAAGCATGTTATAGCTGTAATGGGTAAATTAAGAAGCAAATAGTTAAAACTGGAACTCTCCTTGTAAATATTGTTTTAAGCTTTTTCTACACAAGCTACCTAATGTATGCTAGTGAAATTTTGAGATAGAAATTTAAGCATTTAGTTTTCACAAACATGAGACTGAATATAATACATATATACATAATTTGTCAGTATGTATGTATCATTTCTGCCTAATAATTTTCTCCCATGTCTTCATGTCCACCTCAGCACAATATTATGTACCTTTATCTACTGAAAACCAAATGACACCACCTGATCCCCAGATTCCTCTGAGGACTGAATCTATGAGGCATCAGGAGGGAGAAATTATGTCTAGTGGTGAGTGAGCTAGGGTCTACATATTCCCAAGGTGACCTATCATGGGGAAGAGAGAAAGTTGATGTAAGAATGTGGTAGTAAAAGTAGACAAAATATAATGGCACACATGAGGAAGATATAGCATAAGGGTAGATGTGAGAAGGATGAGAACCTAAGGCTTATGAAGTTGTGTTCAATATGGCACAACAGAATTATGATGAAGGCTTTTACTGACGAGTTAAACTCTGCAGTTGCTACCTCCTATTTCTTCATGGAATACATGAAAACATACACAGCCATGGAACAGCTGGTAGTGTTATGCTGTCTCCAATATCTGTGGTCAATTTCTATCAATTTTTGTTACCAGTGATTTATATCCAAATTCATTCTTGGAAAAATGTAACCACTTATTTGTTGGGAGAAATATTAAGATTCCAAGACTTCTAAAATAAGGACACAGTCACATTTTAAGGGAAAATATTTTAAATAAGATCTTCAGAAGGTTATAATCCATATCCTTCTTATAATTTTTAGTAAGTTATTGTAACAATAGCTCCTATCTTTTTCAACTGGGCATTTTGTCTACAAAAAAAAAAAAAAACACAATTATAAAATTTCTCCTCCAATAAAGTCAGGAAGATTCTGTTGCTTCCTCAATTGAGAATATTTCATTAAAGAGCATAAAGGCTCTGAGCCACAAAACTCACTATTTTCTTGATGGCTTCAACTCTATTTCACAAAGGAGGAGGAATAGGAGTCGATGTAGCACTCAGCATTCCAGATCAGTTTGCTTTAGGATTGAGATAATTATTGATTGTTATACTGGTTTGATTATCCCAGCTAAGGTATATGGAAACCGAACTTCTATGTTAAATTCCTCATCTACTTATGCTAGAATGAAAACCTATCCGAGAATCAATGAAGCACATGGAGAGGGTCTAATTAAATCCCCATGCCATTTCCTTTAAAACTGTCAAATTGAAATTGTAATTGTGTATTCATTCACCCCCAATGGTGTTGTGGTAATTTTAGAAGTAGGGATATTTAAGCGTTAAGACCCAACAGTGTGTGTTTTGCTAAGATATCAACAACACTAGAGAGTTCTTAGATATGCAGCCAATAGTCTGGAAACAGAACCTTTCTTAAAAGTGAGTAATGAGGCTTTTTTGCAAGAGTCTTACTAATGAAAAACACTTCATTTTGTATTGAAAAAGAGTTTTCAGTACACATCTGTATTAAAAAATACCACAAATAATCCTAAACTAATGAAAATAACACAAAGCATTCTGACATTCAGTCAAAGTGATGATATGTTCAATAAATTGAAATATCAACCTTTCAGTGTTTCTGGCTTTTGAGGTCACAATAGCTTTCCAAAAACTTGTTCGGTCTATAATCTTCTGCCATTATTGTAGACAACTGCATGTTGTTGGCATGAACATCCAAACCAGGCCCAGTTTATGGGAAGAAGGGGTTTATTTCAGCTTACAGATCCAGGGGAAGGTCCATATGTGTTTGCATAACTGAAGCAGAGAGAAACAACTAAACAGCCAGCAAAAACCAAAAGCAGTGGCAGGGAACAGCAACAACCAGCAAAGACCCTGCTAGACCTCAGAATTCTCTGCATACGTTTAGGCTGGAAATCATATTTGTCCCCAAATATACCTCAAGGCTTAACCCTAGGATACACCCCACAATGACACCTCCTCCAGCTTGAGGCTACAGACCCAAGTTACAAGCTTTAATAAAATACCTGAGTATATGGGGGTATACATTTATACTACCACATTCTTCCTTGGCCCTGAATAAACTCATGACTATCTCACATTGCAAATTTTATCGAGTCCAACTTCAAGGTTGCCAAAGCCTTTACCAATTTGAAGATTGTTGCAAAGTCCCAAGTCTTATTTGAGATTCAAGACTCTCTTTTTAACTGTGAGTCCTGTAAAATCAAAACAAGTCACATAGTTCTAAGATATAATGGCACAAAGTAAACATTTTCATTGCTCGAAGGCATAACAAGAAGAGAATGGACCAATGTAAAATCAATAAGTGTCAGGTAAGCATCAAATATCTGCAGTTCCAAGTCCAACATCCATAATCAGTGATGACCGTCTCTGGATTTTTAATTTCAATCCCTGCAGCTGGGCTGACTAGCCAGGGAAAACTTCCATCCCAAGGCAACAATGCTCAGTGGTAGCCCTTACACATCCTTGTGATATCCAAAACATCTTCAGCTCTCTAGTGCAAGCCACAGTCCATCTTACAACGATCTCATTGTCCAGTCAGTGACATCATGCCCTGTTTCATATCTATATCTTAGCAGCAGCTCCTGGAACCATGTGCACTTCATGACTCACTTCCATGCATCTTTTAAGCATCCAAAATCAATACTAGATGTGTAAAGACACAGTGATATTGTTAACTCAGGGAGGAAATAAATCCTGACCTTGAAGAGCAGGCTTATTCCTTTCAAAAGAGTTTGCATTTCTACCACTCAGACTTTCCTGGGTGGAATCACCTCAGACATCAGTTTTCATTGTTTCAATGTAAACCAGTTAATGGTGGTAAGATCCTTATAATAGCAGTTTTAGCAACCAGTTTCTGTGCTAAGTAACCTTAGACTCCCTTGATTTTTTTCAGCTTTAAATCATATATCTGTCCTTCCTATATCTTCTGTCAAGCACAGCAGTCCATTACTTTCAAATTCAACTTTGATCAAACTTACTGGGCATGGAAAGGAGCAGACAGTCTTTGTGCCAGTAGCCCAGTTCCAACAAAGTTCTCTGCAGTCTTTCCTTCCCCTTTCAAAATTAACAATCAAGCCTCCAAATATCATTCTCTCTACATTCATCAATGCCAACTTTTCACCAGAATAGACCATACAAGTTGGCTTACCACGCTGGAAGGTATCTTCAGGTGCAAGTTATCAAGTCCATGTCCACTCTTCCAGAACAGAAAGAAGTTCCAAAAGTCCAAAATCTACATGGTCAGTTTATTCCACATTAACACTCCACTCTTGGCACCAAAATTGTAGACAGCTTCATGTTTCTGGGATGAACATACAAATCAGACACAATTTATTGGAGGAAGAGGTTTATTTCAAGATTACAGATCTAACAGGAAGTTTCACCAGTGGCAGAAGAAACTGCTTCCATATACCCAAGCAGAGAGAAACAACTAAATAGCCAGCAAAAACCAAAACCAGCATCAGGGAACTGGCAGCAAGCAGCAGGGACTCCATTAGAGCTCTGCATACCTCTGGGCTAGAAATCAGATCTGTCCCCAAATACACCTTAGGGCTTGACCTCAGTATTTGCCCCCAGTGACACCTCCTCCAGCCAGGAGGCTGGAGACCCAAGTTACAAGCTTTAATAAAACAACTATGTCTAATGGGGATATACATTTAAACTATCACCACCATATTCTATTAATTTTGTTGGTGGCTCAAATGGCTCTCAACTAAAATCTGAGTGAATAAATGGAAGAAGAATGTGTGCAATGCAACTTCATATTAAAACACATGTTGCCTCATTTTAGAGGGTGGCAATAACATGTGAGTATGATTCTGTTTGGAGCATTATTTAAAATAACTATATGTTCTTCATGCAGGTTAAAAGTAATGCAAGACCTGTAATTAACTTAAGTGATGTTAAATAAAAAGTAGAAAAGATAGGAAATCAAACTGTGGTGTTAATTCATGGCTTTATGTGGATAAAGCCTAAGTTTAAAAAGTGAGTGTGGCTTGGTTGATCCAGTCCTAAAGAGTCATTATGTCTTGTTTCTAGGATATAAAAGCACTGCTCAAACTGAAAGAAAAGGCAAAAATGTTCCTGCAGGTGAATATGTAAAACTGCATTGCTTAACATACTTGTTGATTGAGTAGAGCTGGGCGGGGGGGATAGGATGAGTGCAATAGTGTTCTGACCACCTACATATAAACCCCTCCTATCATTTAAACACTCCTACCCTGCCTTCCTCTATAGGGACAGGATGTCTTGGCTTTTCTGAACATATACCTCCAGCACAAAAGGTCATTACAGTGGAGCAAGAAGAACAATGAAAACAGGGAGTGAAGAAGCTCTGCTTTTGTGCATGCCTATTTCTGCATCAGTCCCTACTCCACACAAGAGCCACTCAACCTGCTCTCCTCAGTCATGCTAGGCTAGACTCCCACGTCGCTCTGTGCAAGTATAATAGCTAAGACATTTAAGGGAGGGTCAATCATCCTGTGTTTCTAGGGTGAACTTCAGTGAAGAAATTTTTTAAAAGTAATGTTGATAATAGCATGAATTAAGGAGCTAAGAAGATGGCTCAATCAGTATTGTGCTTTGCTACAAGCATAAAGACCTGGGCTTGGCTCTCCAGTACCCACATAAAATACAAGCATATTATGTTCACATGTAATCCCATCACTGGGGAGGAAGGTTCAGGAGGATTCCTTAGGTTTGGTAGCTAGCTAACTTAGCCAAATTGATGAGGTGCAAGTTCAGTGAGAGACCCTGTATCAATCAATAAGGTGGAGGCTGAGTGTGGTAAACACTCAACATCCACCCCTGGCCTACACACTAACAATCATGCGCATAGACACACACATGTTCCTGAATTCATACAAACAGGCATCACATATGAACATCACACATTCATATACACAAACTTAAAAGTATAGTAAAATTGAGCATTAGTTATATGTAAAGATCAACATAAAATAGAGAACTAGAATTTGTTCAAAGAAATTAATGGGTAACGGGAAGGAGCTCTTGTCAGTTTCCTCTCTGCTTACTCTCATTCAACACTCAGTGCCTGGGAATAAAGGAAGACTTGAAGAGTGGATGAAATTCAATGACCTCACCATATCTCACTTGTCTGTTATAGACTATAAAAGCCACTCATGTCAAAAGTATAGAAAAGCATGCTAGCAAGTTTCATGCGAGTAACCACCTGTTCTCTGACTGGACATAGGCCCGCTCAGTTGGGATAAACTAATATTGGTACTGGAAACCGAGTCAGAATCCCATGGTCAAGAAACTCATAGACTTCAGAGGGAAGCCCCCATTGCTCTATGGAGAAGCACAGTGGTCTTGCACACCAAAAAGTCTCTCAAATAACTTTGCATATCTCCTTTAACCCAAGCTGCTCTCACTCTTGGTTGGAGAACCTATTTTTATTTTACAAATGAATAAGAAAATGGAGGATCACTAAGATTCACTGATAAGATAAGAAGTTGGTAGATTGCCCACCATGAGATGTGCCACCTCTTCCACATCTGCCAGGGCACAGAAGAGTTTGCAGAGGAAGCCAAGACATGAACATTGTTCTTATGGCTATTGTGGCAACCATCAAAGCAGAAATCCAGAGGATACATAGAACTCAACATTAAATCAGACTGCCAACAGGCCCGCCATGGCTCAGGGAACATTGTCGGAGAGGAAGACAGAAAGATTGTATGAGTGTTAGACTTTGTAGGAATATCCCAAGGTGCACTGCCCCCACTACCCCATAGGGACTGACAGAAGCCTTCACAACCACACAGTGAAAGTGATAACCCCACAAAGGAGGGCCCCTTTCGAAATGAGAGCAAGGGTGGGTGAGAGGATAAAAAAAGTATAACCTGTCTCATGTGTGTGTGTGTGTGTGTGTGTGAGAGAGAGAGAGAGAGAGAGAGAGAGAGAGAGATTAAAGTAAAATATATTGATATAGAATCCAAAATGTGTGTAAGGTTTCCTAGGTGATTTCTTTTGACACACCTGTGCATCCTTGCCACAGGCATGCTGAGATCTCAATGGTAGACTAACAGAAAAGTGAAGTCAATTAGAATTGTGGAAACTTAAGACTAAGAATAATATAGCCTTCAGGTGCCAAAATATTGTTTAACAGGGAATTTCTGTAGCTAATGGAATCCTGACTGGGGTTTATGTCCAGAAGGCCATGAATCTGGAAAACTTAAGATAGTGTTTGCTTAATAGAATGGGCTGATCAAGTAACTGCAAGAAAGTTATCCCTGAGGTGAAGATTCAGACCAGTGGCTACAATCAGCACGGGAGGAGCATAACCCTACTGCAAGTGGTACACATGGGGCTGCAGCTTGGATTGTTCAGACCCAAGCCTGTCCAAACATGGAACAGTAAAGGGACAATAAGACTAGTTATTGCAGTCAGGTTCACATTGCTGGCAGAAATCATCCAACCAAGAGCAAAGCAGCTTGTGGAAAAAAAGAGGTTTATTTTGGCTTATAGACTCGAGAGGAAGCTCATAATGGCAGGGGAAATTGATGGCATGAGCAGAGGGTGGACATCACCCCCTGGCCAACATAAGGTGGACAACAGGAACAGGAGAGTGTGCCAAACACTGGCAAGGGGACACTGGCTATAATACCCATAAGCCCGCCCCCAACAATACACTGCTTCCAAGAGGTGTTAATTCCCAAATCTCCGTCAGCTGTGAACCTAGCATTCAGAATGCCTAAGTTTATGGTGGACACCTGAATCAGACCACGACACTAGTGTTAAGTCCTGTACTAGAAGAACTGTAACTCACATTTCTCTTTTAGTGTTAATTCCTAATGAACAGAAATGCACCTACAATGTAATGGTTGTTATTATCTAATGTTAGGTCAGGCTAAAGAACACGTGAATCTACCTGTGTTTTTAACCTAAACAATATCCACATACATAAAAATTAACATTTTTGTTAGTTTAGTAAGCATGAGTTTCTCAACTTTGGGTATCTTTTGCTTTGTTTTGTTTTGTTTTTCCAAGTAGTGTCTTGCTCTAGCCCAGGCTAGGTGTCTTAATGGTCTTATTTGCTGTTTTCTTAAAATAGGAGAAATAGAGCCAGTATCTTATTTCTACAATCCAAACGCTAAGAAAGCTGAGGCAGGAGAATTACTACAAGTTTGAGCCCAGCCTTCTTCACAGAGTGAATTCCAGGCCAGTATGGTCTCCAGAGTGACAGCCGGTCTCAAAGCAATGTATGAAAAATAGTAGGTCATATTTAAGATTTTTATGCACTTTCCTATTTAGCATAAAATGTTCAAAAATGATTAACCTTACATAAAAGACGTTTACTTCATCATAGATTGAGAAATGTGTGTGTGTGTGTGTGTGTGTGTGTGTGTGTGTGTGTGTGTGTGTCAGGGGCTGCATAATGTGGAATAACCAATGGGAAGATGCATGTTTCTAATTCTGATTTTCCAAATTTGTGCTCTTTATCACTTAATTTCCCAATTTAATTTTGAACTTCCCCAGTTGAAATATTTATGTATACTCCCCATTTTTTCATTTACTTAGAAAACAGACTGAAAGGACAATGCTGCTGGATTTCAGATGTCTAAAGGAAATTCCTGGGGATTTGACACAAATTTGCTTTACTATGCTTGTGTTTCTCATCACCTTAAATACTTTATGCCATATATATAAAATGTTCCAGGTTTCAGGGAAAAGAGAAAATTCACAAATCCTAACATCCTTCTCTCAAGAGAATAATAACTTAAGAGTCAACCTTACAAACAAGAAAATGTCTACATGATCATGTTTTTAATCGCCTAACTTTGTAAAGATTACATATATGTCTTCTGTAAGCCTTCCAGGATGTCTTCATTGTTACTGAAAAATTATCCAAAGCCAGAAAGAACATTCCTTTAGAAGTCAACAGTTTAAAGAAACAAGATGTGTACCAGTAAGCAGTTCAAGTCACCAACTCAAGATGTGTGAGGTATTTATGCCCTGGAAAAGGACTTGGTTTCCAGAAACGGTGAGATGTTAAACACGTGTGGTAGATGCTTTGGAATTTTACACAAACTGACACATAAAGTTCCACACCAAACCTAGAATGACACGATTTCCACACCAAACACACTGCCTTGTGACCTCGACACTGCTGAGTGTCTTTAATTCAAAACATACAAAATATTCAAAACACTTTCCTGATTCCGTTGTAGTATCCGTTCAACTAATACAAAACTGAAAAAATTTCTCCCATTTAGTAAAATGCTATCACCAAAAGAAGCACAATTGGTATGATAATGTGAGGAACAAAATTTTTACATTACATGGATGGATGGGCTATAGTTATTTTTTTTTACTTTGTTTAATTTTTTTTTACTTTACTTTTGCATGAGAGGATCATATCAAAGAATCATTTGACCCCTGCAGCATGAGACTTGGAATGCCTCAGGTTCAGAAAATGGGAACAAATACCTCTCGAAGGGTCAAATTTGGGTCTGATAGTGCCTGAGCAGCCACCTGTCAGCCCAAAGGAAAACTGTTTCTCGGAATTAAACAGAACTTGATAACAACAATTGCTTTCTCCTGGCACCATTTTTAGGACCTCGGATTCAGACCTTTGATTTATGTATCCTGATACCCTGCAATAAAACTAAAAATGCTTGAATAAACTCCACTCAGTGAATTAAAGTAAATTCAAAGTATAGTAAAGTATATCCATACATTCAAACATATTTAACAACATGTTTGGGAATTAGAATTCAAGGTTGCATTTCTTGCAATAGCTGTTGCTTTAAAAATGGAGACACTAAGAGGGACAGAGTGATGTAGAAGGAGAAGTTAAAAGGTCCTACTTAAAAAAAAAAAAACAAAAAAGATAAATAAACATGTTTCAAAAGTCATCATCTCCATGCCAAGGTAGAGCGATAGTCTTGGGTGAGCTTTAGGCGTTCACTCTCGTGTGTGCTATTGTTGAATTCTGAGCATAAATTCTACAGTTTCCAAAACAGGATATAAGTGTATTTGATAGCTGAAACACTGGCTGGCAGGCTTAGAACCCAAACCTTTTGTTTAGTCAAAGGTTATGTAATGAACATCCAGCAAATACAGGCTGGTTTTGCCCAGGACTGGCTGTAGAGGCACATAGTAACTCATTGCCGGCCTTAGCTGGACACCAAGCCAGAAAAATGGCCAACCAAATTTACCTGCTTTGAGTCTAGTTATTGGTACTAAATATCTTTTCCAAAAATAAGACAGTAGTTTTTACGGCCTGGTTCTTATTTTTTTAAAGGCTAAGAGACTATAAAATTACTAAAGTGAGATTTCTATTTTGAGCAAACAGAATAAAATAATAAATTGTTGAATAGATAACTGAATGTATTAACGGCTGAATAGACAAATCTTTCAAAGGCTGCAATTTAAAATGTAAGTTTTATTTTTAAAACAGAAAGGCTCACAAATGTACCCAGTAGGTTGAAGACAGGTGTATTAACTACAGACATTTTTCCCTAAGAGATTATAATGATATAAAATTTCATTTATTTCTATTCTCATAGATATCATCATGGAACATAAATTAAAGTGATTCCAAGAAAGAAAAAAATATATATCAGTATCCTCAGTATTAATTCTTCCATCAAAATGTTTACCCTCAGCCAGGCCTATTGGCAGGCACTTGTAAATCCTATCTACTAGGGAGGCTGAGTTAGGAGGATCACAAATTCAAGACCAACCTAGGCAACTTAGTGAGACATTATCTCAAAATCAAAAGAAAAAATAAAAATAAAAAGATTGGAGGTATATCATAGTAGAAGAGTAGTTACCTAGACAAGGTTCCGGTATTTTTATATTTTTAACAAAACTAATTTCAAGCATCTTGGCTTGGTATTCACCTTAGTCAGAACAAGCAGCCAGATCATGATAAGCTGTTAGAATCACCAAACACCAGAGTCATCTCCGAATATAAATTAAGCACCAGGGAAGTCAAATGAGTAAAATATAATTTATTAAGCTACTTCTGTGTTAATGCAATTTGGTGACTCACTATCTGGGGGTTTATTAGTCCTTACAAGAATCTGTTTCATTTCATTCAGATAAAGGTATTTCAAATCATAAACTCCACAAGCTGATGCTAACCTTAGAAAGGCAAAAAGGAAAAAGAAAATTGTGAATTTAGTTTTATTCTAAACCTATAAAAAATTTGAAGTCACACATTTCCAATTGATATCAACTCATTGCCTGCTATCTATAGAGGAAGCTATAATGTATATAATCCTTGCATGCCCGTGACAGTATCACAGGGAGGCTTATTTTTCACTGGGATTCTTACACCATTATGACACTATCCAACATGTTATGGCAATTGTAATACTTTGTCGACCAGTGGAAAATACATCTAAAAATAACTGTGCCATTTCTGAGCAAAAGCAGAAGTAATTGATGTTTCCTAGAAAAATGATCCCACCTGGCTTTGTAGAAGAGCAGCCAGAGTGTGTCTGTGGCGGGTGGATCCGGAACAGAGCTTTGGCCTCAATATCATTCGGATTCTCTGAGACCCCAAAGCAGGCTTCATGGAGTTTCTTTAGAATGCATCACTTGAAAGCTAGATTACACTATATAAGTGGCCCGTGGAGTTCGGTATTAAAGGCTCCCTGCTGCGCAGGCATTTTTTCCCCCATTATAATATATTGCTGTGGATATAATGTTGAAGATGTTCTATCATTTAACTAACACAGCTCAAAGTGTTGTCACTGCATGTGGATGTTGCTCAATTATACTACTACAAATAAACCAAGCGCTACCTAAGGAATTGTTTATTTAGCAAAGACATTATATGGCATATTAGCATGAAAATACTACTTCTGTGTCTCCAGTTCACCATGACAGAGGAGGTGCTGAGCAGAAAAGCATTAGATGTGTTACAAACACAAGCAACTTTGGCAGCAAGCTAATTTGTAAATGCATATTTGCAAACTTCAAGTGCACTGCTATAGTCTGACTTCCACCCTTCATAATTCAGATGCTTACTATTAGTGAAGGAGGAAAAAAACCCTTATTATTCAGGTTTTCCATTTAATTTCCAGGAAATTGGTAATCAACTGCTGGGATGTTTGTCCCCTGTTATATATATGTGGCCTGCAAAGCAGGTGAATGAAGCAATTCAAAGTGAGGCTAGTTCCAGAGGAGAATGAAACAGTGATCACATGGTAAGTTTGCTGGAAGAGGTTTTTATTTTTTTTAATTTTTTTTCAAACTTCCTCTGATACCCACATTAAAGTGAATGTTAAAGGCAAGCTGAGCATGAAGGCTTACATGTTCCTGTCCTCTGGACCACAGCAGAATGCCCCTGTTTGTTGTCCATTGTAAAACACATTAATAACTTTGGTTTCAGAACCCGAGAAGTCTGGCTTTGACATTTGCCTCAATAATGTGTTACATGTTTGTAGACAAGTTGTTTGACTTAAAACTCAATTGCCTCACCTATTTGTAAATGTCATAAACATACTAATCTTTGTGGCTACATATAATCAATAGCCTTTTGAGCTGGAAAGAATATTTTTTAACCCACATTCTGTACAGAAGAAAACTAACATTCAATGAACCTAAGAGATTTGTATAGTGTTTTATTAATTCACATAGTTGAGTATAAATTCCAAGACTTCTGGCTCTTTATTTAAAGCTATTTTCCCAATCCAATATTCAAGATTCTCAATATGTTTAGTTTTTGCTTAGTTCTGACCTCACTAATGTGCATGAGCTATTTTCATTTTTAACCCAAACAAATCTTTATTTGATCCAGTCATGTTAAAAAGTGAAGAATTAAAAAAAAAAAAAATCAAACTGCAAGTCAGGTCAAATATATCTTACATCTGTTATTTTGAAACTTTGTCCCTGGTTTCATTTACACAGATTCTTCCTATGTTTCATTTAAGAACAGATGAAATAAAAGTCTTCTACTCCTTCCTCAGTGCACTGTGTTGGGAAGAGGCACAGGATGAACAAGGCTACTTTTTCATACAAGTCCTTCATGGATTGAACATTGATCTGGCATTGGTTTGATTGTCATATGCTTGCCATAAAAGTTTTCCCTACTTACACACATGATAATATCAACATTTTTGATTATCATACTAATACTTAATATTAGCAGTTTTAAATTTAAATTATATTGATTTCACTTAATATACGCAATACTATACTATATAATTTATGCCTTCATCTTCTTCTGCCTTACTCCTCATTAGAAATTAAATATAGGCATGTGTACTTGGTTTCTATTATATCACCAATACCTAGAAAAAGTGCCTAGAACAATAAATATCTGTGAGATAAATGAGTGGCTTTTTCTTTCAACAAGTCACTCCATGACTTTCTTGGACACGTTTGCTCTGCCTTCCATCTCTGAGAGAGGAACATGAACTCCTATCTTATGCCAACTCAGCCCACCCTTCCTGAACTATCTGAGATTCCCACCTATTAAAGGTACAATATCCCCTTCTTTTTTCCCCAATATGAAAAAAATAATAACTTGGTCTTATAGCTTTCTCTATGTCTTCCTTTGGTTGGTCTCTGCATGAATCTTTCTAGAAAGAATTGTCTCCCCTTCTTGAATTCACACCCTTCCTTTCCATTACTTCTTGAGCTCATCTATAATATCGCCATGTTTCATGTTAATGTAACCAGTTTATCTCCATGGTTTTAAGGCCAATATTGAATATGGATTCAAAAGGCCCTCTTTGTTTGACTATTGGGAAAAAAATTGCCCTTTCTTTTTCTTAAAATATATTTGAGAGCAAAAGACAGAGAGACAGAAAGGCACAGAAGAGAGAGAGAGAGAGAGAGAGAGAAAGAATGGGCACACCAGCATCTCCAGCCACTGCAAATGAACTCTAGATGCATGTGCCACCTCACGTGGGTACTGGGGAATCAAGCCTTGAACCGGGGTCCTTTGGCTTCACAGGCCAGCACTCAACCACTAAGCCATCTCTCTAGCCCCAAAATTTGCCCTTTCCAATGATACCTATTCATCTTTCTAAACTTGAATCACAGCCCCATTCTTAGATTTTCTTTCTTTCTTTCTTTCTTTCTTTTTTTTTTTTTTTTTTGACATTTAACATTTAGGTAATTTCACACATTGCCATGACTGTAAATATCATCTGTATGTTACAGACTCAAATTTTAATTATCACTGAGTTCTTTTCTGACCTTGACTCTAGTGCCTACATCATGTGTTCACTTTGAAAGCAAAATTTAAATATGCTAACTTTTGTGTCTTCCCCCAAACCTACATTACTATCCATCTTCTTTCTTGGGTAAATAAATGGCTTCTCCGTCATTTCAGTTGTATGAGACACAAAATATCATACACTTCTGTTATCCTCTTTGCTAGAATGTGAATGGATATCCCTCAAAGGTTCACGTGGAAACTCAGTGTCAACTATAACACTATCAAGCAGTGATTAAGTGACCTCATAAAATGACCAGGGAGAAGCTAGGCAGGCCCTGTTTTTCCTTTTTGCTTTCTGCAATATAAAGATAATGCAAGGAAGCCCTCAACAGACCCTGAATGCTGGCGCCTTGATCGTGGACCTGCCTCCCTCTAGCTCCAATAGAAATTAATGTAGGCCGTCTCTGAATTACCCAGTCTTGTCACAGCAGCATTCTCACACCTCACATTTGATTTTTCAATGTATTAAACATCTATCTTCAAGGCTGGGGTGATGGCTCCGCAGTTAAAGGTGCTTGACTACAAATATAATGGCCAGAGTTTGATTCCCCACTACCCACATAAATCCAGATGCATAAAGTGGCACCGTATCTGGCTTTTATTTGCAGTGGCAAGTAACCCTGGCATGCCCATTCCCCATCTGCTTGCAAATAAGTAAATAAATAAAATTTTAAAGTCTGTCTTCAACATATATTCCTAGCCAACTACGCCTTAACTCTTTGAACACCCTAATTAAAAGCATTGCCATCTTTCACCAATATTACTGTAACGAGACTGAAAACTAGTCTTCGTGTCTCTAACCAGAACCCTCCACAGTATCTCAAATATTTATCAAATGTGTAAATAATATCATGTCAAAATGTTGTTGATGACCACTCCCTTTCTTCTCATATCACTCCTAATGACACCCAAAGTCTTACTACATAAATAATTTCCTAGAGTACACCTCACAAATAATGTGATTGCATTCCTGTCATCCTGAAAAAATGCTAATTAAACAGTCCCCTGTCTGCAGACTTGGATATTCTTCATATGCACCCTCACCTGTTTGCAATCAAAATTCCCTCTGCTTACAAGGCCCTGCTCATTTTCTTACGCACTGTGCCACAAACTGGATTCAGAACAGCCTTCACTGACCATTCCATCCAAAATTCTCCCCCAGTCTACATTCCCTTACTTCATGGCGCTCATCTGTGAGATCCTGTTTGTTTACTAGCTTTGTCTCTCCTTAGAACATAAATTTCAAGAAAACAAAAGCACTGACTTTTTTTTTACTTCTCAATCCCAATCCTGGTGCAATTTCTGGCATATGGTTGACAGTAATGTCTTGAATCAGCTGAATGACTCCTCTCGATTATAAAAATATAGGGGGGGGGACAACATAACATTATACCAGGGACAGTTATTCTGGTTCTTGGTCTGCCTTAGTGACTCCTGTGTTCATCACCATTCCATTACAATTCAAATTCAAGTTGTAACCAATTTGAATCAAGATACCAGGGGCTTTGCCTGAAAAAGTTACACTTAACCACAAGTAATTCCCCCAGTCCTTGAGGTTAGGTAAGAATGGAAACCTGACTAAACTATGTTAAGACCTGACCTCCATGTCCCAAAGAGCAGGAAAACCCTGAGCTGCAACTCCTCAATAGAGCTAAGGAGCCCAAGTGGGAGACTCAGAATGGAAACATCCAGCCATATGCAAGGGAAGCTATGCTTTGGGAAGCACTGGCTGAATAACCACTATGAGGTAGGAATCTAGTGTCAGCATACCATTACAGGACAGCAGGATCAATACCAGGCTGGCACAAAAACCATCTTCTCCAGCTTCTGCTGGATAACTGACACCAGCCTCTCAGGAAGAAAAGAAACAAACAAGCTCATAGTTCATGTTCTGTTATTTAAAGGCCAAAAAACTTTCCTTTCGGATTGAGTAAAAAAATCAGAGTTATTAGGTAACTCAAGATACTGAGAGTGGAGTAGGCACCCATGGAGAAAGTGTCCAGCTTCAAGGAGTTTTCCCAAGTAATGGTAAATAAAGTCTTCACATGTTTAATTAAATAGTAAGGATACATTTGCATTACAGGATTGGTGGAACAAACTTATCAATTATATGAGCATTTTATAAAATATATTCCATGGACCATAAATAGAAGCTACCTAAAAAAAGAATATCTTTCCATGGGCAAATAAAGTAAGAAAATGTAAGCTTAAATAAATTTGCATAGCTTTCTTGACTGAAAAACTTCTCAAAGACATAATAGGATAAAGTAGAACAGTTTTCAGATTTATGGGATTTAGAAAAAGCTTCTTGATAAGAGAGGTTTTTCTAACAATAACATTCTGTGGAATATACATGAAGAAATGGTTCCAAGACTGAACAATATAAAATAAAATGAATTTCAAAATGTTTTATTAATGTTTTGATTGACAACAGGAATTTGGGGCCAGATAAATATGGCATCCGAATTCATAAAAAATAATTTATTTTCTGAAAATATTTTATTCTAATCTTATAGTTTCTTACAACTCCTAAAGATGGATAAATTTGGAAAGTGAATAATTTGCTATGTGTGGCAAGCATAAGTCATTAAACTTATCAATTTCCTCATTTTATTTTCATAGAGACTTTATAAGATTGTCACCCACTATCTATAGTTTTAAAATGAAGATGACAAAACTCAACTACTTAAGTGGCTTCCTGGAAGAAATCAATGGCAGATTTGTATTTTGAAATCAGTTCATCCCAGTGTTAAATGCTCATTTCCCTTTTTTCTTCCCTTTTTTTTTTTTTTTTTTTTTTTTTTTTTTTTTGTCATTGTTAAGCAGAGTCTCATGTAGACTGAGAAGGTCTCATACTAATGATATATGCAAGGATGACTTTGGCCTCATGAGTCTCTTTCCTCTACTTCCTGAGTGCTGGGATTACAGACATGGCCTAGCACACCAATACAGTGCTAGAAATCCAACCCAAGGCATCATTCATTCTAGGCAAGCACTCAACCCACTGAGTTAGGCGTCCCTGTCTTCCTTCTCTCCCCCATCATTCTATTCTGCTTTTTCTTCTTTCTCATTAATGAGGCTTCCTGAAAATATAAATTCAAAATTTTGCAGTCATATTTATTAAGATTTAACTTTCTGTTATAGGAGAAAAATGGTATTTTTGTACATCAGCAAAAATTTTGCAGATCCCATGAAAAAAATAGGTCCCACCACTTACAGTTCTAGTGATCTATTATTTTGCATGGACCACCCAGTACTTTATATTCTTCCTAGGCTCTTTTTATTTCATTGGAGGAATTTTTGTCTTTTAAAACAAAAGCTTTATTGAAGACAAAATTAATTCTTATTTAAAGGGCAGTTTAAATACCACTTCAAACTGCACCACTTCCTTTCTTCCAAGGCATTCTCCCTGAATGAGAGCTGATGCAATGGGAAGTGAACTTTTTCCTACAATAATCGTTTTCTCTGCCCATGTTTCCATGTTGTGTGGTAAGAAGCAAAGCAAAATCTCCGTGCCAATTGTGCTTACTTATCATCTGAGACCACTAACTTTTACCCTCTCTCTATTGCCTTTAAATGGACTCTTTTGTAATTTAATAACCAAATGTTCTTCTACCTCCTTATATACAGGCTCCTCCCCACGTTGTGCTCTGAAATACTTGTGCTCTCACAAATCCTGACTGTAAGAGAGTAGATTCATAATACTCCTATTGTCTAGAAGACTGGAAAAATCTAAATGTTTTGGGAATAAATGGTGGATGCCAACTTTCATTTTCTGGTAAATTTTATTTCTCACTTCATCATGTAGCATTAATTGGGGTAAAGATTTCTACAGTGTATTAGTTAGGGCTCTCTGGGGGAACAGGACGGAGAGAATGAATATTGGTTATAAAGGAGACTTACTAAATTAGATGATGAGATATGGGCTTGGAAGTCCAACATCAGCTGTTTCCAGGCTGTAGAGTTGGAGAACCCAGTCAATAAGCTAAAAGACTCAGCAGTCCCAATGTGGAACTGAAGGCCTGGGTGATACCTGGAGAGCCATGGGTCTTCAGTCCATGTTGGAAGGGTGATGAAGCTGGGGGTCAGTGTCCATGAAGGCTAGCAGCACGTGGATAGATGTACACCCCAGGGAGTAGCACAGGCAGCCAGGCCAAAGGCCCTGTGTTCCCTTGGAGCTTCATCCTTTATACAGTCCACCACTGGAAGGGCTGCTGATGCTAGAGGAAGCATGACTTCCCTAAGCTAAACTTTCCTGAAAATTCTCTCATAGGCCTGCCTACAAGGTATGTCTCTTACTTGATTTCTAATATCATCAACTTCACAAGTGAACTTAGCCTTTACATACTGTATGTGTGTGTATGTGTATAAATATGACTTTTCTAACTATTCATAAACTTTATATATGTATATATTATTTCTCATTAAATAAAAATAGTATTAAATAGGCATCCTTTTAAAAAAGACTGTAGGGGCTGGAGAGATGGTTTAGTGGTTAAGCACTTGCCTGTGAAGCCTAAGGACCCCAGTTTGAGGCTCTATTCCCCAGTACCCTCATAAGCCAGATGCACAAGGTGGTGCATGCATCTAAACAAACTGCATTTGTTTGCAGCGGCTGGAGGCCCTGGTGCACCCATTCTCTCTCTCTTCCTCTTTACTCCTCTGTCTATCACTCTCAAATAAATAAATAAAATAAAATAAAATAAATTTTTTTAAAGACTGTAAAGCAATATAGTCATTTTGGGGAGTAATTTGGAAGTATGTAGTTAAATTTTAATGGAAATTAACATATTCTGTGATAAAGCAACTATACTTTCTAGCTGCCTTGGCATCCATAGCACTAACAAAATGCCATATTGTGGGCCAGACAAGAGACCTTCATTTCTTTGGAAATCTGAGGACAAAAAGCTGGAAGATTTGGTTCTATGTCCTAGGTGAGGATTCCCTTCCTAGGTTACAGATAGTTATAATCTACGTGCCATTATGACCTCCTCTGAGAGAGAGGAGAGAGGGAGGGAGAAGAAGAGAGAACTTTTCTGTGCTTTCCTGTCTTTTCTAATAAGATCCTTAATGTGAGTCCTATTCACATGTCAACGAACAAAAACATTCAACACATATTGCTATTACAAATTATTTATAGCTTTTCATTTTAAAAATGTTTCTACTTTTCTTGGTATGTACCCAAGATCCCCATCAATTAACTGGTTTTTTTTTTTTTTCAGATTTAGTTGTTATTTACACACATCTCATATTTTTTTTCCAATCAAGGTAAAGAGATATTCATAATTTTAGAGGATGATGCCTAAAAAAAAAAGATAAGTGAGAAGTTATCTTTATTCCAAAATGGGACACTGGTCCTTCTAAATAAAACTTTAAAAATTAGGGGGAGGGAAAGGTAGGGAAAACACAAAACTGAACTCTAAATGAACTTGTACCATAGAAATCTTTAATCTTGAAGACAGACTAAAAGGTTGAGTCCCCAGCAGGATCATGGGGTGAGCACCTAAAAAGAAGGTCCCTGGAGAGGGTGGGATGAAGCCTAACCTTAATTGCTTTTTCTTACTTTGCCTCTGGCCTGTAATCCCCAGTACCAGAATTCAGTTACCACCCACAATGAGCTGAGAGACCTACAAGGTCCCCAAAAGAAGACAGGCTTCTGTCAAAGCACTTGATTACCCACCTGAGGTAAATAGTAAGACGGTACTGCTAATGACATCATACGCTGCCTTCATGGAACACAGAAAGACATGGCTGGAATCAGAAGCGAGCCAATCCCCAGACAGCCCATCTAGCGCTAGAAAGTGCTACATGTGCTACAGGGGGAAAGTGTCTAAAAAAAGTTGGAGCAACCAGAGGTCTAAGCTACTCAGAAGCAAACACCCTGACAGGATGTGCATGCCAGTGCAATAGTGGCACATAGCCTTGGTGGGTAATCAATAGCTTTCTGATTGGCTAAGAGATCCACTCAGTATAAAGGAATCCATATCTGGAATTGGGAACCAGATCAGAATCCTATGGAGACAAAGATTATACTCTCCAGTGTCAAGCTCTCACCAGTCTTTGGCTAAAAGAGGGGTTACATCCATCAAATCCTCCCTCAATTAGTAATGCTTATCCCATTTAAACTATGCTGACTTCACTCTCCATTGGAGAATCTGCTTTTCCATTTCAGGTGGTAGCCAGACTTGAGGTGATAAACTACCCCTCTCACTTCAGCCAAGCCCCAGCTGAATCTACAGAGGAATTGGGGAGACAAACAAGAGTGCTGCTTCCATTTGAGCCTGATGATCAGTGCAGGATGAAGGAGACAGACCCTGAGGATACTCAACCCCTACCAAAGCAGAGATCCAGAGGCTGCTAAGAGCTCCTCACTGATGTAGACTTAAAACTAACCCAACATGGCACAGAGAATTTTTCAGAAGAGGGAGCAGAAATAATGTAAGAGCCACAGGTTGGGTCATCATGCCCAGAGGCTCTCCCTTTTGCCAATAACTGACTGCTGCTCCCACAATGCAAAACCCACAATCCCATGGGGAAACCTGAAACTCCACTGAGGAGGGCCCCAGGTAGATGAGGGCAGGGCTGAGGGAAAGGATGGCACCAACACATGATGTATCTATACTAAGTATTCCATAATTAATATTTTTTAAAAAGTTAGGGTCAACATTAAAAGGAGATGGGCCAAAACTACTTGGTGACTCACATCTACTGGAAAGATCTAAAGAGTTGATATTAAAAGTGAGACATAATAAAAGAAAGCTGTTGGAGGCTGTAGTGATTTTTATCTCTATTATCAATGAGAGAGGTGGTGCATAACTATCACATCATTATTGCATGGGCATTCATCATCATTTTAATTACTGAAATTGGATGATTATTGTACATACCAGAGTATTTGTTTTACAATCTAAATGTAAATGAAATGTTGTATAATTCTAACCCACAAGCAGGAGAGGAGTTTATGATCCAATTGTTCAAATAAGTCGATTGTGTATTCTATTTTACACAACAGGAATGGAATGACTATATATATATATATATATATTTGATTGTACTTGTTGTTACAATGCAAAAATAAAACAAGTGCATGTTTAGCTAAGAAAGAAATATTGGATCTTTTTTTATATCCTGAAAGCTAACAGTAGAGTAAATTGTCTTTCGTCATCTATCTTCCTACTACAAATGAAAAAGTTTGAACAATAAATATTTTAGCAACACAAACTATTCTCTTAATATGTTCACTACAGTGATTCCAACACTCACAAGTACATAACTTTTCTTCATAATAAATTTTAAATATCTAGAAAATAGTATGCTATATCATACTCCAACAGAATTACTGGAAGAAAGTTGTTTTTTTCTTTTTTGTTACCCTAATTCATTCACTGTCAGATAGGATTGCAAGCATGAGGACAGAGACATGAAGAAGACCACACCTCTGTTGTTACAAAGTTACTGAGAAATATTGCCTCCAAAGAAGACAAACAAAATAATTTGGGCCATTGGGCTAGTGAAGGGGCTTCGTGGGATGACATGCGGACGAGCACAGTGGCATGGGGCCACCTAAGTGTACTCAAACCCCTTACATTCGTCTTCCACACTAAAACTAAATCACAATGGCACTGCTGTATTCTAGGAATCTTTAATCTCAATCTGGGGTCCTCGTTACGGTCTGCCCTCTGTTTCCCTCTCCATCATCCCTTATGAATACCTTACACTACTGGGCCTCAACTCCACCTCTGTTTCTCACCTCCGAGATTTTACCTCCACTTTATTTTCTCTTTAGAATCCCTTCTCTGTCTCATGTTCTTGCAAAATGCCAGTTTCTTCGTTGAAAGCCTGCTAGGCTATTCACATTTTCTGTAGATCCCTTTTACCCTCTCCCCTTGTACATCCTCATTCATATAAATTTCATTTTGAATGATTTTTCTATAATAGAACGTATAACATTGCTCTAAAATTATCTCTTCAAAAGCTTACCACTAAGTGGTTATGTGTCTGGCATCGTGACTAAAATGCTGTACACTGCAAAAGCATGAGCTAACACCATTGAGAATCAAACAAGAAGCCCCTGTTGTTGCCACAATGATCATTTAAACTTTTTGCAGACTTAAATTCCATTTATTTTCCTTATAGCTTCATTGCTGAACCTTCTTCTCCAAAGGCATACTCATGTATACAGAACCTGTGAAAAAAAATATTAGCCAAACAAAGCAATGGTTACTTTGCACTTAAGGGAAATTCACTCTCTCTCTCTCTCTCTCTCTGTGTGTGTGTGTGTGTGTGTGTGTCTTATCCACATTTTAAAATTTGCTTTTCGAATTTCAATCAGTTTAAAGTCACAGAAACAAAAAGGAAAAGGAAAAAGAAGTGGGAAACTTGTGAGGCGAGGTTCGGGGGAAAATTGTGCCCTAATTATCTGCTTACTGGGAAATCTGGTGGGAAAAAGAAAAAAATAAAAAGTCATGTATATTCTCCCCTAGGGCTGTGTTTATTGGTCAGTGCTCCACAGAGCACTCTAGGAAGTTAAGGACAGAAGAGCTGGGGGCTAATCTTCTCTGGTGAGAGTGCTCCCACTAGGACTGTGGTTCCTGGTGTTTTGATTCAATCTGCCAATCTCTAGAAAATTACTGTGTAGCTACACAGATTGAAAAATCATTACAAGGTCTTTTGCTGTGCTTTCTTATGGGAAAATTGTTTTCTGATAAGTCCAATTTTGAATTATTGGGTGGTGTTCTATAGTACTTTCTATGACAAGGCTTTACAGTTTATGTTTCTGGAAATAAGGAAGAACTAAGCTAGAAATATTTCACCATAATTAAAAAACAAAGTAATGGACATATTTTAATAATATAAATTTTGTGTATGTTAAAGAAATTTACATAAATGGGTATTTCAAATATTCCAAATCACGAGCTATAAGAACCAAGAAACCATGTTGGAGTTTTTATTTAACAGTCAATAGTTAAGCTGTCACTATACTACATATTTTTACGTAAACAGGTATAAAACTTGCAGCAATTTCATTTTCCAAGTCAACTTAAAAATTTTGGAATTGTTTTAAGTATATTTAACTCTAAAGTTATACTTTTTAAAGAAGAAACATTACACTGAAGCACAGCATAACATGCAAATTTGAAGTGAAACTACTACATAAGTCTAAATTTCTCAGAATACTAAGAATTAGCTAAGGAAACTATATTATTAGCTCAATAAATTTTTTTGGTTCAAATTTTTACAGATATACTATGATAAAACTCAAAATTCTTTTTGGTCATTTCCATTGGCTCACCAGAAAAATGCTGAGTTCCTAAGTACTGCTTGAGGTTCATAAAACCCCCAAATGTAAATGCATTTTATACCTTCATAAAAGTTACCTTATATAAAAGGCCAATATGGAATAACACAAGAAATCAGCACATTTTCTACCCCTTGATAGTAGTAACTGGAAATAGAATTCTTTTAAAAAAATTAAACAAAATAAAAGTGGCTTCTTCGTTAGCAGCTTTGGATTTTCCCAGTCTCTTATGTGGTTGGGCTGTTGCTAGAGCGCCTGGCTGGGGCTGACCACCCATCTAGCACTCCATCCAGATGCAGTTCTGTGGGCACCTCGCTACTCTTGTGTTTTTTCAAGTCATGGTTGATTTCTCACTGACCTCTTGTTATGATGACCTTTGATGCAAAAACATTATTATTTCCCCCATGCACGATAAGTGTGGTGGTGTAAATGTGATTTAAGTATTAGGCAGATTAAAAAAAAAAGTTAAAAATCTACATTGAGACCAAACAAATTTAGGGTGGGAAATAACAAAAAGTGACATTCTAATTTTCTGAGAATTGACCAGGACAAATCCTATTTACATTGTTAAAGGGATATAAAGGGAAAGGAAAAGACTGATGCAAAATAATAGAAAGAAAAAAATTATTTATTGAAATGAAAAGGGACAATGTTTTGAAAAGTATGCTTCATGCATGGTTTACAGCAATGACTAGAAATATTTAAGTGCTACCTCATGGCAACTAAGTTTTGGTCTCTGATGGCACATGAAATATGAAAGTGAGGAAAAACTGAGAAACTCTCTCTTTGAGTAGCATAAGATCTCTGAGCTAGCACTACCAGATCCATCTGCATGTACTTTTACTTCAGCATTGCTGAGTATCTTACAGGTACCACCTGTTTAAACAAAGCGCTTCATACTTTTAGGGAAAAAAAATTATAAACCACCAAGTTGTTCTGAAACTCAGATAAATTTGCTACAGTTAATAAAGTAGTAAGTTTGAGAGTAAAACCCCTTTCTCCTGACAACTGGTCTAGGTTTATTCATCTATCTCATGGTCACTCAGATGAGCACAGCTAAGCTTAAACCTAAATTTCCTCTTGGATATTCTATTCATTTGTTGATATAAACTATTATCTCTATTTGAAGCTCCAAGCTGTATTTCTCTGTTGCCATTTGTAGCCAAGATGGTTAGTTGCCTACATGATGTGATCTTCACTTGATCTTACTTCATCACAGGCAAAATCCAATTTATTTGAATGTTGCAATGATCACTTGTACTGGATTTCCCAGCCTCCCTTGCAGGTGGCTAAGTCTACCAATGACATGTAAGCTGAAGCTATTGGGGCTGATACAGTTGATACACACATTTTTCCTTTCACCTCTCTATTCTTTTTGCCTAATATGGATATATCCCCCTTGAATTTCCTTCATGTTAACTGTGCAACCCAAAATAACATACTCAGGCTGGAGAGATGGCTTAGCAGTTAAAGTATGTGCCTGCCAAGCCTAAGAACACTGGTTCCAATCTCCAGGTCCCATGTTTAGCCAGATGCAAAAAGTGACGCAAGTACGCAATGCCGCACTTTCCCACAAAGGGGTGCACAGGTCTGGAGTTCGTTCACAGCAGCTGAGAGGCCGCTGCCGTGCCCATCTTCTGTCCGTCTCTTCCTCCCTGTCTCTCTCAATGAAAGAAAGAAAGAAAGAAAGAAAGAAAGAAAGAAAGAAAGAAAGAAAGAAAGAAAGAAAGAAAGAAGAAAGAAAGAAGAAAGAAAGAAGAAAGAAAGAAAAGAAAAAAAAAAAAGAAAGAAAGAAAGAAAGAAGAAAGAAAGAAGAAAGAAGAAATAAAGAAAAAGAAAGAATGAAAGAGAGAGAAAGACAGAGAAAGAAAGAAAGAAAGAAAGAAAGAAAAAGAAAGAAAGAAAGAAAGAAGGAAAGAAAGAAAGAAGAGAGAGCACACAGAACACACCCGCCTAGATCTGTGGGATTGCCCTAGTTGGTGGCTGCTCATGGCCATCCTGACTGATATGCCATGGTCTAGAAACGTATAGTTTAACATTTGTTCCTTTCTTCCAGGGTTCAAAAGTAGAATTGCAGCAACAATCCCAAGGTGCAAAACTTCTTAAAAGGAAATTTATCACTCACTAATGGTAACATGGTTGGAATTTTGTACTGATTACAAAATAATCTCAGCTCTGAATGGGAACATAGAACCATAGCTTTTGCTTGATGTGTGCACTGGTCCAAGATTCTGATTTATAAATGAGAGATTAAAAGAAACAGCTTTATTGTTTTTCTAAAGATAATATCCTTTTTAATAGCAAACGCCATAGGGTTTGTTCTTTCAAGTTAATTAAACATATAAATCATATAGTATCCAAGCACTGAGCAACCCTTGATGGGATTCTAGCTCGGTACCTCATGTTGCAGTGGGAAAGACAAAGAAACACAAGAAGGGTTGTGGTGATGTTTCTGAACTGCTTAGTGTGGACTGGATTTCTTCTCCAAATAAATAACTTCATGAAATAGAAGAACATCGTTCTGGCCTTCACTTCAGTTCTTCCACTTTGCTATTATCTCAAGCACCCTCTTGATTAAGTTGTCCTTCCTTCCTTCTCCCACTTTTTTTTGTTTGTTTGTTTGTTTGTTTTGTTTTTGTTTTTCAAGGTAGGATCTCACTCTAGCTCAGGCTGACCTGGAATTCACTATGTAATCTCAGGGTGGCCTCGAAATCTTAGCAATCCTCCTACCTCCGCCTGCCAAGTGCAGGGATTAAAGGCAATGCCCCACATGACTGGCTCCTTCTCCCACTTTTAACTTCTCTCAGCGGTGGTCTTATCTAGACAGCTTCCCCTGGCCCTCTGGCTTTGCCTTTCCCCAGAGACTCACTTTAGCGGCATGGTGAGGACCTGTCCCCCTGCGCTGAATACACACTGTCAGAACTTGCACCCTACACGCACGCTCAGTGTTGGTGATCTGGAAACAGGAGCTATTTTGAATGAGTGCAAGGACCAAACAGTGTCCTCCAATGTGCAGCATGGGATCTGGCCAAATAGGCTTCCCTAACACTTTTTTTTTTGGAAAACACACTCCTGTAAAAGAATCCCAGTGTCGTGGAGACAAATATTGAATCAGTGCAATCTTGAAACCTTTCTCTTAGTGATTTGCATCACCAAACAAATGTCCATAATCGCAGAGAAGCGGACTCCAAATGTCATAACGAGGTGTATGGATATAAAGTAGCAAAGACTGCATTTTAAGGAGTGGTCGTACAGTTCCAAGCATATGGTTTGGTCTTCAGGAGAGAACAAGAGTTTGATTATAAAACACAAATAAGGACAGGTAAGTAAACGGAGCACAGCAGATACTTCATTTGTACACATCTCTGGTTGCTTAGGCTTGGTTTCCTAGCACTTTGTGAAAGATACAGGTTTTAAATTAATAGGTTAATCTAGGCTTAGGAAGGGACGATATAACAATGGGGAAAACATTGGTGCAAAGTACAGCAGGATATCAAGCAGCTGCGGGTGCACATTACCTAAGAAGAGATGAGGCACCTCAAATGTCCCCGTGACATTTAGGTCACATAATGAACATCTGCTTTATCACACCAACTATAATTCAGTAATTTTTGTTGAGGATATTTCTAAATGAGTGAGTTTTCCAGTAATTTCCCCCACTTCTTTTGTTTCAGATAAAGATTTTTTGTCCCATTCATCATCTTTTAAATGATTCTATAAATAGATTTTCATGTTAAAAATAGTCTTCTCTATATGATAGAATATAAATGGGGGTCTTATATAAAAGATCCTACCGTGTGAAATATTAGGAAATAACTTAAGCCCATAATTGATAGAGGCATTTTAATTGCTACCTTGTTATCTGTGACCTAGTTTGCTCAGTGGTTTTATAGAGCCTGATTCTGATTTACAGGGAGGTGTTAAATCCATAATGGATATAAGAACATTTTGAAACTTCTTTGTTGTATTGACAATATTTCTTTAAAAGCAAATCAAGCTAGCCAAATTCAATTTTGGTAGGTTTTTCGAAATAGCAAGTTTATACTAAATTAGATTTAATTCTTCCCATTATTATGATTCCCTATAGAGTATATATATCAAAGCAGACAGCAGAGAAAGCAATCTTAAGTGATACTGGAACACTACTGCACACAATGATCTGGAAGTATATTCTTTCCTCTACAGACGAAAAGCAAGTCTGAGAAATTTAGAACAAGCATGATGATTTGCACTACATTTTTTTTTTAATTTCCTATACTATGCCCTGGTCTAGAAACTTCCTCACCTGGCCAAGGCAGGGCACAGCATTCATTGGTGATGCAATGGTATCAATCCCATCCCTAAAATGTGTGATGGTATAAAGGAAAATCATATAGTACTACTGAGTCATATCCATCTTCAGGTACATGGAGAGTTTTTTCATGAGTAAGAATAGTGAAAATAATAAATATATGATGTCAGTCAAAGCAAGAGAATGACAAAAATAGCGTGCTGTAAAATGCACACATGTAGGGGCACTCTCATCCTCACGTACATGCCCATACCATGACTACAGGGCAAGGACTCCAGGCATAGTCATTATATCATCCACCCCACTGACAGTTATTTCTTCTTGACAGAAGAATACATATCCAGTGAGGCTGGACATGCAGCCTGGGATGTGAACCAGTGCCTTAACATTCTCTTTGTGCTGAGGTGTTTGTGTGTACACTCTCCAAAACCTTGTTTATGCAATTGTAATAACAAAGTAAGAAATCAAGCCAGACTATCAGAAATGTGTATAAAACATTCTAACCAAAAACTCTCATAGGAAACAGGCTGAATTAAAATGCAATTCTTTGGGGTAATTGCTGGGTCACTGGCGTGTGAATTGAATGACTTCATGTTTCTTTAGTAGAGTGATAAGAAACTTAGTCATTTGTGTAATTAAACTCATAACTGGCCTTTTCTCTTACCTTGATCTTAATTTTTGCTCTGTGATAGCTTTATAAATGTGTTGGAATAATTGTTAGCTATACTGCACTTCCTTTGTGGACCATTTTGACTCTGTATGGTTGACAACTAAAGGTAAAAAAGAAGGCAGGAGAGAGGGGGGAGCAAAGACAGTGAGCCTGGGTTCTGGACTTTGGGTACAGTAAGATCTTTCTAAGGACATCATTACTTCCTAGGTGTTTTGTTTGTTTGTTTGTTTGTTTGTTTGTTTGTTTGTTTGTTTGTTTGTGGCTGTTGAACATGTCTACCATATGAATTATGTGACTTCTTTGAACCTTAACTTTGTCTAAAATAGATGAATATAATATAATAAAAGAATATACCTATCTACTTCAATGAAAGAAATACTGATATCTGCATTAATAAAAATCGTGTGTGTTATATATGAAGTTTTGCATATTTGTACTTAAGAAATATAAAGACATGTACATATGCGCACACACATATGTTTACATACACAAAACACACAACCTTCCTTACACACAAAACTTATATTTTGGGACCAAAAATTTATTCAGAGCGTCTCCACCTATTCATTTCCAAAGAATTTCAATGTTAAGAAAGTTAAGAAACAAATCTACCCATTACCATAAATGCTGTTTTGTTTTTTGTGAAAATTATGATATATTGAAAATAAGTCCAGGAAATGAGCCATATTATGAAAGCAGAGTTTGGGTAACCTATGTGTTTAATAGAAACCTATAATAAATTCCTCCCTTTGGGTCTCCCACCCAGCCTGGTGATTTACTTTGCCTGTCTGTTACAACAATCATCACCACGGTGTACAGTGCTCACCACTGACCTATTGCAGACAGTTAATCAAGAGCAGAGAGAGCTGCTTTCACAGTACAAGCAGTCACTTGTTCTCAACTTCTTAAAGTTCATAATTCAGTCTTACTGTCACTTCTTTCCTTCTGTCGGTGCTTTTATGAAAGGTAAAGCTGAACAGAAAGAAAACCAGAGTCATTAGCTGTTTGAAAGTTTAATGTGTTACCAAACCAGAATTAGATGTGATAATGAAACTTCCACTGCTGAAAGCAGGCCTTGCTAACTGATGTATGTAGTGCGAAGGTGGTCACATGACCAATGAAAATTTTAAAAAATATATGCTCATTCATTTTTCTATTTCTCATTGATTTTTTCTTGTTGTTGTTGTTTAAAAATTGTCAAACATGAATTTGGACTTCATTGTACTCTTTAAAATGTGTATTTAGTAAAATTCTACCTGTTTTTTTTTTAAGAAAATATATTCTACATTTACAGGAGAGATGTGAGTCAAATCATTTTATATCTACATTGAACAATACTAGATAAGGATTTATGGCTTAATGTTGCCTACTCTCTACCTATCCATCCTCATTGGTCAAAGGACCCATCCACATCAAGAGTCTTCTTGGGCTGGAGAGATGGCTTAGCAGTTAAGATGCTTGCCTGCAAAGCCTGGGAACATAGGTTCAAATCTCCAGGCCCCATGTAGCCAAGTGCACAATGACGCAAGTGCACAATATTGCACATGTGCACAAGGGGGAGGGGCACACATCTGGAGTTTGCAGTAGCTGAAGGCCCTCGTGCGCCCTCTCTCTCTCTCAAAATAAATAATTTTTTGTAAAAAAGAAAAACCAAAAATCTTCTCCATAAGGACTATTCATGGCCCTCTTGTGTCTAGCTCTGGAGGTATGCCTAAATAAAATTCCATTTTATCTTTTCTCACTTTTAGTAGCTCAATTTACAACGTCTCAACTTTACAATGCTATGACAGCATTCTTCAAATTTTGAAGTTTGATCTTTCCCCAGGCTAGCCATACGATAGTCTCTGAAAATGTTGGGCAACAGCAACATAGGTCCCCTTCAGCCATGCAGTCACAGGTATAAGCCTGCTCCACAAGACAGTGTTGCTCACAGCCAAATACATGTATTAAAAGCATTTTCATTTATGATAGTGTCAGCCTATTATAGGAACACAGTCCTGCCTGTCCTTCGTCTTGGCAATACGGTTTTCTTTCCCGAAGCTCTCAGGCACAGCTGCTCTTGCTTGCTTTCCCACCTATGTGTGAGTATCCATTCCATCCATCGTATCCTCTTCATACCACTTCCACACAAGGAACCCTTACAGGTTATCATCTGCTGAGATTAAATTCGTGTGTGTGTGTGTGTGTGTGTGTGTGTGTGTGCGCACATGCACGCATGAACACATGTGCATGTGTGTGGAAGCCAAAGGAGAACGTCAGCTGTCTTTCTCTATTGTTCTTTCATCTTATTTCCCTGATCTCCAGAGTCTTCACTGAACCCAGAGCTGGCCTTTTTTTTTTTTTTTTTTTTTTTTTAGATTGGTTGATCAAGGAGTCTCAATGATCCTTCTTTTTGGCACACTCAGTGCTGGGATCACAGGCATGCATGGCTGTGACTGGCTTTTTCATGAGTGCTAAGGATAAATTTCAGGACTTCATACTTGTACAGAATGTACTCTCACCTAAGGAGCAATTTTGAAGCCCCAGAATCGTCTCCACCCTAAATTCAATTAAACCACACCCTTTTCAAGAAAACACTCCCCTTTGCCCACCTCCGACTGACGTGATCTGCCTCTTCTCCATGTAAAGTACCTGGATTTGTCTCTTGTATATCACTGCTCTTTGCCTTTGGCACACACTGCGAGTTCATTCATGGCACGATGAAGGAATCAGTGAGCTCTGGCTTATACTGCACTTTCATTTACTCTCAGTCTTCTCTTCTTCCTAAGCCTACAAGCTTCTTAATCATAAAGAAGACGGGAGTGGGAAGAGGATGGTTAGTCATCTTCATAATGTGTCCATTATTTAATAAGTTCATTACACATAATGAAGGCTTGATAAATATTTCTTGAATTGCATAATTCAACTGGGTCAGTCAGCTTTAGAGAGAAGCACCTTGGGTTTGCTCTTAGATTTATCAGGAGCTATGCTAGTGATGCAAGAGGTGATTTTCTTTGCTGAATCACAGCTGAATTTATCCCACTAAGCTTGGAAAGTGGCACTTTTTAAATTAAATAGGAAAAAGAAACAATAACCTTTCTGTATGTAACATTTTACACACTCCTGGCTTCTTGCAGGCATGAGGGCATCTTTGTAAGGTGTTGACCTAAATTTCTTTGACCTAATTTCCTGGTTGCAAAAGGAATTTGGTGCAGCCAGCCCCCATTGTGGAAAGGTTTTGTTCTACATCACTGTCAGATTTCAATGACAAACAGAATGAACTTGGTTAGTCCTTCTGAGACGTCAGAACGGCTCAGGATATCCCTCTATTATCTGAGAGGATTTGGTGACTTGGCTTGCCAGCTACTGAGTATAAAAGGCTTTCGCTCTGTCCCGTGCAGTACCCCCAGGCAGTCAGGCAGCCCCATGGAAGCACCAGGTACTGACTGCACACGTGCTTCTGGCACGGTGGTTGAGCAAAGGGTTGCTCATAAAACACAGGAAGATACAAGTGGGGGAAAAAAATGGATTCTTTGAGCTCTTGAGTCCAATGTAGGAATGTTTCTCAGCAATAATGAACTCTACTTTGCTTCTAGTCCTTTTTTGAAGCAAATGTAAAATAACCTATACTCCTCTGAATGAGAAAATGATTTCCTCTCAGAGATAGAAATAGACTAAAAGCCTATTTTCCAACACATTGTGAGCAAGTCATTTGTATGTATATGGGTTTGAGCAAGGAGGGGTCATGAAAGAACAGGACGCAGTGCAAATAATTCCTTAGCTGTAAAAGTTAAATGACTACAGACTGGACTATAATAATAATAATAATAAAAGTTTTCTTTGAGTTTGTAAAGAAAATGAAAGGGGAGAACAATGCTGTTACTTTCTCAACAAGGTGAATTCCAGAAGACGTCTGTCCAGAGCTTCTTTCTACTGTGCTCAGAATCATGAATTCACATGTAGCTTTGGCATGGGATAAGCTGCTTGTAGGAATCAGAATTCAAATATCCATTTCTGTACTATGGTAAAGGTGCCTTAAATGCTTAAAAATACCAAAAATCTCTTATTTTGTATGACAAATTATAACTCAAAAGTGTTGTTCTAGTATTTCCACGAGAAGTCAGTCTTTGAAGACTTTGGGGTACCACACCCTATCAGTTGGTGATGTGGTCAGTAAACTCTAGAGGGGTTAGGAGAGAAAACAGCTGATCCAACAATTTAGCTGGAATCTAAATAGTAAAATAAAAGTATATAAAAGTGGTAAACAAAGTTGATAAAGGAAAGGAATACTTCTCAAAAGAGAAAAGACATAATAAAATGAGCAGTAGATACAAGAAGTAAAAGGGGAAGTTATTTTTTAATAACAGTAAAATTTGAATAAAATCAGCAGAGGAAATCAAATTTAAGCCACAAAATACCTGCTCAATAGTTCTTAGAGAGCTCCCCAAAAAGTTAAAAAGCATGAAAGATGCACCTAGATACACGTTACACAAAGCCAAATGATAGTCCACAGTCACTAAGCAACTTCCAGCAATAGAGATTGCTCTAGGTGCCAGAATAAGTGAGCACAACAGATAAATCCATAAAGCATGCATTATTTCACCAAGACTGTGTTATACAATAGCCAAATCTGGTTATTTAGAATTGAGTATCTTACAGTAGAAGAAGGATAAGAGGAGAGACGAAGTGTCATATGGGTATGGGAGGAAGGAGAAAGAGATGGGAGAAAGATAAATTAGATAGATAGATAGATAGATAGATAGATAGATAGATAGATAGATAGATAGATGATACATAGATACATAGATACAAAGATAGATAGAGTGGAGGCTTGATTATAAAATGTCCCCAGAGCCTTAAGTGTTTGTGAATAAACTATGTATTTAGTCTCCAGCTGGTGGAGCCCTTAAGAGGTGGAGCCTTTCTAGAGGAGTTATGTCATTGGGGCAGACTTTGACGTTTATTGGTCCAGCACACTAGGTGTTCATAGCTAGCCAGCTCAATCTTGTTGTGCTCTCTCTCTCTCTCTCTCTCTCTCTCTCTCTCTCATCATATGAAGTCGTGAGCTGGTTGTCTACTCTGCTATGCTACCTCCATCTTAATGAAACATCACCTCAACACTGTAAACCTGAAATAAACCCATTCCTCCCCTAAGCTGTTGCTAGTCAGATGTTTTGTTCCAGCATCAAGAAGGTAACTGCTACAAACAGGTGACTGATGATAGATACATGATAGATCGATGGATAGGTGACAGATAGATGGATAGATAGATGATAGATGATTGATAGATACATATATAGATGATGATAGAAGACTGATAGACGATAGTTAGATGATAGATGCATTGATAGATGATAGATTGATGCAATGATAAATACATAGATAGATGGCCGTGAGATAGATAGATTGATAGATAGATAGATGGATGGATGATAGTAGGAACATAATGAAACTGTTTCACTAGTTCTTCAGCACAGGGGTTGGTGAACCACCTTAATCAAACTGATAAGACTTGCCAGAATCCCTACAGAGATTATCTACTAAGAAAAAACCCTAAAATCTCTCTTGTGAAATCCAAGCAAATTATTATTCCAGAAAGTTTGTTTTGGAGAAGGAATTTCTTTTCATGTTTTTATGAATTCAAAAAGGACAGAAAGAACATCCTAGTGTGAATAAAAAATTGGAAAATCTAATGGATCAGTAAGATGCAGTCTCAGCAGATTCCATTAGGAAAAAGGGGGTTCAGAACAACTTGTAGGCAAATTGGAGACTTTTTCAGGGTTTCTTACATATCTTTGATATTCTCTAATTAAGTTCTTGGTACAAACACATGAGCTTTGAAGATGCAAGTAAATTGGTAACTGAAAACACATGTCCATGTGTATGTAAATTCTGTGGAGAGTTTTAAAGTCATTTCTGTGTATGAATATTACCTTTTCATGGTTGTCTATTGTGAGACAACAGCCAGTCAGGCCTGTTGCTCTCAGGGCTTATGACTCAGTTTTGCATCCTAGCATCGTTACTTTCTGGTCCTGATGGAGTCCACACCTGCTGCTCCTGGATCTTTTGGTTAAACACAGGGGAAGGAGAACAGCTTCCAAAGTCCGTTTTTATTTTAGATCACAAAAAAATGAGGATAATATGAAGCAAAAGCTAGGTCAAATTTAGCTTTTCATACAGTTGGCTGGGCCTGTCTCTGTTCCCAGGAAAAACTTACTGAATTTCTGCTTTCAAAAGCCACAATAGATTGAACAATCAGAGTGTTTGAAAAACCCATCATCCCACAAGGATTTGTGAAGTGTTGAGCGTCTGGCATATGGGTGTTCTGAATAAAAAGATTTGGCCAGAAGTTTTGAGATCAGAGATCCATGATTAATTCTGACTGCTTGGATCAATAAAGATTGTTTTCCTTTGAAACAGTGCACCTATAAAATTATGTAATTTGAGGTATAGGAAAATCATTGCCGAATGAGCAAAGAGTACTTAGCTGCCCACAGAATCCATTTGGTAATAATTTCAGCATGAAAAGTAAGACCATTATTTTGATGGGACAAATGCATTTGAACGCCATGAAAGATTATATCAGTTTAAAAATGATATTTGCATAAAATATGTTTTCAGCACAAACTCACTCAGGTGTAGCACAATTCACACCAGAAATGCAATTCAGTGTGAGCTGTTTCCTAAAGGGAAAGTGCATGTGAGAATTTAGATGATTTTGTCTAGCACAGCTGCTGCTTGTTCTGCAAAGCAGAGACACAGCTGATGACAAGGTGGAATGGAACTTGACACCTCTGTTGGCAACCAGCCAAGAATACAGAATGTTTTAGCCGGTCTGTGGCATGTGATCCATTTCTTAATTGTTGATAACATGTAATTAGGACAATCTAAGCCCAGTTTAATGAATGCAATAAGTTAAACTGCAGCCCTCCACTATCCTTGGACAGACTTTGTTAGTCTTGGAGCATGGAACTGCAGAGTAACATTTTATAAACAGAACAAAATGGAATCTTCCCTTTACAAACTATCAGCCTAGAATTATGGCCGACATCCTAACCCACAGTATAAATTCTGTGCACTGTATAAATGTCAACTGATACTCACGGCCGATGTGTCCCAAATAAATTTTCCCCTTGAAAAGATTTTAAAGGTAAGATTTATGTGAAGAAATTGGACACATATTTTAAAATGACAGACTACACGTTCTGCTAATCAGTTATCAGCCTGATTTATTTTGACAGACTTCTCTCTAAGACCTTCAGAGTTCACTCTACTATACTGTAAATTATTTTTTTCCAAATGCAATGATTTCCTTGAAAATAATGAATTGATTATTTTCTTTTTATTAAGATAGATTCATTGCATTTATCTCTTTACACACATATTCCTTATCTCTAGGAACTGAAAACATCATAATAAAAGAAGCAAAAGACCATATCCTTGGCCCTAAATAAATTCACCGGAAGTCTTCCATATCTGTGGCAAAAGGCTTATTCTTTGAAAGGGAGGGAAATCCTACAAATTTAGAAAATAACACAAGAAGTTTAAAAGTTTTGAAAAATGCATTTTAGATTTTGTCCAAAACAAAATTTTAAAATATTCTTTTTTAGAAGGAAGATGTGTGCAAGCATTCTCTGATTTTTTGGTGGTGGGGGGGGCTTTAGATTTTGTTCTAATGTTATCAGAATCGATTTTTAGTTTCCGTCATCCCTAAGGAACCGTCTTGAGTGAAGCTCTTATCGGGAAACCGTAATGAAGAATCAGCGTGTGGAGCTGTTACTATGGTGCTCACATATCTGGAGAAATTGTTAGTGGAAATAAAATTCCAAAGCACTAAATTTAGAGGTATTTCGTTTCCTAGTAAGAGGCATAAAAATAGTACTACTAGATACAATTTGAATTCCAAGGGGGAGATATTTATTTCCTCATGATGTTCAACCATGCGCATTCTAGAAAAGCCAGGTTCTTCTACTGTCCTTGAGACAACTTAAGAGTCATGGTAACTAGTTTCCACTTGCCCCCACCCAGAGGGTAGCATTTTTTTTTTTTCAGAAAAGGAACCTTTCACTTTCACATTTTTGTTTTAGTGTTGCTTTTACAATGAAACTTTGTAAGCAAAGGTACTGCTCTTTGTATCCTAATTGTGTATACCATATGTAATGTACTCTCTCATGTATATTTGTTTACTAATGCATTCTTTCTCAGAAAAGAAAACAAAGCTATATAATGCGCCCTGTTGTATATATTTAAGAAAAAAGTTAACAGTCATATGCATTTATAGTTTCAGGCACAAAATTGTTTATTATCTCACAGAGGCAAGAAAGAGGCTACAGTGACTAGAAATTTTAGGTTTATGCTTTACGTTCAATTAAAAATAACTGTTACTGTGATGTGAGCATGCCATCCACATTTCCATTTCTAAAAATAAAAGTAATAATTTCCAGAAATCCTAACAAAGTACATTTCTAAAATCAAAAAGACTCTAAGTGTCACATTTAAACATAACTTTAATAAGCCTCTGTCCATATCCAAAAATGTACAAAATTCCTCACGTCAAACTGCCTTCCAGAAGTACTGTTTAAGTGACTACTAGAAGTAGACTTTTTAATTATATTCATCTTTTTATTTTTATAATTAAGATAGAACAGCAGAAAATCCCACAATAATATTACATAAGTGAGAAGATTATGTCTGCATTTCTCAATTCATAACCAAAATGAGAGAACTGGCATCCTTCAAGAAACATAGCTACCAAGATACTACTTCTTACCTTTTCTATGAAAGAAAAATGCATGTGCAATTATGAAAGTGGAGGTAAACAGGATTGCCAGTTTTCCATACATTATCTGTAAGTTTACATATGCATATGTATATGTGCGCGTGTGTGATTTAAAAACTTTTACACACTAAAATTTAAGAAGTCAATAAATAAAACTTATGGTGGTTAGTGCACAAAGGAAAAGAAAAGGGAATGATTTGCCTTATAACTGCCTTTGATTTTGTCTATTTCTACACACTGTCCCTCAGTGGAATTATTCAGAAATTCACATGTTCATCCTCTAAACTGAAATGCAAACCTCATAGTAACACAGATGAATGTGTCCATAATTTTAGAGACTATTTTAGGAAAAGTGGTCATTATATGTGTTTCTTTTTATGATGAGTTTTGAATTTGGAAGAAATTTTGCCTCAAAATTAGAAGATGAGTGCAAAAGACTGTGATAAAATACAACACTGGACTAAGCAATGAACTATTTTTAAAGAAATATCTAATTCATTGTTTCTCATTATCTATTTGTACTATAGAGGAAATAATGTATTTATATAAGGTGAACATAGAGCCTTTCTTACAAATTCATATGATTTTTCTAGGTATATTTTCTATATAAATATAATTTAATTTTCATCTCTATGTGACAAGGACTGCCGCAAATAACTGAAATCTAATAGGGGAAGCAGTATAAAAGAAGTTCATTTTACTACCACATAAAACAAACTTGCTAGTATTCATAAAATAAAATTGACTAAAGCTTTTTTTCTGACAAAATATTTAAGAAGTAATTTCTTAAAATGCCAGTTTAAACTGCTCAGGAACATTACACAGTAAAAGTCACCTTTTGTGGATTCCTTATTTATTGATAAAAGAGTTGTTTGCCTGTTTTTGTCATTATACCTGTAATTATGTCTCCTATTTCTACACACTGTATGATGAACATAATCTACTAGTTTTATCCATTTTTGTTCACAATAAAACAAGATTTCCACATTTTCAATTTTCCAGACAAAATAGATAAGACAACAATTCTCATGTTAGTTTTATCAGAAGCTAAAAAGTACAAACTGCACTTTCAACCACACAGATTTCTAGCCTTTTAACTATGTACGAAGTATATTTTGTAAATAGTAAACCCACACAATTAATGACTTTCCTCTAAATCATATTTCTTTTTGCTAATGTCGACTCAGAAATCTTCTTGCCCTAGATCAGGAAACATTAAGTATATAGCTTGAAAGGAAGGGTTTGTGGGAGAGAAAACACATTTACTAATGCTTTTTAGAACCTACTCAACATTTCATAAATTAAGCCTGGAGAACACAGTCATCCACTTCTCATTATCAAAGGAGGACTCCCATGAACTCTCTAGGTCATGGAGCTTTTATGCTACAATAACAGGAGGACTCAGTTCAAGGCAGAGGCCCTTCTGCTTTTGGTAGTTGTGATACTGCATCTCAGATGCCCTTCGCAATCACTCTCCACAGGGGTTGTCTTCAGGAAAGCCCAAAGGAAGTACCATCTCTAATTCCCTACCCAATTTGAGAGTAAGACCTACGAGAGCCAGTCCTACATCAAATTCCTGAGAGCTCATATATTAGCTTTGAGCAATGGCTGCCTAGACTCCTCTTAGCTTCAATGTGACTTAGGTAGAAACAGGGATTTCCATATCACCCTGCCCCAAGGTCAAGGTAGCTGAGTCAAGAACTGGCACTCACAGGGCTCCTGTGCCAGGGCCTCAGGTTGGACTTTCCTCAGGGGAACTACACGTACGTAAAGCAGAGACTAGCACTGTCGCACCAAACCAATGAAGACTCTTGCAAAGTGGACCAAGCAAAGAAACAGGCGCTCACATCAGCTGTGGTACCTACAAAACCAATTGATAAAGAACATCGCCGTGAAACCCAGAGGATTAGTAGCACTGCACACCCAACAACGCCAGCTCTTCCCCTCCACTCTCATGGCTGTGAAAGCAGCAGACACTCACTTGAAGAGGTGCCCAGAAGTGGACAGAAGGCTGAAAAATCTGGGAGACTAAGCATGTTTTCCCAAACAGACAGCATTACCTAAAAGGATAGCTTTAATTATTGGATTCAATTGAATTTTAAAATACATAGGACTCTAAATTTATAAGAGAACCAGAATAGTAACAGACAAAATAATGGAGCTGTTTTCCAGGCACATCTAAGTTACTGTGTGCATGAAGTCAGTGTTACATAACCAACACAACCAAGAAAGTTTCTGTAGTAACAAACAACCTTCCCTCCAAGCACATACTCCCACTCAGATGCAGGGTCACAGCACACTATTGGTGAGGAAAAAGGGTTAGCTTTTTGTGATCCAACTTGTTCTCATATTAGGATTATATTAATTAAATAGGCCAATGAACCAATTTGATATCCTTTCTTGGCTTTTCTCTGTATATGTAAACCAGAATTATACCTTCATTTTTATTAACATTTTTTTAAATTAGACATACGATAATATGTTTCCCAATGACATGTTTATACATGTCTGCCCTTGTACCTTGCTCTATTCTCAACTCTGTTACCCTCTCTGTTGGTTCCTTTTTGTTTTTAAAGAGGTGGAATTTCTTTTTTTTTTAATTTTTTTTTTTTATTTATTTGAGAGAGAGAGAGAGAGAGAGAGAGAGAGATACAGAAAAATAGGCAGGGAGAGAGAGAGAGAGAGAGAATGGGTGTGCCAGGGCCTCTAGCCACTGCAAACAAACTCCAGATGCATGCACCCCCTTGTGCATCTGGCTTACCTGGGTCCTGGAGAATCGAGCCTCGAACCGGGGTCCTTAGGCTTCATAGGCAAGCGTTTAACCACTAAGCCATCTCTCCAGCCCTGAGGGTTCTTAATTTACCCGTATACAAAGAACAATACTATCACCTCCCATGAATTTCTGAGGATATAAACAAGGCGGTTTATAAACAAAGTTAGGAGTATTCTATAAATTGACTAGTGCAACATTACAGTTTGGATTTATGTCCTCCAATGGCATTGTACAAAAGGCCTGGATGGTAGCTAATGGAGTTTGGGGAGGTGGTAAAATTGTTATGAAGTGAGGCTTATTGAGGAAGTAGGTCTCCAAGGTTTGCTCTTGGTAAGTATGTTGGGGTTCCCCCTTCTCTCCTTCCATTGTTCTTGTTCTCTCTCACTCTCTTTTGTACTTTCCATGAAGAGAGTCAATTCCTCCTGCCACATACATGATGTCATACCTCACATTGGGCCCAGAAGTAATGAAGAGAGCTACCCAATCATGAGCTGAAGCCTCTAGAACAGTGAATCAAAACTGAGCCTTTCCTTCTTAAGAGTGTTCATCTCGAGTATTTTGTCACAGCTCTGGAAGGCCGACGAAGACATACTATCTACGTACCCACCACTCTTAATTCTTTTTCTGTGCTCAACCACTGTCAGACCATTGGTATCTGACAGTCTACTTTCTGTCATCACCATTGCAAATACTGACCACTGAGTTACCCAGTCATCTTTGTTCCTTATCTGAAAAGTTTTTAAACAGCCCTGGACTCCTTCCTCAGGACTGCACTGTTTGGTGATAATATCACTTCTTCTCTATTGGTCATCTGTTAGGATTCTTCACTGATCCACTTCTAACAGATTCCCTCTCTGCAACTGCTTTTCACATTTAACCATGTCATTCTTTTCTCCAACACCCTCTCTATTTTTCTTTCCCTTTTGTTCACTCTAATCCCTCCACATCTTTCTCTTTTAGGAATCTTTCACAAAGAATATTAAACAAATCAAAATACTTAACTAGGGCTGGAGAGATGGTTCAGAAATTAAGGCATTTGCCTTCAAAACCTAACTACCCAAGTTCAATTCCCTAGTACCCACATAAAGCCAGATGCACAAAGTGCTATATACATCTGGAATTGGTTTGCAGTAGCTAGAGGCCCTGGCATGCCTATCCCCCCTCCTTTCTTCTTTTTCTTGCAAATAAATATATAAAAATATTTTAAAATACTCAACTACATACCATGAATGAGCTATGAGTAAACTAGAAGGTAAATCAAACCACAAAAAGATAAACACTAGAAGAGCCTAAAATAGACCTTTCTTCAGATAAAATTTAACTTTGGGATTTTTTTCAGGAAAGTGGAAAAGGTACTACTATTCTTTGTCATCTATAACTCAAAATTTTAAAGCCATTAACTTTATAGTTAATATTCTTGTTGCAAAATTCTGAAATTAGAAAACAAGTATGTTCTAAGGAAGTGCTGAAAATTCAGCTTTAAAACATACATATATGAGTAATACATCATCTATAAATAAAAAATCTAGTGAATCACTTTTAACGTAATATATATATATCAAAGACTTTCTTAATTAAAATATAATTGACTTAAATCCTTAGCAAATTGAATTTTCTTCATTCAGATCAGGAAAAAATGAAGCAAAAGATGTAATAAAGTAGAGATATGGGGTAATCAACTCAAGGAGAGATATATGGTGGAAAAATATAGCTTCCCATATAGCTTTTTACTAATCTTATTTGTAATTAATATCTATGCTTATTTTATGTCATGCAACACTGAGCCTTGTCTGTTTCAAATTGTCTATAGTCTTTATTTGTTTAATAAATGAAGATTTTGACATAGTACAAAATCTTTAACTATAGACCTGAAAGTGACTTCTATAATAAAGACCATTCTCCTTATTTTATTTACAGAAGCAGTAACAATGTGTGGCATTTGGAGAGTTTTCATCATGGTCTTACAAAAATCTCACTTGATCTGTCAGAAAACTAGGTTTCGGAGACATTGAACAAATTAAGTGGGATTACATTTCTAATAAACACCAAAGGGGGAATTTGAGCAGAATCCCACCAACCTCTTTTCACAGTTCCAATCAGCTTCAATTGATTAATTAATTGACTAATTGACTAATTACAAGCAGCTGGAGCCTGTGTCACGGTGGGTTTGTTCTTCACTGCCAGGTCGTGCAAGCCCATTTTGATATGGTATAATGTCCTCATTCCCTACTATCCTCCAATAAACAAATGACAGCTTGTGAAGAATGGGGAAAGCTACAGGCTGCACACATATGACGTGAATTTCAAAGGTGAACAGATAAAACTTAAGCACATTACTCAGGACTTCCGGGAAAGGAGGATCGATAGTAGCTCCCACGGGTGTGAAGGACGTGAGGAAGAAAATGGGGAAGTCTCGTGTTGACGGCTGGCCATCATTTTGTTATTATATTATGAGCGAAGCTATAAATCTGAGTGGAGAGAAAAAAACAATCGAGTTTTCACAACAGAACAGAGCAGCCACGCTTCTGCCATGGCACATAGCACTGTCTAGCACCGTACCACACCAATGTCAGCTAAGCGGCACTATCCTACATTGAGCCAGTTTGAATGAGGGCTTCTGCTACTTCCAATCAAAGTACATGATTTGATACCTAAGAGAAGAGTGTAGGTAAGGAGGGCAGTTTACACTTCCTAACATAGTTAGTCTTATGTGTAAAGTCATTCACACAATATCGGTGCTTGTTAAAGATTAAAAGTGTACAAGACCATTTGGCTCAAATAAATAGGACTCAAAAGAAGAGGAGATACTGAGGGCCCGAGAGAACTAGCAGATGTCTTTGCAAGAGTGGGAGGAGAAAGCAGAATAACCACCCTCCCCCCTTGTCCTATGTAGCTCAGCGTTTCACTGGATAGTCCATATGGTTTACAGGTGCCAGAAACTGAACACTTGGGAGAGACACGAGAAGGGAATGTGAGTTGGAATCTCCTCTGACTGCATCTCCTCTCCTTGCGACAGAAAAGGGAAGTTTTCCACCCAGCACTGGGCTGCCTGTTTTTTTTTTTTTGTAGGCTTTACCCCATTGGAGCCCCACCACCACCACCACTGAAAAGCAAGGGGGGAAATAGACTTCAGCAAAGCCCAAGACAAAATGACCCACAGTGCAGCACTGGAAGACAGCCAGTTCCCCTGCATTGATGTGGTCCCACTTAACTCTTCTGGGGTGGACACATGTCGAGGCTTAGTGACAGCAAGACATTGCCCCAGCTGGCATACAGGGGATTGAAATGGAGTCACTGCAAGTAGGGTGGGCAGAAGAAATACTCAAGAAATTGCTGAAGTGTAATTTTAAGCAATGCTGCATTGTTTGGGACTGGGAGAGACCACAGGAGTAAACAGGCCAAGCCGGCATGCAGCAGGCCACAGTAAGGCAGGACGTTCTTACTGTGACCCGTCTGAGAAGCCAGATTAAAGATCTGGAATAGTTGGCATGAAACTCCTGTTCTGCAATATGGATCATCCTGTTAACAACTGTTCTTTGTATACCTCCTACTTGTCATATTCTGACAATAGAGTCTAACAGTGAAGAAGGCATAATTCTTTTCTTGATGTGTACACAGCTAAATCCATGAAACATATCATATCATTGAGCAAGTTTCTAAATTATTTGAAGTCTACATCATTGTAGAAATAAGGCTTCCATTTAGTTTTCTTTGCCTTGGTTTACCTCGAACCTCCAGTGACTTAAAGTGCCAGGGATCTGTGAAAGAAGGGAGGGTGAGGAATTTAGGCCCCATGGTCATCCAACTACCTCTCCACACCCCTTCCGAGCCGGCCTCTGCCAATCCTCCTCAGCCATGAGGCAAGGGGCTGCCTGTCCTGTATTTGCCATCACTGTGTTTTCACTCCTCCTCTGCCTGTGTTCCAGTCCAGACATTATGTGGACCCCTGGTCAGGCAGTCACCAGTATCTAAATGTTCTTCTTTCTCAGCCCTCTTCCCTGAATTGGAATGATGAAATCTTTATCCCACCTGAGTGAGGACAGCGGGCACAAAAGCAATTGACCCGCCTTTTTTTTTTTTTTTTTCCAAATCTATTTTCCAACTTCAGGCCTTAGAGTTATAAAAAGAGAAAGTCAACTCCTTTATTGTCCCTTGTTCTTCCTTGTTGTCCTTTCCTGGAGGTGGCCTAGCTTCCTGACTGCAGAGGAAAGGTAGAAATTATAGGACACCTTAAGAATACAAAAACATCAGTTCATGTCTCAACATTTTATCCCACAATGACACTTGTGTTCGTTGGGAATATGGGAAATTTTTCCTTGGATAGATGACATATGAGCTAGTCTTGAAAATACGTGGGTATAAGGAGGAAGTAGAAGATCAAAGTTCAGAGGGAGACTGCACTCATACACCATGTCTACCATGAATGGAAACATGAATGACATTATATTTTATGTGAAAGTCTACTTAAAACTTACATCACCTCATTTTAAAAGTTAAAGAAACCGAAAAGCTTTAAGAAAAACATATATACACTGAAGTAGGACAGCAAAGCAAAAGTCAGTTACGGAATTAAGAATATTTTCCTGTCTTTCTCAGCAAGTAGCATTTGACTGGGGAGTTCCGGTAGAATAAATGTGATAGAATAGTCCCCGATATGTGAAAAGACGTCTTCAACAACTCAAAAAGTTGTGAATTAAAATTCCAGTGTTTCAAGACTGACTTGATCACTTTTGTCAAAGAACATGATGGGGTTATTCATTTATGACTAATCACCCATGGAAGTTAAATTTCCTTGCAGCAGTTGAGTCTTACAAATTTTACCAATACATACACAAACCTCCTTTTGTGTTCCCAGGAGAGTTACGTGGTGTCCATGTGCGCGGTGGGAGAGAATCCCAAGAATACACTCTCCCCCTCCCGGCTTGGGATTCAGTATGCTGAATTTAAGCAGCCTCAATGAATCTGACAGGGAGTGCTACTGAAGCCCCAATTCTAAATAAATAGTTTAAAATTTTAAAAAAAAAAAGTTGTATAAATACCAGTCAGTGCCAATGATGCGGTTTGAGAGGGAGTGCTATAAACACAAAGTAAATTAAATGAGATCTACTTTTGTGGGGTAAAAGGCTACTTAGACTGGTTATTACAGAGAAAATTTTGTTGTGTGGTGCGACAGCACGTACCCACGTGGCTAACCTACGCCTGGTAGAAGAAACACATGCCACCCATACCTAGGACTGGTGCCACAGCCAGACCACAATTCCTGTGGGGATGGACTTAATTTGCTGAAAATGAAGGCCAGGCTCTGTTGTAGCTCATTAGCTGCTTACAGACACACAGCGAGAGAAGAAAGTGGAATTTAGTCGAGGTTCCAACTTCTCCATGTGCTGTGAATAAAACAGACTATTGTTTTTTTTTTTTTTTTTTTTTTTTTTTTTGATAAAGAAGTATTGTTTTGAGTGTGCAGATTGGCTAAGGAAAGCCAGCAGAATATTTTGGCCAAATATAGTCTCTTGCTCACTCCTAAAAATCCTCTAGCTTTCAAATTAGGAGCTGAAGTCATTGAAAAAAAAAAAAAAAAAGTTTACATTCCTGCAGCCTTCTGCAGCAAAGCCAAACAAATGTTTGCCTTAGGCTCACTTACAACTCTTTCATGAGCTTTCTCTTTAACATGGAAGTCTGAAAAATGCCATTTATCTTATCAAGTCGTTTAATGCCAAGTGGGATGTGTGTGTGTGTGTGTGTGTGTGTGTGTGTGTGTGCAACAGTACTTACTATAGGGTCAGTGTAATAGTTTAAAGCATGTGGGCCATATTTGAATTTCAAGAAGCCATGATTTTATAGCTTCTGGCATAATTTAGGTCACAGTCACAAACTGTGATTTTTTTTTAAGCATCATTAACTACTGAATGGACAAGGAATGTGTTATTTTCAAGGAGTTTCTTTGGTACCCGTTCAGGTAATAAAAACCTAAGGACAGGGTCAAACTAGGAAGGTAACTTAGAATGCAGTTCCCCGTTCAAGGCACTTTTTTTTCCTTCAGAAAGACCACGCTCCTTGGCGTTCACTATTCAAGCACAAACTGACTAACATGGAGGCTGCATCACTCTTCCGGAGGCAGGCATCTTGGTGGCCAATCTCCACGCAGTTTTTCCAGCCTGGGGGTGAGGTGACACTGAGGATCCTCTATCGATGACCTAATTGAGGAGCTGAGCATGCAATGGTCAGTATTTTTAGGCTCATGGGTGATTCTCCTCAAGAGAGTTTTCATAGAATGCCCACATTCTTTCTAAAATACATGTAAGTTTTGTTACAATGATGAAATTCACATGAAACCAATCCCAGTCTGAAGCAAAGAAATGAAATAGTTTAAAGCCTCTTTAGAAGTCCTTGAGTACTGACGATCTTTGCCATACTTGGAAGAGGAAGTGGAGGGAGCCATGTGTGCACCCCTGACCTCACTCCCTCTAGACTCTCCAGCCTGGGATGCTGCTGGGGTGATTTGGCTTCAGGACTATTTTGATGTGTTCTAAATGCAAGGGATCATTTGAGAGACTAGGACAGATGTCACATGCTTTACCTACAGCAGCTGGGGTTCTCCTCAGACTAATTCTAGTTTCTTTCTCACTTTAAATAAAAAGTAAGCCCTTTTCCTGAAGAGTGCAGTTGTGGTATGGAAAGGAAAAAAAAAAAAAAAAAGGAACCATGTGATATACTTTTCACATAGTAACTTTTGTCAATACAACACATAAAAACACCTGGGGCTGGAGACATGGATCAGCAGTTAAGGTGCTTTCCTACAAAGGCTTAGAACCCAGGTTCTATTCCCCAGTACCCATGTAAAGCCAGGCACACAAAGTGCTGCATGCATCTGAAGTTCGTTTGCAGAAGCTAGAGGCCCTGGTGCTCTCACTCTTTCTCTCTCTGCTTGCAAATTAAATAAATAAACAAATAAATAAATAAATAAATAAATAAAACATTGTTTTTCACATGTAAAGGGCCCTCCGAGCCCTCTTTGCAGAAGCTCTGTCTGTAGCAGTATGTACTGGAATCATATCTCCTTGAAGTCATCAGAATCCTCATCACATTAGAACTGGAGGAAGAGCAGGAGAAATGTGTTCACTGCTCACCTTCCCAGTTATCCCTCTGTCCATTCACGTGCCCTCCTTGAGTGAATTAATACATTACATATACACCAGAGAATGGTTCAATCTTCTGTCAAGCCTTTTAGGATTGAACCTCAAACAAATAGAGAAAGAAAAAAAAACATCTTTTAAAAGAATGATTTAAGACAGTCTTGAATTCTAAATACAGAACTGCACCATTCACAGGATGCGCCAAGACCTGCCTTTTCAAAATATGTATTTGTTACTAATAAAAATTTTTCTTTACTCATTTTGCTAGTTTCTAAGAATTATATAACCTTACCTCCATAAAGATAGGTTTTAAAAGATAAAATTAAAATTTCACTCATGACATCACCGTGGATATTAACTCCATTATCACATAACTATGTCCAACTTGACCTTTCAGTCGCCTGTTTTCTATTTCAGTGCTAGGTTCTCATTTAAGACTTTGCTAGCACTGTGCCTCTCTCTAATGGCATTTCACACTATTTCTCTCAATCTGTCCTGAGATTGAAGTAGAGATCTAAGTTTGTCAACAGTTTATACTCAAAATAACCAATCTAACTATTGGTGAAAATGTACTATATAAATTCCCGAGAAGTTTTCCAACCACATTTTCTTTCAAAGAATTTAAATTTCCCAAACTTTGGGGACCAGGCTGCTAAGGAATTATAAAATGCAAGGCCTGACCCCCCTCTGGAATCTGTCAAACAGTCAAGGAATACATATTGCAATGGAAATTCAAGTTGACTGCCAAATGAATTTTCCTTTGAAAAGCATTTAAAATTTGGTACTAGTGTATATCTTAAGCTTCTGGAATGTAACCTCAGATTTGAACACTATGTTTGAGAACCCAAGTAACATCCACACAGTTTATTGTTTTCCATTTTTATCTCTGTAACATGGCATTTTTCGCTTTTTTCGGGAAACACAGAATAAAAGTATACTTCAGCTATTTAAGTTAGCATAAGGTATTTTATGATAGTAAGGGACACAAACACCTTTACAAGAAGCCTATCAACACTGGATGTCACTTGGGTATTGAAGACTGCTCCAACTACAGATTTCTCACAACCTGCTTTGTTCCACTGTTGCCTCAGCATGTTCCTGTCTTTTCTTTTGCTTAACCATCAATCTCATCTGTTTTATCATCTTAATATGTTCTTGCCATTAGGAAATAAATTATTTGATGAAATATTTTAACATTTAAGCTAATTTTAGTTTTTAAACATTTTTATATTTAATTAAATGTTTGCGTTAAATTTAGTACAGTCATGAATCACCTAATGACAGATGCACTCTGGCAAATAGGTCAAGTGATTTTGTCATTATGTAAACGTCAGAGTACATTTACCCAAAGTGAGATGGCTATGTTACTAGAAGATCCAATGTTATGGGACCACCAGAGTATAGGCAGTCCCTCATTAAACATGAAACAATCACAGAAATGAACTGTACTACTTGCATTTTAAAGGTACAAAAACTTTTTAAATATTTCTTATGTTGTATGGAGGTATAAATATTTAATATTTTAAACAACCTAAAACAAAGATGGTACCTGATACCCACGTGTGCATGCGTGTGCACACACACACACACACACACACACACTTATTTATCAATTAATGTAATTAGATATGAAGCATTTCTAGTAATCTACAAATAACTTCACTCAGTCTCCCTGAGTTTATAGATGATTGGTGCTCAATTAAAGCAGATATAAGCATGAGCAGCTATCAATTTTATTCAGTCCAGAGGAGGAGGAATCACGTAGTCAATGGTCTTGGTTCTCACAATTGGTGGGTTTCTGGTCTCTTTGCAATCATGGCTGCAAAGTGAGCTCTCTCTGTCTCAAGGCCCGTTCTCTCCTTGGAGAGATGGACTTTCACACGAGAGACATCCATAGAATCTCGTAAACCAGAGTGAAGTGTGGGGGGTGGGGTGGGGAATGCTCAAGGACATCCCCTCAGGACATAAGGAAATACGCAGCTCTCGTTTAACCAGCCTCCTGACCAAGAGCTTTTCTGATGCTCTTGCCTTGGTATCTTGAGAAAACGAGCAACTCAAAAGGAAATTTTGTGGAAATTTCCAAAATACGTAGAGTCTGGACAAAAACAGTGAAGACAGGCTTCTATATTTAATGACAGAGCCTGGGCTGCCTGCCTTCTGTGATCACTGGCTCACTGTGGTCCACTTTGGTGAGTTTATGATGGTGTAATTTGCCCGATGAATGAAGCACTCCCTTTCCTCCAGCGCTGTTTATTCTTAGCTTATGCACACAAAGAGCAGAGAAAATCGTCAACAGCCCATCCAGTTTATTCACTGAACACTGCTAAGAGCCAGTGGACTCAGGTGAACCAAAAAAAGTCCTTGTCTCCAGAACATCCTTTATTCATGAACACACACATGTGTGCACGTGCACGCACACATGTGCATACACACACACACACACACACACACACACACACACGCACACAAATATTGACCCTGTACCTCCTAAGTGTCAGGCAGAACAACTGGAAAGGTTAGTTAAGGAAAATGTTGACAAGAAACACAGACGTGGAAGAGAGGGTGGGAAATAGGGGGAAAAGTTAGTGCTTGCGTTAATATAAGAGGAAATTGTTTTCCTAATATCCTATAAAAATCTGACTCCTAGTCTAAGTTCTCACCACCTATATTAAATATGTTTGTTTCTAATAGAAACCATAACAACCTAAGGGAGTGCCACTCTGTTAGAAGGCTCTTTGTCAGTCTACCCAAAATTCTCATAGCAGTTGACAAATACATGCGTGTGTGTGTTCTCTAAAATAATTTAAACAAAAAGAATATGCAACTCAAAACAACTCAAGAGCAGAGAATTATGGATAAAAAGATTTATTGCTTTTATGAAAAAATAAATTTCATACTTAAAAGCCACTTATATGTTCATTTCACAATTAGAAAATAAGCAGATTAAAATGAATAGCATTGCAGTTCTTAAATGCCAATATTTTTAAAGTAATAGTTTGAGAGATGAATTGGAAGAGAACGGAAGACAAGTGTTCTAGCTGGAAATTGGAGGGCTGTAGATCACTGTATATCTTTTAAAATGAATCCTTGTCCTTAGGGGCAAAAGTTTAGTCATTCTGGCCCATGGCAGGCTGTTTTAATATCATTCTGTGAATTGGGACAACAGAAATAGCACTTGTTCAGAAAATGTTTCCAAGTCATGATTTTGTGAAGTCACCCCACTTATCACTCTGTCAGAATATTTTTTTTCAGTCCATTAAAAGCAGGCTTTTCCTTTATGCTGCTTTCAAGGATTCCAAAGGTTCACTCACAATGTCAGACTACAATAAAATTCCACGTAATGTGAACCACTCTATGATATTGCCTTTCCTTATTGCCTTTAAGTTACACCATTCTAAATGCAATAAAGGAGAAGTTCTTCTGAATGGGACAGAGAGAGAAATGAGGATCATCTCAGAGTTGAAAAGTCACAGGCTGTAATACGCTAACAGCTTAGAGAAGGAGTTCGTAGATTGACGGTTGGTTATGCATGTGGAAACATCTGGATCACCTGAAAAGCACATGAGATTGCCTATTTCCAATCAGGATGGTTTTTATTTGGCATGCATTCCACAGTGAGCAATAAAGCAGTGCCCTCACTGGCTGCAAACATATCGAAGTGTTTTTTCAGAGAGCAAACCCAAGCAGCACTGTGGTCACAGGGAAGGAGCACGTGGGGCACTTGCTCGGCAGAGCAGACGCTGTGAAAAGGAGGCGCTTCTTTTTATATAGTGTCTGACTTTTGGCAACAGGTCAGAGCTATTCAGGGGGCTGTAAACCCAGGAATGTTCTGCGTTGCCAGTTGGGCTCCAAATGATCTCAAGCAGCTTACATACAATCTTGGTACTGGATGACCTGCCTCTCTAAATGCTTGTGCACAGAAGTGAGGTTCTTGACTGGAAGGCAGGAAAACAAAATGTAACCTGGGTTGTGGTGACTTCTGCGGATTCTAGCAGGAGCCTGATGGTAGCAGCACTGGGTTTTGGAGGTGATGGTAGAGGCATTCTAAATATAAAAGTCAGATCTAACATGCCCAGAGGATTTCAATGGTGACTGTACATACAGTCACCTGTTTATTTTAAGATGAAAAGAAGGACTGCCAGACAATCAGAACCTATAAATACCATAGTCCCCAGTCATTATTTTAAGTGTTTCCAACACACTCAAAGAAAGAAAGAAAAAAAAAAAAACAGGAGAAAGAGAAAAAAAAAGAAATTCAAAGTAAAATTTCAAGGGTAATTACACTCACATTTTAAAGTAACATCTGAAGAATATGAATGATTCCTGTCTAGGTCACAGCTTGGGTAGTTTCTTGCAGCATTCCCACTAATGATCCCTTTGCCGAGGACTTAAAATAAACCCATCTATTCCCTCTCCCAGAAGGAAAATAACAAAACTCTCAATGGTTGCAGGGAAATTATCCCCTGCAAATGAGTGAGTCATCTTGCCAGTGCAGGCAACAACTCCTTGTTTTGAAAAGTCACTCCCTGCTTGACTTCGAGGGAACCAGCACGACTGCACTGGGCTGCAGAGCGCGTGGCTTTCCTTCCCGTCATGCACCAGACACACCTGAGGACGTTTCCTTTAAAGTCGGTGCTTGTACGTGACGGCTTAACCAACTTACAGCTACAGACACACCTACAAGAAAAAGTTTCTTCTATAATATTTGCAATCTGTTAGGATCAACATGTATCACAGTGGGTTTTTCCTATCTTTTTTTTGCTTCAAAGTAGCAAAGCTGACTCTTGATCTTTTACTCAAAATGTGCTTATAATACAAAATATTTATATTTTCTTATACTTTAGACATTTGACCTTTAATATTTAAAAAACTCCTCTGACCACACCATTTTGTAGCTATTTAGCAAACATACATTTGTTTGAAACTCATAAGGGGATTTTACTGAATAGAATCTGAATCTTATGCATAAATCTATATATAACGCATTCCTTTAACAATTTTTTCTCTTTCATAAACTCCAGTTATTAATTTTTAAAGAGATGCAAGTAATATGGTTTCTGTCTGACTAGAATTCAATGGTTAAATTCTTAACCTAAGTATTTTCTGTTTACATCAAAAAGGCCTATCAAGCCGGGCGTGGTGGCTCGCTCGCCTTTAATCCCAGCACTCGGGAGGCAGAGGTAGGAGGATCGCTGTGAGTTCGAGGCCACCCTGAGACTACATAGTTAATTCCAGGTCAGCCTGGGCCAGAGTGAGACCCTACCTTGAAAAACAAACAAACAAAAAAAAGGCATATCAAAATATCTACTATTCATAATATATTTTACATTGGTATATTAACTATCTTTTAAAATTAATCCATTTTCAGTGATTTTTAATACATTTTGCATATTTAAATTCTAACTTTCTCAATGTTGGTGAAAGTTGCACAGATATTAGAGAAATTAATCTAGTCTAACACAGGGAACGGTACCTAAAAATATTCACTGTTCTTTAAAACGAAGACTCCTCAGTCTATTCATTCTAATTGGCATTTTTTTTTCATTGGACACAGGGTTTAAGACGCATCAGTGCTTCCTGTTATCTGTAAAAAATGCAATAAAGAGTAAATCAAGAAAAGTTATGTACAATGCCAAATGATAGGCCAAGTATAATTAAATCTCAGACATGTTAAATTAAAACAAAAATACCTATACTGAATCATTGTCTTGGTGGTGATCAGCGCCTCCATCAAGATTGCAGCCACACTGCCCAGCACAGAGATGTGCCTTTACCTCAACGCAACTGTGCTAAGAAGCAGAACTCAACATCCAGGATTTTTTTAAGAAAAAAAAATGCAAATAAGAGACCAAGGAATTTAGTCCTGAAAGGAACTTTAGAGATCAGTATTGACAAAGTCACCTACTTTTGTGGAGTAAAGGGACTGTGGTAAAGGAACTTTATTTTTATCTGAGACACAGTAACAAAAGTGTGTGCGTACGTATGTTTAAGTGTATTTGTGGGATCTTATGGTGGTTTGATAAATGTATGAATTGTACAATGCTTCAGTTGGGTGAGCATTATCTATCTTCTTAAACACTTAGCATTACTTATGGGGAATACACTCAAAATTCTTCTAGCTCTTTGAAATGTTCAGTCAGTACATTATTGCTACCTATGATCAAATGTAACTTAAAACTTAAAACTCAATGACCCAGCCTGCCAGCCCTCTCCCTACATCCCCTTCTCACACATTCTCCCACTGTCTCTATTCTATTCTCAACTTCCCTGTGATGAACCTCTTCATGCATATGAATGAGATCTTACCATACTTGTCTCTCTGTGCCTGGCTTATTTCACCTAACATAATGATCTATTTGCATCTGTGTTGTTGCAAATGTCAGGATTTCATTCTTTATATGAAAAAAAAATAGCTTTCCATTATGTAGATGTACCCACATTTTCTAGTTTTATTCTTCAAGTGGATATCCAATTTTCCCAGCAGCATTTATTGAAAGGTTTATCCTTTCTCTACTGTGTTCTTGGTATCTTTTTAGAAAGTCACTGTGCTGCAGATTTATATATTTGCTCTTAGGCTTTCTACTTTGATCCATTGGTACATGTGCCTCTTTTGCAGTACATTTGGAAGCCACACATAATGTGTCTTGCATTGTTCTTTTCCAACAAGATTGCTTTTTCACTATTAGGATCTGTTTTTTGCATTATACAAATTATAATTTTTTTAGACTTCTGTGAATAATACCATTGGTATTTTTTTGAGTCAGTAGTTTGAGTGGTTTTGCATTGAGTCAGTAGGTTGGTTTACAGATCCAGGAGGTTTAGAAACTCCACAGGGCCAAGCAGAGAGAGAGAGAGAAAACCAACCAGCCACCACAGCACACAGAGCAAAACTACACAAAAGGTCACACAGCACATTGAACTCTGCTAGGCACATTTCCTTTACAATGGACACTTAAGACCACATGACATCATTGCAGATGCAAACTTTAATTTGAGACATATATTTGTTAGATGTCATTACATATTTTCATTGATGTCTTTCATTGGTGTTTTAGCATTTTCATTATTGACATCTTTCATCTAGTTAGCTAAGCCTATCTTAGGTAGATTTTATAGTGATGACAAATGAGATTGTTTTCTTAATTTCTATTTGATTTAAGTGGATTTTGGTGTACAGGAAACCTGTGAGTTTTGCACATTAACTTTGTTTCCTAGTACTTTGCTAAATGTATTTCTCAGTTCTAATGGGTTTTTGGTAAACTCTATTTGGAGTGTTAGATATATAAAATCACATCATCTGCAAACAGTGGCCCATTACTTCATTTCCAATCTAAATGTCTTTTATTTCTTTCTTTAGCCTGATTCTTCTCACAAGGACATCCATTACTACATGGAGAAAATCAGTGATGCTGGACATTATAGTCTTGTTGCAGATCTTAAGAAAGCTTTCACTTTTCCCCCATTCAGTATTATGGCAGCTACTGACCTATTATATATGGTCATTCTGCCACGTTATGTCCCTTTTGTACTTAATATGTACCAGGTCCTCATCATGAATGGGTGTTAAATTTTATCCAGTAAATTTTTTTGCATCTCTTGAGATGATAATCTTATTTTTGTTCTTCATTCTATTAATGTAATGTACCATTTTTATAGATTTGCATACATGAGCCATACTTACAACTCTGGATGAGTCCCAGTTAATCTTGGGAGATGGTGGTTTTCGTGTGCTTTTCAATGTGTTACATTTCATTTGCTAGTATTTGTGTGTGTGCCTATGTGTATGGACACATGCGTGTGGACAGAGGACAACCTTTGGGTGTTGATCTTCTTCCAGCTTGCTTAAGAGAGGTCTCTCTTTTTGTTCTTTGCTATTGGAAAGGCCAGACTGCTGACCTGCGAACTTCAGGAGTCTCTTGGCCCTGCCTTCCATTGCCAAAGACACATTAGAGTTAGAGACACATGAACCACCTTTTGTCTGGCTTTACACAGAGGCTAGAAATCCAACTTGGCAGGTTTATGGAGAAGCACCTTTAACCACTGAGCCATCACCCTGCCTTGCAATGGCTAGCATTTTTTTTTGAAGATTTTTGTATTTATGTTGATGAGCTGATAGTGATGGTTCATATAAATTGTCAGTTTAACAGAACCTAGAATCTCTAAGGAGATGAATCTCTGGGCATGTCTGTGAGGGAGTTTCTCAATTAAGTTAATTGTAAGGGGAAAAACACAAATGTGGGCAATACCATTCCATCGGAGGCAAGATGATAGAAGGTGGATTTGTACAGGGGGGAAAGTGCAGATGGTAAGGGAATTATCATGGTTTATTGTCTATGATTATAGAAGCTGACAGTTTTAAAAGTATTTTTTAAAAATGGAGAAAGCAAGCTAAGCACCACCATACATCGCTATCTGTTTCTCAGACTCCCACCATGAATATACTGTATTCCCTTGAACTATAAGTCAAAAATAAACCCTTCTTTACTTCTTTAAATTGCTTCTTGCCATTTATTTAGTCCAAGTAGCACTAAAAGTAGCTAATAAGTTTGTTTCTGTTGTATCCTGATCTCATTTTACATAAATGAAACACTAATCTCTTATAATACATTAGATAATTTGGCTATTTTTTATTTAAACTTATATGGATTATCATGTGAGTTTATAGCAAGCTGGGCCTAGTTGTGCACGTTTGAAATTTCAGCTTTCAGAAGACAGAGGCAGAAGGAGAGTGAGTTCAAACCAACCAGGGATGCATAACAAGTTTAAGGAATGCATGAGTCACATAGGGTGACTCTGTCTTAAAAATCAAAAACAACAAAATGTAAAGTGTTGGGGGAGATCAGAATAGTACAAAAGCTGAGCTGAATGATTTCTAGGTACAGAAATTGTAACTAACCAATCATAAGTGAGGAGAGGCCATCTCTAGGTCCATAATTGCTCCAGGTGATATTCTATCTCTAATTTTTTCAAATACATCTTTTCCCAGTCTGGGAGATTCCTCAAACACACTCATACCCACTCTCTGCTAAATTATTTTAGAATATTTTATTTACTTATGTGCAAGGAGAGGTGAGAGAGGAGGGAATGGGTATGCTAGGGCCTCTTGTCACTGCAAATCAACTCCAGATACATATGACACTTTGTGCATCTGGCTCCACGTGGGTACAAAGGAATCAAAGCCAGGTTGTCAAGCTTTGCAGGTAAGCACTTTTAACAACTGAGCTATCTCTGCAGTACCTCTGCACAATTCCTTAGAGGCCTCTGCAGATCTCAAGGGGTCATTCTCTAGGCACCAGCCCTCTCTCACCTCTCAATTGTTCTATCCCATAAGCAGCGACCACTTTACTCTTCTACACTTTCAGCTACATTGACTCAAGTAGGAAACTTGGCTTCATTTCACCTAGTGACCCTTCCTGTGTCACAACTTATAAAAAAAAATAGTGAAACTCAGCAATGAAGCCATCTGGCCTTGGGCTCTCCTTTGATAGGTAAATCTCTCTCATGTTGAGGCAGGAGAATCTGAAAGAAGTTCAAGGACAGCTTGGACTAAGTAGACAGATTGTGCCTCACAAAAGGGGGAAAAAATGTCTTCTCATAAAATAAGTTGGGAAAATGTGAAAAAAATGTGTGTTTTTTTTTTAAAGTCTTTCCTAGCTAGGTGTGGCTATGTATGCCTTTAATCCCAGTACCCTGGAGGCTGAGGTAAGAAGATCCCCATGAGTTCCAGGTCAGCTTGGACTATAGAGTGAGTTCTAGGACAGCCTAGGACTGATTGACTTTGCCTCAAAGAAAAAGGGAGAGAGAGAGAGCTGGTCCCCAGACAGTTGGCCCATCTAGTTCTGGAAGGCACTACATGACCTGCTGGGGAAAGTGGCCAACATCTATCTGAGCAACTCAAAGTCTAAGTGACTCAGAAGCAAACAACCTGATGTGATGCTCACACAAGTGCAATAGTGGCACACAGCCATGGTGGGTAACCAGCTGCTCTTGGATTGCCTAGACAGAAATCTAGTTTGCAAATGAGACTTTAAGGATTAAGCATCTATTACGTATTGTTTAAATGATATTAATATCAAACACTTCTGTCAAGTAGCACTGGTTTTGCAATGTGACAGACCTGGGTTCAAATTCCATCTTCCCTATTAGAGAGGTAATTAACTTGATCTTTCTGACTTCCAATGATACATTTCTTTTTTTCTTTAAGAAACTGGAGGAAAGACAGCATTTTCAACAAATGGTGCTGGAGAAATTGGATATCCATATATAGAAAAATGAAACTAGACCCACTACTTTCACTGTGCACAAAAATCATCTCCAAATGGATTAAGGATCTCAATATAAGACTCGAAACTCAAAAACAATTAGGGGGAAAATAGGGAGAACTCTCCAAAATATGAGTGGAGACAGACTTCCTGAATGGACTTCAGTAGAATAGAAATTAAACATTTAACTGGTGGGATCTCATGAAGCTAAAAGTTTGTGTACAGAAAAGATTTTTTTATTATTGACTCAAACTCTATTCAATATTGTCCTTTCTATTTTTGTAATTTTAAAATTCTTTTTAAAAATCAAAGATGGCTCTAGCATGACTAAACACATATTAATAAATGAGATTTTAGGGGTCTGGAGAGATGGCTTAGTGGTTAAGCGCTTGCCTGTGAAGCCTAAGGACCCCAGTTCAAGGCTCAATTCCCCAGTACCCATGTAAGTCAGATGCACAAGTTGGCACATGCATCTGGAGTTTGTTGCAGTTGCTACAGGCCCTGGCATGCCCATTCTCTATCTATCTGCCTCTTTTATCTCTCTAAATAAATAAATAAATAAATAAATGAATAAATAAATAACAAAAACAACCAAAAAAAGAACAGGGTTAGGTTACTGGCCTCTGCTACTGATTTTGAGCTGGAAGAATGGCTTAACGGTTAAGGTAGTTGCCTGCAAAGCCTAAGGACCCAGGTTCCATTCCCCAGGACCCACATAAGTGAGATGCAGATGGTGGCACATGCATCTGGAGTTTGTTTGCAGTGGCTAGAGCCCCTGGCACTCTCATATTCTCTCTCTCTCTCTCTCTCTCTCTCTCTCTCTCTTTCACTTGCTCTCTCTCTCTCTCTCTTTCAAATAAATAAATAAATAAATTTTTAAATGTTTTAAGTGAAGTTTTAGGCATCTTTATCACTTTGTTTAAAATAGTAAAACCATTAGAATGTTTCTTCTTTCGTGGCCACTTCTGGTCTCACTTTTTACTTCTTCTATGGGCCTGCTTCATTGTATCTGAAATATGCAAGGTAGCAGGGCAGCTTATTGTCCCTGCTACAGGAATTTTCACAGGCTGTGTATCTATCCTCAGAACTGAACCATTCCTTCCTGGAAATGGGAGGGAGGCTCATATGACACAGGGAGCAAATGAAACTCATAAAGCTGAAGAAGGTTATGAGGCTTAGAAAGTTATAGCATCTGCAAGGCTCCTCCCTAAGGTGATCAAAGCAGTAAACAGGGGCTGGGAAGGGTACTGGCTGGGCTGTCCACAAGCTGCACAGTGTGTTCTAGCCATGTAGCTTTTGTGAGATGTCACTCACACTAGGGTAAGAATTTTGGTGCTACAGCTATCTCTGAGTTACTTCTACGTCTAGAAATTACCTCTTCTATATTCCTATAAGTAACCCTGTAATGTCAAGGATCAACAAAGTTAGTCTTGAGTGGAATAGTTTTGGGGATCTGTCTTCAGTGCCCTATCTGGGGTAAAAAGATGTTTGTTTCCAGCTCTCAAGAAAACTACACAACACCACTGAAGGCTAGAAGCACTTAAGACTCCAAGGAATCACTGCAAGAACTTTAGATAATGGTAAATAATGAAAATAATGGTTAGTCTCCAAAGGGGTTTAAATTTGTCCTAAAGTGTGGTTCTCCAATCAGGATACTAGTGGGAAACCTCATGTTTACCTTCATTACAGAAATTGCTGCTTTTTCAATTTGATTTTGGAGCCAATAATGACTAGTGAAGTTTCATTAAAGTTTTATCTATTTATTTATTTATTTGTGAGAGAGAAAGAGGGAGGAAGGAAGAGAGGAAGAGAGAGAAAGAGAGAATGGGTACACCAGGGCCTCCAACCACTGCAAACAATATCCAGACACAGTGGACTCACGTGGGCACTGGGGAATCCAACCTGGGTCCTTCAGGTTCAGGTTCGCTGAGATGAACTTCCAGACCATGCACAGTTATGAAGGAAGGGATTTATTGAAGCTTACAGATCCAGGGGAAGTCCATAATGGCAGAAGAAGCTGGCCTGCTCTTACAGGACCAAGCAAGAGAGAGAAACCACAAGCCAAAAGTCACACAGCACAACACACTTCAGGAACTCCAGCTAGGCACACTTTGCATATCTTTAGATTGAAATCTCAAACCCACCACCATACCTTGAGATCCTGCTTCCAACAAGGTGGCTGCAGATGCAAATTACAAACTTTATTAGTTTTATTAACACTGAATATATTGGGGACCATCTATTCAAACTACTACACCAGTGAACTCTGGGTGGAACTCCTATCTTGATCTCCCCAGGGCTGGCATGAAAAGTACATGTCAACACACCCCGCATCTTTAGGGTTGTTGGGGTTGAATTCAGGCCTTCATGCATAGAAAACAAGGATTTTACCGACTGAGCTATCTCCTCAGTCCTAGAGTGGCTCAATTATTAATTATTCACTTCACAGAACTGCTGAATAATAACTACTGCTCAGGGAATGACATCATTCCTTTTCAAAAGCAACATTGTCATGATGCAATTTGCTCAGAATGGGAGAAGAAATGGTGGGAAGTGTGCCTTCCCTTGTGGACATATAAGAGTCACTGACTAAGCCATGCGCTATATTGTTATCTAAGTGAGTGGGAATGCACATAAAAGTGCCTGAATTGTGTGATAAGAACTTGATCTGAAACATGAAGATGGAAGAACATAGTCAATCACTGTTATGTGGGACGGGGGATGCTAGTAGGTAAAAACCCATAGTCAGTAAAGTGATGTAACAAGAACTAAAACCCCGGAGTGCTCTTCTCTCCGACAGCGCAGCAGGAGTGAGGCACACACTCCACACTGAAGAAATCTGTTCTTAGAAAATTTTGATGGTGAGAGAAATCATAAAAGTCACAATGTTATATTCTCTAAGTCATTCTCTGGATAGGGGAGATCGTGTCCTTTGTAGTTCATCCTGAAGGACAATATCGGTGTGAAAATTCTTTGGCTTCCGCTGTCATCTTAGCTGAACTTCTGAAGCCATTGTCTTTGATCTTCTAAAAAAAAAAATCTCTGAAATTTTAGACCAGCTGTTTTTTTTTTTTTCTTTTACTATCTTGAATCTAGAAGCCCTGTAACTGCAAATTTCAGTAAGTTTCCCCTTCTAATCTTCAAGGAATATAGAAATAAGCAATCAAAACCTCCTTAAAACTGCATGTAAAATAAAAACAGAATAGGTTCTGCCAGATAAAAGAATGATTGGCTCCTTTATTAACATTGTTGACATTGTGGCCTGTGTCCTAATTTCTAATTCGATTTTGGCTATTTCTTGGTTTATAACTACAATCTGTATGCTTTCAATACTGACCATTTGTTATGTGGGACATCAGTATCGTTCATTTTCTCTACTAACCTGTGCATTTATGTAAAATGGTGGGCATGTTGTCCTGTTCCCTTCTTCTTAAATTCAATGTATCAGAATTTGCTTTCCTACTCGAAACGTGATGCAGCAAGCAATGATGTTGGTTCGCCAAACGGGGCTGCACATGGAAGCGCACACATTATTTAAGACAAATGACCCTTGCTGGTACTCTTGAATGTCAGTGATATGCAGGGAGAGTGTCATTTGTACACATATTTCTCAACATGACTTGTATGAGATTTTGAGAAAGGTGGATCCCTACCAATAACCCAAGTCTGAGGCACAGATATTGCATATAGCTACATTTCCTTCAGCAAATATTTGGGTAGTACCTCTCATGAACCAGTCACTATGCAAAGTCCAAGAAATACAAAAACAAATATGAAAAAATTCCTCTGTTCAAAAGACTGGCAGTTTTGCTTAGGTGGAACATCCATCCTCAAGTGCTATACAGTATGTTCGAGTTAAAAAACAAAAAGCAAGGGCTGGAGAGATGGCTTAGGGGTTAAGGCGCCTGCCTCCTAAGCCTAAGAACACTGGTTCCAATCTCCAGCAGTTCTAATCTCCAGGTCCCACGTTTAGCCAGATGCAAAGTGGCGCAAGGGTGCAATGTCGCACTTGACCACAAGGGGCACACACATCTGGATTTCGTTCGCAGCAGCTGAGACACTACTGGCGCGCCCATCTCTGTCTTCCTCCCTCTCTCTCTCCTCTCTCTCTCTCTCTCTCTCTCTCTCTCTGTCTCTCTCTGTGTCTCTCTCCAAAATAAATAAATAAATAAAATAATAATTAAAAAAAACAAAAAACAAAAAACCTACAATTCAGAACGAAGTAAATGACCTAGAGACTTCATTGGATAGTCAAGGGAAATCTCCAAGTAGATGTCATTTGGACCCTGTCTGTTGCAGTCACGTTCTCATTGCTGGCAGAAATCACCCAACCCAACCAAGAGCAGGTTGTGGGAAAAAAGGTTTCTTTTGGCTTACAGACTTGAGGAGGAAGCTCCAGGATGACATGAGCAGACAGTGGACATCACCCCCTGGCCAACCTAAGGTGGACAATAGCAATAGGACAGTGTGCCAAACCCTGGCAAGGGAACACTGGCTATAACACCCATAAACCCGTCCCCAACAATACACCACCTCCAGGAGGCTTTAATTTCCAATTACCATCAGCTGGGAAGCTAACATCCAGAACACCTCATTTTATGGGGGACACCTGAATCAAACCACGACATTCCTCCCCTGGCACCCATAAACTGATAACCATACACAATGTAAAATGCAATGCATTCAGTCCAACTTTAAATGTCCCCATAGTTTTTATCAATTCCAATGATGTTCATACATCCCCATAGTCCAAGATGTTTTAACTGAACCATAATACCAAAAACTCCCCCCCCCAAAAATAAAAACCCATAATGGTACAGAAAAAAGTACATTCACACTGCAAAAGATAGCATTGGGCATAGCAAAGAAATATTCGACCAATACAAGATTTAAAACAACCAGGGCAAACATCAAGCTTTGTAGCTCCAAGTTCGACAACTCTAGCTATTGATAAATCTCCAAGTCTGATAATTCTAACCAGCAACAAGTCTCTGAAGTTCCAATTCCACCCCTCCAGTTAGGCTACTCACAGTCCTGGAAAACTTCATAGGGGCTGGCAGCTGTCCTCCGCATCCATCTCATGGTTCTGGCATCTCCACTGGGTCTCCACTGTAATCCATGTTCCATCCTTATGGCCCCATGGGGTCTCCATGCAGGCATCCAGCAAACCTGCTTCACACTGCCCATGGCCATTTCCAAAACACAAGACTGTATGCAAACTCAGTGACCCTCTCTTTCCTGCATTTCTTATTCTCCATAATACCAGGCGGGGTGACAATTTGTTAATCCAGGGGGGAATAAAGCCGACTTTGAAGAACAGGACACTCCTTGAGCACTGAGGCCCTTTCAAAAGTGTCTACATTCTTCCTGTTGCCCCAGTGCAGGTCAGCTGACCCAATCTCTAAGGTTTTAATATATCAATTTCAGCTGAATGGGCAGCATTTCACCCAAAGATTTCATTTTTTTCCTGTGCCATAGCCCTCTGCTCACACCAGTCCATTTTTATGCACTGCAACCCTACACAACTTCTCAGGACACGGGCATAACACCAAGCCTCTCACACAAACTAGCTCTAGCCCAGTCCAAGCAAAGCTCTTTCTCACCCTCGCAAGCCAAACTTCATAGTCCATAGTTCTTATTGCATTCAAGTCCTTCAACTCTGACCAGAATAGTCCATCAAGCTGTACTTACAACACTGCAAGGCATCGCTTAGGCCAAGGTTTCAAATCCTTCCACATTCCTCTTGAACTCCAAAGGGCCAAAGATACACAGTAAAGTGTCTAGCAGCCATCCCGCTCCTCGATACCACTTTACTGTTGCAGTCAGGTTCACATTGCTGGCAGAAATCACCCAACCAAGAGCAGCTTGTGGGAAAAAAAAAAAAAAAAAAAAAAAAGAGGTGTGTTTTGGCTTATAGGCTCAAGGGTAAATCTCCACAATGGCAGGGAAAATGAAGGCATGAGCAAAGGGTGGACATCACCCCCTGACCAACATAAGGTGGACACTAGCAATAGGAGAGTGTGCCAAACACTGGCATGGGGAAACTGGCTATAATACCCATAAGCCCACCCCCAACAATAGACTGTCTCCAGGAGGCTTTAATTTGCAGTTGTCATCAGCTGGGAAGCTAGCATCCAGCACACCTGTTTATGGGGAACACCTGAATCAAACCAGAACACTGTCTAAAAAGAGTGGAGTGTTAGCTCCTGAAGGAGCTAAAATGGAAATGCTTATCTGTTAGATTTTCCAGCTGTAAGCAGAACTTGGTTAATAGCTGATAGTTCATCATGAAGTAGTGTTGTGAAAGAATATGAAAGAGGGATGCTGCCAGAGGTTTGTACCATGCTAAATAATCTAGACTACATCCTGTGGGCAACATTTAGGCCATTGTAGCTTCTGAATCATATTGAACAACCTTGTCAAAACACACAGACACACACACTCACATATTTTTTAGGTTTTTTTCATGCTCTTAATTACTACCACACCCTTTCAAAGTCCCTGGAATCGTGGTCAAAGGAGAGTGTACCTAGACTGCCTCTGGGAAACTTGAACAAAACAAATGGAAAATTCCCAAGTCATCGGAGGCCACGTATTTTACACCCAACTTTACTCCCGAAAGCTAATGCTTTGCAGCATACCAAATGACAGAGAAACTAGCCAATCAGGAAAATACTTCCTAGAAATAGTCAGTAAAAAGAATCTTGCATAACCCAGAAAAATATGATAAAACTCTCATGTAAGAATGTATAGTCTGAGTGATCACTTTTGTCTCATGAATTCCCACTATCATGGGAAAGTTCAGAAGTGATTGAAAAGCATTCACACCCTCTAATAAATCCAGTTACCTTGCAAGGACATATTTTCTGGACTTGTAGAATGGTAAGATAGTAGGAAATACAATTGTTTGAGCTAGATCAGTGATAGATTTCTGACACAAAAAGTCCACAAAAGATGGTTTATCCTTACTTCTTGACAGTCATTATGTTGCTGGGTATATTTCAAATTTTTACTGAAAAACATGATTATTACAACTCTACAATCATAGAAAGAAATCTTAAACAGGACGAACACACAACGATTTTTCCCTCATACTTTGTTCTTATCTACCAATGACCGATCCGATTGATAAATGACTGACAGTACTGACAGAAAAATGAGGGATCCAGACAGACTTCCAACTCAGAAGTGAGGACAAAACCAGTACCTAGAATAATACAATGATGAAAACTTCATAGTCTCATAAAGCATCTATTTGCATCATATTTCCCCTATATAAGCTGATATCACATCTGACAGGATCATTGAAACTTTACAAACATAAAAATTTCTGAAATGAAAATTAGCAGCAGAAAAAAAAAGAAGACAGTCTATGCATGTTTTTCCTGCCTGCATGTTCTTTTCTATTGACACACATTCTGCTTTTCCATATTTACTCTGACTCTTTGTTTTTAGAAGCCACTTGTTTTTAAAAATCAGTTAAAAATCAGTTGTATAATCAGAGGATCTAAGCATTGTATGGGAAACTTCTCCTTCCTTTTCCTCTAGCTACATAAAAACAAAGATGCTTGCTATTACAAGTATTCTACAAGGATTTTTGCTTCCTAACGTGTATAGTTGACAATGAAAATAAGACAAGTGTTAAAGGTTATCAAAATTATATTGACTTTCATTTTATTTCCCTTAGCAACTTTTGTTAACTTATCAAATTATGCATTGTTACCTTGACCCATTTTTTAGATGTCTCAATGGATCTGAAAGGCAGTAATTTGGGACCTACAATATGAACTTTCGATTGCTATATTTTTAGTACAACCTAAAGGTGTGCACAGGAAAATGTGAATCTAGATTAGACAATACAGAGATGTTTGACAAAAGCAACCATATTAGTCATTCACAACTCTTTTGATAAAAGAAATCTTTAATCTAATATGTTTAATAAATTATTTGCTCATGGACATTGGATTAATTCTGCATGAGTTAGTTTTCAAATTATGTCCCTCTACTAGATTAAGAAATAAAAGTATTTTAAGTAATTTATGCTAATTTTAATTTGCAGTGTAAACATATACTTTTTTACTATAATTCACAGCACAAAGGTTTCACACATTGTTCATGGTATTCCAGTTCTACAAGAAATGTTTGAGATTCAATAATCATGAACCATGCTTAAGATCTCGGAAACTATGTGTCTGCTATGGAGGCTGTTGGCTCCTGTGAATGGAAAAAAGTGCCACGGAGAATTTCTACCAACATGAAACAACTGTTCCCAAGAATGTGACTTGAGATTTTCAAAGACAAGCCAGACAGTTAATGCATGCAGCTGTACTAGAAGGTGACCAGGAATAAGAATAGATGAATCCAATAACAAATGCATTCCCATGGGGCAGGTTCAGCTTCTCAGGACTCACTTAAGTTTTGTATTTTTACCTGAAGAGTCCTCATATTTCACAGGGAAATAAAGGCTGAGATAGAAAACAACTTTCAAAAATGAGCATTGGTAAATAAAGTAGTGGCGAAGCTGTTGTCCAAAATCAAAGGAACTAGAGATTACCAAAGTTACCTTGACAACAGGAAATACCGGAATCCTGCATGTTCTTTTAAGGATAGCACATATGACAATTTTAAATCACACTAAAATTCAACTACAAAATTCGTCCAGAATAAATTAGCTTCCAAAAATCAAACATTTTCAGAGAGCCTATAAAAAAAAGATAAGTGTGAAGTGCAGGCCTTCTGTGGAATCACCAAAATCTCTTAGCTCTTTATTCTTCTTTCTAAAAAGTTTCTCTCGTGAAATATAATTTAGAGAACATGCAGAAAATAAATTTAGTATTGGCCAAAAAGTGTGAGGCCTGAGACTCCAATGACAACTTAGAGAATATAAATGTTTTTCACTTCAACCTATCTCCTTTTTGTGAACAGATTTCATTATTTTGTAAGGAAATGAATTTTGACTAATATCATTGTAAATTACTTATACAAATTAAATATGCTACTTCTATACAAAACTTTAGGTCAGCAGCAGATGTTGGTAAATTCCTACAGAAATGCATGCCCAGAGAATGTTGTTTTTTTTTTTTAAATGGCAGAAATCTGCTAGCTATTCCTGCCTTATCTGCAACAGCTGAGCAATCTTTCAGTGCCACGCGGAGACGGAAAACTTGGCTCAGATATAGCGTGGACAAGCTTGCCTTAATCACATTGCTCTTTTACATGTGCGCAAGGACATCAACATTGACAGTACAGAGTAAAGCAGCCATTTGCTGAAAACAACTGTCAACGTTGTCAAGTTTTTGGAACCTCTTATAATGTGATTTGTATGACAAATCTTGTGGCATTTTGTTTGTCAGCAACAGTAGTGAATTTCCATGAAGCTGGAAGGAAGAACTGTGCAGAAGTACATTGGGTTTCGTTACAGACTGCACTTTACAGAAAGCAGTTATTAATTTCAAAATGACACATTTCAAAGAGAACTTGAATTCTTCAAGTGGAATTTCATTTCCTGTATCACCCAACTGCATGCACCTCAGCTTTTGGCTCCAATCTTGAAAATTGTGCCCATTCTTTAATTTTCTCTTGTTGTCGTTATTTTATTTTTTTTTAAGTTTAGACATGGTTACTGTGAAAATATAACTATTTCTTGAGACTCGAATCTGAAGCAGAGGTCAGCAGTATTCTAAATGGCAACAGTAGCATAAGTCATTTCCTTAAGTTTTAGATTGTATTTCTATAACGCGTATACATGAGGCTGTAAAGCCAGGTATGGTGGCTCATGTCATGAATCCCAGTAACTGTCCTAAGGAGGCTGAGGTAGAAAGACCTCTGGGAGTTTGAGACCAGCCTTGGCTACAGAGTAAGTTCCAGGTGAGCTTGATCTAAAGTGAGACTCTGCCTCAAAAAAGATGGGCGGGGAGTTGGCTGGAGAGTGTAATAATTTACAGCTCTCTCGTGCACAATAGTCCTTTAAAGTCTTGATCCCTGAGTTCTTAACAGTGCATGACGTTTTCAACATTCCTACCCTGAGGTGCTTTGCTCCTGTCCTTAACCAAGGTCCTCCTCCATGTGGGTGGAGCCATCTTGGAAGGCTTGGATAACAGACCATGCCTATGTACAAAAAGCCCTTGGATGTCTGATAGCAGATATGAACCTAGGCCCAAACAACAACAACAACAACTTCCGTTTCTCCATATCTACACTAGTTATGCTTTTTATAGAACAGATTTGCCAATGTTTGAGAAGATGTTTTCTATGCTTCATTCCAGGTAGACCTGGTCAGAGAAATCTTTCCGCAGGACCCTGAAGTATTGTCTCAACATAACACCAAGAACTACCCTCATAAAAACTAGGCACTTGGTTTTGTTTTTTTAATTAATAGAATCAAAAAGAAAAGAAATGTAAGACACACACTTACTATGGAAGGTCAAATACTTTGCTTTAAATTCTAACATCCAGATCTGCCCCCCTTTTTTTTTTTTTTTTCCTATTGTTTGTTTGTTTTTCTGGAAAATAAATGGATCAGGTGCCCAGAATAGGTATAAAAATACAACGCACAATGCACACTATAAATGCAAGCCACAGAAGTAATTTTCTACTAGGCATGTTAAAAAGAAAATGGAAACAGATGACATTAATTTCAACAATATATATTATTTCACCCAACAAATCCATAATGTGATGTAATTAATATTAAAAATTAGTAATGACATATTTTACATTCCAATTTCTTTGCATTATAGCTTTGAAATCTGGTGTGATTTTTATTTATTATTTTTTTTCCAAATAGGACTAGGCATGTTTCATGCACTCCGAAGCCTTGGGTGGCTAGTTGCATTAGAGTTCAAGAGATTACAATGTGGAATTACTTTGCCCACCTTTTTTTTTTTTGCTACTTTTGATACGCCTCCTTTTATTTAAGGCCCATTTTCCATGCTTATTAAAAGGATTTAAATAATACCTTTCTATTCAATCTGCAGACAGTTTGTACGACATGTAAACATCCATTTCAAAGGAGTTTGAAACTTAGGATGTTCTCTACAATTTATAATTTTTGTTGCTATTTTCTCTTTCATTCTCCCAAATTCTTATATTTCACATTTTTCTTAAGAAAAATAGTTACGTTAGTAGCTGCTAATTTAAATCACATATGGGAAAACGATGCATTTTATGATTTTAGAACTATTGTCAAAGACTTATAGTCAGTCTTGTCTTCCTCTCCACAACCACTTAGAACCATCGGGTTCCAAGGTGGATTTCAGCAAATTGCCTTTTCTGTAATTGTCTCTGTTTGAAATGTGCACATGTTCTGTGGTCTGGGTCTCCTCCCATCTTCTAGTTGTACTTAGATAGCTCTAGATTAGCACTTAGCTGTACATACATGATACATAGAAAAACAAAGCAGGAGCTTTCTTCCAAGATTTATTTTAAACACCTCGCTCAATCATAAAAGACGTTAAAATGTCCAATATGTATGTTTACAGTGCAACATAAAGGTACTCATAGAAAAACGTGTATCAGGGTTGGAAAGATTGCTTAGTAGTTAAGGCATTTACCTGCAAAGCCAAAGGATCCAGGTACAATTAACTCCTCAGTACTCACATAAAGCCAGATACACAAGGTGGTGCATGCATCTGGAATTCAATTGCAGTGGTGGGTGGCCCTGGTGTGCCTATTCTCTTTTTCTATCTCTCTTTCTAGTAAATAAATAAAAATAAAATATATAAAAAATAAAAATGTGTATCTCATAGAATATTAAAAATTTTGCCAGGCATGATGGGCATGCCTTTAATCCTAGCACTAGAGAGGCAGAGGTAGGAGGATCGCTGTGAGTTCAAGGCCACCCTGAGACTACATAGTGAATTCCAGGTCAGCCTGGGCCACAGTGAGACCCTACCTCAAAAAACCGAAAAAAAAATTATGAACATAACCATATTTCAAGCTCAAGTCTCTTTATAGCTTTTATTTTCCTAAAAGGATTCTTTTTAATATTTTGTTTATTTATCTATTGACTTATTTATTTTATTTGAGAGAGAGAGACAGAGAAGCAGATAGAATGTGTGTGCCAGGGTCTCTAGCCACTGTAAACAAACTCCAAATGCATGCGCCATCTTGTACATCTATGGCTTTACATGGGTACTGAGGAATTGAACCTGGCTCCTTTGGCTTTGCAGGCAAGTACCTTAACTGCTAAGCTATCCCTCCAGCCCAATTTTCCTAAAAGTATTTTAACTAATATTTTTAGTTAATTACTTGTTTATGAATAAGAAATTCTAACTCATAATCCTATAATCCTGTCTCTTTAAATTGTGAAAACCTTCATTATCATACAATGATTCTTACTATCTTTCCTCTTGCTAACTATGTCAAATTCATGGCCCATGACTTCCTCTTTCTCCTCCATCTTATTTTTCCCTCTTTCTGTGTCTTGTACTCTCAGTCAATTCATGAAATAAGCTTTCAGTCTAAAGCTGAACTTTAATGGCCTTTCTCTGGCCTTTCTCTTATATATCCTCTTATAATTTGGCAGGCTATAAACTGATTGTGGCACAAAATCTTTGAACGTTTTTTTTTTTCAATTATTTTTATTTATTTATTTATTTGAGAGAGAGAGAGAGAAAAAAAACAGAAATAGGTAGGTAGAGAGAGAGAGAATGGGCACTCCAGGGCTTCCAGCCACTGCAAACAAACTCCAGATGCTTGTGCCTCCTTGTGCATCTGACTTATGTGGGTACTGGGAGTTGAACCTAGATCCGTTGGCTTTGCAGGCAAGCGCCTTAACCGCTAAGCCATCTCTCCAGCCCGCTTTGAACATTTTGCTTACCAACAGCCACAGTCCTATATATGCTATACCTATGTAATGTAAAGAAATAATAGACTTAACATATAAAACATGTTGCCAGAAGAGAGCTGATGAATTAACCCAGAGGAATCTAGAAGTGTCGCTAACTACCCAACTTATCTACTATCTGGGCAAAACAGCAATCTATCTGAACAGTGATCTAAACATGGTGGGGTTTTATAAGTGCTTTTGAATATGATCTTAATCATTACTTCCAGTGGTGTGACTGCTTCCCTGCTGTAGCCCTGCTGATTAGATCATCAGTACCAATTGATTTTCTAACACGTACTTGCAATGCCTATCGTATCTCATCACACACTGTACGCTATTGATATTTACCAAAGCTAAGAGGGGGGACAAAAAGGATTTCGTATACAGAGAACATGACTCCCTGAGAGATTTTTTTTTTTTTTTAAATTCCCAGGAGAACAGAAGAATCTGGTACCCAATGTCAGACTAAATGGTTTCTTACAGTTTATATGTTTGGTGGTCACAGACTCAAATAATTCTCTCATCCAGAGTGAGGGTTACTCAGCTGTATAATAACCTCTAAAGTCTCTCCTTTGCAAAGGATTCAGGATTCATGGCTTTAATTTTGTCACTGATAATATGAAAAGTACACTCCATGTGGAACTGAGCAAGCATTCGCTCTCAACTCCCCCTCTAATGAAATTCTAATTGTTTCTAAAGTTTAGGAAGGATAAAATGGTTAATCTCCATGATGACAAAAGGAAGCCAGGAAAATAAAGTGACACACTTGAATGAACTGTGAGGAAATACAGTGCACAACATGCGATAATGCCATGACTCTGTGTTATTGCACATTTCTGGGCTGAAAAGATATGGCTTGATGGGTAATTTGTCATGCTGTGCAATAGAGAACAACAGTAAAGAGACTTCAGACAGAAGAAAATTACACAAATAGTAGGGTGGAAAGGTATAATTGAAGATGGCAAAAGATTGAAAGAAAGACATTTAAAATTACTGTACTGACCTACTAAATGCACTTGGGCGTGGAATCCTGGCCTCACAAGAAGAGGCGTTAAATGACTGCGGGCTGTGACACTACTGCAGAGTAATGCCAATCTCCTGAGCTCACGGGGAGGAAAAACACCATGCGCCTTCTGATGGAGAAGCCTCACCGCGCTGTACTAATGAGAGAAGCCTGCGCTTCTGGTGAACTTCCATAGGAAAAGTTTCCTAAACAAGTTTGTTTGTTTCTTTAAATTTCAAAAGTACTTTTCCTTAGTGTTCTGAGGGCCTAACTAGCTCCTTAATACATCTCCATCCCGTAAAGCTACAAAACCAGTGTACTGTGTTTTAAAATGACTCCATGCAAAGAATTTCTCTTCTCACATCAGATGCAGTTTTAGTGGGCCTGAAGTGTCTGAGCAAGGAACAGGGCATTACATAAGCAAAGCACACACAATACAGAATCAGGAAGACACAAAACTAGCCCAGCCTCTTCCGAGAGCTCATTAGTCACGCATGGCCCCAGGCAGGTCCCTTAAAACCACAAAGCTCAAGACCCTTTCTCTGTAAGGAGAAGCAAAGATTTGTTTCAAATTTGTTCTACTCCAAACAGCAGAAACTCTGAGAAGATTGTTAAAGGTTATTTCATGACCATGAGAAGCTTGAGATATCCCAAACAAGCATACTTGGCAATGGCTCAAGTGTTCATTCAATTTGTTCCCTTAAAGAAGTATTCAGGGGCTGGAGAGACGGCTTAGCGCTTAAGGAGCATGCCTGTGAAGCCTAAGGACTCAAGTTCGATTCTCCAGGTACCTCATAAGGCAGATGCACCTGGTGGCGCATGCATCTGGAGTTGGTTTGCAGTGGCTGGAAGCCCTAGTGCGCCCATTCTCACTCTCTCTTTCTCTCCCCCACCCCTCTCTCTGTCTCTAATAAATAAATAAAAATAAATCTTTTAAAAAAAGAATTAATCAGGCCTCCTGACTCTTTCATAATATGAAGCTGAAAGAATTCCTTGAGAATCATTAATTATAAAGATCTTTCCATTTCTTGCATATAAGTACATAATCCAAACTTTAAAAAGTGAATTTTTGATATAATAAAAATCTTACTATAGGAATGATACGGCTTCATAGAAAAGAAAATACTACCTTGCTGATGATGATAAGTAAAAAAATGAAGTACTGTCAGCTTTTGTCACCCTTGTTAGTACCATGTCTGCATTGCCCCATAATTTTTTTTTTTTCCAAGAGGCAGAAACTTTTAGCATTTAATCTGTGTGCTGCTTTGGGAACTACTCAAATATATGTCACTGTGGTAAATGTCTCGAGTATATTACAGAAACAGTATAAATAATATTTATAATGAGAAAAACCATGATTTTCACTTTAAATATTTTTATCACTTAAGGAAAATTAGACTGAAAATTAAGTCTCACTACAAATGAAGTTTCACTAAAACCATTCTTTCTAATTAACAATACAAGGGATACCTTAAGAGATATTAAACTTGTAATGGTAAATAAAGTAGAGCTTGGAGAGCTACATGAGACAAACTTGTAAGAAAACATTCCAGACATGCCTTAAAGACTTTTAAAGACACAACAATTATGTAAAACCAGAAAAGAGCCTAAAAATCACAAATAGAATCATGGGTTGAATTTTGTCATGAGACAATAATATTTTCTTCCATTATTGCATTCTTTTGTCAAAATAAATGTTTCAGATGTTCAATACTCTTCATGTCTTATATTTGCAAATCATAATCATGAAAATTATACCATCCACATCTGTCCCAAAAATATCTTCTCATTGCTCCATGACTTTCATTACCAATGCCAATAAAATCCACTATTGGTTATTCCATTACAATTTTCAAAAATCATAAAACCAAAAGAAATATTAGAAAGTAACACGGACTGAAACTTTATGCATACAACATTGACCTTTTAAAGACTCAGTCTCCAAAAACAAAAACTTACTCATTTAACAGATTGCAAGAATTACTTTTGAGATTTCGTCCCACTCTGAGGAATGTTGAGTAGATAGAAATAATTGTTCTTCAGAAAACACCATTCAAAACAGTTAGTTAGATCAGAGTCATAAACTCCAACAAGAATCCTTAAGACTTGGGTTTACTGCCTACATTGGATGACTCCAGGTATTCTCATTAGAGCCGTTGGATTTATCACCATTCCTACTTTAACAGATCCAGATTATGACATTAGAAAATTAACAATAAATCATGCATTTGTATATGCATTTAAAGAGCGTGTGTTAACTATCTACAATATTCCAAACACTACAAGATGTACAAAAGTAGAGAGGGGAATTAAACAGACATGGGCCATCAGAATCTCGCAGAGTGCAATAAGAACTAGAATGAATAACTGTCAAATGCGGTTAGAGTTAAAATGGGATTAAGTACAGAGACTTGTGAGATTACAGAGAGATTTTGCTAAACCTTCGAAGAGAGACAGGTGAACTGAGAGCTAGGAGTGAGTAGGAAAGTGCGTGGGTGTGATGTGCCCTCTTACTTCTGTCTTTACACACGATGCCCCCACTCACTCTCATCCTCTTGGATTTAATTTTGTCGGTGGCCTTTTAGGGAATCTGTTCCTGATCTTCTGCCTGTGCTAGTTTGGAGTAGATTCCTTCTCAATATGAGTGAACCAGTGAGTGTATGCATCTCCCTGTTTTGTATTTCCTGTGCTATTGCCCTCACATTACCAAAACCGGAAACAAATTCTTGGAAACTTCTGGGAAAGTTTTCTAGCTCTTCCCAAAAGCCCCTTTCGTCTGGTAATCATCCCCTTACTGATAAATTCAATCTACAACAAACACAATGAACACAATGAGAGAAAAACTAATCCCAACTCCCTGTATTAAAATGCTCCAACGACCGTTTTGCAACTGGCCTTCCAGTGGAGCACGCAAACAAATTTCCTCTTAAGCGGACCTGTATGCAATTAAACATTATGGCTGGAAGCATGTCTTTTTCTCTTCCGCATCCAACACACTACTTAGCACACAGTACTTTATCAACAAATGGTTCAGGAATGCAGGAACAAGATAATTCAAAGCAGATATATCATAACAATGAAACAGTCAATTTTAAAATTAAACAAAACGGAACAGGAATTCAGTTTTTCAAGTAAGATTTGTGAAAGATGCCTTAAAGTTACGTTCAGACATCTTTTAATGTTTATTTTACAGGTTTTCCTATGTTGTAAAGAAATTACATTTTGTCCAGTGCTCTTAGCAGCCTCCTTCAGTGTCTTCCATTTTGCTCACTGCCAGTGTCACGCTCAGGTGTTGCAAGGTCTTCCTGCCTGCCTACCCACCATGCCACTTTCAAACCTGCTCTCCAGAAAGGCCTGGGAAACCTCATCATACTAAGGTCCAGTAATCTTATATGAACAGTATTATAATATCTGAAGGTGTTTGTAAAATGCAAAGTTTGAATCTCAAATTAGTAACAAGAAGCAATTAACGTGGGCATTTGTGCGGCCAGCAGCCTGATTTCCAGGGCAAATGGAAATACTGTCATGAATGGCTAGACCAACAGCAGGACAGATGTACTCTTGTAAGAGCAAATTCTACCCAGTACCCAGTGGGCCAAGTCCATCAAGGGACTAGACTTGATCAGTGAGACAGAACTTATCACCACTGGTTCCATGTCCTGTTTGTAACTGAGTGACTTCACAATTATAATAAGCACCTTATTACAAATGCCTCTCTCTCCAGTCTCTTAATAAGTAATAAACAATGCTTGGTTTATTACAAAGATGAACAGTCAGGATTTTTCAGCCTATGCCCCCAAACCAGATGAAAACTAAACTCTCAAGAGTAGATGTCTTTATGTAAAATGTACTCATCTCAAACAATTACAAAGTGCTTGGGCTACCTTTCTTTGAAAATCAGGTTTCCCAGAGCCACCTTGATTGCCAATCATAAAAGCATCCCACTGCACACCTCAACAGAATTGCCTGTGTATCCTCAACGTCTTTCCAACAATTTTATGCAGTCAGCACCCTATACATTAGGGACAGAATGGAAGTGGGCCTTATGGGCTTCTTTTAATAGCCGTGAGCCTTCATAATCAGACCCATTCCTTAGTTTTGCTTACATTTTATGCAACTACATTAATGCTGCATTTTCAAAGACAGGGATGAACATGAGGCATGAGTCCTGAGTTTCCAAAAAACAAAACGAAACAATACAGTCATCCAAGGAGCAAGTGCTGAGCTTGTGAAAAAGGAAAAGAAAAAAAAAAAGCTCCCATTTTATTAAATAATAGTGTTCGTCCTGCAGGGATGTCTGAAGTGCTCTGCAAGGCTAATTAGGACAGATCAATGTCCACTTACCTCTCCTGAAGGCTGAAAGGTGTGCAGTCACTATGTGTCATTAAAAATTTACTTGGCCATGGGCGTCAGATGTCCATGAGAGAATGACCCTGGTAAGGCACTCCGACTTTCCATTTTGCTCATGTCATCATCAATGCATCAACACTGCCACAGATACCATCACTATCAATCCCAGCTCATAGCAGCTGATGTGCTATGTATGTTTGAGAGGGTGGTATCAATTAACCATATTATCTATAAAGCCATACTCGCAATTACTACCACTTCACGATTTGTCATTAACACATTTGGCAGGTTTTTTTTTTTTTTTTTTTTTTTTGCAAAGTAACATTTATTTAAAGGTTAATCAAAATTCTTAGAACAGCATTTATTATAATGTGATTTTTGATAATTGACTAAATCAGTGGCTCTTAAGAAAAACACCCTTGTCTCAGTCCTGCTTGGTATACACCACATTGCCATTTGGGGAAAAGAAATACATATTAGGAATGTGTGTTTCAGACCTCGTCATGGAAGATCATCTATTAATGTAATCAGGTGGTACATTTACATGCTCATTAGTAATCCATCATTAGTCCAAATGCTCACTATTAGGAATAAATGTACAACGAGTTATTCAGAATATCCAGAAATAGGATTTCTTATTTAAACATTCAGAATGAGCTGACTGAAATAAGTGCACACCTTGAATTTGAACTTTCCAGGCACATCACTGAAGTCAATCAGTTTTGTCAGGACACTCTTGCATAATAATCTCAATTATTAAATCCTTGCCCCTCCCTAACACACACCATGTGGATCCTTCCAGTATTTGAATCTTTCTAATTCAGTGTAACTGCAAAAATATCCGAGGAAGTGTGTGTTTAAATTTTATGCTTTAATTCATAGCATGCCACTGAAACCACATTTGTTATGCTTTATGCTGTTTAATCTTATGTCAAAATCTGTAAAATCTGTTCTTGCATGCTAAGGTAATTTAATTGAAATTAATCAATCGAGAAAATAAACATAATGTTATAAATGGTAAATAGCATAACTTTTCAGAAACAAACTGCATCTATACATTTATTCTAAAAATATGTGTGTGACATCATTATAAAAAAGAAAGATGATAAAATTGAACTTTACTGAAACTTTTTCCCATAATGATCTTTTTCTGAACTTACAGTGCCTGACAGCAGTCTTTCCAGGATCTGATCCCAGCAAAGTAAGCATCTTAGCTTTGATGATAAGCTTTGCCCCATGCCCAACATCATGTGTGAATACTCAGGCATGCTCAGTTCTGTGACAGAAAGGATCAAGTGTCCACGAACTAGATTCTTTCGTGATGGATACTTTTATACCTATGATTACTTTATGATTACTTTCATTTCTGACCAAAATTAATATTTTTGTATAAAGTAACTGTAGTAACACTTTCTTCATTAATCCTTTCATTTTCATCATAGGTCCTTTTGGAAATAAGCAAGGTGGGTTGATATGTGTGTGTGTGTGTGTGTGTGTGTGAGAGAGAGAGAGAGAGAGAGAGAGAGATAATGTCCAGATAAAAATAATGGGTTTCATTTCATTTATACTTGACAACAAATAGTTTTGGACTAAGACTAGGGAAGCCAATTATAACCCTTAGTCCAGTCAACAAGAATTGATTAAACACCAGTTGAATGGTACACACTATATTGGACAAATTAAAACATACTAAAGGGACTAGGAAGATGGCTTAGTCATTAAGGTGCTTGCCTTCAAAGCTTAATGACCCAGTTTGGACTCCCCAGAACCCATGTAAGCCAAATGCACATGGTGGTGCATGCATCTGGAGTTTATTTTCAGTGGTTAGAGGCCCTGGTATGCCCATTCTATCCCCCCCCTCTCTCTCTCCCCCCTCTCTCTTTCTCTCTCATAAATTCATAAATAAATAAATAAATAAATAAATAAATAAATAAATAAATAAATAAATAATATTTTTAAATACACTAAATGAGTAAAAAAAAAATGTGTTCTTGCTTTCCAGACCTTAACTCAGAGGGTAAGATACATGTTCAGTCATCAAACATTTCTGAATTTATTCTACTCTATGGAAGGAAAAAGAGCCCAAGTTTTAGTCTTCAACACGGGCCTAATTGAGAGTTAATGAGAACTGTATAATGAGCAAAAGTCAAGAATATCACTGGGAAATCCCAAACTGCTTTCTACTTAAACCTCAGGAAAGAAGTCTGGTGAGATGATAGAAGGACATAGGTGGCAAAAAGACAGCTTGAGAATTTCACAGACAGTATGCATTAGAGTATTCACTAGTGATAGAAGAATTGAAAATAAGGATTCAAAAGATTCCAGAATGAGTTACTCGCTATTGTTAAACTAATCTGATCTATTTGTTCTTATTAACAAAGTACTTTGAGTGATATAAAATGATGTGGGAATTAATTAATGGTCATCCAGGATGAAGAGTTGTCCTTTCATGGTTTGTGACATTAATTGTAGCTAAGAAAGTTTGTGATTGAAAGTACACCGAGGATACTACAACAAGAAAGTTTGTGAGGGCTGGAGAGATGGATTAGTGGTTAAGGCACCTGCCTCCTAAGCCTAAGAACACTGGTTCCAATCTTCAGAGGTTCCAATCTCCAGGTCCCACGTTTAGCCAGATGCAAAGTGACGCAAGGGCGCAATGCCGCACTTGACCACAAGGGGGCGCATGCATCTGGATTTCGTTCACAGCAGCTGAGAAGCTGCTGGCACACCCATCTCTATCTGTCTTCCTCTCCCTCTGTCTCTGTCTCTCTCTGTGTCTCTCTCCAAAAAAAAAAAAAAAAGTTTGTGATTGAAAGTACTCCGTGGATACTACAACAAGAAAGTTTGTGGCAGAAAGTGCTCTGAGCATACTACAACAAGAAAGTTTGCGATCAGAAGTACTCCGAGGATAGTACAACAAGAACAAGCTTGCTCCTCTCCTCCACCATGCTCTCTAAGGTCATCCTGTGCAATGAGGTACAGCATTCCTTGCCCACACGTAGCTATTGAACAGTGATGATGTGATTAATGCAAATTGAGTTGTGCTCTGAAGAAAATCCATACCAGGCTTTAAAAACTGGTAAACATGAATGTAACATTTATTTGACCAAGCTGCTGGAAGAAAATGGTCACCAGCAGCAGGAATAAGCAAGGGACCCTGCAGACTACACAATCAGCCAGTTAGTCAAGGAGTACTCACTTGTGCGATAGTAGCACACAGCCTCTGCAGGTTACCCACTATTACCTCATTGGACATGAGGCCCGCTCAGTAGGAAAGAACTCATACCTGGTATTGGAAACCAAGTCAGAGTCCTATGGTCAGGAAAGTCATACTTGATTTGCCTCCTTATTTTAACATTGGCAAGGAAAATGGTTACAGAACTAATAAAGGCTAAATAACAAGTGAGCAAGTATGACAGCCTCTCAAAATGGTTCACTCAGTAAGATGCCACCCATGAGAGTTTAGAAATCACAAGTGTGAGGCATGATGGGGATCAAGCAATTCCAGCTAGTATTTACATTTGCTATCACAAATTTGTGGCCGACACTACCCACAGCTATCACCCAATGTTCAGAGCGTTAGATAGGCAAAATATGTAGAGGGTAGAATGAGCTGTAGTAATTCAAGCAGCTCTAGATAATGGATCAAACCAAACACAGCAAGACTGTAAAGAATACTCATAGAACAGGAAGGTAGCAGTCATTATCATATCTAATCTGTGTTTTGAAGAACCCCAGAGGGGAAGGAGGGCATACACATAGGATCCAAGAAAGCCATGCAGAAATCTAGCCTCACATTTAGAAAAACAGTGATCATTTTTATGACTATAAGAGCCACACCAGTCCCAGAAAGTTAGCTCTTTCATTAGGACCTTGTAGATCTACTGAATTATTCAGACTCTATCTGAGAGTGAGCCACAGATCCTCGACCACCTACTGCTCTAATTATATTCTCTACTGTGAAATGTAGTCTAGGGACTGAAAGACTTACCTACAGGTAGAATCAGGCTGCATTTCTGCTCAGGCAGAGACAGGAGAAGAAGGCAGATGGGGCCAGTGACTCTCTCTTTATAAACTGGAGAGATTGAGTAAAGGAAAAGTGAAGGGAGAGCTAATCAAAGTTTAAGAGGATATAAATAAGTCTTATGGAAACCTACTTTTCTAGACAATGGAACACTCAAAAGCCATAGATTGTTACTAGAAAATTTTCAGTGCCAGGGAAGGGATACCTTCCAGTGAGTTGTTGGCCGGGGAGGTAATAGATGCCCCCAAAACATTACAGGTCCTTGCCGAGGCCCTTGGTTTCCCACCAGGAATAGATGGTAAGACACTATTGCTGAAGACTCCATATACTTGGGTGGCAAGGTCACTGAAAAAATCCTGCTGGAGCTGAGCTGAAAGCCTTCTCAATGTGGACCAGCTGACAGAAAGTTGGACAAAGCTACACTGCATGCAGTTCAATGGGAAAGAGAAATCACCAGTGAAGATACTCAACAGTGGACACTGCAAGCTTTAATTTGGCCAGCCAGGCCAAATGAGCCAACAGGTGCAATAGTGGCATGTCTGTTATGGGGAAAACCAACAGCTCTCTAATTAGACTGGATGCCTGCTCCAAGGGAGGGAATACATTCATGATACTGAAAACCTACAACAGGGGTAGTCATGAGCCCTAGGGGTGTAATGTCTGTTAGTGTCTGGCTAAATGTATATACTATGCTCACCAAACTGCCCAGTAAGCACTTCTCTTAATGTCCACACCCATATATTAATGCTACTCACACTTTTGGTTAGAGAACCTTCTCTTTTCAGATGGTGGCAACCTTGGGATGACTCAGAAGGCACCATGGTGCTGAGAAGAAGGGACAGAGGAGTGCTCAGCACTGAAACATCTCAAACCCACCTTCCAAGGCTTAGGGTCCATTGCAGAAGAGAATGCAAGAGCCAAAGGAAGAGGAGGACTCTTTACAACGTGCTCCTCCAGACACAAAATGCCCTGGATATCCATGACCTCACAGTGCCTGACACTACCATCACAAGACCATCATAATAGGAGGAAAAGATCATGACATCAAACTGAAAAGAGAGACTAATTGAGAGGGGGAGGGGATATTATGGAGAATGAAGTTTCAAAGGGGAAAGTGGGGGGAGGGAGGGAAGTACCATGGGATATTGTCTACAATTAAAGAAGTTGTCAAGAAAAAATAAAATAAAAATAAACTGGAGAGCCGGGCGTGGTGGCGCACGCCTTTAATCCCAACACTCGGGAGGCAGAGGTAGGAGGATCACCATGAGTTCAAGGCCACCCTGAGACTACATAGTTAATTCCAGGTCAGCCTGGGTCAGAGTGAGACCCTACCTCAAAAAACAAAAAATAAAAAATAAATAAATAAATAAATAAAATAAAATAAAAAATAAACTGGAGAGAACATTTTGGTGCCTATATAACTCTTATTCCAAAATTAATATTTCCAAACTATTAAATATCAAAATGCAATCTCATCATTTTCTTCAATTCTGTGAATATAAAGGCCATCTGCTTCCTGTTAATTCTTACTCATGACCATAAAGTACTTGTAATATTATTTGATGATATGATTGTATATATCTAAACACTGGTACAATCTTAAGGTGGAAAGGAGACATGTAGAGCAGGAGAGTGCTATGAGATGCCACGAACATCTGTGGTGACTACAGATAGAAGACAAAAAGTATACGAAATAGAAAACAGTCGTCTCAGGGACAGTGACAGAGAGGAGAGAGGACACAGAAAGAATATGGCCATATGAAAATCAGGGGCACATAGTCAACTGGAAGACAAGAGAGGAATATTCAAAATCAGCTAAACCGCTAGAATGCCTGGAAAGTCTACTTCGAAGACTTCTAAGAATGTTGTTCACAACGGACAGCTTTTTTTTCTCCCTCAGAAAATCAAAATTAATAAAGCTTTTAAAGGAAAAGTTGTACACAATTTGCCATAATTTTCAAAATGGGAGAAAGTCTTAGGATCCTATTAAAGATAGAGGCTTTTAAAATGAGCCCATATCCTACCAAGTCATCAGTTCAAACAAAAGCAGCCAAAAATCAAATACAGAACCAAGTGCTAAATGTCACAAACCACATACAAATCATAGGAAACTGGTTACTGTGCTAATCAAGGTGAAGGACACAGAAGAAAATTACCCAGCGTACACATTATGATACTGTTTAAAGGAGATTCTGGTCAGGCTTAAAACTCCAGAAGTTTCTCCTGTGAGTAGGCCAGCAATGAAAAGGCCAAGACTCTCACTTCCTTCTTAGTCCAATAGAACCTCCAAAGGAGGTTCTTCTGACATGGGGAAGAGAGGGTAAATTTCACAGAGAAGAAAATCAAAACATTTCTAATCTAACTGTTGTACGGCTTGTATTCATGAGCTTGTGAAATTTAGAAACAGCCTAATAAAAATTCCAAGACAACCGAGTTGACACAATTTGACAAGAGCATAAATTCATATTGAGTGGCTTTTCCAGTTCTTGCTACTAATACCAACAAAAATAAAATATAGATTTCTCCCAGCATTCAGAAATAATGTATTTCCTACTTAGTTCCTAGGAAGGAAAAAAAAAAAAAAACTTTTAAAACCAAAAAAAAAAACCTCAGAATATGTGACAATCTGTCAGCAAATTAAAATAAGCTACAGTATCAGTGACAACGCATGTACAGAACTCACGGGATCTATGCATTAATCATCATGTTCAAAGGCCTTGCTAAACAGGTCAAATTAAGCTTTGGCTAATTAGTGCCAAAGGCAGAAATAGGGTCAACAATGACTCCTAATTTGTGTGCAATCTGAAACTGCCTGATAATTGTATTTAGAGTGGACCTTTGTGCTTAGAATTGACCATATTGTGAGAATGCAAGCCTCCTGTTAACTTTCTATGTATTTTCTTATAAAATATGTGGCTCATATGGGTGTGGTATGTTGAAGCACTCATAAGTAGGGCTGGTGATTTTGTTGCAAGGTAGTCAATCTCACAACGATTCTGCTAGTCTTGATAATACAGGACCCTCATCTGGAAGTACAACCTGATGGGAAAGTTATGGGAGACAAAAGTAATAGAGACATGCTCTTTTGATTTGGAATGAGATCAAGGTATTTATCATAGTTTGCAAATGTGTGTCGTTTCCCAAAAGTTCATGTGCTGGAAGCTTGGTATCTAGTGTAGACGTATTGAGGTGATATAAACTAAAACTTGTGGGGTCTAACAATTATATCACAGGGAACTCCAAAATCATGTATGGACTAGTGCTGTCTTAATTAGAGTAGGTCAGGTTTGATGGAAGTGAGTTAATTCTTGGGAGAGGATTGCTAAGAAAAAAGTAAATCTAGCCCTGTCCTGCTCTAGTTTCCTTTGTCTCTGTCACCGTCAGCCTCATGCTGGGAATGGAATTTACTGAAGCTTACAGATAGAAGGGAAGTTCCATAATGGCAGAAGAAGCTGGCCCACCTTCCCAGGTCCAGGCAGAGAGAAAAGCCAATAGCCACTGCCACCAACACAAGCAAGGACAGGTAAGGAACAAAGCCCCATCTTGCAGAACCTTGTATATCTTTGGCTGGAATTCGGATCCTCCCCCAGTAATGCCACCTCCAGCCAAGTTATAAGCTTGAATTAAACTCCTGAATCTACTGGTGGGACATCCATTCAAGCGATCACACTCACATATGTGCCCTTCTGCAGGCAGAGTCAATTTTGTTTCTGCCTTTCTGTTATGTTAGCAAGATGGCAGAAGCTTGCAGTTTGGAACTTCCACCCACTGAAATCCTGAACCCAAGAAGCATCTTTATATAGTAACCAACAGCAGGCATTTTGTTATAGCAGCACAGAACTGACTTCCACAGTACTCCTCCATGGGAACACAGTGTACTACTTACCCTGAACTATTATTAGGATGTATTATAATTGTCAACTTAGTTCTCCGTATCTACCAGAAAAGTACACTTTAAAAGGTGGGTATAAGGCAGAGGTAGAAGGATCGCCGTGAGTTTGAGGCCACCCTGAGACTATGTAGTAAATTCCAGGTCAGTCTGAGCTACAATGAGAACCTACCTTGAAAAACCAAAAAAAAAAAAAAAAAAAAAAGTGGATATAATTTAAAAGTTTTAATGTGTAAGCAAATGTGCAGACTTCTGTGCATACTTCACCTGGTGTCTGTTTTCAGTGTTAACCTTGTAAAGTTATATCAAAACAACTAAGACTGGTACAACCCACCAGCATACTCAGATTTCACTACTTATGTGGGCACCTATTTGTGTTTATGTATGTGCATAGACCACTATGTAATTTTATCACATATAGAGCTTTGAGAGACAACTGTCCCAAGTCAAATACTTAGCTGGTTCAAAATACCTAGAACTGGTCTCCTTAGACTCACTTCATTCCCATCTTCCGTTCTTATAGTCTTAGTGAAAGGCACATTTTCTGGACACTCCCATTGTGGGCTTAAAGATGAGTTTACATGGTAAATCCACTCCAGCATTCCAAGTTCTCTGAGTCTTTTAATCCCTTCATCAACATTAAGCCAAGGGATATCAGGCAGCTCGAGCTCATTCACAGCAGGCCATCTTTAGGTCCATACTTCAGCCAGCCAGTCAAATAAACTCTTGGCACCTCTTCCAACTGCATGAGCTGCAGTATTAAATCTAAAATCTCTGCTCAGTGGGCCCATTTCAATAAATTCAGCCTGATCTAATCTTATATTCCTTCCGCCATCATCCACACCCTTAAAATCCATTCCCACACATATTCCTCATGCTTCTGCCTGTACAAGTTAGAAAGCTCCTGAAGTTCTTTAGGGGTGTATCTCACTTCCTCTTGAGTCAAGCTTTCTAACTCCCCTTTAGGGGCATGCTTAGCCTTACGCCTTGTTATAGGCCTAGAGGCAAAGATGGGTGGGTTCTGAGAAGCATCAGCATCTCCTGCAGGGAGGGTCATTGTTGCTTCCTCAGACAAAGAAGGAGTGATTCTCTCAGGCAAGTGTGGAGAGGGCAATACTTTAGGGTGTGGGGGTGGGGGTGCAACCTCAGCTAAAGGAAGGGAAGCCACATTCTCATGCAAAACAACTTCTTCGGAATCTGAGTTCAAAGTCCCCAGATTCTTCAGGATCTTCCTACACATCCCCATCCCAAGTCATGGGATCCCGCTCTTTTCCAATCAGTGCCCTTACTTTAACTTCTGATAGCATGTGAGGCTGGGAATTGAGCTTACGCTGCAAGTTAGCCAATCTTACAATGAGAGCTTGAGTTTGGTTTTCTGCAATTCGAGCCCTGTTTTGACTAGAGAGGAGCTTCTCCTCCAGGGCACACTTAGAAGCCTTCAGATCATGTATATGGGTCTTAAGCTTGGAAATTTCCTTTTTGTGCTTCTGCTTTTCTCCCAACAGTTTATCTAGAGATGCCAGAAGAAACCATCCAGCATCATCATTCATCTTACTTTTCCACAAATATTCAAAAGTTCTAGATACAGAGTCACTAAATTCCCTGCTCTTCACAAGATATGACTCAGAATCACCAAATACATCTATCTCATGGAGTTCGTTAAATAGTGCACACCATGGATTATTAGTGCCCTCCTTATTACCACTTAAAGTGTTCTCCTTATTACCAGCAGAGCCTTTAGTGGCACTGAAGTTGGAGAACCAACTCCACAGAGCACCAAGCCTACTAGGGAAATCCATCCTGACAATTCTGTTTCTTTAGAATCACTCCTGGTACCACAATCTGTATTAGTCAGGGTTCTCTAGAGGAACAAAACGGATAGAATGAATTGTATTAAAAGGGAATTTATTGGATTGGCTTACAACAGTCCAGCAATAGCAGGTTGCAGGCCCGAGAGTCAAGGAACCCAGGAGCTGCTCAGTCCATGAGGCTGGATGACTCAGCAGTCCCGATCCAGCACTGAAGGCCTGAAGGTGTCCTGGAGAGATGCTGCTCTTCAGTCCACACTGGAACCAAGCAGCAAGCACCAAGCAGAGAACAGCAAGCAGCACTGGCAGCCAGGTGGGAGGAGAGAGAGAGAGACCTTTCTTCCCAGAGCTTCTTTTTTATCAACCAGCCCCCTCCTCCAAGAGGGACCGCCCACTCTGGGGGAAGGGCTCACCCTGGGGGAAGGATTCTTCCTAGAGGCAACCTCAGAGACACACTTATGAGGGATGTCTATGGATTCCTAAACAAATCAAGTTGACACAAACTTAACCATCACAACCACTACATAATTTTATCACATATATAGCTTTGAGAGACAAATGTCCCAAGTCAAACACTTAGCTGTTTCAAAATCCCTAGAACTGGCTTCCTTAGACTCACTTCATTCCCAACTTCCCCATCTTCTTTACCCTTGGCATTATGAATGTGCTCTCTATCTCTACAAGACAGAAATTGCACAGCCATCTTATTAATGGACTGATTCAGCAATATATCTTTTTAAGTTAGCTGTTTCTTGGCATAATTTCCTTTGCATTCATCCAAAGTGTTGCCCATGATAATAGTTCATTATTCTTTATTGCTGAGTAGTATTCCAAAGAATAGATGTGTCATATTAACCTACTGATCAAAATTTGAGTGTTTCCAGAGTTTAGCTATGACAAATAAAGTTGTGATGAACATTGGTATATATGTATGTGTGTGAAAATAAACTTGTAAGATTTTTAAGGATGTAGGTGATGTCTCATTATTCATTATGGTATTCTCAAAAATTTATTGAATATGTAGGAAATAATTAAAAATATCTATCCAAGTGGCTGGAGAGATGACATAGTGGTTAAGGTGCTTGCCTGTGAAGCATAGGTATCAAAGTTTGATTCCCAGTACCATGTAAGACAGGAGCACATGTTGGCACTTGTATCTGAAGTTTGTTTAAAGTGGCTTGACCCTGGCATGCCCATTCTCTCTCTCTCTCTCTCTGCCTCACTGTGTGTCTCTCAAATAAATAAATAAATAAATAAATAAAATATTTTTTTAAATATAACAGTCCAAAATTGCATAAATGAATCACAATTTCACTCATCTAATAGAAAAAACATCATTGGATGGAAGAAAAATACTAGCAAGGTACTAGAAGCTGCCCTGGCTGTTTAGTTTTAAAACTCAACTTAAAAAAAAAGAAGAAATAAAATACTAAAAGGGGGACTAGAGAAATGGTTTAGCAGTTAAGGTGCTTGCCTGAAAATCGTAAGGACCCAGGTTTGATTCCCTGGTGCCCATATAAAGCCAGATGCACAAGGTGGTGCATGTGTTTGTTGTTTGTGGTGCTTGGAGCCCTGATGTGCCCATTCCCCAGCCCCACTTTCATAAATAAATAAATAAAATATTTTTTTAGCCTACAACTTTGAAGGCTGAGGACATAGTTCAATGGTAAGCCATTTGCAAATGTTTTAAATTTTTTCTAGAATGTTAAGATTAATATTAAGATGTTACTTAGATTAATGAAATATACCTAAAGTTTCTAGAAATGACTAGAGAGATGTCCTATTATAGTCAGGATGGACTGGCTATATAGGGTGAACCTTCTTTTCTAAACAAAAAAAGAAGAGGAGGAGAAAAAAAAACTTGACAAATGCTTGAAGCAATGTCTTACAGGGGATGGGATGTCACCCATGAAAGACATTGATCCCCAATATTTGAAAACTCCAGGAGGTAAATCGCATGTAAAATGCATGACTGAATGCAACTGCACAGAAAATGAACCCCTCATATTTGAAAATATTCTTTCTTAAAAATACATCTTTTAAAAATATATTTAATTTTTATTTATTTACTTGACAGAGAGAGAGAAAGAGAATGGTATGCCAGGGCCTCCAACTACTGCAAACAAACTCCAGATGCATGTGCCACCATGCATCTGGCTTATGTGGGTCCTTAGGGAATTGAACCTGGGACTTTGGCTGTGCAGCCAAGTACCTTAACCACTAAGCCATCTCTCCAGCCCTGAAGATATTCTTAAGAGTTGAGAAGAATGCTGTTCTGGAGCTACAAGGCTGGAGAAACATTTGAAAGGATTATAGAAAGAATAGTGTCCAGCATGTTTACAGAGCTAGAAATAAAGAGACTTTTTATCCCCCTCAATCTGATTGGAAATTGTCCTCATTTACATTGTTGTTAGGTAGAATAATGGAAGATAATTTACTCTAGATTAAACACTGTTCTGGTCCATCTAACATTTTAATCTCTAAAACTTAAAAGATAAAAAAGCAAAAGGGATCTAACTATAATTAGCTGTTGACATAATCACACCATAGGAACAATTCCTGCTGATTTTCAACCATGGTAATATACATATATTAGCCCAGTGGGAGTGGGTTCTATACTCGAAGCGTACACAAGAGAAGTCTATCTCTACTCACACACAGTCAGAGTCTACTCCGAGCTCATGGCAAAGGACTGTACCGCAAAGCAAGTAAGTGTAGAGATGTCATTAAGAAGTGACACTGGCAGTTTACATGGAAAGTTATACACATAGATGATACATATGATTGAACTAAAACCTGTTGAGCTACATATGGGTTAAGTTTAAAGATTAATGAAGTTTTTCATGTTTTATCTGGAAACAAATTAAAGAAGGGGGTTGGAGAGATGGCTTAGCTGTCAAGGCATTTGCTTGCAAAGCCAAAGGATCCCAGTTCGACTCTCCAGGACCCACGTAAGCCAGATGCACAAAGGGGCACGTGCATCTGGAGTTTATTTGCAGTGGCTGGCGGCCATGGTGTGCCCATTATCTCTCTCTCTCTTTTTCAAATAAATAAATGGAGATAAATTTTTTTTAATTAAGAAAGTAAATTAAAGAAGATCTTGGGGTATGGCTCAGTAATACTTTGCTTTCCTGATAGCTGTGAGAACCTATGCCAAACCTGAACACTGAAAAACAAAAAAGTTTTTAAAGAACCCATATTCTAGCTCTTTCCTTGGACAACACCATGCCAGTCACAATGAACTCCCCCAATTTAGAGTGGAGGCTTTTTTTTTTTTCTTTCAAGAATTAGTGGTTTTTACAGCTCCATTGTAAGACAAGCAGTTAGAATTTCTTTCTTTTTAAATTTTTTAAAAGGTTTTATTTTTATTTACATATTTATTAAAGACAGAGAGAGGGAAAGAGAGAATGGGCATACCCAGGCCTCTAGCCACTTCAGATTTAACTCCAGACACATGGGCTACCATGTGCATCGGGTTTACATGAGACCTGGAGAATCGAACCAGGGTGCTTAGGTACAGGCAAGTGACTTATCTGCTAAACTATCTCCCCATCCCTAGAATTTCTTGTATTACTTCATGATTCCAGGTGTGGAAAAGAAATGCTCAAGATAATCATATTAAAATACATCACATCAGTTCTCACGGAGGCTCACAAAAGCTTGATGTTCTTTCCCACCACGTATGAACCAGTTTAAATAGACTGAGAACCAAAGATGTGACAATTGGGAAAACCCAGTGCCAATGCATGGAACGCAATGTTGACATGTTCAGAATGGCATCTATAAGAACAGTGCTCACCTTTGGAGGAAGCTAAGTAACTGTGCATTCTGCTGGGAACTGATTAATGAAGGGAATAAATTAGGTTTTCATCTTGATGGTTTTATATAACTTGAAACTCAAAGTAAAAATCTTGTTTATCTTTATGGAAACATTCCTGCTAATGAATGAAGCAAAAATAAAATTATATCAGCATTTTGCATACTATGGACTAAATGAATGTAAGCAATGAACATCACCACCTTCTAATCCCACAAAAAGAGTAAGTATGTTATGTGCATGTAGGAAAATGCCACAATGAAACTAATTATTTTATATAATTAACATATTCTAATGAAAAACTGCAAAAAAGGAAGCAGTATCTTGAATTTGATTAAGTTTTTAGACTCTTAATTACCAATTAAAAGGTGAGACAGAAGATAAAGTGCCTATCCAAGAACTTCACAGGAATACAGACTACAGAACAACCCACAGCCCCAAACAAATTCAGCAATAAGGAAAAAGAAGTACAAGCAGTTTGAAAGGGAAGAGGCCATGGTCAATCGTGGTATATAGGCCTTTCTTGACTTATACTTAAAGCACTAGAAAGGATAAAAATTTAATTTACAAGATAAATGAAACAGTTCTAACATGGATTTTGCATACCTGAGGATAATAAGGAAATACTGACTTTTTGGATGTGAGACATTTTTTTATTTTTTTTAAAATATTTTATAGTCTTTTATTTATTTGAGAGAGAGAGAGAGAAGAGAAAAGAGGGTGCACCAGGGCCTCCAGCCACTGCAAATGAACTCAGGTGCATGTGCCATCTTGTGCATCTGGCTTACGTGGGTTCTGAGAATCAAATTGGGGTTCTTTGGCTTTGCAGGCAGATGCCTTAACAGCTAAGCCATCTTCTCTAGCCCTAGATGTGATAAACCTTTTAAATAAAGTTCATTTTTTGCAGTTAAATAAGAAAACAAGTTGTTAAAAAAAAAAAAAAAAAAAGAAGGGGCTGGGGAGATGTTTTAGTGGTTAAGGTGCTTGTCTACAAAGCAAAAGACCCAGGTTCAATTCTCCAGGACCAATATAAGCCAGATGTAAATTTTTTTAATTAAGAAAGTAAATTAAAGAAGATCTTGGGGTATGGCTCAGTAATACTTTGCTTTCCTGATAGCTGTGAGAACCTATGCCAAACCTGAACACTGAAAAACAAAAAAGTTTTTAAAGAACCCATATTCTAGCTCTTTCCTTGGACAACACCATGCCAGTCACAATGAACTCCCCCAATTTAGAGTGGAGGCTTTTTTTTTTTTCTTTCAAGAATTAGTGGTTTTTACAGCTCCATTGTAAGACAAGCAGTTAGAATTTCTTTCTTTTTAAATTTTTTAAAAGGTTTTATTTTTATTTACATATTTATTAAAGACAGAGAGAGGGAAAGAGAGAATGGGCATACCCAGGCCTCTAGCCACTTCAGACGAACTCCAGACACATGGGCTACCATGTGCATCGGGTTTACATGAGACCTGGAGAATCGAACCAGGGTGCTTAGGCTTCACAGGCAAGTGACTTATCTGCTAAACTATCTCCCCATCCCTAGAATTTCTTGTATTACTTCATGATTCCAGGTGTGGAAAAGAAATGCTCAAGATAATCATATTAAAATACAACACATCAGTTCTCACGGAGGCTCACAAAAGCTTGATGTTCTTTCCCACCACGTATGAACCAGTTTAAATAGACTGAGAACCAAAGATGTGACAATTGGGTACCCAGTGCCAATGCATGGAACGCAATGTTGACATGTTCAGAATGGCATCTAGAAGAACAGTGCTCACCTTTGGAGGAAGCTAAGTAACTGCATTCTGCTGGGAACTGATTAATGAAGGGAATAAATTAGGCTTTCATTTTGATGGTTTTATATAACTTGAAACTCAAAGTAAAAATCTTGTTTATCTTTATGGAAACATTCCTGCTAATGAATGAAGCAAAAATAAAATTATATCAGCATTTTGCATACTATGGACTAAACGAATGTAAGCAATGAACATCACCACCTTCTAATCCCACAAAAAGAGTAAGTATGTTATGTGCATGTAGGAAAATATCACAATGAAACTAATTATTTTATATAATTAACATATTCTAATGAAAAACTCCAAAAAAGGAAGCAGTATCTTGAATTTGATTAAGTTTTTAGACTCTTAATTACCAATTAAAAGGTGAGACAGAAGATAAAGGCGCCTATCCAAGAACTTCACAGGAATGCAGACTACAGAACAACCCACAGCCCCAAACAAATTCAGCAATAAGGAAAAAGAAGTACAAGCAGTTTGAAAGGGAAGAGGCCATGGTCAATCGTGGTATATAGGCCTTTCTTGACTTATACTTAAAGCACTAGAAAGGATAAAAATTTAATTTACAAGATAAATGAAACAGTTCTAACATGGATTTTGCATACCTGAGGATAATAAGGAAATACTGACTTTTGGATGTGAGACATTTTTTTATTTATTTTTTTAAAATATTTTATTGTCTTTTATTTATTTGAGAGAAAGAGAGAAACAGAGAATGGGTGCACCAGGGCCTCCAGCCACTGCAAATGAACTCCAGGTGCATGTGCCATCTTGTGCATCTGGCTTACGTGGGTTCTGGAGAATCAAATTGGGGTTCTTTGGCTTTGCAGGCAGATGCCTTAACAGCTAAGCCATCTTCTCTAGCCCTAGATGTGATAAACCTTTTAAATAAAGTTCATTTTTTTGCTGTTAAATAAGAAAACAAGTGTTAATCTTAAAAAAAAAAAAAAAAAAAACTTCCGGGCTGGGGAGATGTTTTAGTGGTTAAGGTGCTTGTCTACAAAGCAAAAAGACCCAGGTTCAATTCCCCAGGACCAATATAAGCCAGATGAACAAGGTGGCACATGTGTCTGGAGTTCATTTTCAGTGGCCCTAGTGCACCCATTCTCTCTGTCTCTCTCTTTCTCTCTCTCAAATAAATAAATAAAAATAAAAATAAACTTCCTACTACATTATTAACATATGAATAGTGTCATATTTGAGAACAAATTTAAAATACTTTGAGGAGGGAGAGATGAAAAGTAGAAAAATGATGGAAACAAATTGCCTGTGATATAATAGCTGCTAATGTTTGACTGAAGGTCATTACTCCATTATCTCTACTCCTTAGTATGTTTAGGGATTTCATAGTAAAAGATAAACTTGCTGCTCTATAAATAAACTGAAATGACAATTAGGAAGTCAGAGGCCCTAAATCCTTGAATACATAAAAACAGTTTTCTCAGGAATGTAGATACCAGAGTATTTTGCAAAAATACTGAAACCTGGGCTGGAGAGATGGCTTAGCAGTTAAGGCGTTTGCCTGCAAAGCCAAAGGACCAGGGTTAGAGTCCCCAGGACCCACTTAAGCCAGATGCATAAGGGGGCACATTCATCTGGAGTTCATTTGCAGTGGCTGGAGGCCCTGGCATGCCCATTCTCTCTCTCTCTCTCTCTCTCTCTCTCTCTCTCCCTCTTTCTCCAACCTGGCCAGCCTTCATAGTGCTGGAAAACCCTATGAGAGCAGCTGGAGGAAAACGGTCACCAACAACATGAATAAGCAGGAGAGCTATGAAATCAACAAGCTGGACAAGAAGTGCACACTTGTGCAATAATGGCACATTTCTGTCAGTAACCAACTGTTCTCCGATTGGGCACGAGGCCAGCTCAGTGGGAGAGAACTCATATCTGGTACTGGAAACCAAGTCAGAATCCCATTGTCAGGAAACTCATAGACTCTAGAGAGAAGCCCATACTGCTCTCTGGAAGAGTGCACTTGCACACCAAAAACAAACAAGCAAAATGCTCAAATTTATATACCCATCTTTAACCCAAGCTGCTCTCACTCTTGTTTGGGTAATCTGCTTCATTTTACAGATGGCAGAGAAAACGGAGGAGAACCAAGATCCATCAACAAGACAAGAAGTTAGCCAACTGCCCACCATGAGATGTGTCACCTCTGCCACCTCTTCCGTGGCCCAGGAGAAATTACAGAAGCGAAAACCTGAACACTGCTCATACTGTTTGCCTGACAATCAGCCCCAGGTTGATGGTGACCAAACATGCTGATCAATCAAAACATATCAAGGCAGAAGTGCAGAGACTGGAGATAACACTAAATCAGACTGCCAACAGGCCTGTCACAGCTCAGGGAACATTGTAGAAGAGAGGCAGAAATATTGTAAGAGCCACAAAGTGGATAGGAGGCATGGTCCCTCACTATCCCACAGGGACTGCCTGAGGCCCTCATGACCCCACAGTGAAGACCATAACCCCACTGCGATGGACTCCAGGGTAACAAGAGCTGGGACGAGAGGATAAAAGAGAATAACCTGTTAAAATCAAATAAAATGAAAAATAATATTTTAAAAAACGTTTGGTCTACATGGGCTGGAGAGATGGCTTAGCAGTTAAGGCATTTGTCTGTAAACCTAAAAGAGCCCAGTTGGATTCCCCAGGATCCACATGAGCCAGATGCATAAGGGGGCTCATGCGTCTGGAGTTTGTTTGCAGTAGATGCTGGCATGCCCATTCTTTCTCTCTCTCTCCCTCTCTCAAATATATATATATATTTTATATATTATATTATATATATATATTTTTTATGTGTGTATGTGTATGTGTATGTATATGTATATGTATATATATGTATATATATATATGTTTTTTTAAAATTATTTTTATTATTTATTTTTGGAGAGAGACACAGAGAGAGAGAGACAGACAGACAGAGTTCGAGAGGGAGACAGATAGAGATGGGCGCGCCAGCAGTCTCTCAGCTGCTGTGAAAGAAATCCAGATGTGTGCACCCCCTTGTGGTCAAGTGCAGCATTGCACCCTTGCGTCACTTTGCATCTGGATAAACGTGGGACCTGGAGATTGGAACCGCTGGAGATTGGAACCAGCGTTCTTAGGCTTAGCAGGCAGGCGCCTTAACCGCTAAGCCATCTCTCCAGCCCTAAAGTTTTTTTACAAATGTGGCTGGTTGGAATCCTCTATAGTTGTTATAAATAAGGCAAGGTTAGGAGATGATATCTGCTATCCAACAGTTTCCTTGAAAATACTATCCAAATAATTGTATGATTCAATTCACTACTTTTTTTTCCTGTTTTTTTTTTTTTTTTTTTTTCCTGTTTTTTTTTTTTTTTTTTTTTTTGAGATAAGGTCTTGCTCCAGCCCAGGCTGATCTGGAATTCACTATGTAGTCTCAGGCTGGCCTCCAACTCACTGTGATTCTCCTATCTCTGTCTCTTGAGTGTTGGGATTAAAGGCGTGCCCCACAAAGACCTTCAGAGACAGAGAGTGAATGGGTACACCAGGGCCTCAAGCTGCTGCAAACAAACTCCAGATGCATGTACCACTTTGTGCATCTGCTTTCTGTGAGTTCTGGAAAATCAAACTCAGTGTTTGATTAGGCTTTGCTTGGGCTTTGCTGGCAAGCTTTCCACTGAGCCATCTCTCCTGCCCCAATTTGCTACTCTTAACTTTCCTGTTTTTTGTTCACAGCTCCATTTTCATTTCACACTTTTCAAATTTTACTTTTAATGAGAGGATAAAGACTGTGCGGAGAGTTTTGAAAATATTTTGAAGTTAAATCATTCACTAGAAATGCTTTATCCAGAATCTAGTTGTTTTACAGCTGGAGGGATATTCAGAGTGCCTTGCTCAAAAGTTTTACCAAGAGAAGTCTCTCTTCATGTGTGAATCCTGTCCATTTATGAGATATGACCAACTTCAACTAATGTAGTTTCTGAAAGGAAAAATGTTAAATCTCCCATCTTAAAACACATTTTTATAGCTTCTCATTCAATGTCCTATGAATAATAAGCACTCAAAATGAGTTGACCTTTTCTATTCTTTTTTTTTTTTTTTTTTTTAAATAAAGCACAGGAAAAATTTATTCAAAGCTGAAGAGAATGGAAGAAGACAACTCCTATACAAACAGAGGGATACCAAGCTGGTAAGCCCTTGACTAATTTATGAAGATCTGTATCACAGCTAAAGAGATGGCTTAGCAGTTAAGGTGTTTGCCTGCAAAGCCTAAGGACCCAGATTCAATTCCCCATACCCTCTTAAGCCAGATGCACAAGGTGGCACAAGCTTCTGTAGTTTCTTTGCTGTGGCTGGAGGCCCTGGCATGCCCATTCTCTATCTCTTTCTCTCTCTAATGAATAAATAAAATAATTTTTTAAAAATCTGTTCTCAATTTTCAGTATAAGTTAGCAACTACTATGCTATGTCCCCATATTACTACACATCTATATCATATATCCTAAAGTGTATGCTTATAGGCTGCTTGAAAAAGCCACGGAGGAGATTTAAACCCAGATGCAGACTTTGGAAGTGGAGTTGGCTACAGAGGGAAAGAAAAAGTTAGTGAGCATCTCTGTAGGTTGGTTACATATCTGAAATTATTTGCAAGGATTTATGGTACATATTGTAACTGAACTCAAATATTATTGTAGCTAGTACTTTTATTGTGTATCTCTTTGATGCACTAGTGCTCATAATGGATATTTTAAAGCTGTGACCCTAAAATTATAAAGCAATATTATAATGTCTTTCCATCAACAATATTAAAAACATTTATCTCTGGGAAAATTTTTTTAAAGAAATGACCATATGAATACTTAAGTAAACACAAAAAAATGTATGATAGATTACAAATAATTCAAAATTCTTTGCAAAAGGGTACTTGAGTTTCTGATGAAAGCAAAATACTACTGTGAAATTTAGTCAATCACGGGATAATATTTTTTACAACTCAACTAAATAAAATGGTGGAGCACACTTACTCCTGAGACATTATACAAGATAGATCGTACTTGACAGGCACAGAAGATACAGCTGACAATGATATTAGTCTATGCATATTTCAATCTCTCCACAATTTAAATAGTGTTAGACAAGAACTCTACTGCCTACTATTGCAGCCTTATGATATATGTGGACTCTATAATTGCAACTAATGAAGTTATGTTAAATGCAAACTTCAGCTTCTCTGTTACACTAGCCATATTTCAAATGCCCATAGCCACACATGGCTAGTGTTTACCATATTAAGAAATATAGTCATAGCATATTTGTATTGTAGCATAAATCTCTGCTGTGTCAGACCACATTAGGGAGACCACTCCTGCTGAATGAAAAATCTCAAGTGTGTGTATGTTTCTACAAATTAACTTTCCTTTTGGTACAGAAGCTTCAAATTATCAAACTTAAATGATGTTCATGGGAAAGGCAGTGCTGGCTTCCTTTGTCTTCCCAGTATGAGAATGAACCGGAAAAGATTGCTTTTTCTCCTGAAAGTTATGATATTAGCCAGTATTGCCTTCAATTACTGTTTTAATTATAAAGATTTGTGCCAACCCTTCTCTGCCTCAAACTCTCCTCAGCAATGGTTCAACCGCGACTAGCAAGCAATCCCTCTTTTTGGCCTCAACTACTTATAGCATAAAATAATAACTGCTTAGCATTTTCTTAAGTCTGGTTATCCTTATGCCTTTCCAAGAATCCAGCAACTTCCTTCGTCTATATCCCAATTACTTCTCTCTTAAGGCAGAAAGGTGAATTTTGTGAAATATAAAAAGAAATATAGAAAGAATGCAAGTTGGGTTGGAGGGGCAGGACAGATGGATTAGTGTTTCAGGCACTTGCCTACAAAGCCTAAGGACCCAGGTTTGACTCCCCAGAACCCACATAAGCCAGATGCACATGGTGGTGCATGAGTCCAGAGTTCATTTGCAGTGGCTAGAGGACCTGGCGAGTCCATTCTCTCTCTCTCTCTCTCTCTCTCTCTCTCTCCTCTCTAACAAATAAATAAATAAAAACAATTATAACAAAAAAGAATGCAAGTTGGTACTTGTACATGATAAATTAGAGTGTCCCTACAGTTACTGAACTGAACATGAAGAGCCTGGTCATGCCACGACAGATGCTCATGGAGAGAACCTGCTTAGAGAGATATGAACGCCACCAGTGAAACTTATGATGGAAATTCATACGAAAAACTCCTGAGGCACATGGCCTGACCAAATACATTTAAGTAATTTAAGCATTAAGAAGTTTATCTGTATTTAAACGATTAGATAAACTATATGAAAAGGGATTTTACAATTACTTGAGTGTTTCAGAATTTTGAGTATTTTCATGAAAAAGTACATAAACAATAATTTATAGTTATTTCATATGGAAAATAATTTGATTTCTCAAAACACATTGTAAATTTTTAAGAAAGAAAATATTTAGTAGAAATTTCCATGTCTTTTTCAAATATTTTATGAATGGATCTTTCTCCAGACTAACAATGTGTTCATGGTTTAGAAACTAAACTTTTAAGTTAGATTTCATAGCATAACTCCTCAAAACATATTAGTATCTTGACATTATCTACAGAGACATGAATTAATTGTGGGAGAGGATGGAAAAAGGAAGGAGGAAGGAAAGAAGGAAGGAAAGAAAGAAGGAAGGAAGGGAAAGGAAGGGAAGGGAAGGGAAGGGAAGGGAAAGGAGGGGAGGAGAAAGGAAAGGAAGGGAAAGGAGAGGGATGGAAGAGAAGAAAAGGGGAAATGGAGGAAGATACTAACATCCTAAGCCTGTCTGCAAATATAGTAAGAAATTAGTGATTCTACTTACTGTCAGTATGTTTTGCTAGGTTAAAAACATAACCTCATTTCTATTTACTAGTTCACTCCTCAAGTATGTCTGAAGCCAGTAAGTTGCTATCAACTTTTACCAATAAGATACTAAAACTTTTTTTCATTTTTAAATGTAGGTTTTTTTTTTTTTTTTTTTTTGGCTACACATAGATAACTACTCCTACCATGAGGCCTTTGAAATACGGTTTGTATGACACTAGCAGGTCTTAGAAAAGTTTGAAGCTCTCAATTCATTAAGACTTTGAGTAGCTGTTTTGTACATAAGAATGAGATCTGATGGAGAGGTTAGGACTAAATACATAATTTTATGAAATATGATGAAAACACAAGGGTTTTGTTATGATGCACATAACAATCAACAACCTGCTTCTTTTTAGCAAGCTCCTAAAAAGTACCTCCCGTATAATTATTAAATAAAAACACTTACTTATTCAGTACTCAGCTAGCTTTTAAACTCTGAATAAGAGAAGTACACAGTGAGAGAGGTACTTACATGGTTTCCTTGGAGACTGGATGATGCCATTCAGGTCTATGTTTTTATCTGAAAGTGGTGCCCTGCAGAGATGTGAGGCTTGGTGAGAGGCTGTTTATACATAGTAAGTAAATAGGAACCTTGTTTATTTTACAAAGCTTTTTTTTTAAAATATATTTTGACCCAGATTTCTTTTTTCTCATCACACCCAACCCTGGTAAACAGCAATAAGAGTGTAGAAAAGATACTTTAAACAACTCTTTGTAATTTTACTTAAGAAATCATAATTATTCAGGCAGTACTTTGGAATGTTCCTCTACAGGCAGTTCTCAAGAGTTTGACAATTATATTTATGTCAGATGAATTCATGCGTGCTGTTTGCCTCTGCTTTCCTTTGAAGAGATGTGTGCACTAACCATCAACACAGAAATTAATCTAAAACATCCACATAAATGATAAATGTTCTTACCTTAATCAATGAGAAGGGAATCCTCACTTTAACAAGCTCCTAAACACCAAGGATTTCCACAGACACGAGCTTCCATTTTAAATGCTAGTGGCATCCTAGAATCCCTGTAGTCTAGGAGCCATGAGCATCCACTTTTGACACTCAGTCTCTCAGAACAACACCGTTTCTAATTTGGGGAGCATGATTAATCCCCCCTATGTGATAGGTTTTAACCTTCTAATATTTCTTTGGATGGAAAAGAACAAATGAGCTAGAGCAAAGAATGGCAACGGATTTCAGTGCTTCCCACAATTTAATAACCTGAAGTGAAGTAAGTGTGTGCTATGTTTCCATTAAAAAGTTTCCAGCCACAATTAATTGAACAAAAACTTGTCTTGTTCCAAGATTATTCTTGGAAATGTAATTTTAAAGCCTGTGTGAAATGAGGAAACTTAACTTTTTATACCATATGAAAGCAATTTCATTTTTTTTTTTTTAGGAATGATTTTTGGATAGACTTCCGATTGGATATTTTCCATTGGAACTAAGCAGTGTATGGGCTTGGGATGGGGGCGGGGTGGGGGGAGGGAGTCTGTGTTCTTTTGCCAGCACTGACAAAGGTCTGGTTGTCAATGATACCTTTACAGCTAAATTTACTCCAGAGTGACATGAACAGGTGCACCTCGGCCTGCCAGACACTTGTGCAGAGGCATCACGCATCTCACCGCTTGACGACCAAGGGGGCAAAGCCTCGGTCCTCATAGAAAAGGAGAGGAGACAAACGCAGCCCAAACTGGGGGGTTTCTCTTCAAAGCCAGCTGGTCTGGCTTTATTCTACAGGAATTTTTTTTACCTGTCAGAGTTTGGACAACAAAGCCCTCAGCAGGTGCTGACGGGTACAACTTCCTGGAGAAGCAGAAAGGCACTGGTGAGTTTCAATTGCCAAAATATACTTTTTTAATCTTTTAAAAAAGTTGATTTTATTATCTTAGAGGAGGCACTGCTGAAGTCCCTCCGTTCACAAGGCTGAGCTGGCCACTGGAATCAGTGCCAACTAATTCAACTGTGGGTTTGCCGGCGACACAAAGTGGAGTTTTTACCATTTGACAGTCATATTTTAGGGTAAACATAATAAATTTTCAAGAATAACTTATATTTTTTCATATTGGTCTCCGATTACTGTCCTCAGTGTCAGAAGGATGAATGGTTACACATAATACATTAGGCTAAACAAATAACCTTTTAGTTTCATTTTAATCTAATTGTCATAATCTTTTCTGAATAAAATGCTATTGTTCAATAAATCATTAATATCAAATATCACATAGTACATGTTTTTTTTTCAAAATTCCATGTGCTGCTATTTTAAATGTGTGCATGTTATAGGAATATGATTACATAATGTGGAATTAACTTTATTTAATACCTGTTTAAAACATGTAAATGAACAGAATAATAATTATTAAAGTAGCAACATTTGATTACTATTTTACAGAGATTTTTTTTTTTTTTTAGTACAAAATCCTTAACATAGACAACCAAGGGAGTATTAAAGCAATTTTTTTTACGTCATTTATTTCTAAACTTAGAACATTTAAATATTTTGGTATTTTTATTTTGTGAATTCAAAAGTTGGGCAAAAATTTTTTCAGAGCAGGATTTTAATTAATGCGAAAGATGGAGAAATGAGACCACATGTTAGGACATATTTTTAAAAGCTGATTCTATTTCAGGGCCTCATTCTTTTAACTATGCTTCACAGCATTTCTCTACAAATTGTTGTATTATAGCAAATTGAAAACATTTATTTAAACAAGTAAGCAACTCAAAGCTAGAGACTATACATAGTAAACATATGAAACCATTTTAATAACCAAATTCCATATTCACAAGCAACATGGGCTAATGAATGTAAAACACACAACAGCATACATTGATCAAGAATGCTATAAATTATTATGCATTAAAATCAATTTTCTGGGCTGTGGGGGGTAGGATTGGTACTTAAGAAGAGAAAAGTGCCTACAAATATAAATTACTAAGATTATGAAGCAATTGTTTTATCCTGATGGTACCATAAATAATTTTCCAATCTACATGCTTAATACAGATTTGTAAAGTGGGAAACATACAAGATATGACTTTTTGTTAATGGTTGCCTTATCTAAAATAATTTTTAAATCAAATATTTGGACATGACAAAAATTTATATGTATACTCAATGTGCTTTCATTTCTTTTGAAAAATATGAAATACTTGTGGTTTAAAAAGTAGCAGATATCTATCCAATCTTTTCAAAATACAGTCTCAGCAACATTTTCATGAACTCATATTTTTAAAAAGTGAAAAACAAAATCTCCCTTTCATTATAAAATATAATATGTTGAATACTTTTCAGACCAACAAATAACATTTTAATTAAACACAAGTTGATACAAACTGCTATTTTCACACATGTTTTGCCATACTTCATTGTTGATTCTGACACTGTAGTAACAAAACTCACTGAATTATTTTTAACCTATCTTTATTAGTTTCTTAAAGAATTGAGTATGCATTCCATGCAAGTTGATAATTGTTCTATGTCAAATACCATACTCTTAAAGAATCAGTACACTTGTTTTTTAACATGATAACTATTTACTGCAAAGCTTAGCAACGTAGGTCAACTTCAGAATTCTCCTTGAAAAGTTTTCATGTACATTGCTATTGGCTATATTATCACTTTATTTGTTATGAAGAAACATGAAGTAGAAGCAATCAAAAAGCATCTGCCAAAGTGTTTTCTATGATTTTTGTCATTTTTAAAGGGTAAAAGAACCTATTCAAAAATGTGTTAAATAGAGCTCATGTAACCAAAACAAGTAAAATCTCTCATTTTAACTGTTCCATGAGTTATAGATAAAAATTCAACATTGTTTTTATTTAATAATTAGAAGCCATAAATCCTTGATCAGCATGCAGCTATATGTTTGTTCTTTCTACTAAATCTTTGACAATGTGTCACAAAAAGACTTATGTCAACTTTCTCAGTGTATCAGAAAGGGTTGTTTAAAGAATCTTAGGAAGAAATTTTGAATTGAATTGAAAGTAACTCAAGCCTGCATCACAGTGATAATTTCATAATGCATGAGTTTTAAACATTATTGGCAATACAGCCTTACACCCTAAAGTTAATTTATTTTCGGTGTAGGGAAATTAATCATACTGCTGCATTGGAAAGTCATTTGAAGATCTTATGTTTCCTTTCAATATTCATATCAAAACTGTTCATTCTTCTAGCAATTAGAAATGATCAATAAGTTGTTGAGTCTCAGTACGGCATGGTTTCCATGTAAAACGGTTTGCTTGTGGGTATTTAAAGAAACAAAATCATTTTGGCAGTTTCTGTGTATCTCCTCATTGACCAGACACTTGACAGACAGCTGTCAACTGTTCCTGGGCCAAATGTAACTTAGTAAAGATAAAAATTACATATTACTCATCCCTGTTGATAACACCTGGTGCCAGTAAGCTTGCACAGAGGGTTACCAAGACTGAAGGAAGTGAAGGGAAAATCATATCTTCTGCCTAGAAGTTCTCCTTTGTCATTAACCTATTTCCCCTTCCTTTCTCATTTGTTTCACCCATCCATACACAGTTTGCACACACAGAAGAGTTCATTCCTTTACAGGAGCTTTCAGAGTTGTGTAATGCATTATGTCCATGAAGATACCGAGTGTCCAGGTAGTGGTGCAGGCATAGACCCTTGGACTGTATTGACTTTGGGGCTCGTGAAATCTTTACAAGTCATAGGAGGAGGCCATGAAGCTGAACTTCTCATTTTAAAGAAATGACGCTGAAGAATGAAAAGGAAACTAACCCAACACCTCTCATGGGACAACACAGATGTAGACTTGGGCTTATAGCTCAACATAAGTCAATAGTTTTTTCTTTAGCTTTTCTCTAACTTTAAATGTGAACAAACAACCAGGTTAAAAGAATCACATGGAAAATTGGCGTGAGTTGCATCACTTCCAAACACTTTTCAGTCACCATTAAATACCTAATTCCATAGTATCTATTCATATTAGGAAATATAATTTTTTAAAATCAACAGTTTACACACAATGTAACCCATTACAAGCTTTTTTAGAGTCTTTTTACCATTTAAATGGATTTAACAACTGGGAACATTTACAGAAGTGTATAAAATATCAGAAAATTTAAAATAATAATATAATTAGTTAGAAGACAAATATAGAACTCAAATGAACATAAAAATATAAAAACTTGGGATATGATGAAAAATATTGAGTATTCTGAAACTAAGTATATCTATGGCACACACGTGTAGAATATACTGAACTGTTCACATAACTGACTCACCCACTAAGTGACTAACTTGTTTTGTGTGTGAGTGTGTGTGTGTGTGTTTTAACAAACCTCACTGGAACCCAAAGGCTCATCTACATGTGTATCCTAAAAAGTTCATAAATCCTACTATTCAGCAATCCTATATTAATAGAAGTGCATGAAATTAAGTAAAATTGCTAAGGTAAAACTGCCATATTCTGATTCTCAAAGAATTTATTTTAACCCTGGAATCCTGGACTTCAGAGCAGTATTTTCCTGTGAGAAATGGAGCTTCAATGCTGAGACATGCAAATTACTAAGACAAAAACAGGGGAGGAAGCTTCAAATATTGATATGGAATATGAAAGGAAATTGGGTCCAGTGTTTCCTTCCAAGTACTGGTCTATGATTAAAAACACCATTTAACAACTAAATTATATATCTAAATTTACAAATGTATTTGCTTATTCCATTGCATTAGTCCAAATCAATGTGAGACATTAATCAGGAACCCATTTAACAATATGCAGTAAAAGCATGAAAATCAATTGCAAGCAAAATAATCAGTTACAATTAATAGCCAGTTCTAACTTTTGTGAAAAACAAGGGTGTCAAAGAAAAGTATACAAAACTATGATGTGTTAAAGTAGGCTCAGTCATTCCCCTGGATCCCAGGGGGAGAGTAAGTTGTGTCTTGTCCTCTTTTAAAGGATAACAAATATTTCAGCTGATGTTTATTACCAAAAGAACTCCAAAGCAAAGCAGAAAGATCTAAATCTTTGGCTCTTTTTCATTGCTAAGTAATTTTTGACTCAAGTCATTTAATCTGAATAGATGGGGGTTTTTTGCTTAATAGTATATAAACCATAAGAAGGAAAATTATATTTATCCAGTGAAGAATATTTTATCTGCTGTGTGTGAGGATGTCCCAGAAAGAATCTGGACAACTATTGTGGGTTCCAGTTTATAATAGCATGTCCACTTTTTCTCAATTACTATAAGTAGCCCATCATGTTGGGATACCAAATATATATTTGGAAATATATAATGCACATTTCATATGTGTAGTTTTATGAAATGGAAGAAAAAATAAGTTAAAAATATTTATCACGCATAACTATTACAAGCCAATGTGAGAATTCTTCAATTTAAAAAGCAAAAACATGTTGCGGTAAGAAACAGGAGCATTAAAGTGATCTGACTGTGAAGTATGAGGAAAACCTGGACTCATGAAGGTTAATGACAGAAGTCAGGTATTGGGGGAGCTTGCAGGGTTGGGACTATGGACTAGCCTATTGTTGGAGGTGATAATGTTGTGAAGGCTCTTTAGGATTGCTGAGAACTCTCGTCTAGAGGTAGTTTCCAAGGTCACCAGCAACATTTGTAGTTCTTGAAGTTCTCTTTCCTGATGCTCCATATTACTAAAGCAACTAGTAACCATTTGCTGGGACTCTGGGTGTATACCAAAGCTGGCAGCCACCAAACCATGCAAATGCCTGTGGGTCTTTGGTCACCGGATGCTCACTTTACAGGTCTTGCTGAGGTAGCAGGAGCCAAAGAACAGATTCCGTGCAAGAAGAGATAAGAATCACCACTTACATAAGAGGAAGAATTGTACCCCCCCCCAAAAAAAAATTAACTGAATTAGGTCTCCATCTTGCTTATCAGTTTTCTAATTTGGTAGTTTTCAATGTGGCAGGGGTTTTGTTATTATTACCCTTTCTGGTTTACAGCCTGAAGCAAACCAGATAATGGCAAGTTCTACTTCATTTTGAACTCTCACTCTTACCATTTTGAGTAGCTGAAAGAACAGGAATGAGAAACAGAGAAAAGGAAAAGTGATAGCATTAGAATGGCTTTATGGATATTAAATATATCCTTACCGGAAGACAGAAGCATGTAACAAAAATGTAGGGAAAAACACCCAAATGAGCCTTTTATGTTTGTGCGTTTTTGAGACCTAATCATGCTTACTTAGACATGTTTGGCCTCAAACTCCAGGTAATCCCTCTGCCTCAGTCTCCCAAATATTAAGATTACAGACATGTGCCACCATACCCAACTTCTGTGAGGACTTTCAAAATGCAGACTCCTAGGCCAGACAATTCCACACTTACAATCTCAGCACTTGAGAGGTGGAAGTAGGTGGATCTCTGTGAGTTCAAGACCAGCCTGGCTTACATGGTCAGTTTCAGGCCAGTAGAGGCTATGTACACTAGTTCAAATAAGTAAATGTATAAACTTATTAAAATGCAGATTTTTGAAATTGTGGCTAAGCAATTTCAAGATTAGCCCATATAGCTATATTTTAAAATATTATTCTTGAGCTAGAGAGATGGTTTTATGGTTAAGGTGCTTGCCTTGCAAAGCCTAAGGACCCAGGTTCAACTCCCCAGAACCCATGTAAGCCAGATGCACATGGAGGCACATGTGTCAGGAGTTTCTTTGTAGTGGCTAAAGACCCTGGCATGCCCATCCTCAATCTCTCTCTCTCTCTCTCTTTCTTTCTCTCTGTCTCTCTCTCATCTCTATCCCTCTACTAAATAAAATAAAAAATAGGTTTATTTTTAAATGTTATCCTTGGTGATGTTCAGACATTCTGCTAAACTATTCTCCATGAAGATCCTTTCATATCCTCAAAAGCCCCAAGTTAAACATCAGCTCTTATATTCTACAGCATCCAGAATATTCACACTTAGCGACCCCAAGTCCTGAGAGAACAAAGGGAGCGTGAATAAATGTATAAAAATTATTTTTCTGTTTTATTTATTATCCAGTATATTAAACACTATTGTGCTTAAGTAGTTCATTCACATTATCTTATTTAGACTGGTGAATGATAAATATCTCTCAATATTAGTAAACTCCAGATTCCATTCATAAGTCTTAAGCTAGTTTAAGGCACTAAACAATAGTTTAAAATATGTCAAGATGGTTGGGATTGACTCCTCATGCAACCCTTTTAGAAAAAAAAAGCACAGACAATACTTAATATGAGACGTATGCATGTGTACACACTCACCCACTTTGAGAATGCTCAATTAATCATCACTGATCTGGAGAGGTCGAGAAGTTATTGCCTAGTTTTAATGTGAGGGAAACTACGGGCTGTATTCTCCCGTGGGTGAGTTACTTTATAGCCATGGGCTACCTAGGCTAGAACCTCACGGTTCTATGAGGGTGAGGTGAGGGTGTGGACGGATGCACATAAATCTTTCACAGATGCTATGTGACATGAGCACAGGCTTTTTTCATTGTGAATTAATCACCATTTTAATCAAAGAGTAATTAGAGTGATGAATAACAAAAACTGATCTTAGAAACTCCATGACTGTATATCTGTAGCCTATATCATCAATTGTTTAGAAATAAGTTCCTTTGGGCTGGCCTGCAAAGCCAAAGGATCCCAGTTCAATTCTCCAGGACACATGTAAGTCAGATGCACTAAGGGGCACATGCATCTGGAGTTCGTTTGCAGTGGCCGGAGGCCCTGGTGCGCCCATTCTCCAACTCTCTTTCTCTCCCTCTTTTTCTCTCTCAGATAAATAAATAAAATATATCTTTTAAAAAAGAAATAAGGGCCAGGTGTGGTGGCACACGCCTTTAATCCTAGCACTCAGGAGGCAGGGGTAGGAGGATCGTTGTGAGTTCAACGCCAGCATGAGACTACATAGTCCAGGTCAGCCTGAGCTAGAGCAAGACCCTACCTCGAAAAATAAAGAGAGAGAGAGAGAGAGGGAGAGAAGTAAGTTCCTTTTGTTCACATTATATTGTGACGTGATTGCAATAAGTAGAAAAATATTACTAGTAGTTCCCATCGTTCGAAAGCAAAAATAAATCTAAGTTTACATAGCAAAGAGAAACCTCATTTTTAATACTCATTGGAGGAGGGGACTTTACTGATCTGACAAGTGATAAGAAATTTATACTAAAATGGAAGGGTTGAAGCAGTAAACAAGAAAGTTGGGAAGGAAGGAGGGAGAAGAAGAAAAGTGAGGAAGATGGAAAGTATTAGCTAACTATTTAGCTACATCTGAAAGGGTTTAAAAGAAGCACAAAGTTGTAGAATGTTATGTATTGTTCAAAACATTTTTCTTCAAGTTATAATCTCTCATCTCCGAGAGATGATTATTACTGCAAACTGCATTCCATTATATACTGATAGTCTGTAGTTATATGTCTAAGGCTGTATGAAGTTGGGAAGTATTGAATTTGTGTACATGCCTAGTCTTTTGACATAGGGAGAGAATCTGTTTGTGGCTTTACAGAGGAGGAGGCAGAACAAACTTTGCCCTCCAACCCTAAACCATTCCCCAGCATTCTTCCTTTTACCCAAGAGGTAGCACTTGCTTTGAGGCCTCAAAGGCCTCTTCAAGACATTGCAAGATGATTGCTAATTTCACCTCTGGTGGCTTTTAATGACAATAAAAGAGTGAACACTTTGAGTGACAACACCAAAGCTATGGGAAAAGAAACATCCAAGTGTGTGACTTGTGAGCAAAAAAGAAAATGGAGAAAAGGCAAGCAACAAGAACAGAAATGTAGAAGCTTGTCAAGGAGCACGGTGATGTTTTCCTGTCTTCCAATCCCAGTGTTTCCAAGCGCAGCAATATTTCTTCCTCATAGGTGTGGACAAGGCGTGCCCTGCGCTGGCCTTTACCTCCCCCCTTGAAGTACGTTTGTAAGGCAGGCAGTGGGCGGGACTTGAACAGTGCTAAAAGGCCTTCCTAAAAAAACCTCTTGAAACCCAGCAGGGGATTTATGGACTCTGGTGGAAACTCCTTGACACTACCAACTCAACTCTTTTTCAGAAAACTGAAAGAAAAAAAAAAAAAAAAGGATTCACTTAAAGGGGTAACATACTCTTAGTGTGCCCTGGATAAGGCCATAGAAGTGGGACTTCCTCTGGCAGAACATAATCCCGGAGACAGCTGGGGCCTTAAAGAGGCTGCTGGAGAATGAAAGGGCCTGGTAAGTCACATCAGAAGAAGGCCACGAGAAACAGAGGCACTCATTTAGGAGCGATTATTGATTTCTAAGATTGCTGCAGGGTAAGTGGAGAAAAGCAAGGTGAAATAAGGGCATGTTGAAAGGGGGGCGAAGGGCAGGGCACACTGAGAACAAAAACGTGAGGACGCCTCCTCTACTACACAGAAGAGATCACCGACTCAGGGGGAGCCAGAAAGTTAGACCTAATAAAAAAAAGTCACTAATCCTATGCATTTATGCTCAGTTCTTTAAATTTAGGTGTGAGTTTATGCAATCAATAAGCAACTTAGAAGATGCCTGAGATAGCACCCCACAAAAAAAAAAATACAACTGTGAAGCATTATTTTAGGCAAATGGATATGTAATTTCTTTCACAAATCGGATAAAATCCAGTATGAACACAGAGAAGTTTCTCTGTAACATTGACAAGAATAATATAATTTATGACCCCTCCAAAAATGTAAGATGTCTTTATATAATGTACATGGATTTAACCAAAATACCATTACAAATGCTTTAAGTATCATATATTTTATCATGAAATAAAAAGTGAAGTATGAAACCTAATAGAAAATAAAACATCATCTAAAGTATCAAGTAAGTCAGATGTTTGTCATGAATATGACATGGTATGTGAACATGAGATTTGAGAATGTGATAAGGTATTGGGAATATTCTACAACACAAAAGCTCACTCATTACAGAGCTACAATGTCATGTCGTTCTCTCAGCAAAATGATCAGCATGGGTAGGTCCAGCCTCCTTTCTCTTTTACCAAAAAAACAAACAAACAAAAAAAAACACCTTACATAATTAAGGATAAATGTTTACTAAGGCTCTTATCTTAGATTCTAATCCAATGTCTGATTAATCTGTCATCTTTGTCTGTTGCACACACTTTAAAAGCACTCGTGGGGCTGGAGACATGGCTTAGTGGTTAAGGCATTTGCCTGCAAAGCCAAAGGACACCAGGTTCAATTCCCCAGGACCCATGTAAACCAGATGCACAAGGGGTATACGCGTCTGGAGTTTGTTTGCAGTGGCTAGATGCCCTGGCATACCCATTTTCTCTCTGTCTCTCTTCTATCTCTCTCTGCTTGCAAATAAATAAATAAAAAGTACTCCTATTCATTTCCTACATTATCTATGACCAATAATTAGTGACAGTGACTTTATAAAAGTTTTCAGACTTTGACAAGTATTATACACCAGTGTTCTGTCCTAACAAATAGATGCTTAAAATTGCCCATTCGTATCTGTAGTTAAAGTCTGCTTATTATCCAAGTACCAATCTAAGGTTTTATATTAAGTCTTAGCTTCCACCTTATTCACTGCAATTTGGTTTGAATTTATTTCTAGCAAAATTTTCACTCTTAACGATAATGATTCCCCAACAATGAGCTGGCTCTTAAGATTGTGTAGTGAATTTCTCAGGAGATTTCTAAGCTAACTTGAGCAAAGAAATCAGTGCAATGAGTGAATCGCCTCCTGAAGTGCCCACTGTGACTCAGACAACGTGCAACTCGGCATGAATTCCCGAAACGTTTTCTAGTAGAGAATAAAATGTGCTGATGAGATTATGTCCTGCTGGGCAAAGTTTGAGCATAAGGAACTATCACAGCTAAACACAGAGTTTGGGGCTGGAGAGATTGCTCAGTGTTTACCTCACTTGTCTACAAAGTCTAACAGCCCAGGTTTGATTCCACGGTACACACGAAAAGGCAGATACACAAAGTGGCACACACATCTGGAGTTCATCTGCAGAAGCTGGAGGCCCTGGTGCTCCCTTTTCTCTCTCTCTCCCTCCCCCCCTTATCTGTTTGCAAATAAATAAATAACAATATAATTAAAAAACAGTTTTTAAAATGAATAAATCTGGCTTATGCTCTTTGGTGTTTATGAGCTATGTTCTCCTGGGCAGGTAAAGTCAGTTCTCTAAGCTTTTTATTCTTAAAAAATCCATCAAATGGGAATAATAATAGTATTTGTCTAAGAGAAAATTGCTTGGATAAAGTTCATTAAGTGATTAATGTGGTGTCTGGAAAAGGGTGAGTAGGCATGGAATGTTAACCATTTTGAAGTACATATTTTCATGCCCAGTCTAAGGAGGTAGCATTATTTTGCATATATGCTCTAACTGTTACATTTAAACTAAAATTGTATTGATTTTGAATACTCGAGTATAACTTTCGTAAGATCAATAAATCATAAACCATAGAAAATCAACCTTTTTGGTTTTTAGCTCAATAAATATGCTGGTAAAACAAACTGCTTTTAATCGTGGATTTAAGTTGAATTTTTTTACATTTTGCTTATTGTTCTCCCCTATTCTAAAATGATTTAGGAAGACCTCATCCAAAACAATGAAAATAAATTTTTCTTCTTCCTTGAAAATTAGAATAGAATTATGAACACCCTTATTTTTTAATCCAAGTGGAACCATTATATTTTGGAAGCACAAAAAAATCTACACATGCTATTTCTTTCCTTATTAACACAATAAAAAACATAATATTCTGTTTGATTTAAAATGTTAGGTTATAAATAAAATATTTGAAGATAAGTTCTTATTTAAATGTATTATAATCATTTGGGAAATTACCTATAAAGAGGAAACAAAATACATCTTGTCATAGCTCCTCTTTTCTTTCTAGACTGTTGTCTTCATTGAATGTTCTTAATATGAACTGATAGCATAACACAACATGGCTCAGGGAATTTTGCGGAATAGAGGTGGAAAGATTGTTAGAGTCACAAGTTGGGACATTATGCACAGAGACAATGCCTCTCCCCCATACCTGACTGCTGCCCCCACAATGCATGACCCACAATCCCCATGGAGTTGACCGCATCCCCAAAGAGGAAGGCCTCTTTGGAAAAGGGGCAGGGAGGAAGGAAAGGATGGTACCAACATGTGTTGTTTATATGCTAAGTATGCCCATATCTAATAAAAATAAATTTTAAAAAATTAAAAAAGAAAAAAGAATTGATAGCATAAACACCACGTGTAAAAGGTTTTTTTTTTTTTTTTTTTTTGGTTTTGCGAGGTAGGGTCTCACTCTGGTCCAGGCTGACCTGGAATTAACTATGTAGTCTCAGGGTGGCCTTGAACTCTCGGCGATCCTCCTACCTCTGCCTCCCGAGTGCTGGGATTAAAGGTGTGCGCCACCATGCCCGGTCTACGTGTAAAAGTTTTATTAAAGGTTCTTAATATGTTTTTTTTTTTTCCTGTAAGATACAGTTGTTCCCATCATGAAATCAATAGGAATTATTAACATCCCACATAAGACTTTATTAAAACCCAAATGCAAAAATGACTATGGTTTTTGTTTTTCAAGTGGTCCAGTGCTTTAGACACAGCAGTAATGTTGATCACACACCCAGCAGAAATCTACTTCCAGGTCTCTCTTGAACAGAACGCTGCATTAGACATTCCATGGGCTCCCCATTTCCAGGAAGCCTGTGCCCAGCCCAGTTGCCATAGATGGCCATCAGACATTTGGAATGACATCAGGAGACAATCTGAGCAGGCCATGCCCTCAAGAATTCAAGCTAGCAGGAGACTGGGGATATCAGTGACTTCTTGGCCGACAACCGCATTCCAAAGGTCAAATGGGGTGAAAAGAGGATGGGCTTGGAGTTTCCAAGTGCCTTCTCAGCAACTAAGCAGCTAACAAGCAGAAAGACACATATAGATTTGAAGACTGAATGTAGCCTGGAGGCTCCACACATGTGAGAAGGAAGGCAACCTGACCGTTAAGTTGTAGAGTTTTAAGTCTAAAGAGAATTCCACTTCTTCAAAGGTAAAATTCAAGAACAGCTCTCATTCTGAATCGATTCCCATCTCTCTGATGACCTACTTCCTTCTGCTTTGAAAGCCACAGTATGAATGAACAGGGAAGTTAATGGCACAGAAGTGGAAATTATCCACACAATATCAAGAAGGATTTTTACTAAAGCCCATCGCTCTCGCAGCCCTGTGGTATATGTTGAAGAGCTCATTTCAAACCCTACTAGTGTTTTGAGCATATCACATTGTGTTCCACATTTTATAGATAAGGGCACTGATTCCTGGAAAAAGGCAAAATGTGAATAATCTCAAGTTACTCTGTGATAGTGCCAAGAGACTTTTGATAACACAGACTCTTCCAAGTTCCACCATTTTCATTAGTCAGCTATGGACAGGCGAAGGCCTTGCCTTGTCTGAAAGCACACAGTAGGTAGACAAACATTTTCTCCTAGGCATTTGGATTTCAGATAGTGTGAGAAGAATCCTTTCTACCATGTGCAAATGATAAATCAATAAGAAATAAATGATAATTCAAATGTAGATCCTTTCAGAAGTCCAATATTAAAAGAATAGTGTTACTATTTTAAACAGTATTTATTATTCATGAATACTCTTATGTGAAAACTAATAAGTCCTTCATTAGGGTTAATTACCATAACATAATTAATATTAACATTTCACCTTCAACTAATAGTAAATGTAGAACAAATATGGCAAAAAAAAAAAAAAAAAAAACCTTAACTACTTATTGAAGGTAGAAAGACTCTGCTTGACCTAAAACTCTATAATGCATATGTTTCTTTCTAGTTCTCACATACTACTTTTAATTTCGTTTTGTTCACATTGTTAAGACTTCTGGTCAAATACCATGCTACTTACATCATCATCAATGTATCTGATGATATTAGTGATATATTTTATCTAATTTTAAGACTATGCTTTGCCAGACATTCTCACCTTAAATAACACCTTTCTTCTCTAACTTTAATGCTATCTATTAGCTCTTATTTTAAAAGGATAAGGCAAAAAAAAAATGAAAACTATAAAGGGAAAAGGCTAGTTCCACAAAAATTTTAAGCACAAGTAAATACAATATAATGGCACAATTGTTCTTTTAGCAAAGATCTTATATGACTGTCTGATACTGTCAATCACACATTTTAAGTTCGGGAGACAGCATTATTCCCTATGCACCCTACTCTTTATTACACAGCAGTCCCTCCGGATGAACACTTAGCAGTGTGTTCTCTCGTAAAGGATCAGCTTGCCTAAAATCTGACAAGTCACCTTTCTTTAGAGTTATTTTGCCTAGCCAACCTAGGAAGGTGCCCTAGGTTCTGGGAAATATACTGGGTTGGGTCCTATCAGAGAATCTTATCATTCCAAATTTATAGCATGACTCTGGAGGAATTACTTAATTTCTTTGTGTTTGTTGTCCCTGATTAAAAAAAGAGAGAGAGAGAGAGAAAATTGGATGAGATGTTTCCCAGAATTACTTGCAACAAGAAGATCCTAAAACTCAGACTAAAACTTTCAATGTTACCTTCACAAACAGAACTGGAGGCTGTCCGAAAAACATATATACTATTTTAACTAGTATTCTAACTTTAAATACTACAGCAGCTATACCCAGTATAATTTATGCAATGACGACAAAACATTCACTACCTGCCCATCTAAAAGTAGCCACTACCCATATTGGGCGGCCAAGCACTTGAAATGTGGATAGTGTCACTGAGGAAATGACCTTTTATTTTCATCCAATTTCACATAACTTACACAGCTACATGTGGATAGTGGGGACCAGATCGGTGCAAGTTAAGGCTTTCATGATCAAGGTGACATAGTGGTTTTACACAGTATGCCACACAATGCCCTTGGTAACTTCTTTCCACCAAGCTTGCTGCAAACAACAGGCAAACAACCTCACTGGGGGGTCTGCATTTCCTAGTGGTTACCACCCCTGCGCTCCTCCCCCTCCCCACTGTCTTTGCTTGCTAACAAATGTTTGGGTTTATTGGGAATTCTCCCTAGTATCCTACTTGTCTTTCTGCTTTGTGGTCTTCCGGGTGCCAAGATCTGCACATTTCCCTAGACAACTTAACTACTAGAGTTAGTGGTTGGATTTTAGTTTTTGAGAATAATTCTGTTGAACCCGAGTGCTTAGGCTTTAAATCCAGTTCTGAGCCCTTGTCCTTTCATATTGATCACTTAGGTAAAAAAGAACACCAGCATGTCCCAGGACAGGGCGGTGGTCAGACTGGCAGAAGTCAGCTACCCTGCCAGGATTGCAAACATGCTTAGAGTGCATCCCGCCGCCGTCTGCGCCGCCGCCAGCCGCGGACCGGGTGCCAGCCGCTTTGTGCGCTGTGGGTGTGGGTGGGGTCATGTTCCTGGGCCCCTGGGGTTGACCGAGGTCCTGCAAAGCTCATCTTCAGCTCTTTGGGACAGACTTTTGCTAACGTGGGACAAATATTCCTAGGTTCCTAAAATCAGACCACGGGGGTGGGACCGGGGGGGAGGGGGACTCCACCAGCACCACCACCGAGTGATGCCAGAGCCTATCCACTGCCGCGGCGCCCTCCACCATTGCCCAGAGCCCACCACGAGCCCTCTTATCAGTGCGCCACCAGTTTCTCCCTGCCACCACCCCCTACACACCACACAGACACACACACACACACACACACACACACACACACACACGCCCTGACATCCCTTCCTTCCTCCCCCAACCCAACGCAGGCCGGCACACCCCTTCCTGTCCCGCGCCAAGACAGCGTGGCCACCCCCTAGGCGCGCCCAGGCCCAGCAGCAGGTCGGCGGGAGGCCCGAGCCCGCCTCCTCCTCTTGCCCGTGGCGCACGCACGTGGCTGGCGCACTCACCCCTACTAGCATCCTCGGAGCTCTAGAAACTCGCCGGGGAAAGAGCCCCCGCCCCATCCACTGGGAGAAAAGTGGGTGGGAGGAAGTAGCAGTCTTCTTCGGAGAGAGAGTGCCTAGGTGCTGGGAGCGGCGCTGGATGGGAGGACCGGCAGTAATTGGGTGGCGTTGTGACTGTTGCGCCTCTCAGGTCCGCCCAGCCTGCGCCCGATCCACTTGGCACACAAATCATCCGGAGGGATGGCTGCTGCCTACGATCAATACCTCACCTCGGTGAGCTGCAGGAACCAGGGTCTTAAGGGGCCCTGCGCCCTGATTCCAGGCCTTCTGCTTCCCAAACAAAAGAAGCAGGTACAAAAAGGCTGGTGGAGACTTTTAAGCCCACACTACCACCCCCATTCCCTGGTAAAGTCTTTCACAATGAAAGGGCACAGACATGGGAAGGTATCTAAAAGAAATGGTTAAAAAGGGAAGTGTCAACATCCATTCCTTAAACATAAGGTTTTTGGTGATATGTCAAGAAATGGGATAGAACCAATATTCCAATAAGCATTTAACAAGTTAGTAAGTGAATGTAAAGTCCTGTTACGTTTGGCTATGTACGTGGATATGTTTGAATCATTAACGCTTGTAAGCAAATTACTTATCAAGCCTTATTTGGACTTACTGGTAAGGAAAAAATGAGGAAATATATCCTGATTTGTAGTGGCTTTATTTAAAATCTTAACATATCTTTCAGACGTAAGGTGAATAAGGCCTTGGGAGATGGATCTCACTTAATAATAGACTTTAAAACCAAGCAGAATTTGGAGAAAAAGGATTGGCCAGAAAACTTGATATTCAGTAGGAGATCAGGTTTAGACTAACTCACTATGGGCCTGTGCTTAAAAGACAAGTCCAGTTAACCCCTAAAACCAAAATGGCCCTCCTTCTCCATTTCTAACTCTGGAACAACATAATAAAAATAAGTCCTATGGACAGCAGCTCAAATAAAAAAGGTTTTCTAAATGGCTCTTCACTATGCAAAGTCCCCCTGATAGTGCAAATGGGAAAGTGGATATTGGCCCTTGTGGTCTGGTATTTCAAGGTTAGTTCTCTTTCTGGGACGAGTCTCTTTCTGAAGCCAAAACAGATTCGTTTGTGTACCCAAGTGAGTCTAAGAGAGTAGAACACCAGAGCATTTGTCTGTGCCTCATGCAGTCAAACACTGCTTGGAAGGTTAAGGTATTATTAATAATAGAATTCATAAACATTACTGAACCCACATCATTAATCCCAAAGTATTTTAAATCAGCCTTTAGGCAATGCATAAAATAAGCCTTTTCAGCAACTTAGGTAGAATGTCAAATATCTCCCAATTTGACAAGTTTTATTAGCTTTCGAAATGATGGATTTGACTGTTTGTCCTTGTAATTCTTCATCAGATATAAAAATTAAAGGTACAAAATAAAGGTAAATATGGGATTGTTATATATGTGATTAAAAAAAAATAGTATTAAGGGCTGTAGGGATGGCTTAGTAGTTAAGGTGTTTGCCTGAAAAGCCAAAGGACCCACATTAGCCAGATGCACAAGGGGGCGCACATGTCTGGAGTTTGTTTGCAGTGCCTGGAGGCCCTGGCATGCTTACCCACCCCCTCTTTCCCTCTCTCCCCCCATCTTTCTCTCTGTCAAATAAATTTAAAAAAATTTTTTAAATAGTATTAAACGTCCCCTTAATGTACATACATCTTCTGAACTGTGTAAATTCCCAATCACAGTCAGTCCATATTCTATATAAGTTGCTTGAACTAAAGCTGTATCTAGTAACTTTTGAAATTTAGATATGTGGCACTCTTTCTTTTAACAATGACTAGTATTATCATAGTTGATCATTTTATTCTTTTCTCTTGAGTACATATTGCTTGGGTTTAAAATCATGTAACCCTGGAACTTTTCAAAATTGATTTGAATGTACTTTAATGCTCTCTTTAAGAACACGTAACTTTATGGGAGGAGGGGAGGGAAATATCATATCATGGTTTATTGTCTATAAGTATAGAAGCTGTCAATAAAAAAATTTTTAAATGTATCTTTATATATATTTTATATTCTTTTCCCACACTTTAAGGTGCCAAAGTAAAGTTGCAAACTGTGAAGTAACCTCTATGAAGATGAAGTAAAGAATGGAAGGCAGATGACTGACTGGCAGTGACAAGTGTATGTGGTAAGTGACCACATTTGTGTCATCTATCAAGTTATCATACATGTAAACTACCAGTGTCTTTGTCCTTAAGGTATTTGTGGTGTTGATTTGTATAACAGTGATGGACTTAAATAACGGTTGTATTCTTTATATTATCAGCAATTCTGTGCCATTTTGCTTAAAGCTCACATCATCTTTCAAGGCCTATCTCTGCAAGTATCCACACAATCAAATCACTTCATGGAAAGTTATGTATGTGATTTACAGTGCAACTACAGAAAGATTGAAGTAGTCTCATGCTGTGGAATTTGTATCTTCCTATGCTTTTATATTTTTCTGAACTTCCACATTCAATTATCATGTTTGTGTTGAAAGTATTCTGACTGAAGAACAAATACTATGTACTTGAATATTCTTGAGGGGTAGATTAATCTATAGCCTTTCTTCATCTCAGGGTGGGTTGCTGTGGCAACCGCCCCAGCTCACTTAAAATAATTTTTTAAAGCTCACTTCAAGAGCTATACTCAGCGTGGGCCAAGCTTAAAAGCAGGCAGGCCCAGTGCACAGGGCCTTCTTATACTGTTGCCTTAATGCAGGGAAGTAGTGAAGAGAAGAGGATGAAGTAAGCTGGTGAGACAGAAACCGGAATATTAGCTTTCTCTAGAGTTGAGTCACCAATTGCCGTGCACTCTGTAACTTTTTTGGCTTTTTAATTATGTGTATTGATAACCAAGTTCTTTTAAGGAGAAAAAAATGTGTATTTACATTTAAAATAAAGCACTTAGAATCATGAATAGAATATTTGATGATTAGACATGCACATAGTTGGTTTAATAGTAACCCAGACATCATTTCATCTTATTTTTTTTCCTTACAGAAAACTCACCTTTTATTTAATTGGTAGACTTCTAGCTTCCAATGATTTAAAGGATATCATTTTTTTAAAAAAAATCATATAAGTGAGATAAATTGGAGAACTCACATAACATAAGCAAACTGAAAGCTTAGAAAGGATATATCAACTAGTCAGAAGCTTTCCTTTTCAATGCCAGAGTGCAAACCCAAAGCAAAGGCCTTGTGCAGGCCAGGAAAGCATTCTACCACCAAGCCACATCTCCAGGCACAAATCTTGAACAGGAATCCCAATACATGGGACCAGCTCTTCCCTGCACAAGAAAACATTCTGATACTTACCAAGTACAATTATGTAGCAAGAATGGGGGGGGGGGGTTGGGTAGATTCTAGTAAGTAAGTAGATTTAAAAGCCAAGAGTTTTTTTTAAAGGAGAATACAAAACATTCTCTGGATTAACCATTTCGTGGATTGCTACAGAATATTTTAAAGCTCAGATAATTGTCTACTATATATTTCACTCTGTTCCACTTCTATTCCAAAGGCTTATATGTGAGGGAAGTTAATGCCAGTACCAACTTAGGTCACACATAATTAAGAAGCCAGTCTGCTGAGGGGAAAATCAAATTTAAAAAGCCAACTGCAATATATTCTAGTTCTAATTATTTTCAAATTTAGCTTAATGGTGGGTTGTACACACTTTTGAATGCTTGCAATATCATTGATAATGATAGTTTTTATAATATTGATTAAATATTTTAAATACTATAAATGTATAATGAATAATTCTTTTAAATGTGAAAAGATACAAATAGTTTCTTTGTAGGAGAAAATAAACTTAAACACAAAGTGCACTGTGGTAAATAGAAATATCCTCTATAATTCACCAAACACAGCACGATTGAAACCCACACATTGGCTATGTCCATTTACCCATGTAAATAGGCCGTTAGCGTTCATTCCATTAATTTCAAGCATTGTGACAGTAAATCAGATAATTTACTGTGTCAGGAACTTTGTGAGCCTTAAGAAAAACATATCACACCTTAGTATTCAAAATGACTATGCATCTTTAAACATTGGGATCTTTTGAGGTTGTACTTTGAATGAAAACCTGATGTAGATGCTCTTTCCCACATTAGCATGAACTCACAACAGTAACACACTCTTCCTATGAAAGACAAGCACAACCTAGTATACATAGTGATCTGCCAGAAAATAACAAAGTTCTTTAGATGGCCTTTGGTGTGTGACAGTTTGCCATGCTTCCCTGTAATAAGTGACCTGCTCGTCATGATAGTAATGACCCAGAAGCTTGCACGCTGCTCTGCTGCAGTTATCCCTGCCTATGAAAGCATCTTGCTGCTTTCATTCTTCCGAGAGACACCAACTTCAACTAGCCGCACAAGAGGCAGGAGACTTTCTGAGCCACTTTGGCCTCCTGCATTAAAATAGTCTCCTAAGGCGTACCGACGAACTGAACAGGAAATGCAGCTAGTCATTGCGTTAAACACATCGTGCTGAAAGGAAATGCTTTCAGTGAGGGACTAGTTTTAATTAGCTGGATGTTTTTATATACTGCTGCTGTCTACTCTTTTACATTCATTGTTAGGATCCCTTGTGAACTTTCTCTTCCTCCTTTCACAATATTAAGAAAAAGTTTTGAATATTTATTTTGTACAATCTTTAGTTCCACTAGCATGCAATCTTGTCTTTTTATGATTTGTGTACCAGTTGATGTTTTTTATCTTTGGTTTTTCTGGGTGTGGTGTAACTACCTAGGGCAGGGAGGTACCCATCCCTAGTGGTTTTTCCTAAATATCGAATATATATATATATATGATTTTGCTAAGGAAAACTGTCTAGTACGCTTCAACCTTCACTTAAGTCTCTCTCCTTATCTGTCTCTATTTCTGCTTCCTGTGCAGCTGAAAGTCTTCAGGATAAGGGAAGTCGTCCGCTATCGCTAGAGTAGACTAATGCATTTGGGAAGTTGGTTTGGTTTACATGTTAATGACCTGGATAAAGTCCAGTAAGGTGTGGAAGAGATAGAGTAGGGGTGGGGGAGGGGGAGAAAGAAGGGGAAATTCTCCGAGGATGCTGTAGGCAAGGTAAATATTTCCAAACTGATTATAAAGTTCATTCCCACCCCGCAACACCACCACCGCTACCGCCGCCGATGCCACCGTGATGAAGTCGAGATTTCAAATACTGGTGGTTATTTTATTCTAATATTCAAGAAAACCCTTCGGCCCACTTTCTAGGGCTTGGGGTGGGCTGGAGAGGCCCGCGGAGACCGAGGGAAGGCGTGCGGGGCATCCTGGACCGTGGCTTTTCCGCGTGAGCCTCGGAGGCGCGCACGGACCGCGGTGAGAACGAAGTGGCTAACGCGTTTGCAAGAAGGGGGAGGAGGGAGTCACCGGAGCAGCTATTAGGGTCGCTCTCCTATTGGTCAGAGGGAAGATCCCGACTTTAGAAGGACTTTCCTGCTGGCTGGCTGGCTGGCTGGCAGCCTCCCCCGGGAGTGCGCGCGCGGCGGGCGGGAGGCTAGCGGCTCCCCAGCCGTCCTCTGCAGAGGCGCGAGGGATCCTCCGCTCAGCGCGCCGCCGTCTCCCTTCCGTGCGATAAAGAATTGTCATTAGGTTTGCGTATGGCATGTGCCATTACCCCACGGTGAAGAGAAAAAAAAAAAAAACACTAAAATTAGCAAAATGTCAGGCATGGAAAGATTGATTCACCAAGATGCAATTATCATTTAAAAGTGCTTGATTGAGGTACTGATGTTCAGTGATTTATTCTGCATACCATATACATAATTAAAGTAGTGTGGTGGAGTAATTTATCAATCTAGTTGAGACTGGAGGGGTGAGGAGGGAGCTGCTGCTGTCTGTTTGTTTTATTAAAATGCTCCCAGGTCTGGTCCCGCCCCCCTTTTGCAAGAGTGAAACTGACGATTTCCCCAGCTCGCGCCGAGCACAGCGCCCGCCGCACGGCTCCCGGGTGGAAGCGCGACGGACGCCCAGAGCGGAAGGCGGCGCCCGGCCCGAGGCGCAGGAGCTCGCCGAGCCGGGGCTGCGCGCGAACCAGGAGAAAGGCACGCGGGGCGCGCGGGCGGCTCCGAACCCCGGCCCCGCGAGCGAGCGAGCTCCGGGCAGCCCCTCCCGGTACCGTGCATCCTCGCCCCTCCTCTCCACCCCCGTCGCCTTTTTTTTTTTTATGCGATTTTTCAAAGGCTGTGAGCTGCTCTCCTTTTTTTTTTTTTTTTCTTTTTTGCTTTTTTTTTTCTCTCCCATACGTCTTCTGTCACTTCCTTCCTGGACGCAGTTTTGTGGACGAGTCTGGTTACTTTTAATCCCACCGGCCGCTGGGAGCCACTTTCTCCTCCTCCTCCTTCTATCCTCCTCCTCCTCCCCTTCCTCCTCCTTCCTCCTCCTCCATCCTCCTCCTCCTCTTCCGAGCGGCTACGGTGAGCGCGGATGCGCGGGCCCGCGCGCGCCTCCCCCTCGCGCGCGCTCCCCTGGCGCGCGCACACACGTCCACGCCGTCTCCAGCTCTGTGCTCGCAGTCACAGACACTTGAGCACACGCGTACACCCAGACATCTTCTTCGGGCTGCTATTGGATTGACTTTGAAGATTCTGTGTGGGTCGCCGCCGCCGTGACTGCAGCTTTGAATCAGGTGGAGAAGCACTTCGAGGCTGGACGAAGTAAAGATTATTGTTTTTTGTTTTTTTGTTTTTTGTTTTTTTCTCTCCCTCTCTCTTAAGAAAGGAAAAAAAGATATCCCAAGGACTAATCTGGTCGGGTCTTCCTTCATGTAAGTACCTCTGACATTTCTCAAAAAAAAAAAAAAAAATAGAAATAGCCTGGGTATTGTCTCTGAAATGCACACCAGTACATTACACAGCCTGGGTCTATCCCTGCACTCTTTTTCTTTCTGAAGGCTGAAGTTGAGGCTTGCTGGAAGCATTCTTTTCCTTCGATTCCATGATTTCCTTGTGTGTTGCTGAAAGTAACTTTTGAAGATGGTCGTATCCATTTACCATCAGTCATTGAAATCACTCCTGACTCGTTTCTGTCACACCAGTGTGTTTAAAGTTTCATGAAGTTAGTTCGCGTCATTAGCATGTTTGATAGGAAGGAGAGTGTGGGAGCCGGGTGGATTTTAGCATTTCGCAGACTCTTCCGTGACCTTGAGTAGATGCCTTGAGATTTAGCAGTTAGCTCACTGTGTAAGGATGTTCCCAGGAGTCCCCTCAAAGACTGATTTGCCCTGAGTTATGATTCTGAGCCACTAATTCTTGGGATTAGTTGAAGCTACAGCCTGTCTGTCTGTCAGTCAGTCTACCTTCTTGCATCTCCCTCCCTCACCCAAGTGCTGGCTTGGTAGAGAGCTTCTTCATTGGTGGGGACAAAAAAGTAGGACCCTGGCCGTGGTAGTCCATATACATTTCTCAATCCATGTTTGGATTTAAGCATGTGCACTTGTTTAGATCAAGTCACCCCAGAAGTTATTTAAAAACAAACAAGGTTAAGTCACTTCAGTTGCCTTCTGTTTGGACTTTGGATGAAAGTTACCAAACTAAGTGACAAAGTTGGGCATAAAAGAAGTATATAAATACAGGGACATTGTTTATTGTACCACTGCATATTATGCAAGTATTTAAATGTAATGCTAATGCCATTTCCTTCCCAGAACAAGGGTATTCTTAATGGAAAAATTATATCTGAATCATGTCTCACTGTGCTAGGTCCAGTAGTTATTCTTCATGAAATGCTTATTTCTTCACATTTTAGGAATGGATGTCTTTTGTATAAAATACTTTATATGCAAATGCTGACAGTGTGAATCGAGTCAGTCTCTGCCAGTTTTTTAGCCAGTCCTCAGTGTAGGACTGCTTTGACACAAGTGCATGTTCCTATTGTTAATCTGATACTAGCTCTAATAGTAACTGTCTTCTGAAATGCTTAGTGGCTGCACATGTGTTCTAAGTGCTGTAGAGGGAACTCCGGTCATCTCTATATGACAATCCAAAGAAACAAGAACAAAGTGATTGGACTCCTTTTCACCGGCACCTTGCAGTCGAATTGTGTTTATGTGGACTGTAATACTCCAGCTCCCTAGACACTGGACATGGAGATGTGACCACCTGTGAACCATAGTTTGTGGTTTTAGCTTTACATATATGACCAATCTCTAATGTAAAACTAAAACATCTCTTTAATTAAAAAAAAATAATGTCAGTTTTGGTTAGCCTTTTAAAAATGCCCTGTATGTATCAATACTGCACAAGTGGTATTTTTGTTTGTTTGTTTTCCTAAGGATTCAGTCAAAGATAACCCAATCAGTCATATTGTCTTCCAGCATAGGAATGAAATTACTTATTAAGTTAAAAAGGAGTTCTAAAATAAATGGATTCATAATTTAAAAGGTTAAAGAAGATATACCTGTCTGATGTCCTATGTCAAGAGGAAACAAGCACCTCTTAAATCAATGAGTGTTTGTCTATTTGTAGGAAAGTATATTTAACCATGTGTCAGACCCTTTACTCAATTCTAACAGTGTTCATAAAAATACACTTTAAGCATTTTTTTTTTTGTTCAAAATCTGATTTCCTAGTCAAGTTATTGGGGCAACAATTGGCAGTTATCTTTGGTTTAAGTTATTCTAAAGTTTAGAAAAACCTACTGTTTATATAAATTCCCACAGTTTGGAAAGTTTAGCATATTTTTCAGACTCCTTAAAAACAGTATTTTTCTATGTATATCCTTGTTATCATGCATGTGAACACATTGAAAGATAATATTAAAGTATACTATTTATTAAATATGAATTTTGTTGGCATTGCTTTCAATAACAAAGGAACACATAAAATCAGTAAATAGTATGGTTTTCTACGGTTCCAGAGTTAGTCATATTTTCACAGTATGGAATCACAGACGTTAACTTTTCTGAATAGAAACACGAAGCAGCTCTAAGAAAAGTCCCAGAGACTTACCTGCTGCACCTTGCCTCTGTGTTGCTTTGTAAACAGGTTTACTTTGCAAATGTTTAGAGAAATAGCTCATTCCAGTAGCAAAGTGACTCTCTAGCGATTTGAAATTAAAATCTGCAGAAATATGATGTTCTATAGTCTTTCGATATCTGTTCATTGTTTTCTTTGGCCCTCACGTTACCGAATCAATAAATTGTATGACTACACCACCATACCTTTCTAATACATTATTCATCAAATTTCAATTTCTTTTATAGAGAACTGTACTAAATAAGTCCTTGACATAGGTAATATTGTTTTTTTAGACTTACCTCTGTTTATTATAGTGCATTTTGTGGTTTTATTTCCCAACTCTCTGTACAGTATGTTTCAGTCTATGAAATCTCAGAAAGTGACAAAAATGGGGAAATATCTTTGCAGCAATACTTGTACTACATTAAAAAAGACTGTTTATTAAGAAGACAACCATAGGTTTTTGGACATGATCTAAGGCAACATGAAGGAATTTAATTTACAATTAAGGTTCACAAGAGTATTAATAAAGTTTGGCTTTTTTTTCCAAAAGCAAATCTGAGAAAAAAATGTTTTCCAGGTAACACCTAAAACTTACAAAGATGTTTATGTTCCTTTTTCACATAATGTGACGGGCTGGGCACAAAGATGTACGTGTTCCTTTTACACATAATGCAATGGGCTGGGCACAGTAAAGGGCTTTGGTTCCTGATCCTTAGGGAGTGTGTCAAAGAAGAGGTGACTCTGGTTCTAGTGCTCAGCCCTGTAGCTTAATCTCATGGGCACATGAACGTTCCTGCCTCAGTAAAGCGTGGCTCTTCTCTCCCCTGAGATCTGTCACCTTTACGAAATCAAACCAGATTACAGAAGCCATTCACCAAACCCAGAGCAGCCACAGTCTGTGCACCTCACAAAAGGCAGATTACACAGTTCACGTGTTATTCTGATAGGACAAAGATAAAAGCCGATTGTTGAGGAAGGGTAAGACACGCTGGTTGCAGTGATTGCTAGATAAGTATGCCACAGCCCTGTTGCTTCATCTGTATGAAGAGCCATTCAAACAGTGCAAACTCACTTTTCAAATAATGGGCTTTTTAAATAGTGCAGTAAAAGAAAACATGCCTTTTAAGGTGCTTCTTCGCTGCTTAAATTTTAAGTTCTATTACTTTTTTATGAACAGACATCAAGTTGTCTGTTTATGTGAATCTGCTATCAGAATGAGGCTTATATGCAACAAACATTTTCAGAAGTGTTATAAAGAGTACAGAGCAAAATTTGCCACAGATAAAACATCCTCATGGTATTGAGTAATTGAGCAGAAAATGCATAATAGTCAATATCCATTATGTTGCTCTGCTACCAAGTACATTCTTCATTAGAATGTGTAATTACATAGTTATGAACCCACACATCTGAAATACTTCTGAGTAGGTATTTAATTAATATATAACATATATATATATATATATATATATATATATATATATATATATATATAAACTCGTGAATGTTATATAAGGACATTCCTTTATGACAAAATATCATAGTTTGAGTGTTTATTTCAGAGAATAAAGTTTTGGTTCACATAATAACATTTTGAAAACTTTAACTTCTTATACATCCAACTCTTTAGTAATTTCTTGCTTCTTCTAAAATTGAAGTCCTTTTTTACCCAACTGATGCCTCCTAGTGTCTCATACAATAAAACACTGAGTCACCCATAAATGTAAACATTGCATTTTCATTGCCTACATCTTCTGCTATGCATAAAATTAATATTTATGTTTTTAATTTTCTGAGTATTATTATAAGAGGAAATTTTAGTGAATGAAATGTTTCTTCTATGTGGGTTTGTGGCACATGCAGATTTTCTTCGAGCATAACAACATTTTACCAAGTTTTAAGAAGTTTATTACCTTCAGTTTCAATTTGTATATTTTCCATTTTTATTTGTTATTATTCCAAGTGAAAAATATAGGCAAAATAGCAGAGCTTCCATTTTGTGGGCCTAGAGGTTACATAGCCGAGTTCATCTTTGAATGCTCAATGAAAATGGCAAAGGGACTCACAATTGAAACACTAAGCTATCTCCAAAGAGGTATCAATTTTTGCCAACTCTGTCTGTACACTTGTAAATTTTTATGTAAAAGTTGAAAACAATAAAAATAAGTATGCATTTTCCCATAAATACAAAGTGCATTGCCTCATTAGAAAATAACAAAATAAAAACTTGTTCAGGGATGACTTAGTTCTACATAATGGAAGGGAGGCTTATGAGAATGTAGTCTGTCGTGAGTCAGACTGCATAGTGAAGTAGGAGCTCGTGGTCACCAGCTTCATAGTACAAGTGTGTTGCCCTTAGAATGATAAACAGAGACCTGACTCTTTTGCATATCTGCAATTTTGAGCAGCTCTCTGATTCAACTTAGGAAGATGGATAATTTAGTTTTGGAACACTTTTCTTTATTACACTTACGAGAGGGGAGTTGCCCCCAGTTGTTCTTAAAGTTGAGAGATGTGTTCAAAAAGTTGTCACATTTATTGACCCCTTCCTGGATGGTCCCACCAGTCACACACGCACACACAATCATTCCTGAGTTTCTTCCAACCACAGTGTCCTAAGTATCAAAACAAAAATGTTAGACCCGAACTTGGTTTTCTCTTTTACATAAGTGTTTATCTCTTAGTTCTCTGATTAAAAATACACAGAATAGTAACAATATTTGACTACCACTGCATTTCTTCTCTATTTTAGTCAATAATACACTGCTGTTACAATTCTGGCCTTCTTGGACACATTTCAAAGACTGTAAGGGGGTGTGTTCCTTCAGCTCAAGGAAGCAAACATGTAGAAAGGGGCGGGCCTTTCCCACAAGATCCACATTTCTTCCCTTGGAGAATTGAAGCAAAAATGCAGTGTGTTAGAGAATAGCAGCATGAGAAAGAAAATAAATTGTATGGTCTGCTGTAGTTAGTGAGCAGAGGAAACCATTAGTTTTTTTTTATTTTATTTTATTTTTCAGAAAACAACTTTTATGGTAAACTGTCCAACAATCAGTGTGAAAATGGTCTATCATACTGTTGTAATTTTACCAATTTTAATGTTCGTGTGTACAGTTAAAAATGTACTCCAATAAATTTTGGTAACTTTCATTTTGTGCGTAGTAATAGGCATAAAGAAAGAAAGGATGCTAGAAGAATATAACATCCCCCCCTATTTTAAGAATATGTAGATAGCATTAATTTTCCCACGCTAATTGCTTTTGTTTGTACAAAGAAAATAATACCCTATGGCAAAGAATACTATTATAAAATTTAAGAATGTAGAAAAGATAATCCAATGTATATGTATATGTATATATATAGAGAGAGAGAGAAAGAGAGAGAGAGAGCATTATTTTACATTTATTTGATATTATTTTCACTGCCAAAGAAGAGATATATTCTCAGTAAGGGTGAAAATTGTGTGTTACTTGTTACATAAACCCAAGGTTTAGCTTCAGCTGACAATGTGATAGCATTTTCATCACTATAATGTATTTGCTATACATTGCTATTTTATTGCAGAACTCAAATCTCTGCATTTATTTTTAAAATGTGACCGGGGCAAATAAATTTCAGAGTATAAATAAAGACAATCTTTTGAAGACGTTGCAGAGGAAATTGGTGGCATTATAGGTAATAAAGACAGTACACTTATTACAAGTAGATTTCTGTAGGAATCATTACTCTTGAATAATGTACACATGACAGAGACTTTATTGATTCTTAATGCTTCAGATTAGATGTGGATGGAGCAATGTTGTTCGTTCTGCAAGTGGTTGCGATTCATGTAGAATGACAGTGTGAGCCTTTAGGTGGTGATTTAAGAAAAGAGCCTGAAACTTGTTTTTAGAGGCTGGAGGGGGCGAGCTTTGAAACAGTCCCTAGTGAGAACGTGCTTGTTCCAAGCCCCATCCTGCATGTGTCCTGATTTTCTTCCTAGATCTTGTGTTTGATAAGATGCTCACGAAGACCTCATACAAGCTGTTCTTGGATACGATGAAACTCCAGTACACTGGATTGGAAATGGTGGATACTGTCCTTTGACAGAATGTGAAGGTTAAAAATAAATAGCTAGAAACTACACATGCTCTGTTCATATCTGAGATTTTTTTTTCTCAGCAAGGCAAAAATGATAGCAAGAACATGTATTCTTTCACCAAACTCTAAATATTGATTGACAGCTTTTGATTAGAAATGTTTATTTCTTTGCAAAATTAGAAAGTGATTTACTAACAAATAAATTGAGATATCAGGAAATTCACCAAGTTTAATCAACTTGACTTGTATTTTTTCCTCTTCATTAATTGTTGACTTCTGTAAGATATATATACATACACACACATATACATATATATATATATATATATATATATATATATATATATATATATATGTATGTATGGTGTATGTATGTATATGTACATGCACATAAAAAGTCATTATGGAAAGCTTGTGCTGTTGTTTAAAGCAACATCAGGGACTGGGATTTTTTAAACATAATCTTGAAGATGTGATTATTTGGTTGAAATATTCACTGGAGTATTTTATCTTTGGGAATCGTGGTCACACAAATAAGCCTTCATAGGACCAACTACCTAAGTGCAGTCAGAGATCTCTTTAACGAGTGAACATACATCCAGAAGAACACATATTTTAAGAACATAATGGTCCTATATTTTTAAAAAATTGCCACAAATTTTTATATAGGAATGGAATGTATGTGTCTAAGCAGAAGTTTTACGTTAGATCCTTCATGTAGGTTAGTCTGTAAATGTACCATTTAACTTAAATGGCTTTGTGGGAAGGTAGTTTGAGGAGATTTAAAAGAGAAGAAAAAAACTGAAGTTATTGTAGTTTTAGCTGTTTTAAAAAAAAAAAGCAGTAATTCCAGTGTGGATAAAGATGGAGAAATGAACTTTTTAATTTCTTTGTAATAATATCCACAGTTTGTGAAGTAGATCTGCTTTTTTTTTTTTTTTTTTTTTTTTTTTTTTTTTTTTTTTTTGGTCTTGAGTGTGCAGGGCAGGTACTGGCAGCAGAGCTACAAAGTGAAAACTTCCTGGCTGTAGCCCAGATACAGTGCACAGCGCCACATCATGAACTTCCCCGCTTCTGTCTCAGGGTGATTTCAGCCCTAAGTAATGTTCTTAACCCCCACACACACCTCTGCATGGCTAAGGAGCAGAGGCTCTTCTTCCTGAGCAGCAGTTTGGGGAAAGGAAAGGCATAATGTTTCCCTTCCATAACTTGAAAATTCTACATCTTAAGTCACTACGACATGGATTCAGCATGTTTTTATTCTCGTATAAGCAGCTTCGAATGTGTAAAACAATAGGTATACAATAGGAAATAAGACCTCCTCCCCACCCCTACCTGCAGTACACCATGTAGGCCCAAGCAGATAGCTGTGAGGACTTTTTGGCTGTTGTTTTACAAAGAAATTATAATACTTTCTTTTCAGTGAAGCTTGTGCATTATATTCCAGATATGTTAGATCATTTCATGATGCAAATGAACATGAAGGGTGGTTTGGGGTCCTTATCTCAGGAAACAGCAGTGCTCCACTACAATATATGGCACTGTGGTAATTTTCATTGATAAACAGTCACAATTTTAATAATCATTAGGTCAGCATACAAAGTACAAAGGCAGAAAATACTGGCTTTACTTTTCAAACTTGGTTTATCTTCTTTATTTGAAAGGTGTGCCATAAGAAATGTGATTGCAGCCATGTACACTCAATTGATTTCTGTATATCTGCACAAACATTCATTGCACTTGAAGCTGTGGTCTGAAAACATATACTGTTCTTGGAAATACAAAGAGAGAAATTGTTTAAAAGTAGCTTTTAATTATCAGTTGCATTTCCAACTATTACCAGCATGAGGGTTTTTTTTTTTTTTTTTTTTTTTTTTTTTAGTTGTTGTTTTAAAAATCCTATTTAAAGAATAATTTCCAGCTACCACAGTTCTCTTCAGCCAGGAGAGTTCTCCTTTGTGTGAGGTTCAGTCTGATTATTGCCAGCACACCTTTCTAAAACTAGCCTTCTACTTTGGAAATGTATTAAATGGGACCCTTCAGGAGAAAGTGTTGCTACATAATAAATATTTGTTCCAATTTTATTTTTAAACTAAATTATTGATTTAACGTCTACGAACAGAGTGTAAGTCTTACTTTAGTCAGTAACATACTAAACCAATTATTAATTGCTTATATAACATTTACAAAATCATACCTGCAGTTAAATATAGCTTGATTTTTCTTTAAAATAGATAAGGAAGATGATTTTTGTTTTGTTTAAATGTCATACAAGTATTTTTTTGTGGGTATAAATGTTTTTTCTTTCTACCCAAGTGTTCATAAATTAATGCAGCCCAGACCTTGAGATACATAAAAGGCAGTTCATAAGAATTTGATCAATGTCTTGTTCTCCTAGTAGGTGTTGTGAGCAAATGCTCCAAATTTGGCTCCCTTTCAAAGACCTTTGGCAAGAAAGAAAAACTACTAAACTTAAGTACATATACTAAAATAGACAGAAATCAACAAGTTTTTATATTTATTTTTTAATTATCCATTCTATTAAATTTTTTCTAAGCTTTTTCAGCAATGTTTCAATTTATAATATTTCTTCATTTTTTGGAATACCATCACTAAATTTAAATCATAACCCTTTGATACACATTTTATACCTATTGTCATCTTTTAACTGTTAAACATGTGTACTGCATAGAAATTTGAAATAGAAAACAAAGCATCTTGCTATTGAATAATAAAAAACTTTGCCTGACTAAAACATGAGTCTGTTCTATATTTACTTAGTACATATTTCTATGCTCAAAATTTTACAAATTTTAAACTGTATTAGCCAGTAGCTTCTATAAGATGCCTGATTTCCACTTATATTTGAGGAGACTTACTAAGTAGTTGGGTGGTCTTTTAGTAAAAGTTTATGTGGTTTAGAAAGTAGATCTTTTCACCTTTCTTTTGTAACTGTCAAATAAGGTATAAATCCAGACCTAATTCCATATGGATTATCTTCCTTCACTAAACGAAGGTTAACAAACCTGGACTAAATACAGTATGTATGTGTTCATTGTTGAATTTACTGGAAGCCCATTTAAAATTGGCTTAGGTTAAGGGTTAAGGAAATAATAATGTTGACTGTTTTTCTTTCACATTTTAATTTTTTCCCCTTACATAAACCAAAAATGAAATTTCCTCAATGACATGAGCAGATTTCCAAAGGGCTACCTGAATTGTTCACTAGCCAGTGTTGGTTTCCATAGATCCTGTTGGGCAAAATATCTTCTATCAACAACAGTCCTTCTGTTTGATTGTCTTGAGCGAGAGGGGGCACCATGTGATCCACACCCCATTTTCTTTCATTTTTTTAGCTGTAGAAAGAAGTCAAAGAATTCTTAGTTTCACTCTTTTCTTCTTCAGTTTTCAGTGTTGTTTATCTGCTGTCTGACCTCTCTTTATTGTTACAAATCACATACATTTGGTATTGTAGAGCTGTTTCTTGTGTGGACCACACATGTGTGATCATAGAATTGTTTCAGGTGTTAACTTACCTCCTTGCACTTGAGGTGTCTGGTGGGGTCCAATGCATGTCACAAAAGAGTTGATCTTGAAAGAACAAGGTCGACAGGGCTGTGTCCTTGTCAGAAACAACTGATACTTTCAAGTCGGGGGGGGGTGGTACATCCTCAGGAACTCGGACAGCTTCATGAGCTCTCGTGAGGTGGAACACATGAGGCAAGTTGAACCAAACCGTAGCTTTCATGATGCAGTATGAAGTGTTTGGCCCAAACTTCAACATGTATATGTGTTTGTGTGTGTGTGTTTATGAGGTGGCGAGTGGTGGTGGAGAGAGCAGTGAGCATGGGAGTCACACAGCACAAGGGGATGGAGATGAATCGCAAAGAGAAGATCATTTAAGCAAACACAGAGTTTCAGAGCTTATTTCCACCCTTCTTTGCAGGCACCTGACTGCCCACATATGCTATTACATAAATGTGCCCATAAACTGTGGGAACAATTGTTTAGAACAATAGTGAAATCCTGGATTTACAAAGCCAGTCTGCCATTTTCTGCTTCTTTCATGGGCTGACCTTTAGAAAACCTCAACTCAAGCATCTATAAAATGGGATGCCAGTACCCATCTCTTGGAGTTTTGTGAAATTGAGTACTTATGCATACCTGATGCAGGCATGTAATAAGTGTTCAGCAGTCATTAACTTACTGTAATGCTGTATTTTAATAATTTTATATCCAACTGATGATGATCACTTAGAAAATCATGGTAGGATAATTATTTTGAACATTTTCTTTCAGTAATACTTTCAGACCATTAATATTGGGTTGCTTTCAGGGCAAACCTCTAATTCTGATGTTCTGTTAGGTCAGTTCAAATGATTGCTAAGTACAATGTATTTCTTTCTCCAAGAAAATAAAAACCTTTCACAGATCAGATGTTATTTTTAGAATCAGAAATGAAAGCCAGGAAACAAAATAATTTCACCCATGACTTTAAAGTGTCATTTATTGCAAGTTTTGAATTCAACACAGATTATTGCTTAATCATAATAGTTTCAATAAAATTTCAGTTTGAAGAAAGTGTTTGATGAATATCAAGTTGTTAGCTGGTTTGTGAAATTATCTTCTGTAAGGCTCTAGAGGTTTGTTTTTCGTATGTTAACACAGTTTTAATTATCCATGAAGATGAAATTAATTTATGAAAATAAGTGTTGTTTTGCTCATCTCTGTGTTCCTTCACAGGCACTCTTGTGTAGGATAGCTATTCTGTGGTGCTCATCAGCTGGTACATGTGTGAGCTGTATGTACTCACAAAGTAAGATCCACTTGTATTTGAACACTTAAAAAAATTAAAAAAAAAAAACATGAGTTCCTATGATTCTTGTTTTCAAATTTGAGGGGTTGTTAGTTGTAACTAGAATTTATTTACTTTGAGAGAATCAAAATATAAACTAATTCAGGCATTTCTGTTCATATGAGAAGAAATATAAAGCACAGAAAATGCAGAATTTTATCTAGGATTATATCTTTTGGCATTCCATATAAGCACATTTAAGTAACATGTGGACAAAGATGATCACATTTCTGGTGTCGGAAACTGTTTACCACTTTTTTATTCAGCTTTTGATATTCACTTAATTTCTCAAAAAATAACTTATTTTGTATGACAGGTAATGTTGGTGAGAACTGCCGGGTTTGTACAACCTGGGGAGTTATGTCTGCTTTAAATCGTTCTCATGCTTTTGAATAATGACCCACTGGTGTGCACCTTGCAGCTCAGCTTCCTTTTCTAACCTTGTTGTAATGATTGGATAAAAGAGTGCTCAGCACAAGGAATACTTGCAGAGTGGACTTCCCTGTGGTAAAACAGCATGGACAGCTCCCAACACTGCAATCAAGGGCGCTTCTAAAAGCTTTAATTTAAAAATAATAATAATAATAATAAGTCTGCATGAAGATGATGGAGCCCTCGAAGGCACATGGGCTTAGAGAATTATTCCCATCTGCAACCCCCTCCCCCTACTTACTAGCCCTTTCCAGGGTTATGATTACTGGAAAATGGCAGTTAATCACCAGGATTTTTTTTTGACTGCAGCTGCTTCAGTCAGAGTACTAATCTATTAAACAACTTCGTTTCCAGTTTAAATTTTGCATTGTATACTGTATAGAATAAGTTTTCATTGTAATCAAAGCATCCAAGAGAATTTCCAGATATGATTTATAGAAGCACATTTGTTTTTATGTATGGACCTCTCTTCCACTATTGAGACAATTGTTTAAACAATACTGTGAATGATCAGCATCAAATAAAGCATCATAACATTGCTGGGTGCAAACACCATTGACAATAGGCACATTTGCAGAATCTTTGAATTGTGGCATCCTTGGCACTTGGCAGCATAATGCCCACATAATTTGAAAACTTAACCCAAGCTTTTAAAATTTGACTTGAACCTGAAAGAGCTTTTAGAAGTTTAGTGTTCCTGTACCAGACTGTGGTAGAGTGGTTTGGCGTCTTTTTCTACCCTCATGCTTATTACATTTGCCATAATTTGAAGAAATAATCTAAAACTGGAGTCAATATTTAATGCTAGGAGAGGACAAAACAGCCCTAATTTACAAAGGACCCTTTTAAAACACGTTCTTATGTGTAAAATTGACAGGCTACAGCGAGAGGTGGTTGGATGGTGTTCATCATGTTGGAAAGAATGTTTCAATTAAAGTTGAGCACTTTCTCTTCCAGGTCTTTTTTTTTCTCCATTTTTTACTTGCTGTGCCAAGGTATCCATGTGCGTTTTTCCACTGTCATCTGGCTCGTTCCCAGCAGATGCACACAATCTGTTCTGCTGTCACTAACAGGGTTCGGTTTATGAAAAGAACGTGTCAGAACATGCCACTATAGTCACTTTTACAGGTTTTTTTTAAAAAGAGTAACTGAGAATATATGCATCGCCCTAGTTTCATTGTACTCAGCTCTTCAGAGATTTCTAAGAAACTTTTATAACAGACCAAACACTTTCTGCCAAACATGTCCTACCAAATATTTACTTTTCCTTATTAAAATTAAAATCCTAAAAGTCCACAAATGTCTTTAATGCTGAAATACATTGTGGCTGTATTTAATTGTAGATTTTTAACAAAACATTTTGAATAAAACAAACATGTTTGGATAAAAATTATCACCTATCCAATTATACTATTTCCTGTATAATTGCAAACGTATCTGCTCTCATACTAGAATTTGACCTTTGTTTAAGTTCTTTTTTTTCTGATAGAAAACTTAGGTTTGATTATAAATATTCATTACTTGACCTTATAGGTAACATTGTTTTCCCTAGTTCTTCAGTGTCACTAAGTGAAACTACACGTACTTAAACACCAAATATATTCCTACACTGTATAGACACTTAGCACACTTTCACAAAATATCTTCATTTTCTTTTGTGTACGTTCACATTTTAAAAGTATCAAGGGTAAACATTTTTGAGCTTAGTTTTGTTCTTTAAAGTTTTTCTACTCCCATCACATAGTCTTAATAAAAATTTGAGGCTTGTCAGGTGTGGTGGCGCATACCTTTAATCCCAGCACTAGGGAGGCAGAGGTAGGAGGATCACCATGAGTTCAAGGCCACCCTGTGACTACATAGTTAATTCCAGGTCAGCCTGGACCAGAGTGAGACCCTACCTCAAAAAAAAAATAATAATAATAATTGAGGCTTAATTTATCTTCATTGAAAATAAGTTCTCTGGTTTTACACAAATTTTTAGAATTTAAGTAATAAAAGCTGCATACAATTCTAAATTAATTAATTAAATTAGTAAAATATTAAGCATTATGTATATATGCCACATATATTCATATGCAAATAGTTGATGGATGTATATTTTAATGTTAAAAATTCACATGAAGTTTCTTCCCACTGACAGGCTGAGTTATGGATTAGAAGGATGCCCATCTGGGGCTGGAGAGATGGCTTAGCGGTTAAGGTGCCTGCCTCCTAAGCCTAAGAACGCTGGATCCAATCTCCATGTCCCACGTTTAGCCAGATGCAAAGTGGCACAAGGGCACAATGCTGCACTTGACCACAAGGGGGCTCACGCATCTGGATTTCATTCACAGCAGCTGAGAGGCTGCTGGCGCTCCCATCTCTATCTGCCTTCCTCTCCCTCTCTCTCTCTGTCTCTCTCTGTGTCTCTCTCTCTCAAAAAAAATAGAAAGATGCCCATCTGGATTAAAATGTGCATTTTTTTGTGTGGGTGGAAGTAGCACACACACTGTCAGTTCTTTCAGCCTTAGAGTTAACATGAATTTCTGATTCAGGACAAAAACAATCATAGAGTTTCTAACATGTAGTTATGCACCAAAAAAATCTACACAAATGCAGATTGATAAATGTTACATGAGCTAAAAATATAGATTGAAAACTATATTAAGGAATGATAACCTATGCAAATCAAGCCTTAATGAAATACATACTGATTTAGGAAAACTACTTTTACATTTCTTCATAAAGAAAAATTCTTCAGTACACATCATGTATATAATATGACAGAAAGTTTTGTGGTTATGAAACTGATGTAGTGTCCCATAGATAACTCATGCAATATAAATTATAATGTCATTTAAATAATTGTGTCGAGTTTAGCAAGAAAATAACAGTTGGAACTCCTTGGTACTACTGTTGCAGCATATAAATTAATTGCTAAATTATCTTTGTAGAGTTGACACACACAACTGTTATGATTTTCAAATTCTTAAAGAAAAAAAGATTTCTTATTCCTCATGCTTCAAATGCTATATGCACACATGCCTCCGAGTTGATTTCTTGATGCTTTTAATGATGGAAACAGAGCACATGGATTTAAGATGACCTAGAAAAACTAAACACAGTGGCATGTGCCTGTTAGCCAAAATTCGAGATGCTGAGACAGAAGACCCTGGTTTGAGATTAACCTGGGCTATATAGGAAAAGCCTGTCTGGAGAGAAAGAATGAGAGAGAGACAGAGAGAGAGAGAGAGAGAGAGGCCATGAAAAGGACTAGTTTGCACTCTGGAGTTGGCTTTTCTCTATAAATATCTTAATTAGTCCATTTCTGTTTGGCATACATGGCCAAGAATCACATGTGAACAACTAATAAGCCTGGTTGGCCGAATCCCATGAAACACCACAGTGCTGCTCTACCTTTTCTTCTCATCAGTATCAGCAATGAGCAGGAGGTACACTGTACTGTGTTACAGGAAGACAAACCTAGCCTGGCCTACTGCTGAAAGCAGGGGTCACGGGGACACAGAGAACAACCACAGCCTTCAATTTCATTACAATGTGAAGAAAACAGAAGATGATTTCAGGACAAAACTTCATGGAAAACTTAGGTATACTTATACTGAGTTATTCATCCTTAAAATCTTTTTATCACTCAAAGTGCAAAAACAATTTCAAACTACACTGAGGAAATAAAAGTTTACTTATCTTTTCATGATTCACAGAATTTGAATATTTTCAAATATGTTTGGCATTGTGAAAGATTTGTAAATGTTACATCTTCCAAAACAGATAAGCCCCTGTACTTAATAATGCCTTACAAAGAAATAATCAGATCTCCCCTATAACTTTATTATTAAAACCTAGCCAGGCGTAGTGGCGCACGCCTTTAATCCCAGCACTCGGGAGGCAGAGGTAGGAGGATCGCTGAGAGTTTGAGGCCACCCTGAGACTACATAGTTAATTCCAGGTCAGCCTGGACCAGAGTGAGACCCTACCTCGAAAAAAAAAAGAAAAACTAAAGGAGGGGGAGAATTTTTTATTATTAAGTAGAAACTTAAAATTTTTTGTTTATTTTTATTTATTTGAGAGAGACAGATAAACAGGGAGAGAGAGAGAGAGAGAGAATGGTTGCATCAGGGCCTCCAGCCACTGCAAACAAACTCCAGATGCATGTGCCACCTTGTGCATCTGGGTACTGGGGAATTGAGCGTCGAAGTGGGGTCCTTAGGCTTCACAAGCAAGCGGCTTACCTGCTAAGCCATCTCTCCAGCCCTAAGTAGAAACTTTGTACGGACACATCATATGTTGATACCATCATTTCCCTCCTCCCTCCCCCACTCCATTGAGGATGCTCCTTAGCAGGATTGCTGGTATTCACCATGGAGTTGTGGGTTATGAGGAGGGGGACTTTTTAATGTTACCTGTTTCCCGGTTCGCCAGGAGATAAACTGTGGAGGCATTTCAATTCACAAACACTTAGAGTTTCGCAAGCGGCCTCAATTTCCAGCCCAGGGATGAGATCTCCACCCTGCTCTGCAGTTAGGAAGTGATGTAGTGATGTGCTTGCCCACTGACTGGTCTTTCTGGAGCAAAGATAGATGTTTTTCTGAATCTATCCTGAAAAATGTATTATTCACAGAAGAAGAAACTCACCAACGACTCTCACTGCAAGCATAATGATAGGCTGGACCACAGTGACCAGAAGGCTCCCCCCTCAGCTTTTTTAGAGAATTTGAAGACAGTTGTATTCTTTTTCCATCTGCCCAGGCATATGTTGGCCAGTTGGTTTGCAATTCTGGCTGGCTTGATGGTTGGAAGTAGGACTGATCTTCTATAAATATAATTGATACTTTCAACTGTGACTTAGGAATTCCACATTTACTTTTCTCCACTGTCACTACTCAGAATGTGTCAAATAACTCTGATATCTTTTAGGATGTATGTAAATAGCTCACATTATTAATTTGAAAGTATAGTGTATTATAATTTTGTTGAGAACAAAAACCGTAGCTCACACTTAACTGTATACTTGAGCACTATATTTAAAAAGTTGCGTGAATTAATTGATTTGTTTCTCAAAAATCTAATGAGGTGGATATTGTTACCTTTATGATTCTACAGATGAAGAAACTGAGGCCAAAAGTATTTTAAGTAACGTCCTTTAGGTTAACCAATAGTGGCCACACTGGAATCTCAACCCATGCCCATCCTCAGATCCCTCTTACACACTAAGCCCAAATCCTACACAGTATCGCATCTGTTAAGTAAGAAGAAGCAGTGGCTAGCTGTTGAATCTAAATTTTGCATGGCATATTGGGCAAAAACATTCAGTATCTCGGAATTACAAAATAATAATGCTTGTATAAATGCATTTACATTGTTTTTAAATAGTAGTGAATTCATTCTTATTGTTTCATATTGTTTGCCTAGGGGCAGGGGATAGCTTCCCAACTTTTAGATCTTTTCTGCAAGCAGTATCTTAGTAGTATTTGTGAAGACATGTTTCCTGTTCCATTAGCCTTCACTGAAATGTGAGCACTGTCCAGTGATCTCCAGCTTGTTTTTATTTCCTGAGCTGTTTTAGTTTTTAACCTTCACTTGCAAGAATCAGTAATTTACAGAGTTTTAATTTAAGAATGTTGGTTGTTTGACAGTCTGTAAAGGGATATTAAATCAGTTTTGGGAATTATTCAGGTAATTGAATTAGCACAGATAGAAATTTTGGAAAATTCAAACTCAAGCACACCTTGTAACTTTTTCTTTGCTGTTTAAAAAGAAAACAAAATCTTAAAACCAGAAGCTGATATGAAAAAAAAATATTGATAGCTTAGATTAGATTATTTTAAAATTAGGGAATTTTTTAAACTGGGGAATCTTACATCAAGTGTATCCATGAAATAAATGGTTTTTGAGTTTTAAATTTAATGTATCTGGCCTCAAACTGGCATTTGAAAGGGAAAAGGATAAACTTTTAGATTTTTTTTACCATGAGAAACAGTATTAATTTTCTTTCTTATAAGAGTTTCCTCTCTTTTTCTTTCTTTCTTTCTTTCTTTCTTTCTTTCTTTCTTTCTTTCTTTCTTTCTTTCTTTCTTTCTTTTCGTTGTTGTTGCCCCCCCCCACACACACACAAAACTCTAGCCATGCCACTGAACAGAAGTGAGAACGTAGAGGCTGGCAGGTTCAATGGAACTCAGATATTTGTGCATTAACAAACATATAAGTTTAGACTTTCAGAACTAATAGCTGCCATTTTTTGTCATTTCCTGCCAAATTTCCATAGTTCATACTAGTAACTGCATTTGGTTCCACTCTGTGTCACTGTAGAAGAAAACAAAGTGCTTGTTTGGATGACCATGAAAACACCAAAACCATCTCTGTTCTCTGTATTTAAAAATGGTTTTATTTGAAATGTGAGTTTAAGAGCTGGGTACTAGGTGGGTTATTTAGAATTAATTTACTCCAGTGATAAACAGCCTCCCAACTTCCTTGAGGTGTCTGCTGGCAAAGGATTTGGTGTGCTCTGTGCAACGAGTGCCAGTGGCAACACTCAACATCAGTCTTCTAAGTAAACCCCTAAGGTTACCTCTACCTCCTAGCATCATTTGTAATTCCATGATCTTGGAAGCTTCCAACTGTATAGCATATTCTTACAATTCCACAAAACATTAAACTTATATTTAGCATCCATATGAGTTATAAATATACAAGAAATAATTATTAACTATAAAAGATACAACACCCAAAGCCTGTGGAGGAAGTCATAGTTTTGAGTTAATTGTCTAAAAGATAATTACATAACATTATAAGTAATAGCTCCAGAAGAGGATTATGATGTGGGCAATACTGCATTTCAAAAGTCTTTTTGAAAAATGTACTCACCTAAAGAATAAAATCAACAGTTTCTCACAATCAGAATCCTTTCCAAAAATCTGTATGCTAGGGCTGGAGAGATGGCTTAGCTGTTAAGTACTTGTCTGTGAAGCCTAAGGACCCCGGTTCGAGGCTTGATTCCCCAGTACCCATGTAAGCCAGATGTACAAGGTGACGTATGCATCTAGAGTTTGTTAGCAGTGGCTGGAGGCCCTGGTGCACCCGTTCTGTCTCTGTCTCCCCCTCTCTCTTTCTCTCTTTCTGCCTCTTTCTGTCTGTTGCTCTCAAATAAACAAATGAAAATAAAACAAAAATAGTTAAAAAGAAAAGGCTTTTAAAAAAATCTATGTGCTAAAACCAACCTTACAGATCATTAGCTAGCAGCCCATAGGTGTAAAACAGGGTCTTCCTTGTATGATTCATGTAGATCAGAGGGTTCATTCCTAGCCAGATGGGAAGCTTTGTGAAAATGCAGATCTCTAGGTCCCACGCATAGACTTAGATTAAATTGGCCTACCATCTGGGCATTGTGATTCTGGTTGGGTGTTTCATGTAAAGTCTGGCTTAAAACTCACTAGTCAAAAAGTCAATGTGAACGTTGAACTTGAGTATGCAATGCCGGGCATCCTGGGAGTCTTTCTTCTATAATTCTCTAGCACTTCCTCTTGAATACCAACTATGAATTTATCAAATACTCAGTTCAGTCGTGGGTTAGTTGCTTCTAGGTATTGGAGATACAAAAGTGATAAAACGTGGTCCCAGTGGTATTACAAATTTCATATGCTCAGTGCCATGACTGAAGGCATGATAAACGCCGTACAGCAGGTGTGCTCAACACCAAATGACTAGTATGTTAAGTACTGTATGTACTGCAGCTATGTTAAAACTGAAAGTGGTTCTTAAGTGATGGAATGGTCAACTCTTCCAAGAGGTGTCTGTTCAGGTTAGTGTTCAGTAGAGGAAAAGACATGTGAGGTGAGTCTTAAATAATGAATCAAGTTCTGGTGTAATTAATTCTGGGCAAAGGGGTGCTTATGCACAGGATCTCCTATGGTTTTATATAGTCTGCCATAGTCTCAATTATAATTTTCCAATTAGAAAAGCTACTCAGACCTTCCCGAGGACTTTAGTTTCTGCTGTTATTGGGGGTGAAAGTTGGTACCAGAAGTTAGGCGAATAACCTTTCCAGTCTCTGTTGTGCTTCTCCAGGTGACTTGGCGGACTTGCTCGTCTTCCACTCCCACTCATGCCCTACTTCCTAGACACAGCTGAAAGGAAGGATGGTCCGAGCCAGGTCCTCCTCTGCAGTCCACTGCTTTGTCAAAGGACAGAGAACAGATTACGAATAGGAGGCGAGCACCTGCAGGGAGATGCCCCGAGAACACTTTATATAACACGGCCTCAACTTTTATCTCTTACAAAAAGTAATTTTTAAAAAAATAGAAAGAAAAAACTCCAGCTGGCATTTCTCATTTTTTTCATTCTTGTTCTAAAAAATAAAAAAAAGAAAAGAAATAAATAAAAGCATATAAGGGATATGTTATTCTTAGAGAAAACCCAGTCTTACATATTTTAAAAGACCTATTAAAGGAATGGTTATTGGAAAGTAGTAATAACTCTATAAATCATAGGAAACCATGGTTGTAAAGGAGTCACAGAATCTGAGAAACTGGACTTGTTGATTCCACACAAAGTACAGACACTACTTGGTGTGTGTGTGTGTGTGTGTGTTACATATGAAACCAAAGACAGGAAAGGCAAGTCTTGGCAATCAAATAAGAATACTAGAAGAAAATCTTTGATTGTTCAATAGAAAGCTTTACCATAAAACATTTTCAATGTAATAAATGAAAGGTTTGGTGACAGACATGGTCATATACAGGAAGAAAATTCCAGCCTCTGATTATAGCAGTCAGGCAATCTCACCAACACAAAACAGATTTTTAATGAATAAGTCCAGCTACACACCAGAAAAGAGGTAGGGGGACTAGGTTACAGTCTTTGATAGTATTATTTCCCTCTGACTAAAAAATTCATTATAAAAGACTGAGAACTTTGCACTAATTGGTCGACTTTTTAGGAAGATATAAAATGTGCTGAATTTGATCTCAAATAGACAGTACATTAACATCACACATGCAATTAGAAAATTATCACCTTGAGTAAATTAAGTATACAGCATAGAATTTAATTATCATATTATTAGAGATTTAAAAGTCTGTAAATATCATAAGGTGATTTTTTTTCAAATTTTACTGGAAAGCTTCCAAAGATTCCAGGTGTAAACAATTGGTTTTTAATCTCCTGACAGAGCCCAAAACTGGTTGTTCAGAAAAGGGGTCTGTCTATTCGGACTGTGTTCTCTCAGAATGGCAAGCTTTCTATAATTGTAACTGACAAGTCTGTTGACATTTTTTCTCTCATACTGTGCAATATCTCAGAAGTTCTTCCAAGTGATTCAGCTTGTATGAATGGGCTAAGATATCTCCAGAACATATTATGTCCAAGTGAGGCATTGCCAATGGTACTTGTGCAAGGGTGTTACCTTTCTTAGCGAGTTTACTGGATTTCAGATCTGAGTTCTTATTTGAATCTCTTTGAGAGCACGTAAAAATAACAGCACTACTGCTGGGTGCCCTGGTGCGTGCCTGTAGTCCCAGCTACTGGGGAGGCTGAGGTGGAGGATTGCTTGAGTCCAGGAGCTCTGGGCTGCAGTGAGCTATGCCCATCGGTGTCCGCACTAAGTTCAGCATCAACATGGTGACCTCCAGGAAGCAGGAGACCACCAGGTTGCCTAAGGAGGGGTGAACCGGCCCAGGTCAGAAATGGAGCAGGTCAAAAATAACGGTACTAGCTTCCCAACACTTGGGAGGCAGAGGTAGGAGGATCGCCCCTGAGTTCGAGGCCAGCCTGAGACTACATAGAGAATTCCAGGTCAGCCTGGGCTACAGTGAAACCGTATCTCGCAACCCCCCACCCCCCAAAAAACTAAAAAGATAAAGAAAAAGATTATGTAAAAAATAAATACTAGCCCAGCATGGTGGCACATGCCTTTGATCCCAGCACTCGGGAGGCAGAGGTAGGAGGATCACCATGAGTTCAAGGCCACCATGAGACTACATGGTTAATTCCAGGTCAGCCTGGGCCAGAGTGAGACCCTACCTCAAAAAACCCAAAAATAAATAAAATAAAATAAAATAAAATAAAATAAAATAAAATAAAATAAAATAAAATAAATAAAATAAAATAAAATAAAATAAAATAAAATAAACAGTTCTTGGACCACAATAGCATTTCTGGGTTCACTGGTCCTGCGATGGGCTTATGGATTAATCTGATCTTTAAGAACATGCCCAAAGTGATTTAAATGTGCAGTTAAGAACTACTGGTAACAGATTATTCAAAATCTCTGAAACATTGAATCATCTTTGAACACTAGTTGAAGTAAGCATAGAACATGAGCATTCCTTCCCCCTAACTCTAGAATTAAGAAGAAAATAAATTGACTCTTTAATTTATAGCAGGAAAAAAATTATTATCCATTCCATTGAATCTTCCCCAACCCCAGCTTAGGAGACCAGCTGCATCATTCCAGTTTCTACATTATTGGCATTTCTAAAGATGAAGTAACAGGGGAAGTGATGAACTTTATAAATAGACTGCTTAAAATATTTGGCATGAGGGGTCAAGATGTAGGCGAAGCTGGAAAAAGACTTTAGCTTGGGGATGAGCCAAAGGCCACCAGTTGTTAAATTCCCCAAATTTCCTTAAGAATGAGAAGAGTAAGAAACCCTCTAAGAACATATTTCTTTTTCTCTCTAATGTGTAGTCAGTGAAACCCATTGGGGGGGGGGGTTGTACCTTTGAGCCAAAATTGAGTCATGCCAACCACAGCAAATTGGAAGTGCTATTTAAAATATAGTCTTGCAGGGTTGTTACAGCTCGTCCTGATGCCATGCACATGGTGGGGCTGTTGCTTCCAGAGCATCGCTGAACAAGCCAGTTCTGCTGATGGAGGCTGACCGCCCTGCCTAGGCTGCAGTAGTGCACAGACATAATCCGAGATTGTATCTGAAAGATATAACACCTTTACAATATACACAAAATGATGGTTTACCTCAAAACAACACAACATATGTCATTTTGCTCTGTGATGCTAGGGCCACGAAAGGTTAAGGGAACTAGGAAATAAACAGCACAGTGATGGGTAGACAGCATTCTTTGGTAGGACAAGACTGACATAGAGGCACCTTATGTTAAGAAAAAATAGTAAATAAATAAAAGAAGTTACACCTACAAAGCAATAATTCATTCACTTATTCACCTGCCTGCATTAGAAGTGGCACTTTGTTCATTAAGAACACACTCCGTTCATTCTAGTGGCATTTCACACCGCTATGAGAAGGTTGAACCTACTGCTGAATGCAGTGTATTTCCATCATGGAAAAGAAACTGTTTTACTTGTTTCCTACCTGAAGACTATAGATTTCACTAGCATTTTCAGTACTTATAGTACTGCATTGGCCATAAAAATGTAACATTTCCATTACACAAAGAAAACTTATGCCCTTTCCTACTTGCAGAAAATATTTAATAAAATGGTAAGACCTGAGCAATTTAAGTAACTTTATCAAAGCATGCTACACAGAACTTTATTTAGTTTATTTAGGAAAACATCAATATCTATTATAGTACCCCGAATGCTTGTTAGGTCTTGAAGAAGAAAGGGATTTACAGTTATCTTGGGTTTTGTGAACACCTACTGAATGAATTCTCATACAGAAAAAGAAAACTTATTTTGTTTCTAAATGAACAAGTATGCTTGCAGCTAAGGGCTTTGTTTGTAGTTATTAGCTCACTTTATATCTATGTCATACCTGCAAAGAGATCTTTTTTCTTTCTCTCTGAGAATAATTTCCAAATAGATCTGTCAAACTAAATAAGAAGGTATCAGTGGGGATGTAATATTCTCAGGGTTATTAGGTAAACTTGGGTACTTACAGGAGCCTGGAAAAAATAGATGTTTGCTTCCTGATACAGAATGTTGCATTCATAACCCAGGGGCTTTTGTATTTTCAACAGCACTGCCCCTTTTACTTACATATTTGTTCTATATCATTACTATTCAGTAAATTAAAGGCTCCATGTGCATGAAGATGCTGAACACATCACCCACAGAGTACACTTTCAGGTGGGAATTACAGGAAAAATTTGAATGTGTCATTTCTTGTCACCTCATATCCTGCCATTGGGATACAGACTACTGTGGTAGTTTATACCCATGAATACAATCACAGCCCAAGTTACAAATGCTTTATGTCCAAAAATGTCCTAAAGTTACTATTGGGAAATATGGGGTTCATTTTTCAAGGAGACAGTTTTTGTAATGATTGTCATGCTTTTACCTGAGCCCACAAAAGGAACTGTATGTCCCAAAAATTCTAAAAAATTTGAAAGCCATATTGATGTTTTCATGCAAGTTTAACTGGCTACATTTGCAAGTTTGCCTTCAATAACACTGTTGACCAAAGTTCTCTGACAAATAAAATGGAATTCTTGATTTTCAAATCATAGTCTCTCCCAGGTTCAGAATGTGATTGCTCCTTCAAAGTGCAGATTTCTCAATAGCATGTTCCACCTTTACTGAAATAATTAAAATGCTTGCCGGATTTTGGCAACTACTTGTTAAGGATTCAAGTATTCTTAAAAAAAAATAACTTTTTCTGTTCATTAGTATATATGGCATCATTCTAAGTGCCAATTATTTTTATTTGGCCTCTGGAACACATGAAAAAGACACTTTCACAACAGATAACTGAACAAAATGTAAAGAATAGGAAAGGGGACTGATTGTTTATGTGTGTGTGCCTGCACACATTTTTGCATTTGAGTGTGCGTGTGCATGTGTGAAGAATGCCCGAGAAAGATGAGTCCAAACTCGTATTTAGTTTCAGACTCTTCCTTGCCTGTCCCATACATACCTTAGTGGCTTAGTAAAGTGTCTTCATCAAAATACCCCAGGAAGATTTTGAGATTTTGCTGCCTGTGGTCCCAAATTTAAACTCTGTCTTGCACACAGTTAATAGATACTCAAGAAGTGAAGGAGCAAATAAATTGTGCTCCTTCCTTCCTTCAAAGCTGTATGGATTTTTGCTCATGTTGATGTTTTCTGAATTGCCTTGGAAAGAGACCTGGGCATATTATAGGTGGATGCTACACAATAACTGAATTGAAAAGAAATGAAATTAATTGAATCAAAGAGAGTAAATCAAATGGGCTGGGGCTTGAATTTAGAAACTTTTTTTCATGAGGCTGGTTTATAAGGTGATGCACATATGTAAGGCAGTGGAGGGAATACTGAAGAGCCTGACTTTGCAAAGAGTGGGATTTTTTTTTTTTTGAGAGAGAGAGAGAGAGAGAGAGAGGGAGAGGAAGACAGATAGAGATGGGCGTGCCATCAGCCTCTCAGCTGCTGCGAACGAAATCCAGATGTGTGCACCCCCTTGTGGTCAAGTGCGGCATTGTGCCCTTGCGTTACTTTGCATCTGGCTAAACGTGGGACCTGGAGATTGGAACCGCTGGACATTGGAACTGGTGTTCTTAGGCTTAGCAGGCAGGCGCCTTAACCACTAAGCCATCTCTCCAGGCCAAGAGTGGGATTTTTGCATCAAGTTGATTTGAATTAGGTAGTCACAAATTCGATTTTATCAAACAATGACTTCATTTGCTGGAATTAAGCTAAAAAGAAGAGATTATTTTGTTAAACGCCTTGTGTGTCTAAAAGCAATACTTTGTGTTTAACAAAAATATATTTTAGTAATGTGTGATTAACTTATTTTTAATATCTTGCTTTGAGTACTTTTTTCTCTGCACAATCATGATATGAGCCTTCTCTTGGGCACACATTCAACCACTTCACAAGAAATATGAGGAAAGCAATGAAAATTCATGCAATGTGGAGTGTATTATTTACTCACTGCTTTTAAATTAGTTATCACATCAAGTAGGCATGTAGTTTTGTATTCTAAAAGCATCTCTGTAAAGGGTTAAGAAAAAAAATCCAAACTTGGCCTGGAGAGATGGCCTAGAGGTTAAGGCACCTGCCTGCAAAGCCTAAGAACGCCTGTTCGATTTTCTAGGTCCCACATTTAGCCAGATGCAAAGTGACGCAAGGGTGCAATGCCGTACTTGCCCACAAGGGGGTGCATGTGTCTGGAGTTCTGTCACAGCTGCTGAGAGGCTGCAGGAATGCCCACTCTCTATCTCTCTTTCTCTCTGTGTGTCTCTGTCTCTCTTTCTCTGACTCTTTCTAAAAAAATAATAATAATCCAAAATTAAGGACAAGGGATGTGGTTCAATGGTTAAAGGCACTTGTTTGCAAGCCTGGTTGGCCTGAGTTTGATTTCCCAGTATGCATATAAAGCCAGAAACAAAGTGGTGCATGTGTCTGTAATCCCAATGCCCTACAGCAAGGTGAGGCAGAGCCAGAAGACTCCACAAGACTGTGAGCTAGTTTAGCTAGACGGGTGAACACACAGTCAAGGTAGAGCTTGTCTGATGAAAGGTGGAAAGAGGACAAACACAGCAGTGTCTTCAGACCTCAACACGTGTGCCACGGCACACGCTTGTCCATGCATACACACAGACATCAATGTATCCAACATTATTACAGGGGAATGTACCATCTTCTTGCTGTCTGTAGCACTGTCCTAAAACTGCTGGGATGTTTGTCTGAAACATGAAGTGCTTTATTTTAGAGAGAAAAATATTTTCAGATTTTTTAAATTTATTTTTTATTTATATTATTCTAATTTTACATTCATAATGGTGACTCCATTATCCTCCTCCCTGTCCTCCCTCTTGGGGTATTATACACTGATTATTTTTTTTTTTAAATCAACTTGAAGATTGGATACATCCTAAATTCCATTAAATAGCTTAGGTAGCATTTTCTTAGGTTTTATTTAATCACAAAATTTACTAGTAGCAATTTTTGAAAAATCATATATCTAAGAAAGAATTCCAGAGCTCCTTAGTAAATTTGTGTCTTCAGGTTTGGTCCGCGGGGACAGCACCCGGGCTGAGGCTTCTTCTCCCAGGAGTCTCCCACTATGTTCACCCCTCTTCCTGTACACGAAGTCATTTTGGGGAGTGAACCCTGAAATCATTCAGTCTGATCAGATGAATAATAAAATTAGAATGTCTATCAGTTCTCTGAAGCACAAAAGAAAAACTGTGAGGACCCAAAAGAAGACGATTTTGATTCACTGCAATCCCTTTTGCGCATCCCAGTACAATGTCAGCCTTGTAAGTTCAGTAACCACGCCTCCCAAGGACTGAGGGCAATAACATAGACATAACACCATTGCAAAATGGAATTGCTACATAAATGAAAACTGCGTACGCTCCTTGAGCTTGGGAATGATACATTATTCATCTTTGTTTTCTGATCTAAATGAGTCAGGTACACAAAATACATGTCCAATAATTGCTGAATTAAGTTGAAGATAACGTGAAAGGTAATAATGGTCCTAATTCAAGATAGAGAGACCGGCATGAGGAGTGGATGAAGACGCTCCAACATGATGCTTTTCCCAGGGGAGTTAGCTTCCCAGTTCTGACTCCCAGAGGGCTTTGCACATCCCTGTTTCATGATGTTCACTAATTTCTTTCTGGTAGTGTAATTTATATTTAAAAAATTTTCCCAGTAGGACAAAAGTACAGACTTTTATTTACTTTTGTATTATATGTGTGTGTGTGTGTGTGTGTGTGTGTGTGTGTGTGTGTGTGTGTGTGTGTGTTTGCTGATGGATGTATAATCTCTGAACCGGCACATTACTTTTTTACACCAGATGTCCTAAAGACAGATTTTGGTCATAGGTGATTAGTAAACTCATGGCAATAATGTTTATGATTGCTCCCTACTTCATATTTTGCAGAGAAGTTGAGCCTTAGAAGTCACTCAGAATAAAACAGGATTCTGACCAGAAAGTATGTTTCTATATAGCTACAAAAAGCCATTCTCAGGGCCCTGTATTCATTCCATAATTACATAATATATAAATGACACCTCTTAACACTCCTTGATGTATAATTTTACATTGCATTCTCAGAAATTCCTTGGAAAAATTATGAGTTATTGTGACTAATGTCACTGGTGAAAGTCATGAGAGAAAAAAATGCTGTTTTAATTAAAAACAATGTTGAAAGATACATATAAAATTCACTAGAAAACACAGCATATAATATTGTATTTGGAACTTAAGGTGTTCCAGATCTATTTGTGTAAGTTTTTTGTTGTTGTTGTTGTTTTGGGATGACCATCTAGCTAGATTGATTCCTGATTCTGATAAATATCATGGCAGCCGATTGTGTAGACGTGTCACAAAAGTAAATCCAGCCACTCATGGATTCCATGTACTCAGCAGATGGTGAGAATAAGAAAAACCACAGGGGTAACTAAATCATGAAGTTTTGCTCTTCATTTTGTTATCATTTGTTATCATCATTTCGTTAATGATATTGTTTCACTAAGATGATCATTGCTTTTGTTTTCTGGAGATTTCATTGATGCAGGCAGTTTCCAGTTACCCATCTCCATTTTATTGTGATGACTGACTACTGTGTTTGAAGTTTTGAATGTCTAGGCCTCATATAGCTCACAGAACGTTTCTTCTTATCTGTAACGGAAGATGATTCAATTATCACATGTACAAAGGTGTTTAGTAATTAATTGACCTGTTCATGAGTAACAGGGCCAGCCTAGAAACTTCATCATCTGTTAGAAGCCTACCATTGCTGAGATACAGTCTGAAGATCATTTTAACATCATTTTAATTATCACCCAGGAAATGAAGTAGTTATGGTAAAAATCATTGTTAAAGTATCCATGTTGTACATTTATTTCAGATGATAGTGAATATAGCCAGAATCTAATGTTCACATAAGCTAAGCACTGCCTTGAACTATCTTTAAAATATGAAGAATACCTTGTGTGGGAGGATGAAAGCAGGGTGGAGATGGGAGGAGAGCTGGGCTAACCAAAAGTAAGCATGCATATAAATAAGAAAATAAGTAAATATGTGATTTTACTTCTACCATAGTTCATGAACTTTATTCATCTCAAATTCCATCTTTGGGGCTGGAGAGATGGCTTAGCAGTTAAGGCACATGCCTGCAAAGCCTAAGGACCCATGTTTGATTCTCCAGGTCCCACGTAAGCCAGATGCACAAGGGGATGCACACGTCTGGAGTTCCTTTGAAGTGGTTAGAGGCCCTGGCGAGCCCATTCTCACTCTCCCTGTCTCTCTTTCCCTCTCTCTTGTCTCAAATAAATAATAAATAAATAAATACTTTTGTCTTTGCCAGTGGTACTTTTAAATATGCATTTTCATTTCATTTATTAATGGAAATAGCTTTAGAATTACCTTTTTAACTGGGCATGGTGGTGCACACCTTTAATCCCAGATCTTGGGAAGCAGAGGTAGGAGGATCGCCCTGAGTTCGAGGCCACCCTGAGAATACAGAGTGAATTCCAGGTCAGTCTGGGCTAGAGTGAGACACTACCTTGAAAAACCAAAAGGAAAAGAAAAAAAGGAATTAATTACCTTTTTAATAGTACAGAAAAGATTTAAAATGTATTTATTTGCAAAGAGACCCACAAAGAAAGAGAATGGGTGCACCAGGGCCTCTAGTCACTGCAAGCAAACTTCAGATGAATGCACCACTCTGTATATCTGGCTTTATATGGGTACTAGGGAATTGAACCCAGGTTGTTAGGCTTTGCAGACAAGCACCTTATCCTCTGTGCCATCTCTCCAGCCAGGGTGTGAATTTTTCTTTGTTATAAATGTTAAGTCTTCAGTTGCTAACCAACATAGAGCAAACATGTTAGTACACAACTCTAAAATTATTTTGAGCGTGTTTTATATCTGAGAAGTTAACAATGTAAGTTACCTTTTATCTCTATGATGTTCTGGAACGTATAGAATTCCATAGCACTCTCTCTCTCTCTCTCTTTCTCTCTGTGTTGTGTGTCATTGTGCTAAGACTCCAGTACTATTATTTTGGGTCATTTAAATTTCCACTTGTTGTTATGCAAAAGTTGCAACTTAACTGTAAATACATTTTGATAATTTATGTATACTCTAGATATCCAAAGCACCTATGGACTGAGTCTGATTGTATTGATTGCATTGTAAAGCTTCAAGAATAATCACCTCATCACCTTTTTAGTATAATTAATGCGTTAGTACTTTGAGATGATTAAAATAGATTCCATAATTTAAGAACTCATGGCAAATATAGTCTATTCCCACAAATATAAATGCATTAAATTATTTTAACTTAAATATGAAATAGAGAAGTTCATATTAATAAATATTGAACATTTACACCATGAGTTTATCACCTCATCATTCAGAATGTAAAAAACTTTTAACAATAATGGTCTATAGAATGCTAGCATATAAAATCCAAAAGTTAGCAGAAATATTTAGCCATAGCCTAGCAGGTAGCTCCTCATTCGGAGTGAATTCATAAAATCTATACCTGGTATAGTTTTCAAACTGACTGGATTTATGAAACCTATATTCATAACTTAGCTGATGTTGATTAGTATTACAATGGAAGTCAAAGGATTCATGAAACTAGACACAATCTCTTTTTTTTCTTGGAGAGAGACACAGAGAGAGGGAGAGGAAGACAGAGATGGGCGCTCCAGCAGCCTCTCAGCTGCTGCGAATGAAATCCAGATGCGTGCGCCCCCTTGTGGCCAAGTGCAGCATTGTGCTCTTGCATCACTTTGCATCTGGCTAAACGCGGGACCTGGAGATTGGAACTGGCGTTCTTAGGCTTAAGGAGGCAGGCGCTTTAACCGATGGGTGTGAGAAACAGTGGTGCTGAGGTCTGCTCCAGCATCTTCCTGTTATTTTTGACAGGAACTACGCAGATGTGTTCATAAAGCAATTAAAGCTGCCAGCACTTTCCATTCAGATATTGAACTTTGAGCATGAGAGTTGCAGAGCAGATACTGGACTCAGTCTTGTTCATCTCCCACCCTAGAAGCACACTTCCCATGGCCAAGAGAAATCCCCTAGGCCTCAGTTTCCTCTTCTGAAAAACAGACATAATGACATACAAAGAAGCCGTTAAGGGGACTGATATGTATGGAAAGAAAATAGAACCATGCAGGATACAAAACAAGGATTAAGCCAAGCATGGTGGCACATGCCTTTAATCCCAGGAGAGGTAAGAGAATCACCATGAGTTCCAGGCCAATTTCCAGGTCATCCTGGGCTAGAGTGAGACCCCACCTCAGAAAATAAATAAAAAGTTTAATTTAACCATCCTTATCCTTCTTTTTTACTTCAGGTTTCAAAATCTATGACTTTTTACTTTTTTGAGGAAGTTCTAGCAAATATACTTTATAATTACTACATAAACACACAATCTTAAAGGCTAAAAATATTAAAGATAACTTTACCCACTTTGTTTTAAATTTTCAAAGTTTAAAATGGTTCTTGTACTTGGATTGTTAAAGATGTAACTGGGCAATGTTAGATTTACTAATTTTTGGAATTTTCTGTGTTCTGAAGTGTTAATAGTAGATGCTTGACGGAAATTAAAGATCAATCTCCCTAAACAGTAAATAAAATAAATAAATAAATAAATAAATAAATAAAATTCTCGCTGATAGAAAGCTAAACATTCAGATAAACATTATGTAGGATTAATGTGCTGACTGTAGTTTGTTTTTTAATTGAGCGTTAGATGACACCTTGTATTCACCTATATTACAATCATTTCTAGAATAATCGCAATGTTTATATGACCCATTACCTTCTTTAAACAGGCAGGTCTTATAATCTTTGCCAGGTACATCTTAGCTATTTTCAATATAAGGCAAGAGAATAGCCAAAATCATGTGTTCTGGCTTTGATATGTGAATCTTAAGATTTAAACCGGCTGGGCATGGTGGTGCACGCCTTGAATCCCAGCACTTGGGAGGCAGAGGTAGGAGGATTGTCGTGAATTTGAGGCCACCCTGAATACAGAGTGAACTCCAGGTCGGCCTGAACTAGAGTGAGACCCTACCTTGCAAAACCAAAAAAAAAAAAAAAAAAAAAGATTTAAACCAGAGAAACATGAGGACATACAAACATATTTTAATCCAAAATAATTGATTAGAAGGACATGATTGAAAATACCTCAAAGTTTGGCACTGTCGCATTCTTTTAAAAAGTAGTTTCTGGCATTAAAGAATATCTGTGTCACTCAAAAATGTATAATACTCTCATATAGCCCACCAAGAACTCTCAATAACCATTTAACTGAAACAGGGAATCTTTTAACCAAGTAACAGTGGCATTAGTAAGCAGAATTTGTATCCCTAGGAATTCCAATTTTTTTTTTTTTTTTTTGAGAGAGAGAGAAAGACAGATAGAGAATGGGAGTGCCAGCAGCCTCTCAGCCATTGTGATCGAACTCAAGATGAGTGTGTCCCCTTGTGGACAAGTGTGGCATTGCACCTTGTGTCACTTTTGCATCTGGCTAAACGCGGGACCTGGAGAATCAAACAGGCGTTGTTAGGCTTAGCAGACAGGCACCTTAACTGCTAAGCCATCTCTCCACCCCAGGAATTCCAGTTTTTAATAAAAATCTAATATTTGCATTTTAATCAGTGTACAGCCCTCATCAGTGTATGCAAAGATGGATTCTTAGCTTTTTGTAAATGTGCTTACTCTAGTTGTAGGTCACTGTTTAACAGTCTAATTATCATTCCTATGTAGAGAGATGGAAATGTTGGTATCTTAAGGAGGTGGTTTTCACTTATTTAAGGTTACTTTGTATTCTATGAAGTAAAAGTGTAATATGATTAGGTGGTTGTAATCAGCCAAAATTCTGGAACTAGGTTTTTTTTTTTTTTTTTTTTTTTTTTTTTTCTGTTAACATAATTTCAATGCACTCTGGAGGCTGAGGAAGGAAGCTTCCGAGTACAAAGCAAGATTGGGCAACATAGTAGCTGCTTTTTGAGACCATGTCTTTACAACACAATTTTGACCACTGTAGCTTAAAATATCAAATAATGATCTTTTTGTTTTGAGGGGCTGGATTTCAAGGAAGGGTCTCACTCTAGTCCAAGTTGACCTGGGATTCACTATGTACTCTCAAGGTGGCCTCGAACTCATGGAGATCCTCTTACTTCTGCCTCCGAAGTGCTGGGATTAAAGGCATACACCACCACACCTGGTTTCATGACCATTATTTTTAAATCACATAGATTATCTCTCAGCTCTTCTTTTACCTGCTTACGGAGAATTTTTATTCTATTTTTCTAAAAGTCTTAAAAATATTTATCATATTATAGTAATATTGGCAATTATTATAAAAAGATTAATCTATAGATATCTTTAACTATATATAGACATCTATAGCTATAGGTATCTGATATTATGCCCTAATTATATTTCTAATCAACCTGGTACAATTCTATCTAGAGGCCCTGAGATTATTTTTTAAGCGCAATTGTGTTAAAGATGAGCTACCAATGAGAAAAGAAAAGTGGTAATAGGGAAGTTGGCGTGGAGCATTGTTGCTGTTCTCAGCTCTTTTGATCTTTTTCTAAATATAGTTTCAATGATGTCCAGGTCAGCTGATGTAAGCAGGGAAGTGTTTCTCCATGGCTTCTTTCTTTCTCAATCATTTCAATGCTTTTTTGATTAATTAGAATATATTTGTGAAACAAAAAAATCAGCACTGAATTCTAATATGAAGTTGAGAATAAAATTAATTGCCAGTCCCCTAGATACTTTAATATATTGCTAATTTCAAGACCAAGACTAAACAATATTTCTGGGCCAAAGCAGTAAAGTTTTAATAGAAATGTCTCTTACTATCAAGTTTTATTCTTTCTATTCTATGTACATAAAAGCCTATAAAGAGATCTGTTAATTTATCTTTATTCTAAATACATAAATATATCTGCTACATTCAAGTCAGTAGATGAATTCAGAAGTGAATAGACCTATATTGTCAATTTCTTCTGTAAATGATTAATAATATTGATAAGTAAAACTTACAAATCTGCAGTAAAACTTAGCTACTGAATACTCAATCATTCTCTTACTAGCTCTGTGTTCCAATGATATTTCCTAGATTAAAAAAATAGTCATTCCAACATTTAAAAATATTATGTGCTTTTATAGCAATGTTAACCAAATATATATTTGAAAGAAAATTCACAATGCAACCATTAAGGTTTGAACCATTAAGGTTCAAAATCCCATTTTCATATAATATTTGAAACCTCTTTCCTGCCAGATTGAATATATTCCACGTGTTTGTTACAATTAAAACAGAGGTGTGATGGAAAGGAATTCTTCCATCCATACTTTAGGAAAACATTCACTCACCTCAGTTTGTCAGTGTGTATTAAGAGAATGGTCATTGTGCACTAGAAAAAGAAGACAGCTCCCCGTCATGTGACTGACATATACCAAACACTACCTTTAACATAAATTGGCAGTGGCCTTGGGAGCGTTACGGATGATCTCTTTGCCAGAATAAACTGGACTTGAATGATATTTGTTGAGTACCATATATTGAGTACAAACAGCATTCTTCTTGAAGGTTTGTTTATTTTCTTTTATTCTAAGGGAAAAAATATATTTTAAGGTAGTCCCTATGATTTTCTTTTCCTCTTTACTCCCACAAATGACAGTTGACTCCAGTGCATGGCTCCTTGCATTTTTCCACCATCGTAAGGGAACAGTCATATACTTGGTAACACTTTCAGAAATAGCTAATTTTATTTTCATTACAATCATAAATCTGCAGCCAAATATTATTAGACCAGTCATAAAGTTTTAAAAAGCAACACATACATGTGGAAAAGACATAGGATAAAAATTTGATAGGGAAAGCCGGGCGTGGTGGTGCATGCCTTTAATCCCAGCACTCGGGAGGCAGAGGTAGGAGGATCGCTGAGAGTTCGAGGCCACCCTGAGACTACATAGTTAATTCCAGGTCAGCCTGGACCAGAGTGAGACCCTACCTCGAAAAAAAAAAAAAAAAAAAAAAAATTGATAGGGAAACAATTCTCTATTGTACAATTTTCTTTATTTGATAAAAATTCTCAGTACCACAAAATATTATTCATTTTTTGAGAAAGAGAGGCAGATGAGAGAAGAAGAGAGAGAGAGAGAATGGGTACACCAGGGCTTCCAGGTGCTGCAAACTCCAGACGCATTTGCCACCTTGTGCAACTGGCTTACATGGGTACTGGAGAATCGAACCCAAGTCCTTTGGCATTGCAGACAAGTGCCTTAACTTCTAAGCCATTTCTCCAGTCCCAAACAGGTTTTTTTTTTTTTTAATCACAGTTTCTGAGATGTTGGCAATAAAATATTCTGACGCATCATTGCTTATTTCCTGCTTCAAATGAGTTTATCACAGGTAGGAAACTAGAACTGTGATGCACAGAAGGCTAGGGTAAATGAAAGGAAAAGAGCATGATAAACAATAGCATTGTAATGTGAGATTGAATAATATGCCAGTACTCAAATGCCCGTATTATAAAAGTCTCACATAATGGAAGCTCATTTTAGTTAAATAAATAAAAATAAAAAGCCCTTTCTTACTTACAGTGGCTTGTATGTCATATTTCCATTCAGGAAATAATCAGTGGCCATAAAGGAAGAGTACTTTTTCCCTAGTGTGGATTCATTTAAACTATTCTTTCCGGAATTATTTTTGGGGTCTTTTGGTAATATGAACTAGCTGTTGACAGTAGCTTTTATAGGTGCCACTGACACAAAAGAACATGACACTTTCAGCTAAGTGTCCGTTACTTGTGGTGTACATTTTAAACTTCTGCATGCACTCCAGTTAACTAATTGATGGAACTGAAGGAAGTCCATGGAGCATTGAGATATTTTAGTAAGTTGCTCTGAAATCAGCAGGTCATTTCAAGTACGTCATGTGAATTATTTTTATACAGAGGATCCATAAAACTCATTTGATAAGACAGATAAAGTTATTAGGCAAGACATGTGACATAAGTTATAACATGCTGCATTGCTCATCGGTTGTCAGTGCTTTTCAGCTCGTTCTAAATGTAGATTTTGATATTGTCCATTTAACTTCTAGTAGCACCTATTTGCAATTCATTTTCAAATTGGTTGTATGGTCAGAGTTCCTAACTATGTTTACATTACAACCAAAAACTAAAGGGAAAATCAGAGGTATCTTATCCATGACCATAAATTAGAAGTAAATAATTAATAGCAATTTAGGACACCAGCCAGGAGTGGCGGTCCATGCTACTAACCCCAGCACTCGAGGGGCTGAGGAAAGAGGATCACTGTGTGACTGTGTTGTGATTTCAAGGTCACCCTGGAGTACAGTGAGACCTTGTCCCACAAACAAAAACTCTAGAAAGAGAATGAAGATCAGCAAAAGAGAAGAAAGAAGAAGAGAAGGGGAGGAGGGGAAAAAGAAGCAGAAGGAGTCGAGTTGGGGAAGCCTGTAATGCTATATAAAGTCTTAATCACAGTGAAAGGGCTGTCCTTGATTAGGTTTTATTATGTAAAGAAATACAATTTGAATCAGAGAAGAGGCTAAATTTGCTTGGTATTTTTAGTGTATTATATTTAAACTCAGAAAAATAATGTAATCCAACTCCCAAAATATGATGAGGTAATATCAAATAAAAACAAGACAATGGAGATTGGAATTCTAAAGGGGAATGGGGGGAGGGAGGGAAAAATCATGCACTTTTTGTATGTAAGTATAGAAGGTGTCAATAAAAAAATTATTTAAAAAAAAACAAGATAATGCTAATCTATTGAAAATGACACTTTGGGATTATTGACATACATCTGTTTCAAGTGATTGAGGACTTTGGCATATAAAATGCAAGAGAAACGTCATGAAAACATTTATTTAGAACACCAAAGCCCCCCTAACACACGTGGCCGCACAGCACAAGAAACAAGAACTAAAACCTAGAGTCAGCTTCCCTGATCTCTGAGCCCAGTTTTGTCTATTTTCTTGCAGTGTCAAGTTGGTCAAGTTGTGTTTTTTTTTTTTTTTCTGTGTTTCTATTTCATCAAGGGAAACATGATGCACAGTTCAGTCATGACAGCGTGAATTCAGCAGATTTTCACACCTAACTGAAATAATAAAGATAACATTCCTGGGATGTGCTTGTTCAATATTAGCGTGATTGCTAGGATGCCTAACGATTTCTTCACAAGCATAGCACAGTCAAGCACGCATTTGTACTTTGTCACTAATTTATTGAAATTTGTTCTTCAAAACTGTTTTCTTCTTCCGTGTTGGCAATCTGAAACAGAATCTCCTAACATAACTATCTGGATATTTAAAAGTCAAAGGTGTTAGTCAACAGGCCATAAATCATAAAATCTTTACCTAGAAACAGAAAAGACATTTATTACATTATTAATGTTTCTCAACTTGTAGTCACAAAACTGAATCTTGGAAAAAATTAAATCCAAAAACTGAATTTCAAACTTATGAAAAACACAATTTTAATGTAATCTTAACATTGTCTTCCTAATATTTGTTCTGCCTCATTTTTTTTTTTTTTTTTTTGCAGTGTATCAATAGAATCCTAGGGATACACTGAGTTTTGTAAACTCAGTTCCAATACTATATTGTTTCACGATTGAGTTTTTGTTGTAGTTTTGGTTAAGGAATGCATACATGCACATTTTTTGTTTATTTTTATTTATTAGCAACAGACAGACAGAGAGAGAAAGAGGCAGAAAGAGAAAGAGAATGGGTGTACCAGGTCCTCCAGCCACTGCAAACGAACTCCAGATGCATGTCTCACCTTCTGCATCTGGCTTACGTGGGTCCTGGGGAATTGAGCCTCAAGCCAGCGTCCTTAGGCTTCACAGGCAAATGCTTAACCACTAAGCCATCTCTCCAGCCACCATTTTTTTAAGTAATGGAATCTGTTTGAGAATGTGAGCACAGAAATAAAATTTTAGGGAAAGGAAAGGGCTAATGGAACAAAATACCCTCATAGAAATGGTTTCCATGTGATGAATTTAACACATAACCACATAGTATATATGTGTGTGTGTGTGTGTGAGAGAGAGAGAGAGAGAGAGAGAGAGAGAATAAGATTTTCCAAAATCTTGAATCCAAATTTTTTAAATCAGAAAAGAAGTATATTAAGAAAACAAGGTATCACCAATTGTACACTGGGATTTTCCAAAATAAGTTATTGCAACTATGTCCATCTGCTCTTCTTCTCTCTCTAGGGCAGGACTGGAGAAGGGCAGTGGGCAGTGCACTATGCCAGCCAGGCTGTGCTAAGCCTCCTTTGGGATCTCCAGCACAGGGCTCTCACCGTCAGCATAGGACCCACTATAATTTCAAGGGACTGTTGGTTCTCTTCAAAATTGCAGGAAATGTTATTATTTGAGTCCGTATACTACTTTTGCTATTGTTGTTTTACTTTATTTTATTTATTTTTTATTTATTTATTTTTGGTTTTTTGTTTGTTTGGTTGTTTTTTTTTTTGGGGGGGGTTGTTTTTTGTTGTTGTTGTTGCTGTTGTTTTTCAAGGTAGGGTTTCACTCTAGCCCAGGCTGACCTGAAATGCACTATGTAGTTTCAGGGTGACCTTGCACTCACGGCAATCCTCCCACCTCTCCCTCCCTGTGCTGGGATTAAAGGCATGCACTATGGCTCCCTTTTCTTTACAAGGGTAAATAACATCTATGTGTTGTCCATGCTGTGACACTCGGGGTGTGTGAATATACACTAATGTTGAATAATTAATTATTAATTAATCATTTGTCATACTTTATAAGTAAATGTATACAGGAGAAGAAATAGATAACGCCTTAACTTTACAAGATTCTTGACTTTGTTATGTATGACATCCTCATCCAAAAATGGGGAAAATGTCCTTCAAACCACACAGATTTTAGTGACTGTATAGGAATAATGAAGGAAATAATGTAGTCAATAAACTTCACAGTGCTACAAGTTCTGTGCAATGTGAGAGCCTGAGGTCTCGCCCTTGAAAGATAGGAAAGGAACTCAGTATGACCTTGGCAATGGGGAGAAGTGATCAAAAGTCATTGGAGCCAAGGAAAAGAAAAATAAACCTCTAAATCCAAAATATGGAAGAGTTGCTGGGAAACAAGTCTGGCATGAGACATGATGCAACATTAAAATAAATGAAAAGGTAAATATGGTCTTTAAAGTTCATGCAGTGTGTGAGCAATTGAAACTCTATATTTGATAACAGAACACCACAAAAGCTTTTCTCTTGCAGGAGAGGATATAGAGAAAGGACTGTGCTATGTATTCTGAGCTGGCCTCAAACTATAATTCTGCTTTGACCTCTGAAATGCTGAGATTATAAGCATGTGCCACCACACCCAGCTTGGACTTTTTTCTTATATTTTTGGACTCCTGAGCTAAAAACATGTACATAATTTGAATTTGAGAGCCTCAAAGATAGGGGGAAAATGGAAACTAAAAGATGAAAAGAATAGGCACCATCTAATACATATCTTTGAGTATATGGGATGAGGACATGGTCTCCAAATGCTCTCTGTGCCCGGGACCGAGCAGAAGTGAACATAAAGTATTTGGTGAGGGATTAACTATAAGTAAGGACTTCCTGACAGTCAAAGCTGTGACATATCAAAATAGGTTACTGAGGAAGGTTATGTTGCTCCTTTTCCGGGAGGCCTTAAAAATAGGAGAGGTGGAATTTTGTGAAATAATTTGGGGATGGCATTGTCTGAAGGAGGGAAAGATGATACATCTGCGCCCAGCCCTGTGCATACTACTGTCTGGTATGCCTACACTTACCTAGGTTGAATGGAAATACAGATGCATATGTTTCTACCCGAAAGAAAGGACTATTTGTTTTTGTTTTTCTCTTTCTTGGCACATCAAAGGTAAAGAACCATTTAAGACAATAGAAATATCTCAGCCCATCCTGAAACTCCCCATGGTAAGTTTAGGAGAACATGTAGTAAATACTCATATTGCTAATGTCTGCAATACTCTGGATAATCTTGTCTTCATTTTAATATCTACAGGCAAATATGCAAATACCAAATTCAAGTCTTTTTGTTTCCCTGAACACTTACTTGATTCCTCTGAACATCATATGTTCTATTTTCTGCCCAGACCACTTTTTTTTTTTTTTTGTTTTGTTTTTTTGGTTTTTCAAGGTAGGGTCTCCCTGTACTCCAGGCCAAGCTGGAATTCATTATATAGTCTCAGGGTGGCCTCAAACTCACAGCAATCCACCTACCTCTGCCTCCTAAATGCTGGGATTAAAGGCTTGTGCCACCACTCCTGGCTGGGCTACATTTTTTAGTACCGCTCAATATTACCCTTGCAGGACAGAGAAGTAGAGTGTACTTCTAGCAGAAGTCTAGCACCGGGTTTATGTGAATTGAAATTATAGCTGTAACATTCACTATGTGAATTTGTGAAAGTTACTTAACCTCCCTGTCCGATAAACTGGAAGAAAGGAAAACAAAACAAAACGAAAAAAGGTTTTCTTTCCTGTAAACCGGAAATTATAATGTTGTCTTCCTTGCAGGCTTCTGTGGAGATAACAGTATAGAAAGCCTTAGTGCTTTAATATTTTGTAACTCCTAGCTATTGTTTACTTGTAAATTTCTAAATAAGATTAGTTGTCCCAAGTACATAATGCAACCTTGGGCTTACCTCCTTGTATTACTTAAGGCTGGAGTGGACAAACCTTTTTAATAGGAAAAATAAACAAGGAAATACATATTTATCCAAATATTAAACAGCAATCTCAGGTAATTGTTTTCCAGGATAATACATTTCGAGAAGCATCCCAATATCATTTTTATCAAATTTGTGTTATATCATTTAGGAACTTGAAAGGCTTCTTAGAAATTCAGCCCATCATCCCTGGTACACCTATAGAAAATGACATGCACAGCTGGGGAGATAGCTCTGCAGTTAAAGGAGCTCGCTTGCAAAGTCTGTGGGCCCTGGTTCAATTTCCCGGTACACACATAAAGCCACATGTACAATGTGGTGCATGAATCTATGTTTGTAATGTCAGCAGGCCCTGGAGCCCATTCTCATACTCTCTCTCTCTCTCTCTTTTTCTTTCAATCTCTCTGTTTCTCTCTCTCTCTCTCTCTCTCTCTCTCTCTCTCAGATAAATAAAATATTTAAATAAGAAAAAATTAATGTGCAAAGGTGCCGACTAGCCAAAGGCAATAGCAAGTAGGTCGCAGAATCCTGCAGAATCCAGGCAAGAAATTTACTCCCTACCAGGCTTTCTTCCCATAATGCTTTACTGCTTTGCATCTGTGCTTTAAAATAGTTATTTAAAATTTCACTTTAAATGAACAACTATATTGTATACCTGATCTCAAATATATGTCTTATTATTTTTGTTGTTTGTTGGTAGGTTGGCTAGTTTTGGTAAAACTAAAAGAATGGCTTCCGGCTTTGGCATTTCTTCCCTGTTATGCATACATGCTGCTATGCTGTCCGTGAGTGGAGTGTCAGCTTGGGACATTTTGCAATGTGAGCTGTTGAGTCTTTAGAGAGAAGCCTGTTACTTTCTGCTAAAGGATTACCCAGACAAACTGGGTAATGCTCCAGACTTCCACATTAAACATAGAGGAGATTGTGACACGTCCTAACGTAGCACCAGCTCCTTAGCTTCATTAGGCTCCAGTCGTCTTTGGAATCCACTCTGAGGAATGCTGGGAGACCTCTCAAGAGAATCATGAACTTACCTGTGCCCATGGGTACTTTCTTGATGCTCCAGATTTGAATCAGGCTAAAATATATTCCATTTTAGTAATTTCTGATCCTTCCTAGCAAACACTTTTTTTTTTTTTTTAAACAGGGGAAGTACTGTAATACTTTCCATTTAGCATTATCTGCCAAGGATGACTGGGGCTATCCTTGAAAACAGGCTGGGACAGAATGTGTAGACATGCTGAGATAAGTAGCCTCCCGCCAGGCCTTCAGTCTCAGAGCAGCCCCAGCTCAGCTCTGGTCCAGGCGCCTTCCTTGGGCAGCAGACTAGCCCTTCCCCTGCCTGGATATAATGGAGGAAACATTTTGCTTGTCTGAGGACACCTCTATTCCTAGCTCTTTGACAGTTTCCCTTGCTATATCCCCTCAGTTCTAAGCATGTGAAAAAGGAGATAAAGAAAGGTGATGAAATGAAAAAATGGAGTGAGGAATGCTACAAGTAGAGAGAAGAAAGTCTGTTTTGCATGCCTGTTTTGTATGCAATCACCACTGTGGTTTGGAGGGCAAAGTAAATGTGTTCTAAAGGTCATTTTAGTAGATAGGGCAGACAGAGAAGAGAATGCAATGTAAAAATTTGGCTAGCCTTGAGGACAAGCTGAGATTTTTTAATTTTCCATTATAATAAATACATGCTCCATGCATTTTTAGGAAATAAAAAAAGTTTTTATTTTAAAACCTTTTCAAATTTATGATTCATTTTCACAGCATTTGACTCCTTATAAATAAGTGTTGGTGCGTGTTAATTTAAGCTCCATGGCAAATGGTATAATTTATATCAAATCTAATAAAATAGATTCAGGAAAGAAAAAGAAAATGACAGATAATAAAAGATCAAACTTATACAATCCCCCTCCCCAAATGGCAGAGGAAAGCTTTACAATGCATACCCCATATTCTTTAAGTGAAGTTGCACTGCAAAGGAAATTGGGGTCCTACCATGTAACATACTCTAGTTCTCCACTAGTCATTTCTGTCCCACAATCTTTAAAATTCAATTGAGTCACTTATTCTTCTCTTCCTTCCTGTTTATCCAAAGCTGTGATCCTCAAATTTATATGTTTTTCCTCTTAAAATGCTTCATTTAAAAATTGGTAGATAGTTGCATTTGCCTTTTGATTTCAGGTTGAACGTTAATCTGTTTGACTTGAAGCTATGAAGCTTCTTTTACTCTATGGGGCTATCCAATGATATGTGAATATTTCCAAGACTAGGAGAGACTGGAATTTGTACATGTTGCTGAGATCTTAATCAAAACTCTGCTGATTACAGAGGAGGCAGGTCCTATAAGAGAAAAAAGAAATCTACCTAAGCAATGATGAAGTTATACTAGTAATGTTATAAGACTGCTCTTTCTGAAAGTAAAAAAAAAAAAAAAGATTTTTATAGAATTCTATATTTTGCATATGCAGAAATCTTGGACTATATTTGTCAGCTTGTTAATGGTGTTATCCATCTTAACAATTGAAATGAAAATGAACTCATTATTATTATTCCTAAGAATGACTAAAACCAGTTGACATTGCCTTCATGAAATAATTGTATCTCAAGGGAGGAAGCACCTTTGGATTCAATTGATGTCAATTTAGAAGTATCTAGCTTCATATACTATATTCTTGGTGCTTCAAAATATTTATCATTTTGGGGGGGGGGGCTGGAGAATATGGCTTAGTGGTAAGGCATTTGTCTGCAAAGCCAAAGAACCTGATTGGATCCCCCAGGACCCGCGTAAGCCAGATTGCACAAGGAGGCACATGCATCTGAAGTTCGTGTGCAGTGGCTGAAGGCCCTGGCATGCCCCCCTCTCTCTCTCTCTCTTTCTCTCTCTCTAAAATAAATTAATAATAATAAAATATATTTATCATTTTTTAAAGTATTATAATGCCATAATGAAAAATGTTGCACAACAAATTTATAAAATTCAGTTGCATTCAAGTAAATTTTAACAAATGACTGGCTCTGCTTTTTATGAGAACCTCCTAACTCACAAGTGCATATAGTATTATCTTCATCATATAGATGAGAAAACTGAAGCTTAGGAAACTGTGACTTGACTAAGTTCCTCCCACCAGTGACTGACAGGCAGAGTATCAGAGCAGTCCTCCTCATGCCTCACCCCAAAGCAGTTTAGTTCTCCCTGATGTTATCTTCGCAATGACGCTTCCCTGATAAGCTACTCACAAATGCCCCTCTCTGCCCATACCTGCGCATCCATCCCTGGCCCTCTGTACTTGGCTACTCTCTCTGCAGTACTTCCCTATCTGAATCTTCACATTGGTGGGCTTGTACACTGCCACCTTATCTCTGTAGAATATAAACTGCATAGGGTTCAGGACTGTTTTTGTTATGTTCCCAATGGTACAATGGTGGGCCAGGTTGAGCACTCATGCTTGCATGATGCCTGTAGCTCTCTGTGACTAATCAGCAGACTTTTTAATGGAGATGTGATACCAAACACAATGGTTTGGGCTCCTGATTTCCTATTCCAATTAGCAATTACAGCAGAATTTGATTCTGGTACCAAGCTAAGGTATAAAACGTACAATCAGAATGTGCCCAATATCTACCAGTAGTTGACCTTCTCCAAAGCTGTAGCCAACAGCCTGTGCTGCATTCTGCCAGAGGACCTGGACTGCCTACAGGAACCTTAATCTCATCTCTGACATGAGCTGTTGCCCTTCCTGACCACTACCCCTGACAAAAGCTCTGAAGTGTGAAGGCCATGTGCTACACAGTCCTAGCGTGTTTTACAGTGAGGAGAGGCTGGTTATCATGGAGTTTTTCACAGATAAAGGAAGGATATAGTTTTGAGAGGAATGCTATAACTACAAAGTGCATCCTGAAGGCCATTTAGCTCACAATGAAGGTCTGTGTTTTAAAATAGCACTATAACAAAGTAACTACAGAGTTTTGGCAAGGGCTCCAACTATTTATAGAACTGAGTAAAGCATGGTAAATAGTGCCCCAGTATCCAGTTCTCCCTTTGCCATAACCCCAAACTTACATGAAGCACTGTAATTATATTTTTCTACTTAAAAAAAATATCATAGTAGCCATTATCAGTTTAACCATACGGAAGCTTAGGCTGAGATTTCTTTTTTAAATGCACAGTTTTGATTTTCAGCAGCTGCACTGGGTCTTTAATCATATATTATCTTTATGAAGCCTTTTTCTAACATATGTTAATTGGCTGTTTTCTGTGACAAATTATGAGCTCTTACTTTGATGAGGTTCAATTGCAATCATGTAGGAGTCGAGTACGTAGAGTTTCCACCCCTGCTGGCTCCTCACACCACTACAAACATCCGCACGTCACTACAGTGCTGAGTAATGGCAGGATTTGGGCTGGCTGATTTTGCTACAGATTTTTTTTTCCACAGGATATTTTCAGCTTCTTTGTACTAAATCTGTTGCAGGGTTTGCCCTTTTTAGCAGAAGCATGCTCTAAAATTAACATCAAATCTTATTGGAGATTACTATAATACAGTGAGAAATATTTCATAATACAACACCCCAGCGTCTGTTTTGCTTTACTGAAATTTCAGCACATTTATTACACATTTTTAAGTCAGTCAGTTATGAGTTTGGTATTTTCTACATCATCGGCATTATGTAGCAGACATTTTGAATTTTCTTCTTTTGAGGGAAGTTATTTGAGAAGATAACTGGGTATATATTCAGCTGTTGTAAACAAAAAATATACGTAGCCATTTTTCTAGGAGTTAGAAAACATCAGATTGCATGAATTAAACAAAACAAAACAAAAAACCTTGGAACAGTCTTCTTTTTCTTTTTGTCATTACATCTATCAGTCAACCAATGAAAACAGTGACATGTCTCATCAAGTTTAATGTCCTAGAAGATGCGAAAATCCCACTTCTCTGTGTTAATGTCAACTTTTAATGTATAGTTAGAACGAACAAAAATGTTCTGGTCCATCTGCTCTGAGAACTGTGACAATTAGTTTGCATCATGTACAAACAGATATTAGTGACAGCTATAATTGGAATAAATATGAAAATACAGTGGCTTTGTTTATAATCACGGCAAAAGCCTGGGTAATGATGAAGGTCTTCAGAACCTGCATCAAACATCAGGGGTATTGGGATTCCTTCTTGCCTTGATAGTTTACATCCGTGGGTCTAAGGTAAACTACAGCCTTCTAACGCTAAAGCTGGAAGTCCCATTTCCACACAGGTATCAGTGTTTAGCATAAGATGAGCCAGATGTGAATAGAGCCAGATGTAAGTAGGCGCTATGCCTCCTCGAGAGGCTGTTTTTAATCAGCCATGTCCCTGGAGTAACAGCACAGTCAATGAGCTCTAAATCCTGAGGCTACCTGCACTCACAGGAAGGCCTGGGAACTTCATTACTGAGCTTACGACTGAGCATATGTGAAAAAATTAGAGCAGAAATTAAGGGTAAGAAAGGTTAACTTCAGAAGTCTCACTTCAGTATGGCTTTTTAAAGAAGCAAGTAAAGGAGATGGTTTCAAATCTAAAAATAAAAGAAGGTCAACCCCAACTTCTAAATGCAGATACAAACGAAAAATCATTATTGACTGATACCCGCCAACATGTTTAAATATTGGTATTATTTTGAGAGTGTTCAGAGAGCATCATTTCAGCATGAGGAAATGACTGTCTACCTGATGAGCTACAGAGCCGCCACCACCTCCAGAGAGGATGGTTCTGGATGTCCTGAGCGGTCGACAGTGTGACTGAGAAGTCAGTCTATGTTCTGCGTCCAGAGCTAGCATACATAAGGAAAATTCGTTTCACGTAATAACACACAGAGTTAATTGGCTTTAAAAAAAATAATAATAAACCAAGGTAAAGAACAGTGTGTAAATGAAACGGAGATCTTGGCACTTGGCTGTATGGAAGCCCGTGAGCCATGTGGCTTAATTGGGGCCAGTTGGGATCATTTAATGATTGCTGTCAGAAGATCAGATTTAATTCTCCCTCTAAGAAGACCACAGTGGGATAGAGTTAAACAAATTGTCATCAGACATTTCAGATGAACAAAACCTTAATTAGCTTGATTAGGATGCTGTAAAAGAGATGAAGAGATGTAAGAAAATTGATGAATCACTGGGCTCCTTGTCAAGCCAAATATAATAGCAATATCATCTGGTTTTAAGAGGTTATGGTAGCATTTTTAATATCACATATATTACATTTAAGTGGTTTTTTTTTTTTTTTGCTTTTTGTTTGTTTGTTTGTTTTTGTATTTCCAGGTAGGGTCTCACTCTAGCTCAGGCTGTCTTGGAATTCACTATGTAGTCTCAGGGTGGCCTTGAACTCTCGGTGATCCTCCTACCTCTGGCTCCCAAGTGCTGGCATTAAAGGCATGCACCACCATGCCCAGTTACATTTAAGTTTTTAATGTAAACTTTGTAAATACCTAAAGCTTAATGGTAGATAAGAAGAAATAACATTCCTTTCAATGAGCAGTTGATTTATCAAGTACTTTTCCTTTATGTATAGAAGGACCACTCCCAGGAAGACAATAGTATTTCTCCCCATTATAAGGTCAGCTTTAACTATTAAATTAGGAAGGTAAATAGTGACAGTCAAAAATTGTTTTTCAGGGGCATAGTTTTGAATCATTTAATTAGTGTTTGACCACAGAGCAGAACCTGAGCTTCCTTCGAGTGTCCCTTTAACCAAGTAGTCATGCCACAATTCCTGGTAATTTACTGGATGTAATACTCAGGACTCCTCTAGTGTATTTCAATGCACTCGCTCTTTTATCTACATCTTTTAAAAGACTAATTTGTGTTTTCCACATGCTTTGCATATACATTCTAACACACATGAATCTATGAGTAAGCCTGAAAAATGTGCCCCAGGCATGCAAGCCCCTGACAAGAAAATATTTACTGGGCATTTCCATTAAATCATAAAATGCAATGTAAAAAAATATCAAGGAAATAATGAACACTTTTTTTTTTTTTTCTAACAGAATCCTTACTTGCCTGAGAATTCAGATTTTGTCATAATCAGATGAAAAGGTATAATAGCAACACGTCCCACTTCAAACCTAGCTGATTTTGGAGGCTGACAGTTCTTTCTCCCTGCTGGTGGTGGTGTGTGGTGCTAAACTTGCTGTGTTCACCAACAGCAACACACACTCCAGCTGCATGCACTCACTGAGGGGCTGCAGCTGGAGAACAGAATGCAATCTGCCACGCCGAGCAGTGGCTCTTGCTTTGTGCCTTTGTGGCCAACCTCCCCACATCACTAAGTGGCCTCAAAAACTGTGGTGGCTTCAGTGCTGTAAAATAAATAAATAAATAAAATAAAATAAAGTAAGGAAGACAAAAGCATGATAGGACCCTGAATTAATTACCTAATCGAATGTGGAAATACTAAGAATCTGGTGTCATTAAGGAGTGAGAGGCTTTTGACATATTTAGACCATTTGGAGTTTGTTCTGGCATGGAGGATGTAGGGGACTGTTGTAACTACAGTATGCGTGGGGGGGGGAGTAGAATGTCCAAGGCCGACTATACCATAGAGTGGAATGGCCGAGGCCAACTATACCATAGAGAACTGCAACAGAGAAGCTTGGTTTCCTATGGTTTGTTAGATTGTTGATGTTCTTGTACAGTTCTCTGTAGGTATGTGTCTTCTAAATCCTGGAGCTGTATAAATAAAATGATGTAGGTAAGTGATAATGGCAGGTTAGGCACACTTATTAAATTAATTGCAGGGGTTTTCAAAATGAGCTCCTTTTTAGCCTTATTATATTTCTGACATACATTTCATCTCCTTTTGTCCTTGGGGAAAGATATTAAAGTAGGACTGGAAGCATTAACAGAATTTCCAGCAGCTGTGGTCATTGGGAAAATTGATATATTTCCCTAGTTATTTCTACTTTTGCAGCCTGAAGCTTTCCCATGGCTGATACTTAAGGGGGACTTCTTAATTTTTTCATCGTATAGTGCTATTGTTACTTTGTGAGCGAAGCCGAGTCGGCTGAAAGGTGCTCTGTAGCTTTGGGACGTCAGGGCTTCATGGTAGACAGAGTCCATACTCCTCACTTGCTACTGGCTTTATTCCATAGTATGGCTTCCAGTTTCTGCTTCAAACTAAACCAACCTTACAAGCTGTAAAACGCCATGGTCTCAGTTCTAGTATGAACCTAATATGTGCTCAGCACTTCATGCACAATACCACATTTAATGGCCATAACGATCCTGCAAAGAAAAGGCATCTCCCCAGTTTAGGACAAGACAACTGTATTTCAAAGGGATTCAGCCGGTCACCAGACTGTCACTACCTACTAAGTACCAGCTAGATTTCATCCCCTGAGTTGCCTAATTGCCAGAGTCATATAGGTTTCTTTTTTGGGTGGCACACCGGGTTTCAAGGTAGGGTCTCACTTTAGCCCAGGCTGACCTGGAATTCACTATGAAGAGTCTTTTTTTCTTTCTTTCTTTCTTTCTTTCTTTCTTTCTTTCTTTCTTTCTTTCTTTCTTTCTTTCTTTCTTTCTCTCTCTCTCTCTCTCTCTCTCTCTCTCTCTCTCTCTTTTCTTTCTTTTATTTTTGAGGTAAGGTCTCACTCTAGCCCAGGCTGGCCTCAAATCCACAGTGATCCTCCTACCTCTACCTACCTACTGCTGGGATCAAAGGCGTGCACCACCATACCCAGCTCATTCATCTTTTATGTCTAAGTGTAAATTTTCTCTTATTCCACAAATGGGAGCTTGTACAGTAAGGTAAAGGATCAACAGACATTATGGGTATATTTTTATATAAGCAAAATACAAGAAAGTATTTTTCCTTTTTAGTAGTAGTAGTAGTAGTGATTAAAATAGCAAATATATATCTCAGCTAAGAGCTGTAAACTTTGTAAATCAGTTCAGTTAATCAAATGGTGATTATTAGCTCCTACTGTACACCTTGTACTGGCTGGGCCAGATCCTGGGAATACACACAAAACAGACAGCAGCAAACATTAAATTCTTATTGTGTCAAGTGCTAGAAAGGAGAGGGACTTGGTTCTTTGTTTGATTAAGACACAAATGTGTCCCTGAGAAACTAGGGCTGAGTCAGAAGGGAGAAGTAAGGAGGCACAGAAGGAAAGGAACATTCCAGTCAGGCAAAATTACATGTGCAAATGCCCTACAGTAGGAAGAATTTTGACCGATGGGAAAAATAAATAAATAATATATTAGTAATGGAAATCTCATTTTTTATTTGTGTACGTTGATACTGAGATTTGAAGATGATTCAAGATTCATCATATTGATACTAAATTGGAAAATAATTTTGTTTTTGCCACAATGATATTTATCTAGTGGGAAAGAATGGCTCTTTTATTACTCTGAAAAGCAATGGCTATACAACTAAAATAAGCTGCCCTCCCAGCTAGGGTAATGTATTTTTAAACACATGAAAATCATAGAGAAAACTGGAATGACTTTCACAACTGGGGAAATACTTCTCAACTCATCACATAGTCAAGTACCAAAAATAATAATAATTGAATTATTTCATTTGAAGTTCAGAATAGCTCTTAAGGGAAAAATAGGTATGTTTTGCTTGTTCTTTTTAACCAAAGGATAATTGCACGCCTCATAAGTCTTTCAAACAAACCGTAAAGTAGAAACTTAAATGTATCTAAATCCAATGTAATGAGCCAAGTTTTTCACTTAACATGATAATGAATCACTGAATTATTTGAATCAATAAAAAGTACTACACTTGCAGAGCCTGGCTTTATGATCATTTTTGTCCCTTATGGTGCATTGTAGCTTGTATTCATTTATGTGACACTTGAGTTTTATAAAGCATTTTATGCAGATGCTAATGTCAATGAAGATGTTATTTGCTATTATGAATTAGAGAAATATGAATTTTTGCAAAGTGATATATTCTAACTTCTGATTCTTGTTCACAAGCTGTTTTTGCTTAAGTGACTGCATTATACTTATTGTAGCAAAATATATGCTTTTGAAAATGTAATTTTTAGCAGTAGAGAAATAATTTCTTCCCACATCTTTTAATGTGGCATGGGAATCTTACTCTATGATCAAAACATGTAGCTGAAGGTTATGTTTAATTTGCAAATCAAAGTATTGTGGGAAGAAGATTGAAATCCATGATGACTCGGGTCGACTTGCTACGTGGCTTTCTTCTTACAGAAACTTTAGGGTAGACTGCCATTTCCATGCTAGAAAGGATCAAGTAAGGAGGAGATGAAAATAAACAGTTTTGCTAGAGAATGAAAGTGTACGTTACTCTTATGCCCAGGCTGACCCTGCTTCAAAAAAAAAAAAATTTTTTTAATTTTAAAAAGATTTTTTTTCTCACCAGTTTATCTTTCTTTCTCAATGTGAAAGTGAAAAAAGTAATCAATGTACTTTACCAACAAAGACTGATTTCTTTTTAATTGCCCTCAGTGATTCGTTCTTTTCTGAAAGTTAGCTTGTGTCTTTGGCTTGTTTGCTTACATGGAATTCTCTATTGGCTTCATAGAGTCAATTCAGTGTATTCTAGCTGGATTATTTGATTAAGATAGCTTTTGTAAGTAAGGCATGGTATATGGTAATTGAAATCCATCTGCAGCTTTGCCAAAGTTGACTTGGGTTTATGTCACTTTCTTATTTTTATTTCTCTGTGTAGTGGGAACAAAACATGAACCTAGTGCTCAAGTAGTTTCCTTGTCAAGTATTTGAGGCTAGGAATTAAAGAATTCTATCTCAGGACGCATTTCCCTCATTGCCCCTTATCTGAACCTCTCCAAGGCTGTGTGTGGGGTGAGCCGCAGAGCACACTCAGCCGGTTCTGCTCAGAGAAGGAAGTGGAGAGTTTTGGTTCCCATTTTACACTTCTGGAACAGTTTAGGGAAGGAAGCACCTTTACACCTTTTATTGTTCGTGGTTGCTGACATCATATCCTTCCCTGACCAGTCTGTGCGTGTTTCCTGCCATTCTGTCAAGATTCTTCTGTGTTACTGGGAGGGATTTGTTGAGGGGTGGGAGGGAGGGAGGGAAGGAGGAAGAGGGCAAGAAAGAATAAGAGAAAGAAGGGGGAAGGGAGGGGAAGGTCTGTGTCAATCAAGACAGCTTGTTTGTAAATGAGGGGAGCTGATGGAGTGATGTCTCTAGCATCTGGCCAGAAGATATGCTGTACTCAAGACTCAAACCACTTTGCCTCCATCTGTGTGCTTGTGCCAAACTCAAAGTGAACCGAAGCCTGCCGCTATGAAGTTCCCCTTTTTAGTAAGCGGCCTGATTTTACTTTTCTTTTATTGAAGTTGGCAAAAGGGGCGGTGGGGGGACAGAAAATTGACTCCTCAGAGTGTAACTATAGATGAGCATTTCTTTTCATTTTTTTCCTGTATTTTATTGCTTGTTTATATATGAAACTGTCATTTTCCAAGAAAGGTTCTTTTCACGTGGAGAAACGTCATAGCCAGGCTACAGGAATTATTTTAAGCCATGGGTTGGTTCTACATAACAGAAGCTCTCAGCATCACTTGAAATTCCGCAGACATTTCAGTTACTATATTCTGTGTTTCATATGTGTGCAAGACAGTGTAAGAGATCACTAAGGTGATTTCACCCCCTGTTACCACCTTTCTATTCCTCCTGTAGATTAATACTTGAAGTCAACCGCACAGTATATTTTTAATATAAAAATCAGGTTATAAAAATAGTTATATGAAAAAACAACTTGTGAGCTATTTCTGACCTTCCTAATTCTTTCAGTTTTTACTCACAGCCTTGAAAAGTAGTGAACATAATCATGCGTTCCAAGGCGACTGTTTCATGACATTTTCTTCACAAATGGTTACCAGCAACATATGAACTCTATACCAGTGTTGCATGTTTTAAATGTTCGGAAATGTTCATTTATTCAGAAAACCAAAAAACATGCAATCCTATTGAAATTTAAATGTATCTTTCCATTACATGCATATTTGAAAAAGAAAAAATATATTCCATGGCATTTTTACCAATCATTTTCTGTATGTGGATATACATGCATATAGATATAAATACAATGCATGCATACATTGTTGTGCAAAATATTTCCCACCATCTTTTAAGAATTAAAAAATAATTTTAAAAAATAAAACTTTTTTCTGCTCTTTTTGAAAAGTATATCTTGTTTCAAAGTAGAAAAATACCCAGTGATGCTCAGGGACTCATCAGTTTGGCAATCAGAAGCTCTGTGTCTCTCTGGGGAGACTTTTCTTCAGAGATGTCTGCTACTTGCTTGGTTACATTTATTTTGATATCAAGATCTGTAGACATTCTCCTTCTCTCTGCCTTGTCACCACACACTAATCTGTTCACTCTGACCTTCCACCTAAGTGAGTAAGCGCTTAGGCAGGCATAGTCCTGTAAGCCGATCGTGTCAGTGGCCTTGGCTAACTGAAGGGAAGGGGGATTGTCCCATGTACATGCACCAGGGAGTCTTGAATTGGCTTTTCTGGGATAGAGAAAGTCTGTTTGTCTCTTCAGGGTCTTAAACATGCATGGGAAACACCATTCTTACATGCTGCTTGCTTCTAAGGTAAGGCTATAGGAAACACAGGAAAGGTTTCCAGTTGGGTGATATTTAAAGCTACTTCTAAAAATAGCCAGATGATCTGTTTTATAGCATTGAATATGTAACTGTTGTGCTTTGTAGATTTTTCTTATATATGATTTTGATATATGTTAATAGCAAATTGTCCATGTATACATTTCAAATGTGGGCTAATTATGTAACCTCTGAAAACTTGTTAACTACTTCCAACATTTAAAAATATAACTGGAGTAGTTGTTTGTGATAAGCACTATGAGCTCTTGATGTAACTCAGCATATCTGTCCGGAGAAGCAAAACTAAGTCGCAGTTTAGTAGAAAGACATTGGAAAAAGAGAATGGACAGTCTTAGTATTTAAGCAGTGCTTAATCCCCCAGAACTAATTACATCATAATAGCTTCTGCAATTAGATAATCACCGAAACTTACACTTAAAAAAAAATTTACTGAAGGTGACAAAGAATTGAGAAATTTAAAGGCAGCTGAGGATCAGAGCAAGTATCTAACCAGCCTTCCTGTTCTAAGAACCTTGAACTGAAGCCAAATAATCTCTTAAAAAGCCCCAACAGTGGCTTAGCGTTACATAATACATGTGGGAATTTATCAGGTTCGTTGTCAGACACCAAGCAGAATAAACAGGGAAACTCTGAGCCATGTGTAAAGTAGTTATATCCATTGGCAGAAAAGAAGAGTCATTGAAGCTATTATAAGCCAAGGAAGAACCCACTCTGCAATGCCTTGCGTTAACTTCCACATTTCCCAGCCACTCACTTTCATTCTGTTCAAATGCTCTTAGGTGTAATGTGGAACACAGAAAAGATTTACTCTTAATAGTCCTGTTTACTTCACTTTATGTTATGTAATTGATGATCATTGTTTTAATTTTAATTCCTGACCTAGAACTCACCAGTATATAACGTCAAGCTTCTATAATTTCTCATCAGGTTCCCTTAAAAGAAATGATGTGTCTCTTTAAAACACTTGAACTTAGACGGCTGATGAAGTATTGTACAAACAAACAGATAGCTAGAAATTGGATAATCGCCATAACTTTTTGTACCATTGATTTTTATTCAATGGTCATTTTTTTGATTATTGTTTTTAGCATCCGGTTCATAGACTTTCAAAACAGAAAGGTCTCACTGTGGTCTTGTAATATATGATGATAGAGCCCATATTACTTTTACTGTGTTCCCGTGGCAATTATCTTCTTAAAATAAGATTAAAGGATTTAGATTTAAATTAGTTGACATTTACATATATCAAATTACACTTTCCTAATTGTCCATCCTATTTGCATAACTAGGGACGTTATCACCTCTGCTGTCAAAACAGGGAATTGTTTTTCCTTTAGAAATGAATTAGCTGCCCTACTTAGCATACACAGGTACATAAAGGTTCATTAACTCTCTGATTTAGGTAATTTTTCATAACAGAAGGGTGAAAATTGTCACCTAATTTCCTTAAAAAAGTATTAAGTAACTCAAAAAAAATACAGCTCATTTCAAGTGTTGAACTTTAAAGCATAGTTTTTATCATTTAATGACTTCTTAAATTACTTGTGAGGTTATTTTAATTATAAAAACAAACCACCCCTACTTGACATGCTCCTGTGTGTGCTATAACGTGTGCTTTTAATAAATAGTTATTTTTATTCATTTTATTGTTTTACTTTCACATGGTATATTTCCTTGATGAAGTTAGGAGATGATAGCTCTTATGAAACTAGTTTGCTGCTAAAGTAATATTTAATTTTTCATTCTTATTCAGCAGGAACGAATGCAGGAATTTGGGAACTGAGCTGTGCAAGTGCTGAAGAAGGAAACTTGTTTGAAGGAAACAGAAGAGAGAAAGAAAAGGAAGTAAAAAATACATAATTTCAGGGACGAGAGAGAGAAGAAAAACGGGGACTATGGGGAGAAAAAAGATTCAGATCACGAGGATTATGGATGAACGTAACAGACAGGTCAGTGGGGTAAACCTTTCTCGGTCATTATTTAGAGTATTGATTACATTTCTTCCACTTACGTTGAAGGTGCTGAACACATTTTGAACTTGTAAATATCCACTAAGAAAGTTTGTGAATTAAATGTAACCATTTTGAGTGCCAAAAAACCTCTTAGATGTGAAAGGGAAAAATGATCTTAACTATTAGCAATATATTTTCAACATTCATGATGATTCGCTTTTCACTTCAACATGAATGTTAAACTTAAGCTGCACTTGTAGAACAGGGATAGCTTAATAATTAGGAACTAATAAGCATAGAATTGCCACACTGCACTGCACGCATCACCAAACAAAGATACTCTTATATTCATGGGAACTAGTCCTCTCGTGGTCAGCCATTGTAAAGCATATAACAAATGCTGAATATCCTGTGTAAAAATGGCTTTCATTCTTTTAACCATAAAGGATAGTTTGAAATATACCCAAAACATTTCAAGACTGTTTTGACAACAACAAAGAAAACACCCATGCAAGATATTAGTAACATAAAACATATAGGCACAAACTTTCAGCTAACTCATCCTATTTTCTCTAAATCCTGAATTTCATAAACATAGAGGCAGATGGTGTTAATTTTTTTTTTTTTGTCTACAACTCCAGTGATAATGTCTATGTAATGCAGTTAATCAATTCCAAAGACTACACATCCAAATATTCAATCAGGCATTACAGACTTGTGATATGACTCATGTGTCTTTACACTGAGCGGTGAATTGGGCTTCACAAGGAAAGCTGGGCGTCTAGTACCGTCTCGCTGTTCCCTTGATCCCCACTGATACATCCGGATAGCAGCACCATCAGAATAGGCAGGCCTTCCTTGGCCATGAGAGTGGGGGGAGGGTGTTTGTATACTGCCACTTACATTAAAGAAAGCTAACCATAGCCTTGGGAATTGCACAAAAGACTATAATTCCTCTAAAGAAAGATACTCATCTCCCCGGTGGACCCTGTTTAACATCCTGTGGCACAAAAATAGATTCATTTTTTTTTTAAAGCACGACGTTGTTACATGTGTATAATGAATAGAAATTGTGTATTACACCTAAGCCAGAAAACAACTAAGTAGGAAGTTTTTGTAGGTTTTCAAGATTATACTTCCTTAAAGGACTTCAGCTACCATGGGCCTGACATTAGCAAAAGGATGAACAATACTGAGATTCATGAGAGATTCCTGCAGTGTTTTTGTACGGATAGTATGTTTCCATGGATCAACCAAGAAGCAATAGATCTGTCAGTATTCACTCACTATTTCTAAGCAGCTTAAAACTGCAATTAAGACTGAAATATTGAGCTTCATGTACAAGTCACTGTTTAGCCCTCATTTGGCCTACAGTCTGATGTGGTTATAGTTGAGAGTGACATGAATTAGTATTTACACTTTATCAATAATATCAGCTAACTTTCATCTCCAGTAAATCATTTTATCTTAATTTCACTTCCAAAGATATATTAATAAAATCTGTGGGTTCAGTTGATATATTTTTTATTATGCCTTATAAAGAAACATAAAGCATGCATAGATACAGAAGAATTTTCACATCCCACTTTAAGCTAACAAGTGTGAAATTCACAATATAGTTGTATCATTCTATGCTGGCCACACTTATATCAAAATCCATGGCCATAACAAAAAATATTTAAATTCAATTTAGTCTGACTTTTTAAAAAATACTAAGGATAGATCCTTAGATTTTATTCTGTAGAATTTAGGATCTGTTTATTCCTTTCTCCAGGCTAAGTACAATAGGCCCTTTAACTCAACACTGTTAAACACAACTGATAAGAATGAAAATTGCTGTTTTAAGCTCTATTTTTGTGGCTATTGACAGTCCCAAACAGCTGTCAAATACTAATGCTTGTGATGCTCATGGGTCATTTTCTGTGACAGTGGTCTAAAGAGCCACTTGGAAACAAACCTAAAGAATGTAGGTCACTTCTGATCATCAAAACCAGCAAAGCTGTGGAAGTCCTCCTCACATGGGCTTCCTGTCGATTCCATGTCCACATGTTGAAAGAAGAGCATCAGCAGCCTGACCTTTCCTGAGGCCGCTACGCTGCACAGGACAGAGCAGAACAGTAGACAGTGACTCCCAGTCTCCTTTGCTTACAAGCAGTGGAGTTCTCTGTTGATTTATCTGTTTAGCCATGTGCAGAAAATATGTGCTTCTAGCAGAAAAAGAAATGCCAAATTAAAGTGAGAAATAATATTGAACTGATAGATATGTCATTAAGAAATAAAACTATATGATCACCTACCTGTTGACGCTGAATTTTGCCTTCAGACAGCAGTAAAGTTCAGAAATCCAAGTTACATCCTTAAAACAATTTAAGAAGAACAAGAAAATAACAACTTTTTGTGTTTTTTTTTTCAGTTTCCAACTTTATAAAAACGAACTTCTTCATTTATAATCTAAATAAGATATATCTCTTAAGCTAAGGTGTAAAAGTAATTAAACTCAAGAACTGTCAATGTATCTTACAGATATGTTCAGATAGCTTGACAAAAGTAGTTACCAATTGTTTCCAAGTATTACAAACAGATTATTCCACTTAATCTTGAGTAATCCCTCTTTATAGCTGAATATTATTTATTTATAAATAACAAATATTATTTGGCAGAAGTATGCCTGACACCAAGTATTCATTGGTGAAGTAGAGTTTCATCCACGTTACTGCCAGCCATGGGAGTGAGCAGAGTTTTATGTTAAGAACCGGCTAGCCCCAAAAAGTAAATTAAAAAAAAAAAAAAAAAAAAAAAGAGCTGGGGAGATGGCTTAGCAGATAAGGCATTTGTCCACAAAGCCAAAGGACCTTGGTTCAATTCGCTAGCATCCACAAAAGCCAGATGTACAAGGTGGTGCATGCGTTTGGAGTTTGTTTGCAGTGGCTGGAGGCCCTGATGAATCCATTTTCTCTCTCTCTCTCTTTCTCTCCCTCTTTCCCTCTTTTGCTCTCTCGAATAAATTTATAATTTTTTTTTTTGAAAAGAACCAGCTAGCCAATACATTTGGCCTTGTAAAGCCGTGCTGCCTCTGCCTCGGCCATTGAGCACTTCCTCAGTCGTTTGAATGCAGCCATGTACTATAAATCCATGAGCATGTGTGACGGTGTTCAATAAAGCTTTATTGACGAAACATAAGCTGGACTTCACTATGTAGGCTGTAGTTTGTAAACCCTTGGCAGACTGAAAGTGATCTAAACTATGGGATTACATAAGAAGAATGTAATTCATGTGCTAGAAGTGGCAACTATCAGAGCTCTAAGAGGAGAACGGCAAGACGGTGCTCTATTTACCATGGTGGCGTGGAAAATGGCCTGTCTCATCAAGTGCAAAAGGTGGGAACTAGAAGATTAGTTACATATGCGACAACTTCCATTCGAGAGGAAAAAGAATTTGCAAGGCGTAAAAGAGGGAAGAAATTGTCTGAGGACCCAAAAGAAAGCTTATAAGGCTTGAGCTTATTATATAAGACTTGAGAGTGATGACAGACAATGCTGTCTGGGGCGACGTTATATAAAACTTAAAGGGCCCCCATCAATCGTGATTAACTAGCCAAGATCATATCATGATTACCAAAGAGAATCCAAGATCAAATGCTAACATTTTCATCTTCAAATCAGAAACAACACAACTAACGATGCTCTTCTGATGATGTGATCCTCTAGCATGATGGAATGAATGACTGAGACCGTGGTTTTCACAGACAGATTTACTTGGCTCGAGTGGCAGTTCCACACTTACTAGTATACTATGCTATATCTAAGTTTCATCCCACTCTGTAGTATAACTCTCCTGTAAGTTTATTTCACCCTTCAGAACATTATCAGTACCCTCATCAGAATTGCATCACTGAGATAATTAAATGAAGTGATACATGTAAAATGTCTAGGACACAGTGCTTGATAAACTTCTCACTAATGGACTGGAGAGATGGCTGCATGCTTGCAATGCCTGACAGCCCGAGTTAGATTCCCCAGCACCCACATAAAGCCAGATGGACAAAGTGGCACATGTGTCTCAAGTTTGTTTACAGTGGCAGGGGGCCCTGGAGTAGTTCATAGTTCTTTCTCTCTTTCTCTCTCTCAAATAAGTAAATGAATAAAATATTTTCTTTTAAAAAAATGCTTGTTAACATTTCCCATTAAAATTCATATTCTTTGAAACTATTGGATATATATATTTCAAGCAGAGGGAAACACATACACAGAGAGAGGGAGAGGGAGAATGGGAGGTGAACTTGTCACTAGCATGCCACTTGCAGTGGAACTGCAAGCAAACTCCAGATGCATGCACCACTGTATGCCTCTGGCTTTACATGGGTCTGGGGAATGAACTGAGCCTACCTTCTTAGGCTTGCCTTGGCCCCTGAGCCATCTCTCTAGCCCCCAAAACTATTGGTTCCTCAAGTCACTGTGATTTCTATCCAAACAGCTCTTAGACTTTGCAGTATGTTAAAGAATGATAGCTGGACTTTCATGTTAAGAGAACTTTACCGTAAAAGGGTGTCTTGAAGATGGAGGGGAAAATGGAACGGAGTAGAGCAGAGACAGAAGGGACACCAAGGACGTCCTAGCTAACAAGCAGCTAGAGGATCCCACAGAGCAGACAGACTGGATTGTGGGCAGGAAAGAAAGACCACACATGACGTTTCTACTGAAGGGCTTATGACAAGGAGAGAGGAAAAGTCGTTTTCTAATTTCTATTCCTGTGGGACTTATTTTCAGATATGTGCTATTGGCCAAATTGTTTTTGTTACCATTTTCATCACTTCTTGCTAACTCTAACCACAGCTTCAATTTCTGCATCTGCTTATTTTTTTTTTCATCTTTTACCTTTATCAATTAGGCAATCATAAACTCTTGGCCTCTTTCATATAGTACTAATTTTTTAACTACTGATGTGTGAAATAAACAGATTTTTAAGTGAATTTTGTTCCTATGTGACTAATGTATACAAAGAGAAATTATTTAGAAATCTATTAGATTAGGAAGAAAGATATATAAAAATTCAAATCAGAATGCTAAACCTATGCCTGTTTACTTGAATTTTGCATTCAAATTTTTTCAGCTTTCCTACTTTGAAAAGCATAAGACAGATGAAGTCAAATTTAATTTCTTCTACTTATTACCAAAAGAAATATAAATGCTTGAATATTTTTAGATAACACTGTTAGAGCTTAAAATACTAAGTTAAAAAATTATTTCTGTGGGTTGTTTTCTTCCATCAGATAAAAACATTAATTTTTTTCAGCTAGTGAACAGAATTTCATCTAATTATCAATTTCAGGAACTGGAGCAAAACTTAAAGTCAATCAGTAACATTCTGTTGATAGACCCAGAGAATCCTCATATGACTAAAAAGAATTCAGGGTTCTTAGCTGTTAAATTTTCCAACATTTCCTCTTCTGCAGCTTCTGTTTTCTTTGCATGACTCATCCATTATATGCAGTGAGCTCAGGGAAGAGCTGAAAAAATATATTCAATGTAGATGCAGCCTCTGACAGTTTGCACACACTGACATTTTTCATCTAAATCTGGTATATTCTGCGCTAAACCAAAAAATAAAAAGTGATGTGTTGATTCCCTCAAATAACTCTTTAAGAATTTTTTAAAAATTGCATACCTTATTTTTTCCTATTCTCTAGCATTTCAAGTTCTTATTATTACAGAGCTGGGCATGGTGGTGCACGCCTTTAATCCCAGCACTTGGGAGGCAGAGGTAGGAGGATCACTGTGAGTTTGAGACCACCCGGAGATACATAGTGAATTCCGGGTCAACCTGAGCTAGAGTGAGACGCTACCTCAAAAAAAAAAAAAAAATCTCAAGGTCTTATTATTATAGCTAACATTTCAAAGGAGTTTTAATGCAACTTTCCCTCCAACATGAATCCAGAATATGAGTAAGTGAAATGAGTTAGTTGCAGTTCCTAATAATCTAACATAAAATTTGTTGAAATTGAGATTGGTTTCCTCTTTACAGTGTGAGGAACTGGATAATTGAAAAGCTATAAATGGATCATTTTGAGAAAATAACTGTGTGATGAATTCTGTAGTCTGACCTGGAAAGAAAAACAGTGACAGTGTAGAAGGCACTTCCTCTTCCATTGCCAAGAGACTTTCAGGCTTATCAGCGTCACTTGAAGTAGGACAGCAGAGTTCTCCTCCTCAGAAGAGCTATCTGTGCAGCCTGTCGTGGATCTAGTGCATAAGTTCAGTCAATGAAAACCATATTGATTCATCTGTCTCAGCCTTAAATAGACCAGTGCGTACCTCACAATGTTGATTAGTATCCCTATTTTTCTTAATATCAATTCTTAACAGTTGAGAACATACCCTACACTTGTTCTAGAATGTGCCCAGCTCCCTTTATATAAATAGAATCTGGGTGTCCATGGCTAGATGGAGAAGGGGTACATCTCAGAAATGAAGTAGAGGCTGACGCACGCTGGGGACGTCCACATCAAAGTTCCCCACTCATGATTATTCTTTCATTATTCTTAAAATTACCAAGGAAAAAAGTTTATTGTTCAAAGTTGAGATTACTGATTTTTAAACGAATTGAAAAAGAAACCCAGAAAGAAAGCCAAGCACCCTAGTTTATGCCTACATTCCCAGCATTACGAAGGCTAAGGTAGGAGAAATGCCAAGAGTTTGAGGCCAGCTTGGACTACACAGTGATTTCCAGGTCAGTCTACACTAAAGAGAGACCCTGCAACAAAAAAGAAAAAGAAAACCAGAAGGGAAAAAAATGGCATGTATTGTAGGTTTTATGGTTTCCAATTCAAAATAATAATAATATCAATAGTAACCAGAGTATTCACACATGTGGTTGTAGGACATGAGGCTGCTCCTTTCCGTTTTATGCTTAGTGATGGTCTCCTTATTCTGCAGCTGAATCTTAGAGATAAAGCACAAACACACACGGCATGCATCGCACATGCTGTGTGACTTTTTCTATTTATGTCAGCTAGGTCTGTACATTTATTATTAGAAAGATAATGTCCCAACTTCTTTCAAACTCATTCATTAGTTTGCTTTTGGTAGGAAATCCAGGAGAGGTTAAATTTTTCACAAAGAAAACATAGTTTTGTTTTTTTGTAAGACACAAACACTTCCTTAATGTCTTTAGGATGTTTTATTGTTTCATTTCTAATTTATGTACCTCATATAATATCACTGTTTTTTTTGGGGGGGGGTAAGGTCTCACTCTAGATCAAGCTGATCTGGAACTCACTCTGTATCTCCATGTGACCTTGAACTCATGATGATCCTTCTACCTCTACCACTTAAGTGCTGGGATTAAAGGCATGCACCACCATGCCCGGCTCTAATAGAATATTGATTCAAAACTGCGACTTAAAATTTTGTGATACTTTTATTTATTGTGTCTCAAACATTTTGCAAAGATAGTTGGCAATGAGTGCCCTTTTGGCAAACTGCATGCTCACACACTCATACTGTTGGCCACAAGTATCCTTTGCTAATGCACAAGCTACATGTGAAATCCTTTTTCTGAGAAACCAACACTAAAAATATTAACATTATGAAGAGGCCGCATCAACCAAGAGGTTTCTTCCAAATTGTAGATTAAAAGGCATGTTGCTAATTTTTAAAACCGTGGATGCAATCAAAGCATCCATTACTATTTAATTTATTTCATTTAAAAGAAAATAACTGCCAACATGCTACAGTACAAATATTCTTTAAAGTTTATATGCCATTGTACTTTTATCAAAAACAATTTGGACACTTTTATTTTTTCCAAAACAATGGTTTTAACAAAAATATATTAAGTAACAGTTACATTGAAGTAAATTAAAATTCCCTAACTGGCAATGTGTATTTGTATTGCTCTTGAAATATGTTGTACCATTAATAGGAATAAAAGAACCAATTTAGATGTTTGGAAATTTGACTTTTAATTTTAAATTGGAACGGGTTAGCTTAAGAAATCACTAACATTTAAATAACATTTCAACAAATGTAACTGTTTGAAAACTGCATCTGAGACAGCCTCCTGCCTTCTGTCTTGCAAGGATTGATTTGGATGGCCCTGAGGGAGAAAATATTGGAGTTATGAGGTAAAACTGAAGTCATTGTGGAAAGGAAGAAGTTGCACTCTTCCTGTTATGACAGGAAAACATAGACAAATGTGCTTCCTGAGTTTTGCTCGGCAGGGAATGAAGTATTCTTTGACCTTTACCTTAGGTCCATTTTGGCTTTGTTGAACTAGTAAACATGTTTTTGCCCCCATAATGTTAATCTGGTTTCTTTAATTCCTCCCAGCTTCAAATGATCTGTCTTAGGGGAGATGAGGTATAGAGAAGCTGAGGTGCTTATTTTAGGATGGCTTCTGCAGGACGGGCTTGGAGTGTAAATTAGCTCTTGAAGAAGCTAGCCAGACTTAAACGGCACAGAGAAATGGCCTAAAGTATTGCATTATTTTAGTCTCTTTCACAGTCTAGGACTTTAGTAGCCTTTTGAAATGGCCCACAATGAAATCTTTTAAGTTCTGACAAATTTAATAATTTTAAATCAATCTTCCCTTTCCCTGTGTAGACTTAAGTAACAGAAGTCAGCTGTCACTTATGTGAAAAGCTCATCGATGCCTGTTGCCAAATGCTGAACTTCCATTAATAGGCACTCAGTTATTGTGCTATAATCTGTTTATTATTTTCCCTCAAGATGCTATGCAATGCACAAGAACTGAATTTGTCATTTGGGCATCTTGGATATTGACTGAGAGTATGGGAGTGATAGAGATTTAAATTTTATACACTTTGTCCCTTATTTGAATCAGTTTGTCATGTTCAGAATTTGAGGAACCACCGCTAGAAAATTCTCTGGAAGTGCTACTGTGTTCAGAGGGACTTGGCTGTGTTTGCTTGAGGCTATGGAGGACAATGGTCCCCTTTGCAGCCGAACACACTGCTGTCTCATCCTCACAAGTTGTGCTGGAGGGTTACAGGCACATGGCAATAGTCTGCTTTAAAGGACCCCTCACTGCTCTTTAAAGAGCCTTTTATTTAGGATGGCAGGCCCCATCATTGTATAAAGGAGTGCTTGTCTGGAACACAAGTCTGCAGCGGCGTGGCTTCCTCCTGCCCAGAGTAATCATCAAGCCGAAAGATCGCAGCCTTTCTAATGACAGACTGGATTAAACAAAATAAAACTAAAGAGGAATACTTGAGAACAGTTGTACCATTACTTACTGTCAGGAACAAGGGAGGGAGAAATGGAGCATTGAGGGGGCTATTTCCCTTTTTTCAATTAAAGATTGTCGTTACAGACGCTTGACTCCATCCCCAACCCTTCAAAAACACAGGAAGGTCTAGTGGCTCACGGGTTATTACAGAGCACATTGTCTCTAGGAACTGTTCCTCTTGGCAGGCATGAGTCATTCGGCTTTCACAACGGTGAGGAAACTGGGATATTATCTAGGTGGAGGGGGGAGGGAATGGAGAGGATGAGGCCTAAAATAATCATATAAAATAAAATTGATATTAATCGTGCTTCCATTTGGAGGGAAAAAAATGAATGGAAAAATACAAAAACTTTGAAAATAGAACTATGTTATATTAGTCCCCAATATACCCTAAATATACAGGTAAATTATTACTTTACCAGTTAAATATGTGTGTGGGCTGAGAGAGTAGCTCAGTGGTAGAGTGCTTGCCTAGTACACATGAACCTCTGGTATGATGATCCCTGCACTGCATAAAAAGACAAAGAAAGAAAGAAATGAGTAAAACATGCTCCATTCCTCTAAACAAAATTTAATTGTGATTAGGCCAAGGGAATTGGGATGAGCAGAAAAGAAGAAGCAGTGAAATTGCTTCTTGTCTTAATAATGTGTCTGAAATCCTTAAGATTTTCATATCAGTTGTTCTTAGACATTTGTATAGCCACTGTTTCCAAAGATCTTTTCTGTTCATTTGTTTGGAACGCTTTCTTATAAGGTAGAAGGATCCTCACTGATAACATGGAGGAAAGGAGAATAAATAGCCTTTTGCAGTGAAATAAGAAGTAGCCAATGTTGGTATATTAGAAAAAAGATGCTACCTACCTTGTGTAGAATGCTTCATAAGCTGTAAGTCCCTTACACTTACATTATGTTCCTAAGTTGAACGCTCATAAAAACCCTAAGATGAGCCGGGCGTGGTGGCACATACCTTTAATCCCAGCACTTGGGAGGCAGAGGTAGGTGGATCGCCGTGAGTTCAAGGCCACCCTGAGAGTATATAGTGAAATCCAGGTCAGCCTGGACTAGAGTGAGACCGTACCTCAAAAAACAAAAACAAACAACAACAAAAAAACCTAAGATGCCTAATTCCTCCACCATTTGACAGGTGAGTTAAATATATTACAGAATCCGTTATGTTCACCAATTTACCTAGAAAAACACAGTTCATACGTGGCAGAGCGAACATGATCTTCAGTTTTCATGTTTTGCTTTTACAGTGCATTGCCAATAAGGATGCATATTGTATACACTATTTCTTTAGAAATTCCTTAGGGGAACAGAGTTGTAGCTAAGTGGCAGTTCACCAATTAGTAAGTCCAAAGCATGTGGGGGAGGGGGGCAGGTAGAGGAGGGGCCATGGCAGCTGGAAGGGAGAAGAACCTGTTGGGGACAGACCAGGGAAAAAAAAAAAAAGGAAAAAGAAGGAAATCATGCAAATTCCCTCCATTGTCAACCCGAACAATGATTTACTATGTATTTTCAGCACATTATTATCATGTTGTATACTCAAATTTGTTAGAATCTTTTGTATTCTTCTAACTACAAAAGGCAAGCAGCATTTATTTCATATTCTAAGAGGATGAAAATTATTTGGTAATCATCAAGTTATAACATAAGATCTTGTATAAGGGGACAGTGCAGTAGAAGACACATGTTCGTACCAATCTCTTGTATCTTGCACTATCCTGCCAAAGCATAGAATCTGAATGTGTAAAAAGTAGAGGAAGAATTGTAGGCCAGCTTCCTTTTTAGCTCAGAAACACATTCTGCATGAACTTTGATATCCAGCTGGTCTTGAACATGTTCAGGAGTGAGGCTAGAGAGACGGGTGCACTCTGGGACAAGAGAGCGTCTGCTCACTAGATGTAGTTCCTTCTCTTGAACTTGTGACAGTCAACAATACTTTCTAACTTTGCTCTGCTAGAGCAAGATAGAATGCATGGACTTCTTCACAGGGTCACAGAGTTACATCTTGCAAAGTGTTTAGCTTTTAACATTATGGAGCAAGGGTATTCTCAAATAGCAGATTCCTTCCATGTTTCCTCATGCAGAATTCTTCTCAGACCCAAAGTTTATCTCTTTGTCATTATTTAAATGGTCTAATTTTATTAGCACCTTCTTTTTTTTATTAGTTATGTATGTAATGTAAATACAGCCATGATGGTACCATCGTTAGCCTTCTCCCTGTCCTCCGCCCATGGGTAATGTGGGTCTCGCCTTATGGGGGTAGCCATCAGTTATGCGGCAGAGGCAATGACTCTGTGTTAGCACCTTCTTAAAACGTAACTTTCAGCACTTAATGTACTCCACAAAGATGGTTCTGACTAAGAAAAAGATCAGTACGATAATTAATTCTCACTGTGGGATGTTGTAACCTTAGATCCTTAGCCCCAAACTAGCTACCACATTAATTTTCCTCCATCCTGAGCCTGGTAGGTTAAAAAAAAAAATCAATGCAGACTTAAAAATAATGTGTTTGATTCATCTCGTTTGAGACTCTGCTTTCTAAAGTATGTAGGAGCTATGGATTCAGACTGTACCACCTACTGGGTTAGCTTTGTCATCCAGATTTATGTTAAATGCAGATATAATAAGTATAGCTTCTCTATTTTCATCTAAGCCAATGTTAAAGACGCTTCGTGGGACAAGAAAGCTACTGAACTCCGTAATGCTTTATGAGAGATACCCATAAACTTAACATTGATCAATTAGCTCAGCCTTTCTCAGCATACTTCTTCAGCCATCTTGACATCAACTATGTGACCTCCAATCAGTCTGCAATAAATAATATTGTGCATGAGAATTTTAGCCTATTCTTTGCCAAATGCATGTTATTTTAAAGTCAGATGTCATCTGAAAATTCAGTGAGGTTTTGCTCAGTGAACATAGTTGTCTCCAGCCCTGGGCCCTCTTCTTTCTCTGTCTTCACAATCTTCCACCTTTCATGATGAACCACCCAGCAAAGAATAAAAACATGGTTGATGGGACTTTTTGGAAATTCTCCTCTAAAAGTCTAGAGCATTTGTAGGCGTATATTATCTCTAGACACCTTCTACTTTCCATATTATAAATTCCAAGAGAGTATGATTACTTTCTTTCAAGACTCATGTGGCTAACTTGTTAAACATTTGGGAAGATGTTTTCATATATACAAGTCCATAATTTCTTACTTTTGAGAAATTAAATTGTCAAAGTATTGGTTCTTAACAGAAAATTCTACTGAGACTATCAGCCTTTATTTAAAATACAGCATTTCAATTCTACAATATACTCATCTAAAAGCAGTCATTTTTGTGCTTATGGTCCAGTTTGTGTGAGACCTGACCTGGGGTCTTTCAGACCTAAAAAACCAGTAAGAGGGCTGGACGTGGTGGCACACGCCTTTAATCCCAGCATTGGGGAAGCAGAGGTAGGAGGGTCACCATGAGTTCGAGGCCACCCTGATGCTACATAGTGAATTTCAGGTCAGCCTGGGCCAGAATGAAACCCTACCTCAAAAAAAGAAAAAAAACTAAACAAAACAAACAAAAAAAAAACCTCAGACAGACTCATAAGCAACCAAGTTTGCAATATTAGACTACATCTGATAGTAAAGGCCTATAAAAGATATTGGAGGTACATACCTGTAATCCAAGCACTTGGAGACTGAGAAATAAGAGAACTGAAGGTCAGCTTGGGCCATATATTGTGCCCTTGTCTCCAGATAGATAGATGATAGACAGATGGGTAGATAGAGATAGAAAGATAGATGATAGAAAGAAAGATGATAGATAGATAGATAGATAGATAGATAGATAGATAGATAGATAGATAGATGATAGATAATTCTAGAGAAGTACAATGAGGGAGGAAAAAAATCATCTGAACATAACATGAAAGCTTCTAAGAAGTTGTCATTTGAACTGAGCCTCGCAGTATAATGAAGCCTGCCTGTGGCCACATGGGAAAGTCATCATACCACAGTCAGTTTTCATCAAGTTTAAGATAAGAAATAAACAGTAAGGTAAACTTTATTTCATAATAATCTTCATTTGGTCGACACCTATTATTTCTCTTGCTCAATCTAGAGGAAAAGTTGTTCTAATAGTAAAAACTGAATGCTCCAACTCTAGATAAAACTGCCATTTCAGCTGGGTGTGGTGGTGCACACCTTTAATCCCAGCACTTGGGAGGCAGAGGTAAGAGGATCACAGTGAGTTCAAGGCCACCCTGAGACTATATAGTGAATTCCAGGTCAGCCTGTGCTAGAGTGAAACCCTGTCTCAAAAAAAAATGCCATTTCATATCATTAAACATAATTTTAAAAACTGTATTTTGTTCTAAATGAAGAAAATTATCTCTACGAATTAAGAAATTAATTAACTTCCTCATTTTATGTCTAAACTACAGCACCCAGGACAAATGTCTATCATGGAGAATGCTCAATAAATATTCCCTAGCAAAATGCTGGGCATGTAGAAAAATGTTCAGTAAAAACTAGTTCAATTAGTTTTAGGTCTTCTGTGAATAGACTGTCTTAATTTCTTTACAATGAATGTATAGAAATATCTTTTAGGGAATGTATAGAACTATATTTAATAAATAAAACTCAATGTCAAATTCTAAGTCCTATTTCTGATGCATATTTAATAGGTTCTAGAACCAATTTCAACATAAGATATGTAATGTCTGTGCTTATGCTAGAATTTCAAAGCCAGAAATACCATAAATTAATACTGAAATATATTCATCCATCATGATCATTGTATTTAGAACTACATAAGGTTTCAATGGAGAAATTCAATAACATAAAATGGTCAATGTTTATAGCACATTTTTGCTTTCTGTGCATCTATATTCACTAAATCTCTTTAATTATGAAAACTAGTGGTGGCAGAGGCCACTTAAATAATATTGGCTTTATTCTTCTGCTGATGCATTTTGATTGATGTAAGCACTAAAAAAGAGCATCTCTTTACTTAAGTATCATAAAAACAGCTTTCTGTATCACCAAAAGTTCAAAATGTGCTTTTGAAATAGAAATATGGACTTGTCCCCATTACAAACTATTGTCAACTTATGAAAAATGTATCATTACAATACATTATAATATTTAAATATAAACCTCTGAATTGCAATCTTTGTCAGAGTGGCACATTTTAGATGAAGAGCAATATCTTAGATCCTAGAAAGCTCAATGCTTAATAACAATTTTATCTAATGATGAACAATGAGCACAGGAATGATAAAATACACTTTGCGCATACATGAAGAGTATGAACATAATGCAGAATTAAATTTAGAGCAATTAAGAGTAGATTTTGAAGATATTTTCTTAACTGTTTTAATATAGCCATCATTTCAGATTGAAGTTTTAATGAAAAGGAGCTATATGCGCTGATTTTTTGACAAGTATTTTTAAATAAGCATGCATTATCCAGAAGCCTATTTGGTTACTCAGAATTTGAGGAGCGTCTAAACACAAATAGTGGTTTTGGGTATATTTATGTCCTCAAGTATACTTTGATAGCGAGTGTTGTAACATGCTAAATCTTGAAGTTTGAGTATAATAGCAACTATACCATAGTGAGACATTCCACCTAGAGATGTGGTCATGAAGTCTGATTAAAAGTAGTTTCAGATATTTGAAACTATTTCGCATCAGTGCCTTCTGTATTAAATACATATTGTAACCTATTTCACTGAGTAAAACTCAAATGTGAAGGTGTAGTTTTCTAACTAAATTCCATCTCCAAGAACTATTCATGTACATTTTATTTAAATCTTATAATTCACAACTGAAATATTGTGCATATCTAACCCAAGTGAACCCGAATAAGAGTTTGCAAAGTGTGATAATCAGTTGTAAAAATAAAATTATAGCTATATTTTTCAGAAGCACTTTATAAAAACTACAAACATAAAAGAGAACTTGGGGTGTTGACAGTTATTACAGAGAAAAGTTGCCTAAGTTGAAATATTAAAAAAAAAAACCTTATGAGTAGATATTGACTAGCTGATGTGGGCTGGTTAATCCCTAAATATTTCATATCCAAAGGATATTGAGCAGGGTAGATCAGCTTCCTCTTCCATCACAAATCACAACTCAGGCAGCCTTAATCAGTAGATTCTTTGAGACATCATTATATATACTTCATTACTTCTTCTTTTCCAGTTGTCAACTGAGAAATGGGTGGGAAGAAAAATGGAGCACTTTACTTAATTCTGCACATACATTATTTTATATAATATTTATAGCAAATATAAAAGTAGTTACATGGGTATCAGTGTATCTGTTTTACACATGAATTACTGGAAAAACTTTATGGGAAAGGTTATCACATAGTTCTTATATAACATAAGGAACTTGATGTTTCTAAGGACTTGACATAGTAGAATCCCCTACTAATTTTCTTTAATACCATGAGTTTTTACTCTCTGTCCATATGTGTCTACCGTGATGGACAGTGACAGTACAACAGTGAGCAAAATAAAAATGACATGTGCATGCACCATAGTGGAAGGGCATATTAAATAAAAATCATTAAACAAAATTATCTTCAAATGTGGTAAGGGCCATTGAAGGAAATTAAGGGTGATATATACAATTAAATCTCAGGAAGGTATGGTGGAATGAGATACTAGGAGGTCAGGTCTGTCTCGGGTCCACAGTTCCTGCCAATACTTTTATCCAAGTGATGGGATTATCCGAAGCTCACTCTGAGGTTGCATTTAGATACTGTGTTTATGATGAGCTGGGTATGCAGAATGGGGAGATCCTAGAGTGAGAACAATGAGGAGTTTTTGGATATTTGATAGTGCTTTGAATCCTCAGATAGATGGCAGGCTGGAGAACAACCATTAGATTTCAGGAGACAGAAGGGGGAAATGAATAGGAATACAGTTTTAAACACTACTAAAAATGCTGGAAAGATAGCTCAGTGGTTAAGGTGCTTGTCTGCAAAGCCTATGACTCAAGTTCGATTCCTCCATTCCCACATAAAGCCAGATGCATAAAGTGGCACATGCATTTGGAGTTCATTTGCCGCAGCTGTAGGCCCTGGTGTGCCCATTTTCTCTCTCTGCTTACAAATAAATAAATAAATAATATTTTTAAAAAACAAATTAAGGGGGCTGGAGAGATGGCTTAGCAGTTAAGCGCTTGCCTGTGAAGCCCAAGGACCCCAGTTCGAGGCTCGATTCCCCACATAAGCCAGATGCACAAGGTGACATGCGTCTGGAGTTCATTTGCAGTGCCTGGAGGCCCTGGTACGCCCATCCTATCCCTCTCTCATTCTCTCTCTCTCTGCTTCTTTCTCTGTCTGTCGCTCTCAAATAAGTAAAATTAAAAAAAAATTGCTTTAAAAAAAATTAAGTCATAGAAAAATGCTGAGCTGGCCTCTGCAACAGTCACAGGATTTGAAAAGGAGAAAAAAAAAAAATTTATACTAGTCCTTGCCGAAAGCAATAGCTTAATTAAGCTAGTCAGATTATCCCAGAGTATGAGCCTCAAAAACCTAGTTCTGAGGAGTCACAGTAAGAGCTTATGAAAATCAACTCATGAGCCAAGAAACAAATGATAGTCAGCCTCAGGACTGAGGAGCATCAGGTCAAACAAAGCATAAAAAGTTCCTCATCCTTTTATGGACCCATGTGCCTCACTTCCTGAACCTTTGAAGCCGTTCAGCATTTTTGGAAATATTAGGAATGATAAACTACGTAAACACCTGCTTGGACACACTGGTCCACGTGGAGGCTTATTATTAATAATGCTCCTGCCTTTTTGGTGTGCAGGCAGGAGTGACAAGAAAAGGCTCAAACTTGGCCATGAAATATATACATTTGCACTTGGTAGAATTGACAGGTAAAAAGGCATGCAAAACTAGGGAACAGGAGCTGCTGGTGACAGCTCATGAGGAGAAAGACAGTGCGAGAGCGAGGCTGTGCAGAGCGAGATGAACTGCGCAGGCAGAGATTGCAGACAAGATCATCCCGGCAGGAAGCTGCTCTGCTGTCCAATGCTGCAGTGATAAGGACATGAATGATAGGGCCACCAGAGAAATAGACAAGCAAGAACTTGGGAAAAATATTTGTGAAAAGGAATTATGAGACTTGGCAATTGATTAGATTAAAATAAGAAAAAGTGAAGAAGGGAAAACGATACACAGAAGAATGAAACCAAACTCCTAAGTGTATTATGGCTACAGTACTTCCCAGCGCCTTGCTGGCTTTCTAGAAAACACAATACATTGCCTGAGAATTACAGTCACAAACCTGCAAGTGTTTTCAATTAAGTGGCACAAGACTAAACAATTTTAAGCTTTTTTTTCAACATAGATCTAAAATGTCAAGTTCATAACATCCAGCCTTCAAAGGGAAGGGGAACCTCCAAATTTATTATTGGAAAAGATGTCAGCTATGCTGAAATTAATTTTTTTAATCCTAAATTGTTCAAAGAAGCACGGGCCATTCTCCAGTACTCCAGTTGCTTTCATTAAAATGCTCTACATTAAATCTTGCCTTCACTGTTTCACATTCTACAATAAGCTCGAAATCACACATTTTCCAGTTCTAGACAGAAATTAGTTTTACATGATTCGCTCGCTCTCTCTGCCTCCCTCTCTCCTCTTCCCCCCCCCCGCCCCCCGAATGTGCTAGTGCCCACGGCTCTGGCAACTACACACCATTGTTTTGCAAAGGAAAGAAAAAAAGTACCGTAAAAAACTGTCTTTAAAAAGGAAAAGAAAAAAAAAACTTGCTTTCTTTATTCCAGGTGACTTTTACAAAGAGGAAATTCGGGTTGATGAAGAAGGCCTACGAGCTGAGCGTGCTGTGCGACTGCGAGATCGCGCTCATCATCTTCAACAGCACCAACAAGCTGTTCCAGTACGCCAGCACCGACATGGACAAGGTGCTGCTCAAGTACACGGAGTACAACGAGCCGCACGAGAGCCGGACGAACTCGGACATCGTGGAGGTGAGAGCAGGCGGGGTGAGCCCCGGCTCCGGGCAGGCCCCCGCGTGTGTGCGCCTGCCCCCGCCACGTGTGGGGACGCGGTTTCCTAAGATGCTCCTAGTCCGACAGATACGCCCAAGGTTGTCAGCCCTCTTACCCCTTCAAAATGTAAGTTGAAGTGATAAAAAGGATGGGGATCCAAAGACCAAGGCCAGGGTCAAGTCAATTTCCAGACTTTTCGGGATGGATGATGGTCCTGTCCTATGTATCGGGGCATCTGAGCTGGGAACTGTGGCCAGAGACATGCCATCCACGTTGTAAACGGTTCTAGACTTAAATTTCATTGTAGGTGCACGATAGTTTCCTGACATCATCAAAGGAAAATATTTTCAGTGAGTTCACCCCAACCTTAGAGGTTTTTTTTTTTTTTTTTTTTTTCCTCCTCTATGTCTCTTCTTTCAAATGTTCTCTTGCTGGGAAAGTAAGGAAAATTATTCTCCTATTTTTTTTTCTCAAAGTTGTATTATTTTATACAACATTGAAAATCATTAATGCACATGAGATCAGAAATCAGCTGAAAATATATTTCTAGACTGTAACACAGTATTGTACCGAAGTCAAATTTAAACTATTGTTTGAGTACAACAAACATTTTAAAAAGCACTTTGGAAAACACTCAAATGTTTTTAGATGGCTCAGCCTGTACATGCCATACGATCTTGATGGAAACTTTTTATATACTTTCAACATGCATCTTATTGAAATATCATGACCCTGCAGTGCACTTCATTAGTAATCCCTACTAATCTGAAAAAGAAAGAGCAAAATGAGAATTGCTCCTGTTTGCCTGTTTTCCTCACCTGGGTATATTCTCTTCCATTTTGTGTCCTTTTCTCCAGAAATGAGATACCTGCTTCAGAAGCAGGTACTGAGCAGCTGGTGGGCTGTCATTCCTGCTGTGGCTCAGACTACATCCATAAAACACAAAAAGTCCAATATGAATTCGGATCAAATGACTATGCCGCCCACATCCATCTCAATTTTTTTGAGGCAAGCCCAACAGGCTGCCTTTTTTAAATGCAAGAGGAAAGGAGAGAGAGAGAGAATTGGTGTGCTAGGGCCTGCAGCCAGTGCAATAGAACTCCAGATGTGTACACCCCCTTGTGAGCATGTGCAACCTTGTGCACTCACGTCACTGTGTGTCAGGCTTATGTAGGACCTGGAGAGTCAAACATGAGTCTTTAGGCTTTGCAGGGAAGCACCTTAACTGCTAAGCCATCTCAGCAGCCCCCATCTCAATTTTGTTATAATTCTAATTGTTCCACTTTGAATTGAAAGTTTTTTTGAAAACATGTAGTTGATTGATTTTGAATTTTATTTGTTTGCCTAATGAGGCCATGTTAAAAAAAATAAAAAATAAAAAGGTCAGTGGAAAGCAGTCATACTACGTATGAGAATATAAACAGAATTAGTTGGCTGTCAAGCCTCAAAGTGCGTGCATGTGTGTGTGTGTGTGTGTGTGTGTGTGTGTGTGTGCATTCACATTTTGAGCATGCACCCAAACAAGACCTCACCACATTACTTAAACCATCATAACAAATACTGTGGGGCAACAAACTGAGTTGAAAATGACATCACACAGGCTCTGTTCCTGTGATTGCATCCAAGGTCGTGAGATGGACTATGGGTAACGAAGCAAAGCCTTGCCGGACCATGCCATGTGGCAAGTTGGCTTTCTGTGCATGGAGGTTTTCTTGGAAGACAAATGAAGAGGTTTGGGGATTGCAACTCAATGGTGTTGCTCCTGTTAGAGTGTGGAAAGTTCTGGGTTTGAGCTCCAGGACTAAGTAAATAATTTGAAAATCCTTAACACCTCAGTTTTTTTTTAATTTTTTATTTATTTCTTTTTATTTTAGGAAGAGTAAGATAGTGAGAAGAGAGAGAGAGAGAGAGAGAGAGAGAGAGAGGGAGGGAGGGAGGGAGAGAGTATTGGCACGTCAGGGTCTCAGCCACAGAAATCGAACTCCAGTTGCTTGCACCACCTAGCGGGCATGTGTGATTTTGCGCTTGCCTCACCTTTGTGTGTCTGGCTAATGTGGCATCTGGAGAGTTAGACATGGGTCCCTAGGCTTCACAGGCCCTGCTAACAGGCTAACTGCTAAGCCATCTCTCAGCCCCTGTCTAAGTTTTATAAAGCAATAATTTTTAAAATAGTGAACACTAACTCAACTATCTTGCATTTAATGTCAATTGATTAAATCTCTGCATCTCCCTAAACATTTTAAAGCTCCTTTGCCAAAATCTAGAGATTCTCTGGCTCAGTTGTAGACCAACATAACATTTAAATCTAATAGGTTATGCCTCTGCCCTGCTCAATTGCCCGAATCAAACATTCTTCGCATCTTGCCATTTTTGACATGATGGAGAAAGATGTGAAGGCAGAATTTCTAAGCTTCATAAAAATTTTCTATCTTCCTTACATGTAATGTTTTTGAACATGCGGATCATTGAAATCAGGATGTTAGAGATGCTCAGTGGGAGAGAGACTAGGGTAGAAAGTACATTTATAACAATCGGTCCAAATAATTAAGCACACCAAGTTTGAAAACTTCTGCACGAAAGCATAAACTGTGGTGGAGGCTAAGGACCTATGATACATCAGGGCTGAGAGGAATACATTCTTAGAGTGGATCTAACACAACGTTGAAAGTGAAGATAGCTTCCTACTCCTGGGTAAAATTTTAAATCCTATTTATTTTAATTTAATGGAATACATTTAACTGAGTCAGTTTAATGAGGAGCATAATATGTTTCATGAAGGGTCATTAGTTTTATATTTCCCATTTGGACCATTACCTCTCTCCCTTAACCCTGTAGAAACAGTTTACCCACAAGAAGAAAAGGTTGGAGAGGGAAGAATACGATTTCCAGCATGTAGACTGAAATATAAATTTCTGGGCCATACTACAGTAGTGTTATAAGGTCATAGGAAATTGTGCAATGTGTGGGTGTTGTAAAAGATGTCTCCTTTTAGCAAAAAAAGCTCTGCATAATTATCATGTCTCTGCTTGATAATTAGCAGTGCTGTTACAAAGGCACAAAAACTCACAAAGTCTTAACAGAGTGAGATAGGGATTTTATTATTGTATTATACTGCTACTTAAATATCTGTTTAGATACAATATATAAATATGGCAGATTTGATAAATGTGTTAAATTTTTAATCCATTGCTTAAAAAGAAAGAAAGAAAACCAGTTACTGTATTGAGAGCACTTCCTTTGAAGAAAGTCCATTTTATTATTTAACTCTGTTAACACATAACTAGATATTTACCCAAAATGCCCATCTTCACTCGTCACCTAAGACAGAAAGTTGAGGAGTTTTTGTCAGGCTGTGTTCCTGAAGATGAGGCTGTGAGCACTTCAGATGGCCTGAAGAATGCATAGGACCTGTGTCAGATAGGCCATCGCCTCACCTCTCGGGTTAGTGAGCACCAGCTTCCACTGAGCAAGCTTGATGGAAGGCATTCTGAAGCAGCATAATATGGGCATTTTTGTTAAGGGTGTAAAGCACATCCACAGAAATCAGCTGGGAATAATTGGAAGGCGAAGGTACAAAGCGTCGCTGATGCAATGCAAGCTGTTGAAATGGAGGCATACATTCCACAGTTTAACAACAGTGGGAGATACCATGTGTGCTCTGCCAAGGCCAGTCCAAGTGATCGTTGGATAGCAGAAGGCCTAGACGGGTCACTCCCTTATCCAGTACATTTGCGAGGAAGGAAACTTGTGTGGGAGTCTCATCTAGCACTTGGCCAACAAGTGACCTCTCAGTGACTCAGTGAATCTATTGAACTACTGATTATCAATCCGGGCCAGGAATCCAGTGATTTATGTGCAAACAGGAGCAAAACTCAGGGCCATCCAATTCACTCCTCCTGGGAAATTCCAAGAGGAGTAAACACCTGTAAAAGAAACTTTTGAATCACAGCTGTTTCAGTAGAGTGCTGCTGGTTTCTATTTTTAGATTGAAGAATGGGCAGGAATGTGGGGTGTGTGTGTGTGTGTGTGTGTGTGTGTGTGTGTGTGTAGAGTTACCTGAAGTTTTATTTTTTATTTTCTGTCAACTGAATGGATTTAGAGACAGCTACAAATGGTTGTCAGACAAAAACATTTCCTTGCACAGTCACATACAAGGCGTAAGTTGGGAGTTGAAGGGTCTTAGGATGGCGATACTTGTTATTGCTGCACAATATTATTTGAGGTTGGTGACTATCTTAACTCACCTTACCTAGAGCTTGGTAAAGCCTGGTGAGCATTTCTTCTTAAAAAGCAAATACTGGGACTCCACTTCCTATAAAGAAGTATTACAAAATTTGATAACAGTTGTAAAATATGAAAATGGGGGAGGAAGAGATTGCTCAGTGGTTAAAGACACTTGCAAACACTGCTGGCCCAGGTTCAATTCTCCAGTACTCATATAAGGCCACAAGAGGAAGGAAGAGGAAGGAAGGAAGGAAGGAAGGAAGGAAGGAAGGAAGGAAGGAAGGGGAAGGAAGGAAGGAAGGAAGAGAGAGGAAGGAAGGAGGAGGGAGGAAGGAGAGGGGAAAAGCTAGGGAAAGAAAAGAAAAGAGAGAAGAAAAGAAAAGAGTGAATAAGGTCTAAGGCTGGAGAGATGGCTTAACAGTTAAGGTGCTTGCCTGCAAAGCTTAAGGAGACAGATTCAATTCCCCAGCAACCATGTAAGCCAGATGAACAAGGTAGAGTGTGCATCTGGAGTTCATTTGCAGAGACTGGAGGCCCTGGCATGCTTATTCCCCAAACCCCCTCAAATAAATAAATAAATAAATAAATAAATAAATAATTTTTTTTTTTTTTTTTTTTTACTAAAAGGGCCCATTCATCTGCATTCCTTAGCAGGAATAGATCCCGTCAGGGCCCCATAAATAAATTAATTAAATAAATTAAATGTTATTTTTTAAAGATTCAGTATCCACATGTGGCTGGTGGCTGCCATATTAAAATTAAGTAATAAATTAAATTAAATATGAAAATGCATCTAACTTACTAGAATGCTTATTCCATCTAAACCAATTAAATAGATTCTAATTGTATGATTATCATTTTATACATACTATAAGAAGATGTATACTCCCTGATTTGTTTGGTAATCTTTGCATTTTCATTCTTTTCCTGAAAAAAGATTTATTGACTTCCTTCTGTGTGCCACATGCCATGGAATGCCTGGAGCACAGGTATAACCCCTGAGCTGCAAGATCAGGCCTTGGAGTTGCTCCATGTCTTGCCGAGACATGCATGATCCTGTCCATGTGTTTCTTCTCAGCTTTTGCTTTTCCCTGCATCTGCTTCTCCCACCATTGCCATCCTGTGTTTAAGGCACACCGCACGGATTCATGCCCTCCAACTTGTCCACACTCTCTTGTGTATTCAGTTTTTGTTTGGTTTTTACAGATCACCATTTGGTATTTACTTTTCCTTTATTCAAATCAGGTCCCAATTTGTGCCCTTGGGAAGTCACTCGTATTAGCTAAGTGCTTTTGTTACGTTTCAGTCATAATGTGCTCCAACTTCCCATCAGAGGACTGTTGAAGTTGTTACCTACTTTCTGTTTCCACACTAGACTTTAAACTACTAAAAGCCAGGTCTATGCACCATAAATTTGCCAGTATTTAACAAGGAGACCTGAAAAGTAGTGAATACTTAGGATATATTTATTATTATTTATGTATTTATTAATTTATTTTCAGAATGTGTTTAATAAAATAAGCAGACAAGGAGACATGGGCACAATTGAATGATTATCAAAACATAATATTATTTTCTTAAGTTGAAAAACATTATTTTCATTCTCCAGTGAAATAGCTTATTAAAACTTGAGTTTATCAAATCAATATCGAAACAATGTAAAGAGCATGTAGATGTGTCTTTTCTGATATACTGTCCACTAGCCACGTGCAGACATTTCCATTTAAGTGAATTAGATCAGTGAAATGTATGGCCCACCTCCTCAGTAGCTCTCGCACACTTCAAGTGTCCAGCAGCCATGTCTGGCTAGTGCTATTGGTCATCACAAAAGATCAAGGATACTACACCGTCTAAATGGAAACAGGGAAGGGGCACTTAAAGAGCTGTATTTTCAAATTAACACCGAGATGAGATGGTCTACTAACTTTAATTTTATTCTTCAGTATGAAACTTGAGGGGTGCATTTTAGAAGTGGCCAACTGTCCAGTTTTATGATTTGCTAGTACAGAGGACAAACATCCTCTCTAAAAAATACTGATTTGGAGCTCAGCACTTGGCAAAACTAAAAGCTTGTCTTACGCTGAGCCCAGTAGTCACGGTCAGTCAGAAACAACACTATCTGGTCAGAAAACACCTTCAAGTGGTCTGTGCTGTTGGGGCACTAGTCACGTTAGCCAATGTCATGCCAGCTGCTTTTATCTTTGTAACTTGAATCTTGTGAACAGAAAGATGATACTTTTCTTGTTACTATTTTAAGTTTGCTGGAAGCAATATTGGAACACAGTTTAACTTTAAAATTAGTAATTTAGCCAGGCGTGGTGGCGCACGCCTTTCATTCCAGCACTCAGGAGGCAGAGGTAGGAGGATCGCTGTGAGTTCAAGGCCACCCTGAGACTACATAGTGAATTCCATGTCAGCCTAGGCTGGAGTGAGACCTTACCTTGCAAAAAACAAAAACAAAATAATACTGCCCTTTAACTGTAATCTAACTTTTCAATAAGTATTAATCATTACTATTTTTTCATCATTGTTATTTTACATGACCCTTCTTCAACAAGAACAGAACAATATTTTTTCTTCCCAATAGCTGGAAGGAAAAAAAGAAAAAATATTTAGCCTATATCAGAATCATCAATTTTTAATGATATTTACAGATTTGATAGCATGTGGAACTTGCAGTTTATAACATATTTGAACCAATGACGTGCTAACAATTAATAACAAGATCCCATAAACAAAAGTTACATTGTTTCACTTTAAAAGTTGTCAAATAAGGGCAGGAGAGATGACTTAGGGGTTAAGATACTTGCCTATGAAACCTGAGGACCCATGTTCAACTCCCCAGATCCGACATAAGCAAGATGCACACGGTGACACATACACATGAGGTGGAGCAAGTATCTGAGTTCAATTACAGTGGCTGGAGGCCTTGGCATGCCAGTTCTCTCCCTCTCTATCTCTCTCTTTCCCTCATTAAAAAAAAAAAAAAAAAAAAAAAGCTGGAGAGATGGTTTAGCATTTAAGGGCATTTAAGGTGCTTACCTGAAAAGCCTAAAAACTCATGTTCAAAACTCCAGGTTCCACACAGCCAGATGCATAATGGCCCAAGTATGTAATATCAAATATGTGTACAAGGGGGTGCACATGTCTGGAGTTCATTTGCAGCAGGCTGAACGTCCTGGCGTGCCCATTCCCTCTTTCTCTCTGCCTTACTCTCAAAGTTTAAAAAAAAAAAATTTAAAAAGTTGTCAAATAAAATAACAAAGAGTAAAACATTTTTATTCAGATTATATGTGTATGTGTGTGTGTAAAAATAATCCTTAGTCCTGTCTAGAGTCAAAATAAAACGTGATGGCTTCTCATAAAAGAAGTGCTTATTATTTCAATGTATTCATTTCTTTCTTTGCTGGTGGCCACTTGTTTGTTTGTTTTTTAGTACAGATACCTTCCTTTCCCTGAAGGACATGACACTGGAACATTATAGGCATTCATAGATATTAACTTACTGATGACCATCAATGATAGTACAAGTAAAATTTACAAAGTTTTTTTTCTATTCAGTGTGATATGTTTTAATGATAAAAGCGAGTCTTTCAAGTGAATAAAGGTTGTTGCTGTATCAGATAAAAAGTGCTTAAAGGCACAGGAAACCCAAAAGAATGTTGTGCTGGTGAAAAGTAAATAACTTCCAGAAAACCTGGTGTGATTCCTGTAGAAGAGTGAGGTAACCTCAGGGTGTTTTCACATGGCTTTAGCAGGAAGGATCAGTAGGGGTCAAAATGCCTAAGGCCTGCTTGGTCTGTGAGTCACTGGGAGTATTTTCCTGGAATGCTGATTTCAATCCAGTGGTGCTGGGCCTGAATAGAAGTGGTTTTTTTGTTTGTTGGTTTGTTTTGTTTACTTTTTTTTTTTTTTTTTTTTACAAGATTCCAGGTGATGCTCATCTGTGAACCACAGCTAGCAAGGATCTAAATTATCTTTCTAGATATGTATTTCTTTCTTCATGGGGTATGGTAGTGTATCTGTTCAACATTTCTTCTTAGTAATTTTACTGAGAGTCACAACGAGAGGATTGGGTCGTAAAACCAATTCTTAGAATACTACTACAACATCAATTCAATTGGATATCAGCCAAGAGATATTAGATAGCTGCTTTTGGGATTTTTTCTTTGTTATCAATATTTAGTGTCTTAATGATATGTCTTGGAGAATTTCTCCTCTGGTCCAGTCTGTTTGGAGTTCTGTTCGCTTCTTAGAACTTGATGGGACTTTCTTTTGAGAGGGTGGGAAAGTTTTCTTCGATAATTTTATTTAATAAGTTCTCCATGCCTTTGTTCTGAATTTTTTCCCCATCTGGTAATCCCATGATCTGAATGTTGGGACATTTAAGGGTATCCCACAGTTCCCTCATGTTCTGTTCACAAAAATTTTTGAACTTATTCAAACTTTTGGACTCTTGAACTGTTTCTTCTGTTTTGTCTTCCAGTTCTGAGTTTCTATCCTCCACATGGCTGACTCCATTCTTCAGAGTTTTGGACTTGTTCAATTTTGTTTGTTTTTTTCTACTGCCTTCTTATGTATGGTAGCCATCCCTCTGTTGAGTTCCCTTTTCTAATATCTAATGAATCTAATTCCTGAAACCAGAAGAGTCCTTCAGCTAGGGCCATAGAAAGCTCCAGTTGTTCCTCAGCAGTGAGCCACTTTGACCATGAGCCAGGCCTCTCAGTGGACTCCCCTCCTCTGTGAGCAGCCTCACCTGCTAGTGGCTTCCTGGAGCACACAAGAAGGTTAATTCTAAGCCCTAATCCAAGTTGGGTGGAGATTGTTTAGATGTGGAGTGCCCTGAGGAGAGAGGAAGTGGTAGCTCTATCACTGACTCCCACTGGCTTCATTATCCTCATGGTCCAAATAATCCTTAGAACATTCTGAAAAAGACAATGAAAGTCAGTCATTAAAAGAACTGTAATTAGGGCTGGAGGGATGGCTTAGCAGTTAAGGCACTTGGCTGCAAAGCCAAAGGACCCAGGACCCATATAAGCCAGATGCACAAGGTGGCACATGCATCTCGCATTTGTCTGCAGTGGCTGGAGGCCCTGGTATGCCCATATTAATTCTTTCTCTCTCTCAAATAAATAAATGAACATTTTAAATATATATATAAGAACTGTAATTACATAAATGGTGCACGTATACACAACAAAGTTTGTGGATAGATTATATCGTTGGAAATACGCTCTCTTCCCAATTGCTACTTGGCACAGTATCTAGTTACGTCTCAATAGCGTTGAATATATTCTGTGTCACCCGGAAATTCAGCCACCTGATAGAAGTTCTGAATAAGAAAAATAAACTGTCAATTATCTCTAAAGGTCATAGAGTTAATGACTAGCTGGGAGGTTAATTAGATTCTGAAAGCCTCTTCATAGCAATTAAATCTCTTATCTTTATATTTTAGTAAATAAACTCAATAACTATTTAGAGCTACTGTTCTAGGGTAGGAAACAACACAAACTAACTGTACAATGACTGTGTGGTTTATTTTTACGTCAAAAAATTACCAAAAAATAGATGCATGCATTAATAATCATAACTCCTCAATCGCTGAGTTATACACTTCCCTTTTCAAACCGACATGCAAATTGCCCCACAGTCAAGCAAATGCCACCACTGTCATCCCAGTGTAGAGAGGAAAAAATGAAGTCACTGTTACCCTGAGAATGAGCGCCTCGTCCAAAACGAGCTCCATGTTACTTTTGTACTTCTAGAAACCCTGGCCTTTTTTAAGTTATTAACACAGTTTTTTGTGTGTGGCACGAGGGATAGAACTCAGGGCCATGCTCCATCTAGAAAAGCACTCTCCCACTGGATCACCAAGCTCTAATGTGCACATTTGTAAGTAAATGATACGTTAGCGACAATGATATGATGATAACTAAGTCATATGATGATAACTGTCATGTGAATGCTCCTTGGATAGTAAAACGAGATTTCAAATGAGATGAGAGTGGTGCACAAATCAAAAAGGTAGCCACTACTCCTGTGAGATTTCAGACATTGAAATTAATAAAACCAAAAGTTAAGGTCCTCCATCTCACTCGTCACACTTCAAATGCACACCAGTCAGCGGCCCAACAAAGAGCCGTGCATTATAAGGGACACTTTCTATTGGGCAGGAAAAGGTGACATGATGAGTCTAATACTCTTGTCCATCGATAAAACTGGGATGATGGCTGGTGAACGTGATGTAACGAAGGACATGCAAGCTGGTGAGGCTCCTATCGGCATGTCCCCATGCATCCCCACAGCAGGCTGTTCTTGGATTCCTACTGGGCTTCCAAATCTGTTCTGGGCAGAGAACAGTAGGAAAAAAGGTAGTCACAAGATATTTATCACAGTAAAGGTGAGTGTGTGGTGCGAGCTAAAGAAGGGGAACACTGAGTGTGGGCTGTGCAGAGGAGGAAGAGGAAAATGGACAAGGGACGCGCAGGGAAGCAGTGCAGAAACAGAGAGAAGCTCCATGTAGTCTGAGCTTTGCTTTCCCTTCAGCAGACGAGGGAGGAGCCATTGAACAAGTATTGTTTCTTCTGATTTGTTTTCTGAATTAGGTGTGTGTAGAACTTTATCTTTTTTTTAATTTTTTTATTATTTTATTTATTTTTGAGAGAGACACAGAGAGAGACAGGCAGAGAGGGAGAGGGAGACAGATAGAGATGGGCGCACCAGCAGTCTCTCAGCTGCTGTGAATGAAATCCAGATGCGTGCGCCCCCTTGTGGTCAAGTGTGGCATTGCGCCCTTGCGTCACTTTGCATCTGGCTAAACGTGGGACCTGGAGATTGGAACCGGGATTTTAGGCTTAGCAGGTAGGCGCCTTAACCACTAAGCCATCTCTCCAGCCCTAGAACTTTATCTTAATCTGGGTTTTATGATGGGTTCTCCTTTAATGGGGTTGGTCTGAATTAATGTCATGAAAAGAAAGAAAAGGCTTCAGTGATTTTCATAAAGAGTATTATAAAGCATTATTATGATTATTCATTTTTAAATTTGTTTTTTTTTTTTTCTGAAATAGAACTTCAAGCCACACATTTGGAGGAAAGACAAATTTTGAAATTAATTATAGGGTGTATGTAGTTCAGTGCCAGAACACCTGCCTAGCATGCGTGAGACACTGGATTTGATCCCCAGCACTCACACATTTGCACATGTACACACACACACACACACACACACACACACACACACGTCTAGCTATACCACATCACATACTCATTCTGTAATGTGAAACACATTATGTTACCTCACTGGGCTTCAGGTTACACCCCAGAGCAAGTAGTACCCAGCCTGAGTTCCCTCATCGGGTGATAATGAGGATGGCAGGTTGTAAAAGACATCAGGGCCCATTGTAAACTGTTAAATTGTAAAACATGCTTTTATTTTAAGAGCCAAGGGGAAAGTTCAGGGAATAAAATTGATAAGCAAAAGAGAAAGAAGGGCCGGAAAGATGGCTGAGTGATTAAGGCATTTACCTGCAAAGCCAGAGGAACCAGGTTCCGTTCCCCAGTACCCACACAAGGTGGCCCATGCGTCTGGAGCACGTTTGCAGACTTCCTGGCATGCCCACTCCCTCTCTCTCTCTCTTGCTAAAGAATAAATAAAATAAAATAAAGAATAAATAAAAATAAAATATTTTAAAATAGAGTAAAAGAAAACAAAACTTTAACTTCAGAGAATGTAGAATTTTATGTTAATATATCATTTAATAAATACAGCATTTTATATGAATAACTAGTATTTTATATAAAAAGTTAAGATCTGGGGCTGGAAGGATGGCTTAGTGGTTAAGGCGCCTGCCTCCTAAGCCTAAGAACGCCGGTTCCAATCTCCAGCGGTTCCAATCTCCAGGTCCCACGTTTAGCCAGATGCAAAGTGACACAAGGGCGCAATGCCACACTTGACCAGAAGGGGGCGCGCGCATCTGGATTTCGTTGGCAACAGCTGAGAGACTGCTGGCACACCCACCTCTATCTGTCTTCTCTCTCTCTCTCTCTCTCTCTCTCTCTGTCTCTCTCCAAAAAAAAAAAAATTAAGATCTGATGAACATCAATGAATTGTTTTTTGTTTTTCATAAGCACTTACAAAGTGGATTGCCAGGCATTGTGTTTAGTACTCTGGAGCATACAGTGATTATGACATGCTCCACTCCCCACCTCCACCCGGAAGCCGATAGTGCAGTGTGGCCAAAACACACACAGTACTTGATATTTTATGGAGCAGACTCCAGTGAACAAGCAGACCGTGCGTCAAATACAGTGCTGTTTACTGACAATAGATCTGTCATGATGATATCAATGATCTGATGAACTGTAGTAAGCCCCAGCAAAGCGCAGTAGGCTGAGGTAAAAGAAATTCCATGTGACCACGTGAAGATGTCTTATAGTGGATTTTAGATGAGTGATAAGTAGAGGAAATCAATGTGATAAGCCAGTCTGCAAGTAATTAATTCCCATCCAAAGTAAAAGTGAGACCCTTGATATTCCAGCATCAAATACATACTTATTTAAGCATCAAATTCATATGTAAATGCAAAGATAGAGAGACATGTATGCATGGACATATAGACACACATTTTTATATACAGTATGCATATGTAGAAGCCTGATTTCTCATGAGATTGGATTTTTAAATGTATAGTTTGTAAGTAAACAGATGGTTATAATTTCTGAGAAACTCCACAGGACACCATTTAGCAAAATGAAGTTCATGTAATTGCTATTAGGTTTGATAAAAGGTTCAGCCTTAGAGTTGCATCCCACATCCTTGGTTTAACTTAACAGTTGATGGTGCCTCCCGCCCCAATTTCTAAAACATGATACATTTGGCTAAGAGACTGGAAAATTGTTACATGCCTGTGTAACATTCTTACAACCTAATCGCTCTTCAACTTTTTCTTGCAGTTTAATCATTGGAGAATGTTCCTTGTTTTTGTAGTCACTGTTTCACATAGTAACAGCTTGTTGTATTTTGGTCTGTTTGCCAGAGGGTAGGTTTATTTTTAAAACCCTGAACTCTGAATTTTTCTTTATTTTTCCAAGATTGAAAGCAGCTGAAGTGCCTGGAGTTACAGGTTGAAGGCTGCTTTACAATGTGTGGAGGAAGGCTTCTTTCCCTCCTCCCTTTGTGTGTGTATTGAAAAAAAAAAAATTCCCTAACAAATGTCTTCTAACTGGCAGTTGTCTAAAAATAGAAAACTGCTTAACTAAAAATAGCCTGGCTCTCAGTCGTGCCAAGGAAAATGGAGAGGAATAGGCGTGGAATAGAAGGCTGAGTAATCCAGTTCTATTCATTCAGAGAAACCTTTGAGAATGTGGGTAATGATAAAGTGCCCTCCAAAAACCACAGGCCGGACTCTCTCTTCAGACTGCTAGGTGCCAATAAACATTTTAGCCCCAGGATACTATCCCCCCCCCGCCCCCCCGCCAACCTCATAGGTTGTAAACATTTTCTGAAAGACAAAGCTTTGTTTCACAGAACCTGATGATCAGCCATAAGTGACTTTTTTTATGGTCTTAAAAATTCATAATTTTAAGAGGGTTTTAAAAAAGAGCATCTTAAATGCAAGTGTCGTAAAATAATGTACATCATTCAATAATTAATAGCAAACTCTGTTATAATAAAACCCTAACTGGCCACTTGCAATTAACTTGAAACTTTAAAGAGTTTCACAGAAAAAATTATCTGTGACTCATTGTTGCTGAAGAGAGCAGCTGAGTCTCTTCAGTTTGGCTCCCTTAGACCCGAAATGCTCTTGCTGAGAATACATCTTCTTGATAGCCCAATGTTTAATCACTTTACCCAAGCAATTTTTTTTTTTACTTTTAATTTAAAAAATGGAATAGAAACTACTTCAAACAATAACATTTTGAGAAGAAATGGCTTTGAATTTCAAGAAATGTAATTCTGAATGAGTCATTTAAAAAATTGCACAGGCTGGTCTTGCTGTGTTAATGCTCCCCCACTCCCATTTTGTTTTGCTTAAGTAATCTGAAAAACCAGGTCAAACATAGCAACAGGGTGTGGACATGTGTCAGCACAGTTCATGGGGCTGTAGGGGTCTGGAGCATTGTTATGTTCAGTTCCTGTAATGCTGCTGGTGATAAGACTCTTGGGACAAAGGATGATAATTGATGGAGAGAGGCTTAAATCACTGCTAGAAGAATCAGGGTCCTTGTATCTGTGTACATCCACCCTTCTGGTCTCCTTCCGTCTTGTAAAGCATTTGGTCGTCTTGCATGTTGCCCCCCTACTGCTCTTTGTAATGGATGCAGACCACAAGTGATTCCTTTATGCAGCATACAGGGTGTAATTGTGTCTATGTGGTGTATTAGTAATTACCAAGCTGAATTCCCATATTGTATCTTTACTGCAGGCATGGAAAAATAGGACTTAGAAGCCTGCATAACCATTTTCAACCTAGATAGTGAGCCACACAGAGCTGTATTCTAGGGACAGAGCCTTTTATATGGACACTTTGAAAACAGAATTATCATTGTTCAGTCACTTGCGCTATGCAGGGTAACTTTAGCTTTGGAAATGGTTGACTTTGATATCATATTATGCATTTTTGATTATGCAGCAAGCTTTTGTAATGTAGAAAATATTGTCTGTTTAATTGTTGAAATAAAAATTTAACATTAGATAGCGATATAAGCTATAGGAACTTTGCTAGAGTATCATGTAGAAAAATATAGTGCATAAATTGCTGCATATAACAGGGTATGTAACATTCATCAACAATTAAAAATACAATTATACTGGAAGCATTTTTACCTTAAACAGTCATATTTTCATATATAATTTATCAGTCTTGGCTCAAGTTAAACTTTTGTTAAACTTCAGGAAAAGCTGATGACAAATTTTTGTTACAGTAAACAGATACAAATTAATTATTAATTTCTTTGCTATAAAATTTGCATCCATCCTTTATGTATTATGTAGCTGGTATCGATTTAACTACCTCCTAGTCTTTAGAATATTATTTATCTATAACAGAAGCCAAAGTAAACAAGTAGGTTGTTTTAAAATAAGATACACATATTCTTTGAATCAAATGCTTATAGTGATAGTTAAGAAATATCAAATAGCATTGTTAAGAATGAATTAAATTGCTTTGATTAGTGATTATCATTCAAATTATATTTATTTGTGGATCATTAGTTAATGAATATAAGATTATAATTACATTTTTACCTTCAAATCTAAAATCTAGCACCATGTATGTTTTTAAATGTTGCTTCTGTGGGGCTGGAGAAATGTCTCAGCCATTAAAGGTACTTGCTTTAAAGCCTGGTGGCATAGGTTCAGCTCCCCAGTACCTATATAAAGCCAAATACACAAAGGCACACATGCATCTGGAGTTCAGTTGCAGTGGCAAAAGAACCTGGCACACCTTTTCACTCTCACTTTCTCCCTTCCTCCGTCTCTGTTTGCAAATAAGTAAAATATTTAAATAAAAAATAAAAAGACAGCCGGGTGTGGTGGCGCACGCCTTTAATCCCAGCACTCGGGAGGCAGAGATAGGAGAATCGCCAAGAGTTCGAGGCCACCCTGAGACTACATAGTTAATTCCAGGTCAGCCTGGACTAGAGTGAGACCCTACCTTGCAAAACCAAAAAAATAAATAAAATAAAATAAAATAAAATAAAATAAAATAAAATAAAATAAATAAAAGGCTGGGGCCTCGAGAGATGGCTTAGCAGTTACGGTGTTTGCGTGCAAAGCCAAAGGATCCTGGTTTGATTCTCCAGGACCCATGTAAGCCAGATGCACAAGGGGACACATACATCTGGAGTTCGTTTGCAGTGGCTAGAGGCCCTGGCATGCCCATTCTCTCTTTTAACTGCCTCTTTCTCTCTCTATTAAATAAATAAATAAATAAATAAATAAATAAATAAATAAATAAATATATTTTTAAAAAATAAAAAAAAGGCTGCTTATATTTTCAACTACATGTATTTTTTTTTGCACAAGCCACAATGATCAAATTCCTACTGTGCACAGAACTCGGTAGCAATGTTAGGAGAAAGATGAGCTTGGGAGATATGGTCTGTGACTTCACAAAGGTCATCAAAATAGCTTTTATCTACATTGTAAGGCAGAAAATACACATTGGAATGAACTGGAGAAGAGCTGAGATATTTGGGGGAGGTAGCCTAGCATGTGTCACGGAACCTCAGTTGAAGACAGCCAGAGTGAGCTATTAGCCCTTTTCTACCACTTGACTACTGTATCTTACTGAGTAGATTATTTATGCTCTCTGAGTCTTAATTTCCCCATTCACAAGTGCAGTTAATTGTAGTCCCTAGTACATGGCCAGTATGAGATTGAAATAAATGAACGCCTTTAAAATGCTTACTGATGGTCACATTTTGATGATGACAAGGAGGGTGATGATGATCAGTGTAATGAAGCAATATCTACTGGGAAGAAGAATATTTAAACCTAAACATATTAGAGATTTTCATTTTCAGGCTCAAAAAAATAAATTCATAAGAGTAGGTATGAACTGATTAATGTGAAAAATATGGGTTAGACCTTTCAGGAGATGAGTTAATCTGTCACAAAGAGAAGGGGGATATGGACAAGAGGAATTATTGCTTTATATAGGTACAGTGCTCCCAGACAATAAAAGAAAGATGGTTAAGATAACTGGGAAAGAGGAGTCAAGAAAATTTGGAGCTTAAGTGTTTGATGTGGAAATACATGTGAGAAAACAGGTCTGGAAAAGACACTGGGCTCGAATGGCATAGACTCCAATTCTTGGTTAAGTCCCTACTAGACAGTTTTAGCTCTCTCCAGATTGTCCCAATATAATTATAAAAGTAGAACTGATTTTTTTTTCAATTTTTTTATGAGACAATGAGAGGGAGAGAGATAGAGGGAGGGAGAGAATTGGCATACCAGGGCCTCCAGCCATTACACTCAAACTCCAAGCACATGTGCCATCTTGTGCACATATGTAACCTTGCCCACTTGCATCATTATGTGCATCTAGCTTATGTGGACCAGGAGAGTTGAACTTGGGTCCTTTGGCTTCACAGGCAAGTGCCTTAACCACTAAGACATTTCTAAGCCCAGAAATGTTTAACTTTTATAAATAATATATACACATATGTGTGCTTAAAAGCATAAAACCTTTCATTATACGTATATATTTTAAGCAATTCAAGTCATCCCATGCACATCTATGATTATAAAATAAAACAAGTTGCTTTGGAAAAATGCATATGATTTAACTTTACACTGATAATGTGCCCACACAGTTCATTGGAGAATATTTATGATATAGAGTAGGTTAAAGAGGCAAATTGTAGAGTAGAGGCTACAGGTGGTTGTAAGCTATTTAAACTACTGTAGATTAAATTGAAGGAGAAAATCAAACCCAGCAAACTTAGATTTCCTAATAAAATATGTGCAGTTTTAATGACTACATATACAGGTCAGGATATTTTTAGACATACATGCAGTCAGACATGAAAACTCTGAAGTTGTGTATCTCATAGAATATCTATAATCTCAGAACCCAGCTTTGTCACCATGACAACAAGCAGCATGGGACAAAGGACAGGCACAAGCTGGGGAGTCAGACAAGCCTGCTTTCTACCACTCATAAACACTGTGATCTTGAGCAAGTGTCAAAACCTCCCCGAAATGTAGCTTCCTAAGTGTTAGTCAAGAAAGGAGAACACACATCGCATTTCAGCTTTTTGGGAGAAATACACACACACACACACACACACACACACACACACACACACACATACACAGGTAGCAGTTAGCACAGATCAGATACATGATACTCATGCATGGCTTGTCCTGTTGTTCCTTCTTGTCAATATGTCAATTTAGGCAAATTTTCAGTATTATATATTGACAGACACACACATGCATACTTTCTACACACTGAACTCTCTAGGATATTTTGTTCTTATCGATTAAAAATGTCATTTTATGGAATAGTGATGTAGTTCAGGGATAATGTATTTACCTAGCATATTTAAGGCTCTGAGTTTATTCCTTGGCATAGAACATAGAATTATTTTGCCCACTATTATACGTAATATGTGGATTACTGTTTCTTGTTATGAAGTTCTTCACATAGAAGTTACTAAACTAAATTTAAAACTAGGAAAAATGTATATGAACAAAATAACTAGGATAAAAAAATGTAATTTGGGGGTCTGGAGAGATAGCTTAGCAGTTAAGCACTTGCCTGTGAAGCCTAAGGACCCCTGTTAGAAGCTCAATTCCCCAGAACACATGTAAGCCAGATACACAAGGTGGCACATGCATCTGGAGTTCATCTGCAGTGGCTAGAGGCCCTGGCGTTCCCATTCTCTCTGTATTTATCCACCTCTTTCTCTCTGTGTCTGTCTGTCACTCTCAAATTAAAAAATAAACAAACTTTTTTTAAAAAAATGTAATTTAGGCGGGCATGGTGGCACACGCCTTTAATCCCAGCACTCGGGAGGCAGAGGTAGGAGGATAGCCATAAGTTTGAGGCCACCCTGAGAATACAGAGTGAATTCCAGGTTAGCCTGGGCTAGAGTGAGACTCTACCTTGAAAAAAAAAAAAAAAGTAATTTAAGTTACATCAAAATGAAGCTGAAAAAAAAAAATAAGTAGAAATCTTCTAAAAGAAGAACTAGCCTAAGTTCTGTTAGAGAACATTGATCGAGTTGATATAAATATTCCTTTATAAACTCTAATCTGTAAATATCCAAGGAATGGATGTGAGAAAACATGAATGGAGGATAGTAAATATGTGACTGAGATTCTTTAAATGATAAAAATAATTAAGAAGGCTAATATGAAGGCTACCCTTATGTGGCCAGTTCCTTCCTGACACAAAAATAATTTATTTCATTAAAATGCTAGCCAATCAATAGTGTTTGAGAAAATGGTATTAACAATAAACTAGATGTATGTCTTACATTGCTTTTAGTGTGTAACTTTAACTATGCCTGACCGGACTTCCTCAGTATTTTGATGGCAGTATGATACTTGCTATTGGAAATGAGCCAAGCATGTGATATATTTGGCTCAGTTCCAAGTGAACAGGTGTTTTAAATATTTCATTCATACACCTACAATGTATATCACCACTGGGGAAAGAATAACACTTCTAAAGCACTGCTGTTTGTTCTGAAGCACACCTATTCTGCACTGTGAAAATGTAGCACAGATCAGTGATGGGAAAAGAGTCTGACTTCTGCTGATAGGATGTTTGGAAATCTACACCTGATCTCTGGTTGCTGAAATCAAGACCTGTAAGAACCAGTAATCAAACAAATGACCAAAACCCCAACAAACATTCTGGCAACTTTCCATGATTTAGTCCCTACCGATATGAGAAAGTTTCTTTGCATTAATCAAAGCAGTATTAAACTGTATGACAGAAAATTGTTCTATGAAGGGATATGTGTCATTAGAAATGACCCCACAGTTTGCAAACAACCTGGATGAAAAAAAGAAAGGTAAGAGTAGCTAAACAGAAACAATTCTGAAAGTATTTTCAGAATTTTAGCTTCATACTGGACACACACACACACACACACACACACACACACACACGGAGAGAGGTTGAGAGTGAAAGCTTTACTCCCAAATGGGTGAGTTCATACAGCGGATGAACTTGGTTATATAACTTGCATTTCACTAAGACAAGTTCCTGTGCCAAATCAGCAAACTTTCATTGATCTTTATCGAACGCTTTGGCTTTAACAATCACATAATGCAAGAAGGCTGGAAAGGGGTTTCTGCTTCTACCCAGCCACCTGCCTTAACCTCATACTTCATTTCGGTATGGACTGGGTTCCTTTGATGAGCAGTCAACAGAGCCCATTACCTCATGAAAACAAGACTTTGAACTTCGCTTTTACTTCCTCTTTTAATGGTGCTATTTCCCCTCATCTTTTAATCGAGTTCTTTAAAAAGAAGTGCAATTCTCTACAAAACGATGGTGACAGCAGGTTTCAGGCATTTTGGAACTATTAGGTGGTTAATATGTGGTAGATATTATTTGTTCAACAGAAAATTGACTTTAGGCCCATGTAGAAAGCCAAGCACCATCATCATCATCATCATAAAATTCTTTAAATATTATACAACCTGGTTTAATTTCAGTTTCAAAAAAAAAAAAAGCCCAGTTTCCCATCCCAGGTATTGACTGAGCAGTGGTATGCTTCCAGAGAAAACAGGAGAATTTGCAACTGTGGAGACAGTCTGTGACTGTGGGTGGCATTTTCCCTGCTGAGTCAGGTCCCCAGGCTTTAACCAACAGGGTGGATTTTCTGACAAGATGCAAAACCCAAGTTTTTGTGGTTCTCGAAGCTCTTCTGTAATTTTCCCCTTTTCCTTACAACTTTGGGAAATTTTCACTTAAGATCATATTTTGCTGCCTTCCTCATAGCTGTGAAAGAAGTTTTACACACATTCCCTTTGTTTTTCCTGTCATGTTGCCTGTTAAGTAAAACAGTGTTACCTACATTTTTGTGAAAAGAAAGAAAAAGGAAAAGCTGTATACCTGCAACTAGGGAAAAAAAAAATGTATAGTGCATAGGACAAAATTTCTCCATGATGTCATAGCTGTCCCCAGAGAGAATCAATCGTTTTTCCATTAAATATACATTTTTCTCAGTCATTCAACCTACATTCCCTCAACTCCAACAAAAATATTAGCTCATAAGTTACCGCCTTTGAATCGCTGATCTGTTCAGGCAAATTAAAGCAGAGATCTGAGCAGTTAGCTTAATCTGAAGAATAAATAAGAAAACCATCGTTTTCTTAGTGACAGGGATTTGGGCAGTATTTTAATAATTGCAGTAAATGTGCAATTGGATTTACCCAGAAAGCCACAGCCCACATGTTTTATAAAGGACTGTATTCCTAGTCTTAAGAATATAGAAGCTGAAAAAACACAGCACCCTTTCTCTTCCCGTGCGATCATTTAACTTAACTAAATCGATACTACCTAAATATTGTAAAAGGGCCTTTCCCCTTCTATCCAGTGGTGATCACAGTAAGACAGTAGGAAAACCTTGTAGATACAATTATTCATCAGAAACTGAGTTCTATTACAAATATATCCCTATAGAAAAAATATTTGGTATGCATGTAATCAAAAGATACATAGATGTGGTCTGAGGAGATGGCTCGTCAGGTAAAGGTACTTGCTTGATAAACCAGCTGGCCCGGGTTTGATTCCCCAATACCAAGTAAAGCCAGATGCACAAAGTGGCACACCCATATTTAATTACTCTCTCTCTCTCTCTCTCTGTAAATAAATAAATATCTAAAAGGTTAAATAGATATACTTTGAAGAGTCTTTTTGTATGTTGGTTTGGTTTGGTTTTAGTGGAAGGATTGAGCCCATGACCTGGAACATGCTAACTTTCTACCTCTGAGCTACACTCTCAGCCCCTGAGCAATCTTTATTATTGAACAAATTTGTACACTCATAATGACCCCAACAAGTCAGTAGCACATCCTAGAAAGTAAACCCTGGAGGTCACAGAAGGTTTTATAAACTTGATTCTTCCCCTATAACTCTGATCTCAACCTCATTGTAAATACGTTTCTTCACCCATAGAATGGCAGTTGTAATGGGAAAGTGGAGGCAAAATTAAAAAAAAAAAAAGACTCCTGTAAGGCTGGCATAGACAAGTGCTCAGTCATTGTAAGTTTTATTGCGAAGGAAATGATTCAATTAAAATATTAAGAAAATTAATATTTTGAAAGTTTTAAGGAAATCTGGTTTAATTTCCTCTTCATGCCATAGAAAAGGAAATGTTGCTTTTATAATTATCTAATAAAGTATTTGGAAAAAATGAGTGTGCAAATGAAAATTTTCAGGTTTACCACTATACTAACAAAATCACTGAAATTTCACGTTATGAAAATTAAAATGTCAAACTTAAAAACCAGGTTGCAGTACATTTCCAGTGATAATGCCTGAAACTACTGATGCCATCATGATTAACGCACGCAACTAAAGGCTTTAGGGACCTAGAGTTTAATCTACTGACGCTCTTCCAAGAAGGTCATCTGGGGCCAGAGGACAGATCAGCCTGTGAAGCAGGCAGTCTCCACTTGGCTGCAGTCAGTTAGACCAGAGGAGCAAATCCACTGCCAGGAGTGGATATCAGGATGAACAAGATTGCTGATGATTTGAGACAAAGCTTTCTGTTAGGTCATAAATCACTGGGCCTACATATCACGAGACACCAAGCTTACGTACCAGTGGAGCACTTGATGTGCCCGTTTGATTAACCTTTCCTTCCACCTATCGCTATTCCTTTTTCCTTCCCTCTTTCCCCTTCCCAATATCTATCTAATCTATCTATTATCTATATGTCTATAATTTCTATATCTATCAATTGATCTCTCTCTCTACATATATATATATATATATATATAGTCTTCTATTTATAATCTTCTACTCTCATTCTTTGGATAAAACATTGTATATCTGAGGCTGGAGAGATGGCTTAGTGGTTAAGCGCTTGCCTGTGAAGCCTAAGGACCCTGGTTCAAGGCTTGATTCCACAGTACCCACATAAGCCAGGTGCACAAGAGGGCACACACATCTGGAGTTCATTTGCAGTGGCTGGAGGTCCTGGTGTGCCCATTCTCCTCTCTCTGTCTGTCTGTCGCTCTCAAATAAATAAATAAACATAAACAAAAAAATTAAAAACAAACATTGTATATCTCTCTAGTTTTTGTAGCATCCTCCTAAATTGGAGGTGACTGAAATAAGAATATTGCTATCTGTGCAATGCAGGAAGTCTTGTGAAATAAAATTTTGTGAATTGTGAGTTGATCTAAAGTTTTGAACTCTTTGGATTCATATGTGGTTTAAATTCATAGAATAAGGAAATTAAGTTGAAATTAGTTTTGTGACTAATTACTGGATAATTTGAGAAGCATAAACTTGAAAAACTTAAACCTGCTCATCAAATAATAAGGTAATTTAGTTTATGCAGGTATCTATCACCATGTAGAAGAAATATTGGGCTTTCCAAAACATTTCTTGTGAAATGCATTCCATTTTACAAGTATTTAATCTAGAAGGAAAGATCCTAGTTCTACAATGAAGGAATTAGGTGTTTTCAGAGTTTTTGTCCTATTATAATATCCTATTTATTCTAATCATAATTTCCTATACTAATAAAAATGACTCTTCACAGTAATATTATTAAATAACAGAAACTAAAGTATGAGTCCAGGAGACAGCAGCCACCCCCCCCATAACTAATGAGCCAACAAACCACAGGCTGAGTCCCCGTGGAACGTTGAGCTAAGAGTCTTAACTCAGACATGCTACTGACACTTTGGTTGCTGGTCCTAGAAATATTGCATAGCTACTTTCTAGTATCAGATGGAAATAATTACATTTTAAGAAAATAAATAATGGTCTTTTGATTCATGAACTCAAAATCTACATTGATTTAAGAAATTCCAAGGGTTCAGTTCTCTCCAGGATATTCAGGATATTGATTCACTTAAAAGGCACCATCCTGCTCCCGGAAGCTGAGTTTTGGGTGAACTCGAGTCAGGAATGCAATGATGCTTCACGGGGGTGAACTGTACTAGGAACACAGCGAGGGAAAAGAGAAAACAAATGGGGCCACGTTACGTGTTCTATAAATACAGCCAGAGCCTTCAGAGGAGGTCTGAGACTGAGCAAATATCTTAAAGATTTACTTTTAGCACCTTTGTATTTATTTAATGCTTCTGGATCATTAACAAAGTGCAGTACTATCACACTTCCTTCTACTCGTATGTACTTACGGACATCAAACGTAAAATCCAACAGATTGCCAATGCATGTAAGTATGTGGTCATTAACATCAGGTATAGAAGATACATACATGAGACTCTTTCTTCCCTGCAAGTCCAGGTATTGACAACATGAAGGGCATATAAAAGATAGAAACTAGTATAAATTTACTTAAAGAAAAGAAACACAAGGCATTATAACTGTCCTGTGGTACATTTTGGAGAGGCAAACTGTTCGACATCCCTTAGCATGAATGTGGATAGATGAGGTCTGTCCCCTGATTAATGACAACATCCTCTAAACTGAACAGTCTCAACCTCCAAGTCAACCCTCCGAACTTTCAAGGACCCTTTTCCTATGATCTCTGACTTCCAGCTGCCTTTTCTGGACTTTTGTTCACTAGGAAATCGAGCCTGGTTTCCTGTTCATAGACCAGTCTGATGAAACCCTGTCACGTTCTATCTGCTGGCTTAACTGTCCTAGATAACCAAATTCAAGGCCCTCGCAGCCTGGACCCTGTCTATGAAGCAAAGTTTGCCCCTGTATCCGCCAGTAAGATGGAAACACTTGTGCTATATTAACCAAGTCCCAAAAGAGGTTTTGGCATTGAAAGAAGAAGAGTAAGGTTCAAGTTCTTAGCCTTTTCTCTCCTTAGTGTGTCTGTTCCCCTCCCCCGCGCTTTTTTCCACCTACCTTTCTCCTCTCTCTCTTTCTCTTTTTTTCTCTCTATCTCCTTCTGCCCCTTCTCACTCTCACCTGTTATTATATTGTTATAGTATATTACAATATAATCCTAAATTGAGAAATTTAAAAAATAAATAAAGACCAAGGCTGCTAGACATCAACAGACATAACATTATTTACTCAAAAGGAGAGACTGTTCGTTAAGGGAGGAAAGCTTGAATTTTTAGCCACTGGCTTTTGCTTACTCTGTCTGAGGCTCCCCGTTGCATGCCATCTGGCTATCAGTAGCACTTTTCTCCTGTGGAACACCTGTCCAGAAGTTAACTGACTTGTTACACCATTCTCCTGTCACATGCTATGCTAGCTGCCAAGGACAGAAAGCCTTTAAGAGACTTCCTGTCCTCAAGTATCTTACAATCAAGAAAATGAGATAAGAACAGTAGAGGTGGCTACAGATGATATGAAATCTGTTGCACAGTTTTAGGGACACATAAAGGAGACATATTAAGAACTTGATTTCCCACAGCTGCCTAAAGCTAGGTAAGTGCTCTACAGCTGAGTTATACTCGCAGCCCTCCATTCATTCTCTAATCTGTAGTTTTCTTTTACGCATAAGCACCTTTAACCACTGAACTATTACTCCAGCCCCCTTTTCTTTTTTTTTATAAAGGAACATATGAGAATAGGAATCATGGAGTATCATGGTGGGTATTGCTAGAGGTAAAAAGCAGCATATGCTATGGTTGCAAATCTAATAATTACTCTGTCTGTGTTTTTAGATGGCATTGTAATTCTACTTGAAATGAGAACTCTGTTACTACAGCCTCCGCATGGCTTCCTTCCTTATTAGCAACATTTTTTGAGTTTCATCCATGTGCTGGGCACATTAAAGCTACCCTGGTAAAATGTGTCCCCTCCCATGGAGACTTATTCCGACACACCCAGATTTCTCTCATCTGACAGCCACAGTGACTGTGAGTCACAAGTACCCCAGTGAGGCTACCTGCAATGGAGATCTTGTCTACTTTGATGATGGCAGGGGGATGGGCACTGAGCACTGTAGCTAACAGTTGTCAATACTGAGATCATATCACAGGCTCAGACAGTTCTCTCAGAGTCAGGATCTAGGAGTCTTTCCAGAATATGCTAACTGGGCAGCTGATGCACAAGAGGGCCTTTCTCATTCTAATCTTCAAATTGCTACAGAATGACCAAAACAAAAATAAACAGTTCAAAAAGAGAATGCTTGTGGCCACTCATGGGAGGCAGGGTGGTTTATGAAGTGGACAATCCATTTTAAACAGAAAGGTTTGAATGTTAGAAAGAAGCAGCTCAGTATGCCATAAGTGCAATCCATTTGAAGTCTAGATCTTGCCCTTGAATGTCTCCACATATGCTATTTAATAAATCAAGGCATCGAAAGCAGCTTGGTGAATATTTCTGTGTTTCCTCTAATTGAAATCTGTTATTGGTGAATGTTGGGCTTGGGACTGGAGTTAGGAAAATTATAGTTTCATGGATAAAGGACAAAGGGAAGGATTCCCCTTTGGGCCGCTGTCAATCCCATTAGAGCTCTTTAACTCTCCTCAGATTTCATACAGAAGCAATATGTTGGAGAGCGTAACAATTTAACCTACATCTTAGGAGTTGCTGGATACCACAGAAATGAGGACTTACCCATCTCAAGTGTTATCAAACAAGCTATGACACAAGTCAGTCTGCTGCTGGCTCCAATCTTTATTGTTCATTGGCTCATGAATAGGTCGTGGTTTGTTCTGCCTTTCTGATAAGCTAGCGCTAGACTAGAGATCTCAACCAACCGAAGCCATTCAGTGTACCTCAAGGGCAATGTCCTTGCTTCTTGGAATCCTTAGGTTCTTCTTCAATAGTTTTGTTCTCTTGCTGATAACTTCAAGGACCAGCCATAGAAGCCCAGGAGCTAGAAAGGTACAGGCCAAAATCCTCATCAATTGTAACTACACAGAAGTCCAAGCACTTCTGCCCCAACACACTAATCTGTATCACTTCCATTATTCAATAGTTCCCAAAGGGCATTCTGAGCAGCATTCATTGAGTTACTACATAGATTGCTTTAACCTGTTATAACTTGTGCTCCTTACATGTTAATATGCTAATATTTCTCTTATCTTATCTTGGGAGTCCACCCAATTCATTTCAGTTAACCTGTCAGTATTAAAAAACCATAACTATTATGTTTGTTTACTTATTAGTTTATTCAATGAACAGTTACTAAGAACATATCCTGAGCCTGCATATAGTCATGAAGCCTTTGTAAAGGCCCAGAGATGTCCTTTCCTCACAGAACTCACCATCTGGTGCTGAGACAGACGTGGTTAAAAGATAAATCACCAAATAATCTCTGGCTATTGATAAACTACAATTTGAAAAAAAAAAGAACACGTCTGTAATATTAGAGAAGGGAATCCCTAAGTACCTGGGAAAGTTAGGGAAAGATTCACTGAGCAATTGATGACAATAGTTAATAGCTGCCCTAGGATGTTAAGTCTGTATAACAAAGGGGAGAAAGTAAATAAAAATCTTTCAGACAGGAATAAATGGCAGATATCAAGAGAGAGTTTTTGAAATACATAGTTGACTTGGGAAATGATCTCCTTTGGTCATAATGTAGTGTGTTACTGGAAAAGCAGATGGAAGCTTATGGTTGGTTGCAAGCCACCATAGTCTATAAGGACAGCAGTGACACAATTAGATCTCTTTTCATTGTAATTAGACCCAGCTAGAAGTATTAAGAAATATTGACTGGAGCATGGAGTCAAAAAACAAACAGACTAGGAATGGGATAAAAAAAAATACCACAATAAATGACAGTTGAGTGGAGATGATGGAAATGAGAGTGATGTCTGAGATTCTGGCTTAAAGGACAAAGCTGTGACATATTCTGGGAAGGAAAAAATGGGAGGGAATTGAACAAGTGTTGAGACAGAATCAAAAAAATATGTAGGAAAAGAAATGAACATAGACTATCCTGAATCCTGTATAACTCAGTATACATGATGACTGGAAAAGATATCTCTAAGCTGGTAGATAATAACAGAATATCGGACATAGGTTGTTCTCCTTTTATTTTTATTTATTCATTTATTTTTTGTTTTGTTTTTGGTTTTTCGAGGTAGGGTTTCATTCTGGTCCAGGCTGACCTGGAATTAACTATGTAGTCTCAGGGTGCCCTCGAACTCATGGCGATCCTCCTTCCTCTGCCTCCCAAGTGCTGGGATTAAAGGTGTGCGCCACCACGCCCATCCTTTTAAATGGCTAGTCATCATGCATTGACCCTGTATTTGCAACTAGATAAGAACATATACGTAATCAAAAATAATGATTTTACCCAAGATAACATATACATTTACTTTACTGAAATAAGTTACAAATGGTTTATAAAAGATGCTCCAAAGAATTATTTTTAAAGCATCAATGATTCTAGAGTCATCCTTTTCTGCCAATAACAGATTTGCAACAGAAGTACCATAGTCTAAAAAGATTAGCTTGTGAATTTACATACACATTTTATACTTCCACAAAACCTGCTTCCTGATCTTTGTTAATTTATTCCTTTCCTCTCTTTTCAACCTTGTTGAATTTGTGATTTCATCTGGGTTTTTCCTTCCTTATTTGAGAAATTATCAGCATCATCCATTCGTCCAAACCATCTGCAATTTTACTTACTTTTTGACAATTATTAGAATGAACAGCATATATTATTATGCATTTCAGTTATTATCTATTAACATGTACCTTGTTTAATGTTTGACTTCACATCACTCCTGGATGTAGGATGTCAATAGTGTTTCATAGCTGAAGTGTGCCACACTTCCCAGAACAGTCTTGTTCTATACCAGCCTCATAAGGTGTGACTAAGAGGGGTGGTGGAAGCATCCTTGAAAACTCAAGATCAATCCTGAGGAAGTCTGAGTCATCTGATTGGCTCTAGAATCACCCAGATTCTTCATAACCCACCTCCCACATCCTTCCAGACTAATGTTCGCTCAGATAAGACCAATGCCAGAGTGGAGAATAATCAAGGTATAAATCAGCATCCAAAAATTGGGAGGAAAACAAAGATAAGCTTTACTCAAGAATTTCAAATCATTCTCAGTTCAAGTTTGTAGTATTGAATTTATATTCTCAAAAGTTTCCCCATTTTCTATGAGGCTTTTTTTTACTTTCTCTAATCTTTACATTCTGCCTAAAATTTTACTCATTTTTTCCTACTTCCATGAAGAATTCTGTGCCCCCTATTCTGCCTTTTTATTATCATATATATATATATATATATATATATATATATATATATATATATAATGTCTTCAAAAATTATAGGACTCCTTCAAAAATTATATAAATAATTATATAAATAACGTCATGTTAAACATTCAATGATATAAACATTCTTTATCATAAGGAACTTCAAATTACAAATTATGACAGTACTGCATTGCTTTCTGACTTAAAAAGCATACACTTCAAAAAAAGTAAATTTGTGAAAGTGACAGAATAAGATTCTGAGTTTTAAGATAATATGAAGTAGTAAAACAAAATACCCAAAAAAAATTTTTTTTTAAATCTCAGTTGCAAAACTACTGCAATGAGACGCCTCTTCTGCCCTCTAATGCTGGAACATTCTTTCTGTTCTTTTTTTTTTTTTTTTGCATCCAATTTCATCCTGCATTAACGTTTCAAACATTTATTAAGTTCTCACCACACTAAGTCACATATGAGGTTCTGGTTGGTATACAGGACGACTAGTAAACAGCCCCTGTACTCTAGGAGCTCACGGTAGTAGGCAAAAAAAAAAAAAAAAAAAAACATGTAATAAATAATTCAAGTGATATATTTAGAAATAAAGCGTTTGCATCTAGAGGACCACAGACAAATTAGCAGCTGGCAGATATACATCACACTGTCTGGATGAAATGCCATTGTCATCGCTGCCTCAAAGCAGGGAGACAGCTTTGGTCCAGTTGAGATGCCTCTGCAAACATTAAAGCTGCGGGGAAATGCGTGTCCCAATCAGGTAGCTAGCACATGCTGAGCTGCGCTTCTAAAGCATGTCAGACAGAGTGTTCAGCACTGAAACTCCAAGGCAAATAGAGGAAAAGATTTTGTGCATGACTTTCCAGAGTAGCAAAGGAGACAAACACATAATAATCAATAACCGATAGACGATTAATGCTGTAATAGAAAAATGTTTGTAATTAAGTCCATGCTTGAATGGTGGAGAAAAGACCCCAGCCTGCGTCCTGACAAAAGTCTACAGCGATGTGGTACAGGATGGGTCAGTTTGAAGAGGAAGAACAGGGGATGGTGGGCTTATTTCTAGAGGGAGAACTCAAGTGCTGCTGATCCTCCAGGATGCCTTACCTTCTGGGAGGCCTGAGGAGAGGCCAGATGACTCCTGGCCTTATCTGCTTCCAAGTGTCAAAAGTTCTAGGAACTTTCACTATTGGAGTGTTTACATGACATACCTTGTAGCCATTAAAAAACAAGTAGTGGGCTGGAGAGATGGCTTAGCGGTTAAGGCATTTGCCTGCGAAGCCTAAGGACCCCGGTTCGATTCTCCAGGTCCCACATAATCCAGATGCACAAGGGGGCTCAAGTGTCTGGAGTTCGTTTGCAGTGGCTAGAGGCCCTGGCGCACCCATTCTCACTCTCTCTCTCTCTTTTCTCTCTCTCTGTCTCTAATAAATAAATAAATAAAATTTTAAAATCTTTAAAAAAAAAGTAGTGAAGAAATAAATCCTTACGTTCAGTATGCTGAAACTTTTCAAATCTTTAAATAACGTTGCCTAGGCCCCTTATTGAAATATGAAAAGAAAGTATTAGAATAAAATCAATTCTTATATTATCCTTTGAGAAAAGGTACCAAAACCCTGAAAATCTCCTACTACCACCACACACCTTTCCTCAGCAGAAGTAAATGTCTGGCTAGAATGAATGCTAATAATCTGGTGGTTTAGAGTGTAACAATTTTGTATTTTAAACTTTTAAATTTTTTTGCCACAAATAGGTAACTTTTGCAACATCAATTTTTTCTTACCCTGAATATGATTTGTTTTTAAGTTATAACCTATTTACTAGTTGTACTAACTCCCCATATTTTAGTGTGCCTTTATTTCTAGAATATGATCAAAGAGGAATTATGGCACAACAGATATAATATAGATAATGCTTACAGTTTTGATATTAACATCTAAGGAGAAATTTCTTGGCAATTAATCTTTACCTCCTGCCTAAGTGATCTGTAAGGAATAATAAAGTAATAAAAATGTAGTACAAATTTGTTCGGAGCTTTTTTTAAATTTTATGTATTTGAGAGAAAGAAAGGGGCAGAGAGATAGAATGGAGAGAATAGGTGCACCAGGGCCCTCAGCCACTGTAAACGAACTCCAGACACATGGACCACTTTGAGTGGCTTATGTAGATTCTGGGGAATCAAACATGGGTCCTTTGCTTCTCAGGCAAATGCCTTAACCACTAAGTCATCTCTCCAGCCCTAGTTAGACCTTTTTGCTTTGAATTCCCATTGTCTGATTCCAAATACAAAGCAATGTCTCTAGGTGCTACTCCCCAGGTGCCAGACAGCTTCTAGAGCAGCAATGTTGCGAGTACAGCATGCTGTGAGCTGGGATCCATCTCCACTGTACTTCCTACTCCCGAGTGGATGGACTGCTTTCTAAATACTGTTCCTCTTGGTATTTGCACACGCTTACGTTCATAAAGCTGCTAAGGACAAGCAAAAACTGATTCAGAGTCAGAGGAAAACTGTCTTTCCTAAGTTGATGACTTTCCTTACATCTATGCAACTACTAACACTGATTCCATCATATCTTCTTGACACATGAACCTTCCAAAGTCTGGGTCACACAAGTTAGGAAGAAAGGGCAATTATTTGGATTTTAACAAAGGTTAACAAGAGTCATTGGGGATTTTCACAAAAGGATTTTAAGTTTCAAATGTACAGATATGTATAAATCAAAAATAAGACAATGTCAATATGTATTGTTAGTTTTGAAACTGCAGACATGGGGAGTCATTGATTAGGCTCACTTAATCTGGGGTGATGGTGCTCTCTGAAAAGAAGTTGAATTTCACTTAAAATAGCATTAATGTAATGTATATAGCTTCATAGAATTGAAAATGGCCAAAAAGCTGGTAACTTATTTGTACTTAGAAAGAAGTAATTTTGAAAAAAAAAAAGTGAACAATTAAATATATCAAGTTGTATGTAAGTATATATAAATAAAGATATATATACATAATTAAGAAAAATAGTTTTAACTATGTTGTAAGAAAGGGATTATCTAGTACATAACATAATGCTTAAGACAAGAAATAAGCATACATGTGGTGTTCTTTTTTGATTTATATTCCTTTTGGTAACAAAATAGAATCTGTTCCCCTACATCTATTTCATTAGAATTTTTGAAGCACCTGTCACCTCTCATCAGCAGTTTATACATATTTCAAGTTTTCATGATGAACAAATGTACTAATGCAGGTCCATATGTGCACATGTCTGAGAGGAGAGAGTCCGCATGGTGGTTGGACTACCTGCCTGGGCTCCTTCTCCCATTTATTGTTTGGACTATATCACCTTCTGTCAATCCAATTACTTCTCCAAGAGCGGCTGTTCTCAGCTCACAGTATGACAATCACTACTTTGCAAATATACTCCAGAAGCCTCTGCAGAAATTTGATCAATTCCAAAAGTGTCATTCTCCTGTGGCAAGCTGGCTTCAGTATACAGGCTCACTGAAGATTTGCAGAGTTCTCTCATGGGAAAGTCTTTTTTAGATATACAGAGAAAGAAACCCGTGCTTTCTGTCGATTTCTTACCTTATCTTGACATACAGGAAAAAAAAAAATCTTTTCAAAATATCATCAGGTGAGATACATGAAATCTACAGGACTCCTAGCCCCTATAAAAGAGTTAACAACTGAAGTATGAGCATTACCTGACCAATGACACTTATAAAATGTCAGAACATTTCAGGGCCAATGGCAGAGATTTTGGTTTGGCTAGAAGAAGGTCTGAAGGAATAAAGCTTAGTATCCATTTAGTAAGCTCTTAGTTCATATTGACTATTCATTACTGTGAATAGACTGGCTTGGCTGGATCTAAGCAATTCCTTTGTCATCATTAAACAGCTGTAGATTTTTAATATAATAAAGATAAAGCTGTTATTCCCACTCCACATTCATACTATGATTTTCAAGTTTGTGCCACCACTTCCATTTCCAGAGCTTTATAATTCCACCATAATCATTTGTTCTTGGCAGAAATATGTTATACAAGCACTCAGCTGAGGATCATATTTTTGAACAAATTTTCCAATGTTCTGGTTATGTGATTATGGGAATTTGGAACTCCATATTAATTTGCTCTTGGGTTTTGTGTTTGTATATCTCAAAAAGCTCTTTTTTAAAACAATAACACAGTTTAACTTGAATCATTATTTAAATACGAATGATATTCATTGCAAGATAATATAGTCAAATACAAGAAAAATTTATTGGGAGAAAATGAGCCACTGTTTTTTCCTCTCCTCCTCATGTGTGCTTTCTTTTGTGAATCCATGCTACTGGGTCTGTTTTCTTTGAATAGTTTACATATATTTCAGGTGCAAAGTGACTTGTTGGTGTAACCAGTCTCTTGATCCATGAGCTAAGTGTTTTGTTGGTTAACAGATACTCTCACTTGACTAAAATTTGATATCTGAGAGTTTTTAATATTTACCCAGATTTGCAAATTTAAAATTCTCCACACCTAATTTGTTTTTAAGTTTCTAGTTCACTTGTAACAGTTAGCAGTATTTAGTGAACTGCTAAAGCTGAACATGAATGGGAGAGATGTGTTCTGAATCCTCCCTTCGCAAGCGTAAGGAAGCTGGGACAGGGGAAAGGCAAGCCCTACCTTTTCCCCAAGCAGTGACAGATGCTCAAGCCATCGTGTTTGGGCCGACTGGCTTGAGATCTGGCATATGTCTCCTGGACTTTTTATGAAACACTCGTGAGAGAGAATGGGTTAATATTTATAGACATATTTCAAAGAAAAGTAAGTGGTGTTTGAATTTTTATAAACCAAACACAGTGTCTATGCCCTCAAAGGCTTTGTGAGATTATTTAGCACACATGTATGTGCCAGATGGATTCTAATGACAGTTGATAAGCCTCTCCTAACCCTTACGTTGTGTTGTCAGAAATCTGCATTATCAAAACAACAATAATTTCTACAATGAGATTTATTAGATAAAAGATGCATTGAAAAATCTACTACCCAGTAAGATTCTAATAGCATATAAGGCTTTCAATTAAATGATTACATAAGAATATTTTAATATGCTTGTTGAAATATAAATAAATAACTTGAAAAATACTAGCTATTTACTTGATCTTACCTATTTTCCCCTACATAAGTGAATTCTTATGAAAGGCGTGTGAATATTAAGTAAGACACTCAAGGTTTTCTGAAAAGCTCAAGGATGGGCAGAGATCAAAGAAGAAGCACATGATAGCATAACAAACAGTTGTCACCCAGAAGAGTGCTCTTGTGGTTAAGGTAAAATGCTAACAACAGAGTTGAAAATATAGGAAGCTAAAGTAAATAGATATGTCATTCTAGTGTGTGACTTGTCCTTTGTCATAGCACTATAGGAACTTATTCTTTACCAAAATTCAGAGTTGTGAATCCATGAGAGGGGGACAGGTGGCCCCACCAATTATAAATTCCCCCAGGATTATAAATGTATATTTTATCATCTTGTGTCAAAATATTCATTTTAATATTCAAACATCTTACCACATAATAAGCTGTAACCATATGTTTGTTATATTATACCACTATAACATTAATAAATATTTACAGAGCAGTACTATAACCTAGATGTAGGAGAATTGGTAGCTCTCCTTAGTTTGATTTTAAAAAAAAAAAAAAAAAAAAAAAACTCTCACTGCCTCAGAAATTAATAGTAAGTAATATTATGTCTGTTACACCTTTATAAGAGCCAATGGACTAAATTTTCTAGATGGACTCTCTCTTAAAATCATGTTTTGTTTTGTTTTTCTAAAACAGCACGAATTAAAGATGGAGGAGGGTTAGTTCAGCGTTTAGTCCCTCAGCTTGATGGGGCAGCATGAACTTACTTGTATGTGAGCTCTGTGTTCCATTAAAACGTGATCAGCTGCTCTTTCCCCTGACAAGAGACATATAAGGATGCACCAGGAAAATTAAGAAACACTGCATGTCTATTAATAAGTAGCATGGAAAACTCTGGTTAGCTAAAAGTTCTGAGATCTCTAAAACCACAATACCAGGCTGGAGAGGTGGCTTAGCAGCTAAGGTGCTTGCCTGTGAAGCATAAGGACTCAGATTCAATTCCCCAGAACCAACATAAGCCAGATGCACAAGATGGCGCATGTGTCTGGAGTTCGTTTGCAGTGGGTAGAGGCCCTGGTATGCTCATTCTCTCTCCTCTCTCTCTCTCTCTCTGTCTTTCTCTATCTAACTCATCCCTCTTTCTCTCAGATAAATAAATAAAATATTTAAAAGCACAATATCTCTGTATTTTGGTTTGTGTACAATTAAGGTGACAGCTATTATACTTGTTTTTTAAGTCAAACTTACAATGCCTGACTCATACTTTTTCAAATTGTCATACTAGTATTTATCCTTTAGTGACAGCTGAGACTAGACCAGACCCGCATCCTGGAGACAGGAGGTTGGAAATAAGCCACTGACTTTTCTCTTTCGAGTGTCAGAAGAGAGCAGCAGCTGAAGAGGGAGAACTCCTTGCAGTTCGCTTGTTCCTGGGTTTCCTGTGTGCAGTCATCTTTGTCTTACTCAGCTCAGCTCCACATAATGAATCCCTAAACCCAGATGTTTAGACAGTTCTTACAGCTCAAGTTTAAGAAGATAACTTCTCATTACTAGAAATTTCAGTGCAGAATTTCACACACAGACACAAATGAACACCACTTTTGAACATTCCTCATCAATATTTGGTTTAAGTGCAGGGCAGCAGGACAGGGTTTCGTGCCAACCATTATGTTAAAGTCAGGTATATGAGTCCAACATCCCTGCTTTTTTCATCATTACAGATTCTGAAATCATTGTGTAACATCCTTACTTCTAATGTTTCTGTGGGAAGAAAGTGCTTTGCAGCACTTGCCACCTTAATAGTGTTCTGTTGTAATTGTTTTTCATTTTTAGGTATTTCTACCTGATTCATTATCAAGATACTTCTCTCTCTTTGTTCACTGACTGAATATAGCTGCAAAAGGAATATTTCTCCATTATATTGTAAAATTTATAAGTGCTCTATTGAAATAACACTGTCTCTCCCTGTGGTTTCTTTTTTCTAATGTAATATGATATGTGTAATAACCTGAAATACTGGATAGCTCGAATTTCTGTGATACCCCTGAATGTCTCTTACAGCCTTTGTCTAGGTTTGAACTTTCCAAAATTGTGTATTTCAGACATTGAGAAAGAAAGGCCTTAATGGCTGTGACAGCCCAGACCCGGATGCCGACGACTCCGTGGGCCACAGCCCTGAGTCTGAGGACAAGTACAGGAAAATTAACGAAGACATTGATCTAATGATCAGCAGGCAAAGATTGTGTGTAAGTACTTGAAACACCCTTCATTTTTTTTTCACTCTTGGTATTTCTCTGAACCTGGCAGGCATTGAACAAGAAGGAAAACAAAGGCTGTGAAAGCCCTGATCCTGACTCCTCTTATGCACTCACCCCACGCACTGAAGAAAAATACAAAAAAATTAACGAAGAATTTGATAATATGATCAAGAGTCATAAAATTCCTGTAAGTACCAAAGGTAGATGGCTGGTCTGCTGATAACTGCTACAGTAACCTACCTTAACCCTGTCAGTGATGGCTTGCTCTAAGAAGCATTGCAAAGTCAGACAGACAAAGTAGCCATCTCATGCCACGGGCAGTGCACTTAGAAAGCAGACCTGATGGGATGCTGAAATGACATCATCTCAAAGAGTTGCCATCGAGAAGTTCATCCTGAGTTAAAATACTTCACAGGAGGAAGAAAAAGATCAAGGCAACACACGCCCTCAGTTTACACGGTCTTTGAAACACGCAGTTCTCACACACATCTCAAATATACTGGTAAAACACTAGAATCACTTCCTAAGCAAATTGGAAGATTTGCTAGACAGTCCACAGACATATTGCATGCAGAGAACAGATGATGTAAACTGACAATCATCACTTAGGTAAAGGCTGGTTTCTGACTGAAACGCCGGCCCCTCCCCTCCACATGAAATGCAACCACAGCACTAAAGGGTTCAAGCTAATGCGTTGTAGGAACCGACTGCATGAAACCTAATGGTAAGATCTCTCCATTTGTGTGCTGGGGTGAGATTGGAAAGCTTTCCTCAGAGCATCACCTGCTTTGCCTACACCAGCATTTCCCATGCTTTAACATTTTGCTAAATTTTGTCTTAACCAAGTCAGAAATTTTCTAACAATCCACCATATGCCTTGCCAGATACTTAAGAGAAATAACTGTGCATGTATTATTTTGTTTGTCCCCCATGTATAAGAGTTGAAAGTCCACATGTTTTTATTATGCTCTGTCACCAATCAAACGATGTAAATTCCGTAGCACAAAAGGATTGCCCTCAAGGTTCACGTGCTCTCAATAATATCAGTGCCTAAATCTAAACTGTACACAAGCTCCTTAGTAGGGGATTATTTCCTTTTTTTAAAAAAAGTACATTTTTGGTAAGTTAGCAAAATAACTTAAACCGTGAGTTTTAAGTTCATCTCAGTAGTGCATATAGGCTTTGAAGGTTACATATGTGGATTTTTTGGGGGGAGCGGGGGAAGGTTCCAAGGTAGAGTCTCGCTCGAGCCCAGGGTGGCCTCAAACTCACGATGATCCTCCTACCTCTGCATACCTGTGCTGGGATTAAAGGCGTGTGCCACCACGCCCGGCAACATATGTGGATATTTGAAGCCAAGGCCCTAGGCCATATCCTCATCTGTACACACAAAATGTGCTAATGCTTTGATGTAGTCAATGCACGTTCAACATGTATTAGATGAAATTGAATCCTTAGAAATGTATTTGTAGGGCTGGAGAGCTGGCTTAGCGGCAAGGCGCCTGCCTGCTAAGCCTAAGAATGCTGGTTCCAATGTCCAGCCGTTCCAATCTCCAGGTCCCACGTTTAGCCAGATGCAAAGTGACGCAAGGGCGCAATGCCGCACTTGCCCACAAGGGGGCGCACACATCTGGATTTCGTTCACAGCAGCTGAGAGACTGCTGGCGTGCCCATTTCTGTCTCCCTCTCCCTCTCTGTCTATCTCTCTCTGTGTCTCTCTCTCCGAAAATAAATAAAAAATAATAAAAAATAATTTTAAAAAATGTATTTGTAAAATATGTCCATATTAAAAGTTCTATCTTCATAAAGGCATATCTCTTTCTTCTGTTACGTGAAATGATGCCAGAAATATAGCTTTAGAATACACTGTATGTAAACGGAAAGCTCTGCTGTGAATTCCTAAGGATTTCATAAAACCAATCACTGTATGCACCATGTTCGTAGTGGGCACTTTATCCACTGGAGTGTTTCCTGTTATATACAACCATGCATTTGAGATAATTATACTCAGAATTAGTAAATGAAAAAATATCTACTTAGATTTTATCTTACCACTAAAAAGGCAAGCAACAGCTCGTTGAGACCAACTTTTAATAATTCTCATGGCCTAAGTTTCTCTTGCTGTAATATGTAACGTGAGTTTGGAGTTGTATGGACAAAGATTTGAATGTAGCATGTTGAGACAAAGCACCTTTCATGTTTCAGATAAAGGGAATCCCCGGTGCCCAGGCGTGGTGGCGCACGCCTTTAATCCCAGCACTTGGGAGGCAGAGGTAGGAGGACCGCCCACCGTGAGTTTGAGGTCAGCCTGGGACTACTGAGTGTGTTCCAGATCAACCTAGATCAGACTAGAGTGAGACTCTACCTTGGGGGAAAAAAGGGGAGGCAAGTATCTGCAGTATTGCTGGCAGTTCTCACTGTGGGTATCCCTAGCCAAGAACAGTTTCAGGGGAATGTGTATTTTGAGGGGTAAAGATGTGGAATGGAATCCCTCAGACTGTTTCACTTTGTCGTGTAAGAAGTTCAAAATCAAGATACATGATTTGTTCAGAGGTACAGTGGGATGTAGCAGGAGATGAAAACCTGCTTGAGAATTTGTGGGCTGAGCAGTAAGAAGGAGCCACACAGCCAATGGCAGGGCCGCAGAGTCTTCACGTCTCTAGTGAAGGTTTCTGTCTCCACGACGAGAAGCTTAGTTTTCGAACATCACTTTCAGTGGTTGGAAGTCAGTTTTGTTGAAAGTTTCCACAGCTGCTAAAACAGTTACAGCAGGGCAAGGACACTCTGCCCTTTGTGTGCAAAGAGTGTGTCTGCCTCTTTAAAAACATTGCAAGACTGTTTTTCTATTTCAAAGACACAGTTTGAAGTGTTTCCCTTTTAAAATAGAACATTTAATATTGCAGTCACCTGTTGGACTAATATAATTTATGCCCATATTCCTCAATTACATGAAATAAATTCATGGGTGACTGGGAGTCTTGTCAACCAGCATTTCCTCTTACTGAGTCTGCTCTGGTTCACACAGGACTTCACAGTGAGGAGCTAGGAAATAGGAGAAGGGCTGAATGAGTGAGAATTGGAAGCAAGATTGGTTGGAAATAAGTGAAAAAGGAGGAAGTGGAAAGTCATAGTCTATATTTTCTTCAAAATAATGAACTATGAAGAGAGAGACATAATGTCTAGAGAGGAATTCAAATAAAAATCTCTTGAAATTATTTATATGCAGAGGAGGAATGCTTGCTAGAAGGAAAATACTGGACATGTAGGTTTGATGGGGACGAGGCAGCAAAGAATTTCAAGAAAGGGGAGAAGCATGGAATATAACCAAACTGACGAGGGCAGAGCAGAATGGAGAAGTACCTGGGAGTAATTCTGATGGGAAGTAAGTAGAATGCAGTTGGGGTGGTCGCCACATCATGATCTGTACTTGACTTTTAGATATTGAACACAAGGAAAGTGAGAACAGGTGCTCAGAAGAACTTAGACAATGAGGAGTCTGGGCACTGAGGAATGGAGGATTGAATGATAAGTCCATACGAAAGTGACAAGAAAGCCTTGAAGAGAATGAGGTATAAGCAATTGGTAGCCATGAGTCATGGGAGTGGTAGGACTTCTTTTTCTCTGCTAAGAGCTCTGTAGCATGGTGTGGTTGTTCAGTGGATAAGGGTATAATTTATGTACGGAGTGGGAGGAGTGCAAAGGATTCAGTCCAATAAAAGAAATCCCATTCATAAATATATTTTTCCAAAATGATCTATTTGACTTCTTTGGCTATTTCTTTGCAGTAAATTTAGGGAAAGATAGCTGGGCACTCGGCATGGTAGCACACGCCTTTAATCCTAGCACTTGGGAGGCAAAGGTAGGAGGATTGCCATGAGTTCAAGGCCACCCTGAGGTCAGCCTGAGCTGGAGTGAGACCCTACCACAAAAAAACCAAACATAAATAAATAAGTAAATAAAAATAAAATAAATTTTAAAAATTTGGGGAAGAGTGATGTTGAATGAGAGGTCAGATGCCCTTCTGACTAAGATACCCTGGCACAACCAAAATCAATATGTTTTGAGCTAGAAACCAATGGCTTTTCAGCCATCATGCCTACAAATCTCAAGCCCAGGCCACCTCCACACTCTCCCAAGGCTAAGTTTGGTTGCAAACCCTACTGTTGCCATCTTGAGATTCTTAATACATTTTTATTAAAGAGGACATTAACCCATTCATAATGGTAGATCCCTCAGGATTTACATACTTCTTTCATTTTAATTTTCAATTTTATTTCTTTATTAATATGTGCATTTAGTTTTACTTATACATTCCTTTCCCTTCTTCTCCTCCATCTCCCTACCCTCTGACCTTGCTTTCACCTTTTCATTCCCAACAGTCCCCCTTTGACTTTCATGTCCCTAAGGTCTGCTGGCATCCATATTGTAATACTTCCCAAGCAGGAGCCCCATCTCCTCTTCATTGAGCCCTACAAATTATGCCAGTCCTGTTCACAGGATTTTATTGAGTCACTCCAAATTTTATCATCCTTATTTGAATATTCTAAAAATTTGGAACCAAACCATGGAGATATTTGCCAGTTTTGAATTGAACACTTTTTGTTTTTGAGACAAATTTTTAAAGTAAAAAGGTTTTAAAGTTAACTTATTTTGAAAAGTCAAGAAAAGAAATAATGCCTATTTCTTCAAAACATGTATATGGTACTATTACCTCTTCATTACTCCCAAAATATTTAGAGCTGTTCAGGCTCTTTATCCATGCAACCATTATGCCACAGATAAGGAAATTAAGTTCAATGGACATTAAGTGACTTGCCTGGGTTAGTGGCAATTTATCAACACAACCTGAAACTACGACTGAGATTTCTTGGAGAAAGGCTAATGTTCTTTCTGGCTCTCTAAGATATCCTCTAATTGTGGCCATTTTTAATCATGCAGTTTGCTTCCAAATTATCATAGCAAGTCCCTGATAAAAATGGAAAAATGAGACAAAGAATAACACAAAAGATGCTGGAATATATTATAAATTCTAAATTTTTGAAGTATCCTTCGACATCAGAATTGTGTCTGACTGTCATTCAGCCAATCACAAATGAGTTTTATAGCAATTACCATCAAATGTTAAGGTCTAGTGTCACAGAAAAAAAGTGAGTTCTTGGGGTGATGGTAAGAATGCAGGAGGAGTATAATGACTTTCTCAGAAATAGTATTAAGATTGTTCAGAACTCATTGCATAATTGTTAATAGTATTCTGGACTGTGAATGTTCCCGTAATCCCCTGGGGGCAGGGTATATGGGTTTTGTTCTCTAGTGAGACCTAGTCAACATGCAGGAGAGATGTAGTTGTATAGTTAATATTTAGGTACACAGTAACAGTGAAATGTCTCTAATTAGTAAGAGTACATGCAAATTAAAACACCTATGACCAAATAAGAGCTTTAAAACAAGGACTTTGAGTAAATATGAAAGAAGGGTGTCTTTAAAGTTGACTTTTCTCCTAAGATCTCAGTCATATTGGTTTATTATTCATATATCCCACAAATAATAGTCTATTAATATCCAACAGTTCTGTTAGTATAGCTTCTGACTGTAAAATTTCATTTTACTTCAACAACTTAACATTGTATTGCATAGTGATTTAATATCAAAAATAGAGTCACCCATTTGACAAATCTCACCATTTCTTTAAAGACTTTATTTATTTACTTATTTGAGAGGGGGTGGGACAGATAGAGACTAGGCATGCCAGGGCTCCCAGCACTGCAAACAAACTCCAGATGCATGCACCACCTTGTACCTCTGGCTTATATGGGTACTGGAGAATCAAGCCCGAGTCCTTAGGCTTCACACAGGCAAGGGCTTTAACTGCTAAGCCATCTCTCCATTTAAAAAAAAAAAAACATCAATTTGAGAAGGATAAAATTATACATGCAATGAAAGCATTTTGAACATTGAACGATTTTGTAAGAGAGAAGAAAAATCGAAAGATGTATAAGGAGCAAGGCAAGGTGCTAGATTAAGTAGGATAGTCGTGAAGGACACCTTTGAAAAAGCTAGAAGAAATTTGGATGTGGTTAATCATGGCATTGAGTCAAGAGCAGCAGGCTGACAGGAAATGACATAATAGAGGTTGGTAAAAGCTGGAACACGTAGGATCTCCAAGGCTTTTGGAAGAAACTGGCTTCTTGTTTGAGTAAAATGGGCACATCACAGAAGACTTGTGCTTTGAAATGGTCAACATCCTGATTGTCAGGTTGAAAGTAAATAGCAGGAAGGTAAGGACAGGGCAGGTAACTCTGTTAAGGTGTGACAGCAGTGATTGGTGCAGAATATGATAGGTTAGCACACCCCCAGTCATGGTGGTACGTGGAAAATTTTCAAAATGTTCCTATTTGCAGAGTACCCGTGCTCTAGATCTACAGAGTTCATAAATGAACTGATCATAACCAGAAACAGTTATCAGACTCAAGATGGTGATGAAAGAGAGCTGTTTTTGTTTGTTTGTTTGTTTGTTTGTTTGTTTGTTTGTTTTTAAGGGCTGCACAGGTAGATAAAGAGACCTAGAGAGAGTAGTAAAGTGTTAGGATTTGCAGCTTCAAAGCTGCTACTACCCCCAAGAATCTAGCTGCAAAGAGGGGGAGATCACAGGAGCAAGGCAAGATGTGCGTCCGTAGCAGAGATCAAGCCTTCACACAGGAATGCAGCCCACTCCACCTAACTGTTGCCAAGTAGAGCGAACACCACTCCAAAACACCCCTGGCATCTCTCCTTCACTGTCTGTGCTGCTGGTGGTACCTCTTCCACTGACCAGGAAGCCTCATGGATGGATGTGGAGGGTCATCAATTAGGCACAGAGCAGAGAGAAACGAAGAGTGGCTGAGATTCCAGCAGAGGATGCTCAACACTATCACTTTACTTTGCTTGCTTAGGTGTCCATCATTCTTATGTAGCCTTTTATTTATTTATTTATTTGAGAGTGTGTGTGTGTGTGAGAGAGAGAGAGAGAGAGACAATGAGAGAGAGAGAGAGAGAGAAGTGGGCGCGCCAGGGCCTCCAGCCACTGCAAACGAACTCCAGATGCATGCGCCCCCTTGTGCATCTGGCTTACGTGGGTCCTGGAGAGTCAAACAGGATCCTTTGGCTTTGCAGGTAAATGCCTTAACTGCTAAGCCATCTCTCCAGCCCTTATGTAGCCTTCTAGTGAAAGGATATAATATTTTATTTATTTTATAGGCATTTACTTTAGAGCACACACCAATATTTTTGTTGTTTAAAAGGGGTCTGAATTATATATATATTCATTATTTGATATATCCTCAAGCATTTACATTCCACTATGTCATGATGTTTATCCAAACATCATTTTCTGTTAGCTAGATTAAAACACATAAATTACTTCAGAAAAAAAAAAAAAAAAAAGAGCCAAGGGAGATGGCTCAGTCAATAAAACTGCAAGTATGCAAACATGAGGGACTGAGTTTGGATCCCCAGCTCTGGTGTACCAAAGCTGAGTGTGCTGGAGGAGGCCTGTCATCCCAGAGCTGAGGAGACATGCAAGATGATTCCTTGGGCTTATTGGTCACCTAGTCTAGCCTAATCAGTAAGCCCAGGATTCAGGGAGAGACCTTGTCTTATAAAACAACATGGAGGGGCTGGAGGGATGGCTTAGCAGTTAAGCGCTTGCCTATGAAGCCTAAGTACCTCGGTTCGAGGCTCAATTCCCCAGGACCCACGTAAGCCAAATGCACAAGGTGGTGCATGCATCTGGAATTCATTTGCAGTAGCTGCAGGCCCTGGTGTGCCCGTTTCTCTCTCTCTCTCTCTCTCTCTCTCTACCTCTTTCTCTATCTCTGTCTGTTGCTAATAAATAAATAAAAATAAACAAAAATTAAAAAAATAAAAATAAAAAATAAAACAATGTGGAGGGATGGAGAGATGTGCATTGGGCAAAGTCATCTGCTTGCCAAGCCCTCCAGCCTGGGTTCAGTTCCCCAGCACCCAGGTAAAGGGGGATGCAAAGTAGCTCATGCACAACCCCGTGCACACATGGCATGTAGAGGACCTCTACACTGATGTCCATTTGCAGTCTGACAGTTCATTTTCAGTGGCAAGATACCCTGTCTCAACGAAGGTGGCACATAGAAACCTCGAAGTTGTCCTCTGACCTCTACACACACACACACACACACACACACACACACACACTCCACATATATGAACATAAATAAATACATTTTTTATCTTTTTTTTAAACAAGATGGAGAGCAATTGAGAAAGATACCCACCACCAACCTCAGGCTTCCACAAGCACACACATAGGCCACACACATGCACACGAAAGAAAAAGATAGGAATAGTAATATATCACTTGAACACTCAAACATTTTCATGTATCTCAAAACAATGAAATGATGATTCAAAATCACATAAGTGAAAAAGGCATGACACATTTAGTATTGTCAATATTGGTATCTCCAGAACATGGAAGAAAATCAGGAAATGCAGTCTATGGAAGCACACATGTAAACAAAGAACAGCATTACATTTATCACTCCACACACATAAAGTAACACAAAGCAACATCTATGATATAAGCCAGCCAGTTAACTATTCTCAGATACTTACTATTACTTGTAGAGAGAAAAATTAATAAACTTCAAAGCAGCAAGTTCCCTGAACCACAGGTATACATTAATGTAAACTAGCACAATTACTTATGTAAACCTCTAAGGGTTTGTATGAATCTTTTGTATGTATGTGCACACCCGTGTGTGTGTGTAGCCAACTTTTCTTTCTAAATGCTGTATGTTTCTCGGATAATGTATTCAAACCGTACTTTCATTGAATATTACAAAGGAAGAGAAAGAGACAAGGGTGTTTATAACTATGATGAGTTACCACAGGAAGAAGCAAAAATATCCTTTTGTTTCAATTGCCAAAATAATATTGAAAAATCAACTATTGGAACCTGAATTCCTCTAATTAGACATCCCCACCATTTCAGTCCACTAAATATTTGCCAACTCTCTCAATTGAGAGATATATCTCTTTCCATGTGGCAGTTCATGCATAACCAAAATGTGAAACATAGCATATCTTCTGAGCTATCACTTTAAGATGTGAGTTATTGAATAATACAAGCTTTGGTGAAACCTGTATCTTAAAATGCCTATTATCTTTTGAGCTATTAAAAGACAGTCTTTTAAAAATAATAATTAAACTATATGTGCTATTCACATGCCTGAAGATAATTTTGTATCATTAAACTTCTGCATAAATATGCTTCAATAAGCAATTAAGCCAAAGCCTCTGGTTTGCATTTTAATCTGCTTTTTTCTCTGTGAAGTCATCACAATCTTGTACCTTTGATCTTACAGTCATTTCTGGCATGAGATTCAGATACATCACAAATGAGTAACTATTACTTAATAGAATGGAATGCAAAGACAATGGAGCCTGATAAAAGGGGCTTTGTTTTAGACAAAAGTGAAACCTTCTCTAATAGTTGCAAAGAAAGAGATCCGAGCACATTGAAGAAATCAATTTCTGATTGCCCATCCTGACGCTCTTCTTAATGGTCGTCTACAAACCTTATAGTGTGGAATCTGGAAGTTTCCTTGGAAAACTAAATGTTACCTGTACTTGAATGCTTCTCTTAGTATCTTTTTCCTTATATATATTTTTTTCTTTTTACTGTGCTACAGGCTGTTCCACCTCCCAACTTTGAGATGCCAGTATCCATCCCAGTATCTAGCCACAACAGCCTGGTATACAGCAACCCTGTCAGCTCGCTGGGAAACCCCAACCTTCTGCCACTGGCCCACCCTTCTCTGCAGAGGAACAGTATGTCTCCAGGTGTAACACATCGACCTCCAAGTGCAGGTAACACAGGTATGTCCTCAAAACACACACACACGCACACACATAATTTTATCAAGACATCGGGAGGAACCTATTTGGCATGAGCAAATGCTGTTATCTACGAGATATATTTCAGTTTCCTATTTATGTCCCTTCATTGCTTAACACCCACCTCACTAGCTGTTCTGTGGATAGAACGCAATCTTGTTAGCATATCTTTGAAAATATTTCATAGTCTACAATTTGTCTTTTCAGGCTGTCACTTATGTCTTCCCGTTTCTATATGTTAGCCACATACTTACCCCGGAAGTATGTCAAATATCCTGTCTATACTTCTTTGCTTAAAATACTAGTTTTCCAGGTGAGGATGAGACGGCGCAGTGGGTCAGGTGCTTGCTGTGCAAACACGAAGATTTGAGTTCAGATCCACAGCACCCACATGAAAGCTGAGTGCAGTGGAGCTCAGTGCCGGGGAGGAGGAAGCAGGAGGATTGTTAGGACTGCTGACCAGTTAGTCTGGCTAAGTGAGTTGATGAACTCTAAGTTAGCAGGAGACCCTGTGTCAAAACATAAGGTGAGGACTGGAGAGATGGCTTAGCGGTTAAGGCACCTGCCTCCTAAGCCTAAGAACCAGGTTCCAATCTCCAGCGGTTCCAATCTCCAGGTCCCACGTTTAGCCAGATGCAAAGTGATGCAAAGGCGCAATGCTGCACTTGACCACAGGGGGAGCACGCCTCTGGATTTCATTCACAGCAGCTGAGAGGCTGCTGGCGCACCCATCTCTATCTGTCTTCCTCTCCCTCTCTCTCTCTGTCTCTCTGTGTGTCTCTCCAAAAAAAAAAAAAAAAAAAGAAAGAAAGAAACATAAGGTGACAATGGATAAGCATTGTTAATTTAGAAAGACTTTGATGGGTGTGGCCTCACTTTTGGACTCAGGCTAGTGGGAGCTTCGCCTTGGACTTGGTTCCTAGTTCCAGTTATGGGTTCCTTTCCACTGAGCGGATTTCTTAGCCAATCAGAGAGCCGTTGGTTACCCAACTAGGCTGGGTGCCACTAGTTGAAAAGCAACTGAGGCAGATACATCATGTTGACCTGTAGCCTCCATATGCATGCACACATGCCTATACACACACACACATACATCCACATGGGCATGCACACATGCACTTACATCCACCAAAATCTTACCATTTCCTCCCTTCTTTCTATTGAGGTGCCACCTGTTCTGTAGAACCTTCACCTGCATTCTATGATGGCATTTTCCCCATGGAGTTATTTATCATTTGGTCCAACTTTTATTCATATGCTAAAGTATGACATAAAGAACATAAGGGGAAAACTATGTTATGCTAGCTTCATTTAGAAGACATGTGAATAAAAATAAAGCACATCCCACACTCATGCACACTTGCCACAGTTTTGTGTGTACATTTCAATGAGATCCTGAGTGGTGTTCAACTCACAATGACCTAGAGATGTGAACATATGCTCAGAAAACGTCCAACTATTCTTATTACTTGAATCAAGCTGAATGTATGGTGATGTACTACATTGATTACGTGTCTCATTCTCCACTGGATTTAAAGAATGTTGAAAAAAAAAAAAAAAAGATGCCCTCTAGATTTGCCAAGCTCAGCATGGGAGCTAATTCAGTGTGTACTGAATATAGCTAAACCATTTCTTCAATTTCCAGAAGCAGCATCAAAAATAATTGTATTTCTAAATCACATATCGCAATCCATTTTATATTTATATTCTGTTTTTTAAGAAAGAACTCCATAGGACATTTTTAATATCTTACACACACAGCTGTACTAAAAGCAATTTATTTATGAAGGAAATTTTGCTCTACAAGACTTTATAAATCTTGAGTCTGGGCAATGTGTACAAAAAGTTCATTGTGTCATTCTTTCCATTTTTAATATGTTTGAAATTTTTCAAATAAATGCCCATATATATTCTTTTCAGATCATATTCAAATGCATTTGAATTTTCTATTGGCTAACTCATGTTCATTTTTTTAATTTGATATTTTATCTCCAAAATAGTATGTGATAGGAAATAGTAAACATTTTCTTAAACTGTCATGAACATGTCTTGTAATTTCAAAACCTGAGTAAACTAAATGCAACAGTGTGTCACATAGATTCAACTAGAAAAATATCAATTTGATGATAATCTCACTATGTTTTGGCTAAATCTTATTCCTTAAAATTAAAAGTAATTATTACATTAAACCTTATTGAGAGATCTCAACTGTCATAAATAAACATGGCCAAAATTTAATGTTTCTTAAATTAGCAATGACTAGACACATTTCTAAATTTGAGAGTACAGAATTGTTGATTGAGTCAGTGAGTAAAATTTAAATAGAAAACTAGGTGTGTTTATGGAATTTTCAAAATTCTGTACAAATAACATTGTACAAAATTAATGATATAAAATATGAATAGGGCAAAGTACACATCAAACATGTGGTTTTTCAGGGCTTATAGAATACCTAGTTTTGGGGTTTTTTGTTATTGTTTGTTTGTTTGTCATTTTACTTCCTCTGAAGTATGTTCTGCTTAGGGAAGACCTAGACTTGGAAATAATAAAAATTCAAAGATGATTCAAAGACCAGATATTTCAAATGTAATTTTATGAAAAAAAATCCTGTAAAATGTCAGTGATTGAATGTCTTTTAACATTTGAGCACAGCATGCCACAATAAAACAAATGTCAGCCATCTGACTTAGGTAGTACTTTACAAGTTTATGACTCTGGGGAGAGAGGACAAATGCTGACTTGCCAAAGGTAAAGTGCTTTGTTCCGTGGGCTCAGCCTTTCTCCTTGTGATTGTCCTCTTTCATCCATAGGTGGTCTGATGGGTGGAGACCTCACATCCGGTGCAGGCACCAGCGCAGGTAAGCTCAGACCACGACACTGTCACGGTCTAGGGTTCTGCTAGGTGATTTCCAGGACGTCGTTCTTTGGAACAAAGTAGAAAGGTCTGGAAAGGCGTGAAAACATCTCCCAAAGAATTTCTAATGCTCTTTGGGAAGGAAGAGTGGGTGGTTTAATAGTAACGTACAAGAAAACTATTAACCAGAATCTTCCTTAATAAAACCTCACCTGGTCAGCAGAGAAGACAGGTTCTAGATCAATTCAGACCCAGATATTCCTGCAGACATGAGCATCATAAGAAAGCCATCTTTTGTGTGTTCCCTGGTGTTTCACATGAAATGTGAATCATTTTCACCCAAACAAGAACATATTTCTAAAGCAGTATAGATTTCTAAAGGAGAGTACATACAGAAAAGGAGAGAATAAGATTGTAATCATCAACAATACAGGTAATAAAACCACATTTGGCGTTAAAATGAGTTCTTGGAGACCATCAATATAATATGCTGCCAAATAGACTCCTACGTGCATGTCAGCTCTAAAGAATGTCTTATGTTGCAGCAATTGTCTCATGGTCCCTTTTCTCTAGGTTTCTGTATTAATTCATAATGTGGCAATTATTAAAATATTGATGTCATTTTCAGTGCAGAGGCAAGATAGCATAATACTTTTAAATGCCAGCTCTAGTTTACCATTGGCATAATAAGTAACCATGGTAATTCCTAGAGCCGGAACATGCTATAAATTTAAAAAAGAGTAAATGGCAGGCATGAATGACACAAGGTTATATTTGAAATGTCAAAAAAATTCAAGTTTATTGAAATATGCATGGACAGCCTAATTAAAATATTTTACCAGGGTCAAATATAATAGTCTGCTAATTATAAGAAAGATGATAAGGAAAACTGGCCTACAAAAACATTTTTATAAATATGTCTAGTGAGGGTAGTGTCTCTTCTGAGTATTGATTCTTCACTACTCTAATAAGTAATGAAGAAAATATGATGGAATTATACAGCGAATCAGTAAGCAGAATGAATAACAATTAACTACCTATTTTTCAAAGCTTTTGAAAATTAGTTACAGCCAAACTATTAAGTAAACTCAATGGTAATAGTTTGCTCAACACTGAATTGTTCCCTTTTTCCCTCAAAAAAAAAAAAAAAAAAAAAAAAAAAAAAAAAAACACGTTTGGGTTTTTGCCCTCAAATTAGAGAATCCGATCAAATCCAGACTAGTTTCCTGAATTGAAGTCTCAGCCAAACACTGGTTAGAGACAATGGTGGAGACTAAATAGTCCACATGTCATCAGGTTTTATATATTCCACTGCACCAGCTTGCATATTATTAGAGGAACAACCAGTGGTGGAAATGAGAGTCACGAAAAGTTGTTTAAAAAATCAACATGAAGAAAACAGGAGTAGCTTGCTAGAATAGAAGTGGTCTCTTGTTACTGTTTACCAGAGACAGTGTTTGAGAATCCTATATCAAAAATAAAAGTGTTTATTTGTTCAGTTATACTATCTTTGTTAATTGCCTGATAGCCTGCTAAGTTTAATAGTCCTCCAGGGGTAGAAAAAGCACTCCATCTTCTAAACATCAAAGCTGGCCATATCTAGTCTATCACATCACTAAGCTAAAAAAAGAACAAATAGAAGATCCTAACAAATGCATCCTCCTACATAGGTCCTCTACCATAGGCATAAGGCTCTTTAAATTTAAAAACTGAAGGAAGCCAAAAGAAGGAGATTCAATTGTTCCACCCTGATACGAAATATTTTAACTGAATGGTATCTTGTAGTCATGCATGTATCATTTCAGCATTTTTAGTTAGTTGTGTAAAAGTTACTTAGCAAGTTTTGAAAAAGTAGAAGAAGCTTTTATTAATGCTGGTTCCAAGGAACACCTGTTACAGGTGCCATTTAATCCTGCGCATATCTGACATGTGCTGCTCCTAAGCTCACCCATCTTCTCCTGCGTTCTCATGCCAACCAGTATCAGATGTCAAAGCTGAATATGTCTGTGCTGATGTCAGAGAATCACATAGCACCATGGGGAAACAAGGCAAGCCAGAATGTCTCTGCCTTCTCAAAAAAGGAAACTAAAGCAAAATGGCCAAAAGATATTTTCTGAATTTTGAATATTGTCATTGAAACTCAACTTCTCAGATAGAGTTAGAACCGCTAAGGCCAGCTACCAAGACTGTGATCAAACTAAATACTTCCTAGTCTCTATCAGCTCAACTAACCTTACTAGATGAGAAGGCACATTTGTTGTGTGCCTAAAAGCTACAAGGAGAACAAAAAGGCAAGCATTTTCTTTCTCCGCTCCACTGGATCAGAAAGTGTAGTAACTCTCTACCTAGGCTCTGAGCCTTCCCTCCCCTTCAATCCCATCTTCCAGGAGTCACGAGGTCCTACCAACTCTACCTCCAAGGTATCTCCTAACTTGACCCTTGTATCTCCATTGACATCCCACTGCCCTGGTTCAGGGTTCAAAGCACAGCACCCATTCTCTTTCCAGAATTTCCTCGCCCATATCCCTGTTTCCCATCACATTTCCCTCCAGTTTCCCGATGACCAGTGGGTCTTTCTCAAAGTTGCAAACTAATTATAGTTAGTATATATGCTGAAAATACAGCAGCAGAGTCCCAGCTTCCTCAAAATTAACTGTGATGCTCCTATCTCTGGCCTGTCCCTCCTTGCCAGTCGGGCATTCTTCTCCCCTACTGCCATCAAAAAGAGCCTTGCACTGCAACTCTGCTAGCCATCCCTATTTACCTTTGTTCTTAGCTAAGTGTTTCACCACAAGAAGTAACTCACCCATCCTCACCAGCAATCTTTAAAGCAGGAGCTCGGGCTTCCATCTCTAAAGGTGGTAAAGGGAGACATCAAGGAAGCTAAGTACTGACCCACAGTAGAGCCCAAGCCATCTTGCCAGAGTCTGAGTTCTCCACTGTCCTCTGTGCCTCACTGTCCAGGCAATGTCAAGGCACCTCACATTCACCTGTGAATTCCTACTGCTTCTTTCCTTGCCCTGCCTTGTACTATTCTCATTACTGACTCTAGCTCAGCCATTTGGAGAGTTCTACACCCACCCCCGCGTACCCCCCACTGTGCAGCCTGTACTGTCACAGCTCGTTTCCATGCAGTGTGATTGTCTGTGGGCACATCTCTCCCGGACCCTTGACCATTTGGTGGAAAGCTGTGTTGCAGTGGGTCTCAGCTCCTTGCGTGGAAGTTAGCAGTCAGCAGCTGTTTGCTTGTTTCTTAACTGAATATGGATCTTTGAGACATAAAGTTTCAATGATGTAGGAAGGATGTGACAATATTCTAAAGACATACACAAAAGATAAACCTTTGATCTATGCTTTACAAAACTCCTACTTCTTTTTCATGCTTTATACAATGCTTATCTAAACAGGTAATTAAATGATTGGGCAAAATTGGCCACAAAGCCATGTTTTTCTAAATTCTTGCAAAAAAAAAAAAAAAAAAAAAAAAAAAAAAAAACCTAGGCAGCTGATATATAGCAGACCATCACAATCTCCTCTTAAAACAATGAATCCCTATAAGCACTTATGTTGAAATAATTGCAAAAACTGAAGGCAAGTGGTAATAAAGAAGTAATGAGGTGGGGCTATACTCTTGGTAAAGGGATATATACAGCAAGCCATTATACTACATTAGCAACAGTGACATTCTAGGTTTCAGTTGACAGTCATCCACTACCTAATCCTTTCAACAATCATAATGAGAAGTCACTGCTTTTAAAATTACATTTTGTCATGTCTCTGTACATTAAAGCTTTTAACATGTTAATCTGAGTGGTTATTGATGATTTTAAGATCAAGTTCAATTGAGTTTTTGTAATCATTACGTTTAATGGAAATAACCATTAGCAAAGCAAAGGCTTGTGTTGGATGAGGCACTATCACATTCATGCCCTCTGGTTTTACTGTGATAACAGGGTGACCTTTCATTGAGCAGGAAACACCCATGTGCTCACATCTTTACTTACTCTTGATTAAGATTGTAAAAAGAAGGGAGAAGGCTTCTGAAATTACTTGAAAAATTAAGAAAATTTTGTAATCTACAAAGCTATTTGACAATAAGACAAAAGAGATTTATGTATATGAGTTAATAGTTTTAATTGGCACTTATTGTAAATTAGCTATAACTTTATATAAAAAGAAATTAACAGCTGTTTCTTTATTTTGATTGTCAATTGTTTACCATCTTACGCATTTGGTTGTCAAGCATTGTCACGTCTAGCATGCTTAATTTATATCAGCTAAGTACATGGAGAATTGATGTTTGAGATGCACAACCATACATAAATACTGAGAAGCAAATGACAAGACCTGGCTTCACATGCTGGAGAGAATTCATCTAGCTAACTATTCACTCAGAGCTAAGCACCTCTGAACTTTGTACTTACAATGGGACTAAGATGCAAAATAAATGAATTTATAATTCATTTACAGTTGATGTTTTCAATCATGATCATAACATTTTTCTGTAATTCTGGCAGTGATGAAAAGAAAAAATAGCAAATTATAATCTCAGAGGAAGTGCAAAGAGGGATGGATGTGCAAGGCATAGCTTTTCTGTACCTACCATAGTTTTGCAAGTGTTTGTTCTTGACAACACTCAGCCAAAAATTTGGCTCTTTAATATGTTTTTAAAAATCTATTGAATAGTTAAAAGTTCAGTCTAAAAAGTTTGGCTTAATAAGTTTGTGTTCTTTTTAAAAAATATTTTAATTGGCATTGGGCATTGTAGCACACGCCTTAAATCCCAGCACTTGGGAGGCACAGGTAGGAGGATTACCAAGAATTCGAAGCCACCCCGAGACTACATAGTGAATTCTAGGTCAAGTCAGCCTGGGCTAGAGTGAGATTCAACCTCGAAATAAACCAAATAGATAATTAGATATATAGATAATAGATAGATAGATAGATAGATAGATAGATAGATAGATAGATAGATAGATAGATAGATTTATTTGCAAGCAGAGAGAGAGAGAGAGAAAATATGAGAATGGGGACTGACTGGGTGCACTAAGGCCCCCAGCCACTGCAAACGAACTCCGGATGAATGCCCCTCTTTTTGCATCTGGCTTTCCGTGGGTACTAGGAAATCAAACCCAGTTCATTAGTCTTTGCCTTGACCACTGAGCTCCCCAGCCCAAGTTTACATTCTTAATGTTTAAAAAGACATAAATCCAAATTGTAATATTTCAGAAAGGAAATACACCATTGAATTTCTCTTAAGTAAGAAAACTAATTGTTAGTATAATGATATAATCTATTTGCTGTGTTTTTAAGGTTCTGGAGATAGATCCTAGGCCTTAGGCACAGAGTATATCATTGAACTACCAACCTTTTTTTTTTTTTTTTTTTTTTTTTTTTTTTTGTATTACTTCTAAAAATATGCTGAGAGGATTGCTCAGCAGTTAAAGGCACTTGTTTGCCAGCCCAGGTTTGGTTCCCAAGAACCCATGTAAAGCCAGATGCAAACTTGGTGCAAGCATCTTGTATTCATTTGCAGGAGGAAGAGATGCTGGGGAGCCCATACACAGACGCACACACAGACACATGCTCATAAATAAATAAATAAATAAATAAATAAATAAATAAATGTATTATTAAGCAGCATATGGGAAAAACTAGCTTAATATTTAGGTTATGCTATGAAAGTATTATTATTCAATTTTCATTGTTTGGCCAAAAACAAAACAACTCTGAATTATTTTTCACTTTTACCTTGGGAGTTTAACTTAATTCCTAAAAAGCTTGATTTCCAGAGGTTAAAAAAACAAAAATTTCTAGTTATAACTTCCTAGGGCGTTTTCACACAGATATGAGAGCCTTTTTGAAATCATTAATTCTGACTTCCCACACTGTTCATTTTGTTTGTGTTTTGGAGACGGGAGTTCACTGTTGTCCAGTATAGTGTGAGTTCACACTGTCTCATCCTTCTGAGCATCCAGAGCTACAGCACTGTGCTACTAGACCCTGTCTCCAAACTATGGCTTCAATCATCTATGTATCAATTATATTTAGTAAAAAATGTGAGACTTAGCATCTTTATTCATATCTCAGAGATTTACACATAAATATATAACATTTATAATATATTATATATAAATATATATCAATAAATATATTATAATATATAATACTATAATATAATATAATCTTAGGTCCTTATTATACCTATCACTTTTTATTGCTGTTTTCGTTGTCTCCTGGCATGCTACAATGTTTTCCTGGTCTTCTCTTCCCTGTGTTGACTATCATCAAACCTTTTATTTAAAGATAATATAATAAAATGACAATTATCAGGAATGTGAAATTGTATCTAAATAAATAGTAGATACTGAAGAAGGGATGTGGTTAAAGGGATCCACTTCTAAAAGCCAAATTTTTGTGTACCAGGGAATTTCCTTAAGTGAGGCTTTAAGGCTATTAGCTAAGAGTATAATTTTATGGTTTTAGATCAATTTTTGCCAACACATTTTTGAAGTTAGAATTACTCAATGTACTTTAATTGAACTTCAGTTTAATGAACATGCAAACATGATAATCTTTTATTTAAAAGATCATTAGTTATTTTGAAGAAAACTAGCTACAGTATGCCAAAACCTTGAAAAACAGTTTGGATTTATAAGTATAGCTGTTTCTATGGGGTACTAAATATTCATAAGGTTTGTTATGGCTCATTTGTAATTGTTTTAACTGAACTCAGTATTTAAGCATTTAACTCTTTTTACTAGACCTTCACAATGTCTTGACCACCTCAAGTTATGGTAAAGGACTGATTATGATCTGTCCTGAAGTAGGAAGGAGATGAAGCCCTTCTGTATTCATGTGGGTTATTACACCACTAAGAACAAAGCTAAGTCTATGGCTAATTTACATATTCAATCATGATAACATAAATTTACATATTCAAGCATGGTAACATTAATTTCAATAACATGCATGATAAAAGAATTTATAGTTAGTATTAATAATAATGCACAGTGTAATGAAGACTATAAAATCATGGAGCAAAACATTTCTTGAAACGTTAATTTAGGAAACTTTTCCATTAGCATATATTCAGAATACTAAAATAACAAGGAAGTATGTGACACACAAACTATTTTAGAGATGACATTATTACCTTCAAAAAGTATGTAAAATCCCACTGTGCAGGACTATTGTGAGAATTGAATGGCATAATTGGTACAAAACACCTAGTACAGTTTCAGCCTCTGAGTAGGTGCTTACTAATACATGTTAGCTTTTGTTAGTATTAAAATTACCTAGACCCTTGACTTGGTAACCAAAGTGTAGTCTAATGCTATACCAGGACTCTTCGTTAAATGTACATACTCTTAACATGTTAGTAGTGTTCTCAGAGTGTCAGAGAGGGACCCTGTCTTCAGGGGCAGAGTCACAGTGAGGACTTTAATGAATGTCAGGCAGAGTGCAAGAGCAGCCACACACCATGCCACACACTACATCGTGAACATGATGAACTTCTCATGTGTTCAAAGCAGTTGTGTAAATGTTAAAACCACAAGTAATTATCCTTTCTCTCCTGTCACAGTCTCTTTAATTTATACTGTCTCAATATTTTTGTTTATAAAAATGACTGAAAGAATGAGTGATTGTGTCAATAGTGAAGACACCCCCTCATTTTTGTCAAAGAGACAGCCCAAAAATCTCAAGAAATGAACAATTAAATGAGTCATAAATCTATCATTCACTGTTAAGTGGGTTTTTTAAAGATAGCAAGGTTTGGTATCATTTGTGTAGTACAATTAAAAACTATTCTTTGGGGTTGAAGAGATGGCTTAGTGGTTAAGGAACTTACCTGCAAAGCCTAAGGACCTAGGGTTCAATTACCCAGTACCATGTTAAAAAAATAGATACACAAAGTGGTGCATGCATCTGGAGTTCATTTACTGTGGCTAGAGGCCCTGGGCGTCAATATTCATTCTCATTCTTGTGTTCATATTCATTCTCATTTTCTCTCTTTCTCTCTGCTTGCAAATTAATTAATTAATTTTTTAAAAAGAAAAACTGTTCTTTAAGTAAATCAGTACCTTTTGAGAATCTTTATTTACTGTACAAACTGGAAACATCAGATGGTTATTTCTTCCTTATTTACAAATGGAGACTCTTTCAAAAGAGAAGTAGAGAGACATGCTAAAACTAACACATCTGACTTTAGTAACCATGCAGAGAAAGCCTGCATGTTGCAATTTAAATCAAAGCTCTCCCCTTTGCTGCCTTGGTGATCTCGTTCTTCTCCTAGACATTCCCTAAGCCTCCGTCTCCTCACTTACTGCCTGGCCCATGCACTGATTGGGACAGTGAGAGCCCCTGCTCACTTTATGACACAGACTCTGGTTCTTTGGGAAACCCACTTAGTGTAAGGAAAAATTCTTTACTTCTGTGTCACGATCGAGAGCATATCGTATGTATGGTATGTTCAAAGTCCAATAATCTGTTCCAATGATAGACTGTGAACTTCACAAACAACCTCTCTCCAAGCACAGCCCCAGAAGCACCAAGGTCAGGTGGGCTGGATGTGACGTCCAGATACTCTCTGCCCATCAGATCATGCTGCCAAGCAGAAGAGACAAGGCCCTCTTCAGCACGCCTGCTGCCCCCAAGCTGGTGCAGCCAAGACTCGTTTTGACCTCAGTGTGTCTCTCGGTGCTTTTATAAGGACACACAGAGGTTTCATAGAAGTTTCTTCACCGTCCAACATTATGCATTATTGCATTTTTCCGTGGGAAGCTCTCAGAAAGAGCAAAAATCTGATTTTAAGTTTAAGAATCTGTAATCTGGAGTTTTCAGTAGGATAAGAATCAGAAGTCTGATTTTCCCCCATTCTACATTAGACATACTGAAAAATTCATCATTTCCAGATTTCTGACCCAAAGCATTCTGGGTCTGCTTCTTCTCATGTAACAATCCATGAACATGATTTTCTTTAAAAAAAAAAATATATATATATATATATATATGGCTGGAGAGATGGCTTAGCGGTTAAGCGCTTGCCTGTGAAGCCTAAAGACCCCTGTTCAAGGCTCGATTCTCCAGGACCCACGTAAGCCAGATGGACAAGGGGGCGCACGCATCTGGAGTTCGTTTGCAGTGGCTACAGGCCCTGGCGTGCCTATTCTCTCTCTCTCTCTCTCTCTCTCTCTCTCTCTCTCTCTCTACCTGCCTATTCCTGTATCTCTCTCTCTCTCTCTCTAAAATAAATAAATAAAATATTTTAAAATAAAATAAAATAAATACAACTTTAAAAAGTAAAGAAAAGCCACCATCATTGTGATTCACAACAGCAGAATAACATAATTTTTAATGCTTTTAAACAGATTTTCAGGAAACCTAAAATGTCATAGTTTTTTGCCAAAAAATTGTTCAAAACTGTCTTTTCATTAGAATATGTAGTTGTTTGAGCTAACTAGTTAACTATATGCAATTTAAAGTAACTTCTGTGACACATGTATGCTCTTTTGATACACAGTGTCATACCCTAAGACTAGAAGCTAACTTGTAATCTTAAAATTTTTTTAAATGATAGATAATAGATGATGCATAAAACAATGATAGCATTGTTATTATGTGGTAGTTCCTCTTTACAAAGGAAATGGATGAAAAATATTTTTCAAGATTGTTCTAATGAAAGAGCAATAACTAAGGGGCTATAGGTGCAGGGCACTGGTAGAGCATGTGCTTAGCATGTTCAAGGTCTTGGGTTCATTTGTCAGCATAAAAAAAGAAAATCTCAAAAGCCTAAGTGGGTCAAACACTTTCCTGAAGTAAAAGCAGCAAATCAATACATGCAAGGTTTAGCAGTATGTTCATGCTAATGCTCTCCCGTGACACTGGTCCAAACTCTTCCCAAATGAGATGCCATTAACAAATTACCACACAAGCAATTTCAATACACCTATATATTAGAAGTTGTTTTCAAAATAACAGCTAATAGTAGATACCATAAAATACTAGGCATTTTTATTTTGCATTAAGTGGTTCTGATGGAAGCTGGTCTCTAATTAACAATAAATAGGTAAGCATCTTTACCCTCTATTAGTCCTGAGAAAATTACAGACTAAAATTTTTTACCAAATCTGCTTTAAAAAGTATATTTAATCATATACTCTGCATAGTGCATTAAAGTTAAGTAGTTGTTCTTGGGCTTCCTGTAGCTAATCCTATTGTGTATTAAGTATTTATGATAAATAGTTATCCAAGATCCAGAAATGTGGCTTGGCATATCACAGTTCTGTACCTCATTATAGAAGTTCTGTCTTAAGTTCTGTCTTATTTCTGTTTTGCTTTGATTGACTCTGCTTTTGTTTGAGGAGCTAGGGAATGAGCCTGAGGCTGTGCACACTCCAGGCAAGAGCTCTGCTGCCAACCTACAACCTCCAGCTTCAGTCTTACTTTTCGTGATGCCCAAGTTGCCTCTGTATTGCGTGCTTCAAAGTTCCATGTCACCACTAGCTTAGGAGAACCTTTGAAACTCTTCTATCTGTTCTCACACATCTTCCCGGCTTTTGCAAGTCTGCAATTTTAGAATGAGGTGATACACAGAAGGATTAAAGTTTCAGAACATGCTAGAACAATCCAGTAAACTTCAAGGTAGGGCATGAACACACTATGGAGTTTATCATATGCCTTTTCATGTGGATGGCTCTATTATGCTGAGCAAGTTACTGTGCCTCTTTATTCTTCAATTTCTTCAGCATATAAACAGAGATGCTTTTAATACCTTACTGAGTTATACTTATGAAGGTTAAATTTCTAATATCCACATGTCTAATAAAAATGGCATAGCAATTATGGGATGCTTGTTACTGCTTGGGAAAGATAATGTGCATGGTTAATATTGTACATAGTATTGATAAATATTGCTATAGTGGTTACAATTGTTTATATTGCTGAATGGCCATATTGGCAAAGTGTGCCTCAGGTGAGACTCTAGGAAACTCTGTTCAGACTACATTTAGGCTTCTCTTACAAAGGAAATAATTGTTATGTTGAGAAGACAAGAGCTCCATAAGACTGAAGGAACTTTTAAGTATCTGCTTTAACCTCTTTTATCCCTGGCTCTTTTAAAATATTTATTTATTGATTTGCAAGTAGAAAGACAGAGAGGAGAGAGAGAGACAGACAAGTAGGCATACCACGGCCTCCAGCCCTGCAAACGAACTCCAGATGCATGTAGCACTGTGCATCTGGCTTTATGTGGGTACTGGGGAATCAACCCCAGGTTGTTAGGCTGGATAGGCAAGTGCCTTAGCCTCTGAACCGTTTCTTCAGCTCTTCCCCAACCCTACTATCATAGAAACATCCCATATCTGCCACCTCATGTATCCTCATTCCCCCTGTGTCCAGTAATAGCTCGTTTCAGTCTAACTCCTGCTAAGCACTTGTTTCCCTTGACATTTTTTTCCTAACACAAAAAGTAACCAAAGCTAACCACTCTGTCTTGTTGTGCATAGTATGAAGTTTGATAAAAGTTTATTATAAATTTAACATGATCCAAGAGGTTTATGTTAGCCAATTCTACTTCTTCGAAGTCTGAAAGCTGAATATTCCAAAACAGCCAGTATTTTACATTCAAAGGCTTGTCATTCTTTTCAAACAGTAAGGTATGGCTATCTCACAGCTGAGTTCTCCTTCTCTGAAAAGTCTCTTTCTTAACTATCTGACAGAATCTTATTGACTCTTAATTTTCCCCACCTCACCATTCTTTTTTTTTTTTTTTTTCCTTTTTCCTTTTTTGGGTGAAAACTTCTAAATGAGTAAATTATGGTTGAGAATTGTCTTTTTGTATATGTGTTGAGAATAACCTTAAGAAAACCTATAGGCAGATGAGATGGCTCAGCAGTTAAGTTGCTTGCCTGAAAAGCCTAACGAACTGGGTTCAGTTTCCCAGTGCCCACATAAAGCCAGATGCACAAAGTAGATCATGCATCTGGAGTTCATTTGCAGGGACTAGAGGCCCTGGCACACCCGTACACACATTCTCTCTGTGTGTGTCACTCTCTCTGTATCTGTCTTTTTGCAAATAAGTCAATAAAATATTTTAAATGGTTTTAAAAAACAAAGAAAATCTATGATAATAAATATGTCAGTGTGGAATAAGAGATAAGTGTCTTTTTAAAGTTTTCATTTTCATTGAAAGGAAAGTTGAATAAGAAAATGTCTGCCTTGTTTGATTCTACCACTTGCCAGTAGCCAAGGTAATGTGCTATAAAATGATTAATATGTGTGACAGGTTATCAATAATAAGGTTCTGAAGAATAAATAAGGTTCTGTTAATTCCAATAAACAAATTTAGTAAATAAATACATGCATGATTTCCTTTCATATGATATGGCCAACAAGCAGTTTGTCTCAGTGATGCGCTTAGTCACCAATATGCACTGTTTATTTGAAATAAAAAAAGTTTTGCAATAGAGAACCTCCATGTGTGAATTCAGTAAGTTACTCAATTAAATTTTTAGATACCATCTCATATTCCCCAAGTGACTTAATTTCTAGTGGTTTTTCAGAGTGCTTTCCAATTGTCTAGTTTATTTTACGTACGCTTCTTGAGTACTGTAAAACATTTAAAGAACTAGTGCAGGATCAGAGCCTTTAATTACAGCAGGACATTAGAGGAGAGTGTGTTTGGTGTAGGCAGAAGTTATCTGAAAGTGTCATGAAAGAGTTGGAACTGTAGCTGATCCTTAAAAGATGAGTTTGAATTAAACAGGAAAGCGAATACTGCTGGTTACTGAACCGTCCGAGCAGACTCGGGCATATTCAGAAGATGTAAGCTTGGCTGTGGCCATTGGAAATTAAATTAGTCAGATAGAATGGGTCAACTATACAAGGTCCTGGGAGACAGGCAGGGCACTGGCCCAACTGTGTTAAACAGTGTATACAAAGGAACATGATAGACGGTATGGTTTAGAAAGATGTCCATGTGTCAGCTGGCCAGCATCACTCATTTGCAGCAGTAGAAGCTTACATACAGCAATAAGGAGCTCTAACCTTGCCGAATCTCAATTTAGGTCGTGGAAAATAACCCTTCACCTAGAGACCTGATGAGCAGGTGGGGAGTTACTGAAAGACTGAGTCAAATGGGGATGGGGATGAGAATGGAGCCAGTAGAGATACAGACAGGAAGTTTTGGGGGTGGGGAAATCTACAAGATTTGGTAGCCTGCAGAGCATAGACATGGAGGGAGCCAACGGCCGGGTCCAAGGTGGCAGCTTGGGAGATAAGGAGAGACTGCAATGTAAGAATTAGCCATGGTCCCTGAGGGTTAGTTTCAGTGTCATGCTGATTAATTTTATGTATTTTATGTGCTTGTATTTATAATTGAAAGTCTTAACAATAAAAGAACTCATGCTGCCTAAACACCCAAAGAAAAGAATTGTGGGCTCAAAGAGAGTTGCATGCTCAGTTAAGCTCTCTGAGACAAGTCAGAAAAGCCTGCCTCATAATATACTAAGCCAGGACTATGTTCTCTGAATTTACAGCATCCTAAAATAGGAGTCAATAAAAAAAAAAAAAGGAAAAAGAGGAAAAAGCAGTAAATATTTGCAAGTGAAATGTGGAGGGGGAAAAAAAAGTCTCCTAACACCATATTTCAAGTACTGTATACTTACACCCATGTTAATGCGAGTGTGTGTAAACCTGTAGCCAGTAGGAATAGATTCTCTTATCCCTTATGTAAGTTACATCGTTTTATCTTATACGAAACAGTGTTTTTTTAATAAAATAAAGCTACAAAAACATAACTGGCCTCTAAAGTTACTCTGTGCTTCATTTTCTTATAATCTATAATCAGGAAATCCACTCACTCATGCTTTGTAATTTTTGCCCTTTGAAGTGGCCAGGGACATGTGACATCAACATACGGTCATGTCTAAGTTGATCGCTGTCCAAGTGGTGGGGAATTTTAAAACATAGCTTGAAGGAAGGTTGGATCTGTGTATTAGAAGCTTGTTGAGAGTTGGTGTTTCCCACCTCCCCGGCCCCTGAGTTTGAATGTGCTTTCTGGTGGACTCGTCTTAAGGTGGGACAGCAGCCTCCACACAGGCCACAGACTTCTGAGCGAGGAGGAGGTTGTGGTTTCCCAGCCGGCTTAAATGCAGGCTCTTCTTAGCCGTAAACCACACGCATGTATTCATCATTGATTTCCAAATGATAGGTTTCTATGTCACTGGTTTGGGATCCACAGTCCTGAATTCCTGAATCTATATTATGCCAAAAGAATAACAATTTGGTGGCTGGAAACAGAAATGGTTATTATACGGCTCCAAAATGCTAGCTGGCACAATATGCTAAAAACAGCATAAATTCATCCATAAAAAAGCAGAATTTATTTGTTCTTAAAAATAACTTTATGCTCCAAAAATATGAATTAGAAGTGCCATCATGGTTCAAAATATTTTACATTCAGTGTGTAAACACCTTAAAATATGTGACTAATCTAAAATGGCATAATTTCCGAGTAAGAAGAAATATTTCAAGAGAGAAGGAGAGTGCTTTTCAACGAATCTTGTAGTCTCAAGTATTTGTTGTCTGAAAATTAAGAATATTTGCTCATTTCCCATCCCTCCTGCTGCCTCAGTTCATTGTTTCAAAATGGAGACAAAAAGACATAAGTTTTGATTGAATTCTCAGAAAGTTTACAATAGAAAATGACATTTTTGTTGTGTTTTTGAGATAAGGTCTCTCTCTAGCCCAGGCTGACCTGAAACTCACTCTGTAGCCCAAACTGGCCTAGAACTCACAGCAATCCTCCGACCTCAATATCCCACATGCTGGGATTAAAGGTGAAAGCCACCATATCTGGCTCTACAAATGTTATTTTTTTAAGAAACTTTTTTCATAGCTTCTGTGAAATATTTCCATTTTCACACACTGGGCCAGTGTTGGTCACATAGCAGTGCAACACATTTCACCAAGTGGTTTTACTTCCTTTTAGCTGAATTACTCCTCCATGCAAACCAGTATCAGCATCCACCAAGCCAAGGCTTTAGTTTCCTCTCATTTGTTTAGGCTTCACTGCACTGCCTAACTGACTTTGTTTCTTCTTCTTTAGAAATTACTTGGCCAATTTTCCGTTTGATTGTTTATTTAAACCAGATCTCACACTGGCTGAACATGTCAGTGACACACGAATTCAGAATGTCTGTCTGAAGTGGAGCCACAGGAAAGCAAGCTGCAATGTTGTCTGAGTTGCTCATTCCTTTTCTAGCCAGTGAAATCTTTTCATTCAGTCGGAGGTTCTAGTATGAGTAGAACAACGATTCAGTAAGGCACATTAAATGCATAGTTCTTCTGAATATTCTAATTTAGCAAGCATTTTTCTTAGGAGACAAAAACTGTTTATATTTTTCCTGGTGAGAAAAGGGGAATGTATTGCTCGCACCAAATACTGTCCAAATGAACTAAACAGATAATGTTGGCTTTGACACCTTTAGCTAGCCATAATGTAACTAGTTTTTGGAAATTGTATTATAGGAGACTAACTTATTCTCAAGCAATAACTCGGTATTTAACACACGTTTTGGGAGTGTCTTAACTTTTTGTTTTGCCTCCAGTAACTTGGAAATTGTTCTTCATAATCCAATTGAGAGATTGAATCTTTTAGTTGTGTATTGTATATTCAGCCTATTTATTCATGCATAAAATGAGACAGGTAAATGAATTGACTATGAAGAACAAATGTGCTTTATGCAGTATTCCCTAAATATATTTTAATCCAAAAAAATACTCCCATAGGGACTATTTGGAGAGAGACGAACCATGGCCGGATGCAAGAAAGAGTGGTAGGAGGTGAATATGTTCAAAGTCCACTGTATACATGCATGGAAATGTCATCATGAAACCCATTTTTTTGTACAATTGATATATGCCTAGAAGAATAATGTTGCCATAAGTGTCTCCTTGAAATCGACCTGCATTTTTCCTTTCCAACTCTTTCTTCCTTCTCTGTGAGGCCATTGCGAATTGTATCCAAAATGGTTCACACCACAAGGCTTTCCTAGTTCCTGGGATTCCACAACTGTTACATGTTTGACCCCTTAGAGACCAGGTACACTTCAGCCATGCTACTTGCTGAGTATACATTTCCACCCTAGTACCAAGGAGGTTCAAGGTCTTCACAGACTTAACTTCTGTGCCTATAGACCCCTCCTTGTCCTTGGGAGGTTTTCTCAACAGCTCTGCCCTGGTTTTGGACACTGTTTTCTCTATAGGGTGCTCCCTCAGATCTCTCCCCACACTGTCACAGGTTTAACCTGTCTTCGTATCTCTTCTCTCTATACACAGATCAGTTTCTTCCTTGTGATTGGATGACCTCTTCTCTCCTGGGAATTAAATAACACTTAATCTGTATTGCTCTGTATGCATCTTCTCTCCTGGGAATTAAATAACACTTAATCTATATTACTTTGTATGCATCTCATCCCAAGCTATTTTGTACCATACATTCCACACGTATGTGCTGCACTACCACAAAGGGATCTCAGATCCTTTCAGGCCTGAGGCCTTCTCTTTGCCGTCTCACTGGGTAGCATGTGACATCATTCATCCATGGGTAATAGACACTTGTGTTTGTGGTCATCATAATGGTGACAATAACAATGAGGTTCAACTGTCTCCTTTTGAGAGCCTCAGAAAACTACTGTCTCGTTTCCTAGCAAGCAGTATTGAATCAGATAGTTGGTGTCTTGGATCCTCCTATCAGAGGCAGTGTACAGAAGATGAGCAGATGGCTCTGAGTCAGCTCACATTCCAGTTTGGGTTTCATTTTCAACCAAGCTCCAACTCTCAGGGACCAGTGCATTTTGAATATGAAAAAAATGGAGACCTCCACATTTCCATTTTGTTAGTAGTGGGTCTAAACATCAGAGCCCGAGAGAGCCCTTTGGTCCTCCTGTTTGATGTTTTTTTCCTGTGCCTGGAAGAATCAGTGCCCTGTGGGAGGCATCATCACTTCATGAGAAGGAGGGGTACTTTTTGACAATCTGCATAAGCAGGAAATCCTGCAAGGCCTTCAGTTGCATACACTGAATTTGGTGATGAGGGCAAATCAGATGTGAGAAAGGCCATCTAGAGAATTCTCTAGGAGCACAGGAGAATGAGCAACAAAAAGTGTATGTGCTCCCCTCCTCCTGAGTGTCCTAGAAACTCTAGTCTTCCCATCTTTTCCCAGTCTTCATCTAAAGACACACATACACACACACTCACACACACACACACACACAGAATAAACTCAAACCAGTGAACTAAAAGAGTGACTCACTACAGCCAGGCCTCACCCAAACTAGTCAATTAAAGTGCAGGACCAATTCTGTGCTTCTCTTAGACCCAGAGCGACTGTCTGACTTTCTTCTGGAAATTTTTTAATAGGAAGGAAAAAAGAAAAAGCATATGCTGACTTCTGAGCAAGTTGGTGTGTCTTCGCTCTCTTCTTGCAAAAAAAAGTTTTTAATGTTGGAGAGGGGTATTAAATAATTAGCTGACTGAGTTTCTGCTCTTCACATAGAAGTGAAATCAGACATGCTGCAGCCTTTTGTACATGCGTATTGCATGGTTTACTCTATAGCTTTGACTGGTATGCTCACGTATTCTTTAACGCATGCTTGAGTGTAGAATGCTCCCTGAGTTCTGTCACTGTTTTGTGTTAACAGGGAACGGGTATGGCAATCCCCGAAACTCACCAGGTCTGCTGGTCTCACCTGGTAACTTGAATAAGAATATGCAAGCAAAATCTCCTCCCCCCATGAATTTAGGAATGAATAACCGTAAACCAGATCTCCGAGTTCTTATTCCACCTGGCAGCAAGAACACAATGCCATCAGTGGTAATGCACAACTACATTCTAAATACGTGTTGATAATGTCTTATACATGTTTTGCTAGTGTACTATTTGTTTGTGAGTTCCTTAAGTCCCCTAAGAAAATAAACACTGCTAATAAGAGTGTAATTAGTTCTATGGATGGAGTTATGACTGTATCTAGCTATTATTTCTGGTAACTGGTTTGCACTTATTCTTTCTATGTGTTTTTTTGTTAACAAAAAGCCAATAAATACCTCTACACGGCTATTATTTTCTGAGACAAGAAAAATATTTCCTTCTAAGACTCCCCCAAGTTTTAGTTAAGAAAAGAAAAATCTACCATTGATCAAATCATGTGCTATGAGAAGAATAGTGACATTGCACTGCCTTATAACAGTGCTTTTACTTTATTGAGCTTATATGTCCTGTGATGCTGACAATGAAAATATCTTTTATAATTGCCAGATGAAATTTCTCCTAGTAATTGGCAATTCCTTTCTTAGACACTTTGCACTGCTAATATCTGATATATCGTATGCCTATGCATTGCCCCAATCCATCTTTGCCTCTACGTATTTTATGAAAATTGCTAACCCTCAAAAGCAAACTGTGTTAAAAGCCTAGATATTTTGAGAACAAAAACTATATCTTATATCAAAAACAAGTTGTGATGTACTTTTAAGTAAAATATATAAATATGAAATATGAATTTAAATATATAGTATCTCCATACTGTCTCAGTTCCTTTTTGCTGGGTCTGCATGCCCAACATGAAGAGAATATTATGGTACCAAACCCAGTAATGAAAGGGAGAAAAATACATATATATACATACATACATATATGTATATATATAATCAGTGTTGTCCAAATTAGCAGTGCTTAAAAGTGAGAAATTTTAAACCAAGATTCAGTAGACAAATTTAGATATTCTGCAAACACATTTCTTTCTTTCTTTCTTTCTTTCTTTTTTTTTTTTATATTGCTCTGCTCTGTAGCAAGCTTCAGGGTAAAATAGTCCTGTGAGCTGATTAGTTTATTATGGCACAGCACAGATTACTTTTGAATATCTACTCCCCCCAAAAAAATCACAGAATATGCAGTGTTCTCTTTGGAAAAGACTGGGTCTAATAAATAAAACCTCCCACAGGGCTGCAGTCAGTGTGGGCCAAGCATGGCAGGTTGATGTATCCATCAGCAGATTTATTCCTCGCTCTTTAAAACTAGTGCTTTCCTGGGAATTCTGACTGCCATAGCAATCCGGTCTCTCTCTAGCAGCCAGGTGTGACTCCCCTTCCTCTAACAAGTCAGATTTCCAAGTATAGTCCCTTTTTTATTTTTATTTTTATTTTTAATGCGGTGGTTGAAATAATGAACATTGAGACACTGACCTGCTGAAAACCAGTTAGACTGTCTTCACGTTTGAGATGAACACCTCATTAAGAGAAACAAAGAATGCCTTTGTAAGGCGTCATCTTTACAGTCTGGTTTGTAAAGCTGTTTAAACTGTTGTGTCTATCAGAAGATACTCTTCCTTTTGTTGAAAAGATTTTGCCCAATTATAACTATTTACAGACACTAATTGATAAAACTCCTTCCCTATGCTCTCAGTCTGAGGATGTCGACCTGCTTTTGGTAAGTGGTGAGACTCCTTCCTTGAGGTGGCACGTGCTACACTCTTGGTTGACGATGATAGCTCTGATGAAATGGAACGTTTCTGAGACTTACCGTGCTGTAACAGCATTAATCTCTAGGTTCAATGATAGGTGAAAAGAACATGTGGATTTTTGTTTGTTTTGTTGTTTTGCTCTGCTTTGTTTTTTTATCCCATCCTCTATAACTGGAGGCCATGTTTTCAAATTTTTAGTAATTTACAATCCAATCCAAAGGCAGAAAAATATTTCCTTTGTCATTTAAAACTAAAACACTTATTTGTCTAAGAATTAGACTGCCATCATTTTAAGCTTATGTATGTCTTTTTATCCCCTTGCTATAAGAAGTTAAATACAGGCATTAGCTGGTTTGCTGTCAAGTTTGAGGGAAGTTTAGAAGCTAAAGAAAGTAGCCAGAGCACCACCTGCTGGTCAAAATATAACATGCATCTCCTTCTGGCTGCTGCACATAAAACTGAACATATAACCCACCATGGTTGATTCTAATTTTTTTTTAATTTGCATTTGAATAAAAACTGAAACAATGGAAGTACAGTATACATATTTCATCAGTTCTCAACATAGTCTGTTTTTACCCATAATAAAGCTATGGTACTTGTTACTAGTTCAGTTGCCTAGGAGATACTGATGTAATGGGTTACTATGGCAACAGCTGGTCTCTTGAAGGATTGTAAATGATAGGGTTGGCAGAGTTCATAGAGACACATGTTAAATGATTAATTTCATGAGCTTTGTACCAACTTATGTCTTTATTGCAAAACTAATACTGAAACCTAATATTTTTAACTTTTTAAAAACATTCTATCAATAATGACTTTTTATTTACTTTAAAAGAATCAAAGGATAAATAACTCCCAGTCTGCTCAGTCATTGGCTACCCCAGTGGTTTCCGTAGCAACTCCTACTTTACCAGGACAAGGAATGGGAGGATATCCTTCAGCCATTTCAACAACATATGGTACCGGTAAGTAGCTTTGCTATGTGCAAATATTGCAGTGAATACTTTTTTATGAGAAAGACTTTTATCCCATGAGTACCTGTGTCCAGAACACATGACATCATTACCTGCTCTTTACTAATATTAAGTTGTTGTCAACATTTTTCTCTCTGATTGAAATTTTTTTTTTTTTTTTTTTTTTTGGCAGGGTCTCATTCTACCTCAGGCTGACTGTATAGCCTAGGATGGCCTTGAACTCACAATGATTTTTGACACCTCAGCCTCTCAAGTGTAGGAATTAAAGGAGTGAGCCACCACACCCAAACCACAGTTTTATATTTTATGTAACTGAAAATTTTATATACCTAATTGATTTTAAAATAAAAGAAACATTTCAAGGAAATTAAGCTATAATTTCTCTAAGGGTAGAGTCATCTCCCCAGCCCAAGCTATTATTTTTTAATACAATAGAAAGCTCACTTTTAGCTGGGCATGGTGGCGCATGCCTTTAATCCCAGCACTTGGTAGGAAGAGGTAGGAGGATTGTCAAGAGTTCGAGGCCACCCTGAGACTACATAGTGAATTCCAGGTCAGCCTGAGTTAGAGTGAGACCCTACCTCAGAAAACGAGAAAAAAAAAAAAAAAAGAAGAGAAGAGAAAGCTCACTTTTAGGGGGATTTTTAGAAATAATTGCTAGACTACCAAATATGCATATACTCTAAACCAAATTGTAGAACAATATATTATAATTGCAAGGTATACTTCGGTGGCATTTTTATATAATAGTTTGATGAAAAACATTTTTTTAGAATTAAAATTATCCCTGATACATTATCTTCTCCTCTCCCAAATTAATTTTGATTAAGTATGTTTTAGAAACTGAAAATGTTTAATTTTATTTACCATTTGACAGTTTCAGTATTTAGTTTTCTCCCTGCTGTTTTTATTCCTCCATCCAGAATACTCTCTGAGCAGTGCAGACCTGTCATCTCTGTCTGGGTTCAATACCGCCAGCGCGCTTCACCTTGGTTCAGTCACTGGTTGGCAACAGCAACACCTACATAACATGCCACCATCCGCCCTCAGTCAGTTGGGGTAAGGAATATTATATCTTTTATCACATGATTTTATAATGTGTTTTAAATGACAAATGTTCATCATTATCTATGGACTTTAATCTCTCATTAAAGAGCCTGAAATTCTACCTTATCAAAACATGAAAGTAACTGAACTGTGGGATCAACACATTTCAAGTAGCTTGAATATTATTTTGCTTATTTCTTAAGAGACTAGGAGTTTTTTTATTAATAATTAGGTATAATCTTGCCCTAATGTTTTAGGCTATATTTGCTTCTAGTTTGCTCAATATTAAAATTTTTATTTAGGTAAGCTTTCACAGTTCCTGAGGAAACTTAGAAGACATTTATAGTTTCAAAGGTCTTTTTACATTTTTGTGGTATTTGAGACTATCACATAAACCACATAGTTTAGTGTGAGCCTAGTGTTCATAAGGTCACCTATTCAATTTCTGTAGACTTTATATATTTATAATGTATTCACAGTTTAGTTGTGCAGTTTATAGGTGTTATAGTAAAATGGATGTGTAAACACTAATTAGTACATACAATATTAATTACTAAGTTTACTTATAAAAATAATTTCTGTTATTTTCTGGTTAAAGAATGTGTCTTTCTGCCCCCTTGTGGTGGTTTGGTGATACTTCTTTGTCACAGAAATGACTTCTGTCATTCATCTACTGAGAGGTTCAAACCATAAAATTACCTTGAATTCACCTTTAACACTTCTTCTTATAAAGTAATTTTTAAAGGTAAAACTTAAACCAAAGATATGAATTTAATTTTAACCAATAATTCTAAAACTAAAATTCTTCTAATTAAAATTCTATGTTGCAAACTATTTAAAGATAATTTTTCCTAATTCATATACATTCTACCCACCTAGTCCCCTTTTCCTTTCCTACTGAGTCACTTTAGTTACCAGTTAGTTACATTAGTGAAGTAGGTCCAATCTAGGGAGGTCTGTTTATTAGAATCCAAGGCACTGGTTGATATCACAATTCCATTTCTCTTGCCCTTCTTCGCTCCACCCCTACATTCATATGGTATTGATCGGAGCTATAATATTCCATTTAGCATTCATCATTTGCTTCTGCCTGTCCTTCTCACTAAGTCACTGTCACTGACAACATGGACGTCCATGTAAATAATAACAAACTCACATGATCTCCTTGCTCTGCTTTCTTGAAAGATAATTAACATTAAAGAGGTATGAGTCGTTGATAAATGAGTTTCTCTTTTTAGGACATCTAAATTTTCCCTGCAATGCTAATTATCTAAGTAGGCATTAATTGCAGTAACTTTTTCTGGCAATTATCACTAAATACATAATGCCCTAAGACAATTTAAAATAAGTACCTATGATATTATAACTGTCGTGACTGAGCAACGAATCCATCATACATGCTTCCTGTTTCATTCCAATTTTTCACAAAATTTATCTATTATAGCACTAAATTTCCCCAAAAGCCATATCATTCTATCTGACTGCATCATTCTTTTGTTTTCAGTAACATACAATCATTTTCATTTTCATGTGTGAACACATACTTATTTATATATTTAACCATACTATAATTTTTTAAATATTTTATTATTTATTTATTTATTTACTTGAGAGAAAGATACAGAAATAGGCAGGTAGAGAGTGAGAGAGAGAATGGGTGTGCCAGGGCCTCCAGCCACTGCAAACGAACTCCAGATGCATGCACCCCCTTGTGCATCTGGCTTACGTGGGTCCTGGAGAATCGAGCCTCGAACCGGGGTCCTTAGGCTTCATAGGCAAGCGTTTAACCGCTAAACCATCTCTCCAGCCATGCTATAATTTTTAAACTTCCTTTTATCAAATGGAGAAAAAGTTATTCTCCTCATGCTCATAAGTGAGGAAGGAGGAATATCCCTGAATGAGAGAGAAACTGAATTACAACAGCCAGGGATTTCAGTTTCCATTTCAACTCCAAATCTCATTGTGCATAATTTGAATTTTGTCTCTAAAATTTAATTGCAATTAATCACTTCCCTTATGTGACAAATTGATAGGATGACCCAGTCTTTGCAATGCCTCTTTCTCCCATTCTCTCTCTCTCTCTCTCCTTACCCTCTCTCACACACACATAAACCCTCAAACTCATTTTCTCATCTATGCCCACACTGTAGCTTTCTGAATTTTTGAATGGAAGATCACTCAAGTAGACTCTTCCATGTCCACACAATTAAAAGGTTGTTTCTTAGAATATCTCAATCTGTAGTGTTTGAGTTAAATAAATTCCACAAACTGCCTTAATTCCTTACAATGTGAATCAATTAAAAAGATCAATATGTTCTCCGAGTCAAATAGTCTCAGAGACTTATGTTTAGGGTTTGTTCTTTGAGTAAATAACCACTTTTTTAACAAAGAAGGGAACAGATTTTAGCTCCACCAAAGTAGATATTTCCAGTCATCCAAGGTGGTTTCTCTGATTCTTTCTCAAAATTGCAAACATATAATTAAATTCTTTTTTTTTTTTTCCCAAGGAAAACATCCATTTTGTCCTTACAGCTTTGTCTGTAAGTCTGTTCTTTAGAAACTATGCAGTGCCTGATCTTTATAACAAAGTTGGATAAACAGCCTCTATTTATTTCATGTAGAAAGAGACCTGTCTGTCAGAGGAACTTGACCTTTTAGAGAATGGCCTTCTCTCTTACACTTTTTTTTCTCTCCACCACCATCTAAAAAGGGGTGCACTTATTTTTGGAAGCATTTTCATACATTGTCTTTGTTGGTGCAGGTGTTCAGTGCATATTGACAGTGAAATTTGAATAAAGATGACTTTTTTAAAGACTAGGCTCAGCTGGGTGTGATGGTTCACATGTGCAATCCCAGCACTTGACAGCCTGAGGCAGGAGGATTGCAAGTTTGAGGCCAAATTGTGTTCAAAGGAGAAAAATAGATTCAAATACTAGAACAGCCTACTTTTCAAGGGGGAAGCTGTAAAATACTTCAATAAAAGTATCCAGTCATATTTGACTTCTGAACCATTTGAGAGAAGAGTGGTTTTCTCAATTCACAGGCATCTATAGTAAGTGAAAGTTCGCATTGAGTACCTGACATAGCAACTTACACACCCGATGCCTACATATGAAGTCTTTTACAGTTCCCATGTCTCTACTTTGTTCTTTAAAAGTAGACCTGCATGTGTATATCTGAAACCTGCATATATACACTTAATTTTTTTAATTTTTAATTTTAAATATTTTATTTTTATGTATTCTTTTGAGAGAAAGAGACAATGAGAGAGAGAGAGAGAATGGATGCACCAGGACCTTCAGCCACTGCAAACCCCAGACACATGTACCACCTTGTACATCTGGCTTATGTGGGTCTTGGAGAATACAACCTGCATCCTTTGGTTTTGCAGGCAACTGCCTTAACCACTAAGCACTCTCTCCAGCCCGCTTAAATGATTTTATGAGAGAGTGAGAGAGATTTGTAGCACTTCTTTGATAATAAAGACTAACCATTGTATGTGTCAAGAAGTTGAGACTCGGATACCACTTACGTTTCATTCCTATAGATTCAGTCCCAGAGCCACTCTGAATATGCTTATGTGTCCACTCAGTGTTAAATGAAATCCCACACAAGATAAGCTGTTCTATCCATAGGAAAGAATTACCAGTAATAGTTCCATCTTTGATGAGGAAAGAGAACAGTGAAGTGTGTACAAGTCAGTTACAATTGAAGGTGTAGCACAGAAAATAATATGCCACTTCTCAGATGCCATGAATTTTTACTTAATTTGTATAGGTTAATTGTCTATATAGTCCAACTCACCGGACTTTGAGAAACTTCCAGGTTACTATGCTTAAAGAAACACAAGTTAAGTGTCAAAGGGCAAACAAACATACCTACTGATATGCTATGTCATCTTTAGGCTTCTAGTCAACATTAAATTAAACAACCTGTTACAGAAGCTTTAATTAACATTCAGTGAAATAGTCCTTCTTACCTAAAGCCAGGAAAACTCATTTTTCCAGATATCAAAAGATAATTTTCTCTAATATCAAAATGAATTACTAAGTAACTTTGAACAAAGATTAAAAATAGTCCACTGGGGCTGGAGAGATGGCTTAGTGGTTAAACGCTTGCCTGTGAAGCCTAAGGATCCCGGTTCGAGGCCCAATTCTCCAGGACCCACGTAAGCCAGATGCATAAGGGGGCACATGCATCTGGAGTTCATTTGCAGTGGCTAGAGGCCCTGGCACACCCATTCCCTCTCTCTCTCTCTCTCTCTCTCTCTCCCTGCCTATTTCTGTATCTCTCTCTCAAATTAATAAATAAATAAAAATAAAAATAATAAAAAATAGTCCATTATTATGAATCATTTTGAAATACAGGTGTTTTTCCTCTGGCCCCTCCATTTTATTATGTTTTGTTTAAATTAATAAACTAGTGTAGACTAAAATAGTAAGCTGCAAATAAATAGTTCCAAATATGAACAGAAGGTTGGAAAGCATATACACTCAAAGAAGGATCTGTATGAAAGTGATGAGATGTGTTGATTCTACAAAATCATAAAATTAGAATCAGAGAAAGAAAGCAAATATCTCTCTTTTACATTGTTCTTTACATAGTTCATCTATTAGTAAGAAAAGGAAAGTAATTCCTTGCCAGTAGGTGGTGCTTTGGTATAAAACATTACTCAAAGATAAACTCATTTTTGACTGATTTTTTATCTCTATACATCTTGAGCCTGTATTAGCTCTCCCATAAAGAAAGACCCAAGTTACTCCATTATCTCTTCAGAAATATACCCTGTTCTCCCACTGCTCAGAATAACATAGCTAATGCTATGTTCTCTCCACTGGAAAGCAGCATAATCGCATACATTAGTAGGCAGGATTATTTCCCTTCATTTCAAATGGGTGCATCTGCAGGGATAACTCTTGACTATGATTGCCTCACACTTAAAGAGATGACTGTGCCTTCTGGACAGTGTGGCCAGGGCATATGGACTCTGGCCATGAATGTCAGTGCAATCAGAATGCAAGAACAATAAAAGCATCTTAAAATCCATGCCAACAAGATGACTAGAGTTGATCCCAAGCAATGGCATTGTGATGGCTAGTCTATATCTAAGAGCTGCGTGCTTGTCTCCCAAAATCCTCCCACATTTTGGAAGGAGGGCATATGTTTCCTCTCTTGGAATAAGTAAGGATCAAGGTATATAAACAATCATAATACATCAAGTCCTTCTCTGCCACACTTTCCTTAAGCGACAGCAGATTCACAGGTGAATGCTAATTATAAACGAGAGGAGTGCCCTGTCACTGTTGTAGCCTAACTATAGTCAGGTTGAGGGACTGAAGGACTACAGACAGTACTTTTCATCTCACATAACTACTGGGAATGAAGATAGTCCAATTATTGGTTAGTTTTGAAGGGTAGAAAATCTGTTATTTAACTAATATTTAAAAGTTCTGTAGATAATTTTCAGTCTCTATCTTCCCCCCACTTACATCCCTTCCAAGCTTTTCATCAGTCACAGATACTGTGTAATATGATTGACAGTCTCCATTTATTCGAAATCTGAACTCTTCACTTTCTCTTGACTGTTTAACTTCATTTGCATATGCTTATTAATCAGGATGAAATATTTTAGCAATCATAAGCTTTTCAAAGCGATTTCCAAACAAAGGTTTTACTAAATCAAAACTCTAATACAAAACCAAATACTATATCTAAAATCTTTTAAAATAATAAAAAATATAAGTTGGAAATAGTATAGGGACAAATCCATGGACACAGAGAATTATTTACATCTTGTCTTAAGATTTTCTAAAATAGTAACCTATGTGTTTAGGGACCCTGTCAGTAACCTGAGATGTGATTCCTGAGGCCTGGACCAGTTAAATACTGTAATTACCTCCAGGCAATTCAAGAAAGGCATCCCAATGGCTCTAAGCAGTAATGCCCTCAGTGCTTAGCAGCACTTCCCACTCGGGGCACGCTCTGGTGTCTATGCAAGTCTTGAAGCTGATGTGTTTGTAATTGTGAGTTCCTGGGGCCTCCAGGCCTCCTCCATCTGTAACTGGGTTTCCTTTCCTCCTACAGAGCTTGCACTAGCACTCATTTATCTCAGAGTTCAAATCTCTCCCTGCCTTCTACTCAAAGCCTCAACATCAAGTCAGAACCTGTTTCTCCTCCTAGAGACCGTACCACCACCCCTTCGAGATACCCACAACACACGCGCCACGAGGCGGGGAGATCTCCTGTTGACAGCTTGAGCAGCTGTAGCAGTTCCTACGACGGGAGCGACCGCGAGGATCACCGGAACGAATTCCACTCCCCCATTGGACTCACCAGACCTTCGCCGGACGAAAGGGAAAGTCCCTCAGTCAAGCGCATGCGACTTTCTGAAGGATGGGCAACATGATCACGTTATTACTTAATAGTTTTTGTTTTTTTTTTTTTCTTGCAGTGTGTGTGTGTGTGCTATACCTTAATGGGGAAGGGGGGTCGATATGCATTATATGTGCCGTGTGTGGAAAAAAAAAAAGTCAGGTACTCTGTTTTGTAAAAGTACTTTTAAATTGCCTCAGTGATACAGTATAAAGATAAACAGAAATGCTGAGATAAGCTTAGCACTTGAGTTGTACAACAGAACACTTGTACAAAATAGATTTTAAGGCTAACTTCCTTTCACTGTTGTGCTCCTTTGCAAAATGTATGTTACAATAGATAGTGTCATGTTGCAGGTTCAACGTTATTTACATGTAAATAGACAAAAGGAAACATTTGCCAAAAGCGGCAGATCTTTACTGAAAGAGAGAGCAGCTGTTATGCAACATATAGAAAAAAAAATGTATAGAAGTTTGGACAGACCCGGCAAGGGGTGGCCATTGGTAAATGTTAGGAACATGCCCGGTCACCTAACATCCAAGCTCGCTCACAAACCTGCAGGCATACCATTGGTGTATGGCACTCATTAAAAAGGATTTAAAGACCATTAAAAGAGGACCATACCTATTTTTAAAAAAAGTGTGGAGTTTGAGAGCTAACGTATTTAATTAAATAAGTAAATCTGGGTCTGCATCTCTTATTAAATAAAAAATATAAAAATATGTACATTACATTTTGCTTATTTTCATATAAAAGGTAAGACAGAGTTTGCAAAGCATTTGTGGCTTTTTGTAGTTTACTTAAGCCAAAATGTGTTTTTCCCCCCTTGATAGCTTCGCTAATATTTTAAACAGTCCTGTAAAAAAAACCAAAAAGGACTTTTTGTATAGAAAGCACTACCCTAAGCCATGAAGAGCGTCATGCTTTGCTAACAAGATAACTGTTTTCTCTTTGTAGAAGTTTTGTTTTTGAAATGTGTATTTCTAATTATATAAAATATTAAGAATCTTTTAAAAAAATCTGTGAAATTAACATGCTTGTGTATAGCTTTCTAATATATATAATATTATGGTAATAGCAGAAGTTTTGTTATCTTAACAGTGGGAGGGGGGAGACTTGTGCGGTCGCACATTTGAGTAACTATTTTCTTTCTGATTTCTTTTACTCTGCATACATTTTATAAGTTCATGGTCAGCTGTTAAAAGGATCACCTGTGGGGTTAGAACATATCACATTGGAAATGCCCTAAATTGTTTTTAAAGCATCAACAATCTATTGGGTCAACTGACATCCAGTGTATATACTAATTAGTTTCTTTCAAATTATTTTTTGATTTTGTTTTGCATTTTTATCAAATGCAGGGCCCCTTTCTGACCTCACCATTTCACCATGCATCTTGGAATTCAGTAAGTGCATATCCTAACTTGCCCATATTCTAAATTACATGGTTGGTTTTCAGCCTAGAGTATGATATGTTTCTTAGAAATATACCTAGAGTAACAAGCTGTGTGTGGGGCCCATGCCCTGCAGATATGGCCCTATAGGCAAATGAATTGAGTTTTCGTGGTGAATAAGTTATAAATTCCTACAGAAGAAAAATGTGAAAAGATGGGGTGCTAGAAAAGAAGGAAGCAGATAAAGGGATAGTTGCTTGTCACCCTTTTGAATTATTTTAACTGACCCTTTACAATCTTGTCAGCAGTATAGGACTGTCAAACAACCTGGTGTGTCAGGATCCCCAAATGTCACTTCTGCATAAAGCATGTATGTCATCTATTTTTTCTTCAATAAAGAGATTTAATAGCCATTTCAAGAAATCCCATTAAAGAACCTCTCTATGTCCCTTTTTTTAAATTTTTTTAACTATAACTCTTGTCTAATATTTGTCTATAAGGGATAATTTTCAGACCCTTTAACAGTGAGTGCCATAAAAAAGTCAATATATAGTGTTTAAGAGATATCTCGTCTAGGAATGATTTTCTTCTCTTGGAATGTGAAGATCTGTCGATCCATCTCCAATCATAAGCATTGACATTCATGGCAAAGAAGATAGTGATTCAGTTCTGCTAGGTCATGTATAGGACATTGATTATCCAGTTTTTTTTTTCTTTTACCTGAATAGTTGCTATGTGTTTCTCATTGTAAAAGGCTGCCGCTGGGTGGCAGAAGCCAAAAGACCTTATTAATGAGGCTATATTTTTCTTAACTTGATCTGCAATCCATAATTAGACCACAACGCACCTTTGGTTGTGTCCATAGAGGATGATAGCTTGCCTGCCATGTAGTAATATTTTATATACTGAAAACGGGATTTATCCACAATTTCATGTATGTCCCACTACTAAAGGTATCCTTGGAACATGAAAGAAAAGCATTTATGCAGAGAAAGAACTAGGAAAATCATCCCTAAAAACATGCCTACTCATATACCTGCATGCATGTGCCCACGTGTACACACACCAATAAATAAATCATTTTCTCACCACAGACTTGATCCCATCCTGACAATTCATCCTTATAGCCTGATGTCTATGAAATATGCAAACATGTCACAAAAGTTGTCATTTCAAAACACGTGTTTTTCTATCACTATCAATAGAATCTTACCAATGGGTGGGAAAGGGTCGTTATATGAAAATATGAAGAAATAGCCATATGAATTTTGTACCTGCAGTTTGCCTCAGCAACAAAGAAAAAGTGTGACTTTCTAATGCTGAAGATGAAGTAAGCTAAAGTGCCAGCAGAAGCCTTGGCTATTTATAGCAGTTCTGACAATAGTTTTCTAAGAACCTTAAGTGAACAGGATCACTTGAAAATGGATGCCAGTCATCTCTTGTTCCCCACTACTGGATTCATAGAAAGTGGTGGCAGATAGCGAAGGGATAATCAGAGAATTTTTTAGATGATTTAAATGAGAAGCACAATTTTGATGTGAGCAGTCACTTTCTGTAAACAGTCACTGTCTATTTACCCTCATGTCTTTTTTGTAATTTACCATTTATTGTATCTGCAAAGCTAGTATGATTTTAATCACAGTAAATCCTTTGTATCCAGGAGTTTACAGCAGAGCTCTGAGGGATTGCTATTTTACATTACCTGTGCTAGAGTAACATTTTAGACAACATTCTTCATTGCAAGTAAAAGAACCACTGCGAGGATTGTTGTACCTAATCCTATTTTAAAAGATTTTTTTGGTAATATTGAGCTGAAATACTGATGACAGTGGTGCAGTATCTGTGAGCTGCACAATCTGTATATTGTACACATGGACGTGTGGAGGCTGTTCATTTCAACCTTTTTAAAATTGTGTTTTTTAGTAAAATGGCTTATTTTTCCCAAAGGTGGAATTTAATGTTTTGTAATGATGAATATGAAAATACCTGTTATCTTTAGATCACTTAAAGGTTAACTAAAGTGACAATCTGAAATGCAATCCCAATACACTTTTTACAAGCATGTCTGCCCTCTCACACTTCTCTGTATTTGTTTTATTACATACCCATCTTCTAACTTAGAGCTAGCATATTTGCTCCCTTAATCTCTTTTGTTTGTTTTTCCAGAGAGTAAATCCTTTGTATTTCTTTGGTTCAAAAGATTTTTTTTTAAAAGAAGAAGCCACTTGAACCCTCAATAAAGGCTGTTGCCTAAGCATGGCATACTTCATCTGTTCTCGCCTCTGCCATCTGCTGTGGTGTCCTCACTTGCGTGGCATTAATTTCCTGCCACTACAGATCTTTTGAAGATTGCCTGAGTCCTGGTGTCTGTTAGGATGCTTCCAAGTACAGATGTAACTAGAGGCTTTTCTTCATCTGTTTTAACCAAAGATGTGAAGCAGTCCAGACCACATATCTCCTACATTAAATTCGTCCATCTTGGTTATTTTCATAATCGGGTATTGCATTTTGCCTTCCCTGATCATACCTCAAATTAATTCATACCTCAGTTGAGTTCAGAGAGGTCAGCTAAGAGACAGGTTCTGTTGTGGTCTGGATGCAGAGTCAGTGTGCCCTTGGAGCGGACAGACCCAGGGCACTGTAGACATAGGACTTGGATTGCCTCAGATGGTTTTCTGTATCATTTTCCTTCTTTTCTTTTCTTTTTATTTTCTTTTCTGGGACTTGTTTCCATTAAATGACAGTAATTAAAAATAGCTTGTAAATGAGGGCATACAAGCATTTGCAACAAGTATTCAAATAGAGGCTCACAGCGGCATAAGCTGGACTTTGTCGCCACTAGATGACAAGATGTTATACCTAAGTTAAACCACATCTGTGTATCTCAAGGGACTTAATTCAGCTGTCTGTAGTGAATTAAAGTGGGAAATTTTCAAAAGTTTCTCCTGCTGGAAATAAGGTATAATTTGTATTTTGCAGACAATTCAGTAAAGTTACTGGCTTTCTTAGTGATGCAGTGTCTGTGGTGCATTTTTTAAAGTTGATGTTTTGCTGTTTTAATTTATTCAATTTTATCATGTTTTTTTTAAGCAACTTATTCCCCCAAGCACGAATGAGCTTTATCTGTTTTCAGCTCAAAATATATGAGAAGATGGAGATGTGTGTCTGTGTGGGAGGGTGTGAGCTGGATCACAGTTCTTAGGGTAGTGTAGTATTCAGCTTGTGTGGGAGACTGAAGCTTCTTACGGAGTGGTTCAACTTCTTTACAAGCTAGCTCCGGGAAGATCTTTGTGAGTCTGTTTAAATACAGTTTTCCAAGCTCACTGTGAAAGGCATTAGAATGAAATAAGTTAAAATATTGTTTTAACTTAAACATACAGAAAGTATTCCCAGAAGCATTTCTTTCTTAATCAAAATAATTTCACCCAAAAACAATCAAAAACATAGGTCCTGAGCTAAAGCAATAGCTGAGCAGTTAAAGTGCTTGCCTGCAAAGCCAAAGGACCCAGGTTCGATGCCCCAGTACTTATGTAATCCAGATGCACAAGGTGGCACATGCATCTATAGTTCGTTTGCAATAGCTGAATGCCCTAGCATACCCATTCTCTCTCTCCCCCCATCTGTCTCTTTCTTTCTCTCTCAAATAAGTAAATAAAAACATATTTTTAAAAAAACATAGGCTCAATATTTGAGTAAAAATGGATTCATGCATGAATTGTTAAAATTATACAATATAGTCATTAACAAATTTAAATTACAATCCTAACGTGAGTGTTCTTTAGAAGATCAATATCAGTTTAGAACTGAAAGGCACTGTGGTCCTGCAAGCCAACCGGAGAACTTGTACACTTTAACTAGCAAGGATCCTGGGTAAAAAAGGAGAAAACGGCTCACAGAAGTGTTACACATGCCTTTCAAATAACAAAGACATTGGCTTGGTTCTCTTCAACTCATTTTTCAGCGAGCATCCATTAAACAAATAGTTATATATAACTCATGTGGCAGATTTTAGGATAAATGAAGATGTAGCCCCCACTTTTAGGAACCTTACAAACTACTAGGAAATAGAAAATATTCTCAGAGAAGCCCTCCAAGTGTTATAAGAGAACCACTCTGGCCTTCTTTGCAAAAGAGACAGAGCAGAATCCAAGGCAGCCTTCCCCTTGGCTTTGAAAGGTTGACAGGATTAAGGAAGGCCAAGGAAGAGAAAGGCAAGGCAGACTTACGTCCATGACTATGCCCCATGCTAATGTAACTGTTCTGCTCTTGCCTTCTTGTGGCGCTTAATAATTTTGTCTGAGAGCTCGTGTTTGTAGGTAAAGCCCAGGGAACCCTTAGAGCATGTGCATGAACGGAAGAAATACACAGGAGGAAAAGGAGAAAAGTCTTACATGTTAATGCCATTAATAACTATTCCACCTGTTTTTTTTATTTCACACACACTTTATTTGTCACTGTTCTTTAGCTCTGCAATTCTGATGCCAACCTCAGATAAGGGTACCCTACAAGAAGAAAAAGAAAAATCAAAGGCACAGAGATGAGAAAGCAAGGGACAAATGCATAGGAACTGTCTCTCATTCTGTTTTGATAAAGGCCATCCGTGAGTAGGGGAGTGCAAGAGAAAAGACTGGAAAGCTTTCTGGGGGGTTGATTACCCAACTGCAAATGAAAAAGTCGGGGCCTTAAGAAATCAATTGAATGATTTAGTAAGAATTGGCAGAATTCATCAAATGGTTAAGTTAAAGGTTGGACTGGTGATACATAAGGAATTATGAAAGTTTACAATTTTCAGCATAAATGACTGGGTTCTTGGTAATATCCATATTGCAAAACGAGAGGTCACTGCATCATGAGGAAACTAGCTGACTTAGTTTTTAGCATGTTCACTTTGACATATCCATGAGAATGTTGCAAATACAGACTTAAATTCAGGTTATTGGTTAATATTGAACATAATACATTGGTTGTTACTAACAGATGTTTAGTGAAGCCATACCTACAAGCAAGCTTGTCAGGAACAAGGAGAAATGAGATAGCTTAGAACAGGATATTAAAAAAAGAAATATCTGCAAAGATGAAAAAAAAAAAAAGCCGGGTGTGGCGCACACCTTTAATCCCAGCACTTGGCAGGCAGAGGTAGGAGGATACCTGTGAGTTCAAGGCCATCCTGAGATTACATAGTGAATTCCAGGTCAGCCTTGGCTAGAGTGAGATCCTACCTTGGATAAAAAAGGGGGGCTGGGGAGATGGCTTAGCAGATAAGGTTTTTGCCTGCAAAGCCAAAGGATCCAGGTTCAACTCTGCAGGACCCACATAAACCAGATGTACAAGGGGTTGCATGCATCTGGAGTTCATTTGCAGAGGCTGGAGGCCCTGGCACACCCATTCTGTCTGTCTGTCTGTCTCTCTCTCTCTCTCTCTCTCTCTCTCTCTTAAATAAATAACAAACAGTGGAGACATCAGGAATGTGAGAACAAAAGGAAAAACAAATGCGTCAAGATCAGAGTTTCAAGAAAGTAACACAAGCATTCAACAATGCCAAGTGCTTTTTGGAGGCTCACTTTATATGACCTGATGGATAGTTCAAAGAACATTTCAGTAACCTGGTGGGAGAAGCAAGAGAGATCACAGGAGGCTGTCCAGCAGATACTGTGAAACTACAGGTAGCAAGTAGGGACTAAAATCTCATGAAGTCTGGAGATTAAAAGAGTGGCTAGCAGAGTCCAGAACCAAAGGATACTTTTTGAAAAAGGCAGGTGATTCTTGAGCATGTTTGTCGGCTAAGGGATACGCTGGGAAATGGAACACAGGCAGGGACCATTCTAACCAATGGCTAGAGAATTGTACCTTGCGTCCCCAAGCTCAAACTGGATGTGGCTCCTTTATTTACCATGACGTTTGTGTGCCTGGGTTAAAGAGAGTTCTTGAAATTGATCATGGAAAAGTATCCAGTAGAGAGCATCTGAATTTCGTAGATTAAGGAGATTATTATTTTTTCCATTTTTGTTTGTACATTGTTATGGCATCATTTCCTGTCTACAGATTGACTTCTGGTCAAGATCCAGTAGTGGAGCTGGAGAGATGGCTTAGTCTTCAAGGCATTTGCCTGCAAAGCCAAAGGACCCAGGTTCAACTCTCCAGGACCTATGTAAGCCAGATGCACAAGGGGATGCATGCATCTGGAGTTTACTTGCAGTGACTAGAGGCCCTGAGGGCCCATTCTCTATCTGCCTCTTTCTCTCACTTTCTCTCTCTCTCTCTCAAATAAATAAATATAAAGATTTAAAAAACAAAAAGATCCAGAGGTGAAGAGTTGGGATGGGGGGACAGCCAATTGCACATTCCCACTCTGTATCTCCCCGGAATCCCAGCTATCCCTACTTCCTGAAATGAGTGGCTCCATCACCAAAAATGAGGCTATTTGTTACTTCCTCTTCTTCCAGACATACCATCTCCCAGAATACTTCTGCTTACAAGGTCAGTGTTAGGAGAAAATGTAGGATAGAGTTTATGATTTATGACCTTAAAGTACTTTCTGTCTTGAATTTATTGCCTTCATCAGTGCCATCGTGACCCTAAACCTTGTTGTAGCCAACTTCTGCCTTTAGCCCAATGGAAATGATAATAATCACCTTTGAAATCTTGAGATTCACTGGGACCATTCCGTGAAAATAGCTAGAAGAACACTTGCTCAGACAATTAAGTCAGTCCTTGCCAGAGCCTTTGAGTGCCCCCTCCAAAGGAGAGAGAGAGAGAGAGAAAGAGAGAGAGAGAATGGGTCCTTGGCAACTCAAAAAAAAAAAAAAACCAAAACTGGTGGGTAAAACAAGATGAGATGCTAACATATAGTAAGTGCTTTCCTTGTAGTGTAGTTGACTTGAATCATCCCACTGAAATTCTGGGATGGCCCTGTGACAAAAGTACGGGACCTCCAGAGACCCTTGTTACAATCAGGTATTCCCTCTGACAAGTGGAATCACGTCTGTTGTCATTTATTCCCTTGAAGAATTGGTTTTTATAACTCAATTAAGATCATTTTAGGTGATAATCACTGAGAAGTTCAGGATCCCTCTCTCCCTTATGTTGTTCAACTGTACTCCATCACATAATGGTAAAAAAAAAAAAAAAAAAAAAAAAAAATTCCTAAGCTGACTACAATGTGCTCTTTTAATTTTCTTTGAAATATATTCATTCCCAATGGACAATTTGGTATGCCCTACTATGTTGGTGCTCAAAGCACATTACCCATGGAGAAAGACACGATGTATAGGTGGTATTCATCCCAAAGCTTTTCACTGGTGGAATTAAGTATACCTCACACAGTCTTTCCTAGAAGCAATATTTTACAGAATTACTTCCTGTAAGCACCTATTACATAAATATCCCATATACAGTTTTCTCATTATTTATAAACAAGACCCTTGCTTACAAATACAAACCTATTTACATGCACAAGTTTGTATGTATATAATTTTACTAAAGTGTAAGGAAGATGCCCACTCATAAAAGAATGTATAAGAGGCCTGGAGAAATGGCTTAGCGTCTAAGGCATTTGCCTGTGAAGCCAAAGACTCCCTGTTCAATTCTCCAGGACCCACATAAGCCAGATGCACAAGGTGGCACATGCATCTGGAGTTCGTTTTCAGTGGCTAAAGGCCCTGGAGCACCCATTCGCTCTCTGTCTGCCTGTCTTCTATCTCTCTCTCTCTGCTTGCAAATAAATAAATAAAATTTTTAAAAAATTTTTAAAAGAATGTATAAGAAAATAATGGTATATTTATACTGGAGAATGCTCAGAAAATACAAAGTACGGCTGGGGATATGGATCCGTGGGTAAAATGCTTGCTTCACAAGCATGAGGAGGGGAGTTTATACCCCAGGTACTCAATGTAAAAATTCTGAGTGTGGTAGTGCATGCCTGTGAGCCTGCTGCTGGGAAGACAGAGATAAGGAATTCCTGGGATTCACTGGCTAGGTGGTCTAGCCAAATCCAGGAGCTCTTCATTCAGTGAGAGACTCTGTCTCAAAGAATAAGATGGATTTGCTACAGAAACACACCAGACATCGACCCCTAGCCATCACATGCTCATGTACCCACACATACAAACATGCATGCACACAAATGCATGCCCCCCACACACATACATGTGCCAGAAACAAGAAACCAAGCCTATGTATTAATAAGGAAATGTACCAGAACGATTTGCTAGACTTTTAATGCAATAATAGCGCAACGTATAGAGTATCATCCTGTCTTTTAGACAAGAAAGAAGAGAGTGAAAACAAATGCTCTTATATTAGTATAAACAAAGACTGGAAGGAGGCATGATGAATCTGTGCAGTAGTTGGCAAAGTGGAGGTAGGGTTGGGCAAAGAGGTAAATGAAGAGAAAGACTTTACACATACCATTAGATATGGTTTTGGTTTTTGAACTTCATGAATATGCTACTAATTTATAGAAAGAAAGAAAGAAAGAAAACATTCAGTTTAGAGGGGAGAAGCCTTTCAAATAGCCAAAGCACCCACAACGCAGTTTCAGAAAGCTCTCCACAGTGTGCTGCTATGGGGCAAACCTTGGGACTAATGGTGGGTTTGCCTCATGGTTCTCAAAAAACCCAAAGCTGTCACCAGCAACGGATAAGACCCCGCCCTTGACACTAGGTGTTTGCTTCCCAACTGGCCAGAGAGCCTGAAAGGTTCTCTTTACTGTTTCCCAAATAGTTATCTGCTTGTTTTAAAGTTGAATTCAGAATTCATCCCATGAAGTTTAATTGCCCTGCCTAGTCACGAGTCTACTTATCCTAGGGAGATATCTACTGTGAAGACTTTAAAGTGAAAGGACCTTGGCTGGATTTCTGTCGAATGTATGGCTGCCTTATTCACTGTCATTATAACCTTCTCCTATTTCTTGGTGGCCAACACAGCTCAAGTATTAGAACACAAAAACATGTCATCCCTTCCAATTTCTGTGTGCATAAAAACAGCCATAATAGGGAGTTGATGTCACTGCCTGATACGTCCTAATTTACCCTGAATTTCCAAAGTAAGCATTAGAAAGCTTACTCTGTTTCATTCTTGCCCACTTTCTTGCCCTGTGCATTTACAGTCCTGGCCCAGGCACTTTACATAAATAAACTTTTAAAACATAAAAAGAAGGGCTGGAGAGATTACTTAGTGGTTAAGGCACCTGACTGCAAGGCCTAAGGACCTAGATTCAATTCCCCAGTACTCATGTAAGCCAGATGCACAAGGGGGCACATGCATCTGGAGTTTGTTTGCAGCGGCTAGAGGCCCTGGCATGCCCATTCTCAATCTCTCTCTTTCTTTCTCTCTCTCTGTCTCTCTCTCTCTCTCAAGTAAATAAATAAAATATATAAAAAAGAATTTATTTGACCATATAAAAGAAATAGTCTTCACTTTAAAGTTCTGTGAAAAATAAACAAATAAGAGCTCCACTTTCCCTTCACTAAAGTACCCAGCCAGTGGTTCTGTTTATCCTTTTATTTGGTGATTAAGAAAGAACTAATAAGGACTGAAGAGATGGATTAGCAGTTTAGGCACTTGCCTACAAAGCATAAGGACCAAGATTAATTTCCCCAGGACCCATGTAAGCCAGATGCACAAGGGGATGCAGGCATCTGGAGTTCATTTGCATTGGCTAGAGGTCCTGGCATGCCCATTCTCTCTATATATCTGCCTCTTTTTCTCTCTTTCTCTCTCTCTCTAAAGTGAATGAATAAATAATATATTTAAAAAGAAAGAACTAAGGAAGATTTCCATCTTCTGAGCAGCATATTCTCTACAGGATCTACACTAACTATCTGGAGCCTATACGTCAACTCTTCAGGCTTCATCTACCTTTATTAAAGCCCAGGGTTTTCTTGTCTCCAGTAACGCATATTATAGAATCCAAGAGAGGAAAATAATGTGAAACATGGAATCAATACGTGGGACACATTGTTGTATTGAAGCCACATTTTAGATTTTTAAAAATTAGAGATACATGTGTATATACAAAATCAGTTATTCAAAATTATATTGACTCCTTATGTACATCTGAGCGCAATTCATTTGGGGGTTGTCGTAGCAACTCCTAAGTGTTACTCACTAAAACATATACAAGGAGGCTAGGGAAATGGCTCAGTGTGTGAAGTGCTTGCCACACAAGCATGAGGGACTTAAGTTTAAACTTCCAGCACTGACATAAATGCTAAGTGGGTGTGACAGCCCACCTGGGATCATGGCATTTGGAACATGGAGACAGCTGGAGCAAGCTGGCCGGCTAGACTAGCCAAATCAGCAAGCTCTGTGTTCAAGTGTGAGGCCTGCCTCACTAAATAGAAGGGGAGATGGATGGAGGAAGACAGCCAAGGTCAACCTCTGGCCTTCACACACCCACAAGCATACCCAAACATACACATGCACACACCCTACACATACATACACTTGCAAAAGAGGTGGTGGAAGGAATGTAAGAGCCAAAGGAAGGGCACCACTCCTTACAATGCAACTGTCCAGGCAGAAATTAGCCTCGATATCCATGACCTAACAGTGCCTAGCAATACCTTTACAAGACGCTCATAATAGGAGAAAAAGATGATGACATCAAATTAAAAGAGAGACTAATGGAGAAAGGGAGGGGATATGATGGAGAGTGGAGTCGTGAAGGTGAAACGGGAAGAGGGGAGGGAACTATCATGGTTTATTGTCTGTAATTATAGAAGTTGTCAATAAAAAATAAAATTTTTAAACAATATGTGCTTGAGTGAAATGGGATAGGTATTTCAATCTTATCTTAATTATTAACAAAAGATATCAAAGATAAAATATTTTTCATAAAGATTCCATGCTGAACCAAAGAAAAAGATGTGAGCTGGATGCAGTGGTGCACACCTGTAACACATGATCAGCACTCAGGCAGCTAAGAAAGGAGGAGCATGAGTTGAAGGCTGGTGCGAGTTTCATAGTGAAACCCTGTGTCAGCAAAACTAGGGTTAGGAATGTAGCTCAGTGGTAGATCAGTTCATGTACGAGGCCCTGAGTTTAATCCCCAACACCAGACGGAAGGATGTGTGTGTGTGTGTGTGTGTGTGTGTGTGTGTGTGTGTGTGTGTGTGTCACTGTTTGTCTGCCCTATTCTGTCCCATCAGTGATAGAAGAGATCTATCCAAGAATCATTACATGCAACATCACTGTAATATAAGCAAGTAAAAATCCTAGGCTTTAGTTAGGACTGCTTAGTGCAGTCGGCTGGGCTGACAGCCATTGTTCTGTCTTAGACAATAGCTTTAAGTACAGATAGGATGGACTTTTACTGCTTCTAGGTCTTTAGTTAATGACATTGACACCTGGTCTACTTGGGAGACCATAGGCTGGTAAAATAAAGACAGCCCTGTTTAGGGGCAGTAAACTGAAAAGAAGTATGATCACTGATCAGGCAGGTAGCTCATGTAGATACCTTTGTAAATACGTGTTTTCTAGGAAGACTGACTGCATCCAAGCAGCTGGTCATCCCGTATCCCACACATAGCCAGCATCTCACATGGCAACATACCTAACCAGCAGGGACCAGCACAGGTTAAAGAGCAACACAAGCCTGTGCCAATGCCACCTGTTCATCTTTTGGTTAATTCTTGGGTAATGATCAGAGAAATGTGAATTCCACACTTACCATGCTAGGTAACAGAAACCACAGACTGGACTGTGCTACCTACGGTAGCCAACTAGCCAATAGTTTGTTTGCTGCAGGGTCCTAAACTGCTAGAACGGTGTCTGAAATAGAATCAGCCTTCACCAATTTTTAAAAAGTGATTCATTGAATGATATAAGCAAATTAAAGTACACTATAAACATTGAGTTCCTAAAATTGGCTTTAAAACATCTGAATATATTACTGCATTTAAATTTGCTTTATTCACATTAATTTCTATTTCAGAGGGAGGAGTTTAAGTTTAAAGTAGGGTCTCACTCTAGCCGAGGCTGAACTGGAATTCACTATGTAGTCTCAGGGTGACCTCAAACTCGTGGCGATCTTCCTACCTCTGCCTCTGAGTGCTGGGATTAAAGACATGAGCCAACATGCCTGGCTAATTCCTAATAAATTTAATCAAAAGAATGAATCAAGTTTTAGTTTGCATGTATTAGCATGAAATATCTTGAAAACATAATTTTTATAGAAAAAGAAAATTCTAGATATATAAATGTGTAGTAAAAGAGCTTTGTAGTACACAGGAGAAATGCAAGCCAACGTGGAAGGGTTGCAATTTCTGGAAAGAAAGGAAAACAGAAGGGATTAGAAAGTGAAAAAACAACTAATTTCTAACACATTTAAAAAAATAAGTAGTAGGGGACTGGAGAGATGACTCAATGATTAAGGTGCTTGCCTTCAATGCCTAACAAGCCAGGTTTGTTTCTTCAGTACCCACATAAAGCCACATGCACAAAGTGGTACAGGCATCTAGAGTTCATTTACAGTGGCAGGAGACCCTGGCAAACTCATTATCTCTCTCTCTTTCCTTGCAAATAAATGAATATATTTTTAATGAGTACTAAACAATAAGACCTTTCAAATGTAAATTCTGGTTATAAATATTTCTGTCATTTTCTTTGCATCTTACACATATATTGAATACTTCATACTCAAAGTGGTTCCATAGTTAAAGGCACTTGCTTGCAAAGACTGCCAGTCTGGGTTCAAGTCACTACTGCCTACATAAAGGCATATACATAAAGTGGCATGTGTATTTGGAGTTTGCATAGCAGGAGGTCCTGGTGTGCCCATTTTCCATTCATGCTCTCTCTCTCATAAAGAAAATATTTTTATAAAGAAAATTGAAATTAATTTTTAAACTATGATAATGTTTTCTGGCTTTGAAAAAGGTCCTTTTCTACTACTGGAAGCAAGAACTTAAATGCAACCTAATATTAGTAAACTAGCATATTTTAACTTATGCTTAAATTCAATAATTTCTAATATTATAGTATTTATTCTTATATGCAATGAGATAAAATGAAATTAAGTTGAATTTCAAAGGATACATAAGATCACATTTTGTGATTTTATTTGTAGTCCTGTAAGCAAGTGGATATATTAGGTTTGAATTTCTTATATCCATTCTTTGAGAAGGTAATGCCCTATTTCTGGTTAATTTATATAGTATTTCCAAACTCATATATGCAAAGATACTGAAGGGAAACCTACATGAGGGTTATTCATGTCTCTGTTTTATGGGAGACATTTGAATCCTTCACCAATAAGTGAATACTTCTGTAAAATAAATAAACAAACAAATAAAAAAAAGTTCCTCCAGCCCAGATGCCCATTAACTGATGAATGGATAATGAAGATGTGATACATACACACAATAGAATTCTACACGGTGGTAAGAAATAATCAAATAAGGAAATTTACAGGCAAATGGATGGAATTGGAAAAAAATCATTCTAAGCGAGGTCTCCCAGGCACAGAAAGACAAATGCCAGTCCTAAATGGGATCAACTAGAGATAATGTAAATGGCAGCAAGAATCAGGAATATGGACACAAAACTACAATGAGACCAGGAAAGAGAAGAATCAGTGAGGGAGGAAAAGAGGAAATGTTTATAGACCAGGTGAGGGACAGAGTAAAGCGGTGGGAGAGTATCGGAGGGGTTGGAGGTAGAGAGGGTGGGGAGGGCAAGTCCACATAATTGAAGACCACATGAATCAGTTCCATAGAAACCCTCCTTCTGAATACCATTCTACCACTGATAAAGGGGGAGGGAGACTGGTCTGGACAAAAGCACCCTGGAGAAGGTAGAACAAACCTTAACCCTAAAACTATGGGTTCTGGCTGATTAATCCTAGGCCCAGAAGTGAGTTAGCCCCCACAGTGAGATGTTGGCCAGAGACCCATAAGGTCCCTAATACAATACAGGCCTTTGCCATACCCCTTGATTAGCTGCCAGAGCTAAAAGGTAAGACCTTATTGCTGAAGACACCACAGGCTGTAGTCACAAGGACATTAAAATACCACCTGGGGCTGGAGGGATTGCTTAGTAGTTAAGATGCTTGCTGCCTGCAAAGCCAAAGGATCCAGGTTCAATCCCTAGGACCCCTGTAAGCCAGATGCATATGGTGGCACATATGTCTGTAGTTCGTTAGCAGTGGCTAGAGGCCCTGGAGTACCCATTCTTTCTCTCTTTCTCTCTCTCTCTCCCCCCTCTTTCTGTCTCTCACATAAATAAATAAATATAATTAAATAAGTAAATAAATAAAAATACCATGCTGGAATTGAGAGGGAAACCAGTTCTGTCCCAGCTAGCCCTCATAGTGTTGGAAACCGCTATGCAAGTTGCTGGGGAGCAAAGGTTACCAACAGTGTGAATAAGCAGGGGCCTGAAAGCTATGAAATCAAACAGCAGGGAAAGAAGTACACACTGTACAAGAGGCAAACAGCCTCTGCAGGTAACAAACTGTGCTCTGATTGGGCATGAGGCCGGCTAAGTGGGAAAAAACTCACATCTGGTACTGGAAACCAAGTCGGTCAGAATCCCATGGCCAGGAACCTCATAAGCTCCAGAGAGAAGGCCCCACTGCTCTCTCAGCAAAAGAGTGGGTTTACACAACAAAACTCTTGCAAAATAACTATGCAAATCCCCTTCAACCCAAGCTGTTCTCGCTGGGATGGAGAATCTGCTTTATCTTACAGATGACAGAGAAAATTCAGGAGATCCAAAATCCATCAATATAACAAGAAAACATAGCTGACTGTGCACAAGAGATGTGCCACCTCTACCACATCTACTGGGCCCAGCAGAAACTGGAGTGGAGGTGGGAAAGACATGAGTATTGTTCTCACTACTAGCTTCACAACTAGTTCCAGGGGAACAGCAATAGATACTGTGGTGAATAAAATCACATTGGGTCAGAAACTCAGAGGCTTCAGAGAACTCAACACTAAACCATACTGCTAAAAGACCTGCCGATACTCAGAGACCAGAAGTGAGGGTGGGAAGATTGTAAGAGCCACGGGGTAGGGAGAAATATCCTGAGGCACAGCCCCTACCTCCCACAGAGACTGACTGAGAACTTATTTACCCAACAGTGAATACCAGCAACCCTACTGAGTAGAGCCTTGAAAGGAAGAGGGACCAGGGAACAGGAAAATATAAACATATATAAATATTTTTAAAAAAAAAAGAGTTCAAAAAAGAAGTTCCTTCATACTAATACTTTACACATAACAAATTATTTACATATTAAATTTGTATTCTACTTACAAATCAAATTTCTTGCATGGTGTATCTGATTTTATCTAGTCTCCTTTGGGACTTCTCTAAGAGGATCTCAGCTAATTTAATAATGGCAGCATTTGTTAGCTTCAAGAACTCAAATATATAAGCAGAATGCAACTAGAGTCCTTTAATTTGACTTTTTAAAAAATTGAGGTGTATATTATTACTATACAAACATGACTGGATAAAAATAGGAAGGATCAGAGCTGTAGAGATAGCTCAGTGGTTAAGTGAATTTTCTGTGCAAACATGAGGACCTCAGGGATCCTGAAACCACCAGAGTTTGAATCTCTAGAACCCATATAAACAGGTGGGTATTGCCATGCACATCTGTAGCCCCTAGTCCTGTGTGAAGTAGGGATTAAAGAATCACTGGGGTTCACCAACAGCAAGGTCCAGAATCATTAAGAGACACTAACATAATTCAAAACAGGTGGTGAGTGTTGGTGAGGGACACCTGAGATTCTCCTCCAGCCACCTCTGCAGGGGCCAAACCCCAGGCATTGTATCAACACATACACATATATACTACACACACCACACAGATGCTTGCAAACACTTACACATACCCATCACACTACACACACTATGACCACACACACACACACACACACACACACACAAGAAAATACATGTCCTTGCAGTCATTTGCACTTTTTCTTAAGATAAGTATCCTCCAGTGGAGAATTCTAAGGATTTTTAAATAAGTTTAAATAGATGTTTTAAATTTTTAAATAAATTCCTTATTTTTCCATGACAAAATGCATGTTCAGGAGAAATGGCCAAACGAATGGGAAAGCCTGAATATAACTTTCACAAATTCACAGGTAAATGAGTATGAAAATTTCTTGAGACTTTGACCTTGTAGTTTTACTTCTTGTAATAGAAAATGGCTGAACATTAGAACACACGGTCTTTTCAGTCAGTCGTACCCATGTGGCATGACTGAGGCACAGTGATGATGTTGTCTTGGTTTATTCTGCATGCAAATAATAATAAGTTTTTATACCCTAGAAGCAGAACAACAGTATTTTATGTACTTTGGAAAATGTTCTTTTTTTTTCAAAGTACAGCCACTGTTGTGCAGGCATTTTGAAACCAAAATCTCATGAAGAGCTAGAAATTCCATCTGTTGTTGTGGCAACCAGCCAAGATAGCCAGTCCCAACTGGACAGGTTCTACCAAACCCTATGGCCTTCTTTCGGCCGTCTGAACCAAGCCATCAGTACGGTGGTGAGATTAGGAGCATGTGCGTCAGCATAATATCATCAAAGAGAACTGCTAGGGAAAGATAACATATATACTACACGCTTAAGCAAGAAAGAAAGATCAAAACTATGCAAATCGAGGCTTGTATGTACTGAAAGTGATTATTGTTTATATTATTTAGTCTGATTAAGACAAGGTGGGGCGCATCCAGGGTGGTATAGCCATGGACTATTTACTCCAATTAAAGATGGAGTATTTGCCAGGAAAGAGATAGCCTTAAAGAAAACTTACCTACTGTCTGTCAGGACCTCATTTAACAAACTCCTCTCACTCATGTTTGGAGAATCTGCTTTATTTTATAAACAGCAGAGAGAATAAAAGAGAATCAAGATCCATCAACAAGGCACATCTGTCAGGGCCTGGAAGAAATTGCAGTGGAAGCTACAGCCTGAACACTGCTTTTACTGCTGGCCTGACAACCAGCCCCAGGTGATGGTGACACACACAGTGATCAATCAAAACCCATCAAAGCAGAAATCTAGAGGCAACAGAGAACCCAACACTAAATCAGACAGCCAACAGGCCTGCCATGGCTCAGGGAATGCTCCAAAATTTCTAACCATAGAATTGATTCCAGATAAAACTAATGAAAGATAGCTCTGTTAGGGCTTTAGATGAAAGTCACCTGACCTTTCTCATCAACCTGTATCTTCTAGGAACTTCTTTTATTTAAAAAAATGAATGAATGAATTTCTGTCAGGCCTCAATCAGGAATTCTCACCCTGAGTGCCTGGAAAGAGCACAAACAACCTATGTCCTTTGCAGCAAAGATGTCAAGATGCTGGGGCCACTTGAAATTTTGAAGAAGCTTACCTTGCCGTACTCTGTATAGGAAATACCTAGGCTTCAAGACATTCTTTTATTTTCATTTATTTTAGATAGTTAGATCGTTATTTATTTGAGAGACCATGTGTGTAAGAGAGAGAACGGGTGAACCAGGGCCTCTTGCCACGGCAAACAAACTCTAGATGCATGTGCCACCTGTGCATCTGGCTTTATGTGGTTACTGGGGAATCGAACCTAGGTCCTTTGGCTTTATAGCCAAGTGCTTTTTAACCCGTAAGCCATCTCTCTAGCCCGCTTCAAGACATTCTTATCCAATGTCTGCATTCACTTCACCAAGATGCTACCCTCTAGTGTCCTAAGTGTATGCCATCATCATTGTGACTGCTGACATCAGGTACTCACAAGATGCCAAGCAGGGTTTTCCATGTATTAACTCACCAACTCGTCACAACAGCCTTGTGAGATAGTCACAATCATTAAACCTATTTTGTAGGTAAGGGAGACCTGAGACACAGGGGTTAAATAAGTGGCCATAAGGTCAGAGTTGATAAAGCAAAGAGCTGGAAGTTGAACAAAACAATTCAAGTCTACATCATTCCCTTGTAACTACTGACCATTTAGAGTATCTGACTTTCTTTCCTCACTAGTGTAATACAATTCATCCTAAACGGAGTAAGTTTAGATCCTCCATTAGCTTAGTACATTACTTAATAACAGTAGAATTAAAAGTGTATCTCCAATCAGACTGTGCATCTACCTTAAACACATGCTCCCATAACTTAGCTAATTCAAGACCTCTTTGTAAAGTTCATTTAAAAATTGACTTTCAGGCCAGGCATGGTGGTGCACGTCTTTAATTCTAGCACTCAAGAGTCAGAGGTAGGAGGAGGATGGCCATGTGTTCGAGGCCACCCTGAGACTACTTAATGAATTTCAAGAAAGCCATATCTAGAGTAAGAACCTACCTCAGAAAACAAAAAAACAAAAACAACAAAAAAAAAGACTTTCAGAATGAAAAATAAGTACTACAAAGAATAATTGTATTGTTAAAGTAGCTCAGGCCTCAAGCCATATAATTATAATGAAACATTAACAGGAAAACATCCAAGGTGCTCTACAGGACTTGAAGAGAAAATTCCCATGGCCAATGTACTTAGTGAAGACAACTGCTTATGCAGCCTATGTCAGCTTCAATGTCTGTGACAAGGCCGGGACTGGTAGTATAAGTCGATCAAGTGTCAAATAGGGCACAGTATGGAAATCAAAATGGGGAATGTGTGAGAGTCAATGTTTGGACAACTGATGCAAAAAAAAAAAAAATAAGGATACAATATGGCAGAAGGTAGAAGGTGGCCTCCCCTACAAATGCAATATGCTCAGTGAAGGGATGTTTTGTATGGGCATGTCAACAGTCAGTCTCATCTGAAAACCCAACCATCAAGTGCCAAGTGAGGAATGCAAAAATGCCAAGAAATATATCAAGAGGTAAATAGATTCAATTAAAAAAACTTTCATCTTGTGGCAGTTTTATGAAAAAGATTTACATAGAAATCAAGGGCTAATAATGAGAGCATACAAATTACTGTAGAAAATGATTAGTGATAATAATTGTTCAAGAAAACATGTGTGTCACCTGCCTCTGAATAGTAATTTAGTTCTGAGTAATGAATAATTCAACTGCCTGAGCTCAGGGGCAACCCTGTTGTCACCATTTTCCTAGTCGCACTAAAGGGAAAGGTCAGCACCGAGTAAATAAATTTCCAGACAGACCTGTCCCTTACAAGCAGTTTCTTCATTACTATTTGGCTGCCTGGGTCTTGTTTGCTAAGACCGAAAACCTTTCTCTTGCTCTTCTTTCTCCTTGCATTTCACAAAGTATTCTCGATTATCAAGAGTAAATGGAAAAGGAAGAATGAAAAAGTAAAAGGAAGGAAAAAAGATCAGGGAAAGGGGAATGGGGAGTGACAAACAAAATAGAAAGCAAAAGAAGTCAACATTTGAAAGTATCCTCTCTCAAAAAGTTGAAACTTTTACTCATAAATTTCAGACTTGTCCATGGACTCTTCCTAATTAGATCACTCAGAAAATCTCTTTGGTTGTTCCATGTTAAATTTGCAAAGTTTGTGAATAAGCAAGTTAAGCAATATCTATGCAATGTAATTTCATGTAGATTGAATTTAAAAACAATTCTATCTCCTCTCGGGTTCAACAATTCTACAGGGGGGTTCCCTTTGCTTGCTAATTTTATAAAATGTAAATGTTTCTAGGAGGGAGACAAAAGTAAACCTTTTGCCTTTTAGGATATTTAACCACAATATGATATATGGTAACTATCAAGCATTGAGGAATAGACCCAGAACATCATAAACACTAAGGATATGTTCTACCATTGAGCCATACCTCCAACCTATCGCACACTTTTCTACAGACAGTTGAAAAATCAATGGAAGCCAGACACAGAGAATCATAAGGAAAGGCAGAGCCTGGGGGGAGGAGTTAGAACCAGTAGAGAAAGCACTAAATGTGCTGCAGCTAATGTTTCCAGACTTAAAGAAATGATGACTAGCCTTGTATTGCTCACTGTGAAAGAAGGAATGGTGTCAGCTGTCTTAATATGTGGCATCTACTACACACTGTAATTTGACAAATATTTGCTGAATTGATGAAGAAATGAATGTAAGTATTCAATGACTGATATGTATAGATACTAGAGATAACATATATATGATATTTTATAGAATTTATATATAGCATGATACTTCCCATGTAGGAAATTATCTTCAGATAATATATGCAGCAACTATTATTCCTATATAACTACTTCCCTGTACTTATCTCTGAACCCATCCTGTCTACTTTTTAGTTTCAGGCTAAGAAATCTATTGAGTTATTGGAAAAAGCAAGTGTGTGTGTGTGTGTGTGTGTGTGTGTGTGTGTGTACACATGATAGTGAAGATCAATGAGCAATGTTGAAGACATTCATGATAATCTACATTCCAGAAAAACATACTTTTCTATTCCATATTTACTATCTGGTAAAAGAACCAAAGTTCTGGACATTTTAGTATTATTCTAGTGAAAGTAGAAGTAAAAGTCCTTCAGATTGTTATAGCTTTGATTTTTAAATTATTTTATTTACTTACTGAAAAAATATTTTAAATGTAACAGCTTCTATTTTAAAAACAGGAATGTAACAGAGCCTGGCTTATAGGACTGTAGGTTAGTGAGTCAGTTTAACCTGGAAGTGCTTCTTATTGCCAGCCAGCAATGAGAAGAATGTTGTCATACTTACTTCTGGCAAAAGTATTCTAAGCATAGGAAGCAACTGTTTTAAATGTGAGGCAAGTGTTCTGGAGACAGAAGGCACTTAAATGTGATTTTAACACAGGAGGACAGCTATGTTTCTAATACAAGTTGAATAAAAGTTATTATTGAGCAGCTGGAGATATGGCTCAGTGGTTAAAAGTGCTTGCTTTCAAAGCCTGGTGGCCTGGGTTTGATTCCCCAGTACCCACATAAGGCCAAATGTACAAAGTGGTGCATGCACTTAAGTTTGTCTGCAGGGGGCAGGAGGGCCTAGAGTGACCTCCCCCACTCTCAGTCAAATAAATAAATAATGCTTTTAAAATTATTATTGAACAATTAATTTTTTAATTACAATTAATACCTAAGAATTAAATGCTGGTGTTCCAAACTATTTAAATCCTAAATCTGTCTTTGCTTTTTTATAAAAAATATATATGTCGGGCTGGAGAGATGGCTTAGTGGTTAAGGCACCTGCCTGCTAAGCCCAAGAACCCGGTTCCAATCTCCAAGTCCCATGTTTAGCCAGATGCAAAGTGATGCAAGGGTGCAACGCAGCAGTTGACCACAAGGGGGCGCACGCATCTGGATTTAGTTCACAGCAGCTGAGAGACTGCTGGTGTGCCCATCTCTATGTTGTCTCCCTTTCCCTCTCTGTCTGTCTGTCTTTCTGTCTGTCTTTCTCAGAAAATAAATAAATTTTTTTAAATTAAATATATATATGTCATACATCCCAAGGATGCTATGTTTGAGGTGCTTCTCCAATGAGCTTTCTCGATGTTTGCATGGATGAGGCTTTAAGTATCCAAGACAGTCTAACCCTCCAAAAATGAGTCTGTGTGGCATAGTTACACAGACATGACCTGAAGTTGTACAACAAAAGCAAGAATATTCTCTTCAAACATGCTCATTAGAATTCACAAGTAAAAGCTGAGGAGATGGTTCAGTAGAAAAAGCACTTACAGCCGGGTATAGTGGCACATGCCTTTAATCCCAGTACTCGGGAGGCAGAGGTAGGAGGATTGCCATGAGTTCGAGGCCATCCTGAGACTACATAGTGAATTCCAGGTCAGCCTGGACTAGAGTGAGACCCAACTTTGAAAAAAAAAAAAAAAAAAAGGAAAGAAAGAAAGAGCACTTACACTCAAGCTTGAGTAGTTCAGATCCCCAGATGCTATGGTCCCAGCACTCCTGAGAATGGAGGAGGAGAGAGGAGAATCTTCTGTAAGCTCTTGAACCAGCTACTTTGGCAAATAAACAGTGACGGATGAGAGCAAAAGATCCTGCCTTAAATGAAGCGGAAGGTGAGGACCTACACTCAAACGTTGTCCTCTGACCTCCATGTGCAAACCGTGGGACATACATGCCTGTACTCACACACATGGACACATACCAATACACACACATCACACATACATATACATACATACATGCCAAAAATAAATCAATGACAACCAAGAATAATTAAACAGGGAATTTACATCTGAGCTTGTAAGCTTAAAGGAACTGTGTGTGTGTGTGTGTGTGTGTGTGTGTCCATTAATGCATTCATAAGGATTGGGGTTTTTGTCACCTAATATAATCACCATTCTTAAAAAGCAAAGAGTAGGGCTGGAGAGATGGCTTAGTGGTTAAGGCGTTTGCCTACAAAGCCAAAGGATCCCCATTCAATTCTCCAGGACCCACGTAAGCCAGATGCACAAGGGGGCACATGCATCTGGAGTTCATTTGCAGTGGCTGGAGGCCCTGACATGCCCATTCTCCTCTCTCTCTCTGCCTCTTTCTCTCTCTCAAATAAATAAATTATATATATATACAAAGAGTAGATCTCTAAAAGGTTTGACATAGGAGGATGGGAAGAGAAAGCACGGTCAGAAAAGTGTTTGGCTTGTAAGCATGAGGACCTGAGTTCAGTCCCCAGAACCCACATAACCACCTGGAGCCAGCAAGCCAGTATAGCCTAATGGATGGGCTCCAGGCCAGTGAGAGAGTCTCATCTCCAAAATAGGTGGATAGAACCTTTGCCCTCCACAAACATGCGTACCTGCACCCACAAGATGCAGCCACACACATACAAACACACACGCACACTATACATGCATACATAGGTACATACATACAATGAAAGATTAGATGAGGGTGTTGGGGAGATGGCTTAGCAGTTAAAGTGCTTGCCTGCAAATCCAATGGACCCAGGTTCTATTCCCTATAAGCCAAATGCACAAGGTGGTACATGAGTATCAAGTTCCTTTACAGTGATTAGAGGTCTCTCTCTCTCTCTCTCTCTCTCTCTCTCTCTCTCTCTCTCTCTCTCACACACACACACACACACACACACACTATCTGCCTCTTTCTCTCAAATAACTGTTTTTAAAAAAACTAGATGAAAGAACTATATTTATTGATGAAGAAGAAAAGCTCAGGGCATGGGGATGGAGATGCTATTTTAAGCTTAGTATTCTGATCTTCTCGCATAGTGGTTCCAGCATATCTTTGCATGGAAATATAAATGTTTCCTTGCTATAGTACAAGTCTCAGAAAACAAAATAAATGCACTTTTTCCCCTCTGAGGAAAATTACATTTTCTTTGTGTGTGCCCAGTAATTGTGTCTCACTACTGTTTGAAGTGCCACACTTCTTTCCGTGATTTTAAAAGTGATTGAAGTGCTAAGCACATCATAATGGCATCTTTAAAAAGTTGAGTTTTAATATTGTGGTATCATGTACTTGAACTTGATGATAGCCTATGAGTCAGTCTAGTGCGACTGTAAACCAGCATCTTATAAAGCATTTTTAGGGAAGGTCCTCTCAGGACCTGAATGTCTGCCACTGTCGGGGGTGTGATTTTCAAGTTGCCATATTGTCCCCAATTAAAAATCTCCTTCTTTCTTTCCTTCTTTCCTTCCTTCCTTCTTTCTTTCTTTTCTTTTCTTTTCTTTTTTTTTTCTTTCTTTTTTTTTTTTGCAAAAATGCCATTTGGGAGAAAAAAATAGACAAATGAGGTTCATCTTCTCATTTCCTCATGTGTCTAAGAAATAGATTCCAAGGACAAAATGGATGGGAGGAAGACAAAAACAAAAGGGGGAGGATGAAAAAAAGAAGTATGAGAGATAGAAGAGAAAAAGGAGAAAGCTATGGAAAAGAAGGAATCCAAATATATTGTTGGAAGTGACTTTATTCAAATAAGTACATAATCTTCCAGATGAATTCTTTGCATATTTTGACACATTTATTTAAATTTTAAAATTTTACTTTATTACCACATGCCATGATGTATAACTGGAGGGGTGAATCATTTTCTATTTAATGTTCCCTCTTTTGTCTTACATACAAAGATTCTCTAAATCAAAACTAACCAAATTAAATTATGTTTTAAAAAATGAAATCTCATTAAAATTTTCTTTTCTTTTCTTTTCCTTCTTTCCTTCCCTCCCTCTTTCCATCCTTCTATACTTCTTCTTTCTTTTTTTCTTCCTTTCCCCCCCTTTCTTTCTCTTAACAGAATCTCACTCTTAGTCCAGGTTGGCTTAGAAATATATATTCTGTCCCAAATGGCCTCAAACTCATGGCTACCCTCTTCCTCAGCCTCCTGAATGCCAGGATTACTGGTATGCACCCAGCTTTTTAATTTTTTTCTTTGTGAATTGGCACAATTGGTCTGTTGCCAAGAATTTTGAGAGAGAAAAAAAGAAACCCTGCATAATCTTTAATTTTAATTTCCCTCTTTTATCCTACATACTGTGTCTTCCCACAACTCAAACCTCATATTTCAAAAGTAAATAGCCAAGAAGCTTGCCAAAATATTGTTTGGACTTCCTGCAAAGGTACGCAGGTATGAATGGAAGAGAAGACAGGCATGGTTAGAGGTAATATCACAGGGACTTCATTTGGCTCCTGTCAAGACATTTGGAAGGGGTCCAAATATACATCTAGTTCAAGCCTTCTGTGCTGGTCTTTAGCTCCATTCTAGATACTCCTTGTTTCGGGTCCAGTTTCTGAACCATATCTCCCTCTTAGTGGACAACTAAGAACCGTGTGTTATCTCATCTGAAAGGTGAAGTGCTAGCTCTGTCCCTGGGTGACACTTTGTCTCTGTGCCTCGGTTTTGAAATTGAAAGGAGAGTAGGCACCACGGTGAGGCATGCACCAGGGACGTGGACAGAGCAGGATGGAGAGGTCAAGGCTGACCACTGCAACAAATCCAAGCCTGTGCAGCACGAGAACACGCGTGCCTGGACCTGGGATTGTCTTACATGATTGTTGTGTGACTTAGACAATAAAAATAAAACCTTGAGCTCAATTCTAAGTGCTTGAAAGTTATTAAAGCAATGGAAACTGTATGACTTAGCTCACGTAAATATATTTGTAAATATATTTTTTTGTAGATCAACAAACCAAAATTCTGTCAAGAAAATAAGTGTTTTTTTTTTTCTTCCCATAGGCGGAAATTTATGGTTATAGTTTTGGGATTCTTGTAAAATAAAATTTAAAAATTGTTAAATGTTTTTGCTGGTAGGGAGAGAGGAAAGCACATTTAGAGGAATCAACCTCCACGCACAGGTGAGATGCACTGAGGCAGGAGATCACCACTTCTGCGTGCTCCCAGCAGCAGCACAGGTCTCACCTGGCCTTTGATGCCCACCCTCCCCCCACCTTCTGTGGACCCAGTCCCTGGTCACCAAGAGCTTAGAGAACCCATTCGCGCACAGAAGCCCGGGTCAGATCCGGAAGTTCCCCCCCCCAAAGCTCGGTTCCCCACCCACCTGGGGCGGGGCGTCCGAGCCTGGAGTACCACTGCCAAGGTTTTCCCGCCCCAGCAATTGCAGGGATGGGCTGGCCATCAAAGAAGGAAACTGGATCGGGACAAAGTCGGAATGTCTGTGCGTTTGGCCCGGCCCGTTACAGGGTAATACGCTCGCAGAACATTTCTGGGACGGTTCGGGCGGATGTGGCCGGGTGTTGGGAGGGGGCGGGAGTGGAGGGAAGGATTCTCTTTTGTTTTAAGCTCACATTCCCAAAATCTGTGTTGCGCACCCGATAGTCTTTCAAAAGTTTCAGAACTGGAATCTGAGCGGACGCTGTTTGATTCCCAAGTCTTCCCTAAACCGCACCAGGGATCAGCAGAGAAATTTCAGCCTCCCTCTTTTCAGGTGGCAAAAGACATACAGGATAAAATAAGCAGTGAAACTCACTTTCCTCAGTCCACCTTCCGTTCTCCGTGCGGTCGCTAAAATTTTCAATTTTCAATAGGTTGGGAAAAAAATACATGTTTAAATAAAAAGAAGAACAGAAAGCACGAGGCTATTTTACACAAATATATATATATTCAAATTTCTTTTCTAAATCTCTCCGCCCATTAAAAAAAAAAAGTACAACTCAAGCACAAAAAGGAGGGGAGAGATGTAACAGCTTGGGGCGGAGGGGGGACCCCAGCACCACCTTGTTCAACCCTTCTCAGAGTCCGGGGCGCAGCTGCTCTGCGGGGCGGGCAGGCTCCTGGCCCAGTGGAGTCTACCCTTGGCGGCGCCCCAGGCTCGAGGACTTGCGATCATCTGAGACTCCTATGTGGTCTCCAGCGGGGTGCCTCGTTTATCATCACACCCTTTAGGTCCCCTCCCCCGCTCAAATTTCCCAAAGAGGTTGTTTAGTTAAGACTGGCTATAAGTGGGAGGATGACCTGCTTTGAGTCTTTCTTTCCCTGCCAGTGGCAGAGGGACAGACAGGAGGAGACACTCTAGGAGGGTCTTCAGGTCAACTGTTGAAGTCTAGTCTTTTCTAAATCTTCCTGGACAAGGAGAGGAGATCCTGAACACGAAGTGTCTGAGAAACAAGGCTTTCGATTGCAGTGCCTCCTCCCCGGAATATTGTTGACTGGGAAATAAATCCCGTCCTCTCTTCTTTGACAGAGATCTGCCAGGACTGGGTTGGTACCCCAGAGTCACAGGCCGCACTGGTCCTCAAGGCTGGGGACTTAGACTTTCCAGAACAGGCAAGGGAGCCTTCTGCATCCATGTTCCCCCAGGAGGTGGTGGAAAAGCTGAAGCAAGTGTGCCACCAGAAAGGGTGAAACTGCTATGTTCAAATCTGAAAAGGACTCCTTAGGGCCTGATGGACTTCTGGTAAGTCCAGCCTATTTAAAAAAAAAAAAAAAAAAAGTGCTCAGTTTGCTTCAGGTAGAGGGATTCACAAAGGCCAAGCAAGGAGGAAGTTCATTTTAGACTGGTAAAAAACAAGCAGGATACATTCTCCATCTCTGGTCCTTTGCCTCAGGGTGCTTAACCAACAGGCATAGCTCTGTGCTCCCCAAGCGATGCCACAACGATTCAGTCCATTTTCTGGGGACAGAGAAATTAAAGGAGCAGGCAGGAACTCAAATTCCTCCTGTCTTGGAGCATTCTTTCTTTCTTTTCTTTCTTTCTTTCTTTCTTTCTTTCTTTCTTTCTTTCTTTCTTTTTCTGATTTGATTTTGAAGTCGATGGGTTTATCTTCACTGGGGCTAAAGAGAATTTCTGGGTCGTGGTGGAGGAGAGAACACATAAAAACACCTACCCTATCCAAGGCACCATTGGCGCTGATGAGGGGCACACCTTTGCATTTATAAATTGAAAAGTTTTTTGTTTATTGATTAGTTTACTGATGAGATCATGTTTAAATTATTGTCATTTGGTTTTATCTCTTAACAGTGTATTTTGTTTTGATCTAATTTTCGTGTTGGAACTCACTTAAACAGCTTCCCATCTTTTTTCCTTGGTCCATGAAAGGAAGGAAGGAAAGGAGGAAGGAAGGAAGGAAGGAAGGAAGGAAGGAAGGAAGGGAGGGAGGGAGGGAGGGAGGGAGGGAGGGAGGAGGGAGGGGATCTTCCGTGTCTTTGGGTTCATTTTTATCTTGCATTGCTCATCACTACAGTTGATTTGCTTTACTACGACCTCACAGCCCAGTTCCGAGTGTGGCCATGTGCTTGCGACTCGGAACAGTCCAGATCACGAGGAGCTCTCCAAAGGCTCAGACAGAAGGAGATTGGGAGCCCTGCCCCTCCCCCATCCTATTGGTGGAACCCTTTGGACCCCAACCTCTTGGAAGTCTCTGACCATTGCAGCCTGAACTGTGCCACACAGTGCCAGGCCACTTCTGATGAGTTATAGCAGAGAGAGAGAGAGAAAAGGTCTGAGAAAAATCAAGGCTATCTAACCATGCTCAGCACACAGTTCCATTCTTCCTTCTCCAAAGGCCAAACTGTACATTCCTCATCAGAGTGGACACCCGCTTCACTAATCTGACCAAACGTGGGACCCCAAACACTCTGCCATGAATTAGAGCGCAACAGAACAATGAGGCCCCAGGCGCATGGTCCTGGTCGCAGAGGTGTGAAACCATCTCCAAGCATCCTGTGTTCACCACGTGGGGAAAGGCCAAGTTCCCGGATGCCTCCCCCACGACTGTCCTCCTCCTGTCTCTTGAGCGTGGATATGGGTACCCATTGAACTGTCCAACGCAGAAGAACTCCGACTTGTGCCCTTGGAGGAAGGGTGCCAGGGAAGAAAAGGACAAACACATCCTCCAAAGCCTGTGTGAAGGGAAAAGAGAAGTCTCTGGCCTACCTGGCCATCAGTAAGGTCAGTCAGTCAGCCACTGACAGACTACAGGACCTGAAGATCTGGGCTGAGGGCTTGAGATGTGATCAGGGCCTGCGGGATGTGTGGTCCTGCCTGCCACAGTCTGAGGATGGGATCTAGACAAAATGAAGATCGAATTATCAAGACCCTTAGTTTGTTTTATAACTCGTGCAGTGCCAAAACAAATAATTAAAGCACCCGTTTTATTGATGAAATAAACTCAGAGAAGAATAAAACGAGTCATACATAGCATCCTGTCGTTAAAATTATTATGAAATGAAGAGGTTGTTTAATGTTGCAGGTTTTTTTCCTAATGTCATCTTGTTTGCCCAAGGGCTATGAACTTAGAGAAAAACACAAGGCTACTGATTTTAGTTTCCTGTTTTTGATCCAATTAAGCTTTTAGAACTTTTTTTCTCAAAGCAAGAATAGAACTTATGGTCCTGGTGGATTTTGTTAGACTCACATTCTGACTATTTTCCCTCACTAGTTAGAGGTTTAAAAGCCCAGCTTTACTCTGGGTTTAGAAACCAAAAGTTCTTTGTACTCACTCTTTGAACCCTTCTTGTATATATCCCCCTCCTTTGCCTTACAGAATGGTAAACAACACAGTGTGTGTGTGTGTGTGTGTGTGTGTGTGTGTGTGTGTGTGTGTGTGTGTGTGTGTGTGATATTTCAGATGCACCGAGAGAGTTCAGGAACTTGTTCGACATCACCTGCTGGCATCTTTCTCCCTTAAATTGGGAACTTGTGTCTCTCCCTGAGGTTGGATTCTGGGGAGTTCTGGGGTAGCCACAGTGGCAGATTTTTTTTTCTCTCTCTCTCTCTCCAACTTCCCAGGCTGGCGCGCCTACTCACCCGCGCTTGCATATCCCCTGGCGTCCACTAGAGGTCACTGGCCCCTCGCGGCTCGCGGCTCGACCTGCCGCCTCCCGCTCCTGGAGCTCAAATTAGGCGCGCGTTAATTAACACCCGAGTCCATCAAGGCGCGTTCCACAGTACAGTCCTCCAGCGTGGGCTTATATAGGCAACTCACACTCAGCCAAGGCAAATCTCCCTAAACCCAACACTTGCAGCATGTCCAAAATGGGAGACAGGAGCCTGAGTAACCCGGGGCTTCAAGGTATAGTGCCGTGACGCTTTAACTTTCCTTTGGTGGGGCTTGCAGAGTTGCTATGCGAAGGACGCCGCGTGCCGGGGCCGGTGCGTCTGGGCCCTGCTGCGCCCCAGTTCCCGCTGGCCGCGCCCTGTGCGCTCCAGTGCGGGCCCGCCCGGGCTGCGCACGAGAGGGGCGCTGATCTGCACCGTCCTAGGCGCACAGCAATGTATAGGGGAGGATCGTTATTTAAGGTGTGGAGCACAAGGAATGGTCTAGGTGTCCCTGAGAGACCGAAGAGAAAAGAAATACAAGCGACAAAGTATCTCAAACCGATAGATATAGGATGGGAAAGAGGAGGGTAGGGATGGAGGAGGAAATCCGATTTCGACCCTGGCGGTTTCAATTTGGGGATGGTGAAGGGGCTCGAAGTATCCAGGGAATATTCCTGCCTGCGGTTGTATGTGTTTGTTTGTTTATTTATTTATTTATTGAGAGCTTCAAGAAATTTGAGATCTAGCTTTAATTTTTATTATTTTTTAACCAAAGCCCCACTCCTCCACCCCCAAAAAAAGCATTTTCCACTGGAGAGAATGAACCAGATCTCCAGGCCTCGACGAAATCATTAAGAACGGTATGAATTAAAGCCGGGGTTTTTTCCAGCAGTACTGTCCAAGTTGGCCATACGTGTGAATCGCCATGATTATTTCCTTTGACACGGTGTCCTAGTGGGCGAGCCACTCTAGCGTTCTTAAGTCTTTCTTTAAGTATATATATATGAAACGTTAATTCAGATATAGGAGATTTACATCACTTGAGGTCTTTGGCCTGAGTGGTTGGCGGGAAATTTAGGGAGACCTCTGAGTTTCCTAGAAGTTTGAGGACTGAACTTTCTTCATCTGGTACCCCAAAATCGGAACATCTATTCAGGCCCACGGGAGAACGGGCTTAAGCGTGCTCACTACCTGTCGCCCAAGATGCTCAGCGACAGCCAAAAAAGAAAAAGAAAAAAGCGGGTCGCGCGCAGAGACTTGGTTTCTGTCGGTTAATGGTGGCTAATGAAGCTATTGTCCCCTTTAAGGGGAAGTAGGAGCCCCAGGCAGGTCGCCGAGTGCATCAAAGTATTAGGCCACGCCAGGGAGCATATCCGAGGTCGCCACACTATCCAGGGGACGAGTGCTTGGAAGCCGGATGAGCGCTTTCAGGGACATCCCACGTAGGTGAGAAGTCCGCTTTTCGGGAGGTGGCAGGGGCGCCACCGCGAGCCCGTGGATGCTAGAGCATCAAGGGACGTCGATGCCCCGATGCCCTAGGAGAAAGCTTCGAGGCTTTGAGAAAGCACCTCGTGTTTTCACGGCCCTAAATTATTCGGGAGCCGTCCTTGAAACGTCCTCTCCAGGATCCAGCCCCACCTTAATTACCAACGAGGGCCGAACCTGAAGTCCAGACACCCTTCCAGTTATCGTTTGCCTTAGGAATGGGTGCCAGAAGCCAGGGCCTCGGGCCCCGCCGCCGCTGGAACCCGATCCAGCTCCAGGGCGGGCACAGGTGTCGCCTTGAGATGGTACATTGTGTAATGGATTCGGAGGCTTGGGCTCCTACCAAACGGAATTAAAAAGGGAGGGTTTCCTCTTTTCTTTTGACTACATCTGGTGTCAGGTGTACTGGTTCTGCGGCAGCAGGTGTTATTTGAAGGAAAAGAACAAGTGAAATGGCGGCGGAGGTCAAAGTGCTCCAGAAAGCTGCCAGGGGAGACTGCGAGTCCCTCCCCGCCCCGCAGGAAGAGTCCGGGAGCCGGCTTCTCCTCGCAGAGGCTCACCTGAGAACACTCCCATGGCGCAGGTGCCCTGGATTCCAGGAGGGAGGGGCCAAAAGAGAGCGCCCCTTCTGGATCTGTTTTATGGCCAGAGCCCTTCTTATAGAACCTGTGGGGTTTTAGCCTGGTTATTTGCCTTTTATTAGCCTACAGGTCATAAGTGTTGCTGAGTGTGAATTTGAATGCAAACGTCAGATTTTTTTTTTTTAGGGCGCCCCTCCCTCAAGGTTAGTGTTACCCTGCGGGAATCAGATGAAGAAGCATCTAAAATTAAACGATCAGGAACCCATCCCGACACTTTTTAAGATGCAAAGTCAGGGGATCTGCTAAGTGGAATTCATTTTACACAATTTTGGGAAGCCGTAGAAGGGAATTTCAAACACTGCCACTAGGGAGTGAGGAAAGAAAATTTAGGGGTGGTGACCTTGCTCTCTGAGCTGTCAGTGTTCTTTTAGACACCAAATTGTTGACATCATAAAATTTGACCATAACGACTGGCGTGAAACCTTAGATGTCTCAAGGAAGCATTTGTGTTGTAAAAAGTCAAATGCTGAATTCTGGGGAGTTAGCTTAATTTAAAATTTTTTAATGATAAAAGGGAATGACTTCTGAGTGAAGGCTCAATTTGAACCTCACCATTGATCCCTAAGGAGCATTCATTAAAGGTGACAAAACTCTTACACACTAGGAAACTTGTGGCAGTAACTATGATGGCAGTGGACGGAGGTGAGGGGTCCAGTGCTGGATTACAGGGCACGTGGGCATGTGTCCCAACTCCTTAATCCAGACTGACAGATTCAACCGAATAATACTTACATGAGGAAAGACTTGAGTCAGGACGACGCCAATACAGTTCTTGTCTTTTTGTAGAGTTCCCATTTGCAAAGGTGCTGCCTGGAAGGCTGGCACATTGTTAATATTGATATTGAAATGCCCCTGTAGTGTCAATTTCAGTTCAATCTAATGCCATGGATACTTGTACATGAATTGTTTTTAAGTTTGTAAGAGTTAAGCAGGGAGTAGACTCACATCTGTGGAGGGGCAAAGTTACAATAAGCCCCGTTACCTGGATCAGGCTCAAATGTTTGGAGGTGGATTATTCTTGCTCTCCCTGCTACTGCCAAAATCTCTGGAGTCCTCGATGACAAGAATCAAGAAACAGAATCCTACCAGTACTCTGTCTTTCAAACAAATATGCCCCCCCCCACCACCACCATGAATCCTAGTTGCAGGCTGACTGACTATCCAGTAATGATCTGCGGAGGGAACAACCCGACAGGAAGCCATCTCTTCCTGGCAGAGATTGGAGATATAATCTCAATTTCTTTCTCTGTCTGTTTCTCTTGCTCGCTCGCTCTTACACACACACACACACACACACACACACACACAGAGAGAGAGATGATTTTGTCTAGAATCAGGTGGTTGTTTTCAAGTTTCTTAATCACACAGTGCTTCAAAGACTATCTCAAAGAAAACACACTCCCAGTGCTGATACCACAGAGACAATCACGGTTTCCTCATAAAAGGTTCCACAGCTACCAAGGGGCAGGTTGTACATCCTCTGCACATGGGGGCTACTTGATGTCACCTTCAAGCTTTGGGAGCTCATTCTGCTAGCAAATAAGAACAAATTTTTGAAGTTTGTACATAAATTAAGAGAGGAAAAAAGGAACGCAATTTATAAAGTTGTCGCTTCAAGTACAAAGATAAGTTTGACAAATTGCTAAGATCTTCTTAACCACAGCCCCCCAATTTCTTTTGCTCTTTTTTAAGTGTCAGGTAACCAGTGACCTTCGTTTGCATGATTGTTCTGTGATTCAAGACTGCCTTTCCTTGCTCGGTAGAACCCATGCCCAAGGCCTTATTAGCATCAAACTGTTCAATAATGTCCAATAGTAGCCAAATTATCTAAAATGCTACTCAACAAGCAGGACGGTTTAATCATGCAATTGTCAAACGATGAAAAATGATAAGCGCTATATTTCCACCATGCTATTGTACCATAGTCTGAACGTTGCCCTTATACAAATGTCCACTCCCAAACCTATGACTGACCTACAGACACTGAGAACTCTTCTCCTAGGACACCGAGTCCCAAACAGGGCTGTTTCTTGTGTTGGGAGGGTGGCACTGCTGTGCACTGTGCAAAGCGCTTCTTTCTGGCACAGTGACCCACCCCGAGCAGGCTGGGCTAAGGACTTTGCACTGCAACTGGCTCTCCTATCACTGCTTTCCAAAAGAATTTTGAAAACTCCGCAGGGATTGGTAAAATATGACCTTCATGTACTATATTTCATAGCCAGCTCTTTCTGCTGAATGCGAAAATTTTTAGCTGCCTTCAACTAACATAATTTTTCAACGACCAACTTCGTTTCTTTTTCTATTTTCAAAACCATGGTGGGCATAAATAAGCACTGTTTTCACATCCTTAATCTGAAAGAAGATTTGTGAGATAAACGAGTGCTCAACCATACGAAATGTTGAACAGTGTGATGTCCAGAGCTCCTTTGCATCACAAGAAAGGGGGATAACTGAACACCAATAACCCCTTAACTAGGTACACATATTCGTGGCTTTGCCAAACCATTTTGTGGTCTCACTGGAATAGGAGAAAGGAGATGGCTACCGTGACATCATTGTTATTATTTAAATTAAACTGCTTTGGGAGAATATAACTGCTAATAAAAGGCTCCTTCCACACCCCTCAAGGTTTCCCTCCCCCCTCTGGCATTTTATGAGGTGCTATTCAGATGGATGTAAGCAGTTATAACTATAAGGTCTTATGTACATTGTCAGTAAGGAAAGAGAGAGGGACATGCCATGTTTAGGAATACTTGTTTGAGAAAATACTTCCACATGTTTAGCAGTCGACGTTTAAACTTTTTTTTTTTATGTGACCGTGTGTGTGTGTGTGTGTGTGTGTGTGTGTGTGTGTGTAGAGTTTGGTGAAAGGGCTGTGTGTACCCTCCGTGTTGCTCCCTTGTTTGTACATTAAAGGCTTCCATGTAATCATTCCACGGGGCTGATTTAATGCGTTTAACAGAGAACTAATGGGTCGTCTATGTAGAAAAGCACGCTCCCATTTTTAATCCCGTCACGTATTGGAACGGTTTTGTGCGAGTCTGCGCTTTCCACCTTTAGCCATCATGGATGCTCCTGTTAGAGACAACCTTCCCAAACACTTTTAGTTCCTGATCATTGCCAAAATGTACTGGTTTCTTTTTGTTGTTGTTGTTTTCTTTATTTTAAGCCTGTCTCCTCCACACTTAATAATAAAATGACCCTTGCCGTGTAAAAACTCTTGCAATGATCTGGTGAGCTCCCGCTTTGGTCCTTGCTTCAAAATGTCATATCAAATGCTGCATGTGCTTTGACTTGCTGGTAGCTCCAAGCTGCAGGAGACCAAAGCTACTTTATCGTTCTGGATTTTTACCTTTTTTTTTTTTTTTTTTTTTTTTTGGCCTGGAGCGTGCGCCCAGTGGGTATATACACACATGTGTGCGCGTACGTGTACACATACGCGCGCGCGCACAACACACACACACACGCGCGCGCACACGCACACACACACACACACACACACACACCCTCCTTAAAACAAGCTGAGGTGGGGGGAGGGCGCGGGGCGGGGCGGGATGCCCCAATGTGAATAGAGATGCTGGGTGCTGGCTAAACGTGGACGCTGGAAAAACTAGAAAGTGGGGTGCGCAGCAGAGGCTGGGACTAAGGTGCCGGAGCCGACAGGGTGACAGCGCCCGAGAAGCTGCTCTGGCCTCCTGGACTTGTCTGAGACTCTGGGGAGGAGAGCCAGACTACCCCGAGTGACATCAAAGTTCTGTAGAGCTTGAAGCTCCTGGGTAGCCGCGTGGGTCTGGGACAGACCCTCGGCACGGTGAGCTGGCGCGCGTGGAGCGGCCTCCAGCGCCCAGTGGCTGGGGTGGAAGCCCACCCCGGGGGTCCTGTGGCTCCAGCTTTTTGTAGAGCCCCGCCTTAGCCAGCGCGAGCTGACGCACGGCTCCCCCGGGACGCAGGGGGCGTCGCACTGCAGCTGGGTGGGGAGCAATTTATTCCTGGCGGTCGGTGGCGTCCCAGCCTGTCTTTGGTTACTCCACCCTACCCCTCCCACCCCTCCACATCTTCCTCCGCCTCTCTTTCCAGCGCCCGTGCTACCTCGGCGTTTTCCTCCCCTTCTGCCCTCTCTCCTCTCTCTCCTTCCCTCCCTCCTTCATTTCCTCCTCCTCTCCTCTCCTCTCTTCTCTCTCTCTCTCTGTCTCTGTCTCTCTCTCCTCCCCTCCCTCCCTCCTTCCTTTCCTCCTCCTCCCTGCCCCTCTCTCTTTCCCCTCCCTCTCACCTCTGAATAAGGAAGCTTTTGCCTCTAAAAGTCACAAGTAATCAGAGAGAGGGGGAGAGAGAGAAAGGAGAGAGGAGACACACACACTGAGAGAAAGAGAGAGAGAGAGGAAGAGAGAGTGAGAGAGAGAGACTGCCGAGACGTGAAGTACGTCCGGGAGAGGAAACTTGATCCGTCTGTGTCACCGTTTGTCGGGGCCTCCGCATAGGTAAGTACACTGGGGACCCGGCGAGTTTCTACCTGGCAGGGTCAGCTCTCGCCCTGAGCCGAGAGACGGCGATTATCAAATAGTGATGTAAACGGGAATGGGGTGCGGGTTGCGGAAGGACTTCAGTACTAGAGTACCGGGCCAAAAGGATGCTCTTCGCCTGGAAGCTCGTTCGACCTCCGGCTTCAGCCCAAGGGCGCCTTCCCAACCAGTGTAGGGTATTAGCGTCCGGCAGCCGGCTTTCAACTATCCAGTTTTCCTCCCTAAGTCAAGCATTCAAAGCTCTCCCCTCCTGCACACATACTCGCTTCAAAGGGGTCTCGCCGTCACAAAGTGGGAATGTGCGCCCCTTTCAAACCTTGAAAAGGCAAAGTTTGGCAAGGTGGGAGTTCCATGGCTTTTCTAATCCCTCAAAACTAACCTACCTTCCCTAGACTCCCGCAGAAAATTGAGAGTTCCCCCTTTTCCTTAAATATATATATATGAAAAATTGTGTGTAGCCAAAAAAGATTATTGGATTACCATGTGTGATCAGCTGCTGCTGACCTACCAATAAGAGTTTTAAATACACACGCACATTCATGCATACCCCGTACACGCACATTCATGCCTACCCCGCGCACACACACGCACACGCACACGCACACACACACCGGGGCCATGTGCAATAAGTAATGCCATTATAAGTTACCAGGAATTAAGAGGAAGTCAAAAGAGCTTTGAAATGTTTAAATGCTGAGAACGTGTCCTCCCTGTGTCCAGGGAGCAAAGGGAGGGGGCCACAGGAGCATGCTTTGGCTGGGTGTTTTCTGGGTGCTTGTGTGTTTCATGTGTTGTCAGCTGGCTCTGGTTTCTAAAGCGCTGAACGTTGCCCAAGGCTGGGACCAGCATCCACCATCCACCTCGGCACCCTAGTGGTGAAACAGGAATCATTTGTTTGGTGCAGAGCAGTGACGACCTAGGAAAAAACTGGGAGTGTGGTTAGGTCGGGCCCCCTGCCATCCATTACACCTGCGGCAGATGGCTCAAGTGGTAGAAAGATTTTGTTTGCCAGGATCAAGAAGGGAGGAGGTGGAAGCTAGAGCCTCGCCCCACTCAAAAGAAGTCCCATAAAGAGCCAGAGGAATGAAACAAGCGAGACGCACACTACCAAAAGCAACAACTTGCCTGCTTCCCAGAGCCAGCCCAGGCAGCCAGTGGTATTAGTGCCGGGTAGCAATGGATGGCATGACAGAATTTTAGGACAGATATTTTTCAAATACATTTTTTAATGAAATGGCTTCTCTGTACACACACACACACACACACACACGTAAATGCACACAGGTGTCCTTGGAGTGCTACTCCCTGGAGCCAAACACCAGCGATTCCCTGAAGGTTTCACTGCAGCTGAAGGGAAGGGAAGAGCAGGGGAAGTACAGGAAGCCTCTGGGGCTCCTCCGGAGCTTCGCTGAGTCGCTTGCCAGCCAACATACACAAGTGCTCCTTCGCCAGACAGCCACCTAGCTGGGATGTAGCTTCAAATGTGTCCATCTCATTTCCACATGCGGTAAGGTCCCTTTCTGATCAATACTGCTATCCTTGCATTCTGTCCTGCACGTTATTCAACAAGCAGACAGCCAAGTAGGCACATCCTCCCTGGTGAGCCCAGAGCAAGGGCAGACGTGACAAAGCACACAGACCCAGTCCAGTGACAGTTCAGTCCGTCTATGATTCTTTAACTCTTTTGCTAAACAACAGGAGTTAAAGGGAAATATATCAAAGACAACCCAAACACCCTGAAAAGCTTTGTCTTCATCCTTATTTACACACACACACACACACACACACACACACACAGAGAGAGAGAGAGAGAGAGAGAGAGAGAGAGGACGTACATCACGATGATCACACACATAATAATCATGTACAGAATGTATTGCTTATAAATTTCTTATAGAAATAAGAAATTCTTTTAATCAAGAAACTTTCCTTTGACTAGAGATTAATACCCTAATGCTTCGAGAGTGTTTAGTATACTGAGACATGCCTTCATTTGGACATACAATTTGTATTTTCCTATATTTTTAATGCCAAAAGCCAAATAAAAATGTTTAGAGTTAAAACAAAGACGATGAAACAAGAATGTACTGTAGCTAAGATTAAAATAAAAAAAAAAGTCCTACCTGGAAATGAAATAAAGCACCTACATTTTACAGGTGATTTTAGTGCCCAACAAACCCTTTGATCTGGGTTTGCATGTCTGGGTGCTTCCATACCCAATGGAATTTCATTTTTCTGTAATGATTTCCTTTCCTATAAAGGCTTTAATTTTTCAAGGGGAAATTTTGATAGGCATCAGTGTATGGGCTTCATTGAGAAGAATACTATTAGTATGTTGTCTTGTTTTATTGACTATTAGTAATTAGCTTACTCACACATACAAACAAAAATGGGTCTTCTTGGAGATGTGAATTCATATATGATCAGAACACACCCAGATCTACTTGCAGGAAAATTAAAAGAAAAGTATTTAAAATAAAAAACAGTTCAGGAGCAGCCTTCTTGAGGTTTTCTGAGAGTCTTTTAATTAAAAAAAAAAAAAAGGAAACAAAGGTGATATTAAAACTCAATTTTGTGGGTATGGAGAGTTTCCATTTTTTTAAGAAAACAAAATTAGAAAACTTTTGCATTTGTGAAAATGAACACAGCATTTCTCCATTAAAAAGGATCCTTCTCCCCCCCCCCCACTAAACTGCTTCCTTTCTGCTCAAAACACCTTAGACCCCCGATTCCATGGAACATTCAAAAGCTAAGGACTTCCACGATGAACTCTTGAACTCTAAATAAAAAGGTGTCTTTAAAAAAAATCTGTGATTTGTTGAGAAGTAACTGTATAAATGGAAATCTCAAAGATTCAAACTGGCTCAAATAGCTAAATTTTCGAGGGGGGGGAGAGGAATATGTTTTAATATTTCAGCAGGTTAGCTTAGCATCAGAATCACAATCAGGTTTCTAGGGCCCGTGCCAACCTAAGAACGTGGCACAGAGGCACACGGGGACCAAGGGATGCTGAGGTCCGTCCCTCCTCTACTGGTTCTGAGATCACCTAACACCAACATCACATCTTTTTATGTTCAGTGATTATTTGCTTTCTCAGAAAGGACTAATGAGACCAGGCCTGCAGTACAGGAATTGGGTTCTGTCATCCTTGCGAGATTGCCATCATGTCTTGCCATTCCTTCACACCTACAGCCTCACCTACTCTGCCAATAGAAGCCAATAACCTAAAGCATTTAGCAGGATATATATGGCGTGTGTGTGTGTGTGTGTGTGTGTGTGTGTGTGTGTAGATATGTATATACAGGCACATTTTAAAGCATATACTTTAATGTATTTAATTATATATGTGATTTACTTCTCTAAGAAAATATCAGTAGCTCTTCAAATTTGCCTTAACTTTAGCAAAAATTAATAAGACTATAATTCGTCCAGAAAAAAAAAGTTCCCAAATCTCAATTCCTGGCAATGGTGAGATCGCACCAAAGTGGGCCAGCAAGCGCAAAGGCTGAGCGGGTTCCCACGTCCTGTCAGGATTTCATAAAGACATCGTCTTTATTGGCGCCTGCATGCGGGTGGTAACGAAGAAGCCTGGGCCACGCACTTAAGGAAGTCAGGGTTTCAACCTTTGCCTGGATCTCTTACAACCAAGGGACAGTGGCCAATTGCGTTCCCAGGTCCCTCACCTAGAAGAAAGGTCCTTTCCCAAGAGAATGGGTGCAATGCCTCAGTGTTCAGGCTCATTCATTCTCCAGTACTCTTAGAACTCTTTAGAAACTGTGCAGTTGCTTTCCCTGAGGTAACAAGGCCTGGAGAGGTCCTGAGAGCCCTTGCACACAGATTTTTTTTTTTTCCCCTTTCCTTCCGGTGCCCCAAGTCCAGAGACCGCCGCAGCTCCAAGGCCAGGACCGCCCCGACGGCTCGAGCGCGGCGCTCGTGTGGCCAGTAGGTGTCGCTGTTTCCCTGCCGGCGGGAGCCTGGAGCCCCCGCAGGCCCCTGGAGCCACCGGGCTGCGGGCTAGGGGTTGGTTCCCCGACTCACTCGAGCTCCCTTTGCCGGTCCTCGACGTCGTGCCCAGGCTCACCTGGCCAGGACCACAGCGACCACTGGACGGCCTAAGGGAGCGCCGTCGGGGAGATTAAGGAGAGGCTGATCTGCAGGGGCGAAATGCCGGGGCCCGACGTGTATGTGTGTGGGGGCGCGGGTCACTGGGAGCGTCGTGACCAAGTCCCAGGTTGGGGGATTGAACTGGGGCTCCGCGGAGCTTGAAAAATAAGCCAGAGCAAGAGGTTGAAATCCTAGTTTCCTGGGTGTGCTCACAGAAAGGGTAGATTGGTTTTAGTATTTTTGTTTTAAGCAATGGGAGGGGAGAGCGAGCAAACGAGAGAGAGAGAGAGAGAGAGAGAGAGAGAGAGAGAGAGAGAGAAAGGGGGAGGGAGGAGAAAGGGAGTGAGGGAAAGAGGAAGGTATGGAGGAAGAGAAAGAGAGAGCGAGCGAGCGAGCTAGGCCTGAGCACAAGCACGCGCTACATACCATCTTGCCCACTCATATGCCTACAGAAATGTCGGGTGTCCTCAGTGGTCACCTCTCCTCCCCTGCCCAGGGAGGAGTATTTGGAATGTGCTTGACTTCCCCCCAAAGCTTTGCTTGCTAAGTATTAATCCCCTTCAGATAGCGTTAGCTCATCTTTGGAATCGGTATTAAAATTCTAGGTATTGAGAATTCTGTGCGTTCCCTGGCGTCCCGCCGCTCCCAGCCTTTGGCTCAGTATGCCTCGTAAGAGATTATTAATCAGTTCTTTTTTGTGTGTTTCAAAAGGGGGGTGGCTTATGAATACAAATACAGAGAAGGGCATTGACAATGGGTACATACTATAGGTGACTGGAGATTTTATTATGATTCAGATTGTTTTGTGTAGGGAAATCACTCTGATAGTAGGGAGAGAGAGAGAGGGAGGGAGGGAGGGAGGGAGGGAGGGAACGCGTTGAATACAGTAAATATACAACCGCATTCTATTGAAAGAATGAGTATTCGAAATGGAACTGGCTATGCATTTAAACTGACATTTAAAATAGTATCTTGGGTTAAAACTTCGGTGTACATTTCTCCACACTTCACCTGTATGTTTTTCAAAGCAAAAAAAATTTGCAAAATTAAAAAATGCAACAAATATCAAATCGAAAGAAAGGAAAAAATTGTCAAAGTCCAAAATACACTGAGCTACGTTTTGATGTGGATTTCATTGAGAATAGTACCCCAGAGGACGGGCTTCACGGGGGGCTGGGGCTTCAAGGAAAGCCTTAATTTTTAACTAGAGGGGTGGCATCTTCATTAAATTCCACACCTTTTGCTATGATCATTAAACTGGCTCCTTTCTGTTAAGACTATGTCTGTTATACAACTCTAAATAATGATTTCTGATTGAGACAGAAAATTGATCATTGGGTGACGGGGGAGGGGGGCGGCGGACACGTGTCTAATTGGAGGTTGTGAAGTTCAGTGAGATGGAATTTTTAGCTTGAAAAGTCCAAATGCAGAATTTGGATATTTCCCCCCAGTCCAGTCACTTCCCCATCTCATCCCTCTTTTCCTTTCTTTCACTGAACCCTTTAGATCTCCTTGGCCTCGTCTTTCTGCCTCTCTCCTCCACAGCGCCTCTATGCTCTTCCCCTGGCTTTACCCCTCCTGTCCTCTTTTCTTCCTCCTTCCCTCTCTCCTAGAATTTATTGTCTGTTTCTGACAGTCAAGTTAATAGGAAAGTAGCGAGTGGGAGGTCCAGCACCCTTATCTGGCCTTCTCCCCCCCGCGCGCGCGCGCGCGTAAAGGACTTGGAGGGCGAAGTCGGTGGCTGCCAGGCTGTCGGCCAGAGTGGTGGCCCTTGGTGCTGGGCACGTTGTTTGCGGAGGCGTTGGGGTCTGCCAGGGGTTGCGGGGCCTATTCAAATACCGCCCGCTGCTGGTGTGATTCGCAGGGACTCGGCCTCCATATGGTAATGCGGGGGGTGGGTGGGTGGGGGTGGAGGGAGGCGCAGAGGGGAGGGAGGGAGGGGAGGGTAGGGGTGAGACGGGAGGGAGGGAGGGGGCTCCGACACCGCGCGCTCGGCTGCCGGGCTGGGACAGAGCACCCGGACCCGCGGCAGCGGCGCGGCGGCAGCGGCGCTCTCCACCCTCCACCTCGACACCCCCTCCAGCCGGGGAGCCACCGAGCCACGGGCACTCGGGGTAAGCCACAGCGCGCACTCGTCTACGACGCTGACGAGTCACACGCTTTGGGGGTTCCTACCAGGCACCAATAAGGGAAATTAGAGACAGAAAAGGAGATAAAAAAGAGGCAACCTGAGAGGTGTATCTCTCGGGCGTCCCTTGTCACACACACAGTGAGGGCACACGCATCTCTGCACACACATGCATGCTCAGACAGCAAGACGTGAGCGCATTCTTGGCTACTGCCATCTGAATACATGCCCTGACACGCTGTGCCCTGAAACGTGGCCGGCGTGCTTTCCTGAACCTGCATAAAAGCTGGCCGGTATGTTCCCAGAGCTCAGGCAGGAACAACCAAACAACCACACACAATCCAACTGTAGCCAAACTCAGACATTCAGCCTGCCGAACTGTTTCAGTCAGCCAGGTGCCCCCCCCCACGCGCACGCACGCACACACACACACACACAAACACACACACTCCCTCGAAACAGGCAAATCGGTAACCAATTGTAGAGTCTTGCAATTATTCATAAAATGTGCCGAAAATATACCTTAGGAGACGTAATCTTGCTATATATGGTAAGGTAAGGACGAACTTGAAGGATGACTGTTTCCATTTTTTAATGTTTTACGTGTCGCCATCTGACCACTTTTTATTGGGTGACATATCATATGAGCACTTTGGTGTAGGCTTGGAGAAACTACAGCCAGAGGTAAGGCTGGAAATGCCATAAGAATTAAGCCTGCTAAAAATGGATGCTAGAGTCCACCAGGAAAGATGGCATACAGCTGTAGGTTTGAGATGGGAAGAAACACATGTGAATATGTATACAGGAAAGCCACTGGGGAGGGCTGAGGTCCTCCCCCAGTATCTGTGCAGGTAAGTAATTTCATAAGAAAGCTAATTACCTGTGCATGTACCTGGACTTGTTTAATCCAAATAGCTGCATGTCTGCATTTTTTCTGTTCTTTGTGGCTATGCAATTATGGGCTGAGTTTGATAAATGACAGCTTTGGATATATATATATATATATTCAAAGGTCACCATACTGAATAGCTATAATGCCAGGAAGGAAAAATCCTATCCTATAAACAAGATTAATCTAACACAAGGCCTGTATATTTTAGGGTACATCACCTAGCTTAATATAGTCAACTGTTCTTTTTGTGTATTTGTTTTCATTTCAAAATCTGGAATTACGGATGCTTTGCAATCATAATAATGGGTTTCCCTCCATATTGAGATAAGAATTATACTCAGTAAATTTTGAATGCTGCAGATAGGAGACAACATACAACATGGTTGAAAATGTCTTCCTTGCAGAAGGCTGTCCATTGCTGTGTATACACATTTTAAAATAGATTTTTTAACAATAAATGCTAGAAAGCAATAGGTGGTGAATGTCACATTTCTCAGTTAACTAGCACATAAATTCTTTTAAAAAATCTTTGGAACCACCGAACTTGCATGTACATTATCTCAAGTGAACTGGCTCCAAACTGTGCTTCTGCTAACATGAAGTTAATTAGACAATCAAACTTTGAGCCTTGAACGATGAGTATTATAGTCAATGGAGGAGTATGTGAAGAAAGGGAAAAAAATGTGTTCCTTTTATGATCAAACTAGGATATTCTCCAGTTGGCATTGCATACATGACGGACATGCATATTTCTAACCTTAAATAAACAGTAATAGGGAGGCAAATGTGCTTATTATCTAGCAAGAGACAACAGCAGACACTCGCCCCAAAATAAAGACTGACAGAAAGGGACAACAGAGATAGACAGACATAATAAAACAGCAACAGAAAAAAAAATGAGGGGGAAGGGAATCAACAAAACGATACAACCTGAAATTTTCACGAATTAAAAAAAATGCAAATATACCTTTACATATGCATCAGTATTAAAAAATAATACACGCTGGACCCAACCGGAGAGGGAGCAGGAGGAGGAGGAGGAGGAGGAGGAGGAAAGGTGGAGGAGGAGAGGAGGTGGAGGAGGAGGAGGAGGAGGAGGAGGAGGAGGAGGAGGAGGAGGAAAGAATGGAGGCGCCGCGGAGCCCTGATTACGCATGGGCTGGTGCTGCCTCCTCTAACCTGATCTTCTCCGAGCCCGGCAGCCGGCGGTCCTCAGCCGCCCACAGAACAGGAGCCGAAACAACCGTTCCGAAGGCTACAGCGTTTATTTTTCTCTTTTTTTTGGGGGGGGGGGATTTGGCGGTTGTTTCAGGGGCTCGCCAACTGGCCCCTTTAATTAAAAGCTTCAATAAAAGGCGATCGCGCCAGGAATGCACCGGCTCCTCTCCGCGCAGGATTTGCATATTTTTTTAATGCCCTAATTTCCTTGATGTATGTAAATGTAGCCGGACGTAGAGGGAGACAGGGAGCTGACGTCAATGGACGTGACCTCGCAGCTAAACCTTGAACGTGAAGCCGGGATGAGGGGAAAACACGGAGCGGCAGCCGGCGGAGCCCGCAAGCGCTGGCGGCGGCCGAGCCCAGGCCGCGGCGGGGGTGGGGGGCTGGGGTGGGGTGGGGGTGTCAAGGCCAAGGGCGCGGGTGCCAGCCCCGGGGGAGGACCAGCCGAGGCCTCGATCTCTGCACCAAGGAGCTGCCAGCCTTGCCAGCCTCTCTGCCACACGTGCCGACTCTTGTCCTGCACTTCCAGCCCCACCAAACACACGTTATTTTCTTCCCCCAGAAAAAAAAACACCCCCAAAACAACAAACCGAAAACAACTGATAACAAACCAAAGGAATCCCAAGTGTTTTAGACCGGTGGGTTCTGGGCTTTTACCAGAAAGAAGATTGACAATGGAACAGGATTTTTTTTATTATTATTATTATTATTATTATTATTATTATTATTAATTTTTGGCTTATCTTTCCACAAGAAGAGGAAGGGGAGACCACAGGACAACAGCAAAGCAAATCAGTCCTAAAACATGATAAGCTACACATGTTCCCAGTAGGGAGAAGTAATTGCCCAACCAAACCTTGAGGGCCTTTTTTTTCTTTGGGGGGGGGGGCTTCTGTTTACCTGTGAACTCATTATTATTGCCAGGAACGTGAGTTGTTTTTTTTTTTTTTAACTGTGATGGGAGTAGTGTGTGTGTGTGTGTGTGTGTGTGTGTGTGTGTGCATCTGTATGTTGGGAGGTGCCTGGGTTGGTGAGCACCAAGGCGGAGGCCTAAGACAGACGAGAGATGACTTGTCTGGGGAGCCATCTGGACCAGAGCTCCTAGACCAGGGTTCGAATTCAACCCCACCCCCACCCTTCTAAGAGAGAATCCCGCAAAGGCTTCCTTGGCGCATTGTCTGGGGAAAGGGACTTGAAGCGGGAACCCTCCCTTGGCCGCGGTATGGTTTGGAGCTTTCCGGGAGGCGCTGGGCAGCCGGGTGCAGAGGGCGGGAGCGGCGCTGGGGTCTCGGCGCCGAGGCCTGCGGCTCCCTCCCGGCTCCCGGCTCCCGGCTCCCGACTCGGGCTTGCCCGCGCACCGGGCGAGCGGGCGGGGGGTGGCACCAACTGGCACCTCTCCATGAGCCCTCGCGTCCTCTCGCCTGGGCCGCCGGGAGTCGGTGATCAGCCTCTCCGGGATTTCAGGGCACCGCCGCAGGCCTGCTCAGCAGGGGCGCCCGAGGCCGCGGGCACGGCCTCTTTCCCGGGCCACCTCGCTGTCCCAGCTTTGTTTTGCAGCCACGCTCGCGGCCACCCGGGCCCCCGCGCCCGCGAGGGGAGCGTGTGCGTGTTCGTGTGCGCGCGGGGGCGGGCGGGCGCGCGCCCGGGGAGCCCTCCCGCCAAGGACACGCACGGCTGGCTGTCCTCCGGCTGCGCTTGGCGGGAAAGCTGGAGGCCGCCGGCGGGGCCGCGCGCCGCGGCTCTCACCACCGCCCCCTCCCGCCCCCTCCGCCGGCCTCATTTACATATGGGCCACTCGCATGAATTTTTTTTTTTTTTACTGCACAACCTGCCCCCCCTTGCCCGCCCCGCACGCAGGTTGGTGCTGCGGCCCTGGCGGGCTGGACGTCCCCGCGCCCAGGCTGGCCTCCGGCCCCAAGCGGGCACGCGCACACACAGGACCACTGGGGAGGACAACCCTCAGCGGGACGGGTTCGGGCACCGCCTCCCCTCCTCCCTCGCGCCAACACCCCCGACAGCCTCCCGCCCGTGTGGCAGGAAGCCCACCTTCCCGGGAAGCCCCCACCTTTTCTTCTGTGCACGCTTCCAACTCCTACCCTCCCAAATCCCTCTGGCGCGCGCGCGCGCACACACACACCCACACGCACACTCTTTTTTTTTTAATTTATTTTTTCTTCCTTCTCCAATAGATAAACCCTATCGGGCAACTCCCCAGTACCCTCTCAGTACCATTGGAGTTTAGAGACTAAAAATCCTTATAATGTATTACTGGTCTTCAGCCAAACACATTTAACAACCACAACAAAAAGAAAAGGGGAGGAGAGAGGAAGGGGGACTTGAACCAACAGAACCTTTCTTTAAAAAAAAAAAATGTCTGCAAGTCAAAAGGTCAGGCTCCAAGTTTGTAAATAAAATTGCAAAGGGAATTCCTAAAGAAAGGAAAGAAGGAAGGAGGGGAGAAAGGCCTACAAGTTACATAAAATGGTGCATTGGGAAAACAAATCAGGGATACATCTTTTAAAATGTGCCTGGAGATACCAAAAAAGGGGGTACTGGAGGAAAAAGGGAAAAAAAAGAAAAGAAGGAGATGAAAATAAAAGGCAGAAAAGGCAGAAGTTTCCCAAAGAAATGTGTGCTTTGCATGGTACAATAGGGAAATGTAGCCGTCGCCCTCCGTCAGAGGAGACATTTCTAATTTGTTCCGTCTGTCAGGAGGGGACTATGAGAGGTTTGGGTGCAAATTCATTATCTCTGGCAACGCTGGACGTAGTGCGGGGACTGAAAAAGACCGTGGCAATGGGTGAACAATGGGGCTTCAGTTCATCAGTAACAAAAGCAGTGGGGAAATTGCTTGAGTTTCAGAGCACGTCCTCCTCGGCAGAGGGGGCTGGACTAGACCTTGGACAGCCCCCCCCAAAACTTGCCGAGCCTTGTACACACCACTTCACTCGCCACTCCGAGGCTCAGGGAGCAAGTGCTTGGCGTGGGGGGGGGCGGGGTAAAGTTGGCTTTTTTTTTTTTTTCCTCCTTGGTCTTTTGCGTCCTTCTCTCTCCCCCAGAAGGGACGACCCTTATAAACTATTTTAGACGCAATCAAGCAAGAATCACCATGTGGAATTGAGCGGCAGTTTTAAATGTGCTAAGCGAAGAGTGTTCTGATTTTTTTTTTTTTTTTTTTTGGACAAGCTAAAAGGAGTCTGTGTGCTGTGGCCGTGTTCTCATGTAAGTGGATCTTGTCTTCTGCGAAGTCCTCCATTCCTGTCCGGCTGGATTTGGGGAGCAACCCTGCCTGGCGCAATGAGATCGAGTGAGTATGGAGGGGGGCAGCCCGAAGGCTGCAGCGAGGCTGGTGGCGCGCAGCCCGGCGGTGCCCGCAGAGGCCCGGCGCCCAAGATTCCCATCGCCCCGAGCCGGCGGCCGCAGAGCCCGCCGCGGACCGCTCCGAGGGCCAGTCCAGGGCTTTGCTTCAACTAATTGATTGTATGCCAAACCTGTTGATCTCCCGGAGTTGTCCCAGGCCAGAACTGTTAATTATCCACCGGCCTGAAACCCCCCAACCCCACCCCAACCGCAGAGAGGTGGCAGGAAATTTTCGTGTTGGAAAAGAAAATTTTGTATGTAATTCTGTGGTGTGGATGGCGGGGCTTTTCTTCGCTCTAGAGCTACCTGCAGCTGTGTTTTGTGTTCTTCAGTTCCCGGTTGGCATTTTGAATAATTTGCCTCGTTTGAACCGTCCCAAAGTTTCAGTGGCCTGCTACTGAAGCCAGGGACTGATAGATCCTGGTGGAAAACTTGGGTATAAAAGCTAACTACTTCTGGTGAATTTCCACTTTCTATTTCTCGGGCATTTGGAGGCGACAGGCCGCTTAAAAGGGTTATCCGAGTTAAGCTTCATCAAAATGCAATCTTAGTGGTCCATTATTGGGACTCAGGGCTTTAGCCGCCTCTGCTATCTCGGAAGGTTCCTCTCGGTGTGCCAGGAGCCCAGAGGAGACTGAGGAAGCCTTTCGAGGCTTAGAACTAGCTGCCTGAACTCTAGGCTAGGCAAGTCGAACCAGAAGGATGTATTTGCGTTAGTGTCTGCAAGGTTTTCTCTTGCAAATGTACCCGCGGTGCTTGAATGGGGCAGCCTGGAGGGGTCAGGGCAATTCAGAGGAACTGATCCGAAGTTAGACAAGAGGCCCTATCAAGTCACGGCCATGGCCGCGGGGGTGGGGTGAGGTGGGGGTGTTCTTTGGAGCTGAGTCTGCCCCTTGGGCCCAGAACGATGGGGTCAGTCAAAAATTTCCTCCCTCTCTTGGTACCCATAACCTGCCCATCACCCTCCTTCTCCAGCTTTGGCACCAGTAACTAGGGCGCTGGCTCGGGAGCGAGCCACTGTGGTCAGTATAATTAAGCCTGTGCAGCACTTTCATTTTGTAAAACCAACAGCCCCACCCTACCAGTCCAAAATAACAATAAGCATAAAAAGGCATAAAATAAAAGCAACCTATGTTCCGGGGTACAAGACTTTCTAATATTGGATGCTGGGGGGTGGGGGTAGGTGTTGGGGCAGGGAATAAAAAAAAACCCACCACTTTACAGCAATCAGGTTTTAGTTTTACATTATTCATTGATTTACTAAAGGGAAGAGCCAATCAGGAGCCATCGACAGGAATGCCCATCTCACTGTGCTTGGTCTTACAGTAAACTATTTGCATCTTTCTAATAGATTAGACGGGTATCCTGGGATTCCCATTGTTTGAAAGGCCTGGAAATTCAGTCCCTTAAACATTTAAAAAATATGACTTTGTTCCAGACTTAAAATCCTTACATAGTAGGTGGGAATCTCACTTCTCTTTTGTATGGCAGGTTACAAGGTTCAAATCCCTAATGTTTCTTAAGTCTCTCTCCTATCCAAGCTAAAAATAAAAGGAGAAAGAAAAATTAATTTCCCAAACCCCTCTAGATTCTGCATATTTTGCATTCCCATTATCATGCATGTCTCCATTTAAATGCAAATTAGCATATTTAACCCTGTAGGTGCTAAGGCTCAGGATACACTGTACTGGTGTTTTATGGAATCTCTTAGCATTTTAAGGAATCAGGGTAATTGCAATACAATGAAGCCATATCTAGATATTACAGTACAATACATATAAACTGTGATCATTTCTTTTCTTGACTGTTTTTCAGATGATACTGCAAAGAAGCATAAAATGAATAGTCTATCCAACCAACCAAAGGTAATATAAAATTTTATATTTGATAAAAACACAGTGATGTGCAAAATCAAAATGGAATATTATTTACTGGGTGGCAGGCCTGCAGCATATTACCTATCTCCCACTGCATCAGATAGAATTCCAGAAATATCTAAGTTCCTGTATGTTCAGATTCCCCCCCACACAGGAGCATGTGTGTTTGTGAGTGTGTGTGTATGTGTGTGTGTATGTTTCAGTCATAATACATAGATATCCTGCAACAGCTTATAAGAAATTCTGATTCAGATTTTATTAGAAAGTAACCCAGCTATATACATTACTTGTACCATACAAATTTCTATAAATTAAATGATTTTTATAGATAAAATAAAAGTATTGACTATATGACTGGATTGTGGTATGCATGCCTGAGATTCATACAAAGCAAATATTTTAAAAAAGAGTTTGGAGGTAGGTCAGTTCTTTATGTCCTATGCAGTAGTATAAATAGGATTTAGAGATGTTCTAAATATTGGTGATAAAGCTGGTATATTTGTGTTTATGAAACAGCACAATTCTGATCCAAATATGAGGGAAATTTTTGCTTTTTACATCAGCAGAGATTGTTTATTCCCAAGTAAATCAGAACCTTTCAATTCATGTTTCAGCCATCTGGAGACCTATAAAAAGATCAGAAAACAAGCATGACAATCACGTCCTAATCTACTAGCTATTAATGGGAATTTATTAGAGAATAAGCAGGCAAGCCATTTGGATTCAGCATATCCTTCAATATGCAGATTTCAAAGTGGATATTTTATAGCTGAGCTAAATAGCTTTCTAAAAGCAAAAAAATATCTGATTAAAATTGTAGGTATTAAGAGCTGTTCTTAATTTGTGGCAGACATTACTAGGAACCTTTAGAACTGCACAATTATTTTACTGTATCTTGCAGCCTGCATAATAATGCAGTCTTTACATGTATGCAGACATGATATAAACCTTAGAAATATTTAAAATAATCAGGCACTTAACATCAAATCTTAGTGTATTTCTTAGAAAAATGTCTCTGTATCTGAATGATGATGGAGAGGTAAAACATTAAATCACTAAATGGCTAAGTGGACAGGCTACCCATAATTTTCATGTTGGTTCATTTCACTTCTTGGGGTTCTGATGATGAAGGTGTTATGAGTACCAAGCATGGAGGACAGACAGTCCTCGAGTCAGTTGACATACCTGTGTGGTGCTGTCCTAGAAGATACCACTTGAGGCAAACATCATATAAAGCTTCTAATTGTAGAAGCTTCAAGTGCTGAGAGTGCTAGCTTTCATGATGGGTACCTGGTTTCTTTTAAAAAAATGCACTTAGTTGTTAAATGTAGAGAGGTAGTCATAATGATTTTCAAATTCACACAAATACATACATAGACATGCGTGTATCACATCTCTTTGTTTTTGGTAGTCTCCACCGAGTTATATACAAAGCAAACAGATGTTCTGAAAATATATGGAATTTCTGGGGCTTTGACTTCAGGAGTTGGCTACATTCGATCACATGCTTGGTTCTTGAAATACACGCCAAACATTAATGACATGCTTCTCATTCTTGGAAAGCAAGGGCACAATGCTCTCCCATCTTCCAAGGTTTCAAAGCTCATTAGGATTTTACATACTGTCAAAAGTGGCATGTGCCTCAGTGATGTGTTAAATTTTAACTCAGTAGTTTATGTTGTGACCAGACAATTCAAGAAGGATCAGAAATTACATGAGTGTGGGTTTTTTTTCCTTCTGAATTGTTTTGTAGTTTGCAGGTGCCCTTTATAAAATATGAAGTTACTATAGACATTTCCGGTCTCATCCTCTGTTCCAAAATTTGATAAGAAACATGTTATTGTGTCATTTCCACAGCTTAATCTTTTCTAAATAATTAGTGCTGGAATGCTTACATCAAAGTAAATAAGAAAGAATCTAAGGAAAAGTAGGTTTCTTTTTTAATAAATTATATCTTTAATTGATGTGAAATTATATTTAAACTCTTCATTGGAGTTATGTCCCCCCAGCATTTCTGGCTTTCTTTGCTTCTCAGTCTTTTGTGCATGGTTTACATGTGTGCTGTGCATGTATGATTGGATAAGCATATTCATAGTCATCTCTTTAGTGAATAAATTACTGAAATAATTAATGTATATTCTGAAAAGAAATGTCATTATAAAAGTGTTTTAGCCACCAGGGGAAATAGTCACCCTACAATAGTGGAAGTAGTGTGATAAGCTTGTGATGCACAATGAATAATAAGGCTTATTAATCCTCTCACAGCATACATTTAAAGAACAGTAACACTACCAAATACGATTTGAAATTTTGAAGACTAGTCCAAAAGGTTTATCCACAGAATAAAATGCCTTTTACATAAATCATCTCAGATGTTTTATTGAGAGGCACCTGAATGTTATAACTGTACATATAGATGGGCTAGACAGATAACCCATCACAAAAGAGAGAGAATAAAAGGGTTCCTTGAAGTCATCATATTCACACCTTAAAAACTTCTAAGAGCACGGATGAAGCTAATTAATAAAACAACCTTTCTCTCTGTATACAAGAGGGGGTGGGGCAAGGGAAGATGGGGGTAGCTGCATGCTTTTGACATCCAGGTGTTTTATCTGCATTTCTTTTTCAGGAGCTAACAATAATTTTGCCATAGTTTTATAAGGAAGACTAGTGCATTTTGCCCTGTATGAAACTTGATGTTTAAAACAACAGACAAAGGCTAAGCACTGTTATGACAGCAGAGTTGTGAATGGCATTAAAAACTATTGGGGCTGTGTTTACCTGTGCTGCATTCTAAGGCACACGCCCTGTATGTGCAGTCATTAAAAAAAAAAAAAAAATGAAGTCCACCTGCTTAGGGCAATCAGTTTGAATTTACAGAACAAAATACTATCCAGTCGCCTTGGTAATAGATACAAAACACGACTGAGCTGTGAAGGCATTAAAAACACAACACTAAAGCAAATTGTCAATGTAATCACACATCGACTCACTGCCTTACACAGATCTGATTCCCAGCCCCAGAAAGCAAGGCCCTGCTTTAAGCAATAGCAAAGTGCCTTCCATCTGTCTGCCTATGCAATCTGCCGGAAGAGAAACGCAGGCAAAGACGTTCCCCAGATCTGAAATGCTTTTATCTGTCCTTAGAGAGAGATTTCCTCCAGTCTTTGGATATTAGAGCGATGTGCACTAGTCCTGAGGAGGTAAAAGGCCGCGGGTTGCTTTTTCAGGAGCGGTTGGTAGTGCTAGTTGAAGAGGTGCTGATTGAGAAAACAGGCTTCTTGTGGTGTAGCCTCAGCCGCCCAAGCTCTGGGCAGCAGGCATGGGGCAGTTGGCTGATCACTGATGCATATCAATAACCATGCACTTGAGATTTCTCATGACATCATCATTACCTTGGTCTCCTGCGGTCTCGAACCTTTGACCTTGCCGGGCTGGCCCACAATTTGGCAGTGAAAGCCCCTCCAATGATGGTCCTTTTCTCCTTCTTTCAGACCTGGGGTAGCAGCTCACCAGCAAGACGGCATCTTCTCCCCAGCCTAGAAGCCCTGTGAAATCGAGGATCTTTCCCTTAAAACACTCACATACAAGATATGTACAGTCAAGCTGCCACCACTTGGTAAAAAGCTCATGCTGCCTAAACCCAAAAGATCGGGAGCTGTCACTTCTCTAGAATGGGATTTCTTGTCCCCTTCCTCCTAAACCTGCGCTGGAAATTGCCATTGGCTTTACACATCTCTATAGTGGAAGGCTAAAGAGTCTTGCGTGAGAATGAAGCAATTTACAATGCAAATAGAGGCCTGTGAAGGGATGGATGCTGCCTCTCACTCCTAAAAGCTTCTGCACCTTAAATAGCTGGTCTTATTTTCTGATATTAATAGATGAAGTGTTGGCTCACGATGGCCGGAGATGACTTTCGGACAGGGGAAAAGTTTTGGAATGAACTCTGAAGGCAACAGATCTTATTTGGATGTTTTAGCCTCGGCACGCGCGGGCACACACACACACCAGAAACCAGGTCTTATTTACTTAAAAGGAGGAATCTTAACCGGGCCAGTATCCTGCAGGACAACTCTTCGGTATTGCCAGAGAGCTTCAGAATGTTGGAGTGTGGCCAGAGGAAGACAGAGTGCTGTGAGGGAAGTGAGTTGTTATCTTTGGTTATCTAGCTGTATGAGTGTATTGGTCTTCATAAAGCTAGATAACCGAAAGTAAAAACTCCTTCAAGATCGCCGGGGAGCATGGTTGAGAATGAAAGACTTCAAACAAGAGAGTAAAAACCAGAAAGGTCAGGAATACTTATTGAATCTAACTTTGTTTTGTGTTGTTTTTCCTTATGGTTAAAAGTGGGATGTGAATAAATTTAAGTGCCACACATACGCTGAAATCTGAAGGTTGGAAAGGGTTTGTTAGAGCTCTCCATGGAGAATTGTGTAGCACCGATGAGTAAAGATGCATGTACAGCTTGCGCTATCTTACGGAAAAGTTCACATACAAGGACCTCTTTTTCTGTTGTTGTTGTTGTGTTGGGAAGCTTTTGTAGAGATGTCTGATACTTAGTTTTAAAATGATTCTATAATTATGTAGATTTGGGCAGTTCCCTTCTGAGCTCCCTCCCCCCCCCCCAAGTTTGAAGCTTGTTCTTGGAAATTACTTTCAATGTATTTGGACTGTACATCAATTACGTTGAAATTAGACTTTCAGAAAAGTTTATATTGCAAGGGTAATAACTTATATCTACTGAGGACTTAGAACTAGCATGGAAAATGAAAAAAAAAAAAAACAGTAAAGCCTGATTTTTATTCTTCTATTCAAAATGCAAGGACAGATGCTTCTCTGTTCCAAGAGGGTTTCCTTGAGGAAGGTACTGAAGCAGAAAGACATGATGGAGACGAGATCGCCTCCCCTCTTGTCAAAGTGTTAAAAAAATGTTCTGTCTTACTCTGCGTCTAGCATTGGAAATGAAAGTGACATTTACGCCACAACCCACGTGTGCGCCTCCTCTCTTTTTGTTTAAGGATGATCAGGTCTATCCAGGAAACAGCTCTGGCATCCCAAACTGAAATAATTAGGACGTATATAGACCTGACAAAAATGGAAAGGGGGTGGGGAATCTGAGGGTCTGTCTTGCCTAATTGATTCCGCTAAACGGAATGCAGGAGATGTGAACGGCAGGACGCTCCGATTCCCACGCTCGGGGGCAAGTGGTAAAGCGGGGCCGGCAGCCTATGACAGACAGCCCTGTTGGGGGGTAGGGGTATGAAAAAAACATCAAGCGCACACACTATACTCATCTCCATCGCTTAAGAAAGTAAAGGCATTTCCCACCCACAGCCATCTGCAGCCTTCCAAATGGCAACGCCAACTGGTGTGTAGCTGCTATGTACTGTCTGTTTCTGGTAATTTTTTAACCACTGTTTTTATCTGGCCAGGATTAAATTTGGCTTTCTCCTTCCGTGGAGATTTTCATTACTTAAGGAAAACTAGTAGAAAGTGATTCCAAGACAGTCCCACTGCTGCCTGCCCCTCCCCTCATGTGAAATCCTCAGTTTGTATCCAGTGGCCTTGGGACCACTTTCTGCTTTTTGTTTGGGCTGTATTACATATGAAAGGACACATCTCTATAGAACATTCATTATTTATTCATTCATCTTTAAGTAGGCTGTTTACTTTCTAGTGTGACACACAGCCAGGAACCTGGCCTGCCTATGCTAACAGGTACACACTAGAAGGAAAACTATAAAGTCAGTAGAAAGTTGATGACAATAACGTAACAGTGTGCTAAAAGTTGTTTTGGAAAAGTCTTAGGTGTGTTCTAAATAGTCATTTTTATTTAATCTAAAAATAACTAAGCTAAGCATAAACTTTGGAATTTTGGAAGAACCAATTGTAACCCTTTCCTGAAAATGCTTATATTTGGGCACGTGTTACCAGACACACATTTGTAGAGGTCTTTGCACATAAATGCAACCACTGCAAAAAGAAGCTGTCCAAAATAGCCTGTTACCTCCCACATGGCCTCGATTACTGATGCTCCCAAATATATAATTTTTCTTCAGAGACAGTACATTTGGCCATCTAGCGTCAAGTCCCTTTGAGACTTCAGATTGGGAAAGTCTGTGGAATCATTGAGGTTTCACTTGGAAACTCCAAGAGACTTTAGTACAGTTCTCAAGTTGGCTGCTGCACACGTGCCAAAGTTTTACTGCAGCAGTGCCTGTGGAGAAGACCCTTGTTTATTTACATGTGAAGCACTGTTTGTGCAAACAACCTTTCATTGTTAAGTGCCTGTATTCCTTTCATTTGCTTCATGTCCAGGGGTGCTATTTACCTAGAACCATTGTCTACTACAATTAACATTTACATTACAAAGTGTGTGGTTTTCTTTCTCAAGGAGGTTCAATTAAGGCAATAAGATGTTTGCTGGGAAACCTATTGTTTACTGAAAGCACTCAATGGAGTCAAATTACTGAAGCTTTTGCCTACATCTTGGTCTTTTATGTAAATATGTTAAATATAACAACTAAGGAAAATAAACAATATTAAAATTATATGTTTACCATTGTCATATCAAACTTGCTTTGTATCATACTAATGTTACATAACTTATCAACCAATAAAAATGCATTTCAATGTTATTTTCTTTTTATTTTTTTGCTGTTCCACTGCTCTTGCTGCAACATATCCCAAATTTTCTTTTCTTTTCTTTTTTCTATTACACATCAAACTTCTGACATTTTGTTTTACTTGTGTGTGTTGAAAGAGGTATCTAAGCATAGGTCTGGGAGTGTCTGAGATAATCTCTACAATGACCTTATAATAAGGTGATATTTCTTTGCAATCTGAAATATTCCAAAGGCATGTACATTTAAGTCAAAAGAAGTGTAAATATCAGTTAAGTAGTTCTTTGAAAGCTAGTTTTAACATTGGCAGAAACCGGATCAAGTTTATTTAGCATACCACTGCATTGTAAAACAGTTGGAGTGAAGTTGCAGGTTGCGTGAGTATGCATGTTAACTAGTGGGAACCAAGCGCAGTCTTTGTGAAAGGGGAGCGGCAGATTGCTGTGCAAGGCCAATGTTAAAAAGGCAGCTGAATTTAACACCATCTGGAAGAAAAGATCCCTTCACGACTTTCTCACACCGTCAGACAAAACTAGTGTCTCTTGTTCCGAGCCCTTGTCTATGCAACCATACAATACTGAGTCATTATACTTTTGCGGAGAGAAAATTTGAGAACACAATATGGGTAACCAGTGAATGACCAAGTTTCATTGTGCCCGCTTAAGTCGATTGAAATCTACGTCTAGAGCTATGAATGGTCGTATTGTTTTCCTCACCAGGGCTGTACTAAATGTCAGCACAGTGTAAAGAAAAACTTGAAGTCTGCAAATAACTTACCAGATCTCAATTATAATATTTTCCCACACTAGAACTAATATCATTGCAAGGGGCTACATTGCAGAAAATACAAAAAGAAACAAAAAGAAATAAGAGAGTTCATTAAGAAGTTATTTTATCCAGACATACATTTTAGTGTTCTGATGGGAACTTTAGGCTACAGGCTAAGTTGAAGAATGGAATTCATTCCTTAGAAGTTCAAGTTACAAAAATGCTTCTTATGCAATTAAGATAGAATGAAACAATCCTCTCTAATGACAAATAAATAGATTTCACCTGGGGCTTATGGCTATAGCTCTGCTTAGAATTGTTAGCGTGAATGTAACTTCCACTTTAAATTTTGTCACACTACTCTTTCAAAGTTTGCCACTATGATTGACATTGTAAAAGATCACCATGAAAGTACATTTCCAAAAATACACTAGAACATACTGGTACTTCCCTGGGTGAAGTCTAGTGCCCTCAGAAATAGGCTACCCTTTTATATCTTCTAAGTTCTTTTTCTTTTTCCCATAATGTGTATAAGTCAGTTATCTTTAAGGTTACACTCCACATAATCTATTTGACTGTAAACAGTCAGAAAAGGGTAACAAAATAGTTCAGTAAGAGTAAAAGGAGTTGGTTGTATATGTTTTATAAAAATATCTATTTTAAGTATAATTGACTTTACAGTTTTGTTATTGTGTCACCAAAGGTCTCATAGTTCTTAACATGTAAGTGCAAAACAATGAGTAATTGCTGTTTTGCTGAATCATACATCTGAGTTGCCAACGTCAAAGGTATTATTTTGTGTTAACTGCAGGTTTTGACATCTAGAATCTTTTCATGAAATACTTAGGAATGGGATGATAAAATGATGCCTTTAAAAGTAAACATAAAGATATAATCAACTTATTTTCCTTGTTCAACTTTGTGATACTAGAAATTAACAATGAAAAGTCACTCAATGATCAAATAATAAAAGATGCAGCATAAACACTGCCCTATAAAAATCCAACACAGCAACAAAAGGGAAATTGAATAAATGTTAAACAGCAGATACATAGGACTATTTCTGCTGTGTGTTGGCAAAATATGAATGGGTATGCTCACTAGCATCTGTCCTCACTGAAGTTACTATGCACAGTAATGAGATAAATGCATTACTTAGATTCAAAATAGAGTTTTTTTCAAAATGACCTTTTCTTTAAGTTTTCTTTAACACTAAATTTTCTATTAGTAGTGTTCTTTGTTTTAATTTTAAAAATTAAAATGATTTCTTATTTGGAAGTATATGAAATTCTATTAGATTTTGTATAGCCTGATGAAAATTAAGCAACCATTTAAATAATGAGATAAGGATGAGTACATTTCAAGTTCAAAAACATGTGGCCAAATCATAAACTGCATAGCAACACTTCAGGATATTTTACCATTTTAAGAACTTTGACTTAAAAAAAGGAGAAGTGAAGCCAAAGGTTTTATTTATTTATTTATTTATTTATTTATTTATTTATTTATTTATTTATTTTGATGTGGGTAGATAAGGAATGAAAGGGAATGTATCTATCCAGTGCTTTTTCTCGATGCATCATCTGTGTAAATACTGTTGTGCCTTAAGAATACTGATAGTTTTTTCCCCACTTCATCTTTCTGTGATATATTTTTCCTAATTTGCTAGAGTAAGTTTGAAAAAATGCCATATTATGTTGCTTTGGGACGGATGTTGGGTGGTGATGGCGTTGAGATGGTTGAACAAGGGACAAGGTGTCCCTTGAGATTAGGAACTAGAATTGAAATTATTGGATAAAAGACAGCTATAATACTGGGCCAATTGTTTCCCCAGTACTTCTAGAGACTTCTAGACAGTTAACTAGGTCCTACAGCAAGACAGCACGTCAGGCAGTTCTTCAGTGTCTTGGCATTTTAATGAATGGCTTTGTTACCCTGTTTTTTTTTTTTTTTTCTTTCTTTCTTTCTTTCTTTTCTTTTCTTTTTTTCTTTTCTTTTCTTTTCTTTTTTTCTTTTTTCTTTTTCTTCTATCTTTTTTTTTCTTTTTTTGTACCACAAGTTAAACAAGCTTGTGAAACCAGCACCAGCAGAAATCTCCATTCCAATTTGCCTAGAGAACCCGTTTCAACCTTTCTGGGAATTGTTCGACTTTACTGTGGAATTAATGCTAAGAGGATGAATGGTAATGAAAAGTATCTGGTGATTGCTAAGGAATATCTTTCTGCTCTCAATCAGGGCCGCGGGAGTTAGTGAGCACTTCCTTAGAAAGGTGATGACCATCTTTTGAGGTAGAAGCATGTGGCTTTCCTCTTTGCAGCCAACTGCCAGACCACAGGGGGTTGAGCTTTAAAAAAAAAAAAGTGCAGATAATCGACTTTATTCAGGGAAATGTGGAGTTCTGAGCCATATTTGTTCAAAGAGAAGCACATCCCTGTACTCGGTGGTGGTTCGACTCGGTTTGAGCATTCTGGAGATCTAAAAATAGCCAAGGCTGAGCAGCCGCCTGGCTGGGTGCTGGGCGTGGGCGGTGCGCAGGCGAGGCGGGCTGTGCCTGGCTGAGCAGTGACTGGGCCCTGCGGCGGCCGGTCCTCGGGCTGCACCACGCCTGCCAGCAGCCCAGGTCCTCCCTCCGCGCCCGCTGCTGGCGCCTGGCGACCGCGAGCCGGCGTCTGATTGGTGTTTCCCGGGAGACGGGCTGCAGAGCATCTCGCTGGTGCGCCGGCGCGCTCGCCCCTGGTTGCTGCGAGCTCCGGGTCCAGCGCTCGCCCCCCCCCCCAACCTGCCCCCAGTCGCTGGGGGTGATGCAGGGTCCCCGGGAACCGGCGGGGCAGCGTCCACGAGGGCGGCGGTGTACTTGGGGAGGTGCCTGTCCCGCGACACACCTCTCCCCAGAGACCTGAGCCCAGCCTCTGGTCTCTTGGGACTGAGTTTGCTCTGGGTGTGTGTGTATGTGGGTGATCCCTGAGTAGAGTTTATCAATGAATGGGGTGGCGTCAAGGGTTAGTCACGCCTGGACGTGTGTCTCTGGCTAACAGCCTCCAGCGGTTCTTCCCTGCCCCAGGGCCCGCATCTTGTGGTTAAGGGGGTCACTCCTGAGCTTTTCTAACTCAAGTTAGGTTTCCTCCCTGCATGTGAGCAGTGTCATTGGTACAGATAGTGTCCCCTCCCCCTCCACATACTTTTTTTTTTTGTTTAAAAAAATAAACACCTAGATGCTAACAGTGTCTCCCCTTCCCCGCAGGATACTGTTGGAGGAGGCTGTCCAAAGGCTAGGGTGATAGCGTACCCTCTCTGGGCCCTTTCCAAGAGCGATGTCCACCTCTACCCCCATTCCTCCTGGGGAGCTCAAGGACATCTTCCCTCCTGGAAATATTAATCTCCTTGTTGGGTGGATACAGTAGAACTTGTTCAGAGATTACTTTAAAAAGAGATCTGGGTCTTAAGCACTTACTAAAGCCAGTTAATAACATCATGCATGGACATTTAAACTTGTTGTAAGTTGCAGAGAGGATTAGCGGGAAGTCACGCTGTGCGCAGCTAATGATACCATCTTAACTCTAACCAGCCTAAATCCACCTCGCCTGGCTCAGGTCCGGGTCTTTGGCCCTCCAGGGAAGCTAGGACAGAGGAAAGAAAGTCTTGGAGAACTGAAGAAGGGCAGGGCGGAAGGAGGAGGGGCCACACTGGTCCTTGCTTCACGGGAGGCTATGGGAGGTCTTACTGCTGAGCGGATATGGTCACCAGGAGGAGGGCCTAGGCATCCTTGTGTACACTTACATGGTGTGATAATGACACCAAAGGGTATTGGACAACAGGTACCACAAAGTGTTTGAAAAGTCTGTTGGAATGTCAGTTGTGCTCGAGGACCTCTATGGTCCTGGCTTTCTTGCTGATGGTCTATTTGTAATACCAAGGATGGTTATTTGCAGTTCTACTTTTGTTTATTTATTTAATTTAATTTGCTTACTTTCTTGTTTATTTGATTTATTTTGAGAGAGAAAGAAAGGCAGAAAGAGAGAGAGAGAGAGAGAGAGAGAGAGAGAGAGAGAGAGAGAGAAAGAGAATGAATTGGCAGGGCTTCTAGCCAAAGTAAACAAACTCCACACGCATGCGCCCCCTAGTGTGTCTGGCTTCTATGGGTCCCGGAGAATAGAATTCTGATCCTTAGGCTTTGTAGGCAAGGGCCTTAACTGCTGAGCCATCTTTCCAGCTCCTCACGTCTACTTTTAAAAGAATAGTTAGCTGGGCGTGGTGGCGCTCGCCTTTAATCCCAGCACTTGGGAGGCAGAGGTAGGAGGATCCCCGAGAGTTCGAGGCCACCCTGAGACTACATAGTTAATTCCAGGTCAGCCAGGACCAGAGTGAAACCTTACCTTGCAAAACAAAAAAAAAAAAAAAAAAAAAAAAAAAAAAAAAAAAAGTTAATGGGTGAAATGGGAGGGGGGTGTATTACCATGGTTTATTGTCTATACTGATGGGAGTTGTCAACAAAAAGTTTAAAAAATAAGATTAAAAAGTTAAGTTCAGGATTTCAGAGAATATTACTAACAACTTCCTATCATAAATCTGCTCAGCTTACTGTTTTAAAGCTAGTTTTGACTATTTTCAGACAGGACTAACTAGAAATAACCTTGGGAAAATGCTTCAAATATGTGGTGTTATTAAAACACTCACCTAACAATATTCATTTGTTCTGTCACCACATGGATTTCTGGTGTTCTGTGAGTTTCTTTTAATAGTCACCTGCTCTGGGAAGACAAGCTATCAGGATAATGTTAACTGCAGCCTGGCTCTAGGCACTGTTTTCTTGGTTTTAAACTCAAACATGACAAGGCTAAAAGAATGTTTTCATCTTATATCAATAGTAACTAGGCTGCTATTGGAGATAACTGGATACCAGCAATCACTGTGATAGCTAGTGAAAACCTGCAAGTGTTGGTTGATGGATGACTTGAGATGAAAGTTGTGTGTCAACATAACAAAGGCAAACCAACAATAATAAACACTTTCTTCTGTAAATTAGGCCACAAAATGCATTGTAGAATACTACTCAGAATATCTCTGAAATCTTTATCTTTTCAGCAAAAAAATCTTTCTGCCCACCATGTGTGTGAGTGAAACTTATGAGGACATGAGAGTTTTAGACATGTATGATTATGAAATATTTTCACTGAATAAATATCTCAATATAATTAATTTATGTATTTATCAACCCTGCTCTAATGAAAAACCCTGCCTTATTTATTTGAAGATAATTCCTTCATGAAGAGAATAATAGGTTTAATATCATTGAAATTCAAACTCCACAGACTTGCTTCCTGTCAAGGCTAGATCTCTTGTATAGCAATAACAGAAGTGTACTTAGTTCTTAGTTTCCATTCAGCAAGTATTATGAAGATACCTGAAACTGTTGCATGAATTCAACAGTCTTTGGGAGGACTGAAATGGTAAATTTTAAGCTCTATCATCCAAATGCAGTTGTTTTGTATACCGTAGCTGCTCATTATATATATATATATATATATATATATATATATATATATATATATATATATATATGATTTTAAGACATTCAATTATCCTTAAAATATATGCTGTACATGAGGCATGTTAAATTAGCATTGGCTAACATTGGAAAGCAGAAATTAAGGATGTTGAACTCTCTGAGAAATAACTTGAAAACGGTGAAGCTTTAAATATGAAATTATTGCCATCACTGAGCATGGAAAGTGAGCTTTAAAAGAATTAAAACATAAAACAGTATTTGAGTCAGGTTCTCTCATACAATAGGCTAGGCTGGCCAGGCCCTCAATATGTAGCCCAGGCTGACCCCAAACTCATAGTGATCCTCCTCTAGAACTAACAAAGCCACATGTCTAGCTAAAAATAAAATAAAATAAAATAAAATAAAATAAAATAAAATAAAATAAAATAAAATAAAATAAAATAAAATAAAATAAAATAAAATAAAGCAAGGCTGTTCCTCTCCAGGGATTGTATTATGTGCTTCTTGAGTGATTGTGATAGTGAAAGAACCCAGACACCAAGGACATCAGAATTAAATATTGAATTTGCATTTGAGTTGCTTAGAAAGTGACTCACGGGCTGGAGAAATAGGTTAGTGGTTAAGGTGCTTGCTTATGAAGCCTGAGGACCCTGGTTCAATTCCCCAGTACCCACATATGCCAGACGTACGCAGGCGGTATGCATGCATCTGGAGTTCATTTGCAGTGGCTGGAGGCCCTGACATACCCATTCTCTCCCCCACCGTCTCTCCCTCTCTCTAATAAAAAAGTAAATAAAATAAATTTAAAATTCAAATCTATTTTAAAGTGACTCATCACAATTTGTAGAATCTTAGGTTTATACAAGAAATAAAAAGTTTGGTTATTTCCAAATAGTTACAAATTGCTGAGTAGATGAAATTTTCAATTTTCACAGGGAAGATTCATGCTCAGTTATAGCCTAAAGTCTCACTCTGTAGCTATGACATAGGATTCCAGTCATTCCAACAGCCCAGTAGCACAATACAAATCCTACCTAGCTTACTGCCACATTTGTCTCAGGTGGAGGAAGGGTCCACAGTACCACTGAGCAAATAGTGCTCCCTGACAGGAGAAAGGACTTGACTTTCCATCATTTTTTTTGGGGGGGGGGATTTTAGCTTTATGGTATACATTGGCACTTCAAGTTACATGAGGTGAAAAACATTTTCTGTTAATCAATAATTAATAAAATAAAATTATTGTCTCACCCATCGAAAATAGAAATTTGACTTTGTCTATTAACAGTTTTACTTAACTGGATATATTTCATTAGAGCTTGTCTAATTCAATTTTGATTTTTTCAAATTGCATTTTACACAATAAAGAGCTCTTCTGCATAAAATGCATTCTGAAAAGAGAAAAATATTTATGCATTTATCATTGTAAGTGATAAAGTATTGCAGTGCTAGATATTAGAATATCATGTGCATCACTACATTATTAACTTAATCTAATGCTCAGAGTCATTACCACATTCACGGGTGTCTTTCTGAAATCTCTCCAGTCCACTGGATTTTGAAGTGTGATTATGTAAATTTTCTACTGATAAATAAATGACTATAATTGTACTTGAAATACCACTCAAATTTTTAAGACCATGGCATCTAAATAATATATTATACATTGCTTAATTATTTATCAAGACTAATTCAAAATAACTGTAGGGCAAAGCATACATTTATTTTTAAATAGTCATCCCCTTCCCCAATTTTTTTAGGTTAAAAAATATTCCAAATGGTGAAAACATGAGGAAAAGACAAAGGTCCATGAGTGGAGTAGGTAACAAGTTTATCTTTCAAGGAAGCATGTCTTGTGTGTCCAATGACACTATTACCCTATGCTATTTTTATGATATATGATCTTAATGCTAGTTCAATAGGATATTTTGTTGATAGAAAAAAGAAGACAATGCATCTAAATGTATCAAAATAAAACATTTTACCCATGGTTATTTTTATAAAGTTCTTTTAAAATTATAATAATGAAATTGCAAAATTTGAGCAAAGGTCTACCAATCAAATGGTTCTGAATTTCAAGTATGGCTTTCCTTCATTTAATTATGGATAGAGAGAATCACAGTCATTGAATGGTGCCTTTTCATTGTTCAACACTGCCAGGCTGTATTCTGTATGCAGAACTCTTGTGGCACTGCGCCTTTAAAGGAAGGATGTGTGTGCTTTACCTACATAAATTCTAATTGCAGAATCCACTCTAATCACCATGTAGAAATCATCTGAAGCCTCATAGGTTCATGAGCGACACACTTTTCTTTTTTATTCTGCAAACCACACCTTATCTGGTTGCTAATGAAATACAGGAGATTGATTGCAGAAAATCTTCAAGGGAATATTTGCTGTGCCACATATAGTAAGCTCCATTTGGTGCATTAGCATTTAGCCATTTTATGCAAATTTAGAGAAAATGACTCATGTATATGATTTAATATGCATCAGCGATAACTCATACCACCCTTATAAGAAAAAAGAAATTAAAAATTCATTAGAAAACTAGACTAGTGTCACTACATGGTTAAAACATTATTAAAGCATATTTCAATGTTTTGCTTACACTAGTGTTCTCATCATGGTGCCACCATTTCATGACAAAGGCCGTAGAGGAGAAAACATTCAACTTAAAATGTCTGCTGGCACACATCGCTGGATTTGTGTGTCACTAAACAATGAGCGAGCATAGCCTTGAATACCAACTATTTAATTAGCACTTTTGGAAGCCATGCATAGAAAATAGCTCATTTACATGCATCTGCTTAGCGATTAGTCCCATAAAAAGCTACCATTTTTTTTTTTGTTGTTTAATATAGCGAGCATTTTTCCATTCAGCCATGAAAAAATCAAAACATATATTATTTTCAAATCCTGAAATTCTGAGATTTAATTAAAACAGGCAAAAGTCTTCATATTTCTCTTCAAGGTATATTTAAATTATTTAATTTAACCTTAAGTGTATCATAAAAGGCTGGATACAAGTAATAATTAAGAACTTCAAAGGGCAACGGAAACCCTCTAACAGTCCTTGGTTTAATTAAAGGCTATTATTGGAAAGCTCTCAAATTTACAGTTGCATTTAATGACAAATGATGACTAGCAAAAGCAGTATTTGAATATTATGAGTATCTTATTTTAAATACTATTGATAGAGTCCAGAAAGTATTTTTATCATCTCTTTGAAAATAAATGACGTGTGTTTCTTGCAAAATCAAACTGATAACACTAAAACCCTATTAGTTTAAGATGCTCTGCTTTTCACTGCTTCTCTAGTCTTCACATACCTGTCGTAATCACAAATTAATTGTCTGCTTCTTTCAAATAATTTCTGCCAACTTAAATGCCTTTAAGAGGGTATGTTTTTCTAATACAAGGGAGTATTTATAAAAGCATATGTACAAGTGTGTAAGGATGCATTAACACAAGATCTGACTTTCCTCAACCATTTTATAAAATACAGTAGTTTCTGAATGTGAATTGATATTTAATATGATACCAAATTATTTTTACATATTTATGTTATTTACCATATTTTTGTGAATAAACCATTGGCCAGAAAGATGATTGTAAATAAACCATATATAAACTATATGCAAAATGAAAATGACCTTTATGTGAGATTTTCTATTTCATTGTAAGTACTCATACTTATTTAGCTTTATACATAGTCATTTATATTAGGAGTTTAATTTAAGGTTGCACAGATACAATTCAGGGCTGATGAATGAGTGGTGTGGACACGCATCCTCAAGTGAAATTTAAAAGTCCATCTAGAAAAATTTCCAGATCTTGTTTGTTGGTAATCTTTAGCAACTGGATTGCAAACACATCAATAATTTCAAAAATCACTGACTTATTGAGCATGTAAAAAATTACTTTTGTGAATCATTTCTTACTTTTGATAGTTACTTACATGATACTTTGGTTTGCTTACTGTGTACCAGTGAATTCCTTGGGATGTGTGACTTTAGAAAGACTATGTAGATATGAATCAATATCTATTTAACTTATCTTGCTAGATAGACAATGTATTATAAACATATTGCCATTGTGTAGGTAAAATACATTCCTGATGTTCTTTAGTATAGCATCTTCTGTATTTTGAATATTTTACTTTAATTTTTTTTCTTATTCTCCTCTAAAACAGTACTTTTTTTTTTTTTTTTTTTTTTTTTTTTTTTTTTTTTTTTGGAGACAAGGTCTTTCTGTTTTTCTCAGGATAGTCTGGAACTCTCTATGTAGCTCAGGGTGGCCTTCCAACGTATAATGCTCTTGTCTCAGTCTCCTGAATGTTGGTGTTACCAGTGTGTCACCGCACCCAGCTGAAATCACTATTAGTCTTTATTTTCTGGTCATTTTCCTTAATGTTTCTTTGTAATCCTCAGACAGAATAAGTGTCAGGGTTGTAGAGTAAAGAACATGCTTTCTTGACCTTTGCTGAACATTCATACCATACACATAGTAGATACTCAGTACCTATTTGTTGATGAAAGAATGCTTCTATTTTAAGGAAATACTGGCCTTTCTGAGCTAGTTATATTAATTTGAATAGACTGATTCCCCAAACATGGGCACTATCTTGAAGCACCCCAGTTGGGTTGAAATACCTTTCTTACAGTAAAATCATTGCTTAATTTGGGAATGAGTGATAGAATGCAACATCTAAACCACTTTTCAAGTCTGTAGGATATGTATTTGAGAATCTAAGTTGCATTTGAGAACTAGCAGTGGCTATGGAAAGGGGCAAACAAGTTAACTGGATGCCTTAGACTAGCTGTGTGGTATCAAATTATAAATACATTTAATACAAAAGGATTTTGAAAGTATTTCTCTGTGTTTAGTTCACTTTGATTAAAATACCAAATTCATTGAAACACACTGCTTATAAAAAAGGCCCACAATGCTTATAAATTTAGCTGATGATAGAAGAACTACATTAACTTGTATCTTTCAGGTCCAACTTTGTCCTTGACTAAATTAGGAGTATTTTGTCTTTGCAGTATTAGGGATCAAACTCAGGACCTTGAACGTGCTAGGTAAATGCTCTATGACTGAGCCATACCACCCGTGCCCAGGATCCCTTTGAAAGCTCAATTGGTTCCTGTAGAATACCAGAAGTTATGAATAAAGACATGTCACTAAATAGTAATTCTATATCTGAAAAATTAATCTTTGAGTTCCTAACCTGCAGTCAAAGAGCTACATGGAGGATTTATGTCATTGAGTATATTTTATGCAGAAATTAGAATGTTAATTTAGTGTAGACAGTAAAAAGTTACATTTAACATTTTTGTACAACATGGGTTCAAAATAACAAAAGCAAAATGGGCAACTCAGTACTGTAAAATGTTGATTAAGTGACCATTAAATTCCTTCCAGGTTCTTAAAAATAAGCAAGGTACTTTCAAGTTAATAAACAAAGCACATGTATGTTCACTAGTGATAGGAAAGCAAGCCATCACAAAGTGCAGCCCTTTTCTTTTTATGCACCATTAAGAAAGAATGTTCTTGATTTGGGTTAAATATTTGACCCCATTCCTTCTTCCCAGATTATTAACATACTATTTTAGTTTATGAATACATTTTTAAAGCTACAGTGAAATCTGCTTTGGTGCTAAAAGGGACCAAATGACAACCTACAAGTCATAAAGCCATCTGTCTTGACCATCATGTCTCTGTCTGGACTCTGTTAAAACCTAGATCCAGATGGATATTAACAGACGTTATCCTAAAGTAAAGGGAAACTTCAGAGGAAATGTTTTATTTGTATCAATTTCATGCTTTTGACTTTTAATTATAAATGAAGTCTATGTAATGTATGTATGTATGTATGTATGTATGTATGTATGTATGTATTTATGTATATGGCCATATGGCTCCTTCTTTCACTAAAAGTAGAGCTAAGTATGTTGAAACTAATTAAGAATTTCTGGGCCAACAGAAAGCTCTATTATCTTGCAAGTATTTTTGGTATAATTTATAAGAATATGTAGTGCTAGGGGACAATTTTGTGCTTATAAGTGTAGGCTTGAGTGACAGCTGTGAAAGAGGAAATAGAAACGTAAAAAAAATCATACTAACTAAGAAACTGAAGGTCTGCTTAGATAGACAAGAAAAATAAAAGATTAATAAAAGTGTAAAAGTATATTACTTTGTGAGATATTTAATTATACATAAATCCATAATAAGGATAAATCAATACAGGAAATGTAATAGCAACGTTGGATTTGGGTTGTAAAATAATTATGGGATTATGACATATAGAAGTGGAAGCATTATTGGCCAGAGAGACAAAATGATGATGATGATCTAAATGCAAATTGAAAGAGGGATGAAGAACATTATATACAGTAATGGTGATTCCTAATTGTAGATAGGTGAAATAAGGTCAAAATGTCTATATTCTTTTTTCTCCCTAATTCCTAATATTTATTGAGTACATACCATGTCAACATGGTACTATAGCTAGGAATTTCTTTTGTTGTTAAATTTTTTATTAGTTATGTAGATAGTGTGTATACAGTCATGCTGGTACCCTTATTAGCCTCCTCCTTGTCCTCCCCCCTCTGAAGGCACCCTTCTCATTGGGGAATGTGGGTCATGCATTGTGGGGTGGTCATCAGTTATCAGAGAAGAGGAAATGTCTCTGTGCATAATGTCCCAACTTGTGGCTCTAACAATCTTTCCATCCCCTCTTCTGTGAATTTCCCTGAGCCATGTTTGGTTTGTTTTAGGCCTACTTCAGTGATGAGGTCTAGCAAGCCTCTGTGTCTCTGGATATATGGTTTGGTAGGAGTTGAGTGTTCTCTGTGTCTCTCTCCTTTACCTTTGTGTTGGCACCCGGTTCACCAAGAAAGCAGCACTCTTGCTCATTTCCCCAATTTTGTTTCAGCTTGAGGCCATGGTGAGTTGCAATGGGCTGATTTTCTCCTCAGGTTCTGTGTCCATCTGAAAAAGAGAAGCAACTTCTCCAAAGGAGAGAGAAGTCAGCACCAGATAAATGGGAATACCATTATTATTTTAGAGAGAATTTCATAGGTGTAGGCCATTTTGTAGCCCATGATTGGTGGAAGCTTGATATTGGAGAGCAGGCTCATTTTTGGGATATGGTTCTGACTTGTTTCCCAGTTCCAACTATGGGTGACATTCCACTAAGTGGATCTGATAGCCAAATAAAGAGCCGTTGGTTACCCACCATGGCTGTATACCACTATTGCACTTGTGTGAGCATCACATCAGGTCATTTGCTGCTGAAAAGCTTAGATTATAGGTTGCTTAGACAGTTTTTGGTCACTTTTCCCCAGTCGTTCATGCAGAGAACTGTACAGGGAGTTCTCAGAGGAAGAAATACAAATGGCAAACACACTCTTAAGAAAATGTTCAACATACCTAATCATCAAGGAAATACAAATTAAAACAACTATGAGATTCCACCTTACCCCAGTAAGGATGTCAGACATTAAAAAGTCTAATGAAAACAAATGCTGGTGAGGTTGTGGAGAAATAAGAAGCCTCATTCACTGTTGGTGGGAATGTAAACTGTACAACCACTATGGAAAACAATATGGAGACTCGTAAAAAGGTTGACTGTAGAGTTACCAACAGACCCAGTTATTCTCTTACTGGGCATGTACCCTAAAATCTCCATGCCTCAATTCAGAGAGATTTTCTCAACCATGTTTATAGCTGCTCAATTCATAATAGCTAAGAACTGGAATCAACCCAGATGTCCATCATTAGACAAATGGATAACCAAGATGTGGTATATCTACATGATGGAATTCTACACAGCAGTAAGGAAAAATGACACAATAAAATATAAAGCAAAATGGTCACTCTTCGAACAGATCAATCTCAGCAAACTCACCCAATCAGAGAAAGATAATTGTCACATGGTCTCGCTCATCTGTGGCTCCTAACCTGAATCTGCCTGAGATACTGACATACCTAATAAGCATCTTGAGGACTGGACAATAGGAAGGTGGGTCTGGAGGGAAGGGTAAGGGTCGAGGAGGGACACAAATTTGGACCCAAATGGAAATAGTAACATAAATTCCTATATCCTGCAAGTCAGAGTAAAAGGTTGAACCTTCATCATCAGGTCTTTAGAGGGAATACATGATTCACAGGGCCCTGGAGAGGGTATGATAAAGACTAACCTTAATCTTCTCCTGCTTCTCTCTCTCTACCTCTTCTCTCTCTTCTCTCATTCTCTTTTATATTACATATCTTTTTCTTCCTTCTTTTCCCTTGGTGCTGGCCTGTACCTCCTAGTACCATCATGTGGTTAATATTCACAATGAGCTATTGATGAGAGAGACCTACAAGTTTCCCAAAAGAAGACAGATTTCTGTCAGAGTACTTGATGACCCACCAACGGTTAATTGGTAAGACCCTACTGCCAGAGACACCATATTCTGTTGGTACAGAACATGGAGTGACCTGGCTGGAATCTAGAAGAGAGTCAGAATGTCTGTATTCTTGAAACTTGGCCATAGGAGGTTGATATGATAATGGAAGTTATATTTAGCTATTTTAGGTTCATTTTTCTTTTTTTTTTTTGGTACTGGGGATTGAATTCAAGGCTTCATGCATTCTAAGTAAGCACTCTACCACTGCTCAACACTTCCACCCCTAGTAGTTTTTTAAAAAAAAATATTTTATTGACTTATTTATTGGTGATATGGGCATACCAGGGCCTCCAGCCACTTCAAACAAACTTCAGATAAATGCATCACTTTATGCATTCAGCTTTATGTGGGTACTGGGGAATCGAACTGCAGTCATTAGGCTTTGCAGGCAAGTGCCTTAATCACTGAGCCATCTCTCCAGCCCTCTTTTAAAAAGTATTTATTTATTTATTTATTTATTTATTTATTTATTCATTTACTTATTTGCAAGCAAAGACAGAGAATGTTACAGACAAAGAAAGAAAGAATGGGGGCTGGAGAGATGGCTTAGTGGTTAAGGAATTTGTCTTCAAAGCCAAAGAACCTCGGTTCGATTCCCCAGGATCCATGTAAGCCAGATGCACAAGGTGACACATGCATCTGGAGTTTGTTTGCAGTGGCTGGAAGCCCTGGTGTGCCCATTCTCTCTCTCTGTCTCTGCCTGTTTCCCTCTCTCAAGTGAATAAATAAAAATAAAATATTAAGAAAGAAAGAAAGAAAGAAAGAAAGAAAGAAAGAAAGAAAGAAAGAAAGAAAGAAAGGACATGCCAGGGCATCTAACCACTGCAAACAAATTCCAGATGCACGTGCCACTTTGTGCATCTGGCTTGGTGTGGGTACTGGGGAATTGAACCTGTGTGGTCAGGCTTTATAGACAAATTCCTTAACAACTGAGCCAACTGTTCAGCCCCTACCCCTAGTATTTCTTCTTCTCCCTTCCTCTTCCTTCTTTTTTTGGTTTTTTGAAGTAGGGTCTCACTCTAGCACAGGCTGACCTGGATTTCACTATGTAGTCTCAGAGTGGCCTTGAACTCATGGTGATCCTCCTACCTCTGCCTCCCAAGGGCTGAAATTAAAGACATGCACCAATACCTTCTGACAATCTGCCACAGGTCAAATGTGGTAAAGAACTAGTAGACTAGTTGAGTATATCAATTCAAGGTTAATGCAAGACTTGTAGTGTAGTAGGGAAGCTAGACGTAAACAGCTAATTGCACACTGAATTAGCTAACTATGGATGTACTAATTTTTACACTGGAGAACAACAGGGACAAGTGTGGGGTTAGAGGCAAGTTTGGAAATCTACCCTTTAGAAATAATGTTTAAGGGCTGGAGAGATGGCTTAGTGGTTAAGGCGCCTGCCTCCTAAGCCCAAGAACGCTGGTTCCAATCTCCAGTGGTTCCAATCTCCAGGTCCCACGTTTAGCCAGATGCAAAGTGACGCAAGGGCGCAATGCCGCACTTGACCACAATGGGGAAGATGAGTTATTGACGGGGAGGGGGGAGACAAAATTTATAGGTAAGAAAACAAAACTTGTCAATGCTCCTAGATAGATGAAAACCCACTAAGCTTGAGGAATTTCAAGGTCAGTGTCAGTAGAATCAAAAAATATTCACAGAAATCAAAGTAGGTTGGTGTAAGATGAGGTTAGAGTGAAAGCCCAACATTGTACTTGACCTAAGTGTGGTGTAGTGCCACTGAATGGATTTCAACAGGAAACTGGTAGATTTGAATTTACATTGTCAATAGATCAATTTAACTTAAGTATATGTTGGAGGAAGACAGGAGTTGGTGAGGGAAAACTCATTAGAAGCTATGTAATATCTAAGAGATGATTATGGTTTGGGCTATGGTGGTTATTGTGAAAATGAAGAAAGACATATCTGATAGGCATTTATGAAGCCAAATATGACCCAGTAAAGAAGAAAAGCAGCACTTAAAGAAGGGTTTGCTGTTATCAGCATTCAGGTGGATCAGAGCAAGCCACGAGTTGAAGACTTAAATGCATGCTGAGAAGGTGACAGCACCTGAAATTGGGGAGGAAGCAGAGAAAGATATGTGTTAAGGACATTTTAAAAAGAACAACATATAGATATTTTTGACTCAAAACTTTTGTCTTACATAACATATGTTGGGGCTACAGGAATGGCTTAGGGGTTAAGGTGCTTACCTTCAAAGCCAAAGGACTTAGGTGCAATTCCCTAGGCCTCACATTAGCCAGATGCACAAGGTGGTACATGTGTCTGGAGTTTGTTTGCAGTAGCTGGAGGTCCTATACACCCCCATTCTATCACTCCCCATCTTTCTCTATTTCTCTCCTAAATAAATAAATAAATAAATAAATAAATAAATAAATAAATGATATTTCAAACAGTATATGTTTTCTCTCACATGCAAATCTCAGTTTTTAAGTTGTGTGTGTGTGAGTGTGTCAGAATTTAGGCCAAAAACTACAATAGGGATGATGAGAGAGGAAAAAGAGGTCTGAAGTAAATAAATTCGGTAAGAATGTCCAGGGGAAGGAAGGGGACTAGTAAGCAAAACAGAAGGGCAGAGGAGGGGAGTAGAGGAGGAATGACAACAAAAATAAGTACATATAAAAGCATGAACAAAATATATTACTTTGAATGCTAATTTAAAAGTTTGCCTTAGTGTTCTAGCCTTACATCACTGCAACAATTACTTGAGATAAACTTAGTTTATTTTTGTAGCAGACAGCTTCAGGTTCGCCGAGATGAACTTCCAGACCAGGCACAGTTATGGAGGAAGGGATATTATTTATTGAAGCTTACAGATCCAGGGGAAGTTCCATAACAGCAGAAGTAGCGGCCTGCTCTCACAAGGCCAGGCAGAGAGAGCAAAAGCCAACCAGCCACCACAGCACACAAAGCAAAACTACAGCCAAAAGGTCACACAGCACACTTCAGGAACTCCTGCGAGGCACATTTGCATATCTTTACAATGGAATCTCAAACCCACACCATTAACACTTTAAGACAGGGCCCCCAGTGACCTTGCCTCTAGCAAGGTGATTGCAGATGCAAACTATAACTAGTAAAACACTGAATATATTGGGGGACATATATTCAAACTACCACAATTTTTATGTGTTTTGAAGGTGTTAGTCTATAGTTTGGGTTGAGTCTATAGTTCATTGTCTGGTTGGGTGAGTCCATTCCTTTTGGGTCTGTGGTAAGACAGCATATGAGGAAGTGTGTGGTAGAGCAAGCTGTTCAACTACTGGTAGGAAGGATGCTTGGAGGGGATGCCTCCAGTGACCCTAACCCTCCCAGTAGCTCCTACCTCCAAAAGGCTCCATCATCTTCCAATGGCTCGAAGCTGAGAACCTCGGCTCCAGAACTTGGGCTTTGGGTGCCTCTACCAGATCCAAGCCAATAATAGTACCTAGTTACATTACAGGCTACAAGAAAGAGAGAGGCAATCCAATTGACTCATTTTGGAAGTGTTGAATTTGCAGTGATATTGCTAATAAGGAAGTCCAGATATAGCAATGTGACTCTGTGTGAAATTATTTTAATTTCAGTTAATGTCAAATAATTATTACAATTATTGAAAAAAGGAGAGTTCTCTCAAAAAATGCCTATAATTTGTCCCATTTAGAATATATAAAGAGTTTGACACGATGGAGCACTCCTATATAATCCCAAGGCAAGAGGCCAAGGCAAGAGGATTATAAGTTTGAGGATAGCCTGGGCTATCCAGTGAGACTGTCTCAAAATGTAGGAAAAGGATACCAAATATGGTGGTGCACACCTTTAATCCCAGCACTCGGGAAGCAGAGGTAGGAGGATTACTGTAAGTTTAATGCCACCCTGAGACTACATACTGAATTCCAGGTCAGCCTGAGCTAAAGTGAGACCCTACCTCGAAAAAACAAAAACCAAAACAAAACAAAAAAGTAAGAAAAGGGAGAGATTAGTCAATGGTTCATGTAATTATAAAAATAATTAGAATTAAAGTTATCCTTAATAAACATTTAAATTAAAATATTATCAAGTTATTCAACATATGCTCAAGTGTACCAAAATTATTCTGAGACAAATGAAAGTTGATTTTTCATATTGTAAATATTCAATAGTAACTTATGAAGAGAATACATTCCTGGCACAGTTTCAATCCTATCTGCTTTAACCCTGATTGTGGAATCCACAATTATTTTTAAAATATATTTTTTATTTAAAAATATATATTTTGTTTTCTTAAAACATATATATAATGACAGGTTATACTCTTTTATGCCCTCGTCACAGCTCCCATTACCCTAGAGACCCTCCTCTGTGGAGTTGTGGGATTCATTGTGGGGTCAAAAAGTCTCTGTGGGGTAGTAGGGGAGAGTGCCTTAAGGTATTCCTCCCCACTCTGTGGCTCTTACAATCTTTCCGCCCCTCTCCCACAATGTTTCCTGAGCCATGGCAGACCTGTTGACAGTCTGGTTCAGTGTTGTCATGCCCTGGAGTTCTGCTTTAACAGGCTTTGATTGATCCCTCTGTCTGTTACCATCATCCTGAAACTGGTTGTCAGGCCAGCAGTAAGAACTGTATCCATGTTGCCAGTTCCTCTGCGATTGCTGCTGCACCCTGGCAGATGTGGTCGAGGAGGCACGTATCATGGTGGCACACATTGTGGTGGGTAGTGGGCTATCTTCCTGTCTTATAGGTGAATCTTGGTTCTCCTCCATTTTCTCTGCCATCTGTAATATAAAGCAGATTCTCCAAAGAATGAGAGCAGCTTGGGTTAAAGCGGTATGCAAATTTACTGGAGCGACTTTTTTTTGGTGTGCAAGCCCATTCTTCTTCTCCAGAGAACAGTGGAGGCTTGTTTCTGAAGTCTGAGTTTCCAGACCATGGGGTTCTGATTTGATTTCCAGTACTGAATACGAGTTGTCTCCTATTGAGCATGCCTTGATTCCCATCAGAGCACAGTTTGTTATGAACAGAGGCTATGTGCCACTATTGCACAAGTGTTTATTTCCTGTCCGGCTGGTTGATTTCATAGTCTGCAGGGACCCCTGCTTATTCATGCTGTTGGTAACTGTTTTCTTTTTCTTTTCTTTTCTTTTTCTTACAGCAGCTCCCATAAGGCTCTGCAGCACTATGAGGGCTGGCCAGGTGGGAGTTAGTTTCCCTTTTGGCTCCAGCGTGATATCCCAATGTCCTGTGACGGCAGCCTGTGGCGTCTTCCACAATAGGGTCTTACCTTTTAGCTCTGTAAGTAAGCAAATGTTTTGGCAATGGCCTATATTGTTTTGGGGACCTTATGTGTCTCCCTGGCCAAAAGCTCACTATAGAGAGCAACGAAATTCTGTTCCTGGGATTTACTGGCCAGAGTCCATGGTTTTAAGGTTTACCTTTTTCCACCTTCTTCCCAGACTGTCACCCCTCTCCCTTTATTGGTGGTGATAGCTTGTAGGTGGTTAGCCAGAAGGAGGGTTTCTATAGAACTGTGGAATCCATCTTTTAAAGAGAAAAGTTTGTCCGCAAACATGCACATGAAGTTTTAAGTGCTATGATAAATCAAACATAAAATGGTGTTATTTTACAATGTATAGGCAAGATTTACTTGGGTGAATGATATTTAAAGTGATACTTTAACAAATAAAATCATAATAATTATTTTGCTTGTTTGGATTTTTATTGTTGTTGCTTGTTAATGCTGTACAGCCCAGGCTAACCTCAAGCTTCAGATCTTATTGCCTTGGTCTCCTGAGTGCTGGGATTACAGATCTGTATACGAAGTCCAGGCAATACATTTGTAAACCTCATAAAAAACAAGCAGATAAAATTTATGTAATGTTAATGAACTTATTTAATAGCAACAATAACTTTGATCAGGTGTGGCTTTTGTGTAACACAGAAGTATAGAGAGGAAAACCTTATGATCTGACTGTGACTATTTAATTGCATACTTCACTGCCAAAGAAATACTACAGGAAGTAATTTCTTGCTTTTACATTTTGCCTATGAACTTCATCATCCATTTAAAAAATATTTTCATTGATTCTTGTATTATTTTATTTTATTTGCAAGCAGAGAGAGAGAGAGAGAGAGGGAGGGAGGAGGAGGAGTGAGCACCACTGCAAACAAACTCTAGACACATGTGCCACTCTGCATCTGGCTTTATGTCGGTACTGGTGAATTAAACCCAGGCAGTTAGGCTTTGCAGGCAAGTGACTTAACTGTTGAGCTATCTCTCCAGCCATTTTCATTTCCTCACTGGTATATGTGGAGGGGAGGGATTGTACCAGGGATGATTGAAAATAAACTCCAGACACATGCAGCACTTCATGTATCTGGCTTTACATGGGAACTGGAGAATTGAACCCAGGCAGACAAGCTTGGTAAGTAAGTACCTTTAAGCACTGAGTCACTTGCCCAGCCCCTCAGCATCCACTTTAAAGGATTTTAAACATCAGGATGAGTCAAGCATGTGGCTCATTTTTTTTCAATTGCAGAACTTAGGAAGCTGAGGTAGGAGGATTGCTATGATTTCAAGGCTAGCCTGGGTTACTGAGTGAGTTCTAGGTCAGCCTGAGCTAAAGTGATACCCTGCCTCAAAAAAAAAAAAAAAAAAAAAAATAACATGTTCTGGGTGTGGTGGTGCACAACTTTAATCCCAGCATTTGGGAGGCAGAAGTAGGAGGATCGCTGTGAAATTGAGGCCAGCTTCAGGCTACAGAGTGAGTTTCAGGTCAGCCTGAGCTAGAGTGAGACCCTGCTTCAAAGGAAAAATTAGCATGATGTTTTGGTGAAAACCTTTGTCATGCATCATGATTAAATATTTAATAAAAATACTACAACCAATATTTGGTATATATTCAGAAATTGGTATTGTTGAAGTACTCTTGTAGGTCTTGGTAGAAGATAGGGTTATTCAAAAGTGACTGCAGGGGCTGTTTTAGGGATCAAATGAACTCGCTGTGTATGCATAAGGGCTGGAAGGGGCCTGATCCCATCCATGTCTGATTCTCCAGCACCCATGTCAGCAGCTGGCATAGCCACACACATCTGTACCTGCAGTCCTGTGGAGAGCAGAGACTGAAAAACTGCTGGGGTTCATGAAAATGGTGAGCTCCAGAATCTCTGAAATCAGGGAGGGGTCCATCTCAAGGGAACATGTGTGAGTGATGGAGGGAGACCTCTGACATTTTTCTCTGACCTCTGTGCAGGGCACCCCATCTGCACATACATGTGCATACACTACACATACCACACGCAAAAAAAAGTAATGATTGACATCAAGAATAACAAATTTTAGGTTGGCTGTTAAAGAAGTAATAAACCAAAAGGTCAAAGATTAGGACAACATACATATTTCAGTGTATTATGAAAAATGTGACTTAACAAGTAAATTGTGCTTTCTAAGATACTTCTGAATTGCTGCATCATTGCTTTTTGGAAATATTGGTATTTTTCTAATCATGGTACTTAATGTAGTTTTGGGACTTCACATTCAGACTTAAAATTCTTGTTTAATAGTTTCAATTCATTTTTCAGAAATGTGCACACACAGACATGTTTAGAAGTTCAATATTGGATAGACATAAGACAATAAAAATATATGCTTCTTAGATCCCTAAACTCTCCTCTTTAGGGCTAACTGCATTTTCTTGAGGTTTGGAAATTGTTTGAAAATATAAATTGAAATTACTTGGTATATGTGAAAGTTCCTCAGTTTATAACTATATTGGACTTTGTATAGAACATAGTGTCAAAAGTATGCCAAGATTGAATTCAGACATAAATTTTATTTAAAATTTTGTGGGGCTATCTTTGTTGGAAACTATGTTCAACAAAACAATTTTATTAATCATGTGTGAAATTAATATTTGAGTCTTTAAAGGAAAGTTATGGAACATGTCTTCTGAAGAATTTTTAAATTCTTAAATTTAAAAATTTTTTTAAATAGAATTTTTAAGACTTCTGGAATTCCTTATTTAATTTATTTTATTTGAGAGAGAGAGAGAGAGAGAAAAGAATGGGCACGCCTGGGCCTCCAGCCATAGCAAACAAACTCCAGATGCATGTACCACCTTGGCATCTGGCTTACGTGGGTCCTAGGGAACTGAACCTGGATCCTTAGGCTTCTTAGGCAAGTGCCTTAACCACTAAGATGTCCCTCCAGCCCAACACAGAATTTCTTGAACATCATGAACATCATTGTGTGTAATTAGGGCTTAGTTCATACACCTTTTTCCTTGAAAATCCTATATACTTGACAAACTTACAAACTGAAAACATTAACTAGTATTTTGTTTAAAAAATATATACATTTATTTGAGGGCGGAGAGAATGAGTATGCCAGGGGGGCTCTGGCCACTGTAAATGATCTCCAGATGCATGTACCACCTTGTGCATCTCTCTAGCCCCAACTAGTGATTTTTCCATTCACCTTAAATTAGCTAAATTTCTAAAAAATTTTTTTTTGGTAGAGACTCTCTCTAGCTCAGGCTGACCTGGAATTCACTCTGTATTCTCAGGGTGGCCTCGAACTCATGGCGATCCTCCTACCTCTGCCTCCCGAGTGCTGGGATTAAAGGCGTGCGCCACCACACCCAGCCTAAATTTCTAAATTTTAGCTTCAACTAAAATCAGCAGTCCTTTTTGCCAACTTGATGAATCAAATGTCTCAGGAAAAATGTTCACACGGCATCAGAAGATGCTACTCTATCCCAGCTGCCATGCAGTGGACTCCTGCGTCACCTACCAAGCAGCAGCCCCAGAAGCCTCATGTCCACATAGTCCTTCTCTGAGTTCCAGCAGAAAAACTAGCAATTGGCATCACTATTCAACAATTGACAAGTTCAGATGCCTTCCTGCTTTAAACACACTCTCTCTCCCTCTCTGTCTCTCTCTCTGTATGGGTGTGCATGTGCCACAGCACTCATGTGGAGTCAGCGGATAACCTTGAGAAGTCTCTGCTCTTCCCCCATCTTCTCTGAGATAGGGTCTCTTGCTGCTGCAAATGAAAGCCAGTTTATCTGGTGCTGCCAGCTTTGCATCCTCCCAGCTGTCTTCCATTGCCCAAAGGTTATTAGATCACAAATGCACGTGCCACCTTAAGTGCAGCTTTAAGTTGGTGCTGGGGAATCCAACAGGTCATCAGGCTTTGCAAGCAAGTGTCTTTGATCATTTAGCTATCTCCCCCGCCTCTCAAATGTCCTTAATTCTTGAGGTTATGTCCCAGCAGAGTTTATGTTAAAACAGACATAGAGTGAAGTGGTCCAGTTCTCGTCTATACTGAAAGCCAGCCTTCACTTTGCATCATATATCTGGGAGCAACTGTGGTCACCAAAGAGAAATTATTTTAACAATGTTACTGTGAAGTATTATAGTAAGTAGAATGGAGGTGGAGCATTAGACAGTGAGGGGCGTGGTTAAATGCTTTGGAGTTTTTCAAAAGCATATTCAAAAAATATGCTGAAAATCAAGTATATCTTTTATCAGTATTAAAATTGGGAGTAAACACAGATATGGCTGAGCAAAAATGTTTCTTCTACCTGACAGTCATCATGATTGTTCTGGAACAGGAAGAAGAAAAGAAATTAATGACAGAAACCATATGAAATTTGCATTGTTTCATCTAATCCTGGCGAAACCTTCATGGCTTATTTGAGACTCATTTCTCAGAAGCAGCAACTGAGGCTTGAGGAGGAGGAAGGCTTAATGCTGGAAAGGAAAAAAAGGAACTGAAGGAGAAATTTTAAAAAGTTATATTATAGAATAAGAATCAGAATAATTATATTTTAGTTAGCAAACAAAACTCCAGTTAGAGAACATAATGATTTATTTGTGTATCTCAATAATTGTGAAAACCTTCATGCTAGCAAAGTAGCAGATCAGTTAAGTGGGAGGAGGAAAGAAACATGTTTACAAGGTGAATCAAATATTTCAGTTTTTTCTAATAACATGCTGTGGTATTCATAAATATAATTTACAAGCATACGTTTGATAGTCCAGATTTATGCATTTACATGTTTAGATATTATATATACATTTATAACTACATGAATTTCTGAACAAAAGAATTATTTTTATCTGTGAAATTTTGTCTTTAACTTCATAGAAAGAAAATATTCATTGAAATAATGTTTACTATATGTGATATTATAAGTATCTAATCATATTAATCTTTGTATTAAATAAGTGATCATTTTCTTTACCTTACGTTTGAGTGTATGCAGAGAAGCGTCTTTGATGATAAAAAGAAAGTAAAAATTAACATAACCCATATTTGGTATGCAAGCATTACTTCAATCAAATATACATTACCATTTTCCCCTTTAAGCTTCTGAATTTAAGCACAAAAATAAATTATTGGTTCTGCATGCTCTGCAGAATAACTGAGCAGGCCACTTTGCTACAGCTTGACATTGCCTAATTGCATGGAAGGCAAATTGACACTGGGGAGAACTGGGAATGCAAGGACATTTTTGTCCTGTGCTTAGGAAATAAACCCTCTGCTCTCTGAGCTTTTCACCTTCGCTCTTGTTTCCTCTTCCCACATCTCATCCTCCGGGAAGAGACTTCGTTTCTTCTTGTCTTCACCCCTTTAGTCCTATTAACCCTTCCTTGTTCTAGAGAATGGATTGTAAGAAACTTCAAACCTGAAAATGACTCTATGCTTAATGTTTATCTCAGCCAATTCCTGTGGCTATACCAACGTACTTTCAATTGGGAAATTTGTAAATAAAGGAATTATTTTTCTTCTGATAGTTCTAGAGGCTGGAAAGTTCAAGATCCAGGGATCACCAGAGATTGCTCTGGGGTGGTGTCCCTCTGGCTCCCACATGGAGTAGAGCACGTGGCAGTTCGTTAGTCCCTTACAACCGAATCACTTCTCCAGTTCTCCTTCTACCGCTGCACTGGGGATTAAGTTCCAACATGAATTTTGGATGGTTGTGTATTCTAATCATAGCAACATCTTATTTCTTAAAGCATAATGTAAGTTCAAGGAATGAAAAAGTTTTATTTAACAAGCATTCATTCACAGTTATACTATTTTATAGATATTAACTCATTTAATCCTCAAGTTAATCTAGGAAGTAGATTTTATAATTATGGGATTTCAAGGACTCTGTAGAGAAAAGCCTGAAAAACAATTGATACCTTTCTTTGTATTTATTTATTTATTTATTTTAATTTTTGTTTATTTTAGGGAGAGAGACAGAGAGAAAGAGGCAGATAGAGAGAGAATGTGTGTGCCAGGGCCTCCAGCTGTTGCAAACGAACTCATGCACCACTTTGTGCATCATCTGGCTTATGTGGGTCCCTGGGAATCTAAAAGCCTGGGTCCTTTGGCTTAACAGGCAAGTGCCTTAACCACTAAGCCATCCTCCAACGTGATACCTTTATTTTTAAATCACACCAAGAAACAAAACTGTTCATGAAGCCAGTCCTCTTTGTGATATGATGGCCATCATGAACCAAGGTCCAATAAACACATGGAACCTTACGGTTGTTCTTATTGGATGGGAGTGGGGCAGTGGTGACAAAGCCAATGATATGACTTAGTTAGAACTTCATGATGGGGCTTTTCAAGATGTATTCAGGTAGAACTGTTCACATCTAAATTTTTCAACCTTTATAGATGTATATGATGTTCTCAAACTTTTACAATATTGCTATAATCAAAATATTATGGTTTTGTGTTCATCAATATCACAAATATTACACAGATAATATTTTCAGTGATAAAGTTTTCTTACTTTAAATTTTTAAAAAATATTTTATTTATTTATTTATTTAATTAATTTATTTATTTGAGAGAAAAAGAGGCAGAGAGAGAGAAAGGGAGAGAATGGGTGTGCCAGGGCCTCCAGCCACTGCAAAGGAACTCCAGATGCGTGCGCTCCCTTGTGCATCTGGCTTACCTGGGTCCTGGAGAGTCAAACCAGGATCCTTTGGCTTTGCAGGCAAATGCCTTAACTGCTAAGCCATCTCTTCAGCCCAAATTTTCTTACTTTTGAAACATCACAGAGTGATTCTACTTTGAAGATGAATTTTCTGTAAATGGAAGTTCCCTTCCATTTTAGAAAACATTTCTTAGAGAATCCCTCTTTATAAGTATAAATATGTGTTGCATTTTTGTTTTGTAACACTCTATATAGCAGCATAACTTTATTTTAAAGATATCAGGAATTGTTTTTATTTTACATTTATTTAATTACTTAATGTGTGACAATAGCTAAATGCAAAATACATTGTGTTTTTGACTACCTAACAATGCTCTATAAGGATTCTCCATAAAACACTTCTAAATATGGCAAAGTGGGGCTGGAGAAATGGCTTCATGGTTAAGGTTCTTGCCTGCAAATCCAAAGGACCCATGTTCAACTCTCCAGGTCTAAATATGCCAGTTGCACAAGATGACGCAAGCACACAAGGTCACACATGTGTACAAGGTAGTGAACAAGTCTGTAGTTCGATGGCAGTGGCTGGTGGCCCTGGTACACTAATTCTCTCTCTCTCTCTCATTAAAAAAAAAAATTAGACAAAACAACACTGTGGGGTTGGGCATGGTGTGGCATGCCTTTAATCCCAGCACTCGGAGGCAGAGGTAGGGGGAGCGCTCTGAGTTCAAGGCCACCCTGAGATTACATGGTGAATTCCAGGTCAACCTGGACTAGAACAAGACCCTACCTTGAAAATCAAATAAATAAATAAACAAATAAATAAATATTTTAAAAAAATTGAAAAAGGAAAAGAAAAAAAACGATTGTGAATGTTGGTCATATGTTCTCTGGTCACCAATTCACTGATGGCAGAAAAAAATCTTCTTTTTCTTGCCACCCTCCTTTATATGATCCATTCTTCCTGGCCCAAGTTTGAAAGGAAGAGCATGAGGGATTGTAGTAATTGAAGATTTTCTATTAAAAAAATATGTAAATAATAAAAGCAGCAAATGGAAAAAAATATACTAATAGAAGTAGTCTGATTTTAGTGAAGCACCAAATTAAAATGCAACTTGCAAGCATTTAAAAAAATTTTGCAGGCGAGTACCTTTTAAAAAATATTTATTTATCTGCAAGCAGAGAGAGAAATAGAGAAAAGAGAAACAGAGAGAATGGGCACGCCAGGGCCTCCAGCTGCTGCAAATAAACTCCAGGTGCATTTGTATTTGGGCACCTCATTTTATGTGGGAATCCAACCTGGGCCATAAGGCTTTGCAGGCAAGCATCTTTACCACTGAGCAATATCTCCAGTCCAAACATTTTTTTTTTTTTTTTTAAATATTTTTCATTTTATTTATTTATTTGAGAGAGAGAGATACAGAAATAGGCAGGTAGAGAGAGAGAGAGAGAGGGAGAGAATGGGTGCGTCAGGGCCTCCAGCCACTGCAAACGAACTCCAGATGCATGCACCCCCTTGTGCATCTGGCTCACGTGGGTCCTGGAGAGTCAAGCCTTGAACCGGGTCCTTAGACCAGGCTGCTAAGCCATCTCTCCAGCCCCAAACATTTTTTAAGTTTCTCAAATCTCACATGATAGATTAAGCAAAAACATAGCTGCTTTGAAGACTATTATTGTATAATAATTCATTTGATTTCTCAATGGTTAATTTCTCAAAGAAGTCTTCAAGGAACTGATGTAAGTTTTCTTTTTTAATTACAGTCAATACAGGTAGGACTAAAACAGCAATTCTCTACTTTGGATATGCATTAGAGTTAGGTGAAAAACTTGGAAAAATAACCAGAATTTGAATTCAACTCCTGCAGTCCCTGATTTTGATGAGGCCTGTGCAATGAAAACCAAAGCAAATGACAATAAGCAAACATCATCTGTATGCAGGCAAAGTTCAACCACCAGCCTATGTAATTCAACTAATCAACTATAACATTTTTATACTACTTCTGCAAGGCCTCTGGTGAATGTAAATGAACTCCAGTCATGTGTGCCAATTTGCATCTGGTTTTATATGAATACTGAGGAATTGAATCCCAGTCATCAGGCTTTGCAAGCAAGTGCCTATAACTGCTGTGCCATCTTTCCAGCCCTGTCATTATTCATTTAAATGGATGAATCATATCCAGTGATACACTTTGTTGCTATTGTGACATTAATGACTGATAGTCAAGTGCACCTACTCAAGTCTTGATTCCAGGACAAATTCTATACATTAATAAGAGTTCAGCATTTTTATGAACATTATTAAAATTCAACCAAATATATGTCTTGCTATCTCACTTGTGATTAAGAGAATCTAGTTACAGAACTCATTTTACTACACTGATAATTGTAAATTTAGTATCTAATAAAAGTTGAATTCTGGTAACTATTTTTTTCTCCCCACCTATCATGAACAATTGTGAGAAAGAAGATAAAAATAAAAACCTGCTACTGTAAGTTGATTACTAAGAAGAAGCTTGTAGACCCTTTTAATTTCTCAAAAATAGCTATACATTTAGGGTGTTCAAAAATATCCCTACTGAGGAGGGCCTTCAGTGGAATAGAGGCAGGGAAGAGGGAAATGATGATACCAACACATGATGTGTCCATAAAAAGTATATTAATAATTTAAAAAAATTATGAAAAATCTAAGTTGAAATGCAAGTGTTCTTTTCTTATAAGTTTAGTTTGGTATTGTTAAGTCACCTTTTAGTACCTCAAATTAGAAATAAGGAAGCCTGGGCTGCAGAGATGGCTTAGTGGTTAAGGCATTTGCCTACAAAGCCAAAGGATCCTGGTTCGATTTTCCAGGACCCACGCAAGTCAGATGCACAAGGGGCACATGCATCTGGAGTTCGTTTGCAGTGGCTGGAGGCCCTGGCATGCCCATTCTTTCTCTGTCTGTCTCTCTTCTACATCTCTCTGCTTACAAATGAATAAATTAAATAAAATAATAAAATAAAATAAAAAGAAATAAGGAGGCCTGTAGTAGAGCTACAAAGAAATTCCTTGAGAGGCAATTAGCTTTAAATGGCACTACATTATTACCTACCAGTTAGTTCCCAGTCAAGTTGGTAGATTTATTAGAATGTAAGGAAGTCGCTTTTCCAGTGATTCACCTGAGTTTATCACATTCAAAATATTTTTGTAATTTATTATTAGCTTATCTTTTCCTATACAGTGATGGTTACCAATCATATTTTATAGATTACAACATAATGTGAGTATATACCAAATAAGATCTAAAGTAAAATGGCTTCTAGGATATTTTACAATGATGGGTATAGATTTGGGGTTATTTGTGTGTTTATATGAAATGCTGAACTTTATGCCGACAGGATGTGTGTTGGCAATAATACCAGGCATGTAGTAGCATTAGGCTTTAAATAAATCCACTGCAGTGCTTGCAATTAAGTGCTTTCAGATATAAGTACCTTAAGAATCAAAACATTCACTATACTTGACCAATATGGCTATATCAATGACACATAGTGATGAGCTATTTCCAACAATTTGGGACATAGGCCCAAAGTAAATGATAAACACAGGTTTATATCTTTTGGTTTAACATATGACCAAAGCATTGGAAAACTTCTTTTATAAATAATTAATTGATTGGGGTGTGTGAAGATGCCTATGTTCATGAGTTTCTGGGACATTCTTCTGCCTGGGATTCTAGACACCTGCCGCAGGTTTCAGCGTTGGCGAGTGGTGTCTGGGATCTGAATTCAGGTACTCAGAGCTGTGTGGCTACTACTTTATACCCTGAGCCACATCTGCAGCCCAGAGCAGAGAGCTCCAAGAGTATTCTGGAAACAATCTTTTATTTCTTATAGAAATGATCCTAACATTGCTGGAAGTTGAACATTCATTGTTGAGATTACCACATTATAACATGATTTTCATTCACTGGCTATCAAATATGGCTAATGTAAATAAGGGAATCAGTTGAAAGATAGATATGGGACTCTGACAATTGTGACAGAGGTATTGTTAATGGATGCAACTTGTCTGATAACATCATTCTCCCTCTATTTGAAAACCCTATTAAAACCTTACCAATGATAGTTTCTTTCAAAAGGATGGCTGTTCTAAACATCTGCTCCACCCAAACTTTGTTGTTATTTTAGAGCCATTACTAGCATCCTGTCCCGGTATTCTACAAAGGTCTAAGTACAAAATCTCACCCCGGAAGAAATTGTCTGTGTGCCAAAGACGTGAAAACAGTTTTCTAAATTATATGGTCAAAATCTTGACAGCACAAGGCAGAATGAATTCTTAGTATATTGGAACGAGTCAGACATGATTTCACGTTGGCTTGGGATTCAGTCATTGATCTGGGTACACTTACTAGAGATTATGGATTTAATGCAATAGTGGGTGCAGCTGGGGGTGATTCTAATAGTTTTCTTTTTAAAAATTGTTTATTTTTATTTATTTATTAGCAACACAGAGAGAGAGATAGAATGGGCATGCCAGGGCCTCCAGCCACTGCAAACGAACTCCAGGTATTTGTGCCACCTTGTGCATCTGGCTTACATGGGTACTGGGGAATTGAGCCTCAAACCGGGGTCCTTAGGCTTCACAGGCAAGTGCTTAACCGCTAAGCCATCTCTCCAGCCCCTCTAATGGTTTTTTTGATTGGTTGAGTTAGACTTAAATTCAGTGGTGGTCAATATCTAGTGAGTGAAAGCTGAGAAAAGTTCTATGGAAGAGTAGAAGCACAAAGCTTACGGAGCTTGGAACATTGGCATGGATTTTGTCATGCACATCATGCGTTAGCCTTTGTACATGTCCTGGGACAGCCCAGAGGACGCTCACTTTGTAAAACTTTTGAGGGGTAACTTTAGTGAGGTGAGCACCTGCATTCTTGAACAGCTCTGGGACAACTGCCCTCTGTAGGTCAATGGCAGCTCTTAATTTCAATTTTCAAAAGCAGATTGGGCACATTTACTGTAATGTGCAGCTGAGACACTGTAGTGACCACAGTGTTGAGACATGCAGGGATATTTAATGAAAGGCAATCCTTGCATTGGGCAAAATTTAAAGCCCTACATTTGCCTGTACATTTTATCTGATTTGAGAGATGAGTAGAAGTTCATTATACTAATCCATTATACAAAGTTCTATAGACAGGTGGCTGAAAGAAACCAAATGCTATGGAGGCTAGAAGCACAAAATCAGAGTGCAGTAGGGTTCGTTTCTTCTGATAATATTTCTTTTTAGCTTTTGTAGAGCTATCCTCTCCCTCTTCCTTCATGTGGGCTTTCCATCTCTGTGTGTTTTATTCTCATCTTATAAGGATGCCAGTGCTTCTGCATCGAGGCCCACAGATGCACACACACATGGTCTCGTTACTTCAGTTACCTTTCCAAAGGCCTATCTCCAAGCAAAATTGCATTGGGAAGTATTGGGGTTAGGACTTCAACATATGAATTTTGAGGAGACATAATTAATTCCCATAACATATAAACTGATTTATGAGAAGTTGATAATGGTGGGATCAGATGGTAAAAGATCTGGAATGAATTAGAATTGGAATATAAAGCAGTCTAGGGAAAAGGTATATGGATGTACTTTTCAGAATAGTCAAAGGGTATAAAGATATTTATATCCCTCAGGAATGCTCAAGAAAAATCATTTACTGCAGAGGACACTCAGTAATTAGGAGAGCGAATGTACACACACATTATTCCAATGCTGGGCAGCTTCTTTCCTTAATTATCACGGTACTTAATCAGTTGAAAATGGCCATGGTGGCATGAAGGTAAGCTTAATTATTTAATAACATGACTTAATACTTTTCCATTTCAAAGGCTGATTTGGTGTTTTCTTCTGGCTCAATGTGCCAACATCAGAGGGAACACCGAGTCCCCATGGAGAACTCACCAGCCTTGTTAGGACTGGTAAATGACTGAATGCTTCCACCAGGCATGGGTGCTAAGGATCTGAATCTGGTACATATGCTTGCATGCCAAGTGCCAAGCGTTTTGTCCATTACGCTATTGTCCCAGAACCTGGTTTTAACCTAGAAACAAACCTGACCTTGTTTTGGAATGTTGGTAGGAAGCACAGGGAGAGTTCATAAAGTGTGATGTTAGTGACTCTAAACCAACTGTCGTCCGTGCCTTCTCCTTTCCAGTTTTTCTCCCTCTTATGTTTAGGGTATGCGAATTATTCAGTATCTACTTAGTTATGACCAAACCTTTTTTGTAATGAGACACATCAATCTAATGACTAGAAAATGCATAAGCACTAATAGTAATTCATGGGCTGGAGAGATGGCTTACTGGTTAAAGCACTTGCCTGGCAAACATTAGGACCCAGGTTTGATTCCCCAATACCCACTTATGCCAGATGCACATGACGGCACATGCATCTGAAGTTCTGCCATGGAGTGCCCATTCTCTCTCTATGTTTCCATCTTTCTCTGTCTCAAATAAATAAATAAAATATTTTTAAAAAGAAATTTGCAAATTTTCAATGTATGTAGAATAGGCAATTGAGTAGTTTCTTTTGCATCTTGCTGTTTTAAATCCAAGGAGAGAAAAGGTGACTAATATTCAAACTTTCTAACAAGGTCTGAAAGAGCCAACATATATTTACAATACCAACAATGAATTCTACACCACATTTTAGACTAAAGAATAAAGGAGGGGCTGGCTGATAAGCTGCTCAGAAGTAGAAACCATGTTAAAGGTGATGCTTTGGCAGTTAGTCTTTCTGCAAGCCATAATAAAAAACTCACATTTTTGTGTTTTTTTTTTTTATTCTGCCCAAAGAAGACCTCAAAGACAGAAGATTGTCTTAAACCACATTCTACACTCCACAGAGTATTTTAAAAACTGGAAAAATATTGCTAGGGCTAAAAATGATTTGGACTCAGAAGGATAAGAAGAAATCTGTGATTTTTTTCTTTAAATTAGCAGACACTGAAAACTTCATCCACAAAGTGATTTTGAAGTCAATGTTCTTCCAGGGACTTTGGTAGCATATAAAAAAGAATAATCTAAACCTCATTGTATTTTGAGACCTGAGTGTTACTTTCTTTTTGGATTGTTTTACTTGAAAATTTATCTATATTTTTCTGAATAGACTTACTATACCTTAGACTTAAGTAAAATTTATTTTAAAATGATTTTCAAAAGCCAAATTGTTTAACACATCTTATATAGTCTTCCATAACAAGTTAAGCCTATGTTTAATTGTCTATAGATATGACCTAGAAATTAAAAAACTCCTACATGTTACTACTTTTCTTATTGAACTGTATTTGTAAAATTTTAACAGTTTATAAAAAATAAAAATATCAAGAACCAAAGCACTAACTCCAAAATCTACTAGCAGGTGGCTTTCTATGTCTTTTTTGTCTAATGAGCAATTTGTTGTGAAAAAAAAATGACATAGGTGCCTACATGGACTATAGCAATTACTGAGGACTGTATATACTTGCAAATAAATAAAAATATAAAAACAAATGTAAAAACAAAAAATTCCTTGCATATATTAGTGAAATGCAAAAGAAATGGCAGATTAACTCAAGAAAGGTTCAATTTCAAATTCAAGAAAGATTTTCAATTGGGTTGTGATATAATATTCTGCTATTTTTTTATTATTTTCATTTCTAAAGTGCTATACAAATTTCAGGTATAAATTCCAACATTTTAGCATCACAGGTAATACTTAATAGTTCACTGCTCTTACTATGCTTGATCAAAGCTATCAGAGGATGGTGAGTACTTTTCTACTGCTTGGGTGCAGAGTACTTACTATTGCAACCTAGCCCGAGGACACTGTCAAAAATTTGTTTGTAAAATCCACTTCTAACATCTCTTTGTGCCATGGACACCTTAGAAAATAGATCAGTCTGTTTTAACAGAGTCTTCATGAAGGGACATGAAGGCAGAGGGGCATTTTCATCGTCAGAGAAGTCCTGTGAGTAGATCACTAAATGTATTGATGTCTCTTGGTGTCCTTGGGACATTAGCTACAGTAGAGCCCCTCAGAGAAACCAAATCCAGAGTTGCTCAAGTCCTTTACTTAGAATGTAGCAGTGTTGTCACACTATCTATCTACACATATCAGCTATATACTTTAATGGTCTCTAGATTAGATATAATATAGAAGAGATTGTGAATGAAATGTAGTAGTCTTATTCTGTATTATTGGAGAAAAGTTTAAAAAAATAAATAAATCTTTATGTGTTCAGTAAACATAAAATACTTTCCCCCAAGTATTTCTATCTGTACTTAGTTGATTCCAAAGAGGTGAAAAACACAGGATATATAGGGCTGACTATTTTTTACTTTTTAGGTCAGATTTAAGTGAACAACATACTAGATTAACAGTCAGAAATATTATCTGTCCTGTTTGCATTTGCAAATCACAGTGGACGACGAGAATCATTTGTAGTCATGGCCATGGTAAGTAGCCATATACTATTTTTTCATGCATGAGAATGAACTAAAATTTGTTTTAGAAGTCTCAGGAATTTCCATGATGTCAGCTAAGTTTGGGATATTCTGAAGAGTTTAAAAATAGGAGGTCAGGAGAAGTAATTGAGAGTCACACTGACAAAATTATGATAGGTCGTTTCTTGGTGATAACTTCTGAGTATGAGGATACTGGTGTTTCTGCTTGTCACTCACTGGGTCACAAGACGGTGACTATTAACATGTGATTATGAAGACAGCTTTGTAAATACCTTCTCAAATGGTTTTTCTCACCACAGGGGGAAGAGTAAGTGCCACGATATGTTTAGGAAAAGTGAAAAATGTACTTGTTAATGTCCTCAGAATTTTTTTTGTTGGAAGAAAACTTCTATTAAGTTAATAGTACTTTTACTGTTTTATTTTAAAATATATTTTTAAATTTATTTTAGTTGAGAGTGAGAGTGAGAGAAAGAGGCAGATAAGAAAGAGAGGAAGAATGGGCATGCCAGGGCCTTCAGCCACTGCAAATGGACTCCAGACACATGTGTTGTGTCACCTTGTGCATCTGGCTTATGTGGGTCCTAGAGGATTGAACCTGGGTCTTTTGGCTTTGCAGGCAAGTGCCTTAACCGCTAAGCTGACTCTCCAGCCCTAATAGTACTTTTAAATACTTCTGTCCTGAATTTGCAATTGGTTCTATGAAATCAGCTTTTTTGAAAAATGCTTATTTTCACTCATTCCTTTGATGATGGATATATTTTTAATATATTTTGGTAAAAGAAGGGAAGTGTAGCATATCATATAAATTAAACTATCAGGCTGATTTATTTAAATGATAATTTATTTTCTTTCCTTGGACAGATTTCCAGTCATGATCTTTTGAACTAATACTGCAGAATTAACTCATAAATATAGACTTGTGGTCAAATTAGATTATTTTGTGAATTAATCTCATGATTTAGTCCAAATGGAGGTACTAATTTTCCAACTTATACCTTTGGGTATGCTTTTCCGTTCCCTCTGGAGACAATCTTAGCCTTTTATATTGATACCAGCATTTCCTTGCATTTATTTAAATAATAATTCCTAATTTCTTCATGCTATGGAACAACATAAGATTCGTCTTTAAAATCAAAGTCAAAAGTGCCTTGTCAAAATGTATTTATTTTCCAAAAACAAAATCAACAAAACACACTGAGATATTGACAAAGGTCTGTTCCTTCAGAGATGGTCCCAGTTCCCCCAACCCAATCTTCAATGACCTGACGAACTTGTGGAAGACCGGTAGGCATGGGATGGGGGATATTTTATTTGAAGAGCAAATTAAGAAGGTCTAAACATAAAGCAATGCTCTGAGGTATTGGTGAAGGCTTTTGCATGAAGAAGCGGCAAGGAAAAATATAAAATGCATAAAATCTCTGCACAGCAGTTTTAGAGCTTTGATAAAATATAAAATGTCTTTAACCCCTTTGCTGTTCTTGCACACGCCTGCAATTCAAGAATTTTATTATTCTGGGGCTAACGTATTTTAAACCTCAATAACTGAATGTTTCCTTTGGGACACCTTCAGGCAAACTATATATTGATTTTCTCAGAATGCACTGTATTTTTCATTAGTACCAAGGTTTGGTGGATATCCCATCATTTGTTCACCAAATTCCTCTGAAAATTAAAATGGGCTTCTCCATTTGGCTATAGACCTTTCAGAGCATGGTGTTTTCTTTCCTATTAGACGCTTCCAGGGTATTCTGTTGGACATTCATAGAGTCCAGTAAGCAGGACACCAAGTCACCTCTTTAGCCTGGTCTGCCATTTTCCTCTAAATACTCTTCTTTTTAGTCATTGGGTTTGATGGCATGTTGACATAGCTAAGATCACAATCACAATGCTTTTTCTAATTTTTCTTTTTAAGATATAAAGTTACACATTTGCCTATATAATATCAGTAAAATAAGACCTTCTCTGATCAAACCTTCATTTAAGTCACCTAGAAAATTTGGATTATTTTAAAAAGTAATTCATATTCCCTTTGTCAAATGCTCACTGCTTAATTTGCTGGAAGATGGCACAGATAATATGGTTCATACAGTTGGAAGTAGAATTACTCAAGTAATCGTGTCACATAATCCAGCCTCATCTGTCATAGTACATTCTTTATTTGTGAAAAAAAGTCTTTATTAATTTATTTCAAAGGAGAAAGTAAGACAGGGGGAGATGGAAGCTCCAGGCCTCTTGCCACTGCAAATGATATCCAGATGCATATTCCACTTTGTGAATCTGGCTTTAGGTGGGTACTGGGGAATTGAACCCGGGTCATCAGGCTTTGAAAACAAGTGCCTTTAACCGGTGAGCCATTTCTCCAACATCCACTTCTGTTTTTCTGACGGAGGAGAAGTTTAACTTTTCTTCCAGCCTATGCTATTCATCAAGCCAGGGACATATGCAAGAAGCCATGGATTACAGGGAAATTACCACCTTATTTTGCCTTGTATTTCTTGATACCTAGCACTATTTGATTCTATCAGACACCTTTCCCTCACCCATCACATGGTCTGAAATCATAATTAGTGCCTTTGATATTCGATTTGACAGTGAGTGAGCATCTCAGCCCCCTGCATCTACGTACCAACATAGATTTACTGTTCATATGTTATTCGTGTGACAACCTTCTGAAGTAAGTGTATAGCAGTATATTGCCTTTGCAAGTGAGGAAGCTTTTGGAAGTGCATTGGATGATTTGTTCACTCACTGGTTTCAGAGGAGTTTGGATGTGTTCTATGGAAACAGAACACATAGCATCCGCTATGACAGGAAGAATCGAAGGACCAAGGAAGGAATCAATGCAGTCATTCACTGCATTGTGTCTCCTGTTTGTATCCTCAATTTTTTTTTGTGATGGAGAGATTTATCGTATGAACACATTACATATTGATCATATTCTCATTGGGTATGCTGTTATGTTCTCTCTCCCATGCTCCCACTCTACTGAGCTTATTCTGCAAACGGTGTCTGTTCAGAAATGTGTCCCATGAGTGAGATGCCAGAGGACTCACACAGCAACTCAACCTCACCTTTCACTCATGCTGACTCCCTACACTTAAACCATCAAGCCACTCACATTTGAGACACGATTGTTTAGTCACAATGAAAGAATGGAAAAAGTAAAGTCAAGGTTGTGGTCTAATTTACATGTCTTGAAACTAGGAATATTTTAAAGCTTGTCTATGAAATTTTGAAAAAAAAACAAAAAACTTTTTCTTTGTTAAAGTGTTTTAGTCCTATTGCGAGTTAGCAATATAAAATGCCCCATTTTATCCCTGACAAATCAGCTTTCATTCTTTGATGATCACAAAATCACTATTTATTTCTTTGAAGATGCTGACTTATATTTTGATCATCTGAGATACATCTATGTCTGATATAAAGAAGCATGTCTTTTTCCTAGAGATTAGTACAACTCTGCAAATCACCAGGTGTCCAGTGCAGTGGAGAATCACGTGGGACACGTATGAAGAATGAGGACTGCTCAGGACTGGTCAGTCCTTGTGCTCTGTAATTCTGACTCACTAACTTAGGAGAGGAGTTCAGACATCTTCATTTTTTTCTTGGTCATTCCTTGCAAGTCTACTATAAGAGGTCATACCAAAGCCTATACTTTAGGAACATTCTACAGGCCAAAATAGATGCAGCAAAATATGTGCAGCAAAACAGAAATTATTTTTCTCCTCCCTTTTTTCCTCCACTACAGACCTCATGTATCAGTTCCACCATGTCTGGTTTGCTCTCAATCTAACTGATATGTTTATGACAATCTGTATTTTTCCTCGATGGAAAATAATTATTTATAGTTTTCATTCTCCTTTAGTAAACGTTTTGCTAGTCTTTATATGTAGAGCTGGAGGTTTGCCGGTAATTCTTATCTTCTGCCTGTTTTCTCTCTTAATTTTCCTACTGTTATAAGATAGTGGTTAGGTCATGCTCATAGCCAGATATGAACTTGGGGCCCTTGCACCCAAGGAATTGATTAAATCATCTCCCTCTGCTTTTCAATAAAAGTGCTAAGCAATTAATAATAATAGCTACTTTTTAGGGTTATTGTGATTTTTCAGCAGAATGATGATTTTTACTATTTTAAGGGCTCCCTGCATTGGTGGGGATACATGGTTAGCCCTTTTCTTCCGGATGGTATCTTTGGAGAACTGAGTTCTCTGATTCTTCCTCAGTCAAGTATGATTTTGAAAATGCACATTTGTTGTCATTACACAAATACTAGTCCATTGCCCACTAAGAAGGCACCAAACAGTGCCATAGACCCCAGGGACTGTGGTAAGCAAAATGAACTGGTTCTTCAGCCTTTCATCTAAATTATGGCCTGAAATAACAGGTAGTTTTAAATGACTCTAGTTGCTAAAGTGAACTTGAATTTGAAAGGGACATTAGTAAAACATGGTTACTGAGGATTTTTAGAGCTAGTAATGCCTTTAAATATGATTTATTTGAAAACTGACAAAATTGAGATCAGTGGGAGTCAAAAGACTTTTCAAGAAAAGTAAACAGGTTGTGGTTCAGGATGACTGACAATTCAGCTTTGAGGAATATGCTAGAATTTTTGCACTGGATCTTAATGACAATTGCCTCAAATTCTCACTGTTAAAATGGCTATTCCCAGATAGGTCCTAAAGTCCTGTGGCTGCTTTGTGATACAACGAGGAACCAGAACTGAGTGTCCTCTATGCCAAGCCGCTCATGGTGCTGGCTGTTAGTTTAGCACTTTCCCAGCTACACCTCTCCATGGAGCTCACCAGCAGAACTGTTTGCTTAAAACTACTAATTACTTTTTGAAACAAACAAAGTTTAGGTTTTAGAAGAGAAAACTTTAAGGCTAATAAGAGTTCCCATATGCCTCTTCCATCTTTGCAAAATAACATATTAGTGTGTGGTATTTTAATTAATATTAATAAACCACTATTGATACATTACTATTCACTAAAGCCCATTGTTAAGTCTGATTTCCCAACTGCTTACCTCATATCATTTATTGATTCTAGTATGTCAATAAGGATTGTGCATTACATTTAATCATCATGTTTCTTTAGATTTTCCTGGGCTGTGGCCTTCTGATTTTTGAGGATTTTGATAGTTTTTTCTTTTTTAAAAAATTTTTGTTTATTTTTATTTATTTGAGAGTAACCAACAGAGAAAGAGGCAGAAAAAGAAAGAGAGAGAGGGAGAGAATGGGCCCATCAGGGCCTCCAGCCACCGCAAATGAACTCCAGATGCATGGGCCACCATGTGCATTTGGTTTATGTAGGTACTGGGGAATAGAGCCTTGAAGGGGTGGGGAGGGGTCCTTAGGCTTCACAGGCAAGCGCTTAACCTTTAAGCCATCTCTCCAGCCCTACTTTTTTCTTTTTAAGTTTTTTTTATTTACAACTTTCGATGATTCCCTCTCCCCTTCCTTTCCCCTTCACAACTCCACTCTATCACATCCCCACCTCCTGTCTTTTATTTTGTCTGTCTTTTATTTTGATGTCATCATCTTTTCCTCCTATTATACTGGTCTTGTGTAGGCAGTGCCAGGCACTGTGAGGTCATGGATATCCAGGCTATTTAGTGTCTACACGAGTGAATTGTAAGGAGTCCTATCCTTCCTTTGACTCTTTACATTCTTCCTTCCACCTTTTCTGTAATGAACCCTGAGCCTAGGAAGGTGTCTGTCACTTCTTCTCAGCACCATGGTGCCTTCTGAGTCATCCCAGAGGTCACTGCCATCTGAAAAGAGCTTGTGTAACCAAAAGTGAGAGTAGCATTAATATACGGGTATGAACATTAAAAAAAAGTGGTTACCCGCCTGTTTGATGAGCATAATATATGTATTTAGCCAGACACAAGCAGGCATTACACTCCTAGGGTTCATGACTTCCTCAGTCATAGGTTTTCAGTATCAGGCATGTATTCCCTCCCATGGAGCAGGTTTCCAGACCAATTAGAAAGCAGTTGGTTTCCCCCATAACAGACATGCCACTATTGCACTCATTGGCTCATTTGGCCTGGCTGGCCACACTTAAGGCTTGCAGTGTCCACTGTTGCTTACTCCACTGATGACTTCTCTCTCCCTTGGAGCTGAATACAGCATACATTTTGCAGCTTTCTGTCAGCTAGTCTACACGGAGGAGGTTTTCAGCTCAGCTCCACCAAGATTTCTCAGTGACCTTGCAGACCAAGTATGTGGAGTCTTCAGCAATAGGGTCTTACTATCTACTCCTGGTGGGAAACCAAGAGCTTCAGCAATGGCCTCCTTACCAACAACTCATTGGAAGGTATCCCATCCTTGGCACTGAAAATTTTCTAGTAACAATCTATGGCTTCTGGATGTGCCATTATCCAAAAAAGTAGGTTTCCTCTTAGATTTGATTAACCTTAACCCTTCCTTTGCTCAATCTCTTCCCCTGACCTCACTTAGGTCTTTCCTCCCCCCAGTAATCTATTTTTGCACTTACATATACACAATAACACTCGCTTAAGTCCTCACCTCTCCTCCCTCCCTTATAGCCCCTTTCCAGCTTACTAACCTCTGCTTCTGAGTTTTATTCCAACTCACATACAAGCTCAGAGATTTGTAGCTAGGATCCACTTATGAGACAGAAAGTTTTTTTTTTTTTTTTTTTACATGTTAAAAGTAGTACTTAATTTTTTAATTATGTCTCTTAGTTTTTTCTTATGTCCAATTATTTTCAATTATACCCAATGAAGTTCAAAGTTGTTGAAGATTAAAGTGATGATGACAATACACATTAAACATTTATAGTATAAGATGCATTCTACTAAACCCACTGTAGGAATAATCTCATTGAATCCTCCAGTCTTTTCTTCCCTTTCTTTCTTTCTTTCTTTCTTTCTTTCTTTCTTTCTTTTTTTTTGAAAAGTACTGATGAGTTATCTTTTTTAAAAAAGATTTTATTTTTATTTATTTGTTTATTAGAGACACAGAGAGGGGGATAGAAAGAGAGTGAGAATGGGCATGCCAGGGCCTCTAGCCACTGCAAATGAACTCCAGTTGCAGGTGCCACCATGTGCATCTGGCTTACGTGGGACCTGGAGAATCGAACCTGGGTCCTTAGGCTTCACAGGCATACACCTTAACTGCTAAGCTATCTCTCCAGCCCCTGATGAGGTATCTTATAGCATGTCTCCTAATTAGGGATGCTCTGATGTTTTCCCTCATGTTTAGACTATGGCTATGAGTTTTGAGATGGAAGACCAAAATAAAAATATTCCTCTTATTGGACATCATATCTATGATATATAATGTCAAATAACCTGCTGTTGATTTTGACTTTGATCCTCAGACATGGGGTAGAGCTTGGTAGATTTCCTCACTGTAAACTTAAGGTTTTCCTGTGGTTTCAATAGTGAACAATGTACAAGATGTTCACAATGGGCCCTCTATACTTAAGACAGGAGGAATTATGCTCTACTTCTTTGAAGGTGGAATGTCTACCTAAATTATTTGGAAAGTTTATAGATGAGGTATTTGTTTGTATTTTTCATTTGTTAAGTATTTTCAATAATTTACAAATATTAAAAAAAATGAATATTTAAAACAGTTATGTGTGCTTCAATTGAATAAACTATGTATGCATTATTAAATAAATAGTATAAATAGTGGGATTAAAAGCATGTACCACCACACCCAGCAATATTTGTCCTTTGTAAAGGCTTGTAGGAATTTTTCTTTTCATCAGTATTTAAAAAGAAGTTCAGAGATTTCTTTAGATTTCATATTTCAATTTATTTTCAATGAATGTCAAATCAATTATATCTGTATATTTAAATTTATAAAAAATAAGAAATATTTTACCTACCAATGACCTTCATTTCAAGCATTTAAAAATTATCAGACAGAGAGAGTGAGAGAGAAAATGGGCATGCCAGGGCTTCCTGCCACTGATGCAAATAAACTCTAGATGTGTGAGCCATGTTGTGCATCCAACTTTACCTGGTACTAGAGAATAGAACCTGGCGTTTCAGGCATTGCAAGCAAGCATGTTTAACCTCTGAGCTATCTCTCAGCCCTTCAGGTTTTGATTCTATTTTTTTCTATTTAAATATTTGTGCTTCCTTCCCTAGAAGTACTTATTTTCTTACATTTGAGTTTGTTTTCTAGTCTCAGTTTCCAACTTTTGGATTGCATATATTCATCATTTTAGCAGTTTTGTTTTATTGAGGCATTACATACACATATTGATTACATTCAAATGTGAAACAATTACCATAAATGACTTAGTTAACATATTCTTCACCTCACAGAATTACTTTCTGTGGTAAGAACACTTACAATATATTTTGGATGAAATTCAAATACATAATACATTTCACCACCAGGGCCTTTTTATGTTTTGTTTTGTTTTTCAAGGTAGGGTCTCACTCTAGCCCAGACTGACCTGGAATTCACAATGTCTTCTCAGGGTGGCCTCAAATCCATGGCAATCCTCCAACCTCTGCCCTCAAAGTGCTGGGATTAAAGGCTTGCACCACCATGCCCGGCTGTCACTAGGATTTTGTACTTAGTCATCACACAAATGTTTGCCCTTTGGCCAACTTCTTTCAATTTCATCTATTCTGAACATTGTTTAGGTTAAATTGCCTTTTCCTTTCATTCAAAAGTTTTAATTTCTCTCATCTTTTTCATCCTTTTTTCCAATAGACAGGTAGATATTTTAATCTGCTTCTTATTATTTATGAATGTATTTCTTAAAACATTTATTTAACACCATGTCATCACCCAATGGCAAAAGAAACAGACAGAAGTTCTGTCAGCAGTTTTTTTTATTAGATATGGACATATTTAGTATGTAAACAACACATGTTGTACCATCCTTTCCCTCCTCTCTGCCCCTTTTCTGAAAGAGGCCTTCCTCACTGGGGATGCAGGTCAACCCCATGGGGATTGTGGGTCATGCATTATGGGAGGAGAGACAGTATCTCTGCAAAATGTCCCAAGTTGTGACTCTAAAAATCTTTCCACCCTTTCTTCTGCAAATTCCTTGAGCCATGTTGGTGCATTTTAAATCTACTTCAGTGATGGGCACTTAGGAGCCTCTGGATCTCTGGTTTGGTAGGTGTTCTGTGTCCTCAGTGTTTGTCTCCTTCACCCTTGTGCTGATATCAGTTCACTAAGAAAGCAGCACTCTTGCTCAATTCACCATATCCTCTGTGGTTTCAGCTGGGGCCAGGGTGGAGTGTACTGGGTCATTTATCTCCTCAGGTCCAGCTCCCATCTGAAGAAAAGAAGCAGATTCTCCAATGGAGAGTGAAGTCAGCACTGGTTAAATGGGATAACCATTATTAATTTAGAGAGAATTTAAAGGGTGTAGACTCTTATAGCCCAAGATTAGTGGGAGCTTGACAATGGAAAGCAGGATCATTATCTGGATATGATTCTGACTTGTTTCCCAGTTCCAGATATGTTTTCTTTTCCACTGAGCAGATCTGTTAGCCAATCTAAGAGCAGTTGGTTACCCACCATGGCTGTGTGCCACTATTGCACTTGTGTGATCATCACATCAGGTTGTTTGCTTCTGAGTAGCTTCAACTTTGAGTTGCTCAGACAGATGTCAGCCACTTTCCCCTGTTAGCTCATGTAGCTCCTTCCAGCTAACTGTCTGGGGACTGGCTCTCTTCCAGATTCCAACCAGGTCTCTCCAGGGTCTGTGATAACAGTGTATGTTGTCTTCATCAGTAGGGTCTTACCATTAACCTCTGGTGGGTAATCAAATGCTCTGACAGAAGTCTTTCTTGTTTGTTTTGAGAGATCTATTAAGTCTCTCTCACCAATAGCTCATCGTGGATGTGGACCACATCCTGGTACAGGGAATTGCAGGCCAGTGCCAAGGGAAAAGAAATGAGAAAAAGACAGAGAAGAAAAAGAAACAGGAGGAATTTAAGGTTAGGCTTTGTCTCATCCTCTCCATGGCCCTTCTATTCAGGTGCTTCCCCTAAGGTTCTCTTGAGTGTTCCACCTTGTAATATAACTACTAGGATATAGGAATCGATGGTACCAGTTCAATTTGGGTTCAGTTTTGTGTCACCCCCCCAGCCCTTCCCGTTTCCCTAAGCCCTATCCTCCCTATTGTCCAAGACTCAAGATGCTATTCAGGTACGCCAGCAGCTCAGGCTGATCTAGGTTAGGAACCACAGATGAGTGAAACCATGTGACAATCATCTTTCTGTGATTGTGTGAGTTCACTTATAATGATCTGTTCCAAGTTTGACCATTTTTCTTCAAATTTTATTGTCATATTTTTGGTTACTGCTGAGTAGAATTCCATTGTGTAGATATACCATATCTTGGTTATCCATTCATCCAATGATGGGCACCTGGGTTGATTCCAGTTCTTAGGTGTTATGAATTGAGCAGCTATAAACATGGTTAATCAAATATCTCTGAACTGAGATGTGGAGCTTTTAGAGTAAATGCCCAGTAAGGGAATAACAGGGTCAGTTGGTAACTCTACAAGACTCCATATTGATTTCCATAGTGGTTGTACCAGCTTAAATTCCCACCCACAGTGAATGAGTGTTCCTATTTCTTTACATCCTCACTAACATTTGTTTTCATTAGACTTTTTAATGTTGCCATCCTTACTGGGGTAAGGTGGAATCTCATAGTTGTTTTAATTTGTATTTCCCTAATGGTTAGGGATGTTGAACATTTTCTTAAGTATGTGTTAGCCACTTGTAATTCTTCCTCTGAGAACTCCCTATTCAGTTCTCTGCCCCACTTTTGGAGTAGTTTTTTTTTTTTTTATTATTTAGTTTTTTGAGTTCTTTGTAGATTCTAGATATTAGGCTTCTGTCAGTGGCATGCTGGTGAAGAATTTCTCCCACCCATTGGGTTATCTATTGACTCTGTTTATGGTATATTTGTCTGTGCAAAAGCTTTCTGGCTTCATGAGATCCCATTGGTCGAGTGCTTGTTTAATTTCCTGGGTTACTGGGTTTTGTTCAGGAAGTTTTTTCCCAGTCCTATATCGTGAAGAGTGCCTCCTATTTTTCTTCCAGTAGTTGAATAGTTTCAGGTCATATATTGAGTTCTTTAATCCATTTGGACTTGATTTTTGTATATGGTGAAATGAGTGGGTCTAATTTCATTTTTCTACATATTGTCATCCAATTTGTCCAACACCATTTGTCAAAGATGCTGTCTTTTCTCCAGTCTACATTATTGGTAACGTTGTAAAAGATCAAGCAGCTGTAGTTACTTGACCTAAGGTCTGAGTATTCAATCCTGTGCCATGGTCTATGTTTCTGTTGTTACTTCAGTACCATGGTGTTTTTGTCACTATGGCTTTGTAATGCAGCTTTAGATTGGGTGTGGTGATACTGCCAGAGGTGTTTTTATTTTATTTTTTCTGAGGATATGTTTTGATATCCAAGGCCTTCTGCCATTCCATATGAAATTTGAGATCATTTCTTTAATCTCTGTGTAGAATGATGCTGGTATTTTTATTGGTATTGTATTAAATCTGTATATTGCTTTTGGTGAAATTATCATTTTCACAATATTAATTCTACTTATCCAGGAACATGGGAGGTCTTTCCATCTTCTCAAGTCCTCCTTAATTTCTTTCTTGAGTTTTTTTTTTTATTTTTTCATTATATAGGCCTTTCACATCCTTGGTTAGTTTTATTCTAAGTTACTTATTTTTTGTTGTTGTTGTTGTTATTGAAAATGGGACAGCCTCACTGATTTCTTTCTCAGTATATTTGTACTTTTCATATAGAAAAGATACTGATTTTTGTGCATTGATTTTGTATCCTGCCACTTTTCTGAAAGAATTTATCATCTTTAGAAGTTTTGAGATGGAGACTTTCAGGTCACTATATATAGGATCATGTCATCTGCAAATAGAATTGCCTTGACTTCTTCCTTTCCAATTTATATCCCTTTTACTTCTTTCTCCTGTCTTATTGCTTGGGCTAGTACTTCTAGTACTATGTTAAAGAGCAGTGGTGAGAGTGGGCATCCCTGTCTTGTTCCTAATCTCAGTGGGAACACCTTGAGTTTTTCCCCATTAAGTATTATTTGGGCTTTAGTAGCTTTATATATAGCCTTTATTATGTTGAGAAATAAACCCTCCATGCCTATTATTCTTTTCAGTGTTTTGATCATGAAGAGGTGTTGTATTTTGTCAAAGGCCTTTTCTGCATCAATTGAGATGATCATGTGGTTCTTATGGTTAAGTTTATTTATGTGATGTATTATGTTGGTCTATTTTTGTATGTTAAACCATCCCTGGGATGAAACCTACTTGATTAAGATGGATAATGCTTTTGATTTGTTGTTGAATTCAGTTTGCAAGGATTTTGTTCAGGATCTTTGCATCCAAATTCATCAGGGATATAGGCCTATAGTTTTCTTTCCTTGTTGCATCTCTGTCTGGTTTTGGTATTAAGGTGATGCTAGCTTCATAAAAGAAGTCAGAGAGGATTCACTGATCTCTGATTATGTGGAACAGTTTGAGAAAAATTGGATTCAGTTCTTCAATGAAGGTTTGATAGAATTCAGCTGAGAAACCATCTGGTCCTTGACTTTTCTTTTGGGGAGGTTTTTAATTACATTTTCAATATCTATGGATATGATAGGTTTGTTTAGACATTAATCTGCTCTTCAACAGGAGTCCCAGGTGGTAGCCAGCAAGTCCACAGGCAGTCACCTATAGGAACAGGTAACAGACATCCTGTGATGGTAGGAAAAACATGTAACTCAAACAGTATATTTCCTATACAGTGTTCAGGGAATATATGAAAAGCAGAATAAATAAAATTAGTTATCATTTTTAGATACAAATATCCTATGAGATGTTTTTCTAATTTCTGTAAGAAAGCTTTTCTTTCCTTTTCATTCATTCATTCATTCATTCTTTCTTTTTTTTTTTTGTTTTTTATTTTTTGGTTTTTAAAAAATTTTTATTTTATTTTATTTATTTTTGGAGAGAGACACAGAGAGACAGACAGAAAGGGAGAGGGAGACAGATAGAGATGGGCAAGCCAGCAGTCTCTCAGCTGCTGTGAACAAAATACAGATGTGTGTGCCCCCTTGTGGTCAAGTGCGATATTGCGCCCTTGAGTCACTTTGCATCTGGCTAAACGTGGGACCTGGAGATTGGAACTGGGTTCTTAGGCTTAGCAGGCAGGCGCTTTAAGCCATCAGCCAGGCACTCTGGCCCAGGCTGACCTGGAATTAACTATGTAGTCTCAAGCCATCTCCTCCAGCCCCTGGGATTTTTTTTTTTTTTTTTTTTTTTGAGGTAGGGTCTTACTCTACTTCAGGCTGACCTTGAATTCACTCTGTAGTCTCAGGATGGCCTTTACCTCACAGTGATCCTCCTACTTCTGCCTCCCAAGTGCTGAGATTAAAGGTGTGCACCACCACGCCTGCCTTTTCTTCTTCTCTTCCTCCTCTTCCTTTCTCCTCCTCCTCCTCCTCCTCCTCCTCCTTCTTCTCCTTTTTGTTTTGTTTTTGAGGTAGGGTCTCACTCTAGCCCAGGCTGACCTCGAATTCACTCTGTAGTGTCAGAATGGCCTCAAACTCATGGGGATCCTCCTACCTCTGCATTCCAAGTGCTGAGATTAAAGGTGTGCACCACCATGCCTGGCCTTTCCTTCTTTTGATGGTATACAACAACCATTTGCACTCTCTAAGAAAAAAGAACCAGCTGGAAACAGGGATCTCTGATATGGCAATCTAATACTAAGAAACAAGAGAATAATGACTGGGTGATACATTGAAGTGTATTCTTTATTCAGTAAGTAGTTCTTGGTTCTTACTACATTTTGGGATATGGATGAAAAGTACTTCCACACTATTTTCAGCAATAACTTTGTTGGAATATTTTATTACAGTTAAAAAATAAATGCTGTTTTAATGTAGTCTGGTTATTTACAGAAGTTAAGCACCTCAACTGTTTTCTCCATAGTCAAATGAGCTAGGATGAATCTCCCCACCCCCTCCAACTAGCATTACAGTTTTGTCTGCAACTAAGAATGAGAAATAGAAAGGAAACAGAAGAACTTTGGAACTGATAAGTTTTACCAAGTTTCAGATAAGAACAATTAACTTTAAAGTGACCTACTCATTTTTGTGTTATTTCCCCCTTTGTTGTTTAAAATCAAATCCCAGAAATAAAAATCTTTACTATCTTGGTCATGCTAACACTGGAAGGATAACATAGAAAAATCAACATCAGAACATGTGTCATTTAGAACATGTGAGGAGCCTGGCAGGCTGCTTCCCTGCTCCCTAAAAAGGAGCCTGTGGGACGGTGCTTGCAGGTTTGCTGATTTGCCTAACCCAGGCAGGGCCACTTTGTGCATTCGTCAGTCATTCTCTAACATCCTGACTTCTCCAGCTAGAAACTAGAGGTGTGAATATATAGGTATGTTTTATCAATCATCAACTTGACCTGTTTGAGTTATTATTCATTTAATAATAAAAACAATTTATTTGCTTTTATATCTTAAAATTTTGTAGACTGTTGGGGAAAAAGTAAATTCTAACAACTCCTGATGAATAAAGAAGCTAAATGATCATTAAATTGATATTAAATTATTCTATGGACTTGGGGGTTGGAGAGAAGGCTTAATGGTTAAGGTGCTTGCCTGCAAAGCCAAAGGATCCAGGTTCAATTCCCCAGTACCCAGCTAAGCCAAATGCACAAGGGGGCTTATTCATCTGAAGTTTGTTTGCAGTGGCTGGAGGTTCATGGCATGCCCATTCTCTCCTTGTCTATCTCCTCTTTATCTCTCTCTCTCTCTTCCTTCCTTCCTTCCCTTATTCTTTTCTTTCCTTGACTGGATACAAGATTTTGCAATGATGACTGTTTTGTCATGGAAAAAACACTGCCACTTACTTTTGACCCTCATAATTTCTGATGAACAATCCTTCAAAATTGTAAGTTTTTTTTTCTATTTTAGTTACTACATCATTTTTTAAATTGCTTTTAAAACTTTTTATTTTTTACTTTTCAACAATTTGAATATTGTGCATTTGGGCATAGATTTTCTTGAGTTTATTGTATTAGAGCCTTTTCTAGCTTTTGAATGTATAGATTTATGCTTGCTAAATATGGGGAAATATAAATCTATCTATCTATCTAATCTTTCTTTCTAATCTCTTTCTTTCTCTCTCTTTCTTTCTTTCTTTCTTTCTTTCTTTCTTTCTTTCTTTCTATCTATCCATCTATTACATATCTATCATCTATGCCTGCACTCTTTCTTCTTTGCTTCTGAAACTTAGATGGTATAAGTTTTATAAATTTTATTATTGTTCTATAAGGTTTCTGAGCCTTCCTTTCTTTCTTGGCGATTATCTATGTAGCATTTGTATTGGGTAATTTCTACTGATACATGTTCAAATGCACTGACTGTTCTAGAGAAAATGTTTTTAATGTTTTAAAATTTTTATTGAAAACTTTCCCAAACATAAACAACATAACCTGATTATAATCTCCTCTGATGACCCTCATTTCCACCTCCAAATTCTGCCATCCACTGAACCCCTTCCTCTTTCCAATTAGACTCTCGTCTATTTTGATGTCATCAATTATTTTCCCTCCTGTTCTGCTGGTCTTGTAAAGACAGCATCACCCACAGTGAGGTCATGGAATAGTTTCTCCCATAGCAGACATGCCACCATTGCACTAGTTGGTACATTTGGCCTGGGTGGCTACCTGTAAAGCTTGCAGAGTCCACTGTTGGTTAAGATCATTGTTGCATACAAAGTAACAGGTTTCATTGTGACATTTCCATATCTACATAAATATATATACACATCATATTAGACTTTGTTCTTACACCTGCCCCATCCTCCCTCATCCCTCTCTGCTGACCCCTTTTCCTTCCTCAGATAGCCCCTGCTTTCACTTTTATGTCACATATATTTTATTACCCTTCTGTTCTTCTTGACCTCTTTATTTTAGACCTCTTCTTTCCCTTCTCACTGTTGGCTCCCTTTTTAATTAGGTTTTTTTTATGTTAGCATACAACATAATAGGTTTCATTATGACATTTTCATCCATATGTGACCTTATACTTGTGTCACGTTCACCCTCTCTCCTTGACTGCCCTGAAATATTCCGACTTTAATCTCTGTTTTCTCCAGTCTGTTATTAAGTCCATGAGGTCAGTTTTTAATTCATTTATTAGTGTTCAGTCTAAAACTTCTGTTTGCTTCTTTGTGATGTTTTATATTTTTTGCAGAAACTTTGCATTTCTTCATTTATTTCAAAAGAATGTATCATTTCATTGAAATGTTTTATAACATCAAACTTCTTGGCAGATGATCCGATTATCTGCTTTTTCTAAGTGCAGCTGTGTTTTTTATACCTTTTTGAGAGTTTCATAGATTTCATCAAAATGAGTAATGTTACACTGCATCCTTCATTTCAGGATTACTAGATATGAGAGTCTGATTTCTGTTTGACTTTTCTGTTTATAAACTGATAAATACAATCTATTCTGGTAAGGATTCAGCATTTTATTAAGAATTCACATCCTAGCTTACCTGAGTAGTTTAAATGTCAGTCTAGTTTTCTAAGCCTTTATTGGGTAGTTTTGGGTCAGTCTAATTTGTGATTCACAAAGACCAAGATAATTCTGAAAAGAGTTCCAAAGCTTTTCAATTTTCAGACATTTTGCTATGTTGACTTTTGGTTTCATGCACAGGATTTCTTTCTCTAGTTCCTTTAGTTGGAAGGAGAATGAGCGATGAGCTATTTAGGTGTGAACTTAAGTTCCCAAAAGGCAAAGTGCTGCATGTATTTGTAACAAGGCTGAATGGATTGAGCTCCTGTGAGCACAGAGAGATGTAATGTTGCAAGGTCAGAGCCCTTGGCTACCTTTAGCCCCTTAATGGCTGCTTATTGTTCACAGCTGTGTCTGACCTAACATCCTGGTGACTATTGGGTACTGGGTGATGAGGTGAAAACTTTTTGGCATGGACTTAAAAAGGCTAAAAAATATCATCAGATAACCATCTGAAGCCTATAGCAGAGATTTCCTCATTTTGCCCTAGCCTGCCCAACTGAGGTTTCCTTCAATGTGTTTGACAACTAGGCAAGCGCCTTGGTTTATGACTTTCTGTTGTTCTGTAGCTATAAAACCTTCATAAAATTGTTAAAAATGTTGAAACATGGTATTTGGGGAAACCTAAATCTGTGTTTCTGAGCCACAGCCACTCATCTTTGGCTCTAGAATAAACAGTCTTATATCTGCTATGAGATAAGAGCTGTTTGTTTTGTATTAACACAGGACAGAGGTAGAAAACAAAGCGTCACGTGAACCCCCAGGCTCCCACATTTGATGAGGACAGGTGGGCAGAGGTCTGTGTGGCTTTTCCCACTGTATTCTCCAGGAAGCTCAGGGCAGGTATTCTCAAAATGTTCTGCTGGGCTTGCCTTTCCTCTGCCCTGTGACTAGAAAGAGCGGATCTTTGAGAGGTATGGTGAGTGTGTGTGTGTGTGCATGTGTGCACACGTGTGCACATGTGTGCTTGCAGGTGTTTGAGTTTTAGTCTTCAGATCACTGACTAGGATACATAAAGCATAAAGAAGAGCAAAGCCTAAGAGATTCACAAAGGTGCTATTCAAGGCCTGAGCTCTCTGCACGGTTGATAACAAGCCCCCCTCCCCCGTGTTCTCTTATCTGTTTTCTAAAATTTGTTCAGAAGCTTTCAGTTGTTTGCTTGTAAGAACTGGGACGGATGGAATATGTTTATGCCTTCTTGCCCAGATTGGAAGCACTGGTCTTTGAATTCTGTTCTTTGGATAACAGGAGCCATGTGGATAAATATAACTAAGGATATCATTTCATTTAAATGCCAAAAATGTTGTGCTGGCTAAAAAATACCCAAAATACCACACCAAAAAACAAACAAACAAACAAAAAAACCAGTTAAGAGACAGATACAATGGTCTATGTGTAGTAGAAGGTGGATTTGGTTAGGCGGAAAGGGATTAATGGAAATAGAGGACTGTGGAGAATTTTTGACAGAATTTGCTGATGTGCACAAACATAATAATTTTCAAATTTTTGACTTGGGGAACTGAAAAAATGCCTATAGTATTTACTAAGCTGGGACATAGCAGGGATGAAGTGGGCTTGGGATCAGACGTTTGTACTTGCTGAACCTAACGTATCTGACAGGCATTCAAATGGGTATGTTGAGCAGGCCACTGAGGAAGAAATCTGCGCTGGTTGTGCATGTTTGTAAGAGGAAGATGCTTAGAACTAAAAGAAGAACTAGAATACCCCGAGAGTGGAATCTTTCAAAGGAGAAGAGCCTAAAGTACTGAGCTACAGGGTTTACTCAACGCAGTGGATTTGTGACGTCTTGTTTCACAGTACTCCACCCTAATGCTGGTGACATAATTTGTTCTTTTGGTTTAACCACAATCTGTAAGGATAACCTTTTTCAGTCTTGTTGGTAGGTCTCCTCCTTGACCTTTCCCTTAAGAACTTTTCTTTCCCTACATAATGTGGTCTCTGGATTCCACTATTCACTGGAGCTTAGATTAGGGTGACTGATTCTAGTTCTGGGGCAGGAGAATATGTAATTCAAGCCAGAAATATTGTTCATACTAACAGGTAGAGCAGCTACAGAAGACTACTGGAATATGGCGAAAGAACACAGAACCCAATTTAAAACAAATTTGAGACTGGTTCAACATCAAAATTAATAATAATCAAAAATGGATCAAAATGCAAAAGATATATTAAAATCTGCATCATGATAATAGTCCCATTCCCTCTCACAAATGGACCCTATTACAGGATACAAAAAAAAAAATTCACTTCATTCTGAAAACTTTTAAGAGCCTAGAGTAGCACATGTATTGCCTCTCATCTAAGAACTGTGCTTAAAGTGCTGATACTTTAAAATTTTCCTTTACAATAAAATGCCAGCTAGTAAATAAGGAGGAAATAATATAATATCACTAGTTTGCGATCCACAATGACATAATGGATTTAGGCAATAATATATCAAATGGATGATAGAAGATCAGTCCACCAACACCTGACTTCACTGATCTACCTAAGTGATATCTTTGTGAGATGGACATCCAACATTTTCTGTGCCCTGATAGCCACTAGCCACATGTGACTAGTGAATATTTGAGATGTTAAAGTGTCCCTATGTGTTATATGTTGGATTCTTTATTTTTTATTTTTTATTTATTTATTTTTTTTTGGTTTTGTAAGGTAGGGTCTCACTCTGGTCTAGGCTGACCTGGAATTAACTATGTAGTCTCAGGGTGGCCTCGAACTCTTGGCGATCCTCCTACCTCTGCCTCCCGAGTGCTGGGATTAAAGGAATGCGCCACCACGCCCGGCATATGTTGGATTCTTAAGACAATTTGAAGACAGAGCCAAATACCTTAAAATATTACAGATTGAAATGTTAAAGTGCATATTTTGAGATAACTAAGGCTATTTCCTTCTATTTTGTTTGACCTTTTTTTTTGTTGTTGTTGTTTTTTGTTCAGATATTTCAGTTGTTTACTTAGGTTCTTAAGACATTTAGAACACCAGTTTGTGAGTATAAATTCCATTTGTTAGAACAAAAACTGACACTGGTAGCCTGAAGGTGAGGAGCAGCTTTGATCTTTGGCAAAATTTGTGAGTCCACAGCTTTCTGATCCACTTTGCTCTGCTCTGTAATCTTGTATTTCTTCTCTGTGTCAAAGACCTGGCCATCCTGGGGCCTGGCCTTTGGCAGCTTCTTCTTCTTCTTGAAGTAAGCATCAGTGAGGTGTTGAGGAATTTTGATGTCATTGGTATCAATTTTTGTGGAGGTGGCAATGACGGACTTCTGGTGTGTTCCACGCAGAGGAATTCCATTGAGAGAAAGAGGTCCCCGCTTTCCAGCTGTTTCAGGAGCACCACTGTCATGCTCTGCGCTCCCTGTGAGGATGATCAGGATGGTACCGGGAGTGATGCTGGCACGCAGCTTTCTCACCGGCTGACTGAAGGGTTTCTTGCCATGGCTCAACAGCTTCCACAGCACGCCTTCAGTAGGACAATACCTAGGCATTTTGCAAAGCTTAACCATTTGGGCACCTCCATTCTATTCACCACTGACTGGTTTTGTTAGCAAGAACCTTTTCTTTTTTTTTTTTTTTTCTCTTCAACCTTGGATTTTGAGCCTTTTTCGGAAGGACCTTTTCTCCAGGTCTGGGTTCCGGCTGCAGTGGGGTTTCCCCTTCTTTGGCTTTGCAAACTCAGGGTCACCCTTTTCAGCCTTGCCTACAACATCAGCCCTGTGGACTGCAGGTTTCTGCTCCTTAGTGTCTGCGCTAGCTCTCTGCCTTTTCACCCGACATAAGATGGGAAAGAGAACTAATTGTTTTACTCTTTTTGAAATGTAGCTTTTGGCAAATTTAAAATTACATATATTGTTATATTACATTTATGATTTTTTCACAACTAAATCTTCATTGGCCAGCACAGTGGTTAAAATATCACAAGCACTGAAGACATCCTTATTGTATAAGTAAATGAAATTGATAATAATTAAAATTATTTTATTATTTATGCTCCTTTTGCAGTGGTGGAAACCAGCTCAGATTATGGTGAGATTTTAGAAAGAGGAATACACGTTTTTATGTTTGCAGTAGGCTCCTTATCACAAAACTCATGTCTACAGGTAGCTGTTCTCTAATTTATTTGAAAGAGAGAAGAGAAAGAAGAGGGATACAGAGAGAGAATGGTTGTGCCAGGGTCTCCTGCCACTGTGAATGAACTCCAGATGCATGTACCACTTTGTGAATCTGGCTTTACATGGGTACTGGGAATTGAACCTAGGCCATCAGGCTTTGCAAGCAAGCATCTTTAACCACAGAACAGTCTCTCCAGCCTCACTTCTCTAATTTGCATCTCCATATTTCTTACTTCATCCTTTTTTTTCTTTATATTCACTAAGATTCTGAGGTCCTGTTATTGTTTGCTTCCTTTTCTCTTTTGGTTTAAAAATCCTTTCAGACAATGACTAAAAATAAAACATGTAACTTGAAATAAAAAGAAGCCCAATACTAAACAGGTCAAGGAATGTGAGGTAATTTTTTATTAGCATGTAACAATTGTACAAAATAATGGATGTCATTATGACATTTCTATACACATACAACATATTTTGAACATATTCAACTTCTCACATTTATCCCCCACATCCAGACCCCATTCCCTTCTCCTAATACTTTTCTTTCTACCTTCGTGATCCTCCCCCATCCTGCCCCACCATATTCTTCACATGGAAGAAAGCCTGTGATAATGTGGGGGAAGGAGAATGCTATAAACTGAATGTGTGTGTTCATATTTTGAAATCACCACCTTCCCCATGTGATGCTAGGGAGTACTGAGAGCCAATTGGGTCACAAGGATGGACCACATACATGGGAATGTCCCCTTAGGAAGAGACCCCGATAGTTTCCTTGCCCTTTTTGCTGTGGCAAGAAGATTGGTTTCTGAGGTTGGCTTACTTAAGATAAAGTCCAGTGTCATCAATTTTTTGGCAAATTACATGATTTCATTCTTCCCTATGGCTGAATAATACTTCATTTACAATATTTATAACACACATCCTTTTAAAAATAAAATTTAGTTTTATTAATTTGAGAGAGTATAAGAGGCAGATAGAGAGAAAGAGAGAATGGGCATCCACAAACATGTGCCACCTTGCGCATCTGGCTAAGGTGGGTCCCGAGGAATCGAACCTGCGTCCTTTGGCTTTGGGATAGACACCCTAACCACTAAGCCATTTCCCCAGCCCCTGTGTTCACTCTTTGATGGACACCTAGGCGGATTCCATGACTTGAGTACTATGAATGGCAGCACAGCAATCATGTGTGTGCAGGTAACCCTCTTGAATGCTGCCAGTGAGTCCCCTGTGTATAAGCAGGAGTGATGACATAGCAGGATCCTATAGTAATTCAGTTTTTAGTTTCTTTGAGAAACTTCGTTGCTGATTTCCGTCATGGCTGCCCCAATTTATATGTCTATGAAGTAACTTTTCTTAACCTAATCCTTTCTGATAGTATGCATAGACTTTAGTAATAAACTACCAGAGACTGGTATAAACAACAAAAATTTATGTTTCACATTCTATAGTCTGAAAAGTCCCAGATTAAAGAATCAATAGTCGGGACAGGAGAGATGGTTTAGCAGTTAAAGCATTTGCCTTCAAAGCCAAAGGATCCCGGTTTGATTCTCCAGGACCCACGTAAGCCAGATGCACAAGCCCCCTTGTGCATCTGGAGTTCATTTGCAGTGGCTAGAGGCTGTGGTACGCCCATTCTCTCTCTGTCTTTCTCTGTCTCTGTCTCTGCCTCTTTCACTCTCTCAAATAAATAAATAAATCAATCAATAAATAAATCATATATTTTTTAAAAGAATCAATAGTCTTCGTGCCTTGTGAAAGCCTCCTTTCTAGTTCCTAGACAGCTGTCTTCTTGCTGCATCTACACATGGTAGAAGGCACCAGAGCACTCTGGGGTGTCTGGTCTCTGTTACAAGCCCATCATCAGGTGATGCATCCTTCAATTCGGGGAGGATAAAAACATTCACTCTATAACATTCTCTTGCTGCCAAGTTAAGAAATTGACTATTATATTTTCCCTGTGCTCATTATTTAATAAATTATAATTATCCAGAGAAGACATTGAAACATTTATTGATCCTAGCTACTCTTTCACACTTATATATAATCTAAAGCTTATTTAAAGTCTTTTAAACCCCAAGCACCCAAAATCTTCCTTTAGCTTATTGACAATGTGAGCCATAAATGATAGTTTCATGATATGAGCGTTAGACCTGCTTAAGGTGATTCACAAAGTAGATGCAAGATACCCAGGAGCATTGAGTTAGAAATGAGAGAATAGTTTGAGAAAAAAGCCAAGAGGATGAAAAATATGTGTGGACCTTTACCTACCACATGCTCACACGGAGTAAACATTCACCTTCCTCTTGTGACTCCTGCTTGGTGTGACTTCTGATGATTTAAAATTTGAAATTCATAAGTTTTGAGATAGCCTTTGCAGCATAAATGGAAAATGTTGTCACAGAACATTTGTGTTCATATATTGTCTTGGCTTTCCACAGAGCTTGGGACTTCTTCACCTTTATATCCTTAGGTCAAATGTGTGCTGGTTTGAATGTAAGATGCCCCATAGGCTCATGTGTTTGAACACATTGCTCCCAACTTATGGAAGTTGTCAAACACTTAGAAGGTGGAGACTTGGTGGAGGAAGTGTGTCACTAAGGGTCAGACATGAGGCAATATAGTCTAGCCCCACTGGGTTTTTCTCTCTCTGCTTCCTTTGGGGTGGTGTTAGGATGTGAGGCTGGCTTCCTACTCCCACTGTGCTACTTCTGAACTTGTTAAACCAAAATAAACTTTCCTTCCCTAAGTTGCTGCTTGTCAGGTATTTACAATGAGAAAGTAACTGACACACACACATCGTAATTTTTGAAAGGTTTGCTAGGAAAACAGCTATGTAATTAATTGATTCTCAAAATTGATACTTATATTACTGATATAGGAGGTTATTTTTTTCAAAATTATTATTTAATTATTATTGTGTGTGTGTATGTTTAACCACTGAGCCATTTTACAAGTTCCAAGGACTCAATATTTATTTATTTTTTGAAGGCAAACACAACAGACTGACCTTTTCTTTAATGTGAGAGAGTGAGTGAGTGAGAGAGCTAAAGAGAGAGAGAATAACAGTGTGAGAAAGGGTTGGCACACCAGACCTCTAACCACTGCACTTGAACTCCAGACACATGCACCCCCTTGTGTGCATTTGTGATCTTGTGCACTTGCATCACTGTGTTGGCTTATGAGGGACCTGGAGAGTTGAACATGAGTCCTTGTGCTTTGCAGGCAGGCGCCTTAACTACTAAGTCATCTCTTCAGCCCCTAATATTTATTTTAATTGAAGGCTTTACAGTTTTTTCCCTTGTCATACAATACAGCAATACCAAATTATTATTGATGAGGGAGGTAATGTGAACTGTCTTCTGATATCTGGAAGCATTCATGTCTAGGTTAGTTCATGCCTCTGGCACTATGGCTGGCTGCATCTGGTTACGCTATGTTCATGTGTAAGAAAACAACTTCATGTGCATAAAAATGATAACTTGACTCTAGAGGTTATGGTGTGTACATTTGAGGATAGTACCCTACTGGTGATACTTAACTATGTGAGTTTGAACATGGGCTGTATCACTTACTCTCCATGTGACTCTGGGATCATTTCATAGCTCTGGTCCAGTTATTTCATTGACAAAATTGTAGCATCTATTACAAAAATATATGTTCAGATTCAACAAGTTAACATGTAGGAAATGCTTATAATAGTTCATGGCTTTTGGAAAATGTTTAGCATTAGGTATTGTTATACAACAAATATTTATTTGATTTCTCATGTGGATAGTATCAGGCCTTATTTATCCATGTCCTTCTGTAGTGTTATAATAAATTTAGAAGTAGTTTTAAACGTGATTTAATTCATGTATCATTCAAATTATGAATGCTGGTTAGGTATTTAGTTATAATTTTCCCCAAACCATAGAATTGGTAGGTGGAACAGAATATCTTAGATATAATAATATGACTATTATAAATTATGAAAAATAATTTATTTATAGAACTTTTGGAAAAAATTCCTTTATGAATTTGATAACTAAATGTGTGAAATCACATTATACAGTAGGAGCGCATCCTAAAAATTCAAGAATATAAATAAATAAAAGTCAAAACTTACTGAGTACAACTTTCTTTTTATGAGTCGGAAATTTTAATATAGCTCTAGCTTTCTGATTTTCTTGTTCCAAAGATCCCTGGGTTACTCAGATATGAATTTAAGTATGTGTCAAGACGTTTTGTTTGCCAGTACCCAGAATACAGATCAGAATGGCTTAACCAAAAAGAAATGACTTGCTCACTCAGACGGTGTAGAAATCTAAGAACGTGAATTGAGGTATGGCTGTTAACACTCCATTTTCAACCCTCCCTTCTCCTGCCTCAGTGGAGTCTCCTCAGGTATGAGTACATGCTAACACTTCACACTCTCACACCTGAGAAAACAGGAAAAAGCTGTAAAAGTTCACTGGAATGACATGTCTGAAAATCAGGTCTGGACCATGAAGCTAAGAGGAATTGTGGAGCTCTTGGGCCAGTGGCACCACAGCATAGCGTGTGCCCAACTTAAGTCTCTGGCTTCCATCTCCAGCACAATATACACATAAGGAATTATTAGATTAGCAGAAAGGAACAGTAAGACATTTTAGACAAGACAATAGCAAATTTTAAAAGAGAGAAAAAAAGGGTTAAAAATCAAAAGAAGGGAGCTGGGTGTGGTGGCGCACGCCTTAATCCCAGTACTCGGGAGGCACAGGTAGGAGGATCAGCATGAGTTCAAGGCCACCCTGAGACTACATAGTGAATTCCAGGTCAGCCTGGGCCAGAGTGAGACCCTACCTCGAAAAACCAAAATAAATAAATAAATAAAATAAAATAAAAATCAAAAGAAGGGAACCAAGATACATGAGATTGCTAAAGTCCAATTGTCACAGGAACAGCCAGGTGTAGCTATAGATGTAACCCAAAGTCTTCACCAGCTTCACCAATGTCTATGAATCTTAAAAAAAAAGTCCAGGGATGTAGGGATGGCTTAGTGGTTAAGGCATTTGCCTGCAAAGTCAAAGGACCTAGGTTCAATTCCTCAGGACCCATGTTAGCCAGATGCACAAGGAGGCGCATGTGCCTTGAATTCGTTTGCAGTGGCTGGAGGACCTGGCACGCCCATTCTCTCTCTTCCTCTTTCTCCATCAAATAAATAAATAAATAAATAAATAAATAAATAAATAAATAAATAATTGTTTTAATCTGAAAAGCTTTGGGCTACAGAGATAGCCCAGTCAGTAAAGTGCTTGCTGTGCAATCATGAGGACCTGAGTTTTGTCACCAGAATCCATGTAAAACAGACCAGGTATGGTGGCACAGCCTTGAATCCCAGCACTGGAGAGATGGAGAAACGTGGATGCCTGGGTTTCCTGTCCAGCCAATCTATCCCTTCTGGTGAGCTCTGTGCCAATGAGAGACCCTGTCTCTAAAAGTGTGGACGGTGGTGCAAGGGTGGTAACGTGGTGAGCATAGCTGCCTTCCAAAAAGGTGGACTGCATTCCTAAGGGACACATGAGTTTGTGCTCCTATGGCCTCCACACTGATGTGCATATATGTACCCCCCAACACAGAAACACACACACACACACACACACAACACACAATGTGTAAAGCCAGTCCCATGTCAACCATCAGGGTGACGGCAGCCAGGTAGATGAAATAGTTACAGGGTGCTTTCCCAAGCACCCTAATAATCTCAGAATAAGACTGGGTTAAGGAGTATCAAAGTGCATCAGATCATTACTACCAAGAAACAAAATCTTGTGTCACTAGGAAATAGCTGCAAATTTAATAGCATTTACAGACTGTGATAAACTGTAACTTTTAAAGTGAGGGCTACCAAACTAAGCATGGATAACAAGTCTGAGAAAAGTCGGACGCCAAAAACAAAACAGGAAGTGAACTGCTGTGAGGTTGGCGATGACCTTGGAGATCAACCAGATCAAACTTCCTTGTTTTTTTCCTTTGGTTGAAAAGAAGGAGAAAACTGGTGCAGAGATGTCAGATGACTCTGTTAAGTTCAGTCAGCTGTGGAAAAGCCCAGAATAGAAACCTGATCAGACTGTATCTAATGTGAGGTCAGTGCTTGTCGCCATGAGCTAGAGTGGCGAAATTGTGTGCCACCTTCCTTATTCTTAAGGGGCCAAAAATCAAACTTGATCTTTGTCAGGGAAAAATCTTTTCTTTTCATCTCAGTGTGACAATTTACAGGACAAAAACTGAAAGAAAGTCACATTTAGATGTAGGACAGTTGTGAAATTTTCTATTGCCTCTTAATGTGATAAATTTTCTTTACAAACTCTTATTTCTCTCTGAGCTGTGTCCAGGAATAGAACTTGATCACCTTGAAAGTATTGGGGAAAGATAGATAGAAAATTGTGAAAGCTTGATTTTTTTTTTTCTTTTATGGATTCTTGGAACTGAGAATTCACCCAAGCTAGTCTCTAAAATTGGGATTTTCAGCTTTGCTTGAGCTTGAGAAATATACTGCGGTGAAGATGCCTTAATGCTGACTTATGGACACAGAATTTTTGAAGTAGGAATGTGTGAAAAAGGGTCATCTAAGGATATATCTCAGAAAAGAAGGGAAGGTTTTTTGGGGGGAAGTGGAAAGCCAATAATGTATACAAAATATTTCATATGAGAAAAATTTAAATGCTTCTAATTGTTTGTTTTGGAGTTCATTCATTCACTCATTTACAAATGCTTATAAATGTGAGGACTTTTCATAGATTCCAAGATCATAGCAGTGAACCATGTAGACGTAAATGCCTTCCTTTTCTCAGCTTATATCCTGCTGGGATGAGAGACACAGTGAAAAAATATAAATGTGTAAGGCAAAGGACATAAACAAGTGTTTTGCAGTAAAGAGGCTACAAGCTTTGGAAGAGGCGTTATTACTTTAATGCACAAGGGGTCTCACTGAGGAGACACTTAGGAAGAAGAAAGGAGATGAGGCAGCCAGTTGTGTAGCTCTCTAAAGAAGCAGTCTGCCTGAAGGAAAATGCGAGAACAAGTGCAAAGGCCCTGAGTGGAACATGCTTACAGTGTCTGAGAAGCCCAAGCATGTAGCAGGAGCTGAACAAGTAGGAGATGATGTTGGGTGACAAACAGAGAGTCTTTAAGTGTTTTGAAGACTTTTGACTTTTTCTTAGATGAGCATGAGAAATGATCAGAGATTTTTGAGCAGGACCTGGATCTGGTCTGGCTTATACACTTAAAAGACCATTATAGCTACAGCATTGGGAATGCCCTGTTATATTGAGTGAAGGTAGGACACCAGTTAGGGGAAATTGTAGAGACATAGGGATGGTGATGATTTCAAGCCACAGGTAGCAACTAAGATGGTGATGTCAGACATCAGGACTTACCTGGGAATATAGATGACCTGTCTTGTAAGTAGAGATTGCATAAGAAAAATGAGTAGAAGAAAGTGTCCTAGGATGACCCTGAAAGTTTTGCTTAAATCAGTAGTGAGGTGGGAGTTGCCATTTGCTACGACAAGTACTGGGAGGAGCATTGTGGGGAGATGGAAGACCAGACCGGAAGTTTGGTTGTTCACGATGAGTAATTGCTATTGGTTTTTCGGTGGGACTTGATATTCGCTGTGCATGTGTACGGTTATGGTGGTGGTTTGAAAGTAACATATCCCTCATAGGATCACCTTTAGGAGGTGACACCTTGCTGGAGGAAGTATGTCACTGGGGTCAGGCCTTGAGCTTTCATAGTCCAGCCCCACTGGGTGGTCTCACTCTACTTCCTTCTGGCTAATATGAAAGATGTGACCTGGCTTTCTGCTCTTTCCATGCTTCCTCCACCTTGATGAAATGTCCCCTCAAAACTGTAAGCTGAAATAAACCCTTTCCTTTCTTAAGTTGCTTCTGCTTATTTTGTTCAAGCAATGAGGAAATAACTGATTAGGTATGAGATCCAGAACCTCCTGAGAGCACAATATCGAAGCAGATGTAAAACACACCAGCCACGGCTCAGGGAAGTTTGTGGAAGAAGGGGAAGAAAGGTTGTGAGACATTGCCCCTCCTCTACAATGACTGACTGCTACTCTCACACGTCACAGCATGCAAACCTAGGGGACTACGAGCAATCCCTTGAGGAGGGTCTTCAGCAGAACGGGATCAGGGAGGAGTGAAATGATGGTACTACATATGATGTGACCATACTTAATAAAAGTCATCTATCTTGAGGGTTTCAAATAAATTAATATATCAGCTTTGGTCATTAAAAGTTTTTAATTATTTTTTCATTTTTATTACATTTCCTTTTTTAGTTTTATGGCTTTACATTGTATTTATTTAATTTTTATTGAGAATTTTAATATATAACATACAATAATTTGATTATGTTTTCCTCCCATTATCCTCTTGTTTCCTCTCTCCCAGGTCCCATACCCTGAGGAATCTCTTGTTTCTAAAATTATTATTTTTTTAAAGATTTTATTTTCATTTTATTTATGAGAGAGAGAGAGAGAGAGAGAGAGAGGGAATGGCAGGGCTCTAGCCACTGCAAACGAACTCCAGATGCATGTGCCACCATGTACATCTGGCTTATGTGGGACCTGGAGAATCAAACCTGGGTCCTTAGGCTTCACAGGCAAGTGCCTTAACCATTAGGCCATCTCTCCAGCCCATAAAACTATTATTTTTATTTATTTATTTTCAAGTAGAGAGAGAGAGAGAGAGAATGGGTATGCCAGGGCCTCTAACCACTGCAAGCAAATGCATCTGGCTTTACATTAATACTGGGTAATCTAACCAGGGTCTTTAGGCTTTGCAGGCAAGTGCCTTAAACACTGAGCCATCTCTCCAGCCTGACTCTCTCTGTTTCTGGGTAGTACTTCTTCTTTTCCTTGTCTGAATCGTTTAGTCCCTTTCTGTCCCTCATTGAAAAATGTTGATAGGCTCAGAAGTGTGCTGTTATTGGTTATTTGTAACCAGTGAGGGCCAATGAATGTACCAGTTGGTTCATGTTGGAAGGGTAGTACCTCAAAGAAGGTCTGCGTACTTTACATTCTTTCTGCCCTCTTTTCTGCAATGGTCTCTGAGCCTTGGAGAATGCATCAGATGTCTCCATTAGTGTGGAGCTCTGAGCAGCCTCTTATTTTACGCTTTTATGAGTGTTTCGTCTCCTCAGTGTCTGCTGCCCTCTCCACAGAGAAGGTTCTCTGGCTCGCAGTGAGAGGAGTACTCATATTCCTTCCACCACTTCCTTCACAATGTTCCTGGAGCTCTGAACCTGGAGAGTGTGATAGACATGACTTGTCCCGTCATCTTTTTTTCTTCTGGTCATTTTAGTGAACTTTGGGTTCCCCTAGTCTTCACCTCCAGCTGTAAAATGAAGAGTCCCTAACCAAAAGTGAGATCTGTATCAATAAAAATGTATAAACATGTACATTTACAAGACTTTTTTATAAATTTTATTTATGTTTGGAAAGAGACATAGAGAGGACAGAGAGGGAGAAGGAGACAGGTAGAGAATGGGCGAGCCAGCAGTCTCTCAGCTGCTGTGAACAAAATCCAGATGTGTGCACCCCCTTGTGGGCAAGTGCGGCATTACGCCCTTGAGTCACTTTGCATCTGGCTAAACGTGGGACCTGGAGATTGGAACCTGCGTTCTTAGGCTTAGGAGGCAGGCGCCTTAACCGCTAAGCCATCTCTCCAGCCCTAGAAGACTTTTTAAATAGGCATATTTGTTTTAGTTTAGCCAAAGAGCACTGGAAGTTTCCCGCTAGAGTCTATGACCTTCCAATCCATAAACTTTTGACTTAGTTTTCAATATTAGGCATGAATTCCCTCCCAGTGAATGTAGCTTTCACATCCAGAGAGTAGTGGATTGACTCCATAACTATAAGCCATTATTGCACCCAGTGTCTTTAATTTTTTTTTTTTAAAACAGGCCTAATCCACTTATATTTTTCTGTATAAAGTCCCTATGTGGTAGCCACAGCTGGAGCCTGGGCTCTCTGCACAGAGACTGGTGTGGGTTTTTACAAGATGGTCAGTGAATTCCTGGTAGGGAGACTTGGTGAACAGTCTCTTTCCAGAGGTCGGGGGTCAGATAGCTGGAGGTCTTATTGATGGCATCAATGGTGGCCTTAGCAAAGTTGCCTAGGGTGGCCGTGCAGCCCCTGACTGAAGTGTAGCAGTCATCAATACCAGCCATCAGCAGCAGCTTCTTGGGCACGGGGGCAGAGACAATGTCAGTGCCCCTGGGGGCAGGGATAAAGCACCAGCACAGAGCCACAGCGGCCTGTCACATTACAGGGACTGTGTGGGGCTTGCCGATCTTGTTCCCCCAGTAGCCTCTCCGGACAGGCACAGTGGAGAGCTTGGCCTAGATGACGGCCCCTCGGATGGCAGTGGCTACCTCCCTGGAGCACTTTACACCCAGGCCGACATGACCATTGTAGTCCCCAATAGCGACAAAAGCCTTGAACATGGTCCGCTGGCCAGCGAGAGTCTGCTTCTGCACTGGCATGATCTTCAAAACCTCATCCTTCAGGGACGCCCCCAAGAAGAAGTCAGTAATCTCAGACTCCTTGATGGGCAGGGAGAACAGATAGATCTCCTCCAGGGACTTGATCTTCATGTCCTTGACCAGGCTCCCCAGCTTAGTGATGGGGATCCACTCCTTGTCCTTGGCTTTGCCTCCACAAACCCGGAGGCCTCGGCCCCGACCAAGCCCTACCCACCTCTGCCACCATGGTCTCCCAGGCCTGGGCCCTGGGTCCTCCGGGCCCTCCCTCTGCACTGGTGTCACCCGTCATTTGGTGTTTTCCTGAGGAAGCCAGTGTCTTTAATTTTTAATGTGGAGACTGTAACAAAAGATTTGGTCAATGTTTCTTTATAACATATAGTATTCACATTTTTATGTGATGACATAAGTTTTATGCAAATTAAAGATGTCCTTTATCCAGACTACCATGAAATAAATTAAATGTATTGTTGTTAATGCTAAAATAGAATAATACTTTTATTAATTGAATAATATATTAATTTAACTTTATTATTTTAAAACAAATTCCGAAATAGTACATCTTCAATCTATAAATTTTTCTGTAGAAAAATGTTTATACCTAAAGAATATGTTTAATTCATTTATTTATCTAGCTTCAGCTTCCAATGACAAACCATGTCTTATCATTAAAGAAGTGTTCTGTGTACACGGTAGGTATAAGAGCTCCTTCAAGTAACTCTTAACAGTTTTAGTGACTATAATAAAGTTGGCCATTTTCACTGAGATAATGCTACATGTAGAAGAGATTATTTAAGAATTATTCTGGGGGCTGGAGAGATGGCTTAGTGGTTAAACGCTTGCCTGTGAAGCCTAAGGACCCTGGTGCGAGGCTTGATTCTCCAGGACCCACGTAAGCCAGATGCACAAGGGGGCGCATGTATCTGGAGTTCATTTGCAGTGGCTGGAGACCCTGGCACGCCCACTCTCTCTCTCTAACTGCCTATTTCTGCATCTCTCTCTCTCTCTTAGATAAATAAATAAAAAAATATTTAAAAAAGAATTATTCTGCATACTATGTTAATTAATGTAGGCCTATCTCAGCTGCTTCCAAAATTCAGTTGCAAAGAAAACTTTATTTTATTTTATTTTTGAGAGAGAGACAGAGAGGGAGAAAGAGGCAGAGAGAGGGAGGGAGAGAGGGAGAGAGAGAGAGAGAGAGAGAGAGTGCACTAGGGCCTTTTAGGCACTATGAGTGAACTCCAGATGCTTGTGCCCCATTGTGCACATGTGCAATATTGCACACTTGCATCACTTTTGCATCTGGCTATCTGTGGGACCTGGAGATTCAAACAAATGTTTAGGCTTCACAGGCAAGCACCTTAACTGCTAAGTCATCTTGCCAGCCTTTAAAATTTTTTTTTAAGGCAAAGAAACCTTTATTTTATTTTATTTTTGAGAGAGAAAGAGACAGAGAGGGAAAAGGAGGCAAGAGAGAGTCAGTTGCAGATTATCATCACATTGATAAAATCTACAGTCGACTATTTTAGCCAAGAATATTCCAAAATATATTGAAATAAGGGAATAGATTTCAGCAATTCTTAGATCCTTCAAACTGATCTTTGTGGCACATCAAGGATTGATTTTGGAAAGGACATCATAGGCTTGCAGGTTGGCAAGTTCCCGTAGAGTTCATTTAGTTCATCATGTCACCCCAAGGATTATTAAAATTTCTAGATTCAAAACCAGTTATAATAGGCTGGTTTCCCAACCTATGAACTCTAGAGAACTCTTCTGAGGCACAATCTCCTTTTCAAAGATATTAAAAATAAGTTTCCTCCTCATTTCACGTTTGCTGAGCCCCCAACATTAGTGGTGTGTTTTAAAGGGTCTCCTCATAATACTTTAAACCCTTAAAAGAATATAGAACTTAAAGTAATCTTTTCTTTGTCATGGAATTTTGATGTCCTTCAAATAATTGTCTTTTATTTTGAGAAAATCAGTCTTAAATTTGTGTATTAAGTGATTAAAGGAAAAGTCATTATTATGTTTTCCCTGTGTCTTCACCTCTGATATTTCAACTATGACCTCTGCTTTGAATCCAAGTTCCAGAATATTAAAATATAGCCTTCATAAAGAACTAGCCTTTGTAATGGCACAATCATTGACACAGCCTTTGGCTATTTCTGATTATTCATGTCTTGTCATTCATTTTTGATTCAACCTAGGTTTTTTTTTTTTTTTTTTTAAACTTTCTATCAATGATAAGACAACTTTGTCTTTTCTTCCAAGGGACACTTTCAGCATCTAATTACTTGGAATGTTAAGAAGTCATTGACATATTGAAGACATTATTTGGCATAATATATATCTTTTTTTAAGCTAGGGTCTTGCTCTAGCCCAGGCTGACCTGGAATTCACTAGTCTCAGGGTGGTCTGAAACTCATGGCAATCCTCCTACATTTGCCTCTGGAATGCTAGGATTAAAGGCATATGCCACCACATCTGACAGGTGTGTTTATGAAAGGAAATAAGCAAAAGATAAATAACAAACCTGTGCTATAGGATAATGGGTGAGTATTTCCAAAATATTCTCAAAAACATTTTGCTATATATTTATAGTAACCAATACAACAAGCACATCTATATAAAACATACATAAATGTATTAAAGTACCACTTAAGTAAGAATCTGTATTAATAAGGATATTTTAAAGGTATATTTCTTTGGTCACTCTTGGAAACCAAGTGATTCTGAAAACTGATTGACTATAAAGAACTGAAAAAAATCTTTAAAAAATATCTCATTCAAGCTGTGTTCATTCAGTTTCCACAAACAGTAAAAAAAAAAAAAAAAAAAAAAATCTCCTTTTCCTCCATTTTTAGAGCTCCAAATATATTTTATATTCACCATAGCTATAGTATATTGGGATCCTAGGATTTGTAAGATAAATTGTGAAACATTTAAGGACTTATTCCTGTCAGTGATATACTTCAACTTCAATGATAAAATTAATGGTGATATTTAAGTAAAATAATAAAGATTTTATTTCTTTGAGGCAGGGCCTCATGTAGTCCTGGTTGTCTTTGAAATCACTATTCATCCAAGAATGACCTTGAACTTCAGAACCACCTGTGTCTATCCATTCAGTTCTAGGAATATGGGCACATACCACCATGTGTAGTTAGTTTTTTGAGGTTCTGCAGATCCAACTTCATGCATGTTAGGCAAACACTCTGCAAACTGACCTTCATCCCCTGCCCTGAAGGTATTTTCTTTAAAACTATTAGTGATATTAGTGGATAATCTTATAGGGCCAAGTGAGTGAGTCATAATTTCACTGGCACTTTTAGCCTACAAAATGGGAGATCTCTGCCAGGCATTCCTTTGACAGGATTTTGATATCTAGAATAGATAAAACATGAACACAATAAAAACAACCAACACTTCTCACCATTAAATGGATTCAAGAAATGAACAAACAATTCTCAAAAGAAGAAGCACAAATGGCCAGTAGATGATTTAAAAAATGTTCAACATCCTTAGTCATCAAGAAAATGGAAGTTAAAACTGCCCTGAGATTTCATCACTCCCCAGTCAAAATGACTACCATCGAGAAAACTAATGACAACAAATTATGGCAATGTTATGGGGAAAGAACAACACTTATTTACTTTTGGTGGGAATGTAAACAGATGCAGCCACTATGGAAATCAGAGTGAAGGTTTATTAAAAATTTAAAGATAGAATTACCATATGATTCAGCTATATCAGGCTGGGGAGATGGCTCAACGGTTAACGTGACTTGCTTGATTCAGCTACATCACTCCTAGGCATATACCCAAAGAACTCCATATCTATCACAGAAATACAGGGTTATTACTGTTATTACTGTCCTAGAATATGGAATTAACCTAGATGTCCATCTCTTTATGACTGGATAACCTTAATCAAAAATGCCTGAGTCTATGGGGAACCAACATTCACATTCACACCACCATATTCTGCCTCTGGGCCCCATAGACTCATGACCATCTCATAATGCAAATTGCCTTCAGGCCAACTGCAAAGGTCTCCATAGTCTTTACCAAGTTTAATACCATTCAAAAACCCAAAGCCTCATCTGAGATTTAAGATTGCCTCATAACCATAAGCCCTATAAAATCAAGATACAAGTTGTATGCTTCCAACACATATTGGCACAGAGTCATCATTTTCATTACAAAAAGTTAAAAAAAGGAGAGACTGGACCAATGCAAAATCAATAACCAGTATGCAAACATCTGCAGTTAAAGTCCAACATCCATAACCTGTGATGAAAATATTTGGATTACAATCCCACCCCTCCAGGTGGGCTGAGCAACCTGGGGAAAATTCTGCCCTGAGCCAGCAGCTATCTATGGCAACCATTCCACTGCCCTAGTATATCCAAAACATCCTGAGGTCTACACTGCAAACCACAGTTTATCTTCATAGCTACATAGAGTGGGCGTTCTTGGCTTTCATACAGTGATCTCAACCCTATTCCACATTAAAGCATCTCTGCCACTACTGGAACCAATTCATCGTCACACAATGGCTTTACTGACTTCCACACAGGGATTCCAACAACCTTGCTTCACGTATCATATCTTAAGTGGCTTCTGGAAACAGTTCACCTTCTTATAATTGCCTTAATGGGTTTCCACACAGGGATTTCCACCCTGCTTCACTTTGCCCTTCAGCCATTTAAAAAAAAAAAAAAAAACACAAAACAACAAAAAACTGAGTTATTTCATGACCTGCTTCCACAACCAATGCCAGTTAGCAGCATAGCCAAATTTGTAAATTCAGCAGGGAATAAATCTTTAAATCTTGACCTTGAAGAGCAGGTTACTGCTTTAGAATTCTTCCTTCAAGCCTCCTCCTTGCAAAACAATATGTATTCTTACTTATTTGTGCCTTCCATTTTACCCTCAGGCATGATTTCCATTATTTCCATGAAAAACAATTGCCTCACCCTTAATGATGGTAATTAACCATTAGAGCTTCAGTAACCTAAATCCTCTCTCTGTGCCTGTAACTTTGAACTTGCTTGAATTTTTCACATGATACCCCATACATTTTTCCATATCTTTCTATTCTATATACTCTGCCAAACACACTAATCTATTACTTTTAAATTCAACGTTGATCAAACTCTTAAGTCATAGGTAGAATGCAGCCATCCTTCATGCTAGTAGCTCAGTACCAACAAAGTTCTCTCATTCTCCTTTAAAAGTACATAAGCCAAGCCTTCACAGTCCACAATATTTTCTGCATTTAACTCTGTCAGTATCTAACCAGCATAGTCCACCAAGCTCCACTTACTGCACTGTGAGGATTCTCTAGTCAAAAATATCAAATCCTTCCACATTCTTTCAGCACACAAGTTCCAAATTACCTAAACCCCCATGGTCAGATTCATGGCAGCAATGATCACACTTTTTATTTTTTTCTTGCTCTAGTCCAGGCTGACCTGGAATTCACTATGTAGTCTCAGGGTAGACTAGAACTCTCTGCAATCCTCCTACCTGTGCCTCCCGAGGGCTGGGGTTAAAGGCGTGTGTCACCACGCCCGGCTAGACCACACTTCTTGATACCAAGTTTACTGCTGCAGTTACTTTCTCTTGGTTGGGACAAACACCTAAGCAGAAGCCGTTTATGGGAGAAAAGGGTTGATTTCAGGTTTACAAAATTCCACTGATGGTGTTTCCACCATCAGTGGTGGAAGAAGCTGGCTCATTTGCATATATGCATAGCAGAGACACCACCAAACAGGCAGCAAATATGAACAGCTGGACCTCAAATGGGCTCTGAACACATCTTAGGGCCAGATTACTCGATCCACCCCCCTGACACCTCATCCAGTAGGCTGCTGGAGACTTAAGTTGGAAACTTAACCTTGATCAAAAATATCTAAGGCGTTGGAGGATGTACATTCACATTCAACCACCACAATCTCCCTCCTGAGCAGATTGCTATTTTAATGTTAGTATGTAAGTAAATATGGGGATGTGAGAGTATAAACTAAGCAAAATAGGCCACAAGAGAGAAACGAGGTTATTAGACGGGCAGGGAGGGCGACAAATTGCAAAACCACAGTTTGAAAGCAGAAAGGTGGCTATTGTGAGAGGAGAAGGGCACAAGAGGAGGGAGGAAGAAAGGGAAAGAAAAAAAAACCCACAAAATTTGTTTGACATACAACATAATTAAAGTTAATTCTTTTTATGATAATAATAAATGAATTAATTAAAGAAATTTGAGGGTTTTCTGCAGGTGTTTATGAGATCTTCTGAAAGCCTTCATTCTTACAAGCCTCAGACTATCTCAGAATAGATCAGAAAATCGTCTACCTTTCAGGGAGGAATGCATTTTTCTTGATTCTTGTGATCAACTCTGAAACATGGGCCTAGTGATTACAGACACTCACAGCTTCAGGTCACTGCTCTTTCCTTCCCGTCTGTGGGTGAGTATTTAGCGATTCTGCGCTTCCTTCCTCAGGATCAGACGCACCTTATGATCAACGCTGGTCTAGAACATCTCTTTCCCTAACCTTCCCAAATGTCTACACTTTCCCCTTATTATTCCTAGTCTCCTTTCAACAGGAATTCTATGGCAAACCGCGTCTAGGACATATTTCTGTCTCTAAAATGAAAAGATGAGGGTTCTTCTCTACCTTTCTGCCATTCCAGGCTGGGAACACATTCATTCACCTGGAGAAAAACATCTTCACGAATGGCATTCTCTGCTGCAAACACTGAGGTGCTGCAAAAGGCTTAAGCCATCAAGGTGTCTACTTCCAAGTCCTCCCATGATATTCAGTGCATCCTTCTCCAGGACAGATATGGAACTTGGCCTGGACCTTTAAGGAAGCCTTTACTAAGCTTTCTAGTCTCTGGTTCACATCAACGAGTGGACTCCATCTGCTTGCAGCTTTTTCACATGTGAGATCCAGGTCTTATTTATCTTCTAACATAGCTCCTGACTCTATAAAAACATTAAAGAAATATTTGTTAAAGACTAAAAGAGTTAGTGAATGAATAAACAAATGTCTTATGTACTTTCATCTTGTGCACAAGCATTGCCACTTTCCAAACAATTTCTTGTGTTCATAAAACTTTTTGCTTATTTTCACAGATACTATGCTTTTACTACAGGCAGATTTTTTTTTTTTTTTATTGTTTTGGTTTTTTGAGGTAGGGTCTCACTCTAGCCCAGGCTGACTGGGAATTCACTATTTAGTCTCAGGCTGGCCTGGAACTCACAGTGACCCACCTACCTTTGCTTCCTGAGTGCTGAGTGCTGGGTGCTGGGATTAAAGGCATGTGCCACCACACCCAGCAGAAATTTGCTTTTTGATTGAAGTAATTAACTTCAGTCTTAACTTCCATTTAAATTAAACTCGAATAACTCATAAGTTATTAAAGTACTCTGGGAGCTTTGCTGTGCGTTTGTCTAACTGTAAAATCTCCCAGGAAAAGGCACAAATTAGGGCCAGTCAAGTGAATGAACAATTCATTTGGTTTGTTGTATTAGAGTTTGCTCTCAACAAAAGCATTTGTTTTCAAATTACTGGCAGCAGCTTTTCTCCTTTCATGGTAGGTATATAATAATCTCAGGGAAATCAGTGATACTGCAAGGCATTTACAGTTATAAACATTTTCTGGTAACTTGACAGTAGGGAAGTTGGAAAGGTACTGGTTGGACTTGGTGAAGCTTCATTTTCCTCTGCCTTCCTGATACCCTGGGCCATACTTTTGTCCATCCTCTTTTCCCTCCTCCACTTCTACAGTTTTCCTTTGGTTTAATGGATAATGTGGGCTGGGATGTCTCTTTGTGCAGGCCACCGTTTCCTCCTCTTCAGGGAGACATATTCATTTGTTAGCCTTAGTCATTTGCTTTATGTTTAGCAAGTGTTCCCTAGTTGGGTTTAAAATTGATGAGCAAGTACTATTTTATATGTTTATGTTTTTAAACTTTAAAATGCAAATTTAATACAACTTAAGATTACTCTATTTACATAATAGCATCCAATGATTTTACTTTAGATACAGACATAACAAAAACTTGCCATCAACTGGAAGCAGAAATTATGTCTGATGATAAGAGATCTAAATTTACATAAAAGGAGTAAAAATTAAATTCAACTTAAAATAATTTTATGAATTTTGTAAAAAATTTAAACATTTTTATTTATTGTGTGTGTCGGTATGTGGACACGCATACCTCTGTGCACATGTGCAGATCAGAGGACAGGCCTGAGGTGGCTGTGCTTCATCTTGATACAGGGCCTCTTGCTTGCTGCTTCAAATGAACTGCTAGACTACTGGCTGGTAAGCTCTGGAGTCTCCCATCTGTGCCTCCTTTTGTCTCAGTTTTATGTGCCACTTTGCATCCCGCTTTATATAAGTGCTGGAGAATTGAACTTTTTAATACTTTATTTATTTTCAAGGAAAGAGAGAGAGAGAAAATGAATGACCACATCACTGCAAATCAACTCCAGATGAAGGTGCCAATTTGTGAATCTGGATTTATGTGAGTACTGAGGAATTGGACATGGGTCATTGGGCTTTTTAGGCAAGCACTCCAGCCCTCTATTTTATATCTCTTTTAAAAATATTTTATTAATTTGCAAGCAGAGAGAGATAGAGAGAAGAGAAGCAGACAGAGAGCATGGGCGCACCTGGGCCTCCAGCCGCTGCAAATGAACTCCAGATGCATGCTCCACTTTGTGCATCTGGCTTTACATGGGTAATGGAGAATCGAACTCTGGTTGTTAAGGTCTGCAGGCAAGCACCACAACCACTGGCCCACCTCTCCAGCTTTATTTATAACTTTAAAGCAATTTCATACACGCTGTGTCAGCTTTTCCTTCTCTCATTCTGCATATGAGATTGTCATTCCACTTTTGAAATGCTAAAAGTAATTTAATATTTCTTGCAGCATATGCTGATTTGAAATGAGAATTATGACTAAAATTAGCTCAAATTAAACCCAGAGTTTAATTTTAAATATTAATTAAATATTAAATATTGTTTAGCCTTAGAGAAGCTGACACAGCTGTGGGTGACCGACTCTGTCTTTCTTCCTCCCTCATTTTCTCTCCCTCTCTCTCATCTCTCTTTTTCTATTATACTGGCCAAGAAACCAGACACCTCAGATATGTTGTCCATTAAGAGTTTCTCACCTGCTGCTTCTGCTCAGAATATTTTCCTAGACAGCTGCTTGTTTAACTCTTCTCAACTTAACATTCTAGTGGACATTGTTAACATTCATCCAGAGCCAGTTCGCTACCATCTCCTTTACCTATTGGGGTAAGAAGTGACCATGTGCCTGCAGAAGTACACTGGCTTTGAGTCCCTGTCCACCATACCATGATCCCTCCTTATATCACTCCAAATAGGATTAGTATGAGCCCAGGTCTCTTAGCGAGGGGGCCTTAGGCAAAATGACCACGTGCTATAAACAATGTGTGGCATGGACCGGGAGCAAGCCTTTGTTGTTGAAGTAACTATGGAGATTTGCAAAATGAATGAGAGAACTGTAAACATCACATCTACTACGATTCAGTACTGCAGCCTCCCCACCCAGGCCGCTTGGGTTCTCCTTTACCCGACTTCTCCTTTTCTTGCCTTGCCTTGCACTTATCATCGTCTGGCCACCTAGCATAGGATTTGTTACTATGTTCATTTTATATTTTCTTTATCACCCCACCTTCTCTTCTTCTTTAGAATGTAATTCTATGGCTAGGTCTTTTATTTTGTTTAATTTTGTGAGCATAAGGATTTCAAAAAGATATTTTGTGAACAAGTGAACAAATGAATATTAAGCACTATCATGTACTAGACTCTGTGTTGGGGGTACAGAAATGAGTGCGATGCATCCGCTTCCCCACCTGAGTCTCATGACTGACACAAGATGATTTGAGCAGTGCGTTGGAAGAGCAGAGGTACCAACATGGAAAACCTCAGCTGCAACACTCCAAGACTAAGACAAGAACTGAAATTGTCTACTGCATTTCACTCGTTGGACATCAGGGCCTTTCTGGACAATAGACTGTGAACTTGGTTTTACCTACGTAACTGAAAGGAAGTAATGGAGTCCTGCCTCAGGGACGATGTTGGGATCCTTGAAAGAGTGACGCATCCTGGAGAGTCTTGCTAAACACTACACGTGAAATTCATGGCAGAGTTGGGTCCCATGTCCTCTGTACTTCCTGTTCACCCTTTGTCTTAGGGAGATAGTTGAAAGGCTCTGCTAAAAATGATCTAAAGCTGCAGAAATGGCTTAGTGGTTAAAGCGCTTGCCTGTGAAGCAATTCCCCAGTACCCGCGTAAGCCAGATGCGCAAGGTGGTGCATGTGTCTAGAGTTTGTTTGCAGTGGGTAGAGGCCCTGGCATGTCCATTCTCTCTCTCTTTCTGTCTCCTTTTCTCTGTCTCCTTCTCCCTCTCTTTCTCTCAATCAAATAAATACATAAATAAAATATTTTTAAAAACTGGACCTAGTAGGTTAGAAATAGGACTAACCTTTTTTCCTTTCTTTTCCCTCCCTGGCCACATGGAATGTATTGGTAAATTCTACTGACATTTTCTCTTTTCTAATCAGTCACCTGTTCCCTCTTCCACTGCCATCATGTCAGCCTGTTACCATTGTCTTCCTATTTTATTGAAGTAGTTTTCCAACTTGTCTTGCAGCCTTCATCATGCTCAACCCTGGTCCATTTTCAACATCCGGCTTCATTTCTCTTTGAAAATCAGAACACATCATTGTTCTTGCTGGAACATTCCAACAGTTCTCATAACACTGAGAATTACGTATAATCTCTTTAACTGTCCCACCATCATGTGTCCTGTAGCTGTTGCCCACACTCTGGATCATGATGCATTTACTTTGCTCATCATAATTGTTTCGTATACTGCCTTTTTGATCCTTGCACAAAGCAGGCAATCCTTCCCTGTGGACTTTACAGTCTATGACCTCCCCTTGGGTCTCTCTGTCCAGGTTTCATTTGTTGGCTTGTCCTCTGCATTTAGCACTCAGCTTTAAAAAAAAAAAAAAAATCTCCTCAGGGAAATTTTCCTTCCCATCCTATCAAAAGAATCTCCCCACTCGGTCCTAATTGCAACGTCTAGAGAGCCAGTCAAATCCCTCTTTGAAGTTATATTGCTTATTTGTATATCTACTCATGTCATGTATCCAGTCCTTGGGAACACAGATGATATTTCTTGTTCACCTTTGAATTTCCAGAGCCTAGATGAGTGCTTGGACTACAGAGCAGTAGGGCGCTGTTCTGTTGTCACTTGTGTGGTCCTGCTCAGGGGACCTGACCTTCAGTCCAAATCTAAGAGGTAAGAGTAATTCAGTCCTCCAGGTGAGGAAACTGACACACTAGGTAGGAAACGCAGGTTCTTTCCTCAGGGAGTGCTGAAGCTTTAGGGCAGTACTTCTCAAATCCCGTCACCCATTAGCATCACCAGAGCTCTTGTTAAAACAGAGGGAGCTGCTTCCTGACCTTAGCACTTCTCTTTCCGTAGTTCTGGAGGGAGCTCTGAGACTTTCCCTTTCTAACACGTCCCAAAAGTTGCTGATGCTGCCAGTCCAAAGACCATGCTTTGAGGCCCAGTCCAACCAAACTTACCACATATTTCCACAAATTATCCATATGATTGATGACTCATATGCCCAGGATCAATCCTGATGCCCTTTGTGAATAAGGAAACCGAGACTCAGGGAAGTTTCTTGGCTGTCCCTTGACCAAAGGGACAGTAACTGGAAATGTTACTTAAGCCTGGGTCTTCTGGCTCTCAGTCAGGTACTCTTGGCTTTGTGCAATGAGGTCTGTATGTGGTGCTGAATATTTATTTCATAATGGTGTTTTAGTAAACAAAGTGTAAACCCTCATAGATTTGGTAGATAATAAAAGGAATTTCATGGGAACAGAGGGAATTCATAGCTTCTAATCCCCTTTGACTTATTAATTTGAGTGAGCAAGATGGTTTCTAGGCAAACTGACTTAACTATATTTTTCATCTAATTTAAAACAACCATCTATAAACATGGTCCAACCATTTTTTTTTCTGCTTATTTCCTGTGATCTGAAATTTATGATGCATTATATACAAGGGTTTTCAGATACTCAACTTTCCTGCAAAAAGAAAGGAGAAATTCAAAAGTACTCATTAAAATTTTAGAATATCTTAATATTTATAAGTTAAACCTTTTTATAAATAAGAAAATTGTTCTGAAAGGTTTTCAAAAAAAAAATCTTACTCATGAGACAATTTTCACTAAAATCTCTGAAGAAGTACTTGGAATTTTTATCTCAGATATCAACCCTATGGTATGCCAGAAACTTGAAGTTGCAAAACTTTTGTTTTCCTTAGCCTGTCTTTGGCATTAATATTCCAGTGCCATATTCGTATGACAAAGACTGATAAGAAGAGAGAGAGGCACACCCTGGATCTATTTCAGTGATAAAGATAGAAGTGGGAAAGGGTAAAAACCTACCTTGTTCTCATTACTGCAGTGCTAAAACTGCCATCCGTTATAATCACTCACAATGTCCCTAACGGGAGACTGTGTTGCTCACGTCTCCTCAACACAAAGTCAGGCTCCTTTAATCCTGTCTGTCTGTGAAGTGTGGATGGAAATATATTGATAGTGCTTACATCGATAGCATTTTCTCCACTTATGGAAGCATGTGTTGAAAAACAAGTGATGTCAGCACATAACAATTGGGTTTCTATGAGACAGTTATTTCTGTTTTATTGCCTATCATCTTATAGGCAAAACAGAAAACTTTCCAAGTACTTACCTTGACCTATATCTCATCATCATAGTTATCAATGCAGTCTGTTTCTTTTGTCTTTGCCAAATGTGCAAAAATGCCAGTAACTTTCCTTCGCCTTTGCCAGGGTCCTTCTGCTGTGCTGAGTCTGTGCTGAGTCTGACTCAGCTCATTTTGATCCCCTCTTCTGTAGTTTACCCACTCTCCTCCTTTGCTTCTCTTCTCTACTTTACTCCACAAATAGGTATCGGGTCCATAAACTGCTAGACTTGAAGAGGGATAACTAGCAACCACGCTAGAGAAGGAAGCAGAAAGTTCATGAACACAACTCAAGTTTCAGGGCAGTACCTCATGAGAAGGAGCCGAGAAGTGCTCACAGGGAGATAACATAAGCAGTCAGTGGGTCAGAAGATTTCCAAGAAACTGGCTTCATTAAAAAAAAAAAAAGCTTTCACTATCTGTTGCTGCATGATAGCAGCTTAAAACAATGGTGACCTATTATTTGTCATAATTTAAGCATCTAGACCGGATTCAGTTGTCTTCTGCTCCATCTGCTATGTCTTGTGATGCAGTGAGCCAGTGAGCAGGACGGCTCTTTCTGCAGACACATCTGTAAGGGTCTGGAACAGGTGGCAACTGGAGGCTGGGTTAGTCTCTCTCTTCTCCCTTTATTTCTCTCTTCTCTCCTGAGGAGTATAGTTAGATTTCTTGGCATGGGTGGCTCTGGTTCTAAGTAATAGCATGTCCAGACACAGGAACTACCACACAGGTATGTATTTGAAATGCTTGTGTTACACTTTACAGTGTCTCTGTGGCCCATGCCATTAAAGTGTGGGAGGTGTCCATTCTGGCAGGTACATTTCATTGGGGAACCACTAATTTCAACAAAGCACTCAGAGAGCCTGGCATCATATGAGTGTGAAGAAAGTCAAGAAGTCAGATATGGGGCTGGAGAAATGGCTTAGTGTTTAAAGCGTTTGCCTGAAAAGCCAAAGGACCAGGTTCGATTCCCCAGAACCCACGTTAGCCAGATGCACAAGGGAGTTCATTTGCAGCAGCTTGAGGCCCTGGAGTGCCCATTTCTCTCTCTCTCTCTATCCCTACCTATTTCTCTCTCTCAAATAAAGAAAAATAAAATATTTCTAAAAGAAGTCAGCTATGGAAAATTTGAGCCTGAGAGTTTAACAAATTTACAGACCATTCATTAGAAAAGAAGAGCTTATACAAGAGGCAGTTGTAGATATAAGATGTGTGAAATGAAGAAAGTGGTCACTAGACAGAAAAAGGACACAAGTGAGGCCTGAAGCACTGACCTCTGTGGAATGTGTGGTTAAAGCATGAGTGGGTGAGGGGGAAGAAAGTCACCTCAATGGACTTTGAAGTACACTTCAGTTAGAAGCTGGGAAGAGGAAAAAGGCCAGATTGAGAGACAGAGATACCACACATTTCTCTCATATTGTGAGGCCATTACAATTTTCTGCATCTGTAGTTGATTTCAACTCTCACTTAATGGAGTTTAATGGAGAAATCATTCAGATATATTTTAGCCACTTCTGCTGCAGAACCTTTAAACTCTGCATGATTGACTGACAGCTGGCGGGCTCCACCTGCGGTTCTCCAGCAGCCGGGCATCACGGTGAGAACGGAGCGCGTGGCGCAGCTCCGCACGATGAAGCTCGACTCTGCTTACTATTCACTGTTCCTCACAGCCTTGCTTTTGGAAACAACAGGCTTGGTTTCCACAACGAGTCAGTTTTCTGGTTTCTTCCTTCATGTTAGGCTGGATCAGCGCAAGCCCAGGAGATTTAAACTTCAGTGGACATATTTTCCCAGTGTCTACTGGTAGAGCAGAGCCCGTTTTCAGGGGGAAATTAGTGGTTTCTATGAACCCATTGCAAACTAAAGGCGAGGTGTCAGGAAGTTTTGTATTTACTTATGTAATAAGCACCGTCCTGTCTGCCCATACGCACAGGCCATGCACGTGGAAACACCGTGGGCAGCCCGTGGTAGATATCACAGAAACCAGGTGGAATGCATGTGTACCCAGTCCTCTGCTCTTCAAGGACAATGTAGAAGACAGTAGCTCAGTCAAAACGAATGAAGTGACTGTGTATTGAAGTATTCTGTGATGTCACTGTCCTCAGCCCTTAATGACAGCACAAGTGTGTGTTACGTAGGCCTTGTGTTCTCTCACGTGCTGCACGTGAAAATGAAATAGGTGATATTTATTGAGTCCCTATTACCTCCCAAGTATTTTATGTGTGTTTATTATTTATTTATTTATTTATTTAATTGAGAGAGGGAAAGAGGGAGGGAGAGAGACAGAGAGAGAATGGGTGTACCAGGGCTTCCAGCTACTGCAAATGCACTCCAGATGTGTGTGGCCCCCTTGTGCATCTGGCTTACGTGGGTCCTGGGGAACTGAACCAAGGTCCTTTGGCTTTGCAGGAAAATGCCTTAACTGCTAAGCCATCTCTCCAGCCCTTATGTGTATTTTTTTTTATTTCAACCTCATCTCAGCATTATGAGTTAGGTACAAGTGTTACCATTGTTTTTTGTTTATTTTGAGGGCTTGGGAACTGAAGCCCAGAATGGTTATATAAGCTGTCCAAGACTACACAGCAGGACTTAAACATGCACCTCTGAATATAAGATCAGAGCTTTTAACCATGACCCAGGCATCAGATGTTTCATGATCTTTCTCATCCTCTGTCACATTCCTTTATTTCTGACCTTTTAACTCTTGAGCAATGAAACTTGAGTACAGTCTGGCCAATGGAGAAAGTGCACTCGCCATATTACTTCCTTGCTCTTCTCTCACTATATTGCAGGGACCACATCTGCAATCAGGGAGTGTTCACTGATAACAAATACACAGCTATATGTCAGGACTGTGGTTTTGATGTTTATTTCCTATCTTGGCTCTTTCAATTCTCATAGCACCACTGTCAAAAGTCATTCTTGTTATCTATCTCCCCTTTGAATCAAAGCAATATGGACAGGAAAGTAACGTGCCTGATTATACTCAGCTGTGTAGGGCTCAGATTGTTTCAGACTGACCTGAAATCCATGTCTGATCACCACATATCTGACCTCTCTGGTGCTGACTGGATATTCTTCAGTGTTGTATCTTCAGTGCACAATAATATTGATTACAAATTTTAAATTATTTTAGCCTTCATAAAGATGAAAGCATACTCATTGCTCTCCCTCTAGCATCTGTTAAAGGCTAGATAGTTCAAATTGTGAAGCCATTCTATGATATGTATGAATGTATGTATATTTATTTATTTTTGCAGTTTCTCTTGCTCCTTTAAAAGTCCTTTGGCTTAGTAAGTCTCTACTTATTTGGTGAACTGCATACTTGAGACAAGACAATGTAAATCCTCACTCACTATTGGAACAGAGGAATGTTTGAACCCAGCTTAAATATTGTTTAAGTAAAATATACTCCTTATCCTTATTACCATAGAGTATTCCATGTACCATTTTTGTATGTGCTGGAATAAAGCCTGTGATCTTGCACTTAAGGGATGCTATAAGGAACAAAACATACTCTAAGTAGAATTTTTTCATACTCACGAATGAGCCCGTTGTTGTAATACCAACATGATGTAAAGCTATGTATTTTAGAGATGTCCTATTTACTTTTATTCCAGAAAAACAATTCTGAAAATTTATACCATGGAGTTTTTTTTTGTTTGTTTGTTTTGTTTTTGCCAAAGTTCAATGAAGGCTGAGGGTCCATTGAAGAATAGGTGGCAGAAAGAATGTATGAGCTAAAGGAAGGGTACCCCTCCTTACAATGCAAATGTGCAGACAGAAATTGACCTTGATATCCATGGCCTCACAGTGCCTAGCAAGACCTTCACAAGACCCTCATAATAGGAGGACAAGATGATGACATCAAAATTAAAGAGACTAACTGAGAGAGGGAGGGGATGTGATGGAGAGCGGAGTTTTGAAAAGGAAAGTAGGGGAGGGGAGGAAAATATAAACTATGGCTTATTGTCTGTAAGTATAGAAGTTGTCAATAAAAAAATTAAAAAGAAAAAGAAGAAAAATAAATGTCCCCAGAATACATCCAGACAACACCACGTTGACCCTGTTCGTCTTGCAAAAGTTCCAACCACAAACCCTGGAGTTAAAGAACGGTTAATCCTGGAGACATTAACTCTGTTTGAAACATTATAGGCACGATCCTCCATGTCTCTCTTAAATTTTAAAAATTTTAAAAGAGATTTTGGTCAGTGAATGTAAACTTTGATACCACAGCTTCTGACTTCCCTCATGGCCTTCTGTGATAAGTAGAATTTATTATTATTATTTGGGTTTTTGAGGAAGGGTCTCTCTCTAGCCCAGACTGACCTGGAATTCACTCTGTAGTCTCAGGTTGGCCTCGTACTCACGGAGATCCTCCTACCTCTGCCTCTCAAGTTCTGGGATTAAAGGCGTGTGCCACGATGCCTGGCAACGACCAGAATTTATTAATGGCTGGATATGACTTTTCAAAATTTTCCTTACTGCTAAAATATAAAGGAAAAACTTTTCAAGTGAGTTATTCAACAAAACAAAGTTTGTTATGTTATTGGATCACCTCTTACATTTATTATGATTTGGAAGTCATTCAGTTTTCAAAATGAGCTCTCTTACTGCTGTGGTGATCAGTAAAATTGTGACATCCATGTAAAAATTAAGCTTAAAATCAATATTGGGCTGGAGAGACAGTTTAGCAGTTAAGGTGTTTGGCTGAGAAGCCTAAGAACCCAGGTTCCATTCCCAAGTGCCCACATAAGCCAGATGCCAAGGTTGCATTTGTGTCTGGAGTTCATTTGCAGTAGCTGGAGTCCCTGGTGCACCCATTAACTCCCCCCCCCCCCGCTGCCTCTTTTTTCTCCTTCAAATAAAAAATTAAATAAAATATTTTTAAAAATCAATGTAATATTCTTTAAATCCCCAGGATTATAAATATATTAGACCATGATCATATGACAGAGTATTTATCACTATCAATTTCTTCTAGCCTTTAACTAAGTTAGAGCTTCCTATGAACTTTCAATATGAAAGTAATTACCACTGTTACTCCTATATTTTTAGCATTTTAAATTATTTTTACTTAAAATATTCAAAACCATGCAACATAGAATAATTGATAATATATAGACACAGTGACAACATATATCATTTTGATAATTGAGGGCATGAAAACAATTATCTATTTACATTGCACTGGTACATTTATTTCTTTATTGCAAATGAGTTATAATGCACTTGGTTTTAACATCTTAACTTTGAGAATTCTTTGGTATTTTGTTATGCATGAACTAATGAATAGCTTAATATCCTTCAGTCATAGCCTTTCATTCAGTGAGCACAGAGTTTAAGGAACATTCTGGAATCATAAAGCAGAAAGATTTTTTAGCCAGCTACTTGTATCCCCGCAGTGATAGCAGGCATTAAACTGAAGCTAGAAGAGATTCCTTACTTTCATGTGGCCTTGAAATAATTTTAAGCCAACTAAATTCTCTCCAAGCTTGAATTTCATGTGTTTCAATAACCACAGGCTTTTTTTGAATCTTATTATCACAGGATATGTGATTTTTAGACATATTTTTATTTAAGTCATAAGATATGATATACCCCTGCTACAGTATGGATCTACCCCGGCTTTGGATTTAACATAAGTCAAGCTTCTCTCTGCTAAGACTGTTGTTAGAATGGGATGCCTAGAAAAATCACTAAAGGGGAGGTCTATGTATTTCAAATGGAATGTTTCTAAATGATCCTACAGTGGAGGAAAGGTTTTGCTACTTCACAGTGGATCCAAGTGAGCAGGAATCATTGTCAGCTCCTGTTTAGTGACTAGTGACAGACTGGAAAATTAATGGTGGACTTATTCACAGAGCTGTGTCTGCACAACAAAACAAAATCAGCATGGTATTTCAAGATTTGATCAACATACGAGTGATTTTGGTCCGAGCTAATGACTCTACTTCATCCTTCTTTTAGGAGAGAGATAGAGAGAGAATTGGTTTATGAGGGCCTTTAGCCACTGCAATGGAATTTCAGATGTGTGTGACACCTTGTGCGCATGTGTCATCTTGTCCATCTGGCTTAGGTGGGTTCTGGGGAGTTGAACCTGGGTTCTTAGGCTTTGCAGGCAAGCACCTTAACCACTAAGCCACCTCTCCAGCCCTGAGTTAATGAATCAACTGTCCACTTAGCCTACTACAAGTTTAATGTATGCACAATCTTGCTTATTTATTAGATTCATAGCACAGTTCCTTTAATATGAATTCGCCCATATTTTGGATAACACCAAATATTTGGAGAAGAATGTATGAAGATATATTCACTCATCCAACAACTTATTTATTCATTCAAAAAACCTTTACTGCCATTTTATTATGCACTAGGCCCTGTAGTTGTCTTAAAAAGACATTGATATATGAAAAAAAATGTGAAAAATCCAAGCACTTATGATCCCTATTTTTATGAACGTTCGGACAAATGGAGGAGGCAGGCATTAGTTACATCACTGTACTAATAAAAGCAAAATTAGAGACATGTTATTTCACAGAGAGCTACACAGTACTGAACATGATAGAAGAAAATGGCAGTGTCTGAGGGTGAGTTATCCATGGAGGTCTCGGCTGACGTTTTAGTGATGTGGGCATAAAGAAGCTTCCTGTTAGGGGAAGATAAAACTTTCTCAAAGGGTCCAGGTAGGAGGAAGATCGTCTTAGGACAAACAAAGAGAGGATTTGAACAAGTTTGGATGGCAGAGGTGAGAGAAACACAAGTAAATCAAGGACCACTTACAGACCATCTAGAAACTTTGGTTTACTAAGAGGAAGTGGAACTTGTCCAAATGTTTAGAGAGAGTGCAGTGGGTTGACATATGTTCATACCCTAACCTTTAAAAATCTATGAATAAAAAAAAATCTATGAATATGCCCTATTTGGGAAAAGCATCCTTGCAACTGTAATTTAGTTGAAACTCTTTTATAAAAAAATATTTTATTTATTGGGGCTGGAGAGATGGCTTAGTGGTTAAGGCACCTGCCTCCTAAGCCTAAGAATGCTGGTTCTAATCTCCAAGTCCCACGTTTAGCCAGATGCAAAGTGACACAAGGGTGCAATGCCACACTTGACCACAAGGGGCGCACACATCTGGATTTCGTTCATAGCAGTTGAGAGACTGCTGGCGCGCCCATGTCTATCTGTCTCCCTCTCCCTTTCTCTCTGTCTGTCTCTGTCTCTCTCCAAAAAAAAAAAAAAAAAATTCTAAAAATATTTTATTTATTTATTTTTATTTATTTATTTATGAAAGAGAGAAACAGTGGGCACCCCAGGGGCTCTAGCCACTGCAAATGAACACCAGATGCATGTGCTCCTTTGTGCATCTGGCTTACGTGAGTCTGGGAGAATCAAATGGGGATCCTTTGGCTTTGCAAGCAAACCCCTTAATGGCTAAGCCATCTCTCCAGCCCCCTAGTTGAAACTTTTGATAAAGCCATCTTGGATTATGCCAACAGATCCTAAATCCAATGGCAAGTCCTTACAACACAACAGAAAAGAAGCACAAAAGAGAGGCCTATGTAAAGAGGGAATCAGCGGTTGGAAGGCTGGCTACAGCCAGGAAGTGTGGATGGACTGCAGAGGCTGGAAGTGTGAGGACAGACCCTGATTTGACCTCTGGAGGACACACAGACAAAGGGTAATTTGACTTCTAACTCTAGCATTGTGAGCAAGTCATTCTTGCTGTTCTAAGCCACCAGGCAGTGGGTCATGCAGCCTTAGAACACTATACTTATTTTGTGATGGATATGCAGTTGCAGCATGTGTCGCTCTGACCCCGGTCAGAACCGTGGGGACTGGTGTGAAACAAGGAGTGTGTTTTCTCTTTCAGGTAAGAACCTGGAGACTTTCTTGGACCAGGGTATGTTAGTGGAATGAGATTGAAGAATGAATTAGGAGGTGAGGTTAAGGGACTTACTGATGGACTATTTATCCAGGTAAGGAAGACCGGCAGGTGTCCATTTTAAGACTCACTTTTTCTGGAATTGAGAAGAAAATTTATATTTTCTTCATTCAAGAAGTATTTCTTTATTATGTACTATGTGTCCATCACTGAGCTAAATCTTGTGATGACAGAGATGAAAGGGAAAGAAAAAGAACAAACATCCTTTCAGAGATTGTGAGTGCTAAGGCAATGAGAGCCAATTCTTCAATGTGTACATGTACTCAACGAGAAAATCTTAGGAATTCACCAAGAACATTGCTCTAGTTTGTGTTGGACCCTAAGTAGTCATTAACTTCACTTAGGCCAGGCATAGCTGACCAGAAAGGGATCATGGGACAAGTGGGCATTCTTTTATTTAATTTTTTTTTTGAAAAAGGTAATTCTCAGGCTGGAGGGCTGACTCAGTGGTTAAGATGCTTGCTGGTAAAGCCAAAGGATCCAGGATCAATTCCTCATTACTCACATACAGCCAGATGCACAAGGTGGCACATGCATCTGGAATTCATTTGCAGTGGCTCGAGACCCTGGCATGCCCATTCTCTGTATCTGCCTCTTTATTTCTCTCTTTCTCTCCCTCTGTCTCAAATAAATAAGTAAATATGTATTTTAAACAGCAATTCTTATATCTTATACTCCTACCTATAAGACAAACAAGATATCAACATTTATTTTCTGCTCTCTTTAAATGATGGCAATACACAAACTGATTCCCTAAGCTTCTTTTTAGCTGAAAGAAAATTTTGTACTTTATGTTATGAAGTCAACTGTCAAGAAATAATCTTAAAAATGCAGTAAATACACCAGATACATTCTATCTATAAAGTGTTAATCAGTCACAAAAACAAAACCGTGTTGTTTGCAGGAAAATGGATGGCATTAGAGGTCATCATGTTAAACAAGTATGCTAGGCTCAGAAAGAGAAACAGCATAGGTTTGTTCTCATGGGCTGGATCTGGATGTTTGAAAAGAAGGCATAGAAGTAGCAAGCAGAAGGGGACTATTTTGGAAGAAGCGGGGAGCTACTGGGAGACGGAGATAGGAGGCTAATTGGGAATAGATATGATCAAATTACATTACATACATGCATGAAAATGTTCTGATGAAATCCATTATTATGTACAACTGTTATATGCTAATAAAATGGGCGGAGTGGAAAAATAGGACTTTCAGAAAGTGTAATTTCAATACATGAAATGGTGTATAAATATACCTTAGTGTAAAGAAGGTGTGAAGGCCCATGTATCTCCAAGAATGCTTCTCAATCATACCAACGCCTCCCCCACGGGAACCACACCACGAGCTGGGTCTCTAATGTGCCTCTGCTTTTCATTCTGGTTTCCTTTTGATATTATTTTACTTATTTATTTCTTTTTATTTGTGGGTGTGTGAGAGAGGCAGGCAGATAGAGAGAGAATGGACATGCCGGGGCCTCGAGCTACTGCAATCAAATTCCAGAAGCATGCGCTACCTTGTGCATCTGGCTTGTGGGGATGCTGGGGAATCAAACCTGGATCCTTGGGCTTCGGAGGCAAGTGCCTTAACCACTAAGCCATCACTCCAGCCTTCACTCGGCTATTCTTTAGGTTCCAGTGTCTACTTCAGCACTCTTTCCATGGAGCCACCCCAATGGTCTTTCATGGGACTCTCAGGCTCAGCAAATTTGAAAGTTATGCATGTTTTGGATTTTCCTACAGAAGGGCAGGATCTGAATGTAGACACCCACATTTGGATGATCACAGGTGGATGATTTTGAGAAGTGGCAGTTAGTCAGAAAGAGCCCACAGCTCTAAGATGGCCTGGCTGAAACCCTGCTCTACCATGTGCACTTCCAACTTCTACTTTCTGTGTTTTTAAAATATATTTCATTCATTCATTCATTCATTTGAGTGAGAGAAAGAGGCAGAGAGAGAAAGAGAGAGGGAAAGAATGGGCGGGCATGCCCCCTTGTGCAGCTGGCTTACATGGGTCCTAGGGAATCGAACCATGGTCCTTAGGCTTCACAGGCAAATGTCTTAACGACTAAGCCATTTCCCAGGCCCTACTTTCTGTTTTTAATTGGTAAAATGGCTGTTTTGTATACTCATTTGTAGACTAGAAAATTGTTTATTAAGTAGGTAGCACACTTCTTAGATTGTAGCAAGTGCTGAATAAATGTGTCAATTATGGTTATTCCAAGAGTGTTAGAAAAAGCAGTTACCATTGTATATCCATATAATTAACTGTCTGGAAGCAAAACTGTGTGGGGCATGGCCTATAGCTACTTTCGAGGGGAAAGGGAGGTAGACATCCAAGGGAATTAGGAAAAGTCAAGATCTTCAGGAGTTTCAAATGGCCCAGTTCTGCCCTAATTAAAAACATGATCAGGAATAAAAAGCAACTTGTGCCTAAATTAGCTATTTCTAAAGCTTCTGTAGGTCACCACACTTATTTCAAACCCAGGTTCATACATGTATAAAAATCCTCCCCGTAGGGTCGGGGAGCCAGCTTGGCGGTTAAGAATGCTCACACTTTCAACCCAAGGGCCTTTTGTGCTTGAAACTACCAAGTTTGACTCCCATAAATCTATGTAAAAAGCTTGGCATGGCTTCAAATGTCTGTATTCCCAGTCTGCTCAGGAAGGGGGTGGAAACAGGACAATTGCTGGTTTTCTGGTTCACTGACTGACAGTAACTCTGAGTTGAGGGAGAGGATTCTGTCTCAAGAAAAGGCATATGCAGATGAGTGAAAAGGGGACACCTGACTCTTTAGTCTGCCTTCTCCCACATGGGCATCTTCTGGCATGTGAACGGTGCTGGGTTTCATATACCATACATCTCTCTCTCTCTCTCTCTCTCTCTCTCTCTCACACACACACACACACACACACACAATCCTTCCAAGTTGTTGAATTCCTAGATGTTTCTTGGGGTGCTTCTAGAAAGTTGCATTTTATGCCGTCATTTCACAAAATTCTTCCTCCATGTAGCTTTGCTTACATAGCTAATGAATAAACGTTTTCTTAGGACAACTGACAAAGTACCCTACCACGCTGGCTGAGAAGTACCATCTACCACTGACTTTCTGTATCCCAGGGTTCACATCTTCAGATTCGACCAATTGTGTACTAAAATATTTCTGTGCAAGTTCCAGAAATTTTAAGCAGTTAAACTCAAACTTTCTTTGAGGCTGTGGACTACTTTGCGTCTGTGTGAGTGAGGTGATGTGAGGCATGCCTCATTGTCACAGCCTCCCCATGGTTCTTTCATGGAGCCTCAGATTCTTTCCAGCCTCTGAGCATTGTCCCTTTCCATCTCCTTCATTTTCTATACAATTTGGCCTGTGCTAGCTGTCTCTGTGCAGAATGTATGGATATTTTTATTATCATTTTCTAAACAATAGAGAATAACAACCTTTTACAGAGCATTTCTAACGTGAGGATGTGAAGATGTATGCAAACTCTAAGCGTTTTATAGAAGGGACTTGAGCATCTGTGGGTTTGGGTATCAGCAGGGGATCCTGGAACCAATCTGCTGTGGACGTGGAGGGACGACTACTTCAGTTTAGATCCATTTATTTTAAACTATGTCTGAAAACCACCTAGATTCATATTTTTTTTTCACATTTTATCTGGGAAGTACACAGTGTTATTTGTAAAATGGAAATAAATTTTAGTATTGCACTCCTTACTGCTGTGGGGTGTAGAGTTGACTTCATATCATTAAATGCATGGATGAATTAGTGCACTTATTTGCATGTATGATGTATCTATATTTCAAAGCAAACATTTCAAAGGATCACCAAAATATGTATGTACAGTTTGTATTTGCCTCCTAGTAATGTTCACAGGGAGGGTACACAGTACACAGATCTTCTTTTATAAGAAAAATTGGACTGTTTGGAACTCCATTAGCCAATTTTCATGGGCATAGATGTAGGCAGACTTATATATGCAAAGTTTTCAAGTGTTTCTTACATAATTTTAAAATCTGATCATAAATAAAAGATCAAATTCTACCCACAGGTGACTTAATATTGGCCCCAATGGTGCCTTGCCTCTTCTATATTTATAATATAGAACCAAGACATGCGGGGCTTGCACAGTCTTGTGAGACAGTTAACTCACACACTTTTCATTTTATAATGTGGGTGCTTTACAGTAAATAACCTGAGACGAAGCACATATTGGAAATAGTGCCAGGGGGTGCTAAGCCAGTGTACTTACCCATGAAAGGGAGCTCCTTTAATTAAGCACAACATGGACTCATTTTCCCTTATACCTTCGTCTAGGTTTTAGTTCTCACTTTTTACTTTATCATAGATAGATTTTAATCATGATTCAAACATACAAGAGCCTGTTTCCACTTTGATATATGTGTATTCCATTCCCATGGAAGTTAATGGGGGTTATGAATACATACAGAGGGGAGAAGGCATCCGCAGCTTCCAAAACAAATTTAGAACAATTTAAAATGCCCCGGAGTGATAAAGAGCTAGTTTAAGGGGTCAATAAAAGGGTAAATATATGTTTTAAAGATTATTTTTGAGAAGACTCTTGTGGCTTTAGGGCCCAAGGGAGGAATAGATGGGTGTGAACAGAAAAAAGAAAGATGAACTAACAATTATGCCTAAGGTAAAAGTGTAAATGATGGTTACCTTGACAGAAAGCATGTGCCTGGTGGCATTTTTTATGAGTGCTCTTTAGATTTCCAAGAGCTGTGAAACCATTGTTTATCCCTCACAATGTCCTTGAGAGGTGTGCATTCCCTACCAATCAGCCTTATGTGACAGTGACATGGGGACACGTTTATCATTCAGCTCCCAGGATCTAATATTTTAAGTGATTAACTTAGCTACCATCAGTATGTCCCTGCACAAATGAAGACGTGGAGAGTTAACAGAGATTCGAGACGTTCTTTGGGTACTGGAGTGGCAGCATGTACCTTAGATTTCATGAGGAATTCCTTTGCTATGTTATCTGATGAAACAGACATATTTGTTGCATGTGCCATCCCTGCCTCTGCATTCATGCACTTCACTCCTTTCTTTTCTGTAGTCAGCATTGTCAAGATGCAAGGTAAACCTGTGGTGAGAGCCTCAGTCTTAAATGGTATTTAAATATTGAAAATTGTACTTTCTCCTTAAGTCATCAGCAAATATTAATTAAATAGGAGAACCAAATACAATTTTTTTCTTTTTTTAATTGACAACTTCTATACTTACATACAAAAAACACATGATATTTGCCTCCCCTCCCCCATTCCCCTTTAGAACTCCAATCTCCATCGTATCCCCTCCCTCTCCCCATTAGTCTCTCTTTTAATTTGATGTCATCATCTTTTTCTTCTATTATGAGGGTCTTGCGAAGGTATTGCTAGGCACTGCAAGGTCATGGATATCAAGGCCAATTTCTGTCTGGGCAGTTGCATTGTAAGGAGTCATACCCTTCCTTTGGCTCTTCCGTTCTATCCACCCCCTCTTCCGCAATGATCCCTGAGCCTTGGAGGGTGTGACAGAGGTGTTTCAGTGCTGGGCACTCCTCCATCCCTTCTTCTCAGCACTATGTTGCCTTTTGGGTCATCCCAGTGGTCATCGTCATCTGAAAAGAGAAGCTTTTCTAACCAGAAGTGAGAGTAGCATTAATATGTGAATATGAACATGAACATTAAGCGTAGTGCTTTCAGGGTAGCTTGGTGGGCATAATATATACATTTAACCAGACAAGCACAGGCTTTATACCCCTAAGACTCATGACCTCACCTGCCATAGACTTTTCTTAGGTTTTTCAGTACCAGGTATATATTCCTTCCCATAGAGAGGGCCTTCAGTACAATTATGGAGCAGTTAGTTACCCCAAGAGCAGACATGGCACTATTGCACCCATTCAGTCATTGGGCCTGTATGGACAAACTTGAATTTTCAGTGTCCACTGTTTTCACTGCTGATGACTTCTATCTCCCATAGGGCTGCATGCAGTGCAGCTTTTTTTCCAGCTTTCAGTTGGCTGGTCTATAGGAAGAAGGTTTTCTGCTCAGCACCAGCTTGCTTTCTCAGTGACCTTGCCTTTCAGGCAAGAGATGTCTTCAGCAATAGGGTCTTACTATCTGTTTCTCAAGGGAAACCAAGGGCTTTGGTAATAGCCTTTAATGTTTTGGAGGCTACAGGGACCTCCTTGGCCAACAACTCACTGGAAGGTATCCCATCCCAGGTACTGAAAATTTTCTAGTAACAGTCCACAGCTTCTGGATGTGCCATTATTCAAAATTAGGTTTATATAAGTCTTATTCACATTATCTTGAATTTTGATTGACCCTCCCCCTGCCCTTCTTTTACTCATTCTCTTCCATGGCCTCACTTAGGCCATTCCCCTCCCTGAAATCAGTTCTTCTACTTACATATGTGTAATACCATACACTTAAGTCCTTCCCTTTCCTCCCTCCCTTATAGCCTTTTACCAGCTTACTGGTTTCTGGTACCTATTTTTGGTTCCAGTTCACACATAAGTCTATACATTTGTAGCTAGGATCTATATATGAGACAGAACATGTGATGTTTGGCTTTCTGAGCCTGGGTTACCTCATTTAATATAATCCTTTCCAGATCCATCCATTTTCCTGCAAATTTCATAATGTCATTTTTCTTTACCGCTGAATAGAACTCCATTGTGTAAATGTACCACATCTTCATTATCCATTCCTTTGTGGAGGGACATCTAGGCTGGTTCCATTTCTTAGCTATTGTGAATAGAGCAGCAATAAACATGGTTGTGCAAGTATTTCTAAGATAGTGAGAAGGGTCCACTGGATATGTGCCCCCATTCCTCTGAGTGTCTTCTTCAGTGGGGTTACTGGTATTCACTGTGGGGTCATGAATGTGTTAGTCAGTCTCTGTGTGTAGGGACAATGCCTCAGGAGACTCCTTCCTGCCCTGTGGCTCTTTAAATCTTTTCACCTCTTCTTCCACAATGTTCCCTGTGCCTTGGTGGGTATACTGTAAGGCTCCTTTAGTGTTGAGCTCTTTACCAACTTTGGAATTCTGCTTTGATGAGTTTTGAGTGTCCTCATTGTCTATCTCCATCTCCCTAGAGCTGGTTGTCAGGATAGTAGTGAGATCAGCACTCATGTTTAAATTGCTACTTCCTCTGTAATGTCTCCTGAGTCCTGGCAGATATGCTAGGCTAGAGGTGGCTTGTCTTCTGCTAGGCAGTCAGCAATTTTTTCTTATATTAATGGATCTGGATTCTCCCTGGTTTTCATTGCCATCTGTAAAAAGTAAAAGTGAAAAAAAAAAAAACCAAGATTCTCCAACCAGGAGTGAGAGCAGCATGAATTAAAGGGAATGCACATAGTTATTTGAGACAATTAGATGGATGTAGCCACTCTTCTTGGGTGGATGCTAGTGGGACCACCTCTCAGAAGTCTATGTAACAATCTTATCCATAGGATTTGGACTTGGTTCTCAGTACTGGGTATAAATGAGTTCCCCTCCATTGAGTGGGTCTCTTATCCAGTCAGACAGTTATTGATTACCCGCATAGGCTGTGTGCCACTATTGCATAGTATGTATACCTTGTCCAACTGGTTGATGTCAAAGCTTTCAGCATCTCCTGCTTGTGCACGCTGTGTGGCCATTACCTCCCAGCAGCTTGCATGGCAATTTCCAGCACTATGAGGGATAGTCAGCAGGGAGCTGGCTTCCTCCTGACCTTTTGATGTCCTCTGTCCCAGGCCTATAGTGCTTACAGCAATAGCATCTTACCATTTAGCTCTGGCAGGAAACCACATGCTTTGGCAATTGCTAGCATTGTTTTGGGTACCCCATGAGTCATGGAACAATAGCTCACTGTGAGGTGTAACCCAGTTATGGCACTGGGCGTTATAAGCCAGAGACCAAGATTTTAGGATTAGACTTTTTCCATACTGTCAGGGGCCCTTCTGCCTGGGTGATTCCCCCCTCCCTGCTTCTTATTAAGGGTTTTGTCTTTTAGTTTGCTGTCCAAGAGGAATGTTTCTATGGTACTAATTCATGCTGTCATCGGTTTTATGTATGTCCTCCACGCTCCTTTCTCCTCCCCCAAATACCCTTCCAACCCCTGTGTTCTGTCCCTCAAATTACCTGTCAAGTATCCCCTCTTCTCCTCCCTCCCTATTTGAAGGTTTTTCCTCTGGGTCTTTAGTAATGAGTGAAGGAAAACATGCCCTCAAAACACTGAGTGTGTGCATGTGTGTGTGTGTGTGCGAGCGCACGTGTGTGTGTGTGTGTGTGTGTGTGTGTGTCTATGGGGTGCGGTGGTGCCCCATACTCTCGCCTATGATGGCAGAAGTGTAACATGGGTGGTCCTGTTCCATGGCTCTTCCTCACGCTCTTGCCTAGAGCTGGAGTTGTCACTGAATCGGCCTAGTTCAGGGATCTAACAAGTCTTAGCTCTTTGTTCCCCTGCAGGCCTGGGGTTACAGGTGCAGGCTGCCATATTTATGTGTGATCTGAATATTCAAATTGGTGGTCTCCACCACCCCCAGGTAGTCCAGTTAACTGTAAGTCTCCAGCCCCAAAACAACTCTTGAATTAAACCTCAATAATCACCCATTGGAAAAAAATTCCTGAGCTAGGCTATGTAAGAGATTGGATCTGGGGATAAGAGATGGGGAAGACTTGGGTAATCCTCAACTGTCTAGCCTTATAATTTTTTTTAAAATGTTTTACTGAAAAAGAACTGGAGGGGAAGGAGCCATGTTGCTAGGGGAAGAGAATGCATTCAGGTTTTCACATGTCCAGTTTGATGTGAAGGCTGAGGGATAAACTCTGATCCAGAAGTATTCTTCTGTGAGCCATCCAGTCATTGATTCTTTCATCAATTTGTTGTTAGGAAGTACATTTTAAATATGTGTTGGGACATGGGAACGCCTTACAGAGGATGTTGCAGTCAGGTTTGCATTGCTGCCAAAAATCACTCGACCAAGAGCAGCTTTTGGGAAAAAAAAGGGGGTTATTTTGGCTTATAGACTCAAAGGGAAGCTCCATGATGGCAGGGGAAAATGATGGCATGAGCAGAGAGTGGACATCATCCCCTGGCCAACATCAGGTTGACAATAGCAATAGGATAGTGTGCAAACACTGGCAAGGGGACACTGGCTATAATACCCATGAGCCCGACCCCAACAAAGCACGGCCTCCAGGAGGCTTCAGTTTCCAGTTGCCAACAGAAGGGGAGACTAGCATTCAAAATACTTAAGTTTATGGGGGACACCTGAATCAAAGAACAACAGAGGATAAAAACAATCATCAAGCAAATATGATAAAGTTTAATAAGTTCATCGATGGAGGCACCAACTCTAGACCTGGGTGGTAAAAGTGGGGCTGACGTTCATAGTGCAACTTAACGATGACTTTGCTGAGCATGGCCAAGGAGCCTAGAGAGGGAAGTCAAGAGAATGAAGAGTTAGCAGGAACGTGGAGGCAAAAGAGGACACTGGGGCCAATTCTGCAGGACTAGTTTCCGGTCAGGAGTCTAGAAGGGAGGCTGGAAAGGCAAAGGAGGGTGAAGTCACATAGGGACTTAGAAAACACCCTAAGTGGATTTGGAACCTTGGTAGTGTATGATGTCATCAGTGGTCCTCGAGCTTTGTGCTGTCTTAGAATCACCCAATAAATTGAATAAATTGAACCCCTAGTACACACACACATACCACATGTTAAAATACCCAAACACCCACACCCACATACACACACACACACACACACACCACACACACACTCGCACACCACACACACACACACCACATCACACACACACACACACACACACACACACACACACTCGCACACCACACACACACATACCACATCACACATACACACACCACACACACACACACACACCACACACCACACACACACACCACACACACCACACATCACACACACACACACACACACCACACACATACCACACACACACACCACACACACCACACATCACACACACACCATACACACACCACACACACACCACACACATACCACACACACACACCACACACACCACACATCACACACACACCACACACACACACACACCACACACACACCACACACATACACACACCACACACACACACCATACACACACACACACTCCTCCATAAATTGCCTCTTAAATCTCAGAATCTTGAAATGTGGCTTTGTAATCCCAAAGTCATATATCTTATTACATGTCCAACATGGGACTTGAACCCAAGTAATCTGTCTCTCTCTCTCTTTTTTTTTTTTTTTGTTTTTTTGAGGTAGGGTCTCACTCTCGCTCAGGCTGACCTGGAATTCATTATGTAGTCTCAGGCTGCCTCGAACTCACAGCGGTCCTCCTACCTCTGCCTCCCGAGTGCTGGGATTAAAGGCGTGCGCCACCATGCCCGGCTTGAACTCAAGTAATCTGGCCGTTATGTCTTTGCTTCGCACAGTCTTAGATAAAAGCATTGTATAAACTAAACGGAACTACCATAGTAGCCAATTATAGTACTTCTGGGCATTTACCCAAAGAATTCTATATCCTATGCCAGAGACATTTACATGTTCATTACTGCTGGAATTTAAATCAATCTAGAGGTGCACCAACTGCACACTGGACAATGTGGTCCACATACACAATGGAATTTTATTCAGCTATAAAGAAAATGAAATTATCAAATTTTCAGGAAAATAGATGGAACTGGAAACAAATTATACTCAGTGAGGAGATCCAAACCCACAAAGTCAAAAATTGCATTTTCTCTGTCATATGTGGATCGTACTTTTTAATATTTGTATATATGTAAATAAGGTGATGAGAGAGTGAGTATGGGATAGGAAACTGGATAGGAGACCACCAGAGCAGAACAAGAAGTGATGAGAAAGGGGATGGAAAAAGAAACTTTTAACATGAAAGCAGAAAGGAAGCTATGTTGGGGAGGGAATGAGGTATAAAAATAGGGGGAAAGGGGAAAGGGAAAAAAAACAAAACATTTCTTTGAAAGGCACCATAATGAAACCTAATTCTTTGTGTGCTAATAAAAATAATTAAAATTTAATAAATATTGAGCTTTTCTTTTTCTTTTTCTGTTTTTCTTTTTTTCCTTCCTTCCTTCTTTCTATCTATCTTTCTTTCCCCTCTTCTCTCTTTCTTTCTTTCTTTCTTTCTTTCTTTCTTTCTTTCTTTCTTTCTTTCTTTCTTTCATTTTTTTGAGGTAGAGTTTCACTCTAGCCAAGGCTGACCTGTAATTCACTCTGTCGTCTCAGGCTGGCCTTGAACTCATGGCGATCCTCCTACCTCTGCCCCGAGTGCTGGTGTTAAAGGCGTGCACCACCACGCCCAGCAAATGTTGAGGTTTTTCAAGGGAAGTATCATGATGTTTTTTAGAATTCTTAGATTTTGAATGCCACCACAGAAAGCAATTTATTCTCTTCCATGTCAGTACATTTTAATACAAGAGATCAGCGAGGGGCCTTAGGGTGTGACTTTCTGCAAACATTACAGATGTTGCTTTGCTGCACATCTGTTCCTGATCGTGAGGACTGGCATGGGCAGAACCTGAAAATGAGAAAAGCTGCTGGAGAAATGGGAATAATTTCAAGAGAATGCATTGAGATTCCCTCTTACTCTACTTAGTCAAAAGGGTTACCATAAATAAAACAAATAAGTGCTCCCAAGTGTGTGGAGAAAAGGAAAACTTCATTTACTGCTAGTGGGCATGTTAATTGGTACAGTCACTGTGGAAATCAGTATGGAGGGTCCTCAAAAAAGCTAAAAACAGACCGACCATATGACCCATCTATTCTCCTACTGGGTATACACATGAAGGAATCTCAGTTATCACACTATCGAGATACTTAAACATCCATGCTTATTGCAACACTTCTCACAGTAGCTAAGAAATGGAATCGACCTAGACGTCCATCAACAGATGAATGTATAAAAAAATTGTAGTATACATATACAATAGAATTTTATTTACCCATAAAGAATAAAAGAATAAAATATAAAATTATGAAACATGACATGACCATATTAAGTGAAATAAGCCAGACACAGAAAGACAAATATCATACGTCAATCCTAGACTTTACAGAGATTTTATATTATATAAAACCATTTACATGTATGTGACATGAAAGTAGAAAGGACACTAGGGGAGGAAGGAGATTATTGGGAAGGGAAAGAGGGGTAGGGGACAGCATGTGGGCTGGGATGGTCAAAGCATGTGATGTACTTGAATGGAATTGTCTTTTCAAGACCCAGCACCATGTACAATGATATGCTAATAATAAAATTTAAAGATTACTAACGAATAGCAGAGCATTTGAAGAGGTCAGTAATGTGACACAGAGCACACAAGACAAAGCAGATGAGGGCCAAAAATGTCACTGGGTATGGCTACCAGTTCACAGATAAGGCAGAGACCTTTTCTTGCTCCCTGAGTATGAGTTCCACCTAGAAGACTTTGTACTTTCATTTGTCAGAATTCCATGAAACTGGGCTGGAGAGATGGCTCAGTGCTTAAGGACTTGCTTGCAAAGCCTAACGACCAGGGTTCTGTTCCCCAGTATCCATGTAAAGCCAGATGCTCAAGGAAGTGTACGTATCTGGAGTTTGTTATCAGCAGCCAGAGGCTTTGGTGCACCCAATCTGTCTGTATCTCTTTCCCTCTCTCTCTGCTTTTAAGTAAATAAATAAAATCTAAAAAAGAATTTCATAGAGCTAAGCCTAGATATATTTTTATTTTCCATGCATTTCTCCTTTTCTCAAGAAATAGTTAACAAGCAGACTCTAGGAAGGTTATTTCTCTGTAGCTCCCTTCATAGCCACCAAATTTAAGTCATAGGATAGCTGTGGATGGTAGGCTCATTTCAGTCTCTTCTCAATGCTCAGTCATTCCCTTGCATTAGATACCCATAAAGAGTTATCCAGTGTGCTACAACAGAGTGTTGTTGAGGTACTAGTGACCTTTCCATTGAGGGTGCCCCTACCTACAACTGAACTTGAATTGAGCTACAGTTTAGAAAAAAATCAGTTGAGAATGAGCAAACAGAATTCTCACACTTCTAGTGTACACAGGATGTGGGTAAGAATGTTTTGGAGAAGCAATGCTATCAAAATCAAAATAAGCAGACTGCCTTAAAGTTCTAACTTCAATGATATTTCTCATTTTCAATATGTTAAAATGTATGCTTTTGATTTCTGCTGTTCTTTTTAATGTATCTTCTTTATTTGTAAGCAGAGATAGAAAGAGAGACATCAAGAATGGGCACACCAGGGCTTACAGTTGCTGCAAATGAACTCCAGGTGCATGCACTACTTTGTGCACCTGGCGTTAAGTGCATATTGCAGAATCCATCTCCGGTTGTTGGGCTTTTCAGGCAAGGGCCTTAACTGCTGGACCATTTCTCTAGCCTTCAGCAGCTGGTTTTTACTGGATATAAGTTTAAGCAGAGTTTCTAAAAAAAAAAAAAAAAAGGTCAAAATCTCTGTGTAATTTACTGTTAATCATAGATGTCTATAATTTCTTAGAGAATTTTCATACAACACTGAGTATTTTAAGTGATTTGCTAGAAAATCTAAATAAAGGCTCATTAGTTACTTGTGTTTTATTTCTCTAATGTGACACTGTGCTAAGTTCTCTACATATATTATCTTCTTTTGAGCCTGAGAATATAAATGGATTAACTATTCTATTAACAATCACTATCAACCAACATACTGCAAATTTTAAGATAAGTGCTACCATAATATTCTTATTTTTAATTTCAAGAAGTGTAAGCATGTCTAGGTTATTTCCATGACAACCCATTTGAGTTATTAGTCACCTTATAGTTTGTTCAAATTTATAAATGGAATTATTTTTAGAGAAGGAAAATTCAATTAAAGGACAGGATAAAGTATCAAATGAAAAATAAACATTCTGAAGTTCAGAAAATTTCTCAGGAATATACGCATAATTCTAATTGCCTAATTTTGTAACTGAAGTGTTCACCTATGACACATTCTGTGCAAAAACAATTAGTTTGGTTGTAAGCATTTGAGGGAATTAGTTATACCTTCCATTTAAAAGAACAAAAATAAACTTTTCGGTTAGCTTCAGATCTTAATAGTTTTTAAAGCCCTGACTCTGAAATTTGATTCTGGATTTAAATTCTCTTTCTATTACTAGTAGATATATGTTCTTGGGTAAGTCTTTTAACCTGAAGGAACTTTTGTGTCTCGTGTGTGATATAGGGCAAGTATAACAACTATCAAGTGGGTGGAGATGAGGTCAGATTATGTATACAGTGCAGACAAATTAAGAAATCAAACACACAGTCACAATACTTCATTTTTGATGTTCAATAGGATTTTTAGGGAATACTGAGGTAATAATTATTGAACACATATTTTGTGTTTTAAGAAAATTGTTTTAGGAGTTTCGACAACTAGATTACATAAGAAGGAGGAATATGTTGAAAGGAAAAAATGCCCCTGTACTGAAGTTGAATGACAGCCCGGCCCATCTAGTGTAACACTGGATGGCAAGACTAGTTCTTCCATGTCAAAAGATTCAAAAAAGGATGCCATTATTACCTTTAAGAAGCTTATGATGCAGTTGAAGAAATGCATATCAATTCTTCAAGCAATGGGAAACACATTTATGAACTATGAGAAAGAGCTAATTCATAAAGACACCGCTGGCCTGAAATAAGAAGAAGGACCAAAAGATTTGTGATGCAAATTGTTTTCTGCCAGGGGATTGTCTGCTGTGCCCAGTCTGGGTATTTCTGGATAGTTGTCAAAAGTGTAATTTGAAACTTTTCCATCTCACAATTCTACTCTCTTCTATTCCCTAGTCTACTATTACTCTTGCCTTATAAATTGCACAAATTGTACTTTTATAAGGTGATTTATAGTTAATCTTATATATTTTCATACTTACTGCAAGAAATTGCATTTACTTTTTCTACAGAACGAAGAGGGAAAATCGACTCTGTCAAATAGTACTGAAGAGAGAGTGTATTCTGTCTAGACTAATTACTATAGTAGTTGCATGAGGCAGCAACTGTTCTTTTGTTACACAACAAGAAAATTTCAATTTGATTCTGTTAAATAACTAAATAATATGATTGGCTGTGATGGTACTTTTAGGGTTATAATTTCTTTCCAGAGAGTTCCTCAATGACAGGGCTTAATTAGTTTTAATAAGCTATTCCTAGTGGAATCTACTGCATCAGTCAGGACAGGTTAGGATGACAATTCTTTTAAAAAAATATTTTATTTATTTGCAAGGAGAGAGAGAGAGAGATTATGAGCTTACTAGGGCCTCTAGCCACTGCAAATTCCAGATGTGTTGCCATTTTGTGCATCCAGCTTTATGTGGGCACTGGAGAATTGAATCTGGGTCATTAGGCTTTGCAGGCAAATGGCTTAACCACTGAGCCCTCTCTCCAGAGCTAGGATAACAATTCTTAAACTTTGAGTTTCGGGCTTTATTTTAAAAATTATTAAGGACAACTTAAGAGCTTTCTTTTTATTTGTGCCTGGCATAGCAATTGATTTTGTGTTAGAAATGAAGATTAAGAACATCAAAATAATTATTAATTAAAACTAACAGTAATATGTACTATGGGTTAAAGTAGGTAGATGATACATTTTTTTATATAAAATGAGTGTGAAAACAAAGGATAATTTGGTAAAAGTTGTGATTTAACTTTATAGTTTACAAGTCTATAACCCTGCTACCATTGCTCTACCAAGATGTTGGTTTAACAAGCATACACACACACACACACACACACACACACACACAAGCTTTGGAGGATGACATTTCAAGACCAGGGCGTTCACATGGTTGAGTGTTGGGTTATGTCCTCTTCCTGGATTGCACAAGAATGCCTTCTTGCTGTGTACTTACATGGAGGAGAGGGGATAGACTCTTTTATCTATCTTCTCTCTATAAGGGCTTGGTTTGTTTTCTACTCTTTTATTTAGTCCAGAACTCACCCCATGGATTAGTATGGGTGCCTACCACAGTGTTAACCTTAGTTAACTCAATCTAGAAACTCTCTTACAAGCATGCCTTGAAGTTTGTTCCCCATGGGATCCTAGATCTTATCAAGTTGACAGTCTTAATCATCACACTTTCTGCAGAGCTAGTAGTACACGTCTTATATTGTGGAAATAGTATTGAGTTTGGGACATCGCAGCAACTCTAGACAAACACTCAAATGGTGTCATTTTGATAGATTTGCACATGAGAGATGCATATTACCTAATATCTAAAAATTCTAGGACTCAAAAGAAAAATTAAGAGTTTTTAAAATGTAACTCTAGATATAAAACTTCAAACCCTTGGAATTTGTAGTTTGACCTGTGGCTTTGGTGACATGAGCAAAAAATGAATAACCCTGGTGGAATCTTGCATCAGCTTGTGTATTGTTGTCTGTCATGTCATACACCACTCAGCCCGTGGAAGCCCCCACCTAGTATTTGTAAGGGAATGAAAGCAAAAGGGAAAATAATATACTTCATATGATGAAAATAATTTTGATCTCGTGAATTCCTTCCTAGGGCCTTTGGAAACCCAGGGATCCCCAAAGTGCATTCTGAGAGCTTCTAGACTAAGTTACACTATGAAAACATGCAATCCTCAAGTGAAGATTAGTTTTCTCCTTCTACTCTCTCATTTCTACCCATGTGGATCACGTGAAGATTTTGCTCCATGTCAGTGTAATCTTCATTCTCAGACCCAGTTTGGTACATCAGAAATCACCCAGATCATTGCTGGTAACTGTAGCAAATGGGCCAAGAAAGTATAGCAAAATATGACTGATTTTTAAAGCTTCCCTTCATCTTCTACAAGATACCTATGACTTCTATTTATATTGCATTGATCAAAAACTCATATATCTTATTGTCTTTTCATGAGGGAAGTAGGTTTAACTGTCCTACAGGAAGTGGTACCAGATAACACTGTCTACCATTCCCACTAATAGTGTTAGGTAGGCACCGCTCACTCTGTTGTGTCAAGTCATTAGACTTTGAGCTTTGTCAGAGTTTAGTAATGTTATTTCTATCTGCACCCGAAAACCTGTTTCTTTCCAGGTTTCAAAAATTTAATAAGTGGGTCTCATGTATTTAATAAATATTTGTCAAGAGAGGAGAAAAATGGAATTCTTGATAAGTAATTCTTGATATTACTTAGAATAGTATGTGTAGATATCTGCCTCATATTCTAAGAAGGGTGTGACCAAGTGCTGCTAGACTAAATTTTGGTCAGGAAAGAGTCTTGTTAATAATCTACCTCAAGCTTGTCATTTAAGAGGTGATCCAATTGAAGTATGCAGCAATTAAGTAACACCATTGTGGAAATGGAAATAAAATTACTATATCAAGATTATATTTTAGAAATTGCATTGAGTTTGGGTCATCATTCTCAAGGTAATTACTCAAGTGATATTATTTTATATATTTTGACATTAAAGTTACATATTATCTAATATTTAAGATTTCTAGGACTCAAAAAGCAAGGTAGTTTCAAATAACTATAGATATGAAACTTGTTTCCTTGAGCTTCTACACAAGTAAGAGCTCCGAAAATTTCTGATCTTCCTACAAGCTTGCAGTCATTTCAATACTACTATATTAACTACTTTCATTTAAAAAGGCATTTTCTAGAACCACTTATGCTCAGAGAAATATTTTGTAAATTATAATAAGATTCTATAAAATAAATTGTTAAGATGTGGGTGATTTCTTCCAAACCCCAGAAATCCAGCTACACTTTTGTGATTTTATTTTCATTAATTTTAGAATCAAAAGTTCCACACTTCAAAAGAGATTGGCTGAATATGTAAAAATATGCAACACTGAATTTTCCCACAGTGTAGTAAAAATCCATGGTGAGCCTGACAATCAGCACCAGGGTGAAGGAGACAGACCCTGAGGATACTCAACACCTACCAAAGCAGAAATCCAGAGGCTCTTAAGAGCTCATCACTGAAGTCGACTTACAACTTACCCATCATGGTTTGGGGAATTTGGCAGAAGATGGGGCAGAAAGCTTGTAAGAACTACAGGTTGGGATGCCATGCCCAGAGGCATTCCCTCCCCCCCAGTAACTGACTGCTGTTCCCATAACTATAATCCACGACCCCATGGGGAATACCAGCAACACTACCGAGGAGGGTCCCCAGCAGAATAGGGCCAGAGAGGAGGGAAACGATGGTACCAACACATGCCATGTCCATACAAAGTATGTTCTTAATTTTAAAAAAAGAAAAGAAAAAAACAAGAAAGCTTGCATTCATAAGATATTTCCTTACTAAGAGTAATATTTTATCCTAATTAAACTTTGCGAAAACTCAGTAGGGGCACATAATGGACAAATATTCCCTTTCTATAGATAAAAATAACCAAGGCACAAACAGGTTAGAGGAGAAGCCAGAGGCCACACAATGGATCATTAACAGAGCCAAGAAGACTTAATGATGTTCTTTTCTTCCAAGATGGTGCCCCAGACATGCAGCTCTTTTCATCGTGATTACACGTTCTTATAAAGAGCACGTATGAGCAAAGCATCTTGGCCAAAATGTATGGAATGAAACATAATTTTACATATGGCAATTATCTTGGTAGGGAACAACAAATTACTTCTCTCTTTAAAAGCATACTCCCCAATATTTAATTTCCCCATTTTCTTCATATTCAAAAATATCTATTGTCCAACCACAAATAAATGCAAATACAACTGAAATACAAAGCAGCCGTCTTGCTACTATCCCGTTAAAACCCTCGTGTGTGAATGGGTGTTTAATTAGGCTGTATTAGATTAATCCCACGTCTCCATTGGTTGTAACAAATGAAAAGATAGTGTGCACTGTCGTGGGGATAGCCTTTTAAGGTTCAGTGTTAACTTGCATATTTGTGTGTGTGATTGGTCAGCTCGGACATCTCTTTAATAAAAATTTGGTTAGTAAATCAGAAAATCTTCTTAATTGCAAGGAATGCAAAGCAAGACCTTTTTTTTTTTTTTTTTTTTTTTTTTTTTTTTTTTTTTTAAGGATTGAGATCACCTTTGTTGCTTGATACATTAAACTAAGGTCTATAAGTGACTGCTCTAAACAATGACCTTCATATAACATAGATAAAAGTGTGCTCCTTGGGCCTACATAGTAATCCAGACAGGCTTGGAAAGAGCAACCTATTGCTTCTAATATGATAACATTGCTGAGGTGGCAGTAGGATATTTGTTATAAAAGGTCTTAAATGTCATTTCTTAATGGCGTTTTGCGGTAATTTAACCACTTTAAAATAATTGCATATAGATTATAATTATTGTATAAGAAAGGACTTGCCCCCAGTTGAAACCATGTTTGGAAGTAAAATGTAAATTTAAGTAGTGAAACCTAATTTTTAAATCAGAAGAATATTCCAGCCGACATGTAAGTTTTGCTTTGTCACTGTACTGTATCCAGTTCAGTAGAACAAAGACTGGATGCATAATGAGCCAATGTAAATGAAGTCAAATCAGCAAAAGCATAGTGGGGGAGGGGAAAGTGTAAAATATGACAGTCCGTATAATGACCAGGGAATAGAGAATTTAAATGTTTAATGCCTGCACACTCAGATTCATTTTCTGTCATCTCTTTGAATGGGTAGACTGAGGTGCTTGAAAGCCCAGAATGAAAGCCTCATCCTCTAGTCCGAAAGAATTATGAATATTATTTAATAGTATGCATATGATCTGCACTTGTAATCGTCTTCTTATCACTTCCCACTCCTCTCTCCACACTGGGGTAGAAGCATGGTCAGAAAGGTGCTTACAATTAGAGAGAATTAGAAAAAAATGCTAAAAGTGTATGCTGGAGCTTTCTGTCGTACCCTCCTGTTCTGCATGCCAGCCTCCCATCTCCCAGCCATGATGGGAGCTCAGAACACAATAGAAATACAGCAACAATATGAATTGCAAATGCATGTATATCCTTCTGCACAACCTATCTTATTGACTCTTAATAAAATGAGTATCTGCTAAAAAATATCTTGAGCTGTAAATTGCTTTACTATTGATGATGAGCTTTGAAAAAAAAATACTACACATGCCTTAGAATAACTAGACAGAGTTGTGTTAAACAGAATAGCTTAGTTCTTGTCTGTACATTCCCCTCCCTCTCCAATACAAGAATGAATCTTCTTAACAATCTATGCTGCTTAGCACATGCTATAACTGTATATGCGAAAATCGGAGTACTTTATATACCCCACACTTTAGTAGTATAACAAGCCCTTACCATAATGTTCATAGTTGACATTTTGTATACTTAGAATGTGAATTGTCAAGAATATTAGCACCGATCCCATTGAATACAGTGTCCCCCTCACCACCCCATTTTCTCCCATATACTGTTCCAAAACTGCTGTCTTAAAGCATATTCATAAATTCATTTCACTATCTAGGCAGTTTAACACATAGTAATTAAATTGGAGCTATAAACAGTAAGGCATACACATGGACTGCTCCCATTTCAATGTTATGCTAAAGCAGTAAATATCAATCCCTCAAAATAAGTGCATTGATAATTTGAAGACAAAATTATTATTCAGGGTTCATAGGAAGGAAATTAATTGAAAAGTAATTTAAAATTCTAGTAAAGTAAGTTAAATTTTTTAGTTTGGTACTAATTAATTATTCAAAATAATTTGCTTCATACTTTAAAAAAAGAGAGAAGAAAAGATATTACTGTCACAGGTGATACGTACTAGAGGACTTCTGATAAACTAGCTGCATGTATGGGATATGTGTGTATGATGGGGCCCAGAGTAGCAGGAGCTCAAATACTTGTTTTGTAAATATTTAAGGGTGGTATCTAAAGAGGAAATAAAATGCTAACCTTTTGTCTTTGAATCTTTGTGTGAAATATCTTAATGTTTCTAAATGTGAATATAGGGAACTTAATCAGTAAATTTGATCGAGATTTATGAACTTTCCATTCTAAATGTATTTACATATACACAAGCACATATATGTACATAAATTTATTTTATTACATACATTTTATACAAGCTAAACCTTAAGCGGTTGAAGTCCTAAAAAAGCCAATCAAAATACTCTTCATTATATTCTGAAGTCTATAAACCTCTTCAAATTTTGTCTTTAAAAGAAACAGATAAATTATGGAAATGCACAATGCATTACAGAATAGTTGCCTGTTATATCTTGATTCTTATTTGAAATTCCCACAAGAATATAGGCATGACAGTAATATAAACCATAGAAACAGGCAAAAAAAAAAAAGTAGAACACAGGGACTTGTAAATAAATCCATGAATATCAAGAAGCACAGATGCTCAGATTATGCATTTTTACCAGTACAGTTCTGTGCTTGTAAAGTATAAGGCCAGACATTTGTAAGATTCAGTGTAGCAGGCCCTGCTAAGGGAGAGAGAGAAAGGGAAACTGGGAAAACTGGGGGAGGAGGGAAAAGAGAGGAAAAGGGAGAGAGAGAGAGAGAGAGAGAGAGAGAGAGAGAGCCAGACACAATAAGGCATAATAATGTTAACATTCCTGCATGTCTAATGGCTTAAATATGTTCTGTGCCTCACTCTAGCCCCATACCACAGCTGATGTCAAAGAACCATTTAATATTTTATCAACAGTCCTTCTTTGAACTCCAATATATATGTATGTATATATTTATAGAAAGGATTCGGGTTTTCCAAGCACAAGGAAAATGAAATCCCTTGAATGGCAAAATTTTAAGACACACAATATTTGTGATTATCCCATGTTCAGCAAGATTCACACCATTCTCCAATGTATTTTACATTATTTACATGTTAGCAATGTCAACATGTCTTATTTACCAAGGAAACATACACTCGTATTTTTAGCTTCTTTGTAAACACCAGGAATATATAGCTTTATTTTTAAATGTAAAAGAAACTCATTGATTGAATTATGACTAATATATCAGTTGGACTTCTAGGGCTTTTTTTGTGGGAAATATTGTTTTCTTGTTTGACGGATACCATGCCTGCAACAAAGAATGACTGAATTGTCTTAACAAAGAGGATGAAGGCTGTATATGTTAGTTACAATAGAATAACCACCTTCCAGATCTCTTAAATCCACAATATATGTAGTGTGGGTCCTGAGTGGCTTTTGTTTTCAATGTCTTTTGTAAGCTTTTAGGGTTTTTTCTGCATCAAATGTCAAGTTAATTTACAGGGCGCTATTACTGATATGTTTCCTTGGTTTGTGGTTTTCTGTGAAAGGCAGGCAGCTGAGACCAAGTCTTAGGCTAGGGGGAGGGGCAGACGGAGCCCATAACACACACACTGTGCCAGGGTCTGTAAATTGGCTGCCTGTATGACAGCGGGCCCAGGGAAACCTCTAGTCTTCATTTGCATGCTGAAGAATACCCCGGATTAAACCGGGCTGATTTTCATACAGGATTTAGACCTGACATTTATTATTCGGTTCACCTCTTGAAGGAAAGTTTGTTTTCCACTCATAGATGAAAAATCTTCTAAGATAAATAAAGACTGGCTTAGCAGTAACAGTAAATAAATATCTTTCCTGTGTTTCTTATGAATTTATCATATATGATTAACAGACAGATGTTTGCCACCAAATTATTATATTTTGCTCTTTAGCATTTCTAAAGAAAAATATTTATCAAGGCTCCACTCAGTGTTTATAAAATGTACTCATTTAATTCTGGAAGTTGACTTTTCATAAATAAAATTTAGAGACAGACACTTGATTTTTAAACAAATTAAAACAGTATTGGAACAGTAAAATACCCTGAAATGTTTAATTTTGCATCTGTTCCATGTGTTTTTATGAGGACAGAGGAAATTTTGGCTGTACTGTAAGCATCAATTACATGCTTGTATATAAAACATAAAAACTATAAATGAATGCTACACATGAGCTCTAGCTACTAAATATATAATGCAGATAGTTCATTTTCATTGCTAACTAGGTCTATAAAATATCCCAATGTCTTTTAACATTTAGGTATTAATTGTTTGTCCAGACAAACACTTATAATATGAAATGTTGGTGATATTTTAACTAAACCCAGATTTAACTCTTATATTTGAATGAAATATATTTTGACACACTACCAATATGAAGAAGCATGATAGAGCTACTGTACACTTTCCAGAATGCACTTTCTGTGTGGCCAGAATCAAACTCAAAATAGTGACTGAACAGGCCCAGAAGAAATTTAAGATTCCTTATGTATTAATAAACAAACAGAGTTTTCAAATGGGTTGAAAGTATGCTTTATACACTTAATAAACATAAGGTAAACTATACAAATGTCAGCAATTAACTACATTATTGTGTCTGTCAGAGTATATGGAAAAAGCACTGTGAAATCAATTTTAATGTGTCAAAGGAACTTTGGAAAATATGTTCTGGTATTTGACTTCTTTATGCATATTAACTTATTTACAACAAATCTTAAATATGTACAATATAGAAGATATTCTAGGATTTTTTTCTTCTTGTTTTAATATAAATGTGCTTATGAATCACATTTACTTCTTGAAATCAATTTATGGTTATACTGACAAGTATTTATTATTGAAGTTTTAGACAGACTATATCAATGAACATATATATGGTGTGTATGACACATAAATTATCTAACTCTAACAAAAATTAAGTAAAACCAGAGTAGAAATTATTGCTCTGGGAATACTGGTCATCTTGTGTGTAAAAATACTTCTGCATTATATATGTATAAATTGCAAATGTAGCATAAATATTATCACAAAACATGCAAAGTGAAGAAAATCAAGAAGATTGAACAATTCAATTTAGTTCCTTCACTTTTGCTTTGAAATACATAATTGAGGCAAGTGTTTTTTTTTTTTCTTGAATTATCTGGATGGCTACATCAATTCTTTGCATTGTTTTATACATGTACACATAGCAATTGTGTGTCTTCAGAAAGTGCTGCTTCAAAACATGCAAATACAGAGTACATCCATTGACAACATTGCTACTTTATGGACTTAACACACCACCAAACATGTTTGCTAATCAAATTGAGACCTTAACAAGGGGAAAGGTTCAATACAGTTCCCTAAGTAATTATTTCTGTAGCAATACACAATAATATTGAAAGATATAACATACAATTACATATGCATCATACAAGCTAGGTTTCTCCAATTTACTTGGGCACACCAGTGTCCTAGTTTCCTTCATTATCATTTCTATTAGCAGTATACTTCCACAGTAGGCACTGATTATTATATGAAAGTATTCATGGTGGTGTGTTATCAATATAATACTAAGGAATATTTAATTGAGAAGGTTATGCCTGAGAAAAAGGAATTCAGAATCAAGTTGGTTGGTATGGTGAGGGTCATTTTCAATCAAGTCAATTTGTAGTGACTGTCATGTTGATACACTTAAAAATATGACTGATACAATGACTAGTGAACATACTTCTAAGTGAAGGCATGAAAAATAGTTACTAACTAGCCCACTATTTAAAATTTCTGATATAATTCACATTACTTACTTTGAACTTAAGATGGCTCTCAATCAAATTGTAGGAGTCCTTATATCTTTAATGTAATTAGCATTGTAGAATATTCATGACAAGCAGACTGAACAAAGAAAAGGATTTCTACTTGATAATCATTGTAAATATGAAATTGTCAAGCCAGTTCTAATTAGTCACTGAGATAAAGGTAATATGAAATGCTCTAAGAGGTACAGCAGATTTAGAACAAAATTCAAACATGCCACAATTAGATTATTGTTTCAGATGCCTGTGCTTAATAAAGTTGGTGGACCATGTTTGCCAAATAATTCTGTCAGGCAGGCAAGCAGAGTTTAAAAGTAATTAAGCAATTTATCCTCATCTTAAAATGGCACATGCAAGCGTCCATGCCTTGGTTGGTTTGCAATTGTGTAAGATGTTTGGAAAAAAGTATTGTCTCAGAAAAAAAAATTCTATATATTATACTTCTGAAACTTCAACAGGTAGAGAAATATTTTTAAACTTGCCTTTAAAAGTCATTCTAGTAAAGCAATTGATTGTTTAACATTTTTATTATTCAAGTTCTTACTATTTCATACTACTCCCCCGAGAGGGGCTAAGGAAATATTAAAAATACTATAGAAATACAAAGGATAAGATATTTGTCACTCTCGTTTAAATTGATGTATGCTGCTGTCCTATAAACGTCACATCAGATAACCCTGAAAAATTACCATGAATCTCCATAATTACGCATATTCATGATGGTGTTTTGCATACTGCTAACAGCAGACTGCATGTGGGGTGGGACATAAAGTGGGGGCAGAAGGGATGTGACAGATTAAAATTATTACCACTATCATGGAAATAGATGTAGCAACAGTACCATTTTGTTAGGTTTTTGGAAACAAAAGCATATCATGAAATTGCCTAGTAATTAAATAAGTAGATTTTTTTTTTCTCTTACATAGTTCACCATAAAAAGTTAACAGGGATAAAGTGAATAGAAATGTCATTGCTGCTTGAAATGTGCTTGTATTTGTCATGAACTCCTAGGTATAGGGCTGTATCATTTGAAAGAGAACTTTCTATTTTTTTTAAACTTTTCTGGGAGGGAAGGGAGCAGATGGGGTTGGATTGAATTTTCAAACTTTCAAAATACTTCAGTTTCTTAAGTGATTGGCAAGCTCTGATGGTCTGAGTGCAAAACACCTAGGTGGCTTTTTTCTTCTAACTAATATGAGTTATATCACGTCAGCTGTTAAAAGGCTCTAAGATAGAAAAGTTGTCTGGTGCCTATCTCAATAGTGTTTTTGTGCTGAGGCAGAGAGCAGAGTTAATCAGGGACTCTAGGAGTAATTATCGACAGAGTTTGGGTAATACAAATGCTTGGGTAAACAGCGATTGTTCTTTCCACAAGATTGCCAGCAGAAACAACAATACTGGTATTGTCCTCCACTTCTCATTAGGGGGACTTGGAGGGGTGCTGCACTGTGAGGCGGATGGGAAACTGACAGGCAAACTGTGCTGGGAACAACTCTCTCCTGATCCCACTACCACAAGCTCTGGCTTTTGGCATCAGGAGTGCCAGCTGCATCGGGAGAAGCCAAACCTGTCATACCATCTTCACATCAAATCTTCAGGGCATCGAGCTAGAGCGTAGTTAGAGCTTAATGAAGAAACAAATACAAAAGGGAAGACGGGGCCTTGTTAACACTGGCATCCATGTGTTCTTGTAGAAACTGCACTGGAAAGGTTGTCTCACAGAACTCTTCCTTCTCTTGAGCAGAAAAGTTACATCAAGGCTGTATTGTGTGTGTGTGTGTGTGTGTGTGCGTGTGTGTGTGTGTGTGTGTGTGTGTGTTGTAAATACCCGGGGTGAGGGAGATCTTTCAGTTCTCCTGTAACTATCAGCTAGCAAATTGTTTTGTCAAAAATGCCACTCAAAACAGTGATGTCCATGACAACTGTCAAAACTTGTAAATAAATACTTTTGATTTTTATATTAATAATATTGTACTTGCTCCACGGAAGGCATTTCTTTGCCCACTTAAGTGGCACCCTTGTATGTCTTTGAAGAATTGGGTTGTGAAACTTTGCCTATTGTTATGGGATAACAAACATTCTCCTCTTTGGGGTGAAACATTTGCATTTTACAGCACGACATTATTTTTCTCTTCAAATTAGTTGCATTTGAGGAAAAAGAACCATATTTTTGAAGTTCACTATAAACTATCCAGAAAGTTTGACAGCAGAAAGCTACAATTATTTTTTATTGTTGTAAGCAGTCAATCAACTGTACAAAGGTGTATTGTGCACAGCTGCAACGTAAACCCTATTTTTGTTTATGCTGTCAATGACTTAATATGCTAAGATGCATTTTAAATGATAGTGCTCTAAAAATTTCTAAAGGAAATAAGAACTCTTAATGGAGTAATGTGATTTCTATCCCACACTGTGTGTAAGGCCTACTCAGGAAGGTTAACCAAGTGTCTGTGGATCTTCAACTTTAGATGCATGTTGAAGGAAGACAGGATAGTTGTTAAAGGCTCTGAAAGAAGAATATGTAATACCTGTTTTGGACCTGAAATGATTTTTATAAATTATCAGATGTCTTGTATGGAAGCACATAGAAGAGCCCTTCCATGTATTGTGCCTTGCATTTGATGGGACTTTCTGTAGACATATAACCAAACACAACACAGCCCAATTAGTAAATAAAATTAAATAAAAAGTAATCTATAAAAGAACCTGAAAGGCCAAGTTATTTTATATACAATAAGTCAACTCAAATACATTCACACTTATACTCACATAACAATAAAAATTTAGGTTTTTATTTTTTATCTTTTTTATTTTGGGGGGGATATCGTCTCACTCTGGTCCAGGCTGACCTGGAATTCATTATGTAGTCTCAGGGTGGCCTCAAACTCTTGGTGATCCTCCTACCTCTGCCTCCCGAGTGCTGGGATTAAGGGCATGCGCCACCACGCCTGGCATAAAATTTAGATTTTTATTGTATAAGGAAAGTTTACAGTTTTACATAAAGCAGGATTCCACACCTTGGATGTTATTGCTAAATTATCTCTTCATATTTAAAAAAGTTACTTAAGATTTATTTATTTATTTATTTATTTATTTATTTATTTATTTATGAGAGAGAGAGATACAGAACTAGGTAGGTAGGTAGAGAGAGAAAGAGAGAGAAAATGGGCACATCAGGGCCTCCAGCCACTGCAAACAAACTCCAGATGTGTGCACCCCCTTGTGCATCTGGCTTATGTGGGTCCTGGGGAGCAGAACCTGAGTCCTTTGGCTTTGCAGGCAAGCGCCTTAACCGCTAAGCCCTCTTTCCAGCCCCATCTCTTAATTTTTGAGGGATATTACTTCCATTTATATTGGCCTAGTAGAAATGGATCTTTCCTGTCTTTCTTTACGTGACCTAAGGAAAACCAGTAGTTTCAGTATTATAGAAGTGAATTCCTGGTATTCTGTTGGTATCTGAATATATGGTCTCCAGAGTTCCATGGACTTTCACTGTCTGTGGCTATTATACTTGCATGACATACTTTAGTCTATAGTATATGCACAGCCAAACAGGGGACAGAGAAATACTAAATGTGTCTCCAACTTCCCAGTGCAAATACTCCTCAGGCCTCCAAAGTCATGTCCAGCACTCCAAGATGACTTCCTTAATGTGCGGGGTCATGTTTCAGGAAGCAGACCCTAACACACACACACATAAACACATAAACACACACACACACACACACACACACACACACACACTTCTAGAGAGTTTGTTACAATGAATTCATTGATTATTTAAATAGTCCTAGTATTTATAAGAGGTGATTCTCCTGTGTTTCAGATCAACAGTAGCTACATACTAAATATTGTTTTTTTTTATTTGTTAATTTTATTAGCAGTCTCCTTGGAAGTTGATAATTAAATGTGACAAGGAGATTTTTATGGTATCTCCAAATGTGCTTAGCTGTAAAACAGTATTAATATAATTTTGTTATAATGAATAAATTGAGGCAACATTTTTTTCTTCCTGAACAACTGAACTTTTTGAAGATTTTATTAATAATTGCTTTAGCATGAACAAATACTATTCATTTGAAAAACTGCCCACTAGTTTGATCTGATGCAGTGGGGTATGGACAAGCAGGACAGAATATGCAACTAGAGTGCTGAGAAAAGAATTTTCACCTCTGAGCTTCATTTGTTTTAAGAAGATTATAAGATACATGACTATAGTTTATTTTAAAACAATAGAGTGAAAGACTAGAATGAAGTTAGTTCACACGAAGAAGAAAATTCTCATAAGTAAAGTTACAAAAGTATTTGTTACTGTCTTCTAATTATTAACATGTAAACATTACATGTATTTAAGTATTTTATTGGACAAAAAAGAATACTAGTGAATTATCTGTTTTCAAATGTATTTCTGGATTGAAATTGTAGCATTTAGGTGAGACAGATAGTTTCAAGACTAGTAAAAGTGTGTGCATTTAATTACCAGTGGTGACTCAATTTGATTCAAAATATTAGAGGAACATATGTCTTTATGAAGTTTCATCTTAATTTTCAGAGAATCATAATTTGGATGAATAAAATCAAAAGATAAAATACACTTTCATTCAGATCTGGAAGTATCTACCATCAATTTACCACAAGTTTTGCTTTAAAGTGAGTTGATTTTATGTGACATACTAGCTATCATATAAACAATCAAGTTCTCTTTTGAAAGTCCTGAAAAATTTCATTTAATAAGAACAATTCTAATGCAACTAAAATATGTAATATTGTTGAATATTTGAGTAATGGATACACCTCCTTCAAATTGCTTTTTGATTTTTTTTTCAATGTGAGGGATGACATCTCTGGTCAGAGTTCTGACAAGAAGGAGCTGGCTGCATTACGCTTGCCTCCTCTGAGGCCCCAGCAGTGTGGGACTAGCATTCGGGGAGGAAGGAAGCCTGTATGCAATCAGAGCTAGGCCTAGCTGCAACCCCAGTCTCTGCTGTGGCATCCTGACTTCAAGCTTTGCTAAAGTGAGAGGCAGAGAGAGTCTCCTCTGTCCTTCAGGTGCAGCAGTAACAGAGCACTTTCTCTGAGGGAGCAGTGGCTGGAGTGTGCTTGGGGGACGGAGGATGTTAGGGTTAATTTTAACCCCAGCCAATGGCTGGCATGTGCTGGGTGGGTTCATCCTTGCTTACTCTGTTTTCACCAGTCTTCATTATTTGTGGTTTAAAATATATGAGATCAAATTTTAGGTTGACTTTCACTCCACGTGGAAGCTGCTTGGCTTTGTGAGTCAGGGGGTTATTCTGGAATAGTGAATTCTTTGGAGCACTCACTGAGCAGCGAGGAGGTGGGAGCTTTAGAATTGTAGCGCCTCTTCTTAGGGAGGCAGTTGCATAATCTAACAGCTTCAGGAGTTTCTCCCTCATATAGTGACCTAAAGATGCATAAAATGTTGTTAAACAATAACTAGTGCTAGGCTGGAACATATGAGATAGCCCAACTCAGTGACAGAGTCTACATTCAAATGCACACGGTTCTGAACAAGCCCAGAGCAGAGCAGTTTCTTTCTCTCTCTCTTTCTCTTTCTTTCTTTCTTTTTCTTTCTTTCTTTCTTTCTTTCTTTCTTTCTTTCTTTCTTTCTTTTTCTTTCCTTCCTTCCTTCCTTCCTTCCTTCCTTCCTTCCTTCCTTCCTTCTTTCTTTCTTTCTTTCTCTCTTTCTTTCTTTCTTTCTTTCTACTTTCTTTCTTTTTCTTTCCTTCCTTCCTTCCTTTTCTTTTTTTTTTCTCTTTCCCTTTCTTTCTTTCCTGTCTTTCTCCTTCCTTCCTCCCTCCCACCCTCCTTCCCTCCCTCCTTTCCTTTCTTTCTTTCTTTCTTTCTTTTTCTTTCTTTCTTTCTTTCTTTCTTTCTTCTTCTTCTTTTTTTTTTTTTTTTTGGTTTTTCAAGGCAGGGTCTGAAGCTCAGGCTGACCTGAAATTCACTATGTAGTCTCAGGGTGGCTTTGAACTCAAGGCGATCCTCCTACCTCTGCCTCCCAAGCGCTGGGATTAAAGGCGAGCGCCACCACCTTAAGAATGGATATTTTATACTGAGAGTTGTGCATGGCATAGAGTCACTATCACCTGTAAGAAGTTATGGGGTGCTGTGTGGGGTCACTGTGTGGTTCTTAGATCAGACTTTAACATTTTATCAAGTTATGTTGAAGTTTGCCTCAATGCAGGCAAGACTTGTAAATGTGAGGCACTGGAAAACAAACAAGAACAATGAAACTTTGATTTTTGTTAATGTGGAAACTTGCACATAATAAAATAGTCATTTCTGCAATAACTGAAGGTGAACTTTAAATATACAAGTGACTGAAATTTGAAAATACATTATTTTTATGTTCTTTTTTCCCACTCTTTCTGATTTTCTTTTAAAAATAAAAAGTCTAGGAAAATTTAAGACAGTGTAGTTTTCTTTAAGTTTATATATAGACAGGAAGAGTTAGTTGGCATACAACTTCATGGAATATACCTTAAAGTGGTAAAACCAAACCACATCATACATGATTTTATACACATTTTTTTTCACATTTAACTACAGATTCTCCCACAGACTTATTCACCATTCTTATTTACAGAACTATCATTTCTTTAAAGTGCTGCATTCATTGGGAATGTGTTCTTAAATAACACGTCAGGTGTTTATGAAATATATCCTTTGCCTATTTCATGTAGAAAGATGGATTTGTTAGATGTCACTTGCTACATTTGGGTTGAATCAAGATTGTTCATGTATGTAGGCCAACAAAAATGAATGACTCAGCTGTAGGCATTGTGTTGACCTGTTAACCCAAATTTCATTTTTGACTACTTTTGTGTTAAACTTACATTTGCATAGGAGCTTTATTCTCACCTGAGTATTACTATCCTTAAAAATAACTGTAACGGGTCCTGGAGAGATGGCTTAGTGGTTAAGTGCTTGCCTGTGAAGCCTAAGGACCCCGGTTCGAGGCTTCATTCCCCAGAACCCATGTAAGCCAGATGCACAAGGTGGCACATGCATCCCGAGTTCGTTTGCAGTGGCTGGAGGCCCTGGCCCACCCATTGTCTCTCTCTCTCTCTGCCTCTCTCTCTCTCTCTCTGTCTGTTGCTCTCAAATAAATAAGTAAAAAATACACAAAAATTAAAAAAAAATAACTGTAACAGCAAAAATAGGTGTTCATTCTAACCATCAACTTTATTTTTCTTTCTTTAAAGAATTGGAGATTGCATCTTGGAAAGCTCTTCCATACAGCAGAGAGGTGACAAAAGGTGGTGCCAATAGAAGGAGCAAACAGAGACATGCTCCATGTTGAATGTGGCCCTGGGGGAAGCTCTTTACTCTGGCATCCATGAAAAGTGTACCACTTCTGGACACATTTAAACCTTTCTTAATGATAATTTCCTTATAAATATAATTGATAAGTCTCAATCACTAATAGTAAAACTGATGCTATTTCTTGGGGGAAGGAGTAACTTGAAAAATCACAAAAATACAGAATCACCTTAAAATAAAAATGAATGTATGAGTTATTTTTTTTAGCAACTGCCGGCGGGTGGTATCTGCCCACTGCTAAGTGGTAATGACTATGTTAAAGAGTGTACATGAATGTTCAACACTGTAAATACATCTATAAAGATTATCATGAAAATTATCTTTGCATCTATTGATAAAGGATTCTCTTTTTAAGAAGTACATAAAGTATTAATGAATGAAAATATTTTTCTTTTATATTTTTGCTTTGTACACCAATTTTAAGTCCCCAAGGATCATCTTTGCATAGCATGCAAAGTTTTATTTGTCCACTGATGTTCTAGGGAAGTTGATTATGAATTTAGGTCATTATTTGAAATTCTGTTTTAATGCTAAGTTGGTTATTTTTGATAGCTTTCTGATCTTGGTAATGTGATTTTTGCACAATGAACACATTAGGTGAACTATGAGATGTATTGACTTTGGTTTTATGGTCAGGTAAGGGAGATATCGTAACCGTTAAGTAAATGAACAAACAGTAAATTTCATGTTAAGCATGGTTTGCACAATAAATGTTCCTCAGAGTAGCATGATTATTTTAAAAGAATTTCTAATGAGGGCATATGTAACTTTATTTTAAAAAAATCTTTCTTATTAAGACATATATAACTTTAAAAAACTTTTATAAACTTTTTGCAAATATTTAGCTGTTTTTAAGTCAAAAGCACAATCATCTCTTTGTACAGAAAGCATGTTCTCCCCTGTACATTTTAAAACAATCATGTGAAGACTTATATAAGAACCTGAAATAAGCAGAGATAAACAAGAGGACAGTTGTACCCAAGTTTTACCTATTATAAAAAATAATACATCACATGAGTTTTTACTGATAATTTTTAACTCAAAGATCTGCTAGTTAAATAAAGTGACTACATCATAACTCATAATAACTCACAATGATTTTCTAATGATAAATTTGCATTTATAAATCTTGTTAGTTACAAGTTTTATTTTTTCTTTATATTGCTCAGTTTTAGCAAATGCTACATTTTCCTTAGAAGCAATCATCATGTTCATAGTGCTAACATATTACTAGTGTGTAATATATGATATATTAATAGAAGAATCTGCCATCCATCCTTCCTATAATACAAGCGTACCAATTGGTACTGTGGCTGCTCTGCAGCATAGATAAGGTCATAGGTGTTTTGTGAATTTCTTTCTCTGCTTTGTGTCTTTCTCTCTGAACACTATGTCATCCTTTCCTGCTCTCTTTTCTCCATTCCTTCCACCCATCCACCAAGTTCCCTTCTTTCCCTGAATGTTCAATACCGAGGACAGTGTGCATGTGAGGAACTCTCAGCTGTGGTTGGCCTTCTAACCTTGCTCAACTTCAGCATCAGCAGAGGAATTTTGCTCCTTGAATTCATTAATAGTGTTTTGCCACAAAAGGCTTTGTAGTTCTCTCCTGAATATTGAGCCCAGCTTAATAACACTCCATTTATGTTAAAGACACATTTAATCTATAAATGTGACCTTTAGAAGAATTCTCTTGTTTTTCATTAAACACTGCATTACAGATATTAATTATTCCTTGATGCCATATTTTAATTAACTAATCATGTGCTATTTGCAGCAATAAAGGGTGTAGTAATGTGTGTGCAGTAATGCTGTGTACTGCATGATCAATACCACAGAATGCATTGCTGCAGAAAAGATGTTTTAGGTATCTTCTCTGGATGCATTTGCTGGTATGAAACATTTCGTCTAGAAGAATGCTTTATTTGGCCTTGTGTCTTGTATTCTTAAATGCCAATGCAAGTCTGATTAAAATGCAGCGCATATCGTTAGCCCCATCACTAATAAGTGAACGTTCACTGAGGCATATTAGCAGGGTCTAGCAATGTGGTGAAATTGTCACTTAAGTGTTTGGAATCTGAACACAGAAAATGACAGGCAATGCCGAAGGTCTGGCTCCACTGCATGTCTTCACTGTAGCTGGAGTCACTGGAATGGCGAAACCAGTTTAGGTTCAAGGTCGCTGCTGACATTCAGCTGTCATGGCTTCATTGTGTGCAGGCCTCCTCTCCATTGACACATTCAAGAGTACTTTATAGCAACCACAAAGAGCCAGTCAATTGATACCATTACACTTCATGCACACACAAACCACAAGCCTGTTCAGGACTGTTGATACAGTCTAACATTTATTCATTAAGGGATCTATTGAAAATGCAACTTGCCCAGCCCCACTCTTAACAACATAGACTTACTTGTTTAGTCCAAACATTTAGCTACGTCTTTTTCAAGTTTTGCACAGCATTCTCTAATTGAGGTAACATTATCTGCATTTTAATGCTACACCATTTATGTCCAATGAAAGATTACCTGAAGAACCCTGCCATTACCACACTAGTTTAAATACAGGCAGTTGTATAGAAAAAAATATACACAAAAGCTGTAAGCAGGGGGAAAGGGAGATATTTATTTGTTCTGGGAATGCCACGGAAATCCAATTGCTCAGAAATGAAATAAGACTGTGGAGTGAAAGGAGGGGAACCCTGAGCTTGGGTCAGGGACGAGGCAGTGATTAGCTCCATTGTTAGGGGCTCTTTGAGCTTCGTTGGTTGTAAAGAAAAACTCACTAATGAATCTATTGAAGCTTGCCAGAACTTTGTGTGGAAGACAACTTAAGTTATGGTACTTATGGAAGAAATGGTAGTAAAGCATGTGGGTACATAAAAAAAGCACATATGTCTCTTTATTAACAGCTTGCTCATAAAAACAAAAAAGTTGTTTAAAGATTGTATGTTGCACAAATGACCTATTTAACATGCGTATGTTTGATTCAATATGCACAGATCTTGAAAAACTTCATGATGATGAGATGTAAGAAAATATGTCCTATTTTAATAGTTAAATGACTAGGAGGTAGGCAGGAAGACAAGATGGCTAATGTCTTTTGGTTTTCTACTGATATTTGTAAAGAAAGTTTGAAAGTTAAAATGAAGAGCTATTTTATATTTTGCATCTTAAATATGGAAAAGTATTCATTAAGAAATGTAATCAGCTGACATTAAAAATAAAGATTTGGGGAAAAGGACAAATATGCCCATGTAGTGTGCCTGGGAAAAAATATTTGTTTTTCTTCCATCATATGTGACATCTCTAGCATAAAGTTCAATCTGCTTCTGCAATGTGATGTCATGTTCAACTCCATGAGACTGTTTAACTCACAAAGTACATTACATTGTCTAGGACAAGGCTAGACTTTGTTCATTGACTTCCCTTCTCTTGGTTCAGTTGGCTAGCTGTATAGCAGGCAACACAACTTGGCCTGATCACTTAATACATATCATTGCTAGTATTGGAATGGATCTTATGTATTAAGAAGCGGTGTAACATGTTCTTCTGAAAGTTCTATACTTAAAATTTGCCAAATACTTTGGCGACGCAAAGTTCAACCACTAAGTAAGAAACAATCTTCACACCTTACAGCTGTCTATCACACACGCATCATTTTTTTATACAAAAAATGAAGTCTGATATTTAGGAAGTATACTTCTCTGTCTTTGAGAAATTAATGTCATGTTAGTGGATTTGCTCATCTTTGCATTGACATAAACATTAATCCTTCAAATATATCAGGGCAACAAGATCAAGTGATAAACAGAATTCTTTCCTATGAGGCAAAAGTACTCTGCTTTGACATATTGACCTCTCAGGCCCTAGAGAGAGAGAGAGAGAGAGAGAGAGAGAGAGAGAGAGTAGATTATTCTGTAGTTATCATGAAATTATCTCTTTAATTTAGGGCAATAAAAGAGAACATAGCAGTGTCACAAGAAGAGATGAGAAACATTTCCTCAGATATTTATTGAATTCCTCAGTAGTCAAGCTACAATGAACAAAACTGAAACATGAACAAATAAAGACTAGTTCATGGTTCTGGTCTTTCACAGGCCCAGACTTTCAGAAATTCATGTCAAGATTTATTGCCTACATTCTCTTTTCTCATGAAATTTTTAGGTCAGGGAATTTGACTTACTGAAGTATTTTAGGATGAAAGTTATAAAACCTATGTCAAAATATTAAAGACAGGGCTGGAGAGATGGCTTAGTGGTTAAGGCACTTTCCTGCAAAGCTTAAGAACCTAAGTTTGATTCCGCAGGACCCACATAAGCCAGATTCACAAGGTGGCACATGCGTCTGGAGTTTGTTTGCAGTGGCTGGAGGTCCTGGTGCACCCATTCTCTCCATCCTCTCTCTCTCTCTCTCTCTCTATCTATCTATCTCTCCCTCTTCCTTTTTCAAATAAATAAATAAATAATATTTTTAGAAATATTAAAGAGATAAGGTGAATTAATATTTTAGCATAACTACTATATTTAAGGATTTGTATGGGCATTTTACCTAGATCATTTACTTTCTACAATAATTTGATATATCTTATGAATGTTATCATTATTTCTTTTCCCTGGTGAAGAAAAACATCTAAAATCTAAGTTTCTAAAAATTTACCTGAGGCCAGAGAGGTAGGAAGTGTGAACGTTATAGTTTAATCAAGAATCATCTTTTTCTGAAGCTCACATTGTCTTAAACACCTGTTTCCGTGTGAAGACCTAAGAGACCTGTGTAAGCTGTGCCCAGCGTCACTGGATGAGTTTATGTGAACACCTCCTTCTCTCTCTCTTCCTTTGTATCACCTCACTTCTTTTTGAATTAGCTCTCTATAATGGGCTTTTCAGTTTGCCTTTCTCTTCCCTTTGCCCCTAGAAAACCCTGAAAATTGATCATTATCTACATAGGATTCTTCCACATCGGTTCTCTTCCATGCCAGCTTCACTGATAACTGAAGCTGAGCTATGTATTCAGAGATGTTCACACTGGGCTTCCTTTTGTCCTCAAGCAAAGAGAATGAACACAATTTTGTCAGGCCAAAATTTAGGATCTTTGTAAATATGCAAAATAATTATGCTATATTATCATCCTAGAGCTTTCTCTCAAAATTCTAATTCCTTTTTATTAATCATTTTACCCAGAAAATTTGAGGAAACAAACTTTTATGATAAATTAGCCTGTGTTTCCACTGGAGATTCCATATAAGACAACATTTATTAAGTTTCGCAGCCTATACCATAGTGGCCTTCTGTGTGTGTGTGTGTGTGTGTGTGTGTGTGTGTGTGTGTGTGTAAAACTTTTGTTGTACCTTTGTCTAATATGTAATCCTGTTTTGTTCACACCACTGTTGTATAGATAACTTTTTATATGCACTGTCATATTTCTTCAAGTAAAGGGAAAGACTGTTGAAGTACATATTATCAGTTAAATAGCTTGGTCAATTCTTAGCATTCATTCATTTGAATGGCAAAGAAATTATCCCATTTGAAAATTAGAAAGGGTATAGTACTTTTATCACAGACATATTTATTGTCTCTCATACTGCAATTTGTCTTTGTCTGGCTGGCTTTATTTCCAAAGCCTATTCAAAAATGGGGACTTGAAAAAAATGCCTTGTTAAAAATGACACTAAATAATATTAAAATAATACCAGAAGGAAAGAGATGACCTGGGCAGAGACTTGACTTTGCTGAAAAATGGTATAGAATTATATTTTTCCTGATGTAACTTTGTTATAAAAAACTTTTGAAATTATGTCAAATTTTACATTAGAAAACAAACTTATTTGAAGGAACTTCAGTCTATAATCTTAATTTTTTTTACTCTTCTGTATTAAGACATAGTTAAAGTAAATATTATATAAAATGATTACTCCGTATTTTACCCCTTTTGGTTTAAAAAAACTAAGTCTTAGGAATAACTTGCAGAAAACAAACTGTTCTAGGAAAGTGAAATATGCTTTTAAGACATGCTTTCAGTTAATTTCTGATCTAGAAGGAGGCTTATTTGATGGTTGTATCCTGTAATTAGTGAGCTCCGTAATCAAGACAACTGTGATTTATTTAACTAGAAGAGCTGTGAGTCTGAAGACATCTGGCTTAGCCGACTGCGATGATTATATTCTAAGTATACCTAAATTTGCTATGTTACATAGTTCTCTTCAGACACACAAGAGATGTTACATTTCTTGCATGAGGACATTTCTGCAGGGTCAGAATCAAATAGTATCTGCTTCATGGAACAGTGTTGCATATCATAAGCAGTAAGTACTTGGGTGGATGTCAAAGAATACTAAACACTAATTGTTGTGATATATCCATATGTACACACACAAGCTCCCATGGTGGCTTGTAATGGCTGAGAAATTACATTTTGGTTCTATTAAAAGACCTGTCACTTTTAGGGCAGAGTGGGATTGTGGAGGGGTAGTCGCTCCCAGTAGAAGGCTATCTTGATGGCAGTGCTGTTTTAGGGTTGTTTGTTGTTTGGCTTGTTGATGATGCTTAGCTAAGGAGACATTTCCTTTCAGAGTCTGTCTTCCAAACCCCAGGGCTCTGTTCTGGGCAGTTCAGCCTAATGGAATTAAGCCTGACATGTTTCAACTCTATTTCTTTATAAAATAAACATAAAACAATGGCTTAGATTTCTAATAAAACTCTTGAAGCATGGGGAACTCCAAATTTCCCTGTTCTTTACACATCTGTAAATAAAGCACATCAAAGAACAACACAACAGGATAAATCCACATGAATTTGAAATCCACCACAGCATATTAAATGGCGCAGTCTCAGTCAAAGAGAGGCTGACCCCGAGGCTTCGTGCAGTTTGAAGCTAATTGTTTTCGTCAGGATGGGAACGTCTGGAAGTCCATGGCTGTGTCCCACCAGTAAGGCTCCAGTAACTGAGCTGGCCTACAGAGAATGGACCCACTTTGTAGCGACACAGCGGGCTCAGACACCACCTATTCTGCTCTCCAAACTGTCATGCATAACAACTTTATTGTGCTAAATTGAACTTGAAAGCAACCAAAGGCTATGAGAAGGAGAGGCTATGAGAAAAGCGTGCTGTCAGCCCTGGCAAAGGCTGACCTGGAAAGTAGGCTCAGAGACAGGGGAATAAAAGACCAGGCCCCGTGAACACAGCATATTGTTTCATTTTAAAGTATGATTCCCATACCAGAGAAAGTAGCAAATGTGATGTAAATTTATTTAAATAGATTCGACCGCTTAAAAGTTTGCCAGCCGCTCTTATCCAACTTTCCCAGCTCTCTGATTCGTTACTTACAGTGGGAATATAATGACATATAGTCATCATTGTAACAGCTTCTTTGCAGGGGCACAATGATGATTAATAGCCAGCAGCAAATTTTCACATGGGCTCTGAAGCACTATGGCATTAAGCAGCCAAATAGTCCCAAATCCCCCTTTTCTGTTCCGCTGAAAAGTCCCCTCCTTGTACCTTGCAGATAGGAACAAAGCCCATCTTAATTCCAATCAGCTTTTCCTCATTCAAAGGGACCTTCTCTTTTTCATAATTGATTCATGTGCATTTTTTAGTGTTCCACTGAGTTGAAGCCACTTTTCTCTGTTCTGTCCCCACACCCGCACCCCCTTTTTGAGAAGGAGTGAAGAGTGGGAAACATTTCAACAATAATAACAACAATAAAAATCTATGAGATTTTTTCCCCCCAAATACTTGCTAAATAGATTCCTCAGTTAGTATGAGTTTGTGCTTTACATAAAGGTTTTAAGACAAAAATGAACTCCTGGATCCGTCCATCATCGGAAGTGGTTTTAGTTGTGAAAGGACAAACTTACGGAAGCAAGATGGAAGGACCCGTGCATGGATGATGCTCCCTTCTCCTGGGGGAATCTGAGCAGCTCTTGCTCTGGGAAAGTCTCACAGCTGGAACAAGGATAGAATCTCGGTCTCTTTGGATAGATCCTTTTATTCTCCTGGTGTTGGTAGCTATCAAAATGGTGTGATTGAAAGGGAAGACAGAAAATTGAAACCTCCTTTGCAGATGAAGTCCTTCCTAAGTATCCTTTCTCCCCCAAATACCCTCACATCATGATTGCTAGCAGAAGCTCCAGTGCCATTTGTAGCAGTAATCACACATGCAGTGTCCACCTCCCGTGGTAACCACATAAAGGCCATCAACCAGCGTTGTCTCAAGGAGATATCCACAGGTAAACTCGTATGTCTCCATCATAATATAATGGCTACAAAATGTAGAGTGTTGATAGGAACATATTGGATATTTGTTTACATTTTACGCATCGCCACACTCATTTATCCATGAGTAGTGTGAATGTTTGCCCCCTTTACTCAACACAAACCTCATGTATGCCTATTGCCCTTGCATAACTTCTGCTGATTTTCTCTTTTGCCCTTATATGTGTCCTGATTTGAACAATTTGAAAACACACACCATCTTGCTTTACAATTGACCTCAAATGACATCTACAAACCAAAAAGGCGGCCTCTGTCACCTGAGTATGTGTGGATTGTTTTCTGTTATCCCAGCTGAGGTAAAGAACCAAATATGGAAACCCTGCTGCCAACGTGGTGGCACCAACTTTTATCTCGCCCACTTTTTAATAGGTCAGTTGACCTTAGATAGCTTCTTTGATATACGGCAGAAAAGAGATCATTGGCTGAAATGAAAGGCACATTATAAACCACATTCTCAATGTGACACCCTCCCTTGGATAGGTCACAGTTCCCACTGTGAGCCAGAGTAAAGTACTTGACTGGCCTGATAAAACTACTCTGCCACCTATTAGAACAGTGTTCTTTCTTATGGTTTGGTATCTCCAAATGGTGAAATGAATAATATATCCAAGAGACAGAAGAAATTCTGTTCATCATTTTCATTCTGATATGATATGATATGAAAAAGCAACATGTGAAAGTGTCATCACATATTATGTTTCTGTTGCATTTTTCATTCCAAATCTCATATAGGTGGAGATAATCCAGAATCTAGGTCATAGAGACAAGATTTCTCAGCGAGTCAAAGATGTACCTCGCATTGTCACTGAAGGTTAGAGTTTGGATACGGATTATAGAACTAACAGACATGTGTCATATCTGAAATGAAAGAACTCCATATTTGTATATGTTGTTTATTCCTGGATGTATATAGAATAAATTAATTCCTGATATCCTAGTGTCAGAGCAACTATGAGAAACCCTAATATTTACTGCTTTCTATCAGAACATGGCCTATATTCAAGTACTGCGAGGGCAGACATTTAAATATTATGAAATGAGTGTTTTATAGTAAAGATTCTAACTGAGATAGTCTTAAGAAAACCTTTTTGTTGTGAGTTTGTGAAATAACTTAATGAACAATTCTACCACTCCGCCCTTCAACAGAAGTGGTGGTAAAGTCTTGTCTTCAATCAGATGATGGATTGAATCATCCAACCTTCCAAAAGTCCAACTTTTGGAAATTTCTGCATTTCTGTTACTATAACAAGGAAAGTTGGTTCCCCTAACAGTTCCTTCTATTGTCATGTTTGTGGCTATATCCATCCTCAGAACTTTTTTGTACAAACTATTATGTATTTTGTAAGAATCAGAATTTCTTGAGATAGAAGATAAAAAAAGAAATATTTTGTGCCTGATATGGTAGGACAAGTCTGTGTTCAGTCACATATGATTTGAATATACTAAATCAAACCTTTCCTGATGTAGTCTTATGCTCCATTTTTCACATAACAGTTCTCCTATGAGAATAAGAATATTGAAGCTGTAAGCAGTTACCTCATTTAATCTCTCCAAGTCCCCATAGTTTGCAAGAGAGAAACTGAGGGTAAGAAAACAACTAATGTAAGGTTACAGAGAGAATCAATGGTTTTCTGAATTGCAGTGAAATATTCCCTCTACTTTTTTTCCCAACTTACCCCATCCTCCAAATCCAGCTGTCATCCATTAAAAATTGTCAGGTTGCACAGAGGAGCTATTAAGATGAGCAACAGTGCTGCTTCCATGCGAGCCGACAGCCTGGGTCATGGTGATGGAGGCAGACACTGAGGATACTCAAAATGTACCAAAGCAGAATTATACAGAAGTTTCTGAGAACTCAACACTAAAGTAGACTTAAAGCACACCCACCAAGGGTCAGGAATTCTGCAGAAAAGGAGTGGAAAGAATGTAAGAGCCACAGGGTGGAAGGGAATATCCAGAGACATTGCCCCCTCCCAACAATAACTGACTAGAGCTCTCACAACTCATAACCCACAACCCAATAGTGAATACCAGCAACCCCACTAAGGAGGGCCCTCAGTGGAGTGGGGGCCAGAAGGAGGGAAATGATGGTGCCTACATCTGACGTGTCCAAAGTTTCTACTTAATAAAAAAAATTAAAAATTTTAAAAAAAGAAAGAAAGAAAAATATATTATCAGGTTTTGGGCTAGGGAGATAGCTCAGTGGCTCAAGGCAGTTGCTTGCAAAGCCTGACAACCTGGCTCAATTCCTCAGTACCCACATAAAGCCAGATGCACAAAGTGGCACATGAGTCTGGAGTTTGTTTGCAATGGCAGTAGGCCCTGGTGAGCCCATTCTCCTTCTCCTTCTCTCTTCCCTTGCAAATAAATAAATGAATAAAAGTAGCACTTTTCATACCATATACATAAATAATATCAGATAAGTCTCTGTGAGAAGGTGGGTTAGGCTAGCACACACCCAGCATGTCAGGAACCACAGTCAGCTGCCACAGCACATTTTTATTGACCTTAGGATAATCGCCATGCCATCCCTTAACAAGATCTATGATGTCTCTGATTAAGAACTATCTAGAAATCTGCATATTACATTGTATGCTTTACATTCTGACTTTTTACAGAGCAGAGCTAATTGCAGATACATAAAGTAACTATTGTCCACTAGGGTTAGAGTCCAACTTAATACCCGGGGACGATGTATATAAGTTACTCACACCCATCCACATTATACATTCTCAGAGCTGAAGATCCAACACTGAATTCTAGATCCGTTAACTATGCACACGTTTTCATAGTGTGGTGAGTATTGGCAGGGAGGGTAGTGTAAGAGGCAAGAAGAGAGCAAGAGATACGCAGATTTTGGTCCTTGCTTGTGGCTACCAGACAGATCCTGGGTTGTTTGTCATGGGGCTTCATTTATAGCCCTGTCATGCTAATGTTTTCATGCAAACTATACCAGGCATCAACTTTTCCTGATGCATTTTGTAGTAACTCTTGTAGAAGCCAGCATAATCAATATTGTGAGGTGGGCTGTTTAACCAACTAACACAAACATTGTTTAAATTGCACACTACTTCATTAAGAAATATCTGCCCTAATGAAATCTATTCTTTAAACTAATGAGCACTAACAATTAATTACTTTTACAAATTGTGGTAAAGATACATAACAGAAAAGTTAGCCATTTTATTATTATTGTAATTATTTCTAGTATTACTTTATTTCTTGGTTTTTAGAATAGGGTCTTATACTTGTTATACAACCCAGGCTGGTTTCAGACTCATAGCAACACTCCTGACTCAGCCTCCAGCATCCTGAGATTACAGATGAGTGCCACTTTTTAAGTGTTCAGTGAGCAGAATCAAGTCATTCACATTGTGCAACCACCCACAGAATGTTTTCCTTTCAAAACTAATGCTGTGCTAACAACTCAAACACACTATATATTAACCCACTCTGCTAACTCAAACACAGCTATACATTAACCCTTCTTCCAGACCCTGGAGCCCATCATCCTGCTGTGTCTGTGAGCTTGACTATTCTGAGCACTTCATATTAGAAGAATAACAATATTGTCTCTTTTCTTGCAAGTAGAATTTTATTTTTGTTAAGCAGAAATTTTGTATGGACACATCCTGTGTTGGTACCATCGTTTCCCTCCTCCCTGCCCCCATTCTACTGAGGGCCCTCCTCAGTGGCATTGCTGGTATTCACCATGGGGTTGTGGGTTAGGAGTTGTGAGGGCAGCAATCACACATTATTGTGGGGGGGTGTCTCTGGCTATTTCTTCACACTCTGTTGCTCTTACGATCTTTCTGCCCCCTCTTCTGCAAAACTCACTGAGCCTTAGTGGGTGTGTTTTAAAGCTACTGTAGTGTTCTATTATGACTGGCTTATTTCACTTGGAATTAATATTTCCATCATGTGTCAGAATTTCCTTTTTATGTCTTAATAATATCCCATTGCATGGGTAAGTCACATTTATTTTTTCCATGTGTATTCTATTTTTTAATGTTTTATTTTTATTTATTTGACAGAGAAAGAGGGAGGGAGAGGGAGAGAATGGGCATGCCAGAGCTTCTAGCCACTGCAAACGAACTCCAGATGTGTGTGCCCCCTTGTGCATCTGGCTAACATGGGTCCTGGGGAATCGAACCTGGGTCCTTTGGCTTTGCAGGCAAGTGCCTTAACCACTAAGCAATCCCTCCAGCCTTGCTTATTCTATTTTTATATTTCCCACAACAGGTCTACCACTTTTTATTCCCATCAGAAACACACAAGAGTTCTAGTTTTTCTGCATTATTCTTAACACTGTTATTTCTGTAATTATTTGTTTGATTATTTAGCAATAGACATCTTGAAGGGTGTGCAGTGGAAGTGATACCTCATTGCGGTTTGCATTTAAATTTTTCTAATAATTAGATTGAAAAAAAAATCCTTCCATTTGTTTTTTTCTTTCATTTCTTCTTCCTTCCTCCCTCCCTCCTTCCATCCCTCCCTCCCTTTCTTTTTTCCTGTCCTACCTTCCCTCCTCTCTCTCTCTCTTGCTCCCTCCTTCCGTCCCTCCACTCTGTTTGCTAAGGATAGACACTAGGGCTTTGTTCTTGTTAACCAGGAGCACTACCACTAAACAACAACTTCAGCTTCTGAAAATATCTTTTGGAAATTTGTTTATCTTCTTTGGACAGATATCTATTCAAGTGCTTTACTTACTTTAGAGTGGAGGGTGGTTTTGTTGATGAAGATAGGTCATAGCAACTCTCTATACATTCTAGACACTAATCTCTTCCCAAATATGTGGGCTGCAAGGCCCATTCTCTAAGTTGCTTTTTCTTCTCTTGATAATGTCATTTGATGCACAGTAGGCTTCCACAACTAAGTCATTTTGGCTGTATTATCTGAATTTTTTGTTGTCTGTGCCTTTATTGTTATTCTCAAGAAATTGTTGCCAACCAAATCCAATACAAGGCTTTCATTCCATGTAGGAGTTTTATTGCTTTAAGTCTTTGATCCACTTGGAAATACTTTTATACGCGGTGTTGGAATACATTATTTTATAGAAAATGTACATAACATTGTTTTGCATTTGGATATCCAGTTTTCCTCACACTTTGTTGAAAAAAAAACAAGAAAAATTCATTTATGGTTTCATCTCCTTCATGCATTTTCCTGAGCACAGAGAAAACTAGACACAACAGAAAAAGGACTACAATAACCTATGTTTTTGCATGCCAAGGATGAGGCTTGTTACAAGTGGCACTGAATAATTCACCTAACTGCCTGGAACTTGGTTTTCTCTTCTTTATTCTCTCACACAGTCACCCCAGTGTCCCAAATACTATGCTAGGTCATGGAGATTGAGTAATTCAAAAGATAAACAGACTCCCTTCCACTTGGAGCTTATGGTACAGTGATATAGTCAAACAAGAGTGGAATGTGTAATAATGTCTACTTCTTAAGGTTCCTATAAGGATGAAATGAGGAAGACAAAGCACATGAGAAATGATTATATCCCTCCAAAATGAACTCCCTTCCCATTAAAAATAATACTCTCATGATTACTGTTGTTTTAAACTGAGTTCACATGGGCTGGAGAGATGGATGGAGAGATAGGGGTTAAGGTGCTTGCCTGCAAAGCCAAAGGACCCAACTTTGATTCCCCAGGACCCACGTAAGCCAGATGCACAAGGTGGCTCAGCTCATGTGTCTGGAGTTTGTTTGCAGCAGCAGGAGGCCCTGGTGTGCCCATTCTTTTCTTTCTTTCTCTCTCTCTCTCTCTCTCAAATAAATAAATTAAATTAAATAGTAGTTTAAAAAATTGTTTCACAGATTCTATGACACTTCACATCAAAGGGTAGATTTGTCCTCAAAGTACATTGACAAGAACTAAATCTTCCCTTCCACGTGCAACAACAATAACAAAATAACAATGTTCAAGAGAATGAAAGCAATGAAAGACAAAGGCCCTTGAGAGATGTCCAAAAATGAAAGACCCAATCATTATCCAACTAAATGACTTCGACTTTCCTGTGTAACAGGACCAAAGCCAGCCCAACAGAACCTCCAGGTTGAGCAGATATGGTTGAGAGCCTGGAGAGCCCAAGGTATCAAGTACTACAGGACAAAGTGACCAAACAGGTGAGACACAGGGAGAAATAAATGCAGGTACCTGTAGGAAAGGGTGGCTGGATTAGTTACATTTCATGTTGCTGTTACAAAATACCTGGTACAAAGCAACATGAGAAAAAGCCATTTGGGCTCACTTTTAGGGAAGAATACAGTTCATTATGCCAGGGAAGTTCATGGCAGTAGGAGCTTGGGGAGGTTAGTCATATTGTATCCACAGTTAGGAAGTCCAGAGTGTACAGGAAGTGAGGCTAAGCTAAAAACTCTCAAGGCCCACCTCCAGTGATGCACTTGTTCTGCACTCCCTGCCAGGGAGCAATTGCTCAATCACATGAGCCTATTTCACAGTTAAACCACAACAGTGTCCTTCATAGTCTCCAGAGTTGATCAATGAGTGCAGTACAGAAACTAGCAGAAGCGGGGGGGGGGGTGTGGGGGAGAGGAGGGAGGGAGGACCATTGTGAAGATATCATGTCTGTTCCCACCAAGAGGACTTAACACACCATAATTCAAAACTTATGGGATAGAGTAGTCAGAAGGGTTTCTTTGGGGGATGTGGAACAGTTGGCCCTGATCTATACATTGTTCTGACCCATATGCTGAACTCTCAAAGTAACACCTCCATAGAATCAAACTGTCTTTAAGCAATGTAAGTACATTCCATAATGCAGCTCAACTAACCAGCCACCAAAAAAGAAAAATCTACAATGTCTAGCATCTTACTCAAAAATTATCAGGTGTTTGAGAAATAAAACCCACAATGAAAAAAAAAAAAAAAAAAGAATGGCAGCCATTGAAACTGACTTGGAATTGACATAGATATTAAAATTAGCAGAAAATGTCAGTAAAACAGTTGTAACTGGCCTGGATAGATGTCTTAGCAACTAAGGCACTTGCCTGCAAAGCCAAAGGACCCAGGTTCAGTTCTCCAGTACCCACATAAAATCAGATGCACAAGTGTCTGGAGTTTGTTTGCAGGGACTAGAGGCCCTGGCTGCCATTTCCCTCTCTCTCTCTCAAATAAATATGGAATTCTACACAGCAGTAAGGAAAGATGACACAATGAAATCTGAAGAAAAATGGTCGAAGTTGGAATAGTTCATTCTCAGCAAACTCACCCAATCACAGAAAGAGAATGGTGACATGGTATCACTCATTTGTGGTTCCTAACCTGGATCTACCTGAGATGCTGACATACCTAATGGGCATCTCAATGACTGGACAATAGGGAGGGTGGGATGGGAAGGGAGGGTAAGATTCGGGGGTGTACATAAAAATGAACCCAAATGGAACTGGTACCATAAACTCCTATATCCTGAAAGACAGACTAAAAGGTTGAACCCTCGTCAAGTCCTTAGAAGGAACACCTGAAACAAAGGTCCCTGGAGAGGGAATGATGAAGCATGTCCTTAATCTTCTTCTATTTCTCTCTCTTTCTCTTTTATATTACCTATCTTTTTCTTCTTTCTTTCCCTTTGGTGCTGGCCTGTAATTCCCAGCACCAGGATGCGGTTAACATACACAATGAGCTGTTAATCAGACAGACCAACAAGGTTTCCAATAAGAAGACATATTTCTGTCAAAGCTCTTGATGACCCACCAGAGGTTAATGGTAAGACCCTACTGCCGAAGACACCATATGCTGTTGGTATGGAACATGGAGTGACCTGGCTGGAATCTGGAAGAGAGTCAGTCCCCAGTTAGCTTGTCTAGTGCCAGAAGGTGCTACATCAGCTACTGGGGAAAATAGCCAACATCTTTCCAAGCAATTTGTGGTCTAAGCTACTCAGCAGCAGACAACCAGACATGATGCTCACCCAAGTGCAATAGTGGCACCCAGCCATGGTGGGTAACCAACTGCTCTTGACTTGGACAATGGACCTGCTCAGTGGAAAAGAACCTATAACTGGACTGGGAAACAAGTCATAACCATATCCAAAACATGAGTTTGTTCTCCAATATCAAGCTCCCACCAATCGTGGGCTACAAGAGGGCCTACACCTATTAAATTCTTTCTAAATTAATAATGGTTATCCCACTTATCCAGTGCTGAATTCACTCTCCATTGGAGAATTTGCTTCTCTTGACTCCCCCATTATGAACGATCCACAACTCACATGGGGATAACTGGCATCCCTGACTTGGTGGGTCCCTTAAGAGGGGGGAGGACAGGGAGGAGGCTAAGGTATAAATAAATGCTCTTTACACACTGAGTATGTACATAACTAATAACAAAACTCACCCCCTCAAAATAAAAGCACCACAATAGAAAAAAATATATTTAACAAAACAGCTATAACTGTATTTCAAAGTTCAAAAGTTTAGGTGGAGATAATGATGATTAAAAAAAAAACTTCTACAAATAAAAGTTACAAGATCTGGAGCAGATAGCACAGTGTTCAATTGACATTGCAAAAGACAACATACATTTGAAGACATACAATAGAAACTATTATAAATGAAGTGCATAGCAAATGAAGTAATTTAAAAATTGAAAACTATCATTGATGTCTGTGATACCCTCAAAATGTTTAATATATGTATAATTTAGAATCCCCAAAGAAAGGTAAAAAACATAAGAACTATTTGAAAACATGATGGTGGTATGTTTTCCAAATTGAACAAAATCTATCCAAGAATCCCTGTGAATTCCATAAACAAGAAACCCGAAGAAAGTGAAAGTAATATAATCAAATGTTCAAAACTAGTGATAAAGGAAAATGTTCTTAAAAATCTGAAAGGTAGCCAGTTCCCAGATAGCCTGTATCATGCCAAAAAGTGCTACATGAGCTATTGGGGGAAATGTCCAAGGATGAGCAAGCAGGGGACACTGCTATATGAAAACAACCAACATAACAAGATGGACACACCTAAGCAATAGTGCACACAGCCTGGGTGAGTAACCAATGCCTCTTCGCTTGGCTATGAGATCTGCTCAGTGGAAAGGAACCCATAACTGGAACTAGGAACCAAGTCAGAACCCTAAGGAGACTAAGATAATGGACTCCAATGAGAAACTCCCAGTAGCCTTCATCCAAAAGTGAGGCCACACCCATCAAAATCTGTCTGAATTAACTATGTTTATCCATTTTAGCCTATCCTGATCTCACTCTCCATGGGAGAATCTGTTTTTCTTTTTCAGAAAGCAGCGAGAACAGAAGACAATCATAATTTACCAACGAGACAAGACAAGGATAGCTGACTCCCTGACAGGAGATGAAGCACCCCTTATACAGCAGCCAGGGCCCAGGTGAAACTGCAGAGGAACTGGAGAGATGAGCAAGAGTGCTGCTTCCACTGCCAACCTGATAACCTGGGCCATGGGGATGCAGACCGACATTGAGGATACTCAAAACACAGCAAAGCAGAAATCCAGAAGTGGCTGAGAACTTGACACTATAATAGAATTAAAGCATACTCACCAAGGCTCAGGGAAGTTTGTGGAAGAAGGGGGCAGAAAAAGTGTAAGAACCACATGGTGGGAAGGAATATCCAAAGACACAGCCCACAATGACAGACTGCTGCTCTCACAACTCATAACCCACAACTCCATGGTGAATACCAGCAATCCCACTAAGGAGGGCCCTCAGTGGAGTGGGGGCAGGGAGGAGGGACATGATAGTACCAACATATAATGTGCTCATACAAAGTTTCTACTTAATAAAATAAAGCTTGGCTTGGGAGATGATTTAGTGGTTAAGGCTCTTGTCTGCGAAGTCTAAGGACCCAGATTAGACTCCCCAAAACCCATGTAAACCAGATACACATGGTGGCATATGCATGTGGAGTTTGTTTGCAGTGGCTAGAACCTCTGGTGTGCCCATTCTCTCTCTCTCTGCTCTCTCTTATAGATAAATAAATACATAAATAAAATAAAAATACAGGAAAAAATTTAAATATCCCCTCATGAGTTTACCATTAATTTGAATCAGAAGCTGGATGTAGTGGCACACGCCTTTAATCCCAGCACTCAAGAGGCAGAGGTAGGAGGATCACTGTGAGTTCAAGGCCTCCCTGAGAATACATAGTGAATTCCAGGTCAGTCTGGGCTAGACCAAGACCCTATCTCAAAAAAAAAAAAAAAAAAAAAAAAAAAAAAACTAACAAAAAAGAGATAAAAGGCAAAATATTCACCACAGAGAACATTCTTCACACATCTTAAGTACATATGTTGAACACATAGCACAGAGGATCAGAGATGTGAACCCTCTGCAGACAGTATATCATATGTATGTGATGAAACCTACAGACATATTTAATTGTTTTATGGTTAATAAAAATTTATTTCAAATGTTTAATTAAAAACATAAAAACAACCGAAAGGGAAAACATGGAAGATAAGAATGACAGCAGTTTCTCCTTGTAAATAACAAAATAATGCCTGTGAGAAGGCAGTGGAGGCACATCTTCACAGTATTGAAAGACAGAAAGCAAAATATGATCAACCTGGAATTCTATACCCAGAAAAAAATCTTTTAAAGGTAAAGATGCCTCAGTTATACAAAAGTAGCTAGTTTGTCAACCATAGGTGTGCACACGAAGGACAGTAAAGAAGCCAGATGTGTTAATGACGCTTTGGGGCCCAGTGCCTAGGCGGCTGAGGAAGTGGGACTGAGAGCTCAAGTTCTGCCTGGGCTACGCAGTAAGCCTCATCTCAGTCTCACAATATGGAGGCATCTCCAAAATAATTTGGCTGAAAGACCAAAGCCTATGTCTTTTAGGATTCAATATAGTTAATGACTACAAAATGTAAACCAAACTGCAGTCATAGGAAAGGGGCAGTAGCTGCCTAAAATTCAGAAGGGAAAACAAAGGCAAGATTGCAAAAGAACATGAAAAAAAATGTTTGGAATGGCTGATTGCTTATTTTGGTTGTGATTTCTCAGCACAAGTCAAATACTTCATTATCTGGCAGTTATTTTTTTTTTTAATTAAACCATGGTGGGCTGGAGAGATGGCTTAGTGGTTAAGGCACTTGCCCCTGAAGCCTAAGGACCCAGGTTCGATTCCTTAGTAATCCACATATGCCAGATGCACAAGGTGGCACATGTGTCTGGAATTTGTTTGCAGTGGCAAGAGCCCCTGCCATACCCATTCTTTCTTTCCTATCTTCCCCTCTCTCTCTCTCTCTTTCTCAAATAAATAAATAAAGTAAAATAATTTTTAAAAATGTAAAAAGTAGAGGTAGAATCTATTTCCTCATCTAAGAGACCATGGAAAACTTGTGGCATTTGCTCTTGCATTTTAGGACACTCACCTATGGAGCTTGGAGCTGGGATGTAAGAAGTAAGACTTCCTTGCATGTTGTACTAGAGAGAGCTAGACGCAAGGCCGAATGCAGAGCCCTGAGAGTAGGAGAAGGTAAAATGGTGCTCAGGTACAAGCAATCTAAGCTCAAGCCAGAATTTGACTGTAGAACCCCTCCCCACCGCTGAGCCCGGAGATAATAAAAGAGCTTGTTGTTTTCCATCAGGTTTGGGAATGATTTGTTACTCTCTAAAAAATGATGGGAATGCCACTCATTCTTTGGTTTTGCTGTTTAGTGGTATAACTTTCATTATTTTCAGTAAATACAAGGTGTGAATGAATCATCAAATGTCACCTGTATCACCGTCTTACACAAGCTTAAAGCTGCACATCAGAGAGGTGTTTGCCATTGTTTGTGTTGTGGCTTTAAGTTTAGAAAACTTAAAGCAACTCTAGCAATGGGGTAAGAGAATCACTGGATTTCCTCAAAATCCTTTAATTCAGCGAATCAATCAGTCAACTACTAGATGTTGGACTTTTTGAACAATGCAGATGTCATCTGGCTTGCCATGTCCTCAAGGGCTTCTTACCTGATGGGTGAAACAAGGCAATTTTAGGGGCCCGTAGTGAAATGTCTTCATGGAAGAAGAATTTAGTTTGCAAATGATACATCATGCATATTAGTTATTTGATTTTGAACTATTTCCTTCCTTTCATATCAAAGGAACATTTGTGTGTGTCATTATCCCATTAACACCGAACCATAGGAAATACAACCTAAGAACTACTATTTGCCAATCAGACAATTTCCTTCCCACAATTTTCCCACCTTCTTTAATTCAGGATTTATTTCTAAGAGTATATTTCTCAAACACTTTGAGAGCTTCAGTGTGAAATTATCTTAGCAACAGGGCCATTGTGATCCAGCTAATCTGAGGAGGAAGAGAGGGGTGCTTAGTCCCATGATGTATGGTGGAGAGAGGTTTTATATAAATAGTAGATATTAGCATTAACCTGTGCTGGGTCTTGACAACTCAAAATTTATATCAAGACAATATATCTGTCTTATCAGTAATCCATAGTTGCTACAGAAAGGGTACCCCAAAACTTATGTGTGAAGTAAGTTCTCTGTTATTAAACCTATTATGTGTTGCTATTTAATCCATTATCAAGCTTGTGTCTTACAGCTGTGTGGTGAAATGTACCTATACTTACGTATATAAGCCAATGGGCATTTCCTCCTTCCAATTCCACATTCAGTCACACCACATTCAAAACTTAAAGTCAGTCAGGGTGGTCAAGTTTGTATCATACCAATGCAAATGCTGAAGTCAGGTCTTCATCTACCCCTGCACCTCCCAGCCCAGAACAGATAGAAATTTACCAGCCTAACCTGGTAAAATACTTCCAAGTCCTCAGGTACAAATCAATTTCAACGGACTCATCTGAATGCGGACTAGTCTGAACCATGATGGGCCATGTTTGTAGGTGAGGCAGTGTCAAATGAGATGGGGCAAGAGTAAATAACTGGAAAGGAAAATATTCAAGTAAACAGCTTTCCGTGTAGTTCTAATCGCATGTGTACGTTCATTTTCCATTCCAGATTCTTCCAGTCCTAGTGTGTGAGTGAGTGTGTGTGTGTGTGTGTGTGTGCACTTCTGAGCCCTCTAGGAAAAGAAAAGGGAAATAATGTTCAGTCAGGTAATGAGAGTTTTTACTGCCAGCAGATCTCAGGGTACAACATGCAGAACTCATAAGTAATAATAATAATAATAAATTAATTAATTGCAAAAAAACAGAAAAAAAGCATGTCTAGGGAGTTTCTCACATCAGAAACTTTCAGGAAGTTTGTTGTGAATGTAGAACCAATAAATATTAAACATTCAAGACTAGAGCTTAAAGGTACAGAAAAAGTGTCAATCTTAGCAAGATATAAGCACACTTTTGTATTTTTTCTATTTAATATCCCTTTAAACTGCATTGTGAACATTAATAAACATTACTACGTGTGTGTGTGTGTGTGTGTGTGTGTGTGTGTGTGTGTGTGTGTGTGTTTTAGAAAACGACTGTGATCTACTCATTGTGAAGAGCAGTGTTCTCGTCGGAATGCTCAATCACACAGCGATGATAGGAGAAGCATTGCCCGTCATCAGCAAGACAGCCTAAGCTGCAAGCAAGAAACAGACCTGCCATGAGGGACATGTGATGAAAAGAAAGAATGAAGTTGACTGGCTTATAAAACTTGATGCCACAAAATACTTTGTGGGAAAACTAGATCAAAAGAAATTGAAAGATTTAGGAGAACTGCAGCTGTATAAGTGGGTGAGGAGGACTCAGTTTTAGAATCATAGATAAGCACCTCTCAATATTCATAATGTTCAGAGTCTTTTTGTTTGTTTGGTTTTTGGTTTTTTGAAGTAGAGTCTTGTGCTAGCCCAGGCTGACCTGGAATTCACTATGTAGTCTCAGGGTGGCCTTGAACTCATGGTGATCCACCTACCTCTGCCTCCCAAGTGATGGGATTAAAGGCTGTGCCACCACACCTGGCATGTTCAAAGTTTTAAGATGTCAAACCTAATGATATCAATATATTGCTTTGAAACTAATTTTTTATTAAGTAGAAACTTGGTATGGACGCATCATATGTTGGTACCATCATTTCCCTCCTCCCTACCCCCATTCCACTGAGAGCTCTCCTGAGAGGGATTACTGGTATTCACTGTGGGTTTGTGGGTTATGAGTTGCAAGAGCAGAGGTCAGTCATTGTGAAGGCAGGGACAATGCCTCTGGATATTCCATCTCACCCTGTGGCTCTTACAATCTTTTGACCCCATTTCTGCAAAATTCCGAGCCGTAGTGGGTATGTTATAAGCCACTTTAGTGTTGAGCTCTAAGCAGCCTCTGGATCTCTGCTTTTATATAATTTGAGTATCCTCAGTGTTTGTCTCCATCACCCCGGCACTGGTTGTCAGGCTTGCTGTGGAAGCAGCTCTCTGGCTCATTTTGCCAATTCCTCTGTGGTTTCACCTGGGCCCTGGCTGATGTGCAAGGGCTGGTTCATCTGCTCAGTTCTTACTGTCTTCTGAAAAAGAAAAACAGATCATCCAATGGAGATTGAGGTCAGTATAGGTTAAATGGGATAAGCATTGTTAATTAAGAGAGATTTTTATGGGTGTAACCTCTCTGCCAAAGACTAGCTATGGGTGTCTTTCCATGGAGTGGATCTATTAGCCAATCAGAGAGCCATTAGTTACCCACCTAGGCTGGGTGCCACTACGGCACAGGCATGTCCACCTGGTCAGGCTGGTTGCTTTTGTATAGCAGTGTCCCCTGCTAGCACACAATGTTGTTGGCAATTTTCCCCCAGCAGCTCATGTGGCAATTTCCAGCACTATATGGGAGGACCATCTGGGAATTGCCTTTCTTCCAGATTCCAGCCAGATCTCTCAGTGTTCTGTGTTGGCAGCATATGGTCTCTTCAGCAATAGGGCCTTGCCTTTTACCTCAGGTGGGTAATCAAGTGCTTTGGCAGAAGCTTTTCTTGTTTTGGGGACCTTGTAGGTACCTCTAATCAACAACTCAATGTGGCTTGTAACCAATGTCTGGTACTGGGAGTTACAAGCCAGAAACAAATGTTTTAGTGTTTATAAATTGATTTTTCTCTTCCTATTATGTATCTCTTTCATGGTTCGAGCTGAATAAATGCATCTGTTGTACTGTAGAAATCCATTCATCACTAGAATCATCAAATAAGTATCATATCTTATATGAGAACAATTTTGACCATGAAAATATAGACAGCGCATTACAAAATGTACAAAAAGTTGGTGTGTGGGGCTGGAGAGATTGCTCAGTGATTAAGGTGATGAAGGTGCTTGCCTGCAAAGCCTACCAACCTGGGTTTGATTACCGAGTACCCACGTAAAGCCAAACGCATCTGGAGTTCATTTGCAGCAGCTGAAGGACCTGATGCACTCATTCTCTTTCTCTCCTCTGTCTCTGTCTCTCTCTCTCTCTCTCTCTTGGCTTAAAAATAAATAAATAAAAATTTTTTTTTAAATACCTGAAACTAAACCTTGTGTGGTTGAGCACAACTTAAAAAAAAAGAAGTGTGCAATTTGAAAGCACTTAGATCCAGTTGTTCAGTAGAAGGAGCCAGCAGACAACACGAGTCTTTTTTATGCACTGTGTTTGCCAAGCACAGCCGCCTCTCTGGGATGTGGCCTCCTGAAATGTTCCTCTGCACTTCCTCACTAGCTCTCCAGCCTGGAAATCATTTCCTATATGTTGCTTGTGTACAAACAGTTCAAGCTTTAAAATTCAGGTAGGAAGCAGTCCTATTAGTTGTTCTTAATTTAGTATGTTTCCTCATTTGGGAACATTAGTTCATTACCATGTCTACAACACTCCAATACAAAGCATTGCCTGATGCTCTGGGAATGCTAGCAGCATTACTAAATTTTTTTTTCTATAAATTAGTTTTTCTCTGATAACAAAAACTGGAACCTGTTTCATGATATAGAAACCTTCTCTATATTGTCTACTGGTGTCCACGTTTTAAGAAAGTGCCTTGATAATACAGTGGGTTCTATGTCCCTATAGAAATCATCCCTGCCCAGCATGTCTGCCGATCTTACTGCGCTTCTAGCAGCTACATGGCCAGTTACCTGGATCACTGTCATTGTTTCTCAAGATAACCTCTTATGCAGAGAAGATTAATAAAGTCTCTGCATTTCCAGGAGTCTAGCTCAAGAAACCATATAAAAAAGCCCTCCTGGTTTTCTTCTTGGACATGTAAATATTGCCTAAATTTTGTTACATGCTTGTACATTTATTACCATAAATGCAAAATTGATATTTTCATTACTTTCTACTTCCTAATCCACTTTCCCTCAACCCCAAATAGCCAAAGTGCTCAGTATTAAAAAAGGATGTCCAACATGTCCTCTGACTGCAATTACACACAGCACACCATCGACCTCAGGATTCTGAACTTTGGAAGCCATCCTTTTGTAAATGAAAGACACTTAACCTCTTTTTAATTGGCTATTTTCTTTGTACACACACACACACACACACACACACACACACACACACACACAAATTTTTCAAGCAAAGAGATACAGAAAAAGAGACAGACATGGAGAGAGAGAGACTGTATGGGTGCCCCAGGACCTCTACCCACTACCAACAAACTCCAGATGCATGTGACATTTTGGCTTTATGTGAGTATTGAGGAATTGAACCTGGGTCATCAGGCTCTGCAGGCAAGTTCTTAACTAATGAGCAACCTCTCTACCCCAAAGTAATGTATATATTATTATACAAAAGTTTAAATTCAGTGATAACTAAATAGTACTTATATTTCCAAAATATCTATATATGTTTTAAATTATGTATATACTCAAAATACTTGCTGATCATATGTTGGCACATATCCATCTAAATATATATAATCTGCCTAATTATAGATATTGCTAGAACATAATATGTAGTTTTTCTTTATTATTATTCCTATTAACAACATATTTTGTATGAATACATCCTGTGGTGGTATCCTCTTTTCTCTAGTCGCTGTCCTCATTCCACTGGGGACGCTCCTCAGTGGGGTTGCAGGTATTCCCAATGGGGTTGTGGTTTATGCAATGTGAGTGCAGTAGTCAGTTATTTTGGAGGGAGAGGGAATGCCTCTGGGCGTGATGTCTCAACCAGAGGCTCTTACAATCTTTCCACCCCATCTTCTGCAAAATGCCCCAAACCATGATGGGTGAGTTTTAAGTCTACTTCAGTGATGAGCTCTTAGGAGCCTCTGCATCTCTGCTATGGTATGTGTTGTGTGTTTGTAGCTTACTTGTTATATTCACTTTGTTAGTTCGTTATAAAATTTCCAGTGGTTTAGAAGTTCTTAACATTTTTTTAAGGCTCTGGAATCACTTTCCCCAGGCTACCACATTACTGGGTTCCTGTTACTCTTCAGGTCTTACTTTTCGGTCTCCTTGTTCACGTTTTTCTAGATTGTTGTACCCAGTAGCTGCCAGTCCCTTAGCCCTTGCTTCTTCCTGTCACATGACCCTGTTATTTCTAGTTTTCTGTTTCTCTGACTAGACAATAAGTTCCCTGACGCAGCAAAAGTGTCTATTCCTTATTCCTAACCATTGCTTGACAGTTGGTAGGAAGTCAGTAAATGTTTCTGAAACAAACGAATACGGAAATGGAAGCATGAGGAAAGTTTCATTAGTAGTTCCACAGTGTCTTGCGGTCCTTATTTCTCAGCATTTATACTACTGCTATCTCTTGTTATTATAAACATGATTTTTATATGTTTCTCCACACAAGTGTTTTTGCACATTTATGATTATTTTCTTAGTGTAAGTTTCTAGAAGTAAAATTGCTTGGCCTAAGTACAAGTAGGCTTATAAGATTTTTAATATGCACTAATGGAAAGTTGGTACTTTACACTCTCCTCAGTGGTATTTCAGACTGCCACTTCACTCAGGCCAAGGAGAGATTTTGAAATTTCAAAGTAGTATTGATAATTCAGAAAGTTTATCCCTATTCAAATAGATTTTAGGTGTACGTTATTATTTACACGTAAAGATAATTCCATGGTTATCGTTACTCTCTCTCCTTCTTTTCCTTTGGTGAATTGTCTGTTTATGTACTCCATCGATTTATTTTTATTGATATTGTTCATACATATGCATAATGCATTTCGTTCATAGTTCCCTCCAATTGCTTTATTTTGTTCTCTTTCCAATATGCCTCTTTTACGTGCAAACTAGTCCCTCTTTCACTTTAACACCTTTGTCTTTTAGAAATTGATTCATTGTATATACTGGGTATACTTAATTTCTGGTTATTTGCTTTACAAACACTTCCCCCACATGATCCCTATGTCTTTTCCATGTATGATATTGAAATGTTAATATTATGTAGAATTTTAAACATTCCTAAAAGTAGCAATAACATATATGAACTCTATTTATTCATCACCTAGTTCCAACAAAATTGCCAACTTAAGTGTATCTTCCTTCTCTCCACTCAGTTTCCCGATCTTTTCTCAATTCCTGGTTATGTTAGATGAAATTCCACCCATTGTAGCATTGAATCTGGAAATACTTAATTGCACATCTCTTAATAACCAAGGTTCTCCTTTTTAAAAATGCAACCTTAAGAATAAAATTATAATTTGAGGGAAATTAATTTCATGTAACTTTAATCTTTCCTCTTTGTGGTTTCTACTTTTGCTGTTATTAACAAAAAGCTTTCCTTATCTTGTGATGTTATAAAAATTCACTTATTTTTTTACAAGATCATATATAACTTTTGTGAAAAGCATTGAAAATACAGAGCTCAATATCATAACTCATTCAATCACATCCAACACTGTAGAGCAAAGAGTATATTCCAGGAACATTTGAACAATTTTTACTTTCAAAATAGTCAAGTTACTGTAAATGTCATTCCACGTCCACACTATTATTCACAAAGTGCCTAATATTCTACTGTCAAGCTATTCCATAGTTTACTTTGCTCAATGCCTTAATGATATTTACATGGGGTACATTTTTGTCAACGTAAACAATTAAATATGTTAAATCTCTATACGACATCAGGCACTTACTTGATATTAAAGATATGGAAATGAAGAAAACAAAACAAATAAAAGCAATGGGAGGCAGGAGAGATGGCTCAGTGGTAAAGGTGCTTGCTTGCAAAGCCTGATGGCCCAAGTCCATTCACCAGGACCCATGTAAAGCCAGATGCACAAAGTGGCACAATTGTCTGGAGTTGGCAGTGACAAAAGACCATGGCTTGATCATTCTCTCTTTCTGTCAGCTTCTTTCTCTTTATGTCTCTCAAATAAATAAATAAATGCAATATATATTTTTAAAAAAAGAACAATGGAGTTTCCTGTATATAGTTCCCTATCCTTGTAAATATTTTTGTTCAAAAGTTTTGTACCAATTTCAATAGTTTTCTTTGGCTAACTCTTAAGAGTGAAGATTACCTTTATGTTGCCACTCTTACCGTTCTATACAGTGCTGTTTTCAGTCTGGTGATCTGCATGGTGAAAATGGCTTGCCACTCTTGTTTTAGCTAGTATGTCATTTATTACCAGTGACATTATTACTTGTTCATCTCTTACTGAACTTTTGTAATTTCTTCTGTGACTTATCTATTTTTGTTCTTTGCATATGTTTTTTTTTTCCTTTCATATGTTTATAATTTTGGCTTTTTCAATATTTTATTTATTTATTTATTTATGATGGAGGAGAATGGGCATAGCAGGACCTCCTGTCACCACAAATAAACTCTAGGTGATTTTGCCACTTTGTGTGTCTGGGGAATCAAACCAGCCTGCCAAGCTTTACAAGTAAGTGCCTTTAAGTACTGAGCCTCTTTCCAGCTTCCAATTTTGTGTTTAAAAATTACACAATGAAATCACAACAATGGTTATATATGGAGGTCATATGTATACAACCATGTTGTAGTTCCATTCCTGTCACTGGGACAAACACACAACGAGAAACAACTTATGGGGGGAAAAATTGTTTATTTCATGCTCACAAATTCCAGGGCAAGCTTCACCATGGCAGAAGAAGGGGCTCACATCATACATCCTCAACAGAGTGCAAAAGAGAGCAACTAGAGTTCAAGCTGCCTCAAAACACTCCTTGGGACTGGAGTCAGGATCTGTCCCCAGTAATATACCTCCTCCAGCAGGGCTCCGCTTGCTTAAGTGTTCCACCAGCCGAGAGCTACGTAGGACACTTAGTAACAAATACCTGAGGCTCTGGGGACATTTTACATTCAAACCACCACAAACCACTAAAAGTTTTTGGCTAAGAAAATGATCATAAGCCCTTCAATTTAAATCTAACTACAGTTACAGGGTCAACCTAACCCGGAGGCATTTCTGCATTGCTCAACCTTTTGAAAATATTCTTATATTGTAAGACTCAATTTAAGCCATCAATGAATGACTAAGTGAGCTGTGTATTCAGAAGTAAACTTAAAATGATTATTTTTTTTTATTGGAAAGTATGAGAAAAGGGCCTTTGGTGATTATCAAATGGGGTAAAAATCTTGCTGTTCAAAGAATGGTTTTATTATATTGTTTGGCTAAATGAATATGTTGTACCATCCACATTACCCTCTACACATTAGTGCTGCTATCCCCCTTTTTAGAGAAGTTTCTTTTCTCAGATGGCAGTGATTACTGGTGAAACTCAAATTCATCTAAGTGCTGAGAAGTGCCCTTTGTTAAATGAGGCATCTCTAGCATGACTTCCAAGACTCAGAGGACATGGCAGAGGGTGGAAGAATGGAAGACCCATGGAATTATGTTCTCCAGCCATCACAGGGAATTATTTAATCCCAGCACTCGGGAGGCAGAGGTAGGAGGAGCCATCAAGGCCACCCTGAGACTACATAGGAATTCCAGGTCAGCCTGGACCAGAGTGAGACCCTGCTGTGGCCTTTTGCTGTTTTCACCTGCGCAAGACCTGCACAAGACCCACACAACATTGGCCCCATTATCATTCCATCACAGAGGTTGGAGGAGGGCATACAAATAAGAAGCAAAACAAAAATGGTAGTACTGGCAGTGACAAAGAGTCACTGTACATCTAGCTATTAAATTATGCAAAATGGTGTGGAGAACTCAGGCTAATTCTTCAAGTGAATGTTACAAAAGTCATCAATGCAATTAGCACCCTTGTGGGCAATCTCTGGAGGAACAAAAGACTGAATCGTTACAGAGTACAAAATACTTTCTTACAGATGAGACAAGTTGGTATGGAAACATAGACTTCCTTAGATTAGACTGTCTCTAGTTGGCAAATTGGGAACTGATTTCAATTTCTAGGCTCATTAATCTCTTACCTTTTACGGGCAGTAAATTACCTTTAAATTAAAACAAACAAACAGAATACCTGTCAGGCAGTGTGTCAGTATAAACACAAGCTCCCAGCCACTGGTAATTAGACCAGTAGCCTGACCCACTTAAATGGCTTTGACAAGTAGACAAGTTAACACTGATTTTCATTTTCTAAGAGAAAAATGACTTTTAAAAAATTGGTTAAGAGAGAGAGAAAATTGGAGTGCAGGCCTCTGGCCACTGCAATCAAACTCCAGACATGTGTGCCATCTTGTGTGCGTGTGCAACCTTGTACCTTTGTGTCACCGTATGTGTCTGGCTTATGTGGGATCTGGAGAGTTGAATATGTGTCCTTAGTCTTCACAGGCAAGCACCTTAACTGCTAAGCCATCTCTCTCACACAGCAAATAACTTTCAATAAAATTGTTTCAGGGGCTTGGTATGTAACTCAATCATAGATTGCTTGCCTAGCACATGTAAAGGCCTGCATTCAATTACTTGTCATAAACCAGTAAAAGCCAACTTTTAAATTTGTGCATGTTGAGTGTATGTGTATATTTTGTGTGTCTGTGTATGTGTGTATGTATGCAAGACATGATTGCGTATGAGTGTGTATGCATATGTGTGTGTGCATGTGGAGGTCAGAGGTCAAAATCAGTTGCCTTCCTTCATGCATGGGCATCTCTTTCTCTAGAATTGGGGGATTTTCTTAGAGTTGAGAAATATTCTTCAAGAATTAATTATATTGAAAATATTTTCTATGCCATTGACCTGAAGCTGTCCTTCTTCTATGCTCATTATTTGAACATTTGATCTTTGCAAGGTATTCCATATATCTCTCCTATTCAGTTCATATATATGTATGTATAACATCTCAGTGGTTTTGACTAATTGACTCAGCTGCTCTACACTGTCTTAAAGGTCTGATACTCTTCCATTTTGATCTAGTCTATTGATAAAGCTTTCCAGTGAGCTTTATTTTTAGAAGGAGAGAGAATTGGTATGCCAGGGCCTCAGCCACTGCAATCGAACTCCAGACACTTGGGCCATCTAGTGGGCATGTGTGACCTTGAGCTTGCCTCACCTTTTTGCATCTGGCTTATGTGGGACCTGGAGAGAGATTGAACGTGGGTCCTTAGGTTCCAGAGGCAAGCTCCTTAACTGCTAAGTCATTTCTCGGCCCTCCGTTGAGCTTTTTTGTTTGACTAAGTGCATTTTCATTTCCAGCTTCATTTGCTGTTTGGTTTTTTTCTTCAGAATTTTTCTCTGAGTTCTATCCTATCTCCTTTCACTTCCTCATTTCATCTAGCTATTTGTGTTCTCTTGGAATTCACTTAGGCATGTATTTGTGTCTTCTTGAAATTTATTTCAGATTTCATTCATGTGTCTGTCTGTGCCTTGGTAGGTTTGTTTTAAGACTACTGTAGTGTTGAGCTCTCAGCAGATTCTAGATTTCTGCTTTGGTGTGTTTTGAGTGTCCTCAGTGTCTGTCTCCATGTCTCCATCATCCTGGTGCAGGCTGTCAGGCTCACAGTGGAAGCAGCACTCTTTCTCATCTCTCCAGTCCCTCTGTGGTTTCACTGGGGCCCTCGCTGATGTGCAAGCAGTAGCTCATCTCCTGACAGGGAGTCAGCTATCGTTTTTTGTCTTGTTGATATATTTTTGGTTGTCCTTGGTTCTTACTGCCTCATGTAAAAGCAAAACAGATTCTGCAATGGAGATTGAGGTCAGCATAAGTTAAATGGGATACGTATAGTTAATACTGAGATATCATGATGGGTGGAGCTTTTCTTTTGGCCAAAGACTAGTGGGAGCTTCTCACTGCAGTCCATGATCCTGACTCCACAGGTTTCTGACTTAGTTCCCAGTTCCAGCTATGGGTTCCTTTCACTGAATGTATCTCTTAGCCAACCAGAGAGCCATTTGTTACTCATCTAGGCTTGGTGCCACTATTGCACAGGTGTGTACATCTTGTCAGGCTAGTTGTTTTCATATAGTAGTGTCCCCTGCTTGCTCACAATGTTGTTGGCCATTTTCCCACCGCAGTTCATGTAGCACTTTCCAGCTTTATATGGGCTGACCATCCGAGGACTGGCTTCTTTTCAGATTCCAGCTGGACTCTTGATGTTCTGTGTTGGCAGCATGTGGTGTCTTCAGAAATAACCTCTTATCTTTTACCTCAGGTGGGTAATCAAGTGCTTTGACAGAGGACTGCCTTGTTTGGGGGACCTCATAGGTCTCTCCCATCACCAGCTTAATGTGGATTTCTGGTACTGGGAATTACAAGCCAGAGCCAGTTGTTTCAGGGTTGGGCTTCATCACACCCCCTCCAGGGCCTTTCTTGTCAGATAATTACCCCCATACTCCTATTGAGGGTCATATCCTTTAGTCTGCTATCCAGGAGGAAGGTTTCTATGCCATCAATTCATTCCGGCTTTAGTTTTGTGCGTATCTCCTCCCCTACCCTCCCATTCTCTCCTCACAAACCCTTCCATCCCTATAATGTGTCCCTCAAGTTGCCTGTCAGGTATACCTACAAGTCCAGTTATATCAGATTAGGAACTACATATGATGAAGAACATGCAATGTTTGTCTTTCTATGCTTGTATGAGTTTGCTTAGTATTTTCTGTTCCAAGTGTATCCATTTTCCTATAAATTTCATTTTTTCATTTTTCCTTGCTACTGAGTAAAATTCCCTTGGTATATGTACCACATCTTCATTACCCATTCATAAACATTGGACATCTGGGTTGATTCCAACTCTTAGCTATTGTGAATTGAGCAGCTATAAACATGATTGAGCAAATATCTCTGCCATGAAGAGTGGAATCTTGAGGGTTGATGCCCAGTAGAGGAATAGCTGGGTTAGCTTGTAGCTCTATCTTCATCTTTCTCAGGAGTCTCCCTACTGATTTCCAGAGCTGCCATACATGTTTGCATCACCAACATTTACTGGCATTTGTTCTTGAAAATATTTGGCACTGCTTAGTGCACCAGCGTGGTGAGGTGGTTTCAGTTAAGTTGCAGCTATGCTAAAACTTAGGCTTGGGTCCAACCCAAGTTGCAGATTGTCAGTGCCCTTGTGGCAGAGAGAGAAGGATTGCTAAAGGGAAACCATGCCCCAGTTGTGGATCATCAGCACCCACTCAGTGAAGGGAGGAAAGATTGCAAGAGGGAATCTGAGTACTGAAACTTATCAGAGTCCCAGTGCAGTGGCAGACCAAAGGTGCTCCTTCCCTCTGTGGTAAACAGAGGAGGCATTGCTAGATGGGATTCAATTGTTGGAACTCGGAGCAAGTCCTAGCTACAATGGTGGTTCGTGGTGCCTCCGTGGTGAAATGGATTCCTATAGGACATCTAAGCATTGTGACTTACCTGTGGCTCCTAGCCCCGGAGCAGATCTGTACCATGCAGCAAAGGGAAGGGGATTATACCTCAGTTTCATAAAGCACACAGAATGACTTTCTAAAAGGTTGTAACTTTTGTTCTAAAAATATTGTCTAGATGTTATCTATAAGATGGTCTGGAATGGCCAACCTTTGTGGTAAACTTCTACTTGTTTCCATGAGTAAAGACTTTTCAGTTTCATATGGCTTTTAGGGTGAAAGCTGCAAAGATTTTAATGCACTACATGAAGAACACATATTGTAATCAAGAATTATAGGCCCATAGACAATTGGAGAATTTACTCCTATGAGTATCTTTGTCATTAGTGAAAACTGAGGATAGCAATGGCTAAAGGAGAGCTCTCCTTTGAGTGTGAGTCCTTTGAAAATGTGTTTATGTTTTTATCATTTTTTTTCTGAGCCTCATAGAGCTCTTTGGGAGTGAGCTAGGTGTTTACTCATTCCTCATGTAAAGGTTTATAATAGAGAGGACAATAGAAAATCTCACGTGAAAACACTTAAATTCCTTTCACATTAGTATCTGATTATAAAATAATTCCACATAATTAAAAATGATTGTCTTGACTGCTTATTGAACCAAAGCTGCAACAATTTTTAAAATCATACTAAGCCAGGTGTGGTGGCACATGCCTTTAACCTCAGCACTCGGGAGACAGAGGTAGGAGGATCACCAAGAGTTCAAGGCCACGCTAAGACTACATAGTGAATTACAGGTCAGTCTGGACTAGAGTAAGACCCTACCTTGAAAAACAAAACAAAACAAAAAACACCTAAAAACAGATTTATACTATTTGGCAAAAAAAAAAAAATGTATGTATTATGTCCTTTCAGGAGAAACTTGCTTCCCCTAAGTTTTCTAATATATCAATAAAACATAAAAGTAAAGGGCTGGAAAGACAGCGTAGTCAGTGCAAAGCTCCCTGTGCAAACATGAGGACCCGAATCTGGTCCCCAGAACCCACATAAAAATTCTGGCTGTGGTGGCACACACCTATAATCCCGGATTTGAGAAAGCAGAGTCAGAGGGTCCTTAGGATTCACTGGCCAGTGTTCTAGCCTAATTTGTGAGCTCCAGGCCAATGAGAGACACTGACTAGTCTCTGCCCCATCAAGAAGCTAACACTGTAAAAGATTAAAATGAGAAAAATATAATAAATGGTATTCTCAATAGACATATACTTTTAGAAACAATATTTATAATTTTTAATAGTTATATTTTCCAATTGGGTTGGTAGAAGGAATGAATGTGTTGTTAAAATGACTAAGCCTTTACGGAAAAGGATGTACCTGAGGAAGCTTTGGAAGATGAAGTGCAGATGTGGTAAGTTACTAAGGCGTAGGACATACTGCATTTTGGGTAACAGTCTAAGGACACCTTTGGAATTGCTAAGGCCAGTAACATTTATTCAAATGTTAGAGAGTAGGGAGGTAGGAAGAAGATTATATAAGTACTGGTCAATTAGCTTTCATTCCAATTTGACATCATAATAATGATTTTGAAGCACAGGAGATTGACCTACAATTGCTCAATTGTTGGTGAAATCACACATGTTTATGCTATATCCATGAGTAACTGTACATACGATATATATCCACTCAAAAATTATGTGTACAAAGTAAATTTTACTAGGGAACTTAATAGCCTTTATCTTTATTCAATTATACTTCTCTTAATTTATGTTTATAAAACAATTATGGAATTATTGTTAACTACTTCTTTTAACCCTTCTTATACCCCAAATCAGTGATTTAAAGAGAAAAGCAAAAACAATGGAAAATTCACCTACACAGATAGACAATGCTATTTCTTTCTCTATGGGGTGATTTATATTTGTCAATTGAAATGAACTACTGATCCACCACCGTTCATATGTTTAAATTCTTTTTATAAATATTTATTATTTATTTATTTAAGAGAGAGGAAAGAAGGAGTCAGATAGAGAGAGAATGAGCATGTCCAGGCCTCTAGCAACTGCAAACAAACTCCAGACACATGTGCCACCTTGTGCATCTGAGTTTCCGTGGGTCCTGGGGAATCTAACTGGGTCCTTTGGCTTTTCAGGCAAGTGCCTTAACTATTAAGTAATCTCTTTAGCCCCCAAATTCTTTTTAAAACTTCATTTATTTGCCAGCAGAGAGAGCTCGAAGAGAGACAGACAGACAATGGGCACTCCAGGGCCTCCAGCCACTGTAAACATACTCTAGATGCATGTGCCACTTTGTGCATCTGCCTTTACATAGGTACTAGGGAATTGAACTCGGGTCCTGAGGATCTGATGGCAAGTGCCTTAACCACTAAGCAATCTCTCCAGACCCTGTATGTTGAAATTCTAATGGCATGGTAACGGTATTAAGAGCTGAAGGATTTGGGAAGCAATTAGTTCCTAAGGGCAGAGCCCCCATAAATAAGGGAAGGCAGTCCAGAATAACCCTGGCTTTGCTCCTTGTACCATGTGAGGATCAGTAAGTAGAAAGCTATGAAGAAGTGGGCATTCCACAAACACCTAATCGACCAATGCTTCCATCTTGGACTTACCAGCCTCGGAAATTGTGAGAACTATATCTCTTTTGTTTATAAGCCACCCAGTCAATAGCATTTTGTTAGAGTAGCCCAGTTAAATTAAGACACCATGTCTGCAAAAAGGATCTTGGATTATTATGATACATTGAGTTTCTGAGAAGTGAAATTCTCATTGTACAGCTGGCTTTTATGTTCTTATTTATTTTAAAACTAAAATCCCAACAGTATCTTTTTTTGCATTTTGTAATATAACCATTTGGATTATATGTATTTGCCTATGCAAATGGCATCTGTTCATAGAAATATTCAAAAGATATTAACGATTAAGATCTGAACCTGTACGGTTCTCATGAATGAGATTATGGCTGTTTAAAGAGGTCCCAGAAAGCTGCCTTCCCCCTTCTACCACATGAAAACACAGTGAGAAGGCGTCGTCTGTGAGCCATGCGGCAGGGCACGAGAAGACACCAAATTTGCAATGCCTTGATATTGGACCTCTCAGCCTCCAGACTGAACTTTCTGTTGTTTATGAGATTTTTATGTGACAGCTGGATACTATGAGACAGCAGGTTGGTAACACTGGACAAATTGCTTACTCCTGCCATCATTTGTGCATTCATAAGATGATGATATTGACAACTGTACAGGTTATCGTGTTAAAGTGGTATGTAAACAAAGCTCTGAGAATAGCCAACCACCAAAATGATGGGAATTATAAATTGATAAATATTCTAGAAATAATGCAAAAATTAATATGCATTCTATATAACACATAGGTTACATAGAATAAGAGTTTCAACTGCCACAGTTTCACTATAAGGATAGAGATGTGTTCACCCCTGTGCTGTAGACATGACAGTGATTTAGCCCTTCTTTTCTTCCTTTTTTCCTTCCTTCCTTTATTCTTTTTCTCCTATTCCTCAACTCTCCTCTGTTTGGCTTCTGCAACTCTCTCTCATTTTATCCCCTCCTCTCCTTTCTCTCAGATTCCTCTTATTTTTCTACTGAGAAATTCTTGCTTTAAAGAGTCTTGAGAGAAAACTAAATGAAATACACAAAATAGATGAAACAAAGATGCTCTGGTTAGTGAGGTGTGGTGCCTAGAACCTCACCCTTCCATCCATCACATCTTTTTCCTCATCCACTAACTATGTGAACAGACATCAGAGGGATCCTGATAACTTACCAGAAGAACTTGAATCCACTCCCCATTCTTGGTAAGTAGAAGAAATTAATCCCAGCAGTTTGATTGTCCCAGTCATTAGAGTAGCTGGTGGAAGAGCACGAATGAACTTCAAGGGTAACAGTCTTTGCTCGTTCCAGGCCCACTGAGTGGCTCATGCCCTGCTTCAAACCTGAGAGACTGATGTGTTAGGAAACCCATTGAAACACGATGCCTTGAGGTTGTATATCCTGACAAGGAAAATTGTCTGTGCCTTGACATCAACAAACAGCCGCGGAGACTTTAGTGAGCACAAGGTTGCCTTTGATGTTGTTCATCAAACAGAGAGCCCTGAGGTCCAAATGGAAGTATAAGGTCTTCAGAAAGGTTCTGCAGGGGGTGGTAAAGAACTGAGAGTGGGGCTCTTAATTGTAGCTTGAGAGAAGGGGCTTACTTCACTCAAGATTTCTCAGCACTCTCAATGCTAGTAAGAACCTAATGAGAAAATTTATTCAGGATCAAAAACTTAAACCAAAGCCCGCCAAATTTCTAGTTCTAGTTATGTTTATGCTGAAAAGGACAAAAAATGTAAAAAATATAAATGAAAAGAGACTATAATATCAGCTTATACTAGAAAGCGAGAGGTTGAAAGGCGACAGTGCTGATGTTTATGGAAACACAGCAGATGGGGCAGAGGGAACGTTGACTGTTCACTCAGTCCAAACGTGTGAGAAACAGACTGGGGGTACAGCTCGCTTCCTCTAGCATGTTCAAGGTCCTGAGTTTGATTTCTAGCCCTGCCAGAAAAACAAAAACTAAATCAGAGAAGAACCTTCTTGTTGATGGGTAATGACTAAATGGGTGCCTTATCAGTAAGTAGAAGAAACGCTCTTCAAGGATCAATATGTCCCACAGGACGGACATCCTTCCATGTCTAAGCAAAACCGCTGGACAGTGCCTTATATGGGCATATTTGCCCATGGGGCACAAATGCTCCCTAAGGTACTCTTGGTCGCAGCAGGTTTGCTTCAGTAAGAAGACCAGCCGGGACTCTCAGAGAACTGGTCTAGAGAAACTAGATCATGGGGTCAATTGAATATATTTTCAGGAATATGAAATTAACAACTGAATTTTAAGGGCTTTATTGACTCCTACATGGGACCTCCTTTTTAAAAATATTTGTTATTTATTGATTTTCCAGAAGAGAGAGATAGAGAGTGGAGATATGGAGAATGGACACGCCAGCACCTCTAGCCACTGCAAACACATTCCAGATGCTTATGCCTCTTTGTGCCTCAGGCTTTATGTGGGTACTGGGGAATCAAACCCAGGTTGTTGGGCTTTGAAGGAAAGTGCCTTAAATGCTCAGCAATTTCCCCAGCCCATTTTATTTAAGCTGGCTTCATTATATATCTGTTAGATTCCTTCAACAAAACCAGTTGAACTATGGTTAAAACTAACATGAGGCCAGGATGCCCATAAACATCCTATATAATCAACTGCTCTCACAGAAGTAAGAGTAAAAGTGGCAAAGAAGTGGTAGAGCCAAGCTTGACAACATGGACATTACTGCAATCAGCTGCACGTTGCTGGCAGAAAACAGCTTGTGAGAGGAAAGAGTTTATTTTTGCTTACAGAGTCAAGTGGAAGCTCCATGATGGCCAGAAAAAGATGTCACCTCCTCACCAACATTAGGTGGACAACAGCAGCAAGAGAGTGTGCCAAACATTGGCAAGGTGAAGCTGGCCATAATACCCATGAGCCCGCTCCCAACAATACAGCATCCCCAGGAGGATCCAATTCCCAAATTGCCACTAGCTGGGGACCTAGCATTCAGAACAGGGGACACCTGAGTCAAACCACCACATTCTGCTCCTGACCCCCATGAACTGATAACCATCCATGATGTAAAATGCATTGCATTCAGTCCAACTTTAAGAATCCCTATAGGTTTTATCAATCTCAATGATGTTCAAACATCCCCATAGTCCAAGGTCTTTTAAATACAAAAAAAAAAAAAAAAAAAAAAAAAAAAAAAAAACCCACAACCCATAATGGCATGAAATAAACAAAAGATGGCATTGGGTATAGCAACGAAATATTCAACCAATATGATATTCAAAATAAACAGGGAAACATCAAACTGTAGCTCCAAGAATGACAACTCTAGCCAGTTACAAATCACTGAGTTCAAAAATTCTAACCAGTGACCAGTCTCTGGAGTTCCAATTCCTCCCCTCCAGCTAGGCTACTCACAGTCCCAGAAAACTACATGTGGTGCTGGTAGCTCTCCTTGGCAGCCATCCCACAGTCCTGGCATCTCCACTACAACCCAAGGTTCATTCATATGACTCCATCAGGGCTTCATGCAGGTAATCCAACAAGCCTGCTTCACACTGCCTATGACCTTTTCCAAAAAACAAAGCTGTGCTGCAGATTCAGTGGCCCTCTCCTTCCTGCACTTGTCATATACTCCACACTACCAGGTAGGGTACCAATTTGTTAATCCAGGGGAGAAATAAATCCAACTTTGAAGAATAGGACACTCCGTCAGCATTCAGACCCCTTAGTTCAGAAGGGTCCACATTATTCCTGCTGTACCAGTGGAGATCAGCTATACATAAACATCCAGAATGTTGACTGCTCTCGCAGAAGTACAGAGTAACTTGGCTGCCAAGTAAAAAGCAATTATAACTAAGCAATTACTTAAAGGGACAAAGCTATGCCACTGAAAGTAATGCCAGGAACATCTAAGGATAAGTACAGTGTTTCTGCCTTGTTTTATCAATACATAAATTAAAAGTTGTTTGCTATTTTTTTCTTTTAACTGATGAAATAAAAAGAATTGCGGTTGTATTTATTCTACCCCCACAACCTGAGAGTTGTATTCACTACTGTTAATGTGAAAGATTATCTGAGCATAATAATAAGATAAAATTCTGGGCTAGAGGGATGGCTTAGCAGTTAAGGCACTTGCCTCTGAATCCTAAGGACTCCATTATGATTCCACAGGACCCATGTAAGGCAGATGCACAAGGTGGCACCTGCACCTGGAGTTCGTTTGCAGTGGCTAGAGGCCCTGGCACTTGCACGCATTCTCTCTCTGCTTTCTCTTCTCTCTCTCTCTCTCAAATAAATAAAGAAAATACTTCTAAATATAGTAAGATGAAATTCGCCGAATAAAAATATTAATTATGCACCTAAAATAAAGACATGTAACTACTATTTGGTTGTCAAAATTCATGTCGCTAATTGATGCATACTATGCAAGAATTGCATGTCTGCTTCTGATCTTAGCGGAAATGTGAAATAAATTTTGTAAAAAGGCAGGTTAGTTGGTAAACAATAAAGGAAATACAAAACCCAAAAACATTTCAGTTTTGTTCTCAAGCTTCTGACTCACAGAAAGAAAGGGGAATAACTTGCTTTGTATGGCATTTTAAGATTTATCTGTGTAGCCAATGTGTCCTTTTGTAGTCAAGGTGGCTGACTCCATGATTCTGCTGCCTCAGTTCTCCTCAGAGTCAGGATTACAAGTGGGTGCTGAGGAATTTGTTTTCCTTTTCATTTTAAAGATTTTCCTTAATGTTAATAAACCTCCCTTCTATGTATACATCTTGGCTTTTTATAGACCTTAGTTGTTGCAAATGTTTTAGGACCATAGTTTAGATAATTGCATGAATTGTAAAAGGATGGTTATGGTGAAAATGGTGATTTATAAATGTGATAACTCATGTCAAGGTTCCACCGGGAGAGATATCCTCAACTTTGCCTACATACCAATATTGGCTTAAAATCTATTGGTGTTCATTTTGTTTTGAGAATGTTAAAATTAACAAGGTATTTAGATATCTGCCTGCTTCTGTAGATTAAAACAAATCTTTCTATAACCCCCCCCACACACCAAGATTGAAACCAACTTGCCAGGAACACATTGAAGTACTGAAGAGTTTGAACCAGGTACATTTAAGGTGGGTAAAGAGGAACCTCTACATCTTCTTTCCTGGTTGTGGTTTGACCAAAGAAAGAACCTACTTTTTGGCATAATGTTATAGTCATATCTTTTTTCATTTGCTACAAATGTCTACGTTTTAACAAAAAAGTCATAAAACAAATAGAATTGTGACTTTGGGGGCTGGAGAGATGACTTAGTGGTTAAGGCATTTGCCTGCAAAGCCAAAGGATCCAGGTTCGATTCTCCAGGACCCACGTAAGCCAGATGCACAAGGTGTCGCATGCATCTGGAGTTCATTTGCAATGGCTGGAGGCCCTGGTGTGCCCAATCTCTCTCTCCCCCCCCCATTCTCTCTCTCTTAAATAAATAAATAAATAAATAAATAAATAAATAAATAGAATTGCAACTTTGATTTGGCAATTAACCTAGATGATTTAATGTATTTGAACAATTGGATTGATTGCTTTGGGGGCATAAAAGTCCAAGCTGCCGTTTGTAATGTATAAAATACTTCCAATAACTGGTGACTTCCAAAGCAAACTGGGTGTGCGTATGCATGAGGAGGCCAGAGAACGTAGGGTAGGGTCTTCCACTATCACTCATCTACCCTATGTCCTTGAAACAGTCTTTCACGAGACCTGGCAGTTTTCAGTCTAGTTGACTGATGAGGCACATCAAGTCTTCAGTCTCCATCCTCACAAGACAGAAATCGAGCATGTGCTTGGCTGCGTGGGCCCATGGGGTGGAGGTCAGGGTCAACCAGGCTTTCCTGCTTGTGTGGCAAACACTCTTACCCATTGAGCCATCTCCTCAGCCCCAAAAGCTAAGAGCAAAAAGAAAATTATTACTCAATACTCCTGATTATAAAAAAAAAAAAAAAAAAAAAAACATTACTTTGCTGTTTAGCAAGCAACACTTGCTGAGATCTCTTCTAACACAGCATAGGAATTCTATGATCAACCCCAGTGAGTCTGACAAGACTCAGAGAGAAAAGGAGAGAACTGAAACCACATTAGTGATTACTGTCAATATTTGTGGAAGTGGATCTGGAATCTACAAATCCAATGTGTTTCCTATGTGAGTTTGCTCAAAGAGTAGTGTATTAGTGGCATTTTGTGTCATAAAAACCTAAAATATAGAACTTAAGAAAGGTTAATCTAAATTCAAAGATGATCGGAAAGACTGCGACGTCTCCCGTACATCCCTAATCTTGTGAGTTTCACAGGACATGCCCTTTTATGCTCCTAGAATAGACAGGCTATCTGATGGACCGTGGCTCAGACCCACTCAACTAATTCTTGTGCTTTTAACTAAAATCCTCCATTTCTTTGAAAAGATCTTTTTTAAATTGCAGATGAATCTGGTCTGGGGAAAGGTGTCCCTAAAGAGAAAGTAGTGTCAGTGCTTCTGCTAGTGCTCTCTCACTGTGTGCACAGGGTAAGTCTAATGCAGATTGAACTAATCTAAAGTTCAACATCTCTCTCATTCAAAGTGGAACATTTGAAATTCAATGCAAAGAAGGACTTTCAAGCCTGGCTTTTATTCTCAACAACTAATTGCAGTAGTCAGGTTCCAATTTTTGAGTCCATAAAGCCCCTTAGCTAGCCCCAATAAAAGTCCCATAAAGTGGCATTACAATTTGATGAATGTATTATGGATTTCTTTTCTGTTTTTAATAGGAACCATTGTACATAATTTTATAAATTTTTTGAATATAGTAATATTGAATATCAGTGCTATTGAATATTATGGTTAAGCTCCCATACTTTGAGGCTAGACAGATTTAGGATGGAACTTCTCATCTGTTTCTGAAGGATTTTGAACACCTGATTTAGTTGATGTTCCAGATCACTGGTCCCCCTGTGAATGTAGCTATAACTAATACCCACTACAATGATGGCGTTAGTGAACTATCGTGTGTTGGGAGCATCAGCCATGCAATAGCTGTCAGAGAGAGACAAGGGGGAAATGCACATTAATTATAACTAATCACTATAGCAGCTTTATTTAATACTGACCTTTTAAAATTATTTATTTATTAGAGATAGAGAGAGAGAGAGAGAGAGAAAGAATGGGCGTGCCAGAGCCTCTGCAAATGAACTCCAGACACATACGCCACCTTGTGCATCTGGCCTACATGGGATCTGGAGAATCAAGCCTGGTTCCTTAGGCTTTGCAGGCAAGTGCCTTAATTGCTAAGCAATTTTTCCAGCCCAATATTAATCTTTTTTATAATATATTTTTATTTATTTTTTTGCAAGGAGAGAGAGAAAAAAGAGGGAGAGAGAGAGAGATGCACAGGGCCATTTAGACTGAAAACTTGCTCCAGATGCATGTGTCACTTTGAACATCTGGTGTAAGTTTTAGGGAATCGAACTCTGGCTGTCAGGCTTTACAAACAAGTGCCTTTAACTAATGAACCATCTCTTTAGCCCTAGTACTTATGTTGATATAGTATTTGGTTTCTAAAGCGCAAACAGTAATGTTAAATGCATATTTTAGAAAAAAATGTATCTCGATATTTTCAAACATGCAGATGTTTGGCATAATAAAAATAAGAACGCTTTTCCTCTATATTTGAAAATGTTGATACTTTCACATGGCTGACATGGGGTAGGAAAGAGTAGGTAACATAGAAATGTAGTTTTCATTCATTTATGTTTTCTATAAACCCTCTTTTAAAATTTTATATTATTATTATTATTATTTTAGAGTTTTGAGGTAGGGTCTTGCTGGAGCCCAGGCTGACCTGGAATTCAATATGTATTCTCAGGGTGGCCTCAAACTCACAGTGATCCTCCTACCTCTGCCTCCCAAGGACTGGGATTAAAGGCATGTGCCACCACACCTGGCTTCTACAAACCCTCTTAGCTAACTGCACTGGGTCAGGTTCTGTTTCCCACTCTTCTAAGGTGACAGGATGTTTAGAACCTAAGAGATCATGCCCAGAGCTGATCTCTGGAGTATTCTCACCTACTGTGTTACCTTTTAGAAAGAGAAAATTCAATCTCAGGACAGGTTAGTAGTTTGTATAAGTTCAACTGAGTCAAAATTTAAACTCCGTTCCCCTGTTCTTACTTGGCACTATTGAAAACAATGCCTCAAAAGTGGGAAGGTTCAGTATTTGTCTACAGTGTTTTTTGGACCTGATTTGGAGCTATTTTGTCTAGAGTATGTCTAAGTTCCAGTGCAACTTTGATTTATGTACACATACTATTCTCATAAGATTAAAACGCTTTATATATGGCTTATTGAAGTCTAAGAGACCAAAGCTTCTATTGTAGTCTATTTATGCTAAGGAAAATAGACTTGACACTACTGCTCCAGAAAGTTACTTTTAAATATAATATTAGTGCAGAAGTACCATTAAGTATTCTCTTTTTTTTTCCCTTTTCTTTTGGTTTTAAGACTTTATTGTCATGGGAGATGGAGAGAAAGGGGAAGGGACAAGCAGGGAGAGAGAGAATAAAGAGGGAGAGGGAAGGAGGTACACATACCAGGTAGAAAGAGAAGGAAAGAGGGATAGAAATGGAAAGAATGGTACAGCATTTGGGATCATTCTCTTTCATATGTGAGCTAAAACTTTTTCTGCATACTTGCAGCATTGAAAATAGATATAAAATACCCACTTATCACACATATGTCTTATTTACAACAGAGCACAGCTATAATGAATGGAAGGTACCAGATAGATAGATAGATAGATAGATAGATAGATAGATAGATAGATAGATAGATAGATAGATAGACGATTGATAGATAACAGATAGATGACCAGATAGATAGATAGATAGATAGATAGATAGATAGGGTGAGCCCAGGCTGCTCTTGAACTTCTGATTCTTCTGTTCAGCCTCCTGAGTGCTGGAATTAAAGGTATGTACCACTACAGATGACAATTCATATATTTTGTATCTATCTGACACTAAATTCAGATTAGAGCAATTTCAATTCTTGAAAATGTCAGGAATTTAAAAAAATGTATAACTCACTCTTCTAGCTATTCTGTTCTTTTAAATATGCAACTGAAAATTGGGATTATATTCTGAGTATGCTTCTCTCTGAGGATACGTATTAATGTTGCCTTGTCCATAGTTACCCATCATAAAATGGCAAAGACTTTTATAATTCTTCTAGCTCCATAGAAACTCTTCAACATGGTTAAAGAATGTCTGAGCAGAGGTGGCTATGGTGGTGCATGCCTATATTTCTAACACTTGGGAGGCTGAGGCAGGAGGATATTGAATTTGAGTCTAGCCAAGGATATATGGCAAGTCTTCATTAAAAATAAAATTTTCTGAACAGATACAAAAACAAAGAGGCCTTATCCTGAACCAAGTTCACCATTCAAAGGCTCAGCATTGTGTAGTGAAATCACTGTGGCCCATTAAGAAGGGAAGATGACTTTGATAAGCAATGTTATAAATAATGAAGAAACAGGAACACATCTCCATTCCTAGAATGGGTTAACTTTACGCAAGGCATTATTACTAATGTTGTATACAGAAGCACATATATGTGAAATCTTTCTTTATAAGTAAAGAACTGTGATGTTTCTAAAAGGCACTCTATTTGTTTTAAAAAAGTTTAAGCAGTATTTAGTTTTAAAAATGCCTTTCAAGGTGTTGTATTCATAAAAATAAGTCAGCTCACATGTAAAATAGTGCAGAGAAACAGTCCCATTCTATAATCCTGGCCATGATAGTGGGATTAGGCAAGCAGCTGATAGCTTGATATGTCAGGGCTAACCTGAGAACTGCTGACTTCTTGGATGTGAGCCAAAGGTTGCCCTTGGGGTTATGCTAAGCCAGTTAATCTGACTGAAACAACTATTCTAGACATCAAATTGCTCTGGCATAGTACTTGTCAGGGATGTTGTGGATAGACTACATTCTAATTTTGGCCACTATGTAGTCGTGAAATTGCAAGAGTGTTTTAGAGAAAAGTATGGAATTGATATGATCTGACTAATGAAGTTATTCAGAGAATTTCATATAAGAAGGGGATTTGGGTTTGCAGTACTTGTGAAAAGATCAGTTACCAATGGAAAGAAATAGCTGCATCACCGTTCTAGCTTCTTTTATTCACATATAAGGACCTAATAAAGAATCTGTAAGCTGGCATTAGGCTGTGCTACTGATCCTCTGAGAGGTCCTTCTGGCTGTGAGTATCCTTAAAAGTGGTTGACAGAGTCACTTGGGGCTGCTGTGTGCTGATCAGTCTGAGCTGAATCACACATCCAAAGTGAGAAAAAAAAAAAATAAAAGACTTTCTAAAGAACCAGTGCAAAATAAAGGCAGACATTTCACAAGCAATTTTACCATTGCTTAGTATTTTAATACACACAAAAATCCAAGGCACTAAGTTAAAAAATTAATGCTGCCCAGGCCAGGAAGTCCTCAGAATAACCACACTCAACTTCAAGAGAACTGAAGACTTTAGCAAACATGTGGAATGTCACACACTAACTCAATCCACTTAGATTTTACCATGTCCAACCCAATACCAAGTTTTTCCTTCAAGATGGTCAGAGATAGAAAGATGAGAAACATCAATGTTTTTTTTTTCAGTGACTTATTTTCCTTCCTGTAAAGATGGTTATATCAAATGCAATAAATATTACCAGGAGCAAAGTAAATCACCACTACTCGGTTACTTGTAACATGAGGCAGCTAAAATGTGTGAAAGATTCCCAACCTGTCTAGAAATACAACTTTTCAATTTTATATATGGCTATGCATATTATTTTCAATACTCTCCTGAACAAGTGGCTTTTACTTACAGTCTATGGTCACCAAAATCGACTTCACCTAATTCCTGTCTATGTTCTTTTAGCCAAATATATTCTGAATATTCTTATGAAAATGTCTCACACAAGCTTTAAATGAAACCCATTGTTTCATCTTTAAAATATGCCAATCAGATGTGGCATGTTTGGGTTAGGTTCACAATATTCTACCTGGGATCAACCTGAACTTGAATCCCATTAAAATTTCTTCTCTCTCAATATAACATCTAACTGGTCTCTAAGTTCAGTCACCTCTTATTAATTCTTTTGTGTTATAGGCTGGATCTCATCTCTGGGACAAAGATCTGGCTTCAGTCAACATATATAGGAGGACAGGAACAAAGCAGGATCGGCCAAGGGGAAGGAGATCTATGATATAAGACTAGGATCATCATCTAACTTTATCAGAATCTTGAGTACTAACACTGGTTTTGAGTGGTCCCACATTGGACAAAAATATCAGGGTCTTCAGAAGGGGTTTGGGGCTGTCCATCTCCTTGTCTTATATTTTCAGTTTCCTTTGCAATCACTTTTCTATAGATTTTCCAAATATTTGGTTTGAAACATTCCAAGAAATCGTACAGTGTCTCTTCTCCTATTCTTATTTTTTTTTAAATATTCAAAAGTATTTTTATAATTTTTAGTTGACAGAGATAAAAAGAGACCGAGAGTGAGTACAGGTGTGCCAGGGCCTTCTACCACTGATGAACACCAGACACGTGTGTCACTGCATGCATCTGGCCTTACATGGTTACTGGGGACTTGAGCTCAGGCTGTCATGCTTTGCAATCAAGTGCCTTTAGGAGCCAAGACATCTCTTTGCAAGAGAGAAAGTCCTGATTTTGAAGTATGAGTTGCAGATGGTGAATACTTAGTAGAGCATTCTACACAGTGAATTACATGACTTTGTTTCAGATTGAAGATGGAATTTAGATTCATTTACAGAATAGAAGAAGAGAGCTAAAGAGATGTCTCAGCTGCTAAAGGCAGCATGAAGTACTTGGTCACCTTGAATCCACAGTCAAGAAACAGGGAACGCTTGGCTTTTCATTCAGTCTGGGATCCCAGCCTATAGAATGGGCCACCCACAATTAGGATTTGTCTTCCCACATTAATTAACACAATTTAGACCCTCCCTCACAGACATACTCAGAGATTTGTCTCCTAGGTGATCCTAGATACTGTAAAGCCATCAATCAATGTTAACCATCACAAATAGCAGGCAGTAAGTCACGAAAATAAGATGTCAGAATTTACCTCAGTTATGTATTTTTTCCCTCAAGGGGGACTTAGCACTGTTCATCTCTTTGCCTTATACTTACAGTTTTGCTTGTAATGACTTTTTTAATAGATTTGCAAAATATTTTGCTTGAAATGTTCCAAGTTTTCTTACAGTGCCTCTTCTCTTCTGATTTTTTAAAAAATATCTTTATCCCCTTGAAGTATGAGCAAAATAAACCCTTACTTCCTGAAGCTGCTTCTCTTCAAAAAATATTTCAACTTATTTTTTCTGTGTGTGTGTGTGGGGTGCCACAGCATTCACGTGGAGGCCAGAGGACAACTTCAAGGTGTCTGTACTCCATCTTCTTTGAGACAAGGTCTCTTGATGCTGCAGAGGAACTCCTAGACAATAAACAGACATCAAGACGAGCTGACCAGTGAGCACTGCATTCTCTGGATTCTTCTTCCTATTGTCACAGACATGTTGGGATCACAGATGCATGAGCCGCTTTCCAACTGCCTTTATATCATACTAGAGAATTGAACCGGATCAGCACGCTTAATTCATTCTGATTATTTCTCTCTGTTTTGGAGACAGAGAGAGACAGAGAGAGAGGGAGAGGGAGACAGATAGAGATGGGCGCCAGCAGCCTCTCAGCTGAAATCCAGATGCATTGTGGTCAAGTGCGGCATTGCGCCCTTGTGACACTTTGCATCTGGCTAAGCGTGGGACCTGGAGATTGGAACCGCTGGAGATTGGAACCAGAGTTCTTAGGCTTAGCAGGCAGGCGCCTTAACCGCTAAGCCATCTCTCAAGCCCCTGATTATTTGTTAAGAGCCAAGCTCACTTCCTTAAAATTCCCCTTTGACATTTCTAGGCAAAACTGTGCACTCTCATTTCTGTGGGTTCTCATCATGAGCTGTAATTATTTATTAGTTGTTTCCTACTCTGGAACATAAAACCTCAAAGGACCAGTGACATACTGTTTGGCATATATATGTATATACCTGAGACTACATAGTAACTCATATATTCTTTAGTCTTATCACAATTTCTGTTTTAAAATGATATGCTTAAAAATGAGACATTTAGCAAGGTGCAGTAGTGCATGCTGGTAATTCAAGTTATTTGTAGGATTGTAGTTATGGATTATGAGTTTGAGACCAGGTTGAGCAAAATAATGAGAATTTATCTCAAAAATGAAATTAAATAGAAAAAAGAGAGTGAAGGGAACCTTTCCTATACTATAAGCTGTATTCTAATCAACACTTGTGATTGCTTAAGATCTTTATGAGCTCTGTATCTAATTATTTTGTCAACATGGAAGCACTAGATTTTTTGAATATTATTATATTTATTTGATTTTTTATTAAGATGGTGAAAAATAATGTGTTCGTAATTATCAAAGATGAATGTGTGATGGTCCTACCTAGTAAGGCCTAGAACTGTCAACCAAACAGGTTCACGTGTGAGCTTTCAAGATATGAAGAGGCCCTTGGGACAGTTGGGCAGTCGTTGTGAGGCTGATTTGAAAGCACGCAAGAAGTGTGTCATCAGGTGAGGAGAGCAGTACAATGTGGGAGGAATAGATCTTTGATTGGTTGTACTAAGTAATAGATGTAATGAAAGCTCGTTTTGAAGGATCCATCCATAAATGCTGATACTAATTCACCACAGTTTAGATTCAGAGGAAATGGACGTCCCATGGAAAACCGAGAGGCAAGTCAAAGCTCTAGCTCTGCAGACACCAAGCTTGAAAGAGAGGGTCAAGTAGAAAATTAGCCTGGCAGTTTGGATACCCAAGGTATCAAAACAGAAATGTGTGACAGAGGTCCTGTCAGTGAGAGAAATAATGACTGCTAGGGAGTAGCAGCCAGACCAGCCTGGTAGGGCTGGGAAGGGGTACACGGTGCTATGGTACTGCACAGACCCTCTGCTCCTCCTCAGGTGCAAAACTGAGAACCTTAGGGGAAAGCTGGAAACTGGTGTTGCTAAAATTACCTGCAATACTAGAGAAATAATGAAGAATCCATTAAACTTATTTTAGTCAGGATCCTTAGAACCTACAGTGTCAACATTTTCTTTAACTAGTAAATGAATTACCAAGAAGAACCCTATTGCCTCTCTATCTGGGGAGTTCATTTGTGACTACATTGAAAACAAATTTCTTAACTGGTCCCATTCTTCTTGTGCTTTGACCTCTACAATGTGTAATTCAGAAGAGTGAAGATGCCGTGGAGGAGAAGGTGTCATTAAAAATATGCCTTTCAGGCTGGAGAGATGGCTTAGCAGTTAAGGTGCTTGCTTGCAAAGCCTAAGAATGCATGTTCAAATCTCTGGGTTCCCATATAGCTAGACACACAGTAACAGAAGTGCACAATGTTGCACATGAGCACAAGGGTGCTCACGCATATTGAGTTTGTTCACAGTGGCTGAAAGGCCCTGGCACACCCATTTCTCTCTCTGCCTGTTTCTTTCTAAAAATAAATAAATTAATAAATAATAAATAAACATGTGCCTCTCACTTGTTCCTCAAAGCCAAACCCTCAGAGTAGACAGATACTATAAGAAAGCAGGATGAGGCTGGATGGCATCCAGAAGAAAAACACAAAAGTATCTTTTGTCCAAAGCAAAAGCAAAACTGTGGTGACATAGTGACATTGTTTCACATTCATAACTAGGTCACAGCTTGATGACTGCCTTTCTGATGCCGCAGAGCTGAGGGTGAACTGGGAGCAGAGAGGGCGGCAAGTCTCCCTCATTGAACATTACATCCGCCAGTGGTGTTCTGCAGTACCACGTAGGATTGCTGCAGGGGAGAAAGAGGAGTGCCAACAATGCCGACGCTCCCTGGGCCATCCTCACTACTTGTAAAGGAGGCTGGTTATTTAGTTGTCAAGGACATAAATTACGTTTATCACTATCCAGGATGCCTTTGTGATGTGTCATCTTGGCTGAACATTTGAACAGTCTCCAGCATTCCCTTTCAAGTGTGTTCCTGACTAGGGTTTATGTCAATGGAAATTCCACCAGGTGGAGGATAGGGAAGTAATCCCCATGTGTGGAAATACACATAGATTGAGTTATAGCCTTATGGATTGATAAACTTATAAAATATATACATATATGATACTGATTCTGCTTTTCTACTTGAATCTTAATTATTGCAATGCCTCTTTCTCTCTCTCTATATATATATATTATAATTTGATGAGCAACTACTGGATATTTTAGTAAATTATGTCATAGATGGAAACATTAAATGACTAACTATAAAAGCCTTCCAGGGGCTTAGTCAAGACTTGAATTAAGGTTCACATAACCCCCATCTGACAATTCTGCTTATAATGGCAATATGTTTGCAGTATTGTGTAGAAAAAAATGTTTATAAAAGTCCAACAAAACTTTTCTGGAGAGAGTAAACACATAACAGAGTTAGGGTTCAAATTCTCTTTCTATATTCCTAAAACCTATGTACAATTATTTATTATTTTTAATAATAATATTAATATTTACAAAAATGAAACAATCTAAATTTAACAAGTAGTATGCTAGTTTACAGACTGTTCCTCCAGCGGGAGAAAAGAATAAGTAGGGAAGATTGTGGAAGGAGAGGGTTTAAGAGAAGTAACATATGCAATGTCAGAGAACAAAATCATGAACATCTGCAGTAGGCATGCTCTGTTCACTCATGGGTGTCTTAGATGTGGCAGTTCTAGTCTCGTCAGTAATAGACATCATGTCCTGGGCACTATTAAGAAGTCCATAGTGTCTTGAGTGATGAAAGTCCATACTGAAAGGTTTATATGTGAGGTAGTTTGATTCAGGTGTCCCCCATAAGCTTAGGTGTTCTGAATGCCGGGTTCCCCAGCTGATGGCAATTGGAAATTAAAGCCTCCTGGAGGCCGTGTATTGTTGGGGGCAGGCTTATGGGTGTTATAGCCAGTTTCCTCTTGCCAGTGTTGGGCATACACTCCTGTTCCTGTGTCCACCTGATGTTGGCCAGGGGGATGATGTCCACCCTCTGCTCATGCCATCATTTTCCCTGCTGTCATGGAGCTTCCTCCTCAGGTCTGTAAGCCAAAATAAACCTCTTTTTGTTCCCACAAGCTTCTCTTGGTTTGGGTGATTTCTACCAGCATTGTGAACCTGAGTGAAACACCATGTACATGTGCATATATAAAGGTGTATGTATGTATATGTGAATGTATACACATATTCCTTTATATAAAATACATATAATCTCCCTCTGTGGACAACAGGATAGGTTTCAAATCCTGGGGCACTTTAGGAAATATCAGTGATTCTTAAATTGAGGGGGAAAGGCTGAAAAGGATGCACTTGGCATCGAGCAATATCTGTTTGTTGTTTGCTTTACATACTGGGAAGGGCACAGCCTGTGTAAGCACAAAAATCCATTGTTTTACATGTTCTTTCTTTCTTTTTTTCTTCTTGAATGCAAAGCTCATCTTTTTCTGAAGAATTTCAATCTCACCCCAGGAAGCCTTTGTAGGGATCACTAATTACAGTACAGTTTCCTCAGCCATGCTTGGTGATGTGTCAGCATGGGCTTACTCGGAGAGAGCATTTAACTTACAAAGGGCCAAAGCGGGTCCTCTTCCATATCTATCTGAGGCAGAAGGTCTCCCTTTGCCTGTGGTGAAGCCATGAGAGAAAGGTTGATGGTGGCCCACAGCCATGTCTTCTAGATGAGCCAGTAACAAGAAACGGGAGAGCGATGAAGGGGAAAAGGAAGTCTGATAGGATCAGATCAGCAAGTGCTTCCAGCTGAGCCTGAGGCTCCGCTCTTCCAGGAGAGGTTAACTTTGCAGTTTCTCTACATTGTATTTGGGCAACCAAAGATCCACAGGCAATAGAGGAGGCTGAAGTGCTCCATTTTTAGATACATGCACACAATATAAGTTGGGTTTTGAGTTTGTTACTGGTCCCAACTGTGTGATCTGCAGAGATATATGTGGAATGGGACCATCTTGGTAGTTAATCCTGGTAACAGATCGATTGGGGGGGGGGGCCCAAGAACCAGAGAAAATACTAACGTGTACCTGTTGAAAGTTTCAACGTGTCTCTTCTTTAAAAAGAAGGACAGTAAGTGGGAAAAAATTGGACAGTAGAAACTATTTTGGGAAATATTTGAATGGATCTACAAGTTTGTAATTGGGGGAAGTGGAACTAATTTGAATCAGTAAGTTTTCAGAAGGTGTCCGCAGCACTAAGTAAAGGACAGTGAGTTTGCGGTAGAGAGCAGCTTTTGTGCAAAGTCAGAAAGATGTACTATAACATATAATGCAGGTCACTGTGGAGTAACTGGACCATGGCTTTTGCATTTCAAGCTTATCTCCCTCTGAAGCCTGTAGAAGGCTTTTCCTCCCCATTTATAAGAGATTGTTACAAGTAAAATTAGGTTCAAAAATTGCTATGTATAGTGCTATGTTGCATAATCAAATTATGATAAAATAGCTTTTATTTCTTTATAGCTATATAATATACTTAGGTTATTTGGCAATTTATTTAGAAGTAAAAGGCCCATGGTGTTACCTTATTGTATTAAAGCATCACTGAGTTGTGGCCAAATTGACAACCTTGCTTGATTGCTGTATTGAAATGCTTATTTCAAGAATGAGGAGGAGTTCCATACAGTCTAATTTGTTTTCTTTTTCTGCCATCCCTTCCCTTCCCCTGCCCCCAGCCTTTAAAAAACTCGGGCCACTGCTCATGAGTTCGTCCTGCTCACCCTTATCGTGTACTGTGATCACGCAACCTTGAGAAAGCACTTCCTGTTCATTTGATGGGACCAGATAAAGTCAAAAGCCTTGTGCTTTCCCAGCCCTGGAGAATCCTTAGCTGCTTTCTCCCAGACTCTGATCAGGGCAAGCCACACAAACCTTGTCATCAGATAACTAATTCTTGTAAAGATGTAAATATGGGATAGGAGAGGGAGGTGGGAATTGAGAGAAATGGGGAAAGAAATTTGGCAGTGGACAAGATAACAAAGATGGATTTTAGACTGAGTAATAGGGGAAAAAAGCAAAAGAGAATAGGAAAAATATCACAAGAAGGAGAGATAGCAAAGGGTATAGAAAAAGGGGGGGGATAAGTGTAGCGTCCACCCCAGTGTGAGAGCAGATTTCCAGTGTTTGGGGCTCTGGAATTCTCTCCATAGCTCTGTCGAGCACAGCTCCCACCCCACCCCCTCAACATCACCATTAATGGTAAAGGTAGCTATAGCTGCAGAGGTGGTATTTTCTCCTAATTTAATTTTCAGTGACTGAACTCAGTTACTGACTCTTTAGAGCCTGAGGGAGGACGGGCTTTTGTTAAAGCCTTGGCCGTTAACTTTCACTTTTCTTTTCAACCTCATTATAGTTCCCGAGGTTTAAGTTTCAAGACCTAAAGCACTGTACTGTGGCTAAATTCTGTAAAATAACGTTTTTGGTGAAAAGTAACAGTTGGAAAAATGTCACACAATTTTTGACTTCGGTTGTATCCAGTGATGTCACCAAATGTATTTCTAGTGCAGATGACACAAGTAATAGGGTATTAAATTTGTCACGGGCTTAGTGGAAGCCATGGCCTGTGATTTTCCCTTCATGGCACCCTGCAGTGCGATGATGAAGCAGAAAAACTTCTTGTCTGGTGGGACCTTTATATGCATAATTCAATGTCCAGCACACCCATGCAGACAGAGCCTCGCTGAAGCAGGGGCTGAGAGAAGGCAGTTTGGCTAGCTTAGCACACACTGGGTATAGAAATTCTGATTTCATTGCCATGGGTAACTAAATTTTGGTGGCTATATTGGGGGAGGGGATTCTTTAATTCAGGACATTAAAAAATGACATTTAAGCCAGGCTTGGCGGTGCATGCCTTTGATCCCAGCACTTGAGAGGCAGAGGTAGGAGGATTGCTATGAGTTCAAGGTTATCCTGAGACTACATAGTGAATTCCAGGTCAGCCTGAGCGAAAAAAAAAAAAAAAAAAAAGGACACTTAAAAAATTTCTTCATAAGGGATGGAGGAGTGCCCAGCACTGAAACACCTCTGTCACACCCTCCAAGGCTCAGGGACCATTGCGGAAGAGGGGGCAGAAAGAATGGAAGAGCCAAAGGAAGGGTATGACTTCTTACAATGCAACTGCCCAGACAGAAATTGGTCTCGATATCCATGACCTTGCAGTGCCTAGCAATACCTTCGCAAGACCCTCAAAATGGAAGAAAAAGATGATGACATCAAATTAAAGGAGAGAGTAATGGAGAGAGGGCGGGGATATGATGGACATTGGAGTTCTAAAGTGGAATGGGGGAGAGGAGGCAAATATGTGTTTTTTGTATGTAAGTATAGAAGTTGTCAATAAAAAAATGAACAAAAAAATTTCTTCATAATCACTAAAGGTTCTAATGAGAATTATGAATGGCTGACTTTGAACAATTACATGCAATGGCCTTACAAAGCTTACGTAGTATGTTCTATGACCAGTCTCTATTGCCATGTCCCTCAGGGCCCTCTCTTCTGGGGCTCTGTCTCTGGTCCCCAAGTTGTTGGCTTCATTCCCCGTCATCAGACACAGAACAGGGAAGCTTTACTGACTTACCACTCTTGCCACTCACAGAGGCCCTGCTCTTCACGTCTTTGTGGCTAGCCACTCTCTCTCCACTAGTGTCTTGCTCTGTCCTTTCTGTGACAAAGGAAGAAAACTTTTAAGGTCATTGAGTTGGGCGGAGTGCCATCTCATGGAACAGCTGTCTTCTCTGACGCCTGGGCGACACCAGTAAGCATCTTCCAAGCCTTGGTGACTTCTCAGGGCAGAGACAGGAAAATCATTTGTGCTTGGGGGTCAGCTGGTCTAACCAAAAATGCGTCATGAGCTCCAGGTTCAGCGAGAGATCTTGTCTCAAGGAATAAAGTGGGAGAGATGAAGAAACCTGCCACCATCTTTGGCTTCCACATGCATGTGCAGGGTACACATTTCTTAACAAACTCGCAGATATCCACCACATGTACACACACAACAAAGAAGAAAGTCTGGAATTAATTAATAGAAAACTTAAAAGTGAGCTGGAGAGATGGCTCAGTGATTAAGGCTTTGCCTGCAAAACTCAGTGACCTGGGTTCGATTCCCCAGTACTCACGTAAAGCCAGATGCACAATGTGGCACATGCAACTAGAGTTCATTTACAGTATCTGGAGGCCCTGACACACCCATTCTTTGTCACTCTATCTCTCTCTGCTTACAAGTGAATAAATAAAATATTTTTTAAAAGGTAAAATATAGCTTAATCATATACTAACATTAAAAATTTAAATTAACCGTGAATATTGGTAAATATAGGATCTTATCAAAATTGTAGAAATAGCAGGAAAGGAAAGTGTTAAGGAATATTACTGGATGATGTAAGAATCATTTTCAAGTCTAAAACATTTTAAAATTGAACTTTTCACATGTTAGGTCATATAAAATATTATTTAATTGGCAATTAACTGATAATGACTATTTTTTTTTGGCCTATTGGTATAGTAATTTAACGTAACAGTAACAAGCCAGGTGTGGTGGCACATGTTTTCAACCCCACTCAGAAGGCAGGGGGAGTAGGAGTGCTGTGAGTCCAAGGCCAGCTTGGGACAACAGACTGAGTTCCGGATTAGCCTGGACTAGAGTAAAACCCTACCTTGAAAAAACCAAAACCCAAATAAAAATGTTGGTGACATTTACTTTGTATATATAAGCAAAATGTATGACTAAGACAACGCATTTTTATGTTTTGATGATAGAACAAGTTATGTGGGTTGGATTGGGTTTTGAAGAACTCATAACTTCAGTATTACTTTAAAATTTTCTCTGGAATTACTTTTAATGCTTGTGAGCTCCCCAAAATTTGAAAACAGAGTCACTAACATATCAATTTTAAACTTTTGCCGCAGCTATGTTTTAAAAAAGAAACCTGGAGCTGGATATGGTGGTGCATAACTTTAATCCCAGTCTGGGGTGACAGAGTGAATTCCCTGTCAACCTGAGCTAGAATGAGACCCTACCTCAAAAAAGAAATTAATTAATTATAAAAATAAAGAAAACCCATTTCATTTCTCCACCTCAACCTCCTTCCTTACCTGCTGGAATTTTCTCACCCCTCCCCTCCTGTCACATGAGCCAGCAATGCTTGTCCCAGCAACGTGATTTCAGGTGCAGTCGAGTGACTTTAGTGAATGTGCAGAGATGATGGACATCAATATCAGGTGATGTGAAGGAGACCCAGGGATTCTTTTGCCCCCTTGTACCAAAGTGGGAGAACACAGGCTTCATGTGACTTCACAGTGCTTCTCCTGATCACCTGGGAAGAACAAGTTTGAAGCCCTTACAGAGGGTTAGGGTGAGCAAACAATAAATATCTATTGTGTTATTCACTGAGATTTGGAATCATTTGCTATGACAGTGAAATCAAGACCTTGTTATTGTGAAAGGTCATGGAAGGAGTTTTAAAACATGATACATACACAGCTCTGAAAATCATTTTCAATTTACAGTAAGTAAACATATATAATATAATAAATATTTTTTGTTGTGTTTAGCCAAGGCTTTTCTTCAGGCAGGAATTCACTGGTGGGAGTCACTGTGTGGATGCACCAGGCATGCCACACCTTATATGTGGTCTTTATATAAAGTTAGAACGCAGAGGCATAGGTGCCAGCAATGAATGCACACACTGACGTCACACTTGGAAAGAGTTCAGCACTTTCCCTCTTACCAAACATGCTTTGGCCACACTTTCTCAAATCTTACCTTTATTGTCTTCCCAAAGCACTTTTCACACCCGTAACTTATTAGCCTATGTGGTATTTAATTAAATTACATGACTATAAGAAATTACAGAAAAACTTAGGAACTAATATAACTGATTCATCAGGTGAGAGTTGAAGTCTAAGGAATTATAGGGACTAGCTGTTTGGTCATGGGCTATGAGCCTTTACAGCAGAGACCTAGACAGTCTGGTGTGTCTTCTCAGATTTCCTAGATGGCATTTCTCCTCCTCTCTCTTGGGTGGCATCTACGCATACTAAGTCACCTTCTCTCACCGGATTTCAATGAAATGTCCTATCACAGTCATGGGATATGGCTTCCTGAGTGGTTCCCAACGGACTAGGTGAGGCCATTAAAAGTGCTGGGAAGAAAACCTTAGTACAGTGAATCATAGGAAATAAGAGATGGGCGGGATCGGATAGGAGAATCTCTCCTCCTTTCTTCCCTCCACGGACAACAAGGTAAGCTTCTCTTTCAACCTTTTAGGAGAAAACCCTTTGTGTTGAGCAAACATGTCTGCCCAGGGAATTGTTCTTATCACTCTTGAACTCTGTGTGAAGGGGTGGCCATCACCATAATGATTCCATGTCGTTCACTGCCCACCTTCTCCCTTTCTCTGCATCTTCATTACCCTGGGCTTACACGTCCCTGGTGTCAGCACTTTAATCTCCGCCTCAGGCTCTGCCTTCTAGAGGAACAGTACAAAGTCAGCCAGTTAATTTGATGTCAGTTAAACAGAGGTTTATTCAAAGAGCTTCCAAAGCACAGTGTTAGTACTGGAGGAGAGACGAGGAGCCCGGAGGACCGGGAGCCTATCTAGAGTAGTTTACAGTCTGTTGGGTTAGGTAACCAGAACGACATGTATTGAGATATCTAAAATCGGAGCAAGTCTGGAAGGAGAAAAATGAAAAAATAGAACCCTAGAGAAAACAAGGTTCACAGTCAGATAAGATAGCAGAGGCGCAAAGAAGGAATAATGATGTTAATAAAAATACTTTCATTTAATATGTTAAGCACTTTACAAAAGTGCAGATGCCCAAACTAGGCATTGTTTATGTACTAAATTTGAACTGCAGAAACAGTCCCAGGAAACTTGAGAGTTTTTCACATAGTCACCCAGCTAAAAGACTGTGGAAAGGGATTCCTACCCAGGCAGCTTGACTATTAACCACAGAAGAATGCACAGGAAAATATCGACGTGCAACCTGAGTTCCATGTTAGAAGACAGTGTTGTCCAAAGAACTGGGCACAGCTCAGATTCTGAACAGGGGAACTTTTTCATAAAGTAGAGTGGCTGAACTGTGACTGTCGATGCAAGATCAAAGACCTTGGAGTGATGATTCAGAAGGTAAGTCCCAGCCAGCTGACACAAACGTCTTCCTTTTGATAGAGGCTGCTTTTGCTTTTCATAGTGCTTGCTAAAGAGTGCCAGAGCTTTCTAACTTTATTATTTCTTCGATTCTAGCATTCAATAAATATCTGATAAACATTTACTCATCAGTATGGGAAATTGTAGCACTGTCAATGCAGGGATAATACTTACAAGAATTTGTTAGCCAGTACAGAACACAACCTAGTATTCCAAAAATTATGAAAGAATATCAGGAAGCATGCAGTGTTGGAAGACCAGAAAACCTGTGTCTGATGCTAGAGAAATTGGGAGACTGCTCAGAGTTCTGAGAAGTGGAATATTGTTCCAAGAGACAAAGGAAAGAAGGGACATTGTATGCAGAAGGAATAAGAGAGGGAAGTAAGTGGAGTCATGAAGGACTATGACTTTCTACCAGCAGCTCACAGCATGGTAGACTTAGACGACAGGCAGAATGGCAGTACCCCTCACCAACAGAGCCAGAGTGAGCCCTCTACAAGGGAAATGGGCTGTCAAGTAAGCTAGAATAGTTGGTTACTCCAATTAAAGAGGACATGGGATGGAATGGATTTTGAAATTAGTTATAGCTGGATTTGAAGACAGACTTACCCAATCAGAGGCAGAGAAACTGTGTCACTTAGGTATCAGATTTTAATCTATACTTCCTTCTTTTAATTGTTAATTGATCAAAATAAAAAATTCTTCTTTGCCATCTATGTGGCAGATAAACACATAAACACACATCAAATGCAACTAACATAATATCTGATCTATAATGTGCTCAGTAAATATAGCTTCCTGTGTCTATTATTCCTCCCCTAAGATTAAAAATGGGGCACAAGGCTGCAAAATTAGATAAGGGTAAGATTCCCATCAGCTTCTGGGTGAAGCTAAGCAATTTGAATTTCATCCTGAAAAACGAACTATGCTCTCCTCCCTCAGTCATGATGGAATGTTGATGGGCCCAGTATTGTGCAGATCATGAATGTAATGGCCTTGCATGTCCAGCACAAAGCATTCCACAGCACTCCTCTTCATCCTCTGGCTCTGACATTCTTTCTGCCCACTTCTGCAGTGTTTCCTGGGCGGCAGAGGGAATGTAAAGGTGTTCATTTAGTACTGAGCACCAAATGGTCATTTAATCTCAGCTTCAAATTTTCATGCTGCAATTATTTAATACAATCAGGATTACTATCCGAGAATTTTTCCTGTCTTGTATATGTATTATGATTTGGATCTGAAATGTCCCCAAAGGCTTGTGTGTTGATGCTTGGTCCCCATTGTCAGAGTTGGAGCTTTGGGAACGTGATTGAATCATAAGGCCTCTGAATTTACCAATGGATTTCTCTACTGATGGGTTCATAATTTGATTGCCTACTGGGAAGAAAAAGTTAGGAGGTGAGTCTCATTTGAAAGGAATGAGTTCTTAGGGGCATGTTTGGGGGGCTATATTTTGTCCCCATCCCTTTCTCTCTTTCTCTTTGTTTTTGTTCCCTAGTGATCACGATGTGAGAAACTTCCCCACACTCCTGGTACCATGATACTCTGCTTTGTTTTAGCACCAAAGTAATGGAGGCAGCTGACCTTGGAATGAAACCTCTGAAATCATGAGCCAAAATAAATCTTTCCATTTGGTGTTTGTCAAGTATTTTGTCATGGTAACAGAAAGCTGAGTAATAAGACATGTGCTACTGCCAAATATTTTCATTCTGGCCTAGAAATTGAGCATACAATTATCACTTTGCCTGAAGACAGAGAAACTTCATTGTAATTTGACCTTCTTACATTCAAAACCAAGTGCCAAGAAAGTTGGCCTAGTGCCAAAACAATCATTTTAACCTTCATATATGAAACTTTTAATTCAAAGACTTGTTGATGTTCCTGTTTATTTCTAATATAATGAAATTTAAAAACCTGTTTTATTAAATCACTGTAACTTTAGACCACATCCTAATTGAAATATTTTTTGAAAAAGTTATCCAACAAAGGATAATTTCAGAATAGCTAGTGGTCCTGAAATAGTTAAGGGAGAAAAAAAATCCAGTTATTACTTTCCCAACATACTATTTAATAATCAAAATTTCATAGGTCCATAATTTAATAGCACAGAAATTTTACTTGTGAGAAATGTAATGCTATACAAAAATTTAAGCAAAGATAGAAAATGGATATAAATTTTATATTTCCTTTTGGCCATAATTATAGTGAAAAGATTTGTATGATTAATTTCTTTAGATTTTTAAAAAATTTCATTTCAAATCCTGTCTTCCACTTATTATGGTATGATTGGACAATTTATTTAATTGTCCCATGTTTTGTCATCTGTAAAATATTTTGAACTTTATCACCATCTTCTAATGCAGTGCCTGCCATAGAGTAAGCATAATTAAAGGGTTTTATTTTAAATAAAACTGCTTTAAAAATATTAACATTAAGGTAACTGACAAAGCCTGACACATGAAGTAGACACTTAATAAAAAAATATTTTATTCCAAGTCACAGCCTCTGCTGTTGGCATTGTATCATGATGGATATTGGAAGAAGTAAAAAAAGCCCAGACTTTAAAGTTGGGAAAATTGAGGTTTATATTTTCCTAATATGCTGTTTGCCAATTTGATAACTATGGACATGCTTTTCCAATTCTCAAAGCTTTGATTTTTTTCTACCCTAGAATAAAAAAGAGCAACAACTATGCTTCAATATTGAGAACCAAATGGTTAATGAGTAAGTGAAGTTCTTCTATGTTAGTTTTTTAATCTCTAAAGTGGAAATGTTGTTCATTACATATGTTAAAACATTATTATGAAAGCTGATTTAGATATACATTTAAAATAACATTTGAAAAAATCTATTGTCTATGCAAATGTTAATTTTGTTATTAAAAGTGCTATTAAATTTATTGCTAAGCATTAATCCTTCACATTTATCCTATAATAAATGTTATTAAATACTGTTCAATTTTTTTTTTTTTTTGAGGTAGGGTCTAGCTCTAGCCCAAGCTGCCCTGGATTCACTATGTAGTCTCAGGATGGCCTCAAACTCATGGTGATCCTCCGACCCCTGCTTCCAAAGTGCTAGGATTAAAAGTGTGTGTCACTATGCCAGGCCCTTAAATGTTTTTAACTCCCAAGTTTAATCAAACCATGAAATTGTTGATGACTAAATTATGATGTATTTAAAAGACTTATTTATTAATATTCAAATTTATATTAAACCAAACACATCTGCTAATGATTAATATTATAATTAAAAAATTTTTTGAGACAGTTTCTTGCTACATTTACCAGGCTTGCCTTATAGTCCCCCAAATCCTCACGCCTGATCCTCTTCAGTGCTGGAACTAGAAGTGCATGCCACCATGTCCAGCCAATTAAAACATTAAAAAAATATTTTCTACAAGCTTCTTTTAGTTCATAATCTTTACTGTATGTTAAATATGGGCTTGATTACTAAATTTCTGTTTTATCTTACACAAGATCTCACTGTTTTTTCAAATAGTAATGTAAAATGTTTCCTTATGATGAAAGCAAATAGATTAACAATATTTATTAATTCTGTGTAGGAAGCCCCTTGCTAAGCAATCTTTGAAGTGCATGGTGCCCTGATGAAGCTTAGGTATGAAAAAGATAAGCAAGAAAAAATAAGCAAGACTGGCATTTGCCAGTAGAATGTCGATTTGAGAATTGGCACTCCAGGAACATCTGATGCCAAAGAGAGTGGCAAAGGAGAGACAGTGGCCCATGCAAAGCAAGACTGAGAACGGCCAGGTGTTTCCTGAGAGATATAGACACTGAGTTTCTCATTAGCCATTGATGACGAGAAATAGGAAATATGTGGCTTGCTTGACTCATTGCTTTTCAGGCTCGTGGGGAGTGAATTGATGTTGACTGTTTTGTCAGTGGATGTCATATTTGAATAAAGGACAGAAGGATACAGAAAACTTCTTGGAGGAATATTGATAGTTTGGTATGACTTGCTGAGAACCTATACTTGAGCTTAATGACAGAAATAGGTAAAAGAAAAGCAAGGTGTGGTGGCGCATGCCTTTAATCCTAGCACTCGGGAGGCAGAGGTAGGAGGATCGCCATGAGCTTAAAACCACCCTGAGACTACATAGTGAATTCCAGGTCAGTCTGTGCTAGAGTGAGATCCCACCTCGAAAAACCAAAAAAAAAAAAAAAAAAAGAAGAAGAAGAAGAAGGAGGAGGAGGACGAGGAGGAGAAGGAAATAGATAAAATATTGGAATATTGGGCAATAAGATATTAATTTTTTTAAAGATTTAATTAATTAATTAATTTATTTATTAGTGACAGAGAGTAAGAATGGGCGCACCAGGGCCTCTAGCCACTGCAAACAAACTCCAGATACATGTGCCACCATGTGCATCTGGCTTATGTGGGACCTGGAAAATCGAACCGGGGTCCTTAGGCTTCGCAGGCATACGCCTTAACCGCTAAGCCATCTCTCCAGCCCAAGATATTAGTTTTTAAAAATGTACTTGTCGGGCTGGAGAGATGGCTTAGCGGTTAAGGCGCCTGCCTGCTAAGCCGAAGAACCGGGTTCCAATCTCCAGGTCCCACGTTTAGCCAGATACAAAGTGACGCAAGGGTGCAATGCTGCACTTGCCCACAAGGGGGCCCAGGCATCTGGATTTCGTTCACAGCAGCTGAGAGACTGCTGGCGCACCCATTCCTCTATCTTTCTCCCTCTCCCTCTCTCTCTCTCTCTCTGTCTCTCTCTCCAAAAATAAATAAAGTAAAAAAAATTTTTTTTAAATGTACTTGTCAACAGATCTAATGGTGACAGAAGGACAAGTGTATTTGGACACTGTGTTTGGAGAGCTAAGAGAGTGGAAGGGGTAAACCAAGAGAATTGTTCTGCTGTAAGACTACACTGGGATCTTGAGAGTGGACACCGTGCAGGGAAGGAAGAGTGTGGATATGTCGTGTTGTAATGGTGGCTACCTCAGACAAGTAGATTCAGTGCACCAAAATCTTCCATTCTTACCTTACTGGAGGCTAAGAGGACCTTTAGTTCAAATTATCACATAAACTTTCCCCTTGGGAAGGTTGTTTCAGTCTTTACACGGTCAGACAGCTCACTTTTATCCTGTTATGAAGAACACACGGGAAAGTTGTAGACTTGCACATTTATTGTAATGAATGTTCTTTGAATAGCTTTAGCTATGACCACTTAAATGTCAACATTGTTAACAATGCTGTCTCTCAATTAGATACCTACAGGGAAGCCCTTTTACGTGGAAGACCTTGCGCGTTACAGTGCTTCTTACATTGAGTGTATCATTAACACGGAGTTCCTTTCAGAGGATATGCGTTTTCAGTCTCAGAAAGACATTTTCACTGTTCTAATCACAGGGTTTAAATTCACTTTTAAAACTTTTATGATTGATTAGTTAGGATAATCATCCCAAAGGAGAATACATGCAAAAAATTGTAAGATATTAAGGGGGGCAATATTTTTCACCAATCTAAGAAGTGATTTTAATAAAACCACGCCTCAAGGATTATTTGTATAAGAATGAGTTATTGTTAGTCATGCTGTCAGTTTTGTAAGGGATTAATAATACTGCTCATCTACTCAAAATGCAGTTCTCGGTTTAAGCCTATGTCTCCGTCACTGAGACCCTGCTATCTCTGTATGGCATCTACTATAGAAAGCTGGAAGTGGTGATATGGGCTCCATGTTAGTTTCATGGAAAAACTTGATACTACATGCTCCTGTCTTTCTATATTGTTCAAGATTCTCACATACTCAGTCTTCCTCCCCTTGCCATCATGCCTCTCCCTGTGTAAATTCTTGGGGTATAAAGAAAAGTACCTTCTATCAGTTGGAGTGTTTCCCTTTCAGATATCCTTAATGTAAGTTAGCAGTGTTTCCGAGTCTAACTAAAGAATTTATTTTTAATGTTTTTTTTTTTTCTTGGTACTGGGGACTGAATCCAGGGACTTGTGCTTGCTAGGCAAACATCTGGTCCTACATTGAAGCACATCAGAAAATGAGCACAACTGAGTATTGACCTAAAAAATTCTTTTAACATTTGCATATAATATATATAATAACATTTTCAAGATGTTGTCAATTAAAAAAAATGTACAGGCCTGGAGACATGGCTTAGCAGGTAAGTGCTTGCCTGTGAAACCTAAGGATGCTAGTTCAAGGCTTGATTCCCCACTATCCACGTAAGCCAGATGCACAAGGTGACACGCGCATCTAGAGTTTGTTTGCAGAGGCTGGAGGCCCTGGTGTGCCCATTCTCTCTCTATCTCTCTACTTCTTTCTCTCTCTGTCTGTCTCTCTCAAATAAATAAATAAAAATAAACAAAAAAATTTTAAATATGTACAATATTTGTATCTGAATCTCATGTCCTTATCACACATTCATCCTCCTTGTTTACTCGGGATCACCATTTGCAAGGGTTCAACAATGGAAAAATGATTATATTATATTATATTTTCTATTATATTATGGCAACCATACCTCAAATGCTGTTACCCAACTCAATCTCCAATTAAATTCCAAGATGTTTTTCCTAAAGCACATACTTTACCACTTAAAGTTTTACCATTGTGAGTCTATTGAGAATTAACTCTACTTCCACCTTAATTTGAACACTTGCAGAAATATTTTCTACTAACCACCAAGTTTGTAACTGTTCACCATAATTCTCCAGAATGTCTTTCTTCCCACCCCTAACAATTACTGTCATTTTAACTGACTGTAAATTGATCATTCAGTCAGGAAAGTTCTCCTGACTTGTGTCATGCTAGTAGGCAAGAGTAACCCTATAACCTTTTTCTTTCACATTTAAAACATAAAAGTAGGATGCCCAAGCCACAAGAGAATGTAACTCCTTTGGGTGAATGTGCCATGCTGCCTTTGTCACAGGCAGGCTCTGATTCATGCTGCCCAACCTTCCTGTATTTGAGAGTGATTCTGTTCTCCTATGTCCACACTCTATATCCAAACACCCTGGTGACTTGCCCTCTGACAGAATTGTGGGCAACCCTGAGTTTTTGCTTAGTTAGGTGCCTGCCTCTTCAGACACACACAGTCACTTTTCTAATCTTACTTTTTATGAGAGACAGAGAGAGAAAGAATTGGCATACCACAGCCTCCGGCCATTGTAATCAAACTCCAGATGTGTGCACCACCTTGTGCACTACCTTGTACACATGTGTGACCTTGGCTTGCATCACCTTGTGCATCTGGCTTATATGGGATCAAACATGGCTCCCTGGGCTTCACAGGCAAGTGCTTTAACCACTAAGCCATCTCTCCAGCCCTTGAAGTCACTTTTATTCTCTCTCTTCTCTCTATCTCTGTCTTTCTTCTTTCTCACACAAGACTCTTATCACATTACATTCTTTTTTCTTCTTTAAATAAGGAATTTTTTCTACATCTTTCCCACTGTGTCCTCAATCTAATAGGTTACAAAGGTAGTAATGGGTTAATAGAAATGGTACCATTGGGAAAACTCCCATTCTTCTACGAGTGTCCCTGCTGCAGTTAATGAAGACTTCTTTGAGGTTACAAATACGCTTAACAACATTTCCATGCCAAGGATTACAGGTTGTTTTATTCAGACTCCAAGAAGAAGGAGCTCCTATCCTGGATAGCAAGAGGCTATGAATACACTCTGTGAACAAGGAAGCTTTATTTAAAAAGTCTTCTCTTAATGAGCTATCCAACATGGTGTATCACTGTGGGAACAGTCAGTCTTCTGTGGCCTCTCCTCATTGGCTCTGTTCTGCTTTGGAGCTGGACTTGTTGTTGACTTACAATACTCATTGTCCCACCCATTCAATAGAAAATAACCATGACTTTCATTTTATGGTGCAACTCATCAAAACCACAAGCTTTTATATATGATGAACACCCTATATGACAAACACAGAACTTGCCTCTATGTCTCTAAGGCCACACAGAGAGAGATTTTGCTATTGCAAAGATAAAGGACAAAAATATAAACCTGAAATGAGTGGGCTATGGTTGTTTGTTACAGATTCCAATTTAAATGATCTTCAAACCACTGGGGATTCAGCTTAGATAGAAACTCTACAAAGAAGGCCAGTAAGTAAGAACTTTACCCACATCACTTGGGCACCAATGGGTTGCTTCCTTTATTTAGATATTGCCACAATTCTTTTCATGTAACATGTATAGATTTAGCCTCAGTGGAGACGTTTTCTTATCCTAATATTCAACTGCAGTTCAGTTATGTGAGCCATAATTCGTAATTGCACTCCCACAACTTAAATAATATTTACTAATAGCCTATGGAGAAGGATCTGAATTTCTAGGTAAAAGTGGAAAATTTTCTTGCTTAGAGTATGTTTTAAGTGCAGATATTAGATTTCCCAACGTATTTTCTCTTGATCATTGCCTTGATTCTCTGAAACTTTGTAAGCATAGTCACATCCTTAACTGTCTTTTGACACCTGCTCTGCGACAGTGCTGCTTCTGCAGAAATCCTGAGACTACATGAGCAGTCTTCCTTAGTGTAGCCTTTATGCCAAAACATCATGGAATGCTCTATTTGAATTGATTTTCAGAAAAAGAAATATGGGTCATAGCTCTCTCATGCCACTGGTATCCACCCACAGATGTAAGCAATTGAAGGCAGAGAGCATCCCAATATTTTAATGTAGTTTTATTGATGAAATAGAGAAGGTTAGTGACTTTGTATGAAGCTTAACCAACAATTTGTTTTTCTTACCCTTCTGGTATAGTGTTTTTCTCTTTAAATAACTCTTGGCAGAAAGTAGAAATGAACTAGAAATGCTGTACATAGGTGACTTGAAAACACAAAACACATAATTCTCATCTTTCTTGTAAAAGAAAACAGCTCAGCCGGTCATGGTGGTGCATGCCTTTAATCCCAGCACTCCCAGGAGGCAGAGGTAGGAGGATCGCCATGAGTTCAAGGCCACCCTGAGACTATATAGTTAATTCCAGGTCAGCCTAGGCTAGAGTGGGACCCTACCTCGAACCCCTCCCCCCAGAAAAGGAAACAACTCTCACATCAAGATTAGACAATCATTGTAAATTTCAGGCTGTTTCCTTTCTTAAACCTTGTAATTTTTGAGGAAAAAAAAAATTCAAGAGCCTGCAACTCACCATAGCTCTTTAGCATTTTGGTATTCCATTCTACTTTTTAAAATTGAAATCTCAGTAGCAATTAAATGGTTTTGAGTGGGAGTAGATAATGCCAGTACTTTAACCCAGATCAGTTTTCCTGGAGTTCATGGATATGATCAACTATGTGGAGCTAACACACTCTGCAGGCCCACCAGAGGCTACATATCCACTGAATTAAATGCCAGTGATTGAAAATGCTGCATTGATAAAGGTAGTTCTTTAAGCAATGAAAATGGTGCTTGAGAGGAAAGAAATAGAAGCAAGAGCAGAACAGGCCGTGAAATAAACCTACAGATATATGCCCAAGCTTGGGCCCATGGTACTAATTCCACAGGGGGCAAGAAGTAAAGGGGAGAAAGCCAAGCTCCAGAGCTCTGAGGAAGGCTGATTATATTTATTCAGAAAGAGACCAGGTGAACAAGAGAAGAAACAATGGGTGAGTGGTTTTCTAGTGAGTCTTCCTAGTTCATTAAGAAACATTAAATTAGTGACATAATCAGAGTCATGCAGATGTGGCATATATCATAGCTTAAATTAATTTTTGAACTAGCACTCGCTTCCTACTTTAGTTCAACTTTGGTAACTTAGCTTACAGTCACTCACTGATGGTATCCTGCAAAGTAAAAATTAGCATTTCTTCTGTCATGAACTAGTCTTTCTATAGCAAAACTTTAAGAATTTAATGCAAATAAATGATGGATTGAAAATAGATAAAAAGCTCATCCTAGTTATTAATTGTAGGTTTAATAATGGTATTATAGGGGGCAAGAAGGGAATAAGTTTTATTCACTTACTTGTATAACCTTCTAGTGAAAAAAAAAAAACTCTTGATTGTGTTTGATATAAAATGGGTAACTTGCATCTATAACTCTTTCCTGATTTAACAGTTATCCCTAGTATTTTGGGCTTCAGAGAAAAGGGCTGAGGTTTGTAAGAGCACTTTTAAATGACTGGCGTTTCTGCTGGAATTCTGTAAAAGTTTACAATATGCTGCTCAGACCATTAAGGAGCTGTAGCTTGTTGACCTGATGTCATAGTTACCTTCAGATTCCACAGAGTCTTAAGCAGATCTCCACATGAAGATGATGTGCTCTAAGAATTCTACATTTGATTTGATCTCTCTGTCTCTCTCCTCCCCCTCACTCATTTGTATTTGATTTTGAGCAATTAGACAAAACCTCTTATTTGACCCACTTACAAAAGCCATGATCTTCAGCCTCACAATGAACTGAGCTACTTTCACTTATTTATTTAATTTTGTATGCTTTCTCATCAAACAAGCAATTAAACTAAGTGTAGGTAATAATTACATAGGATCAAATATAAACAGAAAAATGGTCACTTGTACAGCCAAGACAAATGATACAGTTCCAATAAAGTAAATTTAAGAAGCAGATGGAACAACAAATTAACATCTTTATTTATAACTTGTTTTAATATTGTCCCAAGAAGAAACATATTACAACTTATGTATACAAGCATTCATTGGGGAAAAATAAATCAGAAGTGTTTCTTTTAACGTAAGTCTGACATGAATGCATGTATGTTCATAGGTATATGCTTTTAAAACTATTTCATTGATGACTAGTAAATTATTTTTCCTGTTCTGCATCCACTCCCCACTCTTCCTCATGTCTGCATTAATTTTTCTATATCAACAATAGGCATATATATTTTAGCCTCATATACTTAAAAATTTCAGCATTTTGAAATGGACATATTTATGTTTCAGGAAACTGAAGTCATTCCACGTTGTTCTGGCACACCTTACATTTCATACAAATGTCTCTTTGTCAACAAACCCTTTTCCTTAGGATTTTATTTATTAAATGACATCTCTGCTAATCTACAGGTAGATATCCATACTTCAGGTGCTGTCATTGCCAAGCTTTCAAAAGACTTGATTGCACCATGTTAAGGAAGCAGTGTCAGAATTTCCATCAAACTTCCTCTCACTGTAATAACTGAATGCAAAAATAAACTTTGAGTGATGAAATGACTAGGAAGCAAATTAATGCAATCAAGTCATTAGTAACAACTCTGTCCATATCTGTTAAATATTTTCAAACTATTCTCAAAAAACACACCCAGAAGGCAAACTAACAGTGAATAGGAACAAAGTGGTCAGCAGCATGTGTCACATGTTATTTGAATGGAAAGTAATTTATCGCTTCTGAAATAAAAGCTGTTTATTCTTGTGTTTCACTGTCTGTAACAATCTTTACCATTTATCTGTGAAAAAGTGAGAAACTGTATCGTTATTAGCATATGAATGCTTGACACATCAAATTGGCTGTACAATAACAGAAGGACATTTACTATTGGTGTATGCACACAGACAAAGCAGCCATTTTGAAAAAAATTGAAATGGTGAGGGACGGGTTAACCCTTTCCTGATCCCTTAGGTTTCCCACTTCTGATTTGGCCAGAACAATTTAGCAGCTAGGATAAGAATATTTTTATAGCAAATAAAAGTAATTAGGGCTCATTATGCATGTGGTAATTCTATTGAAATATTCACTTTACAAGAAAAACCAAAGCAGAATGACAATAAAGGTGCTTGTGTGTGTGTGTGTGTGTGTGTGTGTGTGTGTGTGTGTGTACATGCATGCACAGAGTGAGGGACGTGAGTGGATTCGGCAGTGTCTAGAGAGTACAGAAATGAAACAATGCCTATGTACAGTTTTATTTCATGGCAACGACATAGTGGTCCTTGGGTTAGACGTGTGAAACTATTTCTTAAAGAAGCTGCATACGTAATTGAGGCCCTCTGAAGGGTTCCCAGTTGAAGTTGCCAGGCTACATTCATTTCAAAAGCAGAGCCATTTGTTATCAAATTTAAATTAACTCTCTGCACACTGAACTTGAATTTTAGAGCCCTGCTTCTGTACAATTCTTCAAATAGTTGGGAAAGAAAACGTGTGCCTGGAAAATGGAAATAAGACAGTCCCTCACAAGGAACTAGAGCGGTCAGTAGTTGCCATGCAGGCCTGCATGGCAACAGCTTTTTAGTGATGAAATTTAGAAAAATTTATTTGTAATGACTAACAACAAGTACTTATTTTGTCACACAACTTCTTTGTAGATACGGATTTGTTGCAAAATCGTTTCAATTCCAGTCAACCAGATTTTTACCTTTTCAGTATACTAACCCTATTCTTCTCCCTAATGCCCCAGATTAAGTATTCTTTGCTGAAAGATTTAGAGTAAGGCAATTTATAAAGTTGTATGAAATCCATACTACTTTAGTCGATTACATTGATTTTTAATTTTTGGCTGTTATGAAATAGAGATATTTTCTCCAAATCTGTCTAGATTTGTGTGTTATTTTAAATAAAGTTCATGCCATTCACTGGATAAGGTTTTTGCTATGGTTGGTTGGTTGGTAATTTTTCCATCTGCTGATACAGTCATTCAAACAAACTCAGTGAAGCCTAATCCATGTAAATTAACTTGATTTGAGATCTTTCCAACCTATCTAAAACAAACTGTCTAAGTGAGAATGTTGTGCATTTTTTTTTGACAAGATGCACATAGCCCTATCACACTCTGTGCCTGGGAAAAATGCGTTAAGTGTATTTCCTTATCACAATATTCTCCAAAAAAATGGTGAAATTAATTGTGAGACAGACCCTTATTTCTGCCAAGTTTAATACATGGAACTACTAGTCCATTCTGAGTAATCCATGTATACCTTATCAGTGGTTAAACACAACTTAAAGGTTTTAATCATCATTCCTTCATCATCCTTACGCCCTGATTTGCTATAACCAAGCAAATCTATTTTCAATGGAACGAAATAATAGCTTTTCAGTCTGAAGTACAGAGCAAAATTTGCTTTGATGCCATAAAAATAAACAAAAATAATACAAAGCTAAAAAAAAAATCCCTGAAATTCCATTAAAGGCTACATTGTATGATTGTCCAAATATCCACTGGAAGACCTTCATACAACATAAATACATGCCATGGCTCTCTTTGTAAACACCTTGCACCTGTAGAAAACACTAGAATACAGAAGGAAGGAATGGGCCACCCCAGTGGCAACTCTGTCAACAACATAACAATTGATACACAATATTAAAGTAGAAAAGAGTAAAAATTGCACAATTTTAAATTCCTTCAAAATTGTTGGACACATACATAAGGTGCCTATTTGTCTAGCTTTCTTTTCTGCTAATAATATGTGTTATTTTAATACTCACAAGCCTTTTGCTTAAAGTTATCTGCAGTAACAATACTTCAGGTTAGTGTGTCCTACCAAGTGCTCTTTCAGAATCTTGTTTACTTACTGGTGGAAGTGATGTACTGTACTCGTGTATCCATGACAACACCACAGCATGCTGGAGCAGTACTAGACCTCTCGGTACTTTTTTTTTTCACAACTGCAATATGAGATTAAAAGTAAGGAGCTAAAACTTATCAAGTAGCCAAAGTGTTTCAACAGATAAAATACAGATATTTTGCGGAACATAGGAAAGTTGCTTGCAGAACTCTATTACTGTTATTTTCAAGCCTCACCTACATCTCTAAACTGATGACAAGTATTTCGGAATGGTCCAAAAAGTAGAGTAGAAGAAACTTTGCAAATTCTTAGAAGATATTTTAATAGTAAAATATGTCTGTGTCAGGAATGAATCATTAATCATATCAGACAGTTCCATCATACCTTTGTATGTTTTGAATGCTTCATCTTATTTTTCTTTTATAAAGTTCTTTTTGTTGGAAAAAATTGAAGATTTAAAGGGGTCATTAATATTTTGCCTATTAATATCTAGAATATATTTATGACTAGTAGTTTGCCCCATGGATATTTTGTTTTTATTAAACTATTTTAATGACTGCACTTTTGAATAGAAACTGTTGAATAAAATAACATAAAAATTCCTTTCCTGGGCTGGGGAAATGGCTTAATGGTTAAGGTATTTGCCTGTGAAGCTTAAGGACCACCGTTCAATTCCCCAGGACCCATGTAAGCCATATGCACAAGGGGGCACATGTATCTGGAGTTTGTTTGCAGTGGCTAGAGGCCCTGGCATGCCCATTCTCTCTCTCTCTCTCTATCTCTCTCTGCCTCTTTCTCTCTCAAATAAATAAATAAAAATGCATTTAAAAAATCCTTTCCTGTCTTAATTTCCTAAAATATGTTATTATTCTGCAGAATTATTTTAAATTTATAATTATTTCAATCAATCTAAGAATTATGTAAATAATTTCCTTTGATGGATAAAATTATTCATTGGATCTAGCAAGATTATGTTGCATTTGAAATTCTATTTTAGAATTTTTCAAAATATACTACGTTTTTATAAGTTCAAAATTAAAATCTGAAGTCAAATGGTTTGTTTATTTCATTAGACACATTTGTCATATAAATAAGCTTGAAGATGACTTGATATCAAAACATCTCAAAGACATGGCTCACCGACTTTCTGTCTTAATGATCTTGACATTCAGTATCACTGAAAATTACTTAGCTCCTTCATAGGGCTGGAGAGATGGCTTTGTGGTTAAGGCACTTGCCTGTGAAGCCTGAGGACCCAGGTTCAATTCAATTCCCCAGGACCCATGTAAGCCAGATGCAAAAGGTGGCACATGCATCTGGAGTTCATTTGCAGTTGCTAGAGTTCCTGGAGTGCCTATTCTCTCTCTATCATCTATCTATCTATCTATCTATCTATCTATCTATCTATCTATCTATCTATCTTTCTGCCTCTCTCTCGCAAATAAATACAATGTTTAAAAAACAGAGAGAAAAAGAAAATTACTTAGTAGTAATTTTAATGATTAAAGAAAAACCATTGTAATATGGCTGGAAAATTTCTCATCAATATTTACTCTCCTCCTTTCTTTTCTTCCTCTGTCTATCTTTTACTTCCTTCTCAACCTCTGATTTCTGCATGTTTCTCTTTTCAGGCTAAACCAATCAACTCATAGGCAGCATGCTCTGTAGAAACTGTGGCACACATATGGCATTGAACGGGTTTGGTAAACATATGCCTCTACAAGCATTGGGTATCATGCCAGGAATGAGATATTCCATTTTGGGGGAAGGAGGGTGGGAAATGCTTAACCACCTACAGATGTTTTGCAGCTAAAGCTAGAAAACTTCAGTCAAAGAGCTGCAAAATGTGTAATTTGGAATTTTTCCAGGTTTCTTTTTTTTTTTTTTTTTTAAATAAGAAAAAAGTTAACAGCTTTCCTATTCATTTCTGTTGAGAAAATTTACAGTCGCTTCCCAGTTCTGCCCCATTCTGAAGGAAGGACAAAAGACAGAGACTGAAGCCGTCCATCTGCTCCATAACAGTCATGTGATAATAGGTGCTGTCTATTTTTATGCTATTGCTCATGTGGGCCCAGGGGACTGGAACTATTTAATTCACTGATTTCACAGCTCTGTTGTGTGTCACAAAAGGTTAAAAAAAAAAAAAGCCCAACACACTTTTTAGCACCCTGTTTACAAGGACTCCCTGTAAATCTAACTGAAGTACCAGATTCCCACCCTGCCCCCCATGCCAACCTGCCCCCCTAGCTTTCCTTCCAGTTTGGAGGGTTCACATAACAGGTAATACATGGAACTGAACTCACACCATGGAAGTGTTCCGTGCAAATAGTGGATATTTCAACTCTGTTGTGAATGTTATTTTGCAAAGCTCATGCATTCCAGAAGTCAATTTGAAAAGAAAGATATTTGCCTTTACGATTTGAGGATTAGACAACTCTTCTCCCAGAGGTCCAGGAATTAATGCTATAGATTAGAAGAAGGTTAATGAGAACGTATAGAGGAGACTGACGACTTCTATTCCTCTCCAGGGGCAAGAGCTGGGTAGTCCCTAGTGCAGCTGGTGCATGAGGGGGTTCTGCCAACAAGTGAAGCCTGTGTCCTCCAGGGCATTTTCCTGGGAAGATATTGGTGGCCAGGAAATACTCACGTGGTGCTGTATCTTCTCCAGTGCAGTGGTATGGGATGTTGAACCTGGTATCAGGCTTTGCCTCCAAAAAGAGAATGTGAACATGAGGGGAAGGGAATAGCTCTCTGTTTCCCATCAAGAAAGATCTCACTGGATACATTTCAGTATATCATATCCTTCCTGCAGCCCACTTATGATTATGTATTTCCTCTAAAATTTAGAGAGCCAGAATATTTACTGGACAGGTATGATTATCACTTTCATTTAGATTCCATTAACCAAATTCACTTCCACATGCGGTAACTGTGAAGATAACTATGTATTCTGTCAAAAACGAGCTTGTGAGAAATGGGCTTAAACGGCAGAGGTGTTCTCATATACTTTTCAGAAATAAAGGCAATGATTTATAGTGTTCATAGGGAACATGCAAGTATCTGTTGTGGGGATCTAAAAACCATGAATTAGAAAGGCTATCTGACCTTAGAGTAAATTCATAAAATAGTTTGCATGTAAGTTAGTATTTCTCAGTTTGTTCATTCATTTATGTCAACATTTCTTGAAAATCTTTAGTGTGTCCAGCACTGATTCTGACAAATATTAGTAGGGATGTCTTAAAAGATGTGTTCTTTTAACAAAAGCTCATTGGCTTATGTAGCAGACAGCTTTAGGTTCACTGAGATGAACTTCCAGACCAGGCACAGTTATGGAGGAAGGGATATTCTTTATTGAAGCTTACAGTTCCAGGGAAAGTTCCATAATGGCAGAAGAAGCTGGCCTGCTTCACAGGACCAAACACAGAGAGCAAAGCCACAAGCCAAAAGCCACACAGCACAGCACACCTCAGGAACTCCCGCTAGGCACACTTTGCATATCTTTAGATTGAAATCCTAAACCCACCAGCACACCTTAAGATCCGCCCAGTGACTCTGCCTCCAGCCAGGTGGCTGCAGATGCAAACAACAAACTAATAAAACACTGAATATATGGGGGGCATCTATTCAAACCACCACAGCTTAGTAAAAGCTATCTATTCATTTGTCTTTATAATAATCATCTTCTACTTACCAGTCACGATCCGTTCCATTATATCATTACATCTGGGAAACCCTTTATTTCAAGCATGTTTTCCATAACTATTGGCATTTTCATTTCCTGCAATCCTCTTTTCCAACATGAAACCAAGTAGTAACATTTGGAAGGTTTGGATCCTGAGAGATGAAGAGCACACTCCCTGGGGAAGTTAGGGCCACTCTTGTTGCACTGACTTCTACAGGCACTGTGAGGAGGCTGTTTACTACAATCACGGGAATGGAACAGGGATTCCTTAACGAATTGAAATTGTGGAACTGAAATTGTGAATTAAAGCCTAGAAGCTTAGAATCAATAGGCGAAATGCTGATTTTGTTTGTTTGTTTGTTTTTGCTGACCTGGAATTCACTCTGTGATCCTCCTACCTCTGCTTCCCGGGTGCTGGGATTAAAGGCGTGTGCCACCACGCCCAGCCTGAAATGCTGATTTTTAAGTATAAATAAATCAAACAATTGATTCAACCAGACAGAAGGTGGAATTTATTTCTTGAAAAAATATCTGCTAAGATATAGAGACTTTCCATCAAACTATTGAGTTCCTTTAAAACATTCAGAGATGAAGACCGAGTGTAAAGACTTCCTCTGGCAAGTACAAAATCTTAGGTTCAACCATGAGCATCATAAGAAAACAAAACAAGTGCAGAGATTGGGTAAATGTTTAGAAATGGACTGTTGGGTGACCAGTAAGAAACCTTTGAGCCAGTGGTGGGAAGACATGCCTGGAATTCTGCCCTTGGGAGGTGGAGCCTATAATAAGGTCAGGAGACCATGTCTCAAAATAACAAAACAGGGGGCTGGAAAGATGGCTCGTTTGCTTGTAAGCCTGCCAGTCTGAATTTAATTCCACAACACTTATGTAAAACCAGATGCAAAATAGCATCTATATCTGTGATCTCAGAGTGCATAAGCCACCGGGAGGAAGAGCCACGAGAATCCAGAACCAAAGGTCAGTTGGACTGGCCCACATGCATCAGTGAACATAAGACAACAGGGAGACCCTGTATTAAGTAAAGTATGAGAGGACAAATGTCTCAAAGTTGCCTGAAGACTTCCACACATGTGCCCTAGCATGCACAGCCACATATAACACTGTAGACATCCACAAACACATGCACACATAATAAAATAAAACGGGAGAGAGAATAGGATATTCCTGATCTTTTATTTTTAAACTTTGTTAATAATCTATAAGAGGAATACTCTCACAAAAAAATGTGTTCTTTGAGTAGAACTATTTTTCATGGACCACATAAATTGGTGCTCAGGATAAATGCCAGTTGGGGCTGCCAGTTCAACCTGTAATGCTAGGATGAAAAGAAATTTAAATATGTAATAAACAGAATGTGACAGTAACAATAGTATTCTATAGATCTTTGTCATTTATGAAGAAAAAAGGATCCAATTGGAGAAGTTTATGAAACTGTTCAAAGAAGATCTCAACATGAAACTGTTACTATTATCTTTCTGACATTGTACTGCAAATGAAACACATTCACCAATTCTCCAAAGGCAATTTCTCTTTACCTCAAATAAATCTTCCTTATGGGCCATAGAAACAGAATTAAACTGGTTTATAATGTTTCCATTTGTTCTCCTACAGAATAAACTCATTACAGTCAGCCCATTAGAAAATGATATTAAAGGATTTAATTGCCTGTGCATATTAAATATGTTTAAAATTTATGAAAATAAACATTTTGAAATTGAGTAAGTATTTTGTATTAACAGAAATGTGAATGTGTACTTGTGTGGCTCTTTCAGGTGAGGCAGACGCAGTATACTGCATTGCGCAGTGGGCCCCTCTATGAAGAGGGCAAGTCTAGAGAGTCTAAACCAAATAAAGACAAAATTCATTTTAGGAAACATATGTGGAATTGCTAATAGATTTTTAAATGGTGATTTAGTTTATGTAGACAATATCTTTGGATGAAATATTGCATTATGGTAATAAGAGTAGATTTACAACAACTGACATGGTTGGTATTCTCTGGGTCTGGACACTTATCCCAAGGGGGATTGTGTATTGACCTTGTGTCCTTACCCATTTAGAATAACATGTTTCAAAACTGTCTGACTGACAGCTGCTTATTATGAAAGTTTATATGAAATGAAAGATCAAGTTAACAATTTAACAGTAATTAGGCGCATATACAAAATTAATGATCCAGTAAGCTTAACTAAGTCCCCAAACCCTAGAAGTGCTGAGAAAGTTTTCTCCTTAATTTACCAGTTCCTCAGAAGCTTCAGTGAGCAGCAGTCAGTATTTAGAAGCCGCTGTGATGAAGCAATAAGAGGAAGACAATTGAAACCTTTTTGAAAATCAGATAAGCACTTTGCTGCAAACCCCGTGTTTATTCTCACACAATATCTACACAAGGTTGTCTGATATGTTTGTAACAAAGGAACAAAATTTTAGGAATGAAATGCTCCATTCGGAAAACAAAATCCAGGCTTAACTTTGTAAGGTTTGTTGTTTATTTTATAAACAAGCCTTAAGTTTCAGGAAGAAAATTAGTGCTCAGTTAAATTCTCAGTTTATTTTTTTGTGTTCTGAGCTGGGGAGAGAAGTTGGAGGAAGAAACTTTAAGAAACATTTATATGAAAGAAATTTTAAATTGCATATGGGTCACTTTCATTGAAAATTAAATAATTTGAGTTGCACTTTTAAAAGCCGGGCATGGTGGCACACACCTTTAACCCCAGCACTCAGGAGGCAGAGATAGGAGGATCGCCATGAATTCGAGGCCCCCCTGAGAATATAGAGTGAATTCCAGGTCAGCCTGGATTAGAGTGAGACCCTACCTCAAAAAAACAAAAAATAATAATAAAATAATAAATTGAGTTACACTTTTTAAATAAGTCGTTGCATCTTCTCTCTCCAGGTTTTCTAAAAGACAAAAGAATAATATTTTGAAGTTAAATAAGCCACCCCAATCATTTCTACCCTCTCCTAACATCTAGTCGAATCAACAGGCGGTAGTTTCTGTTGCATAAGAGTGTTGAGTTCCCAAACCAATCAGCACCCTGGACTCATAAATTGCTGGATTATGTTTGCAGTTCTTTATCTGTTTCCCCTACATTTCACTCTTCCCTAATGGCCACTGTACAGGTTCGTCAGGGAATTGTGAAGCGGAGTTTCTAGAGCACATTCAGAGGTGACTGAGTTGCCAGCACAGCACGCATTTGGGTGATGTGAGCTCCTTGTGCTCCCTTCACTTTGTGTCCCTCACACACCATGGCACCACCTCTTGCAAGAGAGAGGACCTCCGGAGGCAAAATGACACCTTGTTCATGACTGACTTCCGACTACCTCAGATGACACATGGAATACAGCAGGTCCTCAGAATGTACTCTAAAGAAATTAAACACAGTTATCAATCCTCACTACATACCACTCTGAACTGTAGGTGGAGGATCAAGGACCCTGGGCTCTAGAAAATGGTTGTCCAATGGAAATTTCTAGGCTGATGGAAATGATCTGCATCTGCAGAGTGACTAACAGGATAACCATTATCCACACGAAGATTTTAAATATAATTAGTGGAACTAAGGAAGGGAATCGTTCGTTTCACTGGAATCTTTTTCCTTTCAATAGTCACAAGTGGGTAGTAGACAGAGTGAGAGCGTCCTTCCCTCTCTCCTTCAGCCACACCTCTCCTCTGGAGAGAGACTGCGCTTTAGAAACTCAGCTTCAGAATCCCCTGCCCAGCCTGTGTTCCCTTCCTGCCCTTGAAGCCTTCTTTACTAGACAGACCTTGATGCCAGGCTGCACATCCTAAGCCAGATGGGTGGTGTTTTGCCCAGAGAGTGAAGCCATGTAGTCAAGGCTCTGACACGCATCCAGGGTGCCCCATACATGTGCACAAGAGATCTTGAGATGCAGTGGGATGGCATGAAACTACTTTGAGCTGATTTATTATGTATGAATGATAAAAAAAAAATCAGCTAATTTATTACAAAGCACTAACAAGAAATAAATTAATACAAAGTCATCTGATGACCACCCATTCACCCTCCAGTTATTTTTGTGCACCTAGAGCAGGCTCTAGACAAGAGACACAGTAGGGAAAAGTTGGTTGCCTTTCTGGGACACATACTTTTGTAAGGAAGACACAAGCAGATCAACAAAAGAAGTACATGTACACACGACACTGAAGGGATAGAGCCAGGTGTGGTGGCTCACACTTTTAATTACAGCACTTGGGAGGCAGAGGTAGGAATTCCATGAGTTCGAGGCCACCCTCAGACTACATAGTGAATTCCAGATCAGCCTGAGCTAGACTGAGACCCGACCTTGAAAAACAAAAATAAGGAAAGAGGGTGACAAAGATGTCTAAAAATTGATATTCAAGGGATAATGATCTAAGGAAACTACTTTTGAAGAAAGATCTAAATGGGAAGAAGCTGATTATGGAGGGAATAGCATTTCAGGCAAACTGGTCAGCAAGTCCAAAGCCTGGGATCTCTGTGTCATTTTTTACGAAATAGCACGAGTCTCCAACTGCTTGCAAAGCAATGAAATTGATTTGAAAGCAGTTTTGTGTTGCCTATGCTGGAGACAGGATTTATTCTAAATTTGGAGGGAATGCATGGGAAGGTTCAGAAATCAGCACTTTAAAAGGATCATTAGGATCACTTCCTTTTTTTTTGGAGAATAGATGGTACAGGTGCAAACATGGAGACTGAGAAACAATTTCTGTGGCTTCTGAAGTAATTTAGGTGGGATATGCTGAGCATTTGATTTGGGCTGTCCATCGTGACGTGTCAGTGATAAAGCAAGAGTCTAAAGTGAACTTCTTTCCATCCGGTCAGTCGGGTTCTGCAGGTGGGTGTGTGACCTCATTTGGAAGTAATATTCACCCTGAATCTGAGATCTTTGCAATTGGGAATCCAGTGTCAAAAGGAACCTCTTCTCATGCCCCACGCGGGTCCAATAACTGGAGGGGGGAGTCGTCTGGAAGGAGCTGTGCCTCTGTGTGTGTGCCTGGGCAGTCCTGTAGACCTTCAGTGGAACCTCTACTCCACACAGTGGGGTACCCAGTAATGACAATTGAAACTGCAGTTTCCAATAACAAGGCTCTGTGGATTTCTTTAGGCATAGGTGCAGACTGCCTTCCAGCACTTTCTGCATCTTCCTCACCTACTACGCTGTGGTCAGTTAGTCACGAATCCCAGGCTCATGATTCCCCTCTACAAAGTCAGACAACCCTAACAGGCAAGCATGAAATAGCTTAGAAGCAGAAAGACTCCCCACCCCTCAGTCTCTTTAAAATTTCCCACAAAAAGATAAGTAAGATCTTTTAGGAAAGGAAAAGCATCATTTTGTACATACATTCCTATGCCGTTTCTAAAGGTTTTGTTACATTAATTTTTCATGTTTTTTTTTTTTTTTTTTTTTTAGTTACTCTATGTGATGTGGCATTTCTTACTTCTTCCTACTTTCCTCCAAGGATATAATATTATTGAAAGCTTTCTTCTTAAAAGATAAAATTACTGCTCCAAGTAGTGGGAAGTCACAGAGAGATCATATTCCAGACTGAATAATTTCTGAACAAAGAGAATGCTTTTTAGTTTCTACTGAATGCAACATTTCAAGAGTCAACACAAGCAATGAAGTTGCCGCAATTACCCGGCCCATCTCCACAAGGCTGTCCAGGAAAACCTCTGACAATGCACAGGACGTTCTGCTGACATTTGGAAAGCACTTACCCAGGGCCAAACTTCAGAAACATTAGTTTTCTTTCCTACCCCATCACCCTGATTCTCAGTGCCCTTCATAACTGAAACACTATATAGGAAATAAAAATGTTCCACTTATCTCGTGGCTTCAGCATTTCAAAGCACTCTCACACAGATGAGAGCATCTTGTAAACTGTAAAGCACTATGCAAGTGGAAGTTGTCAGGATTCTCACTGTCTCGTTTTTTTTTTTTTTTTTTTTTTTCTTATAAAATCCCAGGAAAGACAAATGTTAAATAGATCTTTAAATATGTAAAGAAAGTATATGGCAGGATTCAGGATATATCCAAACCACAGAGGACTGGAAAGCGAGTATGGAGTGGCAGCGCCTCCAGACCAAGTACTGAAGTTGCTCAGAGGCTCTGCCTCTTCTTGAGCTGGCCACGTTTCTAAAGGACGTCTTCCATCAAAGTAGAGGAGCAGAGCTGGGCATGTTAGTGACTGAAATCCCTGCGCTCAGGAGGATGGCTGAGAGTTAAAGACCAAGCTGTGTGACACAGTCAGACACTTCCTCAAACAACAACAAAAGAAAGAGGGAGAGAGAGAGAGAGAGAGAGAGAGAGAGAGAGAGAGATAAAGGGAAGGAGGAGGGAGAAAAGGCATTAAAGTCAAAATATGGGAAATAATCCAGAAGACAAAAGCTGTGACTCAGAAGACAACAGTGAACATGTAGGAAAACAGTTCAAAAACTGGCATAAAGGGAAAGCGGCCCTTTCGTTGCATTAATTTTTCATGTTTTTTTTTTTTTGAGTCACTCTATATGATGTGGAATTTCTTACTTCTTCCTACTTTCCTGCAAGGACATACTATTCCAGATCAGCCTGGGCTAGTGTGAACCCTACCTAGGGGTGGTGCTCAGTGCCAGAGGCACAAGCTCTTGAGCTTGATCTCAGTACTGAACAAAAGAAGAAAAAGAGCAACTAGCTCAGATGGAAAGAGAAATGTTGGTTGATTCCATTGGCAATGACTCAAAGAATTAATATGAACTACTAAAAATGTTCTGATAAAATGATATGATTAAACTTATAGGAAAATTTACTACCAAGTTATGAATAAAGAAGAATTATTAACAGGTATAAAAGTGAAACTGCAAGGCTATCATGACTTTAAGAATGCATAAAAATAAGAAAGGAGGTGGAGAGATGGCTTAGTGGTTAAGGTGGTTGCCTGCAAAACCAAAAACCCCAGTTCAATTCCCTAGGACCCACTAAGCCAGATGCACCAGGTGGCACATGTGTCTGGACTTCATCTGCAGTGGTTAAAGGCCCTGGCATGCCCATTTTTTTCTCTCTCTCTCAAAATAAAAAAAAAATAAAAATAAAAACAAGAAAGGAAACATAATCATATTCTGTTTGAATTGACTGGAAAATATTTGAATGCCCACCCTACTAAATATTGTGTATTTTTGATGGCAGAAGAAATGCAAAGAATGAGAAGGTAAGCTCTAAATTACCATATACATTAGTGGGAAGAAAAGATATTTTAAAACTATGCATCACAGCTGGAGAGATAGCTTATTGGTTAAGGGATTTGCCTGTGAAGCCCAAGGACCCAGGTTCAATTTCCCAGGACCCATGGGTGGCACATGCCAGATGCAGGGCCTGGTGGCCCTGGCATGCCCACTCTTCCTATCTCTCTCTGCTTCATTCTCTCTCTCTCAAATATATAAATAAGTAAATAAAATATTTAAAAATAAAATTATGCATCAAAAGATAGCAGTAATTCTACAAATGATGCATTAAAAGGCAGGAGCAATTCATGGGTGAAATAGCTAAAGGGGTTGCAAGTCTGACAAGCTACAGAGTAAGAGCTGCTGACGCAGAGGACCATGATAATTTGTTATAAGTTTTCTGATAATGATCAACACTTCTAAGTATGTGCATGTGATAATCAATGGAATAATTTAAATGTATAAAATGTTTACTGCAATTGCTTGGCATAGTGCAAAGTTAATGTCAGTCAGCTTTGAGTCAAAACATTTAGAAAACAAGAAAAGAAAAAGAAAGCAAACGGAGTCCCGTCCACTATGGACTTGCTTCATTGCCATGGGCCTGCGATGAGGCTGGGAATCACTGCAGAGGAGGGCTGTTCACCTCCTGGCATCCCAGAGCAGAGAGGGGCACTTTAAGAGGCAAGGCCTAGATTCACCCTTCAAGTTATAAAAGATAACTTGCTAAGAAAGAGTAAATGAAGGACAACTAAATAAAAATTAATGGTAATTTAAAACTAAATTTTTGTCTCACTTTAAAAAAAGTATTTCAATTAATTTATTTGACAGAGAGAAAGAAGAAGAAGAAGAGAGAGAGGTAGATAGAGAGAGAATAGGCATGCCAGGGCCTCCAGCTGCATGCGCCACCTTGTGCATGTATGTAGGTCCTGGGGATTCGAACGTGGGTCCTTTGGCTTTTCAGGCAAGCACCTTAAGTGTTAATCCATCTCTCTAGCCCTTGTCTTACTTTTGATTTATTAGAAACTTCCTGTATCTTCTTTCTAAAAGTATCTTTAGTGATTGCCCGGCACACCCATCTGGGGCACAGAAGATAAAGCGACCCAGAACCCAGGTCTGCTCTCTGTCATTGCCCTAACCAGTTCTACCACCCCATACGCCAAAGAACATAGATTGCCCGCCCAATCTGGCTCGGAGCAAGGCAGTCTAGATCTTCAGGTCCCCCACAAGAAGCAGTGTGCCAGAGGCTCACCCCGGTGCCCTGCCCAAAGCCTTGGAGCAGACTGCCTGCCAGCATGCGCCCAGATAACAGCAAGACCCAAATCACAGCCCTGCCCCTGCATCCAAAGCAGTCTCGGCGCACCTCCCACCTCTTATGTCCTGCCCAGTCCTGTGGTAGACAGACTGTCCATGCCTTCACAGAGCAAAGCAGACCAGGGTACGCAAGAGCCCCAGTGAACTTAAAAAAACAAAAACTAATAATAAACATTAATCAACCCATGTATAACATGGGCCTGGGAACAGAACAGAGAGTTCTCAAGGAAGAAGTAAATTGGCCAAATAAGCATCTGTTTAAAATGTCCATCATCTAAGCCGGGCATGGTGGTGCACGCCTTTAATCCCAGCACTCGGGAGGCAGAGGTAGGAGGATCACCGTGAGTACTGAGTACGAGGCCACCCTGAGACTACAAAGTGAATTCCAGGTCAGCCTGGACTAGAAAAAAAACAACAACAACAACAAAAAAATGTCCAACATCTTTTAATCATCAGGGAAATGCAAATGAAAACTACATTGAGATTCCACCTCATTCTAGTCAGAATGGCCACCATCAAAAAAAGGAGGGGATGCTGGAGAGAGATGGCTTAGTGGTTAAGCATTTGCCTGTGAAGCCTAAGGACCCCAGTTCAAGGCTTTATTCCCCAGGACCTAAGCCAGATGCACAAAGTGGCGCATGCATCTGGAGTTCATTTGCAGTGGCTGGAGGCCCTGGTGTGCCCATTCTCTCTCTGTCTATCTGCCTTTTTCTCTGTCTGCCACTCTCAAATAAATACATACATAAATAAACAATTTTAAAAAGACAACAAATGCTGGTGAAGATGTGGGGAAAGGGGACCCCTCATCCACTGTTGGTAGAAGTGTGACCTGTACAGTCATTATGGAAATCTGTATAGTTTTCTCAAGAATCTAAAAATATATCTACCATTCGATCCAGCTATGCCACTTCTGGACATATATTGGAAAGACTCTGCATGCTACTATATGTGTATGATACTTGCTCAGCCATGTTTATTACTCTTCTATTCACAAAGCTAGGAAATGGAATCATTCCAGATGCTCATCAACTGATGAATGAAATAATGAAGATGTGGTGCATTTACACAACAGAGTTCTATTCAGCCATAAGGGAAAATGAAATGATGAAATTTTCAGGAAAATGAGTGGAGCTTGAGAAAAATTATACTAAGTGGGGTAATGCAGGCTCAGAAAGACAAATGCCTCATGTTCCCTTTTATATCTGGATGCTTCCAGCGAATAGTTCTATTTGTTTAAAAGTTGTAGCATCAGTGGTACTGGTTAGAAAGCTAGAATGAGGTTTGGTGAGAGGAGACGCGGGGAGGAGTCAGGGGGAGGATAGTCAACATGCAAATGGAGGGACAGAGTCCAGGGTAAAAGGGTCTGGGAGTAGGGGTAAGGGAAGGAGTTGAGTGAGGAGGGGTTCATCAAACTAAAGATGACTGAATAAAACTATAGAAACCTTCTTCTTCATTAGGTAACTACAAGGCATAACTCTTGGGTTGGAGAGATGGCTTACCGGTTAAGGCACTTGCCAGCAAATCCAATGGACCTAGGTTCAATTCCCCAGAACTCACATTAAGCCATATGCACAAAGTAGTGCATGCATGCATCTGGAATTCATTTGCAGTGACTGGAGGTCCTGGCGAGCCCATTCTTTCTCTATCTGCCTGCCTCTTTCTCTCTCTCTTTCTTTCTCTCTCTCATAATAAATAAATAAATAAAATTTTTTAAATGACTCTTTTTTGATAGTTTTTAGATAGGGATAGTTTTGGCAGAAGTTCCCTGCTGCAGTGCAGAAAGATTTATTCTTAAACCTACAGGCTGCTGTGGGTGAATCACAGTGCCAGAATTAGGTCAGCCCAAACAGTGTGATGTTGGTTAGAGAAGGCCCATATGGCTCCCAAAATAATGCAGGCCATTGTCAAAGCCTTTGGTTACCCACCTGAACTAGATGGAATAGGCAGACATAAGTTAAGGATACATTTTACTAATTTCATTAGCTTCTTTAGAATATAAGGAGATTTTTCTCTATTTCTTATACAAATGTTAGAGGGCAAGTTACACCATTAAAATGGTCAGAGGGGGAAACCCTAGTATCTGTAGGTGGCCCAATGAGAGCTGAGGGAGGAAAAAAGGAGTCCTTTAAGGGTATTGGAGCCCCACTGTCATGCTGTTCATCCTCTACAAACTGCTCCTAGTTCTGTCTGCAGCTCTGGATTCCACTTCGTTCTTGTAACCAGTGTCTGGCATTCTCAGCCCAAGGGCTTACCAAGTATCCTTGGATGGACATCTGTTGAATGGAAGAGTTTCACGGCCCTTTGGGTGCATCACTGTAATGCTGAAGTACTGTTTGCTTCAGAGTTCCATGTGCACCCCCAGGTCTATACCAGGCACCGTGCCTGGACATCTGAGGCAGTATCTACCCGACCAAATCAAAAAACACCTTTTGACGAAATTAGTCACTAATCACATGGGGTAATTGAAACAAGCATAGCAGTATCTTGGGTAACTTTTGGAAGATTTAGTAACATAGTGGGTCTTTTATTCAAAAAATATCAGCAAAGAGCCAGGGAGGTAGCTCAGCCAGTAAACTGCTTGCCTTGCAAGCACAAGGACCTGAGTTTGACCTGTAGATCCTATGTGGAAATGTCGGATATGGCGGCATATGTCTGTAGAGCCTATGTGGAAATAGGTCGGGTATGGTGGCATATGTCTGTAGAGCCTATGTGGAAATAGCGGGTATGGCGGCATATGTCTGTAGAGCCTATGTGGAAATATCGGGTATGGCGGCATATGTCTGAGCCTATGATATCCGGCATATGTGGAAACGTCGGGTATGGCGGCATATGTCTGTAGAGCCTATGTGGAAATGTCAGGTATGGCGGCATATGTCTGTAGAGCCTATGTGGAAATATCGGGTATGGCGGCATATGTCTGTAGAGCCTATGTGGAAACGTCAGTTATGGCGGCATATGTCTGTAGAGCCTATGTGGAAATGTCGGGTATGGCGGCATATGTCTGTAGAGCCTATGTGGAAATATCGGGTATGGCAGCATATGTCTGTAGAGCCTATGTGGAATATCGGGTATGGCGGCATATGTCTGTAGAGCCTATGTGGAAACGTCAGTTATGGCGGCATATGTCTGTAGAGCCTATGTGGAAACGTCAGGTATGGCGGCATATGTCTGTAGAGCCTATGTGGAAATATCGGGTATGGCGGCATATGTCCGTAGAGCCTATGTGGAAACGTCAGGTATGGCGGCATATGTCCGTAGAGCCTATGTGGAAACGTCAGGTATGGCGGCATATGTCCGTAGAGCCTATGTGGAAACATCAGGTATGGCGGCATATGTCTGTAGAGCCTCTGTGGAAATATCGGGTATGGCGGCATATGTCTGTAGAGCCTCTGTGGAAATGTCAGGTATGGCGGCATATGTCTGTAGTCCCAAAGCTGAGGGGCTCCCTGGCCAGCCAGACTAGCCTAATTGGCCAGCTCTGGGCCAATGATAGACTCCATCTAAAAAAAGGTAGATGGAGCTCCTGAGGAAGGAATGACACCTTAGATTAACCTCTGTGCCTCATACACATGCCCATACACATGTGAACACAAACACATATACTTGCCCACACATGAACATGTGTGTGTGTGCACACACATTATTTATTTATTTTTTTTGTTTATGAGAGAGAGAAAGAGGGAATGGGCATGCCAGCCAGGGCCTCTAGCCACTGCAAGCGAACTCCGGATGCATGTGCCCCCCCCCCGTGTACATCTGGCTTACGTGGGTCCTGGGGAATCGAACCGGGGTCCTTAGGCTTCGCAGGCAAATGCCTTAACCGCTAAGCCATTTCTCCAGCCCGTGCACACACATTAAAAAGAAAACAAAAAACAGAAACAAATCCAAGGATCCCTCATCCATCATTCAGCGTATACATACTACAAGGCCGAGTGAGCCATCACAGCACAGCTGAATTCATTCAACAGTATTTGCCACTTGGATTGAATTTATTATTTACATTTTAATATTTTATTTATCTCGTGTGTGTGCGTGCGTGTTCACATGTGGGAGTGCAAGTGGACACGTCTTGGTCTTTGCTCTTCACCTCATTTGGAGACGGGGCCTTTTGTGGTTCGTGATTCTCCACAGGTCGTTTTCAGAATGGCTGGTCCATGGTCTTGATCTCCCTTCTTGCCTGAGCCACACTGGGTCGACTGCAGCTTCTGGCTTTTTACGTGGGGTCTGGGGACTGAAAGTCATGTATTCAGAGTTGTGTAGTCAGCATGTTTTCTTCTAAACTGGCTCTTTAGCTTTGTTCTCTGTATTATGTCTCTTAGTAGTTACATGACTATAAACAGAGTATTTAATCTGTGTTCTTCACTCGTGAAATGTACCACACAGATTGATTGTGGATATCAGATAATTTATACAAAGTGTTTAGAATACTGTGGGTCGGGTAAAGAGAGATCAATAAATGTCTGATTCCTATTCACTAAATAGCACGGGTTGAATAATGTCCCAAAAAGTCTTAACCCCAACACCTGTGAAGAAAAGATCATTTGCAAAAAGGGTCCTGAAAGACATAAGCAATTTAAAATGAGTTTAATAGGGTGAAACTTAATCCCATGTAGCTGGTGTTGATAGAGTTTAGGGACAAAACAGTCTCCTTTTGCAGGTAGTGAGGGACACAGGTCCAAGAAAACAGAGATTACAAGGCTCGTGTGCATCTCCCAGGTGTCCTATTAATGCTTAGACCTGTGTAATTTTATCTCTTCTGATTAACATTAGTCTGCCCACCCTAAGATGGTCTCACAACAACCTAATTCCATCTACCTGGGTCCCCTTTGATTATTCTCCAAGGCCTGAAAAATGACAAGAATGGAGCATCTAAAAAAACAAAACAAAACCATTGATTCTCTGCTTTAGCCTTGAGCTGGCTACCATCCCAAATGATTTTAGGATCTTCATGCCTTTACTCTTAAAGGGGAAATGTTGTAGTTAGGCTTAGAGGTCATTTAAAGAAGGACTCAACTCCTGTTTCCCTGGTAACATTAACAAGGGAAGAGACCTCCCCACCCCCAACCATAAGAACAAAGTCCTCCAGTCCTGGGAGTCTGTCAGTCACTCACCTGGTCAAGAGAGCTAGAGACATGCTAAGGAGGTGAGAGGAACAGTTATCCCCTAAGCCAAACCAAACCCCAGCAGTTAAGGCAGGAAGCCCCCCCATCGAAACAGTTGCTCACAGATTCTCACTGCAGAGCCTGCCCACTTGTCTAAGTTCTCACTCAAACGGCTTCCTTTATGGTCTTTTTGTCCTTTCTTCCTCCTCTTGGCATGCGGGTGGGATGCCCAGGCATGCTTGTCATTGCACTGCAGGGCTTTTCACCTTTCTACGGCCAGCTCCATGCTCCTCGTCCAGCAGCCCCTTCTCTCTTCTCTCTTTCTTGCAGGGAGTCCTCTCACTCTTTCAGGAGTCTCCTTGTATTTTCCTTAATAAAATCTACCTTTTTTTCCCCCTCATCAAGTCCTTCTTTGGTTTGCAAGACAAATGAGAGTCTTAGCCACTCGAGTCCAGGGAACTGACAAGTAGCATGGACAAGATTGACAGTCATTAGTGGGAGAAAAATGGAGGTATTTCCCATGATTGATTAGGAGAGAGGGATAAAAGGAGAGGTTTCTGGCTGTAATTAATAATGGTGGTGCTATGTGCTATGATACAAAGCAAGGAAGATGGTACAGGTTTAGTGGAAGAAGAGTTTTTCATTTGAAAATGTTGAATTTTATATCTCAGAAGGACATAAGAAAAACCCAGTAGGCAATTGGATATAAGTATGACACATGGGTCAAACAGATCTTAGCTAAAAGCACAAATGTGTGAATTAGCATATTGGTGGTATAGGAAGAAGATTAGAAAACTGAATAGAACAAGAGAAGGAAACTTACCTTGCTTAAATAACATGAACACTTTTTGATATAGACCCACATGCATTCTTTTGGAGCGAGAATATAGGTTTTATTCAGATTCTCAAAGTGACTCTCAGAACCTTAAAAAATTGAGAGACTACTGATATAAAATCAGAAAAAAAAAAAAAAAAGTCTGGGATAAGCCATTAAAGCATATAAATTTTAAGAAAAAAATCTTGAAAGAATACTTTGAAGGAATGGCCGAATAGGTAAAAGTAAATCTCAAACCCTATGACCAATGATGACAGTGTTTAAAGGACATGGGCACTGTTCTGAGAATGGATATGGCCGACAGATCAAGACCAAAGGAAAGCTTACCGTCATAAAGCTTTACGTTCACAAGAAGTGAAAGAAAAGCCCTTGAAACTTTATAATAACAAAATTCTATCCTCCAGTTAATTTCAAGATTAATAACCAGGGTGAATTTTGTATGTTTGAAAAGGGGTCAAATTTTAGAGTTTCCTCGACCTGGTCCCCTTTCATTGTTCATGGAAACATTGCTTATGTTCCTGTATTATGTAGTATCCTGCTGTTTCTTCTCCAAAAGAAAAGGTATATGCTGTAGATGTATCTGGAAAACATTGTACATGTGTCTGGAAAACATCTACAATGAAAATTGTTAGGCTTATATAGAAACCAAAGACTCTAACTTCCAAATACAATATTCACAGCTATGGGTTGGCTCTTGAGAGATAGTTGAGTTGAGTTCAATTATATCTTGTGAGAATCATCTGGACAATGGAAAGAAGTTGTAACTTCAAAGAGTTCGAAGATTCTAGGCCAGAGCTGGGGCTGTGTTAAAATCATGTTCAACTTTTATTATAACAAATCAAAAACTAAGTTGCTCAGTATTTTTTTTCTGAAATAGGTTTTACTAGGTAGGCAAGGTGAACCTTGAACTTGAGATCCCTGTATGTTAGATTCCCAAGTGCTAGAATTTGAGGTGTGTGTCACCATACTTGGCTAGCTGCCTATAGCAGTTACTTTCCTATTGATGGGGCAAAGTACTTGACCAGAATCAGCATGTGGGAGGAAAGGGTTTATCTTGGTTTCATCGTGTCAGGGAGAGCATGCAGAGCAGGCAGATAAGGCATCATATCTTGTCTCGGCAGCAGGAAGGAAGTAGTCTGACAGCTGATGGACTAATCTACTTCAAGGTTAGTCCATGGACACATCTCCTCCATCGAGGTTCTTTCTCCTAAATGCTCCACAAGTTCCTGAATTTTCTACCAGCGGAGGACCAAGTATTCAAAACATGTAAGTCTATGGAGGCCATTTTGCATTCAAACCACCAAACTGGTCAATATTTTGTGTGTCTTAAAAGATATTTGGAGCCGGGCGTGTTAACACACACGCTTTAATCCCAGCACTCGGGAGGCAGAGGTAGGAGGATTGCCATGAGTTTGAGGCCACCCTGAGACTACATAGTGAATTCCAGGTCAGCCTGGGTTAGAGCAAGACCCTACCTCAAAAAACAAAAACAAATAAACAACAACAACAAAAAAGATATTTGACTCACAGAAGCGAATATGTTGTTAATGATTACTTTGAAAATAAACTCTTCAAGCCGGGTGTGGTGGCGCACGCCTTTAATCCCAGCACTCGGGAGGCAGAGGTAGGAGGATCGCAGTGAGTTCAAGGCCACCCTGAGACTACCTAGTTAATTCCAGGTCAGCCTGGGCCAGAGTGAGACCCTACCTTGAAAAAACAACAACATTTCTGGAAAATCTAGAATGATAGGATTGAAAATACTCCCCTCCCACCCTGCACATATCACGATGTTAATTCACATAACACATAGCTGTGCCTATTCTTTTATGTGTCCATTTCCCTCTGCCAACTCTTAAGCCCCTCTGGAATGGAATTGTGTCACATTCATCTTTATAGCCCCTATCAATATCACAAAAACTGGAGCTTTAAATGCTTTCAATTAATAAATTAATTTTAAGTATTTACCCAAATAAATTTTTAAATCTCAGGCTGGAGAGATGGCTTAGTGGTTAAGGCGCCTGCCTGCTAAGCCTAAGAACGCTGGTTCCAATCTCTAGCGGTTCCAATCTCCAGTTCCCACGTTTAGTTCCAATCTCCAGTTGACCCACGTTTAGCCAGATGCAAAGTGAGAGGCTGCTGGCACATCCATCTCTGTCTGTCTTTCCCTCTCTCTCTGTCTCTGTCTGTGTCTCTCTCTGTCTCAAAAGAAATTAAATCTTGGGGCGTTAAACGCTTGCCTATGGAGCCTAAGGATCTTTCTCGATTCTCATAGTAGCTGAGAGGCTGCTGCATCTGGAGTTCGTTTGCAGTGGCTGGACATCCATCTCTGTCTGTCTTTCCCTCTCTCTCTGTCTGTGTCTTTCTCTCTCTCAAAAAAAAAAAAAAATTAAATCTCATTTTGAATTTCCCTTTGTACAAGAACTCAAATTTTCTGCAAGATTCTTTTGTTATCATTGAAAAATAGAATACGTATCCCAAAATCCTTGTAGAATTTTAAAATATGGACCTCACCATGATTTTGTGTGGTCTCCCTGATGTTATGGATTTTTTCATTACTTAGGAGACTTTACTAAAGTCAAGGAATGCCAGTGGTCATTTGTCCATTTATTCTGTCATCATACATCTGTGAGTTTCCAGGACCTTATATCACTCCTCTAGTGATAAGCAAAGAAACAACTTTGAAGATACAAAATGTGGGGCTGGGACAATGCTTTAGCAGTTAAAGACACTTGCTGATAAGACTGTTGGCCCACGGTCAATTCCCTGATAGCCTTGTATAAAGCCAGATGCACAAAGTGGTACATGCATCTGGAATTTGTTTAAAATGTCAAGAGGCCAAGAGACCCTGATAAGAACCCCATAACTCTTTCTTTTTCTCTTTTTTTCCCTCTCTTCTCTCTCTGCTTCCGAATAAATAAAAATATTTAAAGATTTAAAACAATATAAATGTGTTTTTTTATAAAACATATATATTAGTTTGTCTACTTATTGGAATTCTAAATGAGTTTTTCTATCTCTGATATTTCCTACTAAATCACACAAAGATGTTTGCTTCTGGATTTTTTCTTTAGCCTAAATCTTGGATGATATACTGTGATGGTGATATTTGCAATGATCACATGCAATTTTTCATACAGTAATTGTTAAATAGGAAGCGGAGTGAGAGCCAGACATGATGACCCACACCTATAATCCTGGCACTAAGAAGGCTGATCGAGGATTCCAAGTTTGAGGTCAGCCTGAGGTACTTAGAAAGACAATTAAAAAAAAAAAAAGGTAAAAGAATCTGAGTAGGAATTTCTCTTTTCTCCCTTGCTCATATAAATACATCACGATGAAATTTCCACCCTTAAATATGTCTAGAAAAGATCTAAAAGGAGTTTTCCATGTACAGCACCACTTTCAAAGCAGAAGGGTTAGATCTTTACCACCCAAGAAAGAGAAGTCACAAGATCACATTGAGTGCTACTTTTTTTTTTTTTTTTTTTTGGTTTTTCGAGGTAGGGTCTCACTCTGGCTCAGGCTGACCTGGAATTCACTATGTCATCTCAGGGTGGCATTGAACTCTCGGCGATCCTCCTACCTCTGCCTCCCAAGTGCTGGGATTAAAGGCGTGCGCCACCACGCCCGGCTGCTACTTTATTTTTTTAAGGTATAGAGAGACTTTATTAGATTAAGAGAAGGAAAGAGGAGGAAGAGTGATCCTGCCAAGAAGGAGGTGAGAGGGGGAAAGCCCCTGGAGTGCTACTTTAAAGTACGCAGATTCAAATGTGTCAATCCCAGTGTTTATGTAGTCAGCTCTGATCTCCGTTTTCCAAGTCTAACCACCTGTTTGAGAGCTCTGCTGTAATGGAATAGACATGTCAAAGTTAACAAGCTAAAACTCAGTGATGGTCTCTTTTTGTGTTAGTCAGCTTTCCATCACTATAACAAATGCCTAGTTAAAATAATTTATATAAAGGAAAGGTTTGTTTTGATCACAGTTGTGGAGGTTTCAGTCCATTTTCTTTTTTAAAAGTTTCATTGTGGAGGCTGGACCTCTCTGCAGTTAAGACTTTTGTCTGCAAAGCCTAATGACCTAGGTTCAATTCCCCAGTACCCACATATAGTTAAACACAAAAAGTGGTGCAAGCATCTGGAGTTCATTTGCCATGGCTAGAGGCCCTGGTGCACCCATTCTCATTCTCTCTCTATTCTCACTGTCTCTCTCTGCTTGGAAATAAAATAAAATATTTAAAAATTTCATTGTGTGTGTTCATTGTGTATGTTACTTTCACATAAGAATATATTGTATGTAGAGTATATTCTCTTCCATTCTCCCCTCCCCCTACTGTTGGTGTCTTTTGTTTACCTTGTACAATTTCATTTCTGCATTCATAATATGTTCACAAACATGAATTTCTGTATCTATATAAAATCTGCTATAAGGTTTGGGATTGACCAAGGCCATGCAAACAACTCTGAGGCAAAGATGAAAGCTTTTATTTGGGAAAAGTGTGAGCTGCCAGGGCTGATTCACAAGAGAGGAGCACAGCCCACCTGAGTTTTCAGGTAGTGGGCTTCATAGGGCTTTTTCAGTTGGGGGAAGGTGAGGAAGGACAAAGAACTCAGAAGTTCCTTTAGGGGAGATCATTATGTTAACCATTTACAATAGCTAGGGTGTGACACCAGAACAGTGAACAGGTGACTTACGAGATAAGGGGGCAGGAAACCATGACCCAGGGCACTGTTAGGCAAGGAGGGGATAAGGACATGGTAGTTTCCTGAAGAATGTGCACAGTCCACTTCCCCATCCCCCGTCATCATTCTGTTGACCAGGGTGACTCCATCTTGAGAGCCTGTCCCGAGCTAATATCTAAAAACCACAAATCAGAGAAAACATACAACATTTTTTCTGTCTGAAATTGGATGATTGATGATTGGCCCATGACAGCTCAATACAGGGCAGAGCAAAACCCCTCAACTTGTGGCTGGAATGCCACAGACAGAAGAGAGGAAGAGCTGGTGCTACCATATACTTCAAGGGCACACCCCAATAACCTCAAGACCCTCCAATAGACTTCACATGTTCTGAGTTCCACTATGTCTCAAAAGGGTCTCATATTGGCCCAGGCTGACCTGGAACTCACTCAAACTCACAGTGATCCCACTTCCTCTTCTGAGATTACAGGCATGCACCACCATGCCCAGCTCAGCAAATAGTCTTTAGAAAAAAAATTCAGAGTGTGCATTCAGCAAATAAAGCCCTCTAAATGCTTCCCACTGTTTGTTGTCTCTTTTTATAGCCTAGAATGTTCTATGTGTCTTGTACCTCACTCAGGTACCTGACCTCATTTCATTCCACACTTTTGCTCACTCATTTCATTCCAACCAGAAAGCATGCTCACTAATCTACCAGCCTTACACCTCACTATGGCCCTTGCATATGCTGGGTTGCATTTGATTGGAGCATTTGTCTACCTAGCTAACCTGGTCCCTGAGAAGAGGCATACAGTTTGCTATTCTGACCACAACTTCTATAACAACCATTAATATTTGTTGAATGAATAAAGACAGGAATGAATTGCCAGAGGCTTTCAATGAGTATATTTAAGTGGTTAAAAGCACTTGCTTGTAAAGCCGACTGGCCTGAGTTCAATTCCCCAGTACCCACGTGGTGAATATGTCTGGAGTTCATTTGCAACAGCAAGAGGCCCTGAGGAGCCTCCTCTGCCTGTTTCCCTCTCCCTTTCTCTCAAATAAAAAATAAAAATATTGAGAAATATTTAATAGGGGGTAGGAATATAACTTCATGGAAAAGCACCTACTTAGCATCATGAGAACCTGGGTTCAGTTCTCACTACTAAAATAGACAGCAATACTGATCTTAAACTGAGGTTGTAGCTTACCACTAGTAAATAAGCAATGAGAACAGCAACAAAATCTATGGATGGGTCAAAATTGGCTGATAAAGGAGCAGTTTTTTTGAGTGAATAGTATGCGTTAAATGGATAGTATGAGAGGATGGTGAATGGCAATTGGTGAGCTAACAAATTCACTAAATTGGAAGAGGAATCTCAAAGAGTTTTGGTGGTGCTTGAACCCAGTGTCTTGCAATGCTGTCGGCAAGCAAAGGTTCACCCCAAGCCCTCTGTGAGCCTACCTAGGCTGACCTGAATAATTTCAGTCATAATGAAGGTTTGAGGACATTGTTAGAATGAATATGTATATATATGTATATATATATGGAATAGATTCTCTTTGTAAAGAATTTCCTACCTTTGTGTTTGAAAAGCAACTCTTACTAAAACAGGGAAGATAATGTTCCTAGGGAGTAGAGAAGAGAAAGTCCCTAGAAGAATGAACGCACTATAAACATGCTGTAAGAGAAAGGTGAGACCTTCTGTTAAAACCCAGTAGTATATGGGAATCTGCACTGATAAGAGTTGATATCAAATTCAGAGTTAAAGACACATGCAATCAATTCTAATTATCCGTAGCAACATAGCATGGGTGGCTTCTTTTCATCACCCAGCAGTCAGAATTCAGTGTGAATCTGAAATAGAAACTCATTTCACTCTCACGCAACATAATTATGAGGTAAATTTTCTGGAAAAACAATGCATGTAATAGATTCCAGAGTCAAGTAGAAGTGATTTTTAAATTATTTGCTATTTTGGGTTATTCAAAATAACCAAATTATGATTTTTATAGTCATAACATTTCAAATGAATAAAAGAATAAATGAATTTATATAAAGTGAAGCATATTAAGGAAATAATTGGTGCAAACAGAAAGGTGGGGCGTGTTGTTGTTTTATAAGCTGTTTCCTCTAGTATAACTCTATGTTTTAACACTTATAAATGTTTTAAGAATATACATGGATATAAATATCAAAATGTGCGTATACAGCAAAGAGTGATATCTGACAGATTATCAGATGTCCAAGCCTTAATTATTGTGTGCTTAACTATTTATTTACCTATAAGCATGTGCCAGTTGAAATTGTTGCAGGAATTGTGAATAAGCAACCTTGGCTCTGAGACAGCCAGAGCTTTGCCCAAGGTCACTGTCAATTTGAGTGGATCTAGTGTGGCTCTTGACTTTCTGGGTCTCCGAACACAAAATATATCATAGTTATCATGAAATGGTGTAAACCAGTTTTGTTCCAACTATGTGGGTAGTAGATTTCTTTGTCTGTTATCAGATTAATTTTAGAATTTTTATTTAAAAAATTGAAGAATCAAGAGTGAAACCCTACCTCAAAAAACCACATTAAAAAAATTGAAGTATGAGTTGACTTTCTTTTTTATAGTCTTATAGAGATATCTACTCAGAAAGAAAAGCAAGAAATTTGGCCCACAACACTCTACTTACAATAATTCAAATTTAAACACATAATTTTTGAAAGATTTCTCTTTTATGTTCTGGTTCACATAACTATTGCATAACGTACATATTAAAATTGTTTTAACAAGTTCAGGATCTTTAAATTAAATAAATGTTTTCAAGATCTACTATAAAAGGGTCTTACTTGGGCTGGGAAGATTGCTCAGTGGTTAAAGGCACTTGCTTGCAAAATCTGATGGCCAGGGTTTGATTCCCCAGGACCCACATAAAGCCAGATGCACAAAGTGGTGCATTCATCTGAACTTTGCAGTAGCAGAAGGCCCTAGTGCCTGGTGTTCTCAATCTCTCTCTCTCTCCCTCCCTCCCTCCCTCCCTCTCTCTCTCATAAAATAATATAGTAAAGAAAAAATACTGCCACTTTTTCATGGAGGTTTTATCTCCTTCTAGGAATTCAGCAAAAGAAGTGACTGTTGACACCTGTTTTCCCTTCAGCAGACAACCAGGTAGGACCAGTATTAACAATGTGCAGAAAGTGCTTGCGAAAAGAGAAGATGCCAAATATACCAGATGCTATAATACTGAGTTAAAGTTTAAAAAGCAATCTTAAAAAAAAATTTTACTTTTATTTATTTATTTATTTATTTATTTATTTATTTATTTATTTGACAGAGGAAGAGGGAGAGAGAGAGAGAGAATGGGCATGCCAGGGCCTCCAGCCACTGCAAATGAACTCCAGACGTGTGCACCCACTTGTGCATCAGGCTAACGTGAGTCCTGGGGAATCAAACCTGGGTCCTTTGGCATTGCAGGCAAATGCCTTAACCACTAAGCCATCCCTCCATCCCTAAAAGCAATCTTTTCTTCTTCATTGCAAATAAGTCAAAAGTGCTTTTTATATTGGTAAAATACTAAAGATGGTTTTAAAACTAAAGTAGCAGTTTTTTGGTATGTTGTATACAGCACTGTTGTACATTACTACTTACACAGAGATTTGATGAGTGTATGTGCTGATATATATTGATCAATATATCACTGTTGGAATGGAGAGATTACATAGGGGTTAAAGCACTTGACTGCAAAGCCAAAGGACCCAGGTTCGATTCCCCAGGACTCATGTAAGCCAGATGCACAAGGTGGCACATGCATCTGGAGTTTGTTTGCAGCATATGAAAACCCTGACGTGCCCTCTATCTATCTATCTATCTATCTATCTATCTATCTATCTATCTATCTGCCTCTTTCTCTCCATCTCCCAAATAAATAAATAAATAAATAAATAAATAAATAAATAAATAAATGGGGGGGGGGCTAAAGGGAATCATTTAGAACAGTATCTGAGAGACAACTAGATGATAATAATTGGGTAATTTTTCAGTAGGTTGAGCAATAATGAACAAAGTTGAGAATATTTCATGTACAGGCTCACATAGGGAACTTGAGAACAAAATCATCCCTTCTGAGTCTTTTGTGTGAGAGTTATCATCAACCAGCCTTCCTCACTTTTAGCTTGCTGCAAGGGAGTTTGATGGCAGAACACGTCAGATTGGCATGAACTTGGCATCATTTTCATGACATAGGCAGAATGGGGGTTGCCTCTGCACTAAATGTTCCCTCTTCTCTTTCATGAAGATTCCTCATAATGTTTTGAAAATAATAAATAAATAATGCAGAGAAAGATTAAAAAGTCACCAGCAGATTTTATGTACTGTTATATCATCACAAGAGAGTCCTGCCATATTCTTGGCCTTTATTTTTCATGGCACAACCATTTTCTCATTTCAATAAACATTCTACAAAATCCACTGAATACTCTTCCACTATGTGGATATGCAATAACTTAACCAGTTTCCAATAATTGAAGATCTGGTATGTTTTGGCTTTTACTATGATTAGTAATTCATCCCATTGATTTTTAAAAACAAATTTTTATTTATTTATTTGAAAGAGACAGAGAGATAAACAGGCAGATAGAAAGAGAATGGATGCTCCAGGGCCTCCAGCCACTGTAAACGAACTCCAGATGCATGCACCACCTTGTGCATCTGGCTTATGGGGTCCTTGGGAATTGAACCTGGGTCCTTTGGCTTTGCAGGCAAAGTGCCTTAATCACTAAGTCATCTCTCCAGTCATAGCCCATAGATTTTTATTCTTTTCGTATTAAGTTTTATTTCAAATACAGATACAAGTGAAGAAAAAAAAGTAAAGAAGGGGCAGCTACCTTATTTTATGAAGAAGTACACTCATTAAAATAAAGTTTTATATGAATTATAGAAAAGGCCCTTTGGGCTGGGAAAATGGCTAGGCGGTTAAGGCGTTTGCCTGAGAAGCCTAAGGACCCCAGTTTGATTCTCCAGGGCACACATAAGCCAGATGCACAAGGAGGAGTGTGTGTCTGGAGCTCATTTACAGTGGCTAGAGTCCCTGGAGAGCCCGTTCTCTTTTTCTCTGTATCTGCCTCTTCCTCTCTCACTATTAAATAAATAAATAAATAAATAAATAAATAAATATTTTCTAAAAAGGCCCTTTGTCAGCTTGGCACAGCCTGATACAATATCAAATTGGTCATTAAATTATTTGATAGCTACTATAAAATAAATTGTACAAATTTTAGAATATCAGTTATGGTCCTATTAGATAAACACAGCACATTTCATTTTCTGAATTTTTTTATATTCTTAGTGATATCTGAAAAGTATTTTCCAGAATCTTCTTAGCAGCTTTTTAAATATCAGAAACATTGAAATTGAGCTTTGAAATAAAATGAAAATGGCAAAAAGCTATACATCAATACAACCTACCAGGAAAATGAAGCAAACAGAATCCATGTCCATCTACTTTTACTTTCTTTTTTCACTCATGTTTTTAGTGTACACAATAATAAAGTTTATTGTGACATTTTGATGCATGTATCTTTGTACCTTACTCTTGTTTATCCCCTCTTTTCCACTCCTGTCCATCTTTCTCCCCTCCCTTTGGTCCTCTTTCTCCACTCTCACTTCCCTTCTGCTTTCATGTCCTATGTATGTGTGCATACATGCATGTATCTGTTTTGTCCGGCTGTCCATGCTACTCTCTGATGAGGGCTGCTCACTTGTGCATGCCTCTGTGTCTGTACGACCTCGTGGATGGAGCTGATGCTAGTCCTACAACTCTTCAGCCTGCATGCAGCCTCACAGACTGAGTAGCTGCCAGATTCTTGGACTTTTCAGTCTATGAGCAGCTATTGTTGGGCTACTCTGCCCATAGTTTGTGAGCTAATTCAGTAAATCCCCTTGTTACTACATAACCAAGTGATTCATTCTGTTCCTCCAGAGAATTTTCTTATACTATGTGTACATTTAAATTATTACGTGAGAGAAAACATGTGATGTGTGTCTCTCTGAGTTGCTTTTTTCACTTAACATGATGACTTCACTCTCTGTTGGAGAATCTGTTCTTCTTCTTCAGAATGTTGTGAGACCTGAGGAGATTAGCTACCCCTCACACTTCAGCCAAGCCACAGCTGAATCCACAGAGGAATTGGGGAGATGAGCAAGAGTGCTTCTTCCATGCTGAACCTGATAATCAGTACCTGGGTGAAGGAGACAGACCCTAAGGATACTCAACACCTACCAAAGCAGAGATCCAGAGGCTCCTAAGAGCTTATTACTGAAGTAGCCTTAAAACTCACCCACAATGGCTCAGGAAATTTTGTGGAAGAGGTGCAGAAAGATTGTAAAAGGCCACAGGTTGAGACCACATGCCCTCCCCCCCCCAAAAAAAACTAACTGACCCCTGCTCCCACAACACTATAACCAAAAACCCTATAGGTAATACTGGCAATCACACTGAGGAGGGTTCCCAGCAGAATGGGGTCAGGTATGAGGGAAAAGAGGGTACCAATACATGAGGTATCCATACAAAATATGTTGTTAATAAATAAATAAATAAATAAATAAATAAATAAATAAATAAAATAAGAATAGGTGTGTGTGTGTGTGTGTGTAAAAAATGCATTAGAACTTATCAGCGAGTCTATCCAATCCTGGGCTTTTCTCATTTGTTATGGATCTGAATTGCTTCTATTCTCTTACTTTTGGTAGGTTATATGTGTCCAAAACCTTACCAATTTCTTCTACAGTTTTTTTTTTTTTTTTGGAGAATCTATGTTCTCAAAGTCTTCTTTGATAATACTTTAGATTTTATTGGAATCTGTTTAGTGACCTGCTTTTTCATCTCTAATTTCATTAACTTGGGTCATTTTCTTTCATTTGACTTCACTAATGATTTCTCAATTGTGTATCTTTTTTTCAAAGAACCAACTCTCTTTTGCTTATTTTATATCTGATTCTTTCAGTCTCCATTTCATTGATTCATGTTCTGAATTTTATTGTGCATTTGCTTTGGGACTTGGCTTGTCCTCATTGTTCTAAGACCTTGAGGAACATCATTATTTATTTGAGATAGCTTCAATTTAATGTAACATGCATAGCTATAAACTTAACTGTTAGAACTAACTGCCTTTGCTGCATCCCAAAGATCTCGAGAAGTTGTGCTTTCATTTTCATTTGATTCTAGGAATTGGAACTTTTTACTTTCCTCCCTGATTTAGTCAATGACCCATTGTCATTCAAGTGTACATTATTCAGTTCCCAAGTATTTGTGTATTTTCTATGGTTTCTCTTACAATTGATTTCTAGTTGTATTTCACAGTGATCTGATAAGATAGAAGAAATGATATTGATTCTTTGGCATTTTTCAGACCTACTTTGTGGGCTACAATGTGGTCTATTTTAGAAACAGTTCCATGGGCTGCTGAAATGAATGCTCTTTTCATGTCTATTTCATCAAATATTCTGTAGCTATCTGTTAAGTTAATTTGTTCTATTGTGTAGTTAGCTCTGAAATTTCTTTGTTGACTTTTAGTTTGAATGACCTATTTTTAAGGGAAACTGGGGAATTGCAGTCACCTACTATTATTGATGCCATTCCTACTTCAAATCCTACACATTTAAGTATGATAGAACAATTTTTACTCAAATGTACAAATTACAAGGAAGTAGGTGAAAAGTTTAAGAGGAAAAGGAATAGAGACTGCTCGAGGACACCTGTTCACAGTGAGGAGAAGTAAGGATGCCATAGAGTTCTGTTCAAATGCATATGTAGGAAATAATGAAAAGCTGCAACAAATAAATTTTTTGAGATGTAATGGCAACACTAATGAACTAATTTCAACCATGGAATTGCTGAGTTTTTAGCAAACAAAATTCTTTCTGGTGAGTTTATTGTATGTATAAAGGTCATGAGCTTTTTTTTTCCCAGAAAAACAAAGCTCTCTTTAGGACACAATTTTTACAAAAAAAAAAAAAAATAGGTTAAAAGAACTAAATACTCATAAACACACATGCACATATTTTCTGAATATTTATAAAGGCATTCCATATAATTTTAAAGAGTTCTACCATAGCCAATTATCTTAACAAAGTAGAACACTATGTACCCATTCTAGATTGATAAATAAGTTAACAAATTCATATTTGATGTTATTGCTCTTCCAAGGATGTATATCTTACAACCAATAACACAAAATCAAGAAATACATACAAATGGAAATGAGATTTTGTCACTATATTTTAGGAAAGGAAATACTTCTTTTCTTTAGATTATTATTTTTTTTACTTACAGTGTAATAACTTTTATTTTTCTTCCTCTGAACTTAGTGCAAATTCCATGACTATTATGGATCAGAGCACAAGCCTTTGAAAACTTGTATGCAGAAGCTCTTTACAAGTTTCTGTTTGTTTTATTTTGTTAGCTACAGGTGAGTGTTTACACAGACAGAGAAGTTCAGGGAAAATTCTACAGAGCTCCATCCAGCACACTGTGTGGTGCAATATTAGAAGGGAAAGTACATATTGTTCTCAAGATTAGATTCTTTAAGGGTGATGCACATTATGATAATCCGATAGTAAATACCAAAACCAAGCTGTATATTATCACCTCTTTGAAGCTTTTTCATTATACAGATCACACAAATATGGTGTGCATTCTGAGATTAACATGACCAGTAGATAATGATGTCAGTGACATGATAATTTTAAATATATATATTAAATATTAAATGTATATACAACAGGGATATATGTATATATACATATATTTGGAGATACAATGCCAGCATCAATTTTTAGATGCTACATTCTTTGTTACAAGAATACATCTCTACATGTGGCCAATATTTAAGACACTGAGGCATGAGATCAGTATACACACACACACACACACACACACACACACTCACATGTCAGTTATATACAGAGGCACAAAATCAGTTCCAACTCATTAGATAAGTTAAACTCATATTTAATGATTTTTGGCAAAGGAGTTTAGAATTATGATGATAATTTCTTATAGACATCGTGATTTCCCACCAGTCTAAATTTTCTAATCACATAAGTAGAGTTGCATGTGATGCACAATAAATTATGAGCTATAAAACTGGAAACAATTCCTACACTTTAATAATACCATAATTTAACACACACAAAAAAACAATGTAGCCGGGTGTGGTGGCACACACCTTTAATCCCAGCACTCGGGAGGCAGAGGTAGGAGGATCGCCATGAGTTCAAGGTCACTCTGAGACTACATAGTTAATTCCAGGTCAGCCTGGACCAGAGTGAGACCCTACCTCGAAAACAACAACAACAAAAAAATGTAGTTCTTCCTTCTCCATTCATTCCACAAAAGCTACAAAACTCTATTAGCCTTTGGAGTACATCTGCAGGAAGCAAAATAGGAAAGTTTTAGAAGCATTCTATAGCTCTAATGGCATAATTGAAGAAATTCCATATGAGAATAAGAACAGTAATGAACTTAGTTTCTACAGAGTATGTCTCTTGGAGTCTTATTAAATCAGAGCAGGCACAGCTTTGGAAATGAGTGACCAAATGGACCACGGTAAGCACTTGTTTCCCCTTTATATAACCTTATGCAGGGATCTTGCAACCTTTTCCCCAGACTTGTTGACCTTATGAGTCTCCTGAGCTTCCACCCTCACCCTAGATGGGAGGGTTTCCGTTCACAGAAAATTGGTCAGAGTCTGCCCTTCAACAGTTGATTACTACTCCTGTAACCAGGGAGTGTGGTCATGTGACCTTTTACGGTTTGGCCCTCCCAGAGTTGGTCTCCTCAGCCTCCATCCTGCCTCCAGGACTTTTCTATGCAGCACCTTCTGTCCTGGGACGGCAGAGCAAGAAGACTCTTAAAAGTGTGGCCCCTCAATCTTGGAGTGCTCAATTTTCAGAAGCATGAGACAATAGATTTCTATTCATTCTAAATGACATAACCTCCAGCAATCTGTTTTAGAAACACAAACTAGACTGAGAAGGAGGTGTGTGGCAGACAATGCCAACAATGCCAGAGCCAGCCTGCTTCCTTAGGGAAGTCTATACCCTGTCTCCTGGTCTGCTTCACAAACCCTCCTCTTCACGCTTCCAGGCTCTGTGCTGAAGACACCCCCTCACTCACTGACAGTGATAATACAGCCCATATATGCTCCTCACTAAGACCTGAAGCCGAGAGAACTCTCCAGTGGGAGAAGCCATCTCAACCTAGCATATGGCGGACAAAGAGGAAGACTCAGGGAATGGCGCCTGGCGCTGCTCCATTTTCCACAGTCATCTCACACTGCCATGCATTTTTCCAAGATGTGTCCTGGGAGATGTCCTACCACCGTATGGGGTAGTACGTAGAGGCCGTAGTAAAGGACTTCTCATCTCATTTGCCAGAAATGCTATAAGAACAGGTTGGGAGAATGTTGCCTCAAATTGAATAAATTCTCTTAGTCTGTAGTGCCCACAACCTACCTGCGCTGGCCAATGGGATAGAAGTAAACACCCAGAGGCAATATATAGGATATAAGATTTATTGAAACTTACTATCAGGAAGATTAATCTACTAACAAGGCTGAACGTGCAGTGGCAGCCAGACAACAAAGGAGATCCACTGGGAGTGCAGACCTACCAACAGCCCATCTTGGAAGACCCAGTGGTGGTGGCGCGGACAAGCAGCAATTTATTCTTTCCACAGTGTTTTGATCTGCCAAGAGCTAGAAGGGCACTTACCCTCTTCACAGAGCTGCTTGGGCTATGTGCAGGGGACTGTGAACACCCCTTTCATGGTGCTCCTTGACCACAGCTAATACTCCAGGGAGAGGATTTGAAAGGTTAGGAAACGGTAAGCTGTGACATCTTTAGCTCACCTTGCTTTGTACGAGCAGCATTCTGAGTGAGGGCGAGGGCGGATCACGTGTAGATGGTGACCGTGAAGGACAATCAGCGTCTCTCCAGAGAGACCTCGTCTCTGTCTCGGCTGGTTTGGCCCTCTTCTATTGCTCTCCTGGCTTATTGAGAGCCTCGGGGAGGGAAAGGGGATATTTCTGGGACATGGCAATTGATGCTGATGCCGTCTTTGGCTCAGGGATCATATATAGGCTTAGCATCTTGAAGTGCTAAGTGAGCTACAAAAATTATTTCTAAGTTCCTGGGACACAGTTTCCCTAGGTATAAAGTGAAGAAAAAAATAGTAATACTTTCACTGAGATCTGATTTTGAAAAAAGAACAAACAGTTATGAATTTTTGAGATCCACTACAGATATCAAGATTAAAAGATTGGGAAATTGCCTCTGTGCTGTTTCTTAACATATGTGTCTATACAGTGATAATTTGATGACAGAAATTTTCAGTTTTCTCGTTTGTAATTTGTGTTCAATAAAAAAGCCTAAATGGTAGGAATCTATTTTTTCCCCTAGGGAATTCAATCAAGTCACTTTTCTCTTGAACCAAAAACTATACCCTGTTAAAAACACCATGTTTCATTAATTTAACCAAAAGTTGAAAAAAATATGCCCGTGTCTGCTGTGCTTTCTTTGAGCTCGTGGAGGAGTTCACGGCCTCAGCTCTTCTTTGCTGTTGACTTGGCAACTACCGTCAGACAACTTTTGTTTGCATAAATTCTCTGGACTAGTCTCATCAAGGTAAACAAAGCACCCTGTTTGCTAAACCCGAAGCATCTTTAGCCCTTGTTGTTTCGGAACATCTTAGGATCATTCTACACATTTGACAGTTCCTCCTAATTGAAATGTTTGCTTATTGGGATGTCAGTGTACTGTACTCTCCTGATTTCCCTTCACACTTAAAGAACTTCCCTCTGAGGTTTTTCTTTTAAACCTCATTAGCTGTTACCTGAGTTTTGTCTCTAGCTTCCCCCCCCCCCCGTCACTGTACATCCTGTCATTGCACATTTGCAGTGACAATCGCCTATACTCGGGCATCTGTTTGTTTTCTCCAGTCACACCTAAATGTTTAACTATCTTTCTTATGGAGAAAACCAGTTAAATGTCCAAGATAGTTTAAACTCATTGTGATGTCTCTTGGAGTCTTATTAAATCAGAGCAGGCACAGCTTTGGAAATGAGTGACCAAATGGACCACGGTAAGCACTTGTTTCCCCTTTATATGACCTCATGCAGGGATCTTGCAACCTTTTCCCCAGACTTGTTGACCTTATGAGTCTCCTGAGCTTCCACCCTCACCCTAGATGGGAGGGTTTCCGTTCACAGAAAATTGGTCAGAGTCTGCCCTTCAACAGTTGATTACTACTCCTGTAACCAGGGAGTGTGGTCATGTGACCTTTTACGGTTTGGCCCTCCCAGAGTTGGTCTCCTCAGCCTCCATCCTGCCTCCAGGACTTTTCTATGCAGCACCTTCTGTCCTGGGACGGCAGAGCAAGAAGACTCTTAAAAGTGCGGCCCCTCAATCTTGGAGTGCTCAATTTTCAGAAGCACAAGACAATAGATTTCTATTCATTCTAAATGACATAACCTCCAGCAATCTGTTTTAGAAACACAAACTAGACTGAGAAGGAGGTGTGTGGCAGACAATGCCAACAATGCCAGAGCCAGCCTGCTTCCTTAGGGAAGTCTATACCCTGTCTCCTGGTCTGCTTCACAAACCCTCCTCTTCACGCTTCCAGGCTCTGTGCTGAAGACACCCCCTCACTCACTGACAGTGATAATGCAGCCCATATATGCTCCTCACTAAGACCTGAAGCCGAGAGAACTCTCCAGTGGGAGAAACCATCTCAACCTAGCATATGGCGGACAAAGAGGAAGACTCAGGGAATGGCGCCTGGCGCTGCTCCATTTTCCACAGTCATCTCACACTGCCATGCATTTTTCCAAGATGTGTCCTGGGAGATGTCCTACCACCGTATGGGGTAGTACGTAGAGGCCGTAGTAAAGGACTTCTCATCTCATTTGCCAGAAATGCTATAAGAACAGGTTGGGAGGATGTTGCCTCAAATTGAATAAATTCTCTTAGTCTGTAGTGCCCACAACCTACCTGCGCTGGCCAATGGGATAGAAGAAAACACCCAGAGGCAATATATAGGATATAAGATTTATTGAAACTTACTATCAGGAAGATTAATCTACTAACAAGGCTGAACGTGCAGTGGCAGCCAGACAACAAAGGAGATCCACTGGGAGTGCAGACCTACCAACAGCCCATCTTGGAAGGCCCAGTGGTGGTGGCGCCGACAAGCAGCAATTTATTCTTTCCACAGTGTTTTGATCTGCCAAGAGCTAGAAGGGCACTTACCCTCTTCACAGAGCTGCTTGGGCTATGTGCAGGGGACTGTGAACACCCCTTTCATGGTGCTCCTTGACCACAGCTAATACTCCAGGGAGAGGATTTGAAAGGTTAGGAAACGGTAAGCTGTGACATCTTTAGCTCACCTTGCTTTGTACGAGCAGCATTCTGAGTGAGCAGGCCGAGGGCGGATCACGTGTAGATGGTGACCATGAAGGACAATCAGCGTCTCTCCAGAGAGACCTCGTCTCTGTCTCGGCTGGTTTGGCCCTCTTCTATTGCTCTCCTGGCTTATTGAGAGCCTCGGGGAGGGAAAGGGGATATTTCTGGGACATGGCAATTGATGCTGATGCCGTCTTTGGCTCAGGGATCATATATAGGCTTAGCATGTTGAAGTGCTAAGTGAGCTACAAAAATTATTTCAAAGTTCCTGGGACACAGTTACCCTAGGTATAAAGTGAAGAAAAAAATAGTAATACTTTCACTGAGATCTGATTTTGAAAAAAGAACAAACAGTTATGAATTTTTGAGATCCACTACAGATATCAAGATTAAAAGATTGGGAGATTGCCTCTGTGCTGTTTCTTAACATATGTGTCTATACAGTGATAATTTGATGACAGAAATTTTCAGTTTTCTCATTTGTAATTTGTGTTCAATAAAAAAGCCTAAATGGTAGGAATCTATTTTTTCCCCTAGGGAATTCAATCAAGTCACTTTTCTCTTGAACCAAAAACTATACCCTGTTAAAAACACCATGTTTCATTAATTTAACCAAAAGTTGAAAAAAAATATGCCCGTGTCTGCTGTGCTTTCTTTGAGCTTATGGAGGAGTTCACGGCCTCAGCTCTTCTTTGCTGTTGACTTGGCAACTACCGTCAGACAACTTTTGTTTGCATAAATTCTCTGGACTAGTCTCATCAAGGTAAACAAAGCACCCTGTTTGCTAAACCCGAAGCATCTTTAGCCCTTGTTGTTTTGGAACATCTTAGGATCATTCTACACATTTGACAGTTCCTCCTAATTGAAATGTTTGCTTATTGGGATGTCAGTGTACTGTACTCTCCTGATTTCCCTTCACACTTAAAGAACTTCCCTCTGAGGTTTTTCTTTTAAACCTCATTAGCTGTTACCTGAGTTTTGTCTCTAGCTTCCCCGTCACTGTACATCCTGTCATTGCACATTTGCAGTGACAATCACCTATACTCGGGCATCTGTTTGTTTTCTCCAGTCACACCTAAATGTTTAACTATCTTTCTTACAGAGAAAACCAGTTAAATGTCCAAGATAGTTTAAACCCATTGTGTCTAAAGTCCAAACCCAGCCGGGCATGGTGGCGCACGTCTTTAATCCCCAGCAATCGGGAAGCAGAGGTAGGAGGATTGCAGTGAGTTCAAGGCCACCCTGAGACTACATAGTTAATTCCAGGTCAGCCTGGGCCAGAGTGAGACCTACCTCGAAAAACCAAAAATAAAAATAAAAAATAAAATAAAACCCATTATCTTTACCCTTCCTGGTAACTTCCCTGTGTAGGTGGGCCATGTAAAATTCCAGTGTAGGAAGAAGCCATGAGTCTAAATTTCTTAAGCAGAAGGAATAGGATTGAAGGTCTCTACTGGTTTAGTCCTTCTTTTACACCTCCATCTCTGCCACCCTCCTGCCTTCATCTACCGCTACTAACTAAAGTTTACAATTTAGATCTAACAGAGTTGCAGAAAATTTCCTAGTGTCTGTAAATTTTGGTAGGGCCCTTCCCATGAATTTTCTAGAAAATTGACCATAGATCCTTTCCTATCATTGATGCTTATAGCATATAACTGCGATTGTACACTTCTCTGTATTCTTCCTGTCCTCAGCCGTCAGCTTCGTGAAGACCGTATCTTTTGTACCTGTCTTCGCATCTGTTTTCTGTCTTTGCATCTGTATGCTTTTCAAAGTGGCCGGCCCCGATTATTTTGTTTCTTCCCTTGCTCTGTTGCTTGAATTGGCCCCCTTATTTCTCAGGGGCATGCATTCTCAATTATTCCCAAAATAGCCCAGGTGTTATTAGCACCATAAATAGTTCTTGACCCCTGTCAATAGAATGTATTCATTTCTTCTTTAAGTTTCTCTTTTCTTGGGACTTACTGGTTTTCAAGGTAAAAGAAACTCATTTTCAGTGAAGGGTGATGAATTTATGTCACTATACACAGATATAGGTGTGCTAGACATAAGCATAGCATTGGTTTAAAACATGAAATACTTCCATAATAAATGGTCAAAGCCACTGCCAGAGTTCCTCCTGTGGCCAACCCAGGCATGCCCCCCACACACTCACTTCCTGTATGAGAATGAGACAGGGAGTCTGACCGTTCTGCCCCAGCACCATGGAGAGTGGCTGTTGGAAGTACAGCATGAAAAAGATACTCCATTCTCCTGAGCTTCCTCTTCTCTGGCCTCGCCTGGCCTTGGAGCAGCTGTTTATGATTTTCATTCTCGGAACACTGGCTTTTTGTATCTGTAAGCTTATGAGAGGAAACTGTAACTACCATCCAGCACTGGAGAGGCTGCCTCGTAGCTGAGATTAGTAAATTAAATTCCTAAGAGAGAAAAAAAAAACAGTCTTACAATGGTAATCTGGCCCAATTACAAGTGATCACAGGACTAGGTCATATGTTATAGGAATAACTCCATACATCCAACTTCATTCTTGGAGTGGACAGTTCCCAGATAAAGGGGGATGGGCTAAGAACTTGGACCAAAAGATATTTCTCCCACGAGCACCACTGATGCTGTTGGCTGTAATACAGTCTAAACCATGTTTGGAATTTATAGTATATACATATAGAAAGAATCATATGTACATATATGTGTGCATATATATTATTCATATTTTCATCCTTAATGCCTAGGACAATCCTTAACATGTACAGAAAATGATGGAGTGGGGAAGCAACTAGAAAGTGCTGTCTGTGAGAACTGAAGGTTTACCCCATGGGTAGGAAGAGGCATGCCCAGATACAGTCACTGCACTTGATTAAAACCACCTAGATGGTCCCTGCTTTCTGTTTCAGAAAGCCGGGAAGAAATGTCTTTCCCAGATGCTCTAAAAGAGGGATATTCTGGTGACCCATTTTGGATTTCACACATCTGTAATGATAAGGTAGTAAATTTGTGTTGTATTTAGCCACTAAATGTGTGATAGTGTTTTGAAGCAACAACTGGCAGCTAATATATTTATAAAACATGCAAAATATATATTCTCCTTGGATATTTCATTCTATTGATTTTTGGATCTAAGAAATCCTGATAGATAAAATAGTTTATCATTTATTTAGCAGAGAATTTTTATACTCTAGCTGCTCAGCTAAGGACTGTGTAACTCCCAGAGGCACTGCAGGCCCCGTGCACTGACACTTCAACCCAGCAAGGCTCTGGTCAGGTCTCCTCCTGGAACACTCTGACAGCTTCCTCTTTTAAGGCCTTATGCAATTAGATTGGGTCCAGCATAATTCCACATCTTAAATCTTAATAATCTCTACAAGTTCATGTTTCCATGTCATGCATTTCAGTTTCCAGTGACTGGAAATTGGAAATGTAGGGGTATGTAATTATAATTCTGATTTAGGTTCTGTAATTATTTAAGCACAGTAGCAATTGTTGCAAAGACCACTTTGACTCTTACAGTGTTTCAGCTATTGAGAGGTTAACCAACATGTTCCACCCCCATCCACCAACCAACTGGAAGCAGATATTTTGTTACTTACAAATTTAACAACTCATAACCAATATGCACTCAGAGTAAGAATCCATGCTTTCTCTTAAAGTTCTGGAAGTTTATATTCCAAAGAGCTGTGTCTCCAGAAGCATAAACTGGGAAATGTTAATTGTTTGGGTGTACATAGTGTTAGAGTGTGCACATGTAGAACATACTGTGTGTGTTACATACATATTTAGGAACTGACATAGTATTCAGTGTGCTTTCCTGGGCTGTGGGCTCCCTGTGGTGGCGGCTGGAGGAGAACACCAGGTATCTCCTTCCATCGCTCACCCATTCGTGATTCTCTGATCTCCACTCCTCCACAGGACTGGACTTACAGATGTGTGTAGCCACACCCAGCTGTTGACATGGAATCTGGAGATTCAGACTTGAGTGGTCTTGGGCCAACTCAGGCCCTCATGCTTGCACAGGAGGCACACTCAACCCCTAAGACATTTCTCTAGCCCCTGATTTTTTTTCAGCACCCAAATTTCAAAGTCAAAGAATTTCAAATCTAATTTTTCAAAAGTCACAAAACTAAAAAACCAAAAAAAGTCACAAAACTGATTTGTCTCAGAGACAGCAATTAACCTTTACATCCCAGACTATCATAACAATGTTTGTCAATATGTGATTTTTTTCTATTGTTTTTAAATACCTGGCTTTTACCCACAATGTCCAAAATTAGCTACCATGGAAGAATCTAGGCCTTCTAGTCACTTCATTCTATAAAGATCTGCCCAGTCTCCATCTGCACCCCAAGAAACACATCTGGTCTTCATTTCACATTGTAATTCTGCTTTTCTGGCTACCTAGAGTAAAGTCACTGAATACTTGTCTGCCAAAGTAGACCTTTATTTATTCGTTCATCTCTTCTTTTACAGACTTGCTTAGCTGGCACTAGATAAATTAAAGGGGACATTTGTAAAGTAAAGCAAGTTATCTCATACTTATTAAATCCACAAGTTTCTCATCTTTTAAAAAAGAAAATGTTAAAAATATTTAATAGCAATAATGTCACCTTCCTGTAGACAAGTGTCTATTACTAAAAGTTCCTGAAAACCTGGGCCAGGGTGACCTTGTGCAGTTCCAACTGGGGAAATGCATCCTTTCTTTCTGGCAAGGATGTAAGAACTCGCACTGGGGAAGGATGTGTGATTTGTAGAGCTGAGAACAGCTTTGTCATAAAGTCGCTCCCTGAAAGCTCAAGCTCTGTCCATGATGTTTGATTCTGTTCCCAGCTCTCAGCAATAAATTAAACAAATGAAGCAACATTGGTATTGAAGGGCTTTAGGAATTTCAGTGATAAAGTCTATTAAAACAGTATTTGTGCACTTTTGCTTCATACCCTCTTCCCTGCTCACACTGCTGACCTAAATGTGTCCTGATACTAAGATACTGACCCCCCACCTCACCCCCAGCAAACCCTGCTTTTCATTCTTTCCACTGCTCATTGTGGGCTGTCTCTTAGTGATGCCTTTGGGGAGCAGATGTTCTCATAATGAAGTAGAAGGAAGTGTGGTTTCCTTCAGATGCATCCATTCCATTGTTGTGGTTTTCTACTTCAAGGCCAGCACTCTGTTGGAGCACATTTCTCTCTGTCTTTGTCTGCCTAGAACTGCTGCCTCAATTCTAAATCATCAGGTGTTTTCTTCAGAATGGGATTAGATACACACATTATTGCTGAGGGCTTTGCTTTTTCCCAGTGCTACTCAATTAAAAAACATTAACAATGATCATCAGCATCATATAACAGGAGCTAGAGCCGGGTGTGGTGGCATGTGCTTTTAGTCCCAGTACTCAGAGGCAGAGGTAGGAGGATCTCAGTGAGTTCAAGGCCACCCTAGGGTGGACGATGAATTCCAGGTCAGCCCTGGGATAGAGTAAGCCCCTACATCAAGAAAACAAATTTAAAAAATAAAGGAGCTGAGCATGGCAGCACATGCCTGCAGACCAAGGACTTGGTAGGCTGAAGCAGAAAGATCATGAGTTGGGGAATCAGCCTCAGTTATGTAATGAGTTCAAGGCTAGACTGATGATATAGTAAGACCTTGTCTCAAAAATCTGACAGATAAAGACGAACAAATAATAAAATAGGTGTAGCTGTATTCGATCCATTTTCAATTTTAGTGAAGGATAACTTTGTGTTGATGTGTGTGTTTTCTATTTACCCACCTTCCCATCTATCATCTATCTTCTCACCACTGACAAGGAATGAGCTCTAGAACCCGCCTGCCTAAGTTTAAATTCTGACTCCACACTTTCTAGGTACATGATATTAACCATGTTCATCAAGTTGTTTGCTCCTACCTCATGTGTATAATGCAAATCAGATATGAGACTTAGACACACGGTTGTGAAGGTCTAATGACAGAGAGCACAGAGAATGCTGCGACCAGCATCTGGTGGGTAGTGAGCACTCAGAAAGTGTCAGTTATTGGTTTAATTCCTATTGAAGCTATTCACAGCCCTGTGCAAACCAGAGGAGATGAGTGCCAAACAGAAGCAGACATCAGTAAGAGGAAGACTGGATCCATCTTGGTCATCGGGAAGGAAAGAAAAAGCCCAATGTCCACCATTTCTTCTCTCGCCATCCTTAGAAAGTTGTAGTACATCCTCTCACATCCTCTCACTTACCCCATTTGGGGTTTTCTCAGGCAAAGGGCTTCCATTGCAATTTCTAAATACTCACCAGGAAATTCTGAGATTAAAAAGCCTTCAAGGGCTGGAGAGAGGGCTTATCAGTTAAACACTTGCCCGTGAAGCCCAAGGACCTCAGTTTGAGGCTCAAGTCTCCAGAACCCATGTAAGCCAGATGCACAAGGAGGCAAAGGCATCTGGACCTCGTTTGCAGTGGCCGGAGGCCCTGGTGCACCCATTCTCTCTTTCTCTACCTGCCTATTTCTCTATCTCTCTCTTTTTTTCAAATAAACAATAAAAAAATTTTAAAAAGCCTTCTAAGTACAATTGGTTATCTCACTATAATGCTTAACATTGTTTCTGTGGAGAAATATAAACAAACCAATGTCGAAAAAAAACTCTCAGAGGACACATTTGTTCAGCCAAGAGAATATTTTATTGTATTCTACATGTGTATGTGTAGCTTGCACACATGGGTGTATTTATGTTTGTGTATGTTGTGTGGATGCATGTGTGTCTACTCAATATGCAAGCATGTGTTTGTGCAATTCCTTTGCACGCCAGAGCTTCATGCTGGGCATCTCCCTTGACTGTTGTCTACATTATTTGTTAAGACAGGTCTTTCTCTGAACCTAGAATCACTAATTCTGCCTCCTGAGCACTGGGATTACAGGTATATAACCATCACACCCAGTGGTGACATGGATTACAGGCATGTAAACATCACACCAAATGTTGACATGGGTTACAGGCATGTAAACATCACACCAAATGTTGACATGGATTACAGGCATGTAAACATCACACCAAATGTTGACATGGATTACAGGCATGAACCATCACAAACATCACAGGCATGTAAACATCACACCCAGTGGTGACATGGATTACAGGCATGTAAACATCACACCAAATGTTGACATGGATTACAGGCATGAACCATCACACCAAATGTTGACATGGGTTACAGGCATGTAAACATCACACCCAGTGGTGACATGGGTTACAGGCATGTACCATCACACCCAGCAGTGACATGCATTACAGGCATGAACCATCACACCAAATGTTGACATGGATTACAGGCATGTACCATCACACCAAATGTTGACATGGATTACAGGCATGAACCATCACATCAAATGTTGACATGGATTACAGGCATGTGCCATCACACCAAATGTTGACATGGATTACAGGCATGTGCCATCACACCAAATGTTGACATGGGTTACAGGCATGTGCCATCACACCAAATGTTGACATGGGTTACAGGCCTGTGCCATCACACCCCACAGTGATATGGATTACAGGCCTGTGCCATCACACCCAGCATTGACATGAATTCTGAGGGTCCAAACTCAGAACCCCATGCTTACAGAGCAGTCACTTTATTGACTGAGCCACCTCCAAAGCCCGAGAGAAGGGATTGCTCATTGAAAAGAACAAAGGAATGAGAGGGGCGTGCTCCTGTTACCACCATACCAGATGCTTTCTGAAGATGTTTGCAGAAATAAAGAAAATGAAAGGCAGGAGAGAAGAAGTAGGGATGGAAAATGACTTTTAAAATGTTAACTTCATATCAAACATCAGTAAAAACATCTTCATTGGCAATTTGTAAATTAACTATTTTACTACATAGCAACCCTACCTTATCTGAGGTTTTGATTTCTGCAATTTCAGCTAGCTTCAGCCCACAAATATTAAATGGAAAATTCTAAAAATAAACAACTCTTAGGTTTTAAATTGCATGCTGGTTTAAGCAGTCTGATGAAATTGCAAGGGAACTGCCCAGTGATGAATCACCCTTTGTCCAGCACAGATGCTGCCAATGTTACCTGCCTGTCAGGGAGTCGGTCCCCACCTTGGGTATTGGGTAGACATTATATATCACAGAGCTAATGTTCAAGGAGCCCTTATTTTACTTACTAACGGTCCTAAATCACAAGAGTAGTGATGTGGGAGATTCACATGTGGCAAAGAGAATTTTTAAAGTGCTTCATTTAAGTGAAAAGATGTAAGTTCTCAAATGAATAAGAAAACAAGTATAAACTCATGCTGAGGTCACCAAGACCTTGGAAAGAGAGAATATTATATCTGTAAAATTATAAAGAAAAGAGAGAGAAAGAGAGAGGCTGGCAAGATGGCTCAGTCAGGAAAGTGCCTGCCTCACAAGTCTAAGGACCTGAATTCACTCCCTGGAACCTATGAAAAATACCAGGCATGGTGACATGTGCTTGTCATCCGGGCACCGGGGAAACAGAGAGTAGAGGTAGAGGATCTCCAGGTCTGGACTAATTGGCAAGTTTCAAGCCAATGTAAGTCCCTGCCTCAAAAAACAAACAAACAAAAAACCAGGCAATGTTCCTATGTACCCGAGGAACCACACCTGAGAGACAGAGAAAAAAAAAACATGTTAGTTTTGCTATCATACCTAGATCTGAAAGTGTATGAGCTAGTACTTTTACACCTTTTCATTGCTAAAACAAAGACCCAATAGGAAGCAGCCTACATAAGGAAACAATTTACTTCAGGCTTACAGTTCTAGGGGAAGCTTCGTCATGGCAGGGCAGAGACTGGGCACGGCTCCTTGCCATACTAGCTTGAGAGTGGCAGCAAGCGTGAGCTACCTATCTAGCACTGGCAAACTCAAGGTCCATCCCCAGTGACAAGCCTCTTCCAGCAAGGCTCTGCCTACCCAACTGACACCAGCAGGGGATCAAGTATTCAAAAACACACCAGGCTCTGCGGCCCACCCTCAGTGACACACCTCCTGTAGCAGGAATTTGCCTGCTAGGGGCTGAAGCTACAAACTCAATTTTAATGAAACACCTGACTCTATGGAGGACATAGATTCAAAGTACCACAACATCTAATCACAATACGTAGAAGGCAGAGGAAGAAGGATTCCAGGTTTAAACCCAGCCTGAGTGACATAACACGAACAGGCCTCAGCACACACACACACACACACACACACACACACACACACACGCATGCACGCACAAACACAAGCACACACAGATAAAAATGTTTAAGGCCACAATAAGACAAAAGCATGCTAGTAACTGCATGTATGAAGAATCAATTAATAAACGGATAAATGAATAAACTTTAACAATTCTGAGTATCTGACTAATTGTCCCAGGTGGCTCCAGGGCCCTTAAAGCTTAAACAGTTTCTGTAGTGGCCTCTTTTACGAACTCATTACTCTCCTTGGAATTCTTAGGATCTATGCCAGGAATTGGCCATCCACAAAGCTTTACATCCTGAGGAAATCATATTTGTTCAAGTCTGGATCATGGAACTAAACAGTTTTTCAAATATTTAAAAGACTTCTATAACTTGTAGCATTTTCTTCTGTTAAAAATTCATGCCATGCCCAGAGGTATTGCCTCCCCCAATAACTGACTGCTCTCCTACAACACATGACCCACAAATCCCTGGAATACCAGCAATCCCGCTGAGGAGAGCACCTTGTGCAATGGGGGCAGGGAGGAGGGAAAAGTTGTTATCGATACATGATGTATCCATACAAGGCAGGTTCTTTTTTAAATTTATTTATTTATTTATTTATTTATTTATTTATTTGAGAGAGAGAGAGAAAGAAAGAGAACGGATATGCCAGGGCCTCCAGCCTCTGCAAATGAACTCCAGATGAGTGCATTCACCATGTGCATCTGGCTTATGTGGGTTCTGGGGAATTGAATCTAGGTCCTTTGGCATTGCAGGCAATCACCTTAACCACAAAGCCACTCTTCCAGCCCAAAGCATGCTCTTAATAAAAAAAAAAAAAAAAAAAATTGTGACAATGGAGGTTGTAGAGATGGCTCAGCAGTTGCCAGCAAAGGCTAATGACCTGAGTTTGATTATCCAGTAGTCGGGGAAAACCAGATGCACAGCGCTATCTGTGCTTGGAGTTCACAAGCAGAGGCTGGAGGCCTGATGCTCTGTCTCTCTCTCTCTCTCTTTCTCTAGCTCTGCTTGCAAATAAGTAAATAAGAATATACTTTAAATAGCACCGGGGCGTGGTGGCGCACGCCTTTAATCCCAGCACTCAGGAGGCAGAGGTAAGAGGATCACTGTGAGTTCAAGTCCACCCTGAGACTACATAGTGAATTCCAGGTCAGCCTGAGCTAGAGTGAGACCCTACCAAAAAAAAAAAAAAAAAAAAAAAAAAAAAAAAAAAACTTTAAATAGTAATTTAAGATACTGCTTTCGTTATGGAAAAAAAATTAAAAATCATGTCACTATCACTGGCCATATGCAATAGCAATCAACTGATGAACAGGATTGCAAGAAAAATGCAGCTTCTTGTGTCTTCATCCTTGTCAGCCCTCTGGAGAGAAAGGCTTCACATCCCTCACTCAACCAATTTGGAATAGAAAATATTTTAATTGTCCTTTTATTGAATAAATACAGATTTTTCATAACATTATTTCCTTCAGAATACACTGTGGCAATGACATAGAACTTAAACATTGTATGCAGCATTATAAGTAATGTATAGAGATGACATAAAGCACACAGGAGAATGTATATTAAAAAACTATTACACTTTATCTAAGTCTACATATGACTTAAGTACATGGAGGGATGTGTATAAGCATATGAAAAAACTACAACTGCAACATTTCTTTCTTTCTTTCTTTGTTTTGTTTTGTTGTGTTTTTGTTTTTGTTTTTATTTTTTTATTTTTTATTTATTTTTGGAGAGAGAGACAGTGAGGGAGAGGGAGACAGAGATGGACGCGCCAGCAGTCTCTCAGCTGCTGTGAACGAAATCCAGATGCGTGCGCCCCCTTGTGGGCAAGTGCGGCATTGCACCCTTGCCTCACTGCATCTGGCTAAACGTGGGACCTGGAGATTGGAACCGCTGGACATTGGAACCAGCGTTCTTAGGCTTAGCAGGCAGGCACCTTAGCCGTTAAGCCATCTCTCCAGCCCGTGTTTTTGTTTTTTGAGGTAGGGTGTCACTGTAGCTCAGGCTGACCTGGAATTCACTACGTAGTCTCAGCGTAGCCTTGAACTCATAGCGATTCTCCTACCTCTGCCTCCCAAGTGCTGGGACTAAAGGCATGCACCACCATGCTCTACTGCTATTTAAAGTATATATTTATTTATTTAAGTGCGATACTGCAACATTTTATATAAAGTATTTGAGCATCCATATATTTTGGCATTTGATAGGAGACCTGGCACACACATCCCACAGGTACTGAGGGAATCTGTATATTGTGATAGATTATAATTTTTAGTTGTAACTTTTTGTTATTGTTGTTGATGTTTTGAAGTAAGGTCTCACTCTAGCCCAGGCTGACCTGAAATGCATGATGTAGTCTCAGGCTGGCCTTGAACTCACAGTGATCTTCCTACCTCTGCCTCCCAAGTGCTGGGATTAAAGGCTATATCTTTCCTCTTTTGAATTCTAGTTCTTTCTCTTTCTCTACATTGTGGATTACTTAAGATTATTTTCTAATCTATCTATTTGACTGTTTATTGTCACAGACTCCAAATCAAAAGTTTTTTTTAAATAGTAATCTCTTTTGTTGTTGTTGTTGTTTTTTTTTTTTTTTTGAGAGAGATACAGAGAGACAGAGAGAGAGGGAGAGGGAGACAGATAGAGAATGGGCACACCAGCAGTCTCTCAGCTGCTGTGAACGAAATCTAGATGCGTGTGCCCCCTTGTGGGCAAGCGAGGCATTGTGCCCTTGTGTCATTTTGCATCTGGCTAAACGTGGGACCTGGAGATTGGAACCAGGTTCTTAGGGTTAGCAGGCAGGTGCCTTAACAGCTAAGCCATCTCTCCAGCCCTCCTTTCTTGTTTTTTGACACCATTTTTCTCTTATATGTAAAGATATTGGTCATAAATAATTTTGATTTTTTTTCTCTCATCTTCGGGTCACAATTTCTGACTTTAACTTTCCTGTGCCTATTTTTAAAAGATTTTTATTTATTTATTTATTTATTTATTTATTTATTTATTTATTTATTTATTTATTTATTTATTTATTTATTTGAGACAGAGACAGGGAGAGAGAGAGAGAGGGAGAAAGAGAGAATGTGTGTGCCAGGACCTCTAGACAGTGCAAATGAACTCCAGGCACATGTGTCACCATGTCCATCTGGCTTAGGTGGGACCTGGAGAATCCATCCAGTGTCCTTGGGCTTCGCAAGCATGTGCCTTAACTGCTAAGCCATCTCTCCAGCCCTTCTGCGCCTAGTTTTATGTTGGAGATGTCCTGGTGCATCAAGCAATCTTTAGAAACTCACTTGTATTGAACGTGGCCCATTATAAAACACAGTGAGAGATCTGCATGTGTAGTCATGGCTGACTGGTGGTTAAGGTTCACTAACAAGGAATTTACTGGACAGCCAGCATTATCCTAGAGAGCTCACATTTCTGGATGGATATGTTTTTTCTTGGGAGCCATTCAATTTCTCCAGAGAAATCTTTTGCAATCCTCTACCTGGGAAGGAATGTGCCTGGCTTGCCTGTATTTTGACAGCAGAGCCAGAGAAGGAGATGGAAGGTCATTAGTCAGCTTGCATTGCTTTCAGTTCTGCTTTGTATCCTTTGTTATGCCTGGAGTCCTTGAAACCAAGCCCAGGTTGTTCGATTTCTTTGAGGAATCAACCTCTCTCTCCTGCAGGAAATAGGTGAGTAACGCATGTGTGTGTGAGTGTGTGTGTGTGTGTTCTACTAGTCCATCCAGTTTGTGTTCACACTGTCCCACATTGCTCTACCTCTCAGCCTGTACCTCATTCTCCATTGTACATCCAATCTCTCAGGACTTCTTGACTCTCATTCAACCACATCTCTCTGCTCTGCCTATCCTGCTCTATCTACTCTGTCTTTCAAGTAGTTGTTGAAACGCCTGTGACCATATTCTCACCTTCTTTTCTTCTAACCCAATAACTTTATTATCCTTTTGCCATCATTTTGGTTGAGTTAGCGGGAGAGCGCACATAATTAACCCAACTAAAAGACCTAACATGCTTTTTCTCGACAAGCATCAAAGCAATCAAAACTTTTCATGAAGCCGGGCGTGGTGGCGCACGCCTTTAATCCCAGCACTCGGGAGGCAGAGGTAGGAGGATCGCTGAGAGTTCGAGGCCACTCTGAGACTATTACATAGTTAATTCCAGGTCAGCCTGGACCAGAGTGAGACCCTACCTCGAAAAAAAACCAAAAATAAATAAATAAATAAATAAAAACTTTTCATGAGAACTCTTGCTCCTTCCGTTATTTTTGTCTACATTGTTCGAAGTATATTTTCGTTGTTTTGATCTAATAACATGTCTATAACATCTAAGTACATATGAGTATAAAATATTTTCCTTTTAGCTATTTAATCGATCTCTGTATAACCTGCAATGTTATGGTATGATTAGGTAGCTTGCACCTTTTAAAAGAAATGTAAAATATTACTGAAATTCTATTAGCCACTGAATAAATGCTACAGCATTACAAATCATTTAATGCCTTTGTAGGTGGGTGTGGTGATTCATTCTTACAATCTCGGCATCAGGAAGCTAGCCTAGAGTTCCAGGTCAGGTACCTCACAAAGAGGTAAACCAACGAAAGTATAAAATAAAATAGAATCTAAAAGTAGATCATTAAAAATAATTTTGAAGGCAACGTTAGCATTTCTTTCAATACAATTCTGTTTCCATTTAATAATTGTTCTAACTTGTTATTGTTATTGTCTTGTTGCCTTCTACATAACACTAAAGCATTGTGTATGATAAGTCCTGATCGCTGTATTAATTGTTTTCTTATAAGAAGACATTTCAGCAGAATATTTACAAACATTCCCAATGTGTTTTTAAGCTTAAACTGCTGTCTAACCACAAGCACTAGTCTGGCTTACTTTGGAAGTAAGTTATGTGTGCATAATTTCAAACTTCCCATAAAAATAGTCTCAAAGATTTTAACATTTCAAGTTATCAATACTGCAAAAATTTTTAGAACACCTTCTAGAACATACCAAGTTTTCAGCTTCAGAAACAAAAATAGAACTGAAAGTGTGCCAAGTAAACCTAAGCCTATGAGGAAATGCTCATGAGCAGAAGGAATAGTTTCCGAAGTAGGCAGCGAAGGAAGCATACAGGGAGGACACGAGAAAGGATTTGCCACTTCTCTTTCAGATGAAACTATCACTTGCATTTCACCTGGATGGAATCTGTACTTTCTGTTATTAGTTGTTGACCATGTTTTCTCATCCTTTGTTCCAGAAAAGCAAGTAAAGCAGAGATTAAAAGATTTGGGTTCTGGCATGGGGTCCACTTTACTTGGTCAAGACAACTAAGAAAACTTTTTGTTTTTCATCTCGTACAGTGATATGTTTAACACATCAAGTCCATGGAAATTAATTTTAAAGAGGTCAAGTAGAAGAAAAACTCAATTAAGATGAAATGAACTCATTTTGAAATAATGCCAACTTTCTATTTTTAATACAGCTACTATACTATAATCAAACCATATATGACAATATATGAGTGTACTAACCAATATAATGACTGTACAACTAGTTTACTTGTTTTAAGAGTACAAGTCAAAGGCTGGAGAGATTGCTTAGTGGTTAAAGCACTTACCTGCAAAGCCAAAGGACCTCGGTTCAATTTCCCAGAACCACGTAAGCCTGATGCACATGGTGGCACATGCATCTGGAGTTAGTTTGCAGTTGCTGGAAGCCCTGGCATATCCATTCTCCTTCTCTCTCTCTCTCTCTCTCTCTCTTTCTCAATCTCTCTCTGCCTCTTTCCCTCTCTCAAATAAATAAATAAATATAAAATATTAAAAAATAAAGAGTACAAGTCAATTGAATGCAAAAGGCCTCTGTTGCAGTCAGGTTCACATTGCTGGCAGAAATCACCCGACTAAGAGCAGCTTGTGGTGAAAAAAGAGGTTTATTTTGGCTTACAGGCTCAAGGGGGAAGCTCCATGATGGCAGGAAAAACAATGGCATGAGCAAAGGGTGGACATCACTTTCTGGTCAACATAAGGTGGACAACAGCAATAGGAGAGTATGCCAAACACTAGCAAGGGGAAGCTGGCTATAATACCCATAAGCCCGCCCCCAGCAATACACCACCTCCAAGAGGCTTTAATTTCCAATTGCCATCAGCTGGGGAGATTAGCATTCAGAACACCCGAGTTTGTGGGGGACACCTGAATCAAACCACCATAGCCTCTAATCTCTTAGTTTAGTTTTAGACTGAATTTTAGATTTAACAACAAAGTTTCAGATTTCAAGATACTAAAACTAGTTGTCTGCTATGGCAAGTGACTGAGTATGAATGTGGGAAGAGAAAAACTTTGTTCTGACTAGTAATTACTTCCATTTCTTGGATTTAAATTTTATCATAAATGTTGATATTTTATAATATCTTAAGTTTTCCTCCCAATATTGTGATTTAAAAAACCAGAAAAACAGACTCAGATGAGCATGTAAAATGAGGTAAAGAGAAGGTTGAGAGTGCTAATGATAAGTGTGACAAGTGGTGTGGCGTCCACCTAGTAATAACGGTTTATGCTGAGGACTTGAGAAGCACCACAATTCTATGATGAAGCTATAGTCAGAGGTTCCAGAATATACTAGTAATAATGGTACATGTTGAGGACTTGAGAAGCAACACAATTCAATGATGAAACTATAGTTATATGTTCCAGAATATACTGATTACCAAAATTACCAAAAAAAAAAAAAAAAAAAAAAATCCTGGGATTTGGGTACAAAGAGTTCTTAATCTTTTTCTCAGTAACTACCAGCTTGGACATATCCATACCATTCTCTGGAACACACAAAAAGAACACTTGAAATCAGGGCTTCCAGCCTCCTGTGAATTCAGTAGCAGATTTCTAAAGAATCGTACTTAGTGTTAGAGGAAACCACGGAATGAGAACGACTTTAAAAACAAATCCACAAAGAGTTAGATGCTCCTAACTTCAGCTACAGGCACTCCAGAGAAGGAAAACAAAAGCATTGTGAATCAGAAGACATTAAAACAAACACGTGGACAACCCTGATAAGCATTTGGTTCAATAGGAGAAATCGGGAAGGACTGAAAGTTGTCACACAAACCAATCTTTTTGATGAAAACATATTCCTTGCTTTCTTCTAGTCTCTATAAGACAGTGCACAAAGTGCTCATTTATATTTTCTTTGTTTCCATTCCAAAGCTAGAAGATCAAAGAGTTAATAAAACCTCTTTGCCATAGAAGGTCAATACAAAACTAAATGTAGCAATTCAAAGCTGAAAACAGAATGATTGCCAAGGAGCCGTTTAATGAAGTAACATTGTGGACACATTCTTTGAAGAACATTTGCAGACTCACATTGCATCTTCCTGGGTGCATCTGAGTGATGGTTGCATTCCACTGAAGTAAAAGAAGACCACTAGAAATCTCAAGTATGTTTGATACAGAATCATCTACTATGGTTGAAAATAGTCGTGAGCATTTTGCAGAGCAAAAATGGTATCAAAAACTTCCATATCTCTTTTACCCCTTGAGTCTAATTAACTTCCAAAAATGAGACATCAGTCTATTCACTTGAAAATAATTTGAAACACTATTTTTTCTGGAACTGACAAAGTTGGATGGCAAAATAAAGGATTAACTTAATACTTCCCTTTAGCTATTGAGATACTCTTTTTTTTTTTTTTTTTTTGACTCATTTTAATATTAGTATCTTTACAATGGGAACAAATATAAATTATATAGTAAAAATTATCAATATTACCATATTGATTTATTCCAAAGAAATGAGCTGGTACAGCAGTCTTCAATTGCTATGGAATAGGCCACAGTGTGGTACGCCTTATATGCTATGGTCTGAATGTTTAATGCTTGTCCCCAATTCCACTGTTGAACTTAATCCCCAATGTTAAACAATGTTGAGGGGTGAAACATGATCAGTCCCCTTGTACAAGGCCTGAAGCAGCTCACTGGACCTGGCCATGTGAGGACATGCTACGTGGGACTCACTAGCCATGGACAAGAAAGAGGCACTGGTCAGACAGGACTCTGGCAGCTTTTTGATTCTGGACTTCCCTGCATCCAAACCCATGGGAAATAAATTTCTGTTGTGTATAAATTGCCCAGTGTATGGTATTTGGTTATAGCATCCTGAATTAATTAAAACACTAGACCTGGAATCTCAGCATTAGAACCGATTAGGCATATTTCTACCTCTAAAAGTGATAGCAGTACATCCAGCCTAGAGCCTCAGAACCTTCCATCTGGCAGAAGAAGCATGGCAGGTGCGGGGGGAGGGGTGTGCAGCCCAGAGCATAGCTGGTAGAGGGTACTCGGGGTCTCTGACTGAGGAGTGACAAAAAGATTTTGAGAGGGGTGCAGGTTGTTTTCCTGTTGAAGTAAAAAGGAGTTCTTTCAAGGGTACTCTGGGGATAGACTGAACACTGACTTCTTAGGGGCTCACCTGATGCTTTTCAAGAGAGGATAATGATAACAACATTGTAAATTTGAAATACTCGAGATTAAGCTTCAGTTCTAGACTTCTTAATTATTTGGAAGCAAACTGACCTACTCCACTATAAAATGAATGTTTTTGAAGCACTGTTGGAAGTCATGCTGGTGTCCATGCAATGTCTTTTTCTTCTTCTTGCATCAGTGGTGCACATCACCTTCCTTCAAGGGGACCAGTTTGTCGATCTGTCCAGAAGGAAAATTACAGAACAACAAAACGAAAAGGGGGTATAAGTCAGCTCAAGCTCTGAGACCTAAGAAAGGAAACTTTCCTCCAACTCATGAATAGGGTGATTGTATTCAGAACCACTTATCCAGTGCCAATAATCCAGCAAGGCTTCCATTCACTGCTGCACCAGAGCTACAGCAAGGTGACCCCGGGTTTGGGGTTGAGGTCAGGGAAAGGTCACTGCCTGAAAAATGAAACTAGTCAAAAGGAAAGAATGATAGGAATGGGGAGGCAAGTCAGACAAGGAAGTAACCTGATCTGAAAGATAGCGCAGAAAGGCATTTTAAAATGAAATCTTATTGGCCCTTCAATCTGGTACTAGGATGATTCGAAACGTGACCACCGGAATCGGTATTTCATCGTGAGCATTCCAGCAGGCTTTCTCTATTCCTTTATCTGCTTTTAGCTCTTCAGTTCCTTCTACTTATCTGTTACTCGGCTCACTGCCACCCCATCCTCAAAATGAAGACCCAGACATTGGTTATGAAGACACTGCGACCTTGCTGTTGCAAACCTACCTGAGACTTAGGTAATTCGTCTTTCCCTCCTCCACATGCCTGGTGCCTCCCTCTAAAAGCTGCATGTCAACTGTGTGCCTAGCTGATGAGGTAGTTGGTCATAGTATGCCCTGACTGCCCATCTTGAAGAAACCCTTTTAAGGCGGAAAGAAGCTTAATCATTGGGATATTTGTTTCCTCTCTCATAACTTTTCATATCTCTCTCTCCATATATATATGTGTGTGTGTGTGTGTGTGCTTTCAAGGTGCTTGCTTTACAGAAAGATGATAGAAGGAAGGAATATGGGATCATACTTATTTTTAATCCCTGGCTCCACAAAAGCATTCCTTTCCCTAAATGTCAATGCACAAAATTTCATAAATAAATCTACAAGTAAACCCAAATCACCTCAAAGTTGCAAAAGACCACGCGTTCTTTGAAAAGGACTTACATCTTAAATAGCCTCCAAAAGCTGACATGTGAAGGTAAAATGTTTACTATGTCTCTGCTTTTTTCTTGTAAGAAATACAAAAATCATAAAGTTAGAAAGTAACATTTATATGTCTTCAGCATGTAGAAAGATAGAGGACTTTCAACTTTGTGCTTTATATCTGTTGTCAAGAATTCATAAAAGAAAGTCAATTTTGTATGAAATAATTTTACAAAATTACTTTTAAGAGAATCAATTTCCATAGATCATTTTAAGTAGGTCTTTTAATATGAGCTCCTTAGTTTTATTAGTGCATTATAAATTATTTATCTTTCAAAAATATAATAAAAACAGAATTACAATGTGTTTGGTTTAGATAACTCACAGTATTAAGTTAAAAATAGTATACTATATGTTACTCAGTAAGAAATGTAAATGTGGCCTAAAAGAACATTTTTGAGTCAGTTTCACATTAAACATTAAATAGAAAAGTTGACTTATTTAAAACAAAGCTAGTCACTGCATCACGACTACACACAAGCATTTCTTTGTAAGTAAGGATGAACTGACAGTGCTTGAAAGTATAGTCCATCAAACTCACAACAAGAAACCCAATATTATGAACATGTAAAATTCCATGTTTATTTAATATCCATTACATAGCTGGTTCATTGAAACCAGACTTTGTAAAGACAAATAACATTTCTGATGAACATAAACAATTTTATACAGTTGAAATGCATCCTGTGTTTTCACATGAATGAAGATGTCATTATGCGAGAGTTTCAGTAATAAAGAGCTTTCCTTGAATTGGCATGGCATCGCTCAGTGTTTCAAGGCAGCCTGGGCCTCCATCCAGCTCCAGAGGCGAGATTAACAGCTCTGCATTCAGGAACTCAGCACATCGACACGCCAGCCTTCCCTGAGCTGTGGGCTTCCTCCAGTATCACCACTGGCCTTGGGTGGGCTTGATGTCATGGCATCTTCTCAAAGGATATATCCAGATGTCCAGATGGGTATTCCTAGGATAAACATTATTTTTGAAAATTTACAGGAAATATACAAATAATGTGAAAAGATTTAATTCTAGTCAGGGAGAAGTTTGAGCATTATGCTTAATCATAATATTAATCATTATAATTTTTATAATGGTTTATGTTTATTAAAGGGTGCTATGTGGCAGGCATCATGTGAAGTACATTCACTAGCTCATAAAATGAACATATAGTTCTATAATTATCTCTGCTCCAAACGCCAAGAAAAGGGAATGCAGTCTCACGTAAAAGGACGTAAAAGATACAGGACACCTTTTGTCATCACACACAGCCCTGCTTAACTAGTAGCCTCCTATGCCTGTCATTGTGGATCAGCCACGAGTTCTCTCAAAGCCATCCATGGTCACTTTCTGACTTGCTTTTCTCTTACAGAGCCTGAAAACTAAAACTCTTGACACTTTTAAAGATCTCTTTCTTTTTCTATGATTGTTTTTCTTCTTGTAAATTTTATATTCTAAAGCATAGTACAACCTTCCTTGGGCCTGTACTGAGTGATCATGTGATGGCTTCTGACCAACAAGACACAAGTTGCTGGTGGTACTTCCCAAGAACACTTTTTTCCTTCCAATTTTTAAAAGTATTTATTTATTTATTTATTTATTTATTTATTTATTTATTTATTTATTTATGTGGTGGGGGAGACAGAAAGAGGCAGATAAATAAACAATGGGCACTTCTTGAGTATGGAGGTTCATGTTTGTAATCCTAGTACTCAGAAGACTGAGGGAGGAGGACAGGTGAGTTTGAAGCCAGCTTGGGTTATCATAAGACCCTGTTTCAAAACAAACAAACAGCAACAACAAAACCTTGATTGATTAGGGAGTATTAGTAATAATCACTCGGATTTGTTAAATAAAAGATTAAAAATTTGTATGAATTAACTAGAGTATTCTTTTCTTTTCTTTTCTTTTTTTTGGTTGTTCAAGGTAGGGTCTTACTCTAGCCCAGACTGACCTGTCATTCTGTATTCTCAGGGTGGCCTTGAACTCACGATAATCCTCCTACCTCTGCCTCCCAAGTGTGCTGGGATTAAAGGCGTGTGCCACCATGGCCAAGTCTAACTAGAGTATTCCGTTCAAATAAATTACTGTCAGATGATTTTTGTGCATTGGACAGTAAACATTAGCATCTCAGAAATGGTGGAAGAAGGAGATGGCTCAACTGTTAAAGTCATTTGCTTGTAAAGCCTAATGGCCAGGTTCAATTACCCTTACTCAGATAAAGCCAGATGCACAAAGTGTCGCATGCATCTGGAATTCATTTGCAGTGGTCAGAGGCTCTAACATGTGCATACTTTCTCTTTCCTTCTCTCTCTGCTTTTTTTCTCTTTCTCTCATTCCTTCCCTCTCTGTCAAATTGGTTCTTCTCCTTGCCTAAAGTATGTCATGCAAGGTAAATGCTAAGATACACCTTCTCGGCAATATACATGGGAAGAATAGCTATGGCTCTTGGGCTGATGGGAGGGAAATCAGCTGACTCTGGTCCCAACAGAAAAGGATAATTCCAAGACCAAAAAAATTTTTTTTGAGAAATATTTGTTTAGCTTTTTCAATTGAAAGAAAACACACTTTCCACCCTCACATTGTTAATGGTGAAAATCCCATCTTTGTTACTTCCTGGGTGTGTGATCTTGAACTAATTAGCTTTGTTTTTCTGAGATTACCATCTTTATTTTCTTTTCAGTCAAAAAAGGCAGCATTTCAGCATCTACATGTAATATTATTTTTAGGATTTACTACAGCAATAGATGTGTTTTGCCTGATAATTTGCTTGTCATGTAACATACAGTTAATACATTTTAATTCTACTTTCTCCTTTCCTCCTATTTGTTCTCGTTGACAGAATGGTTTTAAAGATGTCTAAAAGACAAATATCATATGATTTCATTCATAATGAGTCTTAAAAATCTCAGCTCATAGAAGTAGACAGAAACACAGTGGTTATCAGAGGCAAGGGAGGGCACAGGTGAGGACAAATGGGTTGAAGGGTGGTTAATGGGTACAAACTACAACCAGACAGGAAGGAAGAGTTCTGCTGGTCTAATATATAAAGGGTGCTTCAGTTAACAATATTGTATCATGTAATTCAAAACAGCCTGAAGAAAGAATTCTGAATGTTCTTATCACATCATAATTGTTTGAAATGACAGATATCCAAGTATTCTGAGTTGATTGATACTCAATGTATGAATGTATCAAAATATCAAAATATCACAATGTAACCCATAAAGATGTATAGTGACTGAAATATAAAGTGAGAAGGGGAAAATGCCTTCAGAGATTATGCAAAAATATCTTTCAATTTGAAAGATAATTATACATCTTTGATTGGGCACAGTTGTTGGTGAGATCAATGTTTCCTCCCGGGTTGTAAATTTCCCAAAGGCTCAACCATGACTTTGAATACATTTATTTTCTTCATACTACTTGAATTTCTAAATAATTTACCATTAGTATATCTGAATAGGAAAGTGGTGTTGAGTAATACAATTTTGTAATAACCTAATGATTTAAAAACCCAAATAGCTCGTGTTTTTGAAGGTGTGTTTTTATTGCACTTACCATTAAACAATACTTAAAGTCCTACAAATCCAACATAAATAGACAAATCCATACTGTGGATGAGAAAATCGAGAGAGTGTTCCCCATCACTAGTTTTCTTTAATATAATGTTTTATTATTCACTAAACCTCTGTTACGCAGATTGTGCATTTTTAGAGAAAAAAAGAAAAATTTAAAGAAATCATCCACCTAATTTGACAGAAATGAAAACTTTGACACCATAATTACTTAAATATATAATATCAAAATTACTTGTAAATAAAAATAAGTAATCCCAGACATAATACTACCATCACACTAGTGAACTCACAGCTGCTGTGGTTATCTGCATGAGATTGGGTCAGTCACTATTGCATCATGGATGAAGGAGTAGCTGAAGAGGCCCTATTTGTCCCTAAGAAGCTATTGATAGTTAATGGTTGCTGGGGGATGGTGAGGTTTTTGTTCAGTCATATCACTGAACATGTATGTTGTTCATGCTTTGGTAAATAACACCTGACCCATGTTCATGCAAGGAGCCTCAATTACACCCAGTGGGTCACACAGAGAGGAGCAGGGGAGAACTATGTAGGTTTGAGTACAAAAACTAATATAGTAATATTTAAAGTTAAAAACATAAAGCCATGAAAACAGAAAGAGACAAGGGGTTTAGTAGGAGTGGGAAGGAAACAAGAGAAAGTATTGGGGTGAATGTGATCAAAATATACTATATTTGTACATAGAGTTATACAAAATAAATTAATTTTATAAAGAAAAAAGATGACAATAATACCAAATATTACGAAAGCAACATGTAGAGTTTTGTGTAATCTTTTCTTAAAATATATTTTATTATATTAGAGAGAAAAGAGGATGGGCACACCAGGGCCTCCTTCCACTGCAAATGAACTCCAGGCACATGTGCCACCTTGTGCATTTTGTTTTAAGTGTACTGTGGAATTAATCCTGGGCTATCAGGCTTTGCAAACAAGTACTTAACTGTTGAGTCATCCCTCTGGCCCTTTTCAACATTGATGTAAAGTAGGCATTTGTTACCTGTTTATATAAATGGATATTAAAACTCAAAAAGATAATTTTTTTTCCAGTAATAGGCTGTGGTCCACATTTTGACCTCAGAATTCTTTCACAATACTATGAGATTCCATTGCCATATTATTTTGGCCAAATTTCAATCAAAATAAGGGTAAAGAAAGGCATAGAGGTGTGGACGAGTTACCATCTTTGTCCTAAATCACTTTCTGCTGACTGGGGAGCATTTTTTTTTTTTTTTTTTAAATAAGGCCTCTTCTGAGAAGTCATTCTAATAAGGACTTTATGCCAGGCAGGAGGCAAAGGTAGGAGGATCTCTGTGAGTTTGAGGCCACGCTGAGACTACATAGTTAATTCCAGGTCAGCCTGGGACAGAGTTGAGACCTTACCTTGAAAAAAAAAAACAAAAAAAAAAAAAAAAAAAAAGGCCTAATAAAGATATTATTCAGTAAAGCCAGTCTCTTCACAGAGTATGCTTGGGCAAGAATTAGAGCGATTTTCTAAAGGTCTGTAGATCATACTTGCTTTTTAGTTTGTCCTTTTGCTCCTCTTTAATGTCCATTTCCAAATGAGCAGTAAGGAATCACTGTAAGGCTAGAATTGCTGTGGGGTGTTTAGCAGGTGCTGGAAATTATGACCAGTTCATGTGTTCACATCCAAAGATATATGGTTCTCTCTCCTGATAGCCTGTGAGTTCAAGCAGGAAGACTAGGCCAACACTGTTAAACAAGTACGTCCTTCCATAAAACTATTTGTCCTTGGACCTTGATTTAGAAGTTCTGATGTGGAACCAACTGGGATTGCTGCCATGGAGTACTAGCAGGGCAGTAACATGTCTTCCAGCAACAGATGCTGAAGCTATGATGCCAACACAAAGACAACTGGATATAAGGAACCATGTGAGGGAGGAGGGCATGTGTTCCTCAAAACTATTGTTTTTTTTTTTAAGGAGAGGAAGGATTAGAGTAAACAGCAGAAAAACTGCAAGGAAGGGAGATGATGATACAAGCTCAGACTAAATTAGGAAGAACAGAAAGAATGGCTCCATGGATCAATAGCAAAACATGTGACAGGAAGAGTTCTCTTCTTGGTGTCTTAGTCCTGCCACAAGCCTCCTTGCTAGACAGAAAATCTAGTTCATATCATCACCATTGTTTAAACCAAGCTTAGCTCTTGCATAGGATGTTTGAATGAAATAAAATGTAAGGATTTCTCAGTTATTTTCAATATATATTAAAATATGAATTTCAACCCATGGCAATTAGAATAACAAATTTTTAAATATTGAAGGGGTATATGTGTGTGAGAGAGAGAGAAACTGAGCGAATTTATGCATCTGCCCAGACCAATCACAGTTTATTGCAGTGATGACAAAATTTTTGGCACAGAGACTGTTAAATACGTTCTCTGGCAGAAAAAACTGAAAATTTAAAACAAAGTGGACTTCTCACTGTTGCATATTGATTTACCAGTCAGTCATAGAAAACCCAGACTCATTTCAGGGTTCTTGAAAAGTAATCCAAAAAAATGATTTAACATCTCTTATAATGTGTACATGTATGACTGGAATCCTGACTATTACAGACAAAAAAAAAGAAAAGAAAAAAAAAGCACTACTTTCTAAAAGTCCAGAAAAAAAAAATACCCTGGCTATATTAGTCTGCTTAGGTTGTCATTACAAAATATCTTACACTAAGTGGCTTGAACAACAAAATTTTACTTTCTCCATCTGGAGACTAGAAAACTGTGGAAAGTGCTAGATGATTTGCTTCTGCTCATGGCTAGTTTTTTAGCATGCAGATTCTCGTTTTCTATATCCTCACATGGCAGTATATGAATGTGGATGCAGGAAGATCACCTTCTTCTTGTAAGGCTGCTCACCCACTAACCCACGAAGACCCCACCTTGAGCACCTGATGACCTCCCAGAGGCCTCATCCCCAAATCTCAATCACTAGGGGCTAGAGCTCCAAAGACAAATCTTTGAAGGGAAATTTCGGTTCATAGCATTGATCAAAAATGATTTCCAGGACCCATTTCTCCATCCTCTGGGAAGGACATTGGTGTTGAGGACATTTACCACCATGGCTTTGGCAAAACCTCAGATGTGAGGTCTTCTGGCCAGCCGTCTGTGGTTGCATATCGTGGGAACATTCATCATCGCTCTGGGAGTTGCATTTTCCTGTAAGTTTAGTGTGGCTGAACAAAGAAAGAAATTATGATTCCATGAAAGATTTTGAGAAGATGAAGAGAAATGGTATCTGCCAGCGTGCAAAATGACTTTGGAATATAAAGTTTCTTTGCATTGAATTCCATAGAAGTTTTGTCACTGACCTGTATTCCTGAACTGTGAATACATGCTTAAGGAATAGTTTCTCTCAATAAATAACAATTACTAAATATATATATATATTCAGGCTGGAGAGGTGGCTCAGTGATTGAGGGTGTTTGCTTGGAAAGCCTGACAGTCCAGGATTCAATTCCCCAGTACCCACATAAAGCCAGATGAACAGGGTGGCACATGCATCAGGAGTTTGTTTTCAGGGACTGGAGGCCATGGCATGCCCATACACATACTCTCTCTCTCTCTCTCTCTTTCTATCTCTCTCTCTGTCTCTGTCTCTCTCTCTCTCTCTCTCTCTCTCTGTGTCAAAGACATTAAAAATATCTCCAGGGAAGCCAGTGAACAAAGTGTAAATATATTAACCAAGGGTTTTTCTGAAATTTTCTTGTAGTTTCATACTTCAAGTTCCACCTGTGGTCTTATTAAGAGTATAAACAGTGCTTCTGCCATCTTGTAGACATGAGCTCACAGACCATATAAATGCACCCATTGCTTGAACTTTCAGAATCTTCATCTGACATCTCTGCCCATCCCCAGCTGCCCTCTTGTCACCCTTTGTCTCTTGCCTCCCCTGTCCCCAACATATCCTGTAATAAAATTGGAGAGACTAAAAAATAAAAAAGCATAACTATTTCAGCCATATATATATATATACACACATATATGTACATATTTATACAAACACCTATGAATATATATCTGAGATACACTATCCAATAAAACATCAGCATAATGTACAATGGGGAAGTGGTTATCAAAAGGTAACCCAGGCAACGGATCTGAAGAGAGCTCTCTCTAAAGAAGGAATATAAGTGCTTGATAAATACTTTAAAACAGTGTTCAACATACTTAACCATTAGGGAAATGCAAATTAAAACTACTTTGAGATTCCATCTCACTCCAGTCAGAATGGATATCAGAAAACAAATAACAACAAACGCTGACAAGGGTTTTGGGAAAAGGCAACCCTGGCTTACTATTGGTAGGAGTGTAAATTGGTGCACCACTATGAAATCAGTGGGACAATTTTTCAAAAAGCTAATAATAGAACTGCCACAGGACCAAACTGTCTCACTCCTGGGCATATACCTTAAGGACTTTATTCTACAGAGATACTTTCTTATCCCTGTTTATTGCTGCTCTATTCACAATGGCTGGGAAGTGGAGTCAAAATAGATGTTCATCAACTGGCGGATGTGCAGATAATGCAGTTGTGCTGATGTACACAGTGGAGTTCTATTCAGTTGTAAAGACAAATAAAATTCTCAGGAAAATGGACAGATCTAGAAAAGATTATACTTAGGCATGTTTCCCAAGCTTAGAAAGACAAGTTCCTCCACTTTTATATCATCATATTCCTATATCATAGGTATGATTCTATGTGAATGTTAAGACAATTTATCAATGCTAATGTTTAGACCCATTCATGTTAGGTTTTACTGACTATAATATTCCTCAAGTATCTTAGAACTTACTCTTGCTTGAGCCTCTACCCCTTGTTTTTCTTAATTATATTTATTTAATTGAGAGAGAGTGAGGCATATACAAAGGGAGAGAGAGAATGGATGTGCCAGGGCCTCCAGCCACTGCAAATGAACTCCAGACACATGGGCTACCTTGTGCTTCTGGCTTTACATGGGTCCTGGGGAATCAAACCAGGCTCCTGTGGTTTGCAGGCCAGCACCTTAACCGCCCAGCCATCTCTCCAGCCCCTATCTCTTGTTTTGAAAGACAGTAGCCAATCTGTTACCACTCAGATCTTTGTCAAATCACTTCTCCAATAGCAATTTTCTGGCTCATCGGAGATTAAGGAGAAAGAATATTGTAAAAAATATTATTTAAACAGTTACCAAAGCACTTAAAAGCAACAGACTTTAAAAAGGGTATCACTGTCAAAACAAACAAGACTTTCTGAAAATTGAAGAACACAATTTTTTTTGATAGGATTGGACTCTCATGTAAGGGTTCTGCAGAATTCAACAACCAGCTATTATTTTCCTTCACTTTGAGATATTTACCTCCTGAATGTGAAACCTCCAACTTTCACACTTTGGTATGTCTGAGTAATTATTCCCTCCACATGAAATGGCCTTCTTATCTCTTCCACTAGGTAAACATCTGGGACCATATCCTATTGGTGTCTTCTATGAGCTCTTTCTTGATTTTTTGACTCAAATGTGCTCTTGTAGTGAATTCTTCTATAACACAATACTTGTTGGTCTGACCCTGAGACTCGGACCCCATTCATCTCTGTGTGTTAAGCATCTGTAGAGTACAGGCTAGAATTGTGAATACTTAACGAGCACAACCATCTCTCTGAGATTTCAATTCTTTTCTGTAGTGGAATGTAAACTTTAGTTATCCTAAAATTATATTGCTACTGTTACTATTTTTAAAAAAATGCTCCAAGCAAAGATGAAAAAGACAAATTTCCATTACTCTTAGCCAGGAAGGTCATGTTCCTGTCCTCTCAGAGTGGACAAAAATCAAACACAATATTGTTAAAGTCAATTTAATTCTCTGGGAGCTAAGGTTATTTGACTATAATTATCTTCTTGCACTACTAATAAAAAAGAGAGAGAATTATATACAGAGAAAACCAGTGGCCTTGATCAAACTAAATTCCAAACAATTCCAAGGTCTTCGCTCATTCTGTATTTTCATCTCTATTACATGCTCCCGGACACTTCCTCCCACAAAATAATGAAACCAACCATCTAATAACATTTTCAATTCATAGGGTTTCACTAAATTGTCAAATTTTTTTACAAGTAAATTACTAAACTTTCAGTTGATAGTGGCTTTCTTTGAAAATTGCTTAAAGTTCTCTTTACTAAAGAATAATAGAAAATAAAATATGAGATAATCTGTGATTGATTAAAGAATGAAGGTATGGATACTATTGACCACATGAGAAAAACAAAATTTGACAAATGGCTTGGCTTAGCTGAATCATGTGACCCATATTTGATGAGGAGGCTAAATAAGCAGAAGGCAAATAATGGAAGATTGATTTCCAAGGTGAGAGATTAGGGTTTCAAAACTCTAAAATAGATATTTTTTGACCAAAAGAGTTAGTATCTTTACTATGACATATTTTTTAAAATATTTTACTTGTTTATTTATTTAAGGAGAGAGAGAGAGAGGGGAAGGGGCATGCCAGGGCCTTCAGCCACTGCAAACAAACTCCAGATGCATGTGTCATTTAGTACATCTGGGTGGTTCTGGGGAATCACCCAAGTCATTAGGCTTTGCAGGAAAGTGTCTTAACCACCTAGCCATCTTTCCAGCCCCAAGATTCAGTTTCTTACATGATTAACTTAGCAAGTTTTTCTGCTACCAACTAAAGCTCTTTTCTTTACTCTATTTGCTCCTCTGTGAAATAGGACAACTGTTATACCACAAGAAATGACCACAATAGGCAGGTACAAGATAGTAGATTAAAACTTATCCAGAAAGGGTGAATGCTAGGACAAAGAGTAGTATTGGGAACTGCATTGCAGAGGGAAAAAATGTCCAAATGGGAAGCTGAGGCTGGAGTCTATTCTAATTATAAGAAAGCTATGTGCTGGCTTGTTAACAAATCAGTAACAAATAATTCATTGTGACTGATTCCTTACTCATGAAATGGGGTGAGAGTGAGTTGCAATACACATAAAGCAACTGAAATTTCTAAGCAAGAATGAAGACATCCTAGCTGAGCATTATGATGCATGCCTGTTATCCAGGCCAGAATATCCAGGAGTTCAAGGCCAGCCTCTACTACATAGCAAGTTCAGGGCCAACTTAGGCCAGGTGAGATTATGCCTCAAAGGGGGAAAAAAGAAAAAGAGAAGAAAAGTCATGGGCTGGAGAAGTGGCTCCATAGTAAAGGTGCTTGCCTGCAAAGTCTAACAGCCCGAGTTTTCCCCAGTACCTAGATAAAGCCAGATGCACAAGGGGGTGCATGCATCTGCAGTTCGTTTTCAGTAGCTACAGGCTCTGACATGCCTGTTCTCTCTCTCTCTCTCTCCTCTCTGTCTCTCTCTGCTTGCAAATAAATGATAAATAAACAATTTTTTTTTAAAAAAAGAAGAAGAAAAGAAAAGAAAAGAAAAATCAAACAAACAAACAACGTCATTGGGAGACTGAGGCAGAAGGATTGCTTTGAGTTTGAGGCCAGCATGGGATTCAAAGAGAGTCCCCAGTTACCCTGAGCTAGAGTATGAGAACCCAGCTTGGCTCCCAGTGACATGCATTGTCGAGGAGGCCTTGGGACTCCTCACCCACAGATAGTCTGCCCTCTCATTTCCTACAGAGCCTCTTTTCAGGACAGTGACAGAAACATTTCCAAAGAATGACCACCCATCATGGGATCCTGACCGAGGCGCAGAGCAGGACGGTCACTTGTGTGTGTGGCAGTTTCCTAAGTGAGGCGCGCCCTGTAAGGAAGAACTCCACAGCCTTGTGAAAATGGCTCACAGGGGATGCCCAGTGGGGTTGTCACTTCTACTTCTGTTTGGGTAGTCAGTGTCAGAAACAGGTCTACTCACGAACGGATGAAAGACAATGAAAAAAGGAGCAGCGCGAGCCGAAGAGCCGCTTCCCTTCCAGAGCCCACAGCGCGCATTGAATGACGTTCCTCGAAACAAGACCATTCAGCTGGGCTCTCAGCATCAAGAATGGAAAAATCAGGGGCTGGAGAGGTGGCTTAGCAGTTAAGCACTTGCCTTTGAAGCCTAAGGACCCTGGTTCGAGGCTCGATTCCCCAGTACCCATGTAAGACAGATGCACAAGGTGGTACATGCATCTGGAGTTTGTTTGCAGTGGCTGGAGGCCCTGGTGTACCCATTCTTTTCTCTTTCTCTCTCTCTCTCATTCTCTCTCTCATCTCTCTGTCTGTCACTCTCAAATAAATAAATGAAAATAAACAACAACACCAAAAAAAATAAATAAATAAGAATGTAAAAGTCAGAGCCAAGCACAGGGAATGCAGGCAGTAGTAGACTACCTTTTTAGCATTGCAAGAATCTGGGTTCAATCACTCCCCAACACACACACACACACACACACACACACACACACACACACTTAATTTTTATCTGGCTCATGCTTTAAAAACATTTTCAGTGTTTTATACGGTTTTACCTCTTCCCATGCATGGCATACGTCTTAACCACCAGTCAGTTTACAGCCAGCTGGTGGCCGCTGCCCACCTCTGCACGTCTTCCACTGTCCAGCAGGAGAAGCTCCGGGTAACCATAGCAAGTGGACAAGAAGATGTGCATTATTTTCTAAATCAATAGTCTGCACTGGGCAGGAACAGCCAGTGCCTTTGGAAGGTGTGAGCCACTGTGCAGGAAAAAGTTGCTTCAACTGCCTTTTCAAATGGCTTAGAAATAGTTTTTGTCAATAATTTCAGGAATACTTTGAAATTTCTTTTCTCAAACTGCAAGCTGAATTTTAAGACTGGCAAGGTACATAATTTCTCTTAAATTCTAGGAGAAATTCAGTTGTGTATTTCAATAAGTGTATAGGTGTTTTTGTTTTGTAAAGTGATAAAAAGTTACTGTAGTCACAACTTTAAGAATTCAAGACTTTTTATAAATTTAAAGCAGAATGCATTTTTACTTATTTTGGAAAACCACCCTCAAAAGCCGGGGGAATTACCCCTAGTTTATCTTTGAGTTTTAAGGTAACTTTTACACTGAAGCCATGTCTAACCTTCTCACTCCTCCTCACTCAGGCCCCATGAGCCTGGCTAAGCTTTTCCACTATCTCCACTTCCTCTTCCGTAGCTTGTGGAGTCAGTCCTAGCAAATATGGATGTGAAGAAAATTCATTTGTCATTGTTTTCCATGTTCAAACTTAACAACGATTGCCCACAAAAAAGAGGAAAAGGTCATTTTGAAGAAAACAAGTCAAGCCATGAAAGGGTGACATCTTGTTTGGTAGGGGCCTGTGGCTTGCAGTACTGACTGTAATTTCATGGGCTTCTGATTCCCAAAGGCCTAACAAGGGACTTTGTGTCCAGCTCCCAGAGCTCTAGTCATCCTACAGCTGCCTCGTAATTTAAAAAGAAAAGTAGCTATTTTCATTGTTTAAAATAATTGTACTTATTTACTTGCAAACGGAGAAAGAGAGAGCATGAAAGGGCCTCCAGCCACTTCAAAGGAACTCCAGATGCATGCACCCCTTTGTGCATCTGGTTTACATGGATACTAGGGAATTGAACTCAGGTCATCAGGCTTTGTAAGCAAGTGCCGTAACCACTGAACCATCTGTCCAGCCCACCTTGTGATTTTTTTTAAATCATGTCAATGTCTACAGCCATTATACAATATTTGCCTTGTCATCACCGTACTTAATATGTGTTTTAAATCATTCCTTTTCCAATTTTTGAGTGCATTCTAAAAGAAGTTTTTTGTCTATGCCATTTTTTTAAAACGTGCCATCCATACAGATATTCACCTTAAAATTTTAAATTTAATGAAAACCACACAGTGTTACTACATCCTTGCTCTGCACAGTCATCTGCTGAAGACTCCAAGCCTGAGGCATGGCTCCTGTTCCTTTAAAAGGAGGTAAAAGTGTTAGCGCCTTCTTTGTTTGCACCAGACAGAGACTTTTTTCTTGATATAATTAGAAGTCAAAGGGGGGAGAAAAAAACCTGAGAAGAAGCTAATTTTCCAATTGTGTCATTCCCTGTCCATATGCTTCCTAAAATGTTCTTGTGCACACGGATGGTATGTATTCCTTGCCCTATAGACAAGAAAGAAAGAAAGAAAGAAAGAAAGAAAGAAAGAAAGAAAGAAAGAAAGAAAGAAAGAAAGAAAGAAAGAAGAAAAGAGAAGAGAAGAAAAGAAAGAAAAGAAAAGAAAAGAAAAGAAAAGAAAAGAAAAGAAAAGAAAAGAAAAGAAAAGAAAAGAAAAGAAAAGAAGAGAAAAGAAAAGCAAGGCTGAATTTTGTCCAAGGTGTCTTCTAGCTGTAATAGTTTATTACACTGCAGAGCAGTCATTTCATTTGCAGACATACAAAGGAGAAAGATCGATGTATATTTCTCTCCTGGTGCTTCAAAAAGTAGAAACAAACATCTCGCCGCAAGAGCAGACTCCTCTCTGTGCTCCATGATGCTGGGTAACTTGTTCAGACATGAAAAGGTGATAAGGAGGTGTGAATAAGAGCGGGAATGAGAACCCAACTGGTCCACTTGATTTGGTTGCTGTAAAAGACCTTTAACAATCACATGGAAAAATGTCATTAAACCAGTTGAAATATTTTTTTTTTTTCAAAGATGAAGGCAAATGCTGGGATCAGTCTGCCATAGTCAATATATCTTAATAAAGAATTGGTGCAGTTTTGCTAATGTCAAACTTAACCGTTTTTAACTTTGTAACGGTGACTATTCACTTGGTCTTCATTGCAACAGTCTGTGAGAGTTACAAAGCTTAAAATCTTTGCATTATCTTACAGGAAGTAAACAGATGATTAAAGCTGACGTAATAGAAAGGGGCAATGGGAGGAAGATTAGTGGGAAAATTCACTCATTTTTGTTTGTTTTGTTTTCACTTCCACAGCCAACATAAAACACCGTAATGTCGGTTGAGACGCAATATTTTTCTAATAAACCATTTTACTGTAGAGGAACTCCAAAGAATCTATCCACCTTCCTCAGTCTTCAAGGCAGAACCTTCCCTAAGATCAATGCTGGTGTCCGCTCTTGAGAGACTCCCCATGGAACTTACCATTGTGAGGTCGGATTTTCAGTGACCGAAGGCTGCTGCTGTCTGTATTAATCAACCGAACCCACATCACCCTGAAGACATGAAATTAATGAATCTCAGTCAAGATCAAGAGCCAGCCTGTACCTGAATAATCATTACCTGGGCTGGCAGTCAATGACTTGGTACTCTGGAGGCCGGTGGTCTAAGAATTAGGAGTCCTGGATTCAAGGTTTAGCTCCCTCGCTAACGGGGTGATACTGATCTTCAGAACTCCCAACCTAAAGCAAAGTCGGGATCTATGCTGCTACTGTTTGTCCTAGTGTCAATTCTGTCCACTTCCTATAACGTTATGCTGGGTCTAGTGCTAAGTATAATGTTTAATGATTTCAAAGTAACAAGCCAGTCTGACAAAAGGGTTTTTTAAAGACCGGTCAGCATTAGTTCTCATCAATGTCACGCACGTTATTAAGGAATTAATAATGAACCTACAATTAGATGGACATTGTGTTTCCAATCTGCTAGTTAACTCTTTGACTCTGCCATATATTGACTTTCAGGAAGCTAGAGAATGATAGATGGGGACATCACCATTAAGTAGTTGATCTTCAAGCATACCTGCATTAATATTTTATTGATTGCATTTCATTTTAATTGTAGTGTGGCTAAAATTCCAAAAAGATAAATATCTTCCTCTATTTGAAGACCCCAGAGAACAGTAACTTTAAAACAATTATCATTAGAATGAACACGGACTGTTATCCCACAATGATGTGCTGGTACGTCTGTGAGTGAGTAAGCTTTGTTTTCACATAAAATCCATGACCTGCCTCCAGCTTTACAGGAGGCTGTGCTTCCACAGACGAGCAAAATATTCCCAGTTTTACTAAAGGATAGAAAATGCATTCATGTATTACTTACAAATCGTGATTTTTTTCCACAACAGTTCTATGCAACAGCCTAAAAAGTAAAAGTTCATGTTACCTAAACATCCTAACAAAACAGAAAAACACACCTATTTAATGTAAATTATTCAATGTTAAGATGTAGCAGTCTGTTTTCTAAAAGTGGTGGTCTGCCTTTTACAACCATCATAGGCAATAGTAATTTTGGCCAGGCAACGTTACTAAAATTCTGTCATTCGAAATAAATAACTGGTAAACTTCAATGGGACTCCGCTGCTTAACATTTAATTAGTATTATAAAGAAATAGTCTTTAGCCATTCAGCCAACTGTTGGCCTACTGTGTTTTAGGTACATAATAATCTTATAAATCCCCCATCAAATTGTGTTTTCCCAGTGTAAGCAATTCTTTTTTGAAACCCATCCAGTAGCTCAAGGATTAAATCAAATTTCAGGGGACAAATGCAAACCCACTACACCTTCAAACGAAAAAATCCAGAAAGGAAAGTATAACGAAACGATGAGGTAGGTGTTCCATACCAGGGCACCCAGGAGCTGCTCTGGCGCTCGCTGACTCTTCCACACCCACACGCCCACGTCTGACTTTCTTCACCAAGAGGAGGCCCGGGTGCAGACAGTAATAACTCTGTCTCCGTCGCCTGACAAATTTGCCTTTGACTCCTTACCTCACTGCCCCACTTACTGCGCACAGAACTTGGGCTACTTTTTAAAGCCTCTTTAGACCCGAGTTCCCTCTGTAAGTTGGAAATGTGCTTCAGGGATAAAATGAGATAATGTAGGTAAAGCTTGTCGCACTGCGCCTGCAAATGATAAGCACTCAAGAAAGTGCAGCTTCAATTTAATCTTGTCATTAGCAGAGCATTGAGATGACAGATGAACTAAGATTTATTAAGTTCCTAGTGCTCCTTGGGCAAAAATAGGTTCTAGAAATTACCCTCATCCCGTTCTCTCTCTCCATCCTCAGCCACACAAGCTTCTTTCCGCATTTGAAAGTGAATTCTCTACCTGTGTGCCATCCTTTTCTTTCATCTCCACTTTCTAATTTTTTATGCTTCCTCTTAGAAACATCCTTGTTTATCAGCAAAACCATATGCAGAGAAAAATGTAAATAATAAAAGTGAATTATTATTTAAAAGTTATCTATGTGTAGATTTGCCTAGATGCTAGAATTGATCATGATTTTTAGCCTCTTGGTTTACACATTTGTATTTCCCAGATTTCTATGTTGGCATGTAGTAACATTCCAGGAAGAAAAAGTACATTTTAAAAGTATGCATAACTGGGGAAATTTATTATTAAGCTCAATAAATATGTGATCATAGGGAATTATGTGAAACAATTGGTGTATGCAATGGATACTGAAAGAATATCACTGTAGTACAAAAGTCCAGGATTTAGAAGACATTCAATTCAATTCTACCATATTTTAGTCATTATATGTCCTGGTTGCTAAGTCTCAGTTCTGTCATCCATAAAGTGGAGAAGTAGTACGTTCTACTAATTTCATGGAAGATATTGTGTGTAAAAACTATATGGAGGGCTGGAGAGATGGCACCTGCCTCTTAAGCCTAAGAACGCTGGTTCCAATCTCCAGGTTCCACGTTTAGCCAGATGCAAAGTGATGCAAGGGCGCAATGCTGCACTTGACCACAAGGGGGTGAATGCATCTGGATCTCCTTTGCAGCAGCTGAGAGGCTGCTGGCGCACCCATCTCTATTTGTCTTCTTCTCACTCTCTCTCTCTGTCTCTCTCCAAAAAAAAAAAAAAAAAAAAACTATATGGAACATGGCACAGTTAGCTCTCAGATGTGTTGGTTGACCTAAAAGTTGAAAAATATTAACATGCCTTAAGAACAGAATTCACTGGAAACAGTCGAAAACTCTTGGAATTATTAAAATTATCTCATATATTTGGATGCCCTACCCATATCTGAAGTATAACATGTTCAAAATGAAATATTATTTTCTCATATTTCCCACCCAAACTAGTTCATTTCCTACAGTTATTGGCATTGTTGGAGAAAAGATCCATCTGATAATTCCTGAAGGTAATAACATTGAATCATTCCAGGTCACAATTCTGTAATGGCCAATGATTGTTCCTCATCTCAGCTGAGGTTTCCTCAGAAACATGAGTTTGATTTTATTCTTTTTCTATATTTCCATTGATGGAACTGTGGCACGTGCTGCTCTGCTCTCACTCCTAATGAGTTTTAATGATGCTAGTCTCTTCCCTCTTGAACACATCCCACATACAGTGACCTTCACAAATCTTCAAACTCCATTTTCTCCGCATCTTCTTTCATTAAAACTACAAATTCTTCATGTTTCATTCAAGAATCTCCATCAGTATAATTAATAAATGGCCCTTCCATCCAATACCTTATTTCCATATATCAGCTGATTGTTCACAAGACCAAAGCTTGTCACTCAGCTCTGTTCAAACTTACTTGATCATAGTCACCCATGCAGAACACCACACCTCTGAGTATAACCTTCTTTCAGGGTTCTTCAACCTCAGCTGTCTTGTGCATTAAAAGATGTGTAGCAGCATTCCTGACGTTTATTTTGTAACACACAAAAATGTTTACAGAATTTCCCACGTGTCCCTTGAAGAACAGAATTGCTCCCAGTTGAGAGCTTCTGTTGTACATCTATGGTTTGGTTCATGTGCCCTAACAAGTTCACTCCCAAATTATACCATACATCTATGCAGCACCAATAGTAATCGCAGCTTTTTGAAGCATTGAGCCTAAGTTTAATATTTTAGCTAATAATTATTATAATGAAACTGCATTTAATCTTCAGGGACTTGTATAAAAGGATACAGAATCCGTGGTAGTCATATCTCAGATAGTCTTCTGAGAGAATGATGTTGCCCCATCTGAAGGTGTTATGCATCATAAAGTCTCCGTAGCACTAAACCCCATTCAGGAAAGCAGCTATTTTTTAAGGCCTCACTTGTGTTGCTTTGCTTAATAGTTTTATCAATATGAATTTTTTACATATTATTTCATATTTATTTACATTAAATATATATTCCCTTCAGTATAGAAAAGAAAATTACAGTTCTTACCTGATGCCATCTTTAATTAATATAAGCATGTCTACTAGAGGATTCATGTAATCTTGAATAATCAAGCTCTATATTATGTATGTCCTTATTACATCAGTACGTAGACATTTAAGTGTCTCTAATGACATTTCAAGGAACTGGCTGGAGCTTTTACAGGTAACAAAGATGCATTATTCCCAACTAAATTACTATAACATTTGATTTTTATACACAAAATTTGACTTTCTCGAGCTGGAGAGATAGCTTAGCAGTTAAGGCACTTCCCTGCAAAGCCTAAGGACACAGGTTTGATTCCCCAGGACCCATGTCAGCCAGATGCACATGGTGACACATGCACCTGGAGTTTGTTTGAAGTGGCTAGAGACCCTGGTGCCCCCATGCTCTCTTTCTCTCTATCTGCCCCCTCACATAAATAAGTAAATAACATAACAATTTTTAAAGATTGGCCTTTTGTCACCTTTTCAGGAGTAGACTGGCTTCAGACCACTGAGAACCCCTGTGTTTATAGTACTTGAGTGCCACTACTTGGGCTTTGTGATATGTTGTCTAATATATGGTTTTAAACCAAATTACATCAACAGAGATATCTAGAAAGAAAGGACAGAAGACAGCTTTGGAAGAGAGGTAAGAGATTTCATTTAGCATATTCTAGAAGTACACAAAAATCATTCTGTTTCTTAATCTTGAGGTGAGATGAAAATATAGCTGCTCTCTTTGTAAAGGAATGGCATTCCTTTTCCTCAGTGTGCAGAGTTCTCACCAATGCTTTGAATTACAGCTTCTGCTCCCACCCTTTCACGAAAACTGCAACCAGTACTCGCCAGATGCCTCTTGTGGATCCAGTAGATTTCAGTTCTCCTATGCGAGTTCTTCGGTGTCTTTAAGTATTTGTTCCTCTCTAACCTGTTCTCAAATATACACCTAGAGCACAGAATATTTTTTTGTATGATCTGAAGATTCTCTTTGTAACTACACAGGAGACATCACAACCAAGAGGTCTTATACACAGACTCAGGTGGTTGACACTAAATTCATCCTCACTTCTAGGCTCAAATTTCCTTTTCTTCCTGTGGTCCCCATTGTTAAAGTTGGCTTCAGATAGCCTCAGCTTTTAAATGAGAATAAAGTATGACCCACGACTTTCCTCCTCCCCCTTTAATCTAATCTGTTATTGAATTCTGTTGGCTTCCTCTTCAGTATGTGTTAAACATCATGTCTTCAGTATGTCTTAAACATATCTCCACTTTTTGGGGGCCACCATCTCTATTCTGAATCTTATAGTCCTTGACCACTTTATTCAGAAATTTGCAAACCAGCTTCTCAAGTGATCAACTAAGTATAAAAATAAATTTCCTGCTGGGCGGGGTGGTGCACGCCTTTAATTCCAGCACTTGGGAGGCAGAGGTAAGGTGATTTCAGTGAGTTCAAGGCCACCCTGAGACTACATAGTGAATTCCAGGTTAGCCTGGGCCAGACTGAGACGCTACTTCGAAAAACCAAAATAAATAAATAAATTTCCTATTTCTCTGAGTTGCCAATCACTTATGATAAAATACCTGACAGGGTGGCAGGCCTTGCTCCACATAGAAGTAGATGCAGCAAGGCTGCAGGGAGAAGAGAGGACCTGAAACAATCAAGGCCTGATGTGATGCACATGCGGCATGGATGGCCGCTGCGTGTGATTCCCGCGAATCATAGAGGTGATGCCAAAGAATGAGGACCAAAGACCATGAACCACTGAAATGCCCACCCAAAGGGAACTAACAGAAGCCAGGGAGCTGTAGAGACATTGGTAAGATTCTGTGAATATCCTATTTCTTGCATAGACTTTTCTTTTTTAGAGACAGGGTCATGCCAGGTTTCCTAGGCTGAAGCCATCCCTCTAACCCTGACTCCCAGGCTGTTGAGATTACAGTGCATGACCATGGCCAGATCAGACTATTTTTAAAAAAATATTTTTATTATTTATTTGACAGAGAGTGAGTGAGAGAGAGGGAGGGAGAGAGAAAGAGAGAACGGATAGGTATGCCAGGGCCTCTTGCTACTGCAAACAAACTCCAGGTGCAGGCATCACTTTGTGCATCTGGATTTACATGAGTACCGAGAAATCAAACCCAGGGGGCTGAAGAAACGGCTTAGTGGCTAAGGTGCTTGCCTGTGAAGCCTAAGGACCCAGATTCACATTGCACTGAGTCCACATAAGCCAGTTATACATGGTGGTGTATGCATCTGGAGTTCATTTACAGTGGCTGGAGGCCCTGGCATGCCCATTCATTCTCTTTCTCTCTCATAAATTAAAAAAAAAAAAGTATTTTTAAAAAAGGAAATTAAAGCCAGACCAGCAGGCTTTACAAGCAAGTACTCTTAATCACTGAGCCACCTCTCTAGTCTATCTCGGGCTATTTTAAGTGAACAATTTACATACTGACTGGTTCCTATACAATGCCACCTAAACAGTTGTATCGCAGCACCTTCATTGAGCTACCCGGTCTCAAGAAGTGCGAGAACATATTTTAAGCTTGTGTCACGTAGTCGTTTATTACCTTGAACCATTAGGGGTCAGTAGAAGGGAACAACTGAATAAACTATGTGGGGGACTAGGCAAAATCTATTTCTAACTATATGCCATTTTTAGCTCTTCTAACTCAACTTCATACTACAAGATAAAGGGCCAAGAAGTTTCCTTTCATCCCATACCCAACTATCAGTCTCTGCTTTTGCTATTTGTTAAGCTGCATTCGCCTTCACCATAGTCTAATCGTACTTACTCCAAACAGGCTTCCATACAGTTTGTTCTTGCTACTTACCATTTATTAAAGGAAGTAGTGACATAATGGGTTGTTGTTCTTTGGATAGAACAGTAAAGAGCCTGCAAAAATAATTAGTAATAGATAAATAATGTTTATAACAAAAGAAGTAATTTAGCTAAATCAAATGCATGGAAATTGGTAAATTCTAAAATGCTCCAATAAGTTTATTTAGGCATAAATTGAAATATTGTTTCCTTTTCCAGTTGTAGTGATTTGAATGTAAATGTATGTCCTCCATAGCCTCAGGGTTTTTTATTTTTATTTTTTTCTTTTTTAATGAGAGAGAGAATTGGTGCACCAGGGCCTCCAGTCACTGAAATCGAACTCCAGGCACATGCACCATCTTGTGCACATGTGCAACTTTGCACACTTATGTCACCTTGTGCAGATGGCTTATGTGGGGCCTGGAGAGTTGAACATGGGCCCTTAGGCTTTGCAGGCAAGTGCCTTAACCACTAAGCCATCTCTCCAGCCCACCTCTGGGATTTTTTTTAATTAGGATTGTACTTGTCCCCAGTGGGCAGAGCCCTGCTAGGAAAGTAATGTCACTGGGGGAGCAGATCTTCAGTCCAACACTATTAGGTGTGTGGAGAGAAGCAGTCTGAGCTCTGGCTGGTTTACTGGTGTCTCTCTGCTATGGATCTACGGAAGTGAGCCAGTGTCTTCTGACATGATAGCGCGTCTCCTGGATTCTGGAAGTCTGAAATTAATATCAACTTCTTATAAACAAATCTTAGAGTCAGAAAAACTACCAACTCTTATTTTGTGAAATTTTAAATAAAATTTGATAAATTCATTTGTGTGTCTCCAAATGTTACAATCTATGTAAATTTATAAACAATGAGTATCATCATACTCATTGATAAATATGATGATAAATAAAAGGAATGCATAAAATAGAATTCTGAGATTACATTGATTTTTCTGATTTTTAGAAAGTCAACATAATGTAGGCAGTTAAACATAAAAATTTATAAGATCTGTTTAGATGTTCATTTTCTCATGCTATATATTTTTATATCTTTATTCAAATTCAGCCCGTAACTGCTTTTGTGGATGCTTCTGTCCTCAGGGATAACTCTGAATTCTATCTTTCTAAAGATGAAGAGTTATGGGCCATATTATATGAAATGCTCTGAAGTTAAAAGTAATTAATAATGATTATATTATTCATTAATTAATAAATCCATTCTAATTGCAATTACTTACAACAGTGAATCAGAAAGTGAATTAATGCTAATGGGTCAATGAAAGGACGAGGAAAGCCTTTGTGTCATGGAGGAAGTGGGCATGGGGACATTTAATACCAAGACAGGACTTCTTAAAGATATCATCTACATGACGTGATCAGAGATATTTTTTCACATATTTTCTGAGAAGACAAGGATTTTTTCTCATTAGACTTCCACATGTAAATGATTATGTGTCAACAACTACCCCCACATTTCTCTTGGATTTAGCAACTCATTGATTCTACCTGGTGACTTGATTCCCCAGGAAGAAACAAACAAACAGTACCTGTACAACAGAGGTTATTAAGAAATATATATACATGAGGGGTCCAGATCGACCAGCATGTACCTGGCTGGCATTGCTACATATATATAATCAGCTTCTAGTCCTCTACGCTTTCCAACAAAACCATCTCATTTTCATCAGATCTTATAAATAGTAAAATTATCTCACACAGGTGTTCTTATTGAGTTCTAAAACAAATCTGTTAAGATGGGCAGGGTAGGTTTTGGGCCAAGATAACTGATTTAAAAAAGCAGATATCTGGAATGTGACTATGAAGTATCATAAATATGATGTCCATGTATGTGGTCCGTAAAACAAGGAATGCGGGGGGATGAGAAGTCTGCTGAGTGTGTGAACAATAACAAGCAACAAGTGAACATTCAGACTGATTCACAGGAGGAAGATCTCCATCTTAATCACAGTTGGCCCTGCAGAGTGACTCTACTGGAGAATCCCCAGCTCCAGGAAGCTAAGCTCAGGGCCATGGTCTATGTATTGTCTTACAAACATCCCGAGTTTAGATTTTCTTTTCTTTTTTTTTTTTTTACATAGTCTGAAAGGAAGAGATGTACTTTTCCAATGAACAGGGGGTAGCAGTCTCAAGACTTCTTATAAACCTTTTCATTTGCTTTGTTGACAAACTGATCCTAGTTAAAGCCAAAATCCTTAGCAAAGAAGTAGCAAAAGAAAACAATACCATAAGCACTTCACAAAGAGGGGAAGCTAATACATATTGAGAAGTTCTTGTTAAGCCCAAACACATGGAGCAATGGTGAGGAGAGTCTGGACATGTAGCACAGTGGTAGTATGCTGGCGCATCAAACGAGAGGCTCTGAGTTTGACACCCCCAGTGGTAAGGAGAGAAAAACAGTAAGGAGGCTTATTTAAACCAATTGCCTTTTCCTTGTTAAGACAATGTTTTGGCCCCTGGCTGGCATTCACAATAATATAAATTATTAACTTATAATGAAGTGATAGGAAGAAAAGAATGAAGAATAAAGACACAAATGGGGAAAAGGGAGATGTAGAAAGTATAATGGAAAAAGGGAAAGGAATAGATGTTGAATCTCTATTTTTGGGAAGTGGTATCCATTTTGAAAGAATAGAGAAGTCAGACCCACAGTAATATAAAAGTTGAGATACAGGAATTAGCTACATCTCAAGAAAACATCATTTCTATGTTTATGTCCAAGTCAATGGCACATACGTCTTATTGCAAATCTTACATTCAGTAATTTGAAAGGTATGAGGATTAACTCTGGCCAAAATTTTAAAATGACATTTAAAAAAATAATAAAATGTAGGCTGGAAAGATGGCTTTGCGGTTAAGTCACGTGCCTGTGAAGCCTAAGGGCCCAGGTTCTATTTTCCAGGTCCCACGTAAGCCAGATGCACGAGAGGGCGCATGCATCTGGAGTTCGTTTACAGAGGCTAAAGGCCCTGGCATGCCCAGTCTCTCTCCTCTCTTTCTCTCTTTCCCCTTCTCTGACTCAAATAAAAAAATATTTAAAAAATTTTTAACTTCAAAAAATAAAATATGTCTCACTCTCTAAATTAAAAATTGTTCATTGAAACATGTTAAATATGTCTCTAAAAATCAGAGTAAAACATTTAAATCATAATATGTCAAGATGAAAAAAATATTTGTCTTTTGGGTAATATAAGTCGTATACATTTCCACGTTTACAAATATATTTCAGTGGTTGGATTTTAATTCAGTTTACTGTCATGTGTTTGATAGACCTAAATTTTTAGGAGTGTCTTTTAGTCAAATGTCAGTCTGTACATATATTCCATGTGCTGCCAGTTTTTCCCTCATATGCTTGTTGACTTTTACCTGAGTCTCTGAGGTGCTTAAAAATTATTTCCTCATTAAGATGGGAACTAAACTCGAGTTATGTATCTTAAAGTTTAGCTATAAAAATAAACACAATATTTACCGTGATTAAAACTAGATGGATGCAGCAAAACCCTGGTGTAATCACCATCCTTAAGTTTGGACCACAAGGGACACTTTGTTGGATGCTTCAATTAGCCGTGCTCCGTGCCAGAGCAGTCTCCATGTGAGGTTTCTGTAACTTGGGCATTAGAACTAAATATTTACCTCATTATTTATTTATCAATATGCGTGTGTGTGTGAAGGTGTGCACGCACATGCATGCCACAATCTCTTGCCATTTCTATGGAATGCCCACTTAGCTTTACGTGGATGGCTAGCAAATTGGACTTGGGCCAAGCAAGCGTCTTTAACCACTGAGCCATCTCCCTAGCCCCTTGAGCAAATTTTTGTTCAAACCAAATAAAGTTGATCAGCTACCTGAGGTTCTAAGTATATTCAAGGAATTTCTATTATTTGGCTAAAACTCTGTCCCCATTGATGCGCACACACAAACTCCATTTTTTTTTTTTTTTTTACCACACACATGATGGGGAAAGGAAGAGAAAACTCATTGGAGGTGTTAGGACAACACACTATTATAACACCAGACGTCATGGTGAAAGTCTCCAGATGAAGGTATACTAGGGCTGGAGAGATGGTGTGGTAGTTTGAATATATGTCCCCCAATATATTCAGTGTTTTATTAGTTTATAGTTTGCATCTGCAATTACCTTGCTAGAGGCAATGTCACTGGAGGCGGATCTTAAGGTGTGGAGGTGGGTTTGAGATTCCATTGTAAAGATATGCAAAGTGAGCCCAGTAGGAGTTCCTGAAGTGTGCTGTGGCTTTTGGGCTGTAGCTTTGCTCTGTGTGCTGTGTGGCTGGGGGCTTTGCACTCTTGACTGGTCCTGTGAGAGCAGGCCGCTTCTCCTGCCATTATGGAACTTCCCCTGGATCTATAAGCTTCAATAAATAATATCCCTTCCTCCATAACTGTGCCTGGTCTGGAAGTTCATCTCAGCGAACCTGAAGCTGTCTGCTACAGATGGCTTAGCGGTTAAGATGAAGGTACACTCAGTTTACCTCTGCCTCTATGATTGTTATGTGGAGTTTTGACACTGGGGGGTTGATTCACCTCCCTAAATCACATTGTATCAATGTTAGCACTAGAATAATGTATCTGTTTTAAGAGAAAAAACATGAAAAAGGATTGAGAATTCAGCCAGAGTCCAGAAACATCAACTATAGCATAAAGGGGACAATGTCAATACTTGTATCTTTACATTCAGTTGAATATGGTCCTGACTTTCCAGGTAATCCTAAATGGTGTGAGTGTTTTTGCAAGTGGCTAGCATGGTGCATCCATTCTAAATAGTCCCTCCCTTTGTAGTTATAATTTTATTGAGATTAAAAAGTGACCTATAATAAACTGCTCATATTTAGCATATAATTTTATACACCTGTGAAACTTCCGCCACAATCAAAATAACGGACACATCTAGCACTCCCAAAAGTTTCCTGGCTCATCTGTGGATTTCCTGCCTACTGACCCCTTCTCACTGATGACCTAGTCCTTGTGACTCTATGTTCGTGTTTATGTCCTGAATCGTTGTCCTCCCTCTGCAGGATTGTTCACTCGGCACAACGATGCCGACATGCTTCCATGGTGTGCAGTACTGCACTCATTCTTGTTGCTGAGTAATATTCCACTGTAACAATACACAAGAATTTGTTTATTTATTTACCAGTTGGTAGGCTGTTGACTAAATTTTAAAGTTACTGGAGCTATGTAGGGTTGGGATTAATTTAAATGAATGTATGAGCATTATTGCATTTGACTATTTTTCTAAACTTAGGATTTCAGCATATGATAACTTCAAACGTATTGTAACTTGTATTTTATGAAGTGTTAACACTTCAGGATTGGCAAGCTATTGCATTTTCCCCTTTAGGTTGGGTCCATATATAAACACAATTAATCATCTCAATTAGTCAACTAATGCTTGGGTGACATAAGTTAGTCACATTATAAAACTTGCTCATCTGAGATCCTTCAAAACAAATGTAGTTTTCCACTGGGTTTCCTTCCTTCTTTCCTCTCTTGATCTTTTGTCTGTATTTGAAACTACATAAAACCTATACATTTAAAACTTTTAAAGTAAAAATTAATTATAGATTTTTATCTATAACCTCACAAAGAGAAAAATACAAACTTGCTTAAGGGAAAATCTTTCATTTGTATTTTCTAATTTTGAGAGTTATTTTAAAAACTAAAACTGAATTTTTTTTAATTGGAAAAATATGGTGACATTACTCTTTTAATTGAAGAATGTAAGACCAATGAAGTACAGATTTCTAGTTTCACTGGTTGGCACAATAGAAAAATGTTCATATTTCACAGGTATGCCATTATTAATGCCCCATCCCGTGGTCCTTTTTCATTCAGAACTCCCACTGGGAGTACCACATGAAAGAGAAATGCAGGATGAGACCCGATTATTATAATTCACAAGACTAATTATGACTTTGAGTTTTCCTGGATAAGCTAATTCTTTCTGCACCCTGGGATCAGTAAGCACAAAAGTAGTCTCACAAGGGTTTCACTGCATTTAACATTGCATATATTTATAAATAAACTTGGAGACATTGAACTGCACTTCAGTTCTCTCCTATTTTCTTTGAGATTTGTTTTCAAAATCCTGAATAATTTTTAAATATGATGCTATAGAGGGAGGAGTGACAAGGGAGTATAGCAGGAGAGAATAAATAGGAGAAAACTGCAGATATATATGTCTGAAAATGTCATAATGTAACATATTATTTTATATGCTGCTAAAAAATTAATTAAGAAAAGGACAGTGCCACAGGTGCATTTTTATGAAAAAAATAATTAAAAAGGCACACACTAATCATTTATGTCTGGCCTAAACTAATTTGTTTGAAGTAAGCTGTTTCTTTTTGTTGTCTCAGTGGAGAGTGAAAGTCAAGGAGGACATGAGAAACAAGGAAGAATGCAGGATGACAGACAAGAGTCAGAAGAGAGATAGAGCAGGCCTGTTATGAGAGGAGAAGAGAGAGAGGAGAGGAGAGGAGAGGAGAGGAGAGGAGAGGAGAGGAGAGGAGAGGAGAGGAACAGGCAAGAGAGGCTGTGCTTACTTCTCCTTTTGATCTGAGGAGAGCCTGGTAAATGACACAAAATGATAAGGTGTTCTTGGATGACTTGAAATCTGTGAGGGTTTTTGGTTTGCACATCTGACCCATGCTGATTCCAGGGCTTCTATGATGGCACTGAGAGCACATCCCCCCAAGAGCCGTTTGCATCCTGCCACCCACTGTACAGCCACAGGAGAGGGAGTTTCTTTGTGCACTAAGTCATTTCCGTTTTGTGAGTTTCTTGTCTCCAGTTTTGTTCCCAGTTTTATGCTCACATAACATACCAAGCAATGGAGGCATTTGGGCCATTTGCAAAAAAAAAATTAGGGTTGTGTGCCCCAACCAATATAGTAATAGATTACATAAGGTCAATACTCCTTTTCACATGTCTCTAATACAGATGCATTTTATGAGGTAGCACAGCAAACACTGAATCACTCTAGTCGAGAGATACACAAAACAAGTAATTATAGCTAGTTGAGGAAAAATAATTATGCAGTTGTGTGATGAAAACCAGTTTTTAACTGGGAGGAGAAACTCTTCCAAGAAAAGCATGTGAAAAGGCTTTATGTGCTCTGGGAAAGAAGCCATTCTATAAAACTTCCTAACGCAGCTGGATCATCAAAAAGAGGTACCACACTTTTATATAATAGCACTTTGTACACTGATCGTGGTACAGTAGCCCTGTGTGCAAGGCACATATAATTACTACTCTTTCTGTTTACATTCCGATCTTAAGTGACCGTTTTCACTATCAGCTTATCTAATATTTTAGGAAGAATATGATTCCCTGGCACTTCACACTTGCCAAGCTGTCCTTGGTTACAATTAAAGAGACACCTAGGATCACTAGCACATCTTATTTAGAGTCAGCTATTATTATCATAAGTATTAGTTCATAGTCCGTATGTCCAAGATATAGAAAATAGCATTTAATACTGGAGGAAAAAGGCTTACAAGGCTTCACTTGCAATATGTCATACATTTCTATACATTATAAGGCACGTCAATGGAATGTGGACAAATCCACAGAGGGTGAGCATCCCAAACACGACAGTTCTCACTCTGCTCTTACACACCCCCCACCCCCCACCATTAAAGCCAAGAGGATTTTGTTTCCTTACTCTTAACCATGGCTGCTCTGAACTCTAACTAAATCCTCTGCCATGAATGAACTTACAGCCAAAACAGCAAGTACAGCTACATTTAGGCTTATATCAGCACTTCCGTTTAACACTTCTTAAAACTACATTGAAAGAATGTGGAGGTTATGACATGAAATGGGCCAGTGCAGTGAGTTATATACCGTAAAGAAAGAAGCTCAGCATCGCCTCTGAATTTTCAGGAGTGTGAAGGCTCTTTTTTAAAGTCTTAATATTTAACATATCTTATCTACATGGCATAATGCCATCTGTGGGCAGCACACAAGCCTGTGAAGCTGGAGGAAGTTTCCATCCTAATCCTTTCAATTGCTCCTTGCTGCTGTCTCCCTCCCTACAGCCATATACTGGGCTCCACACCACTAGAAAATGAAAAGAACAAACAAATAAGGCTACCTTTCGGGCAATTTCCATGGTTGGTTTCAAATGAAATGTAACTTTTTTCCAATTTAGAATTTGAGTTACTAAAGTCTGAAATTGGTTTAGTAATTTGGAGCTAGGGAAAAAAACTGGTTAAGATAGATACCTTAAAAATCCATTTTAATATGTCATGACCAATATAAACAAGTGATGAGTCTAACTCCACTGAATATGTCAGCACACACATGTCTATGGCACTTTTTTAAAATATAGAAATCTTGGTTCACATACCAAAGACTGTAAGCTCATGTTACCTCAGTTTTCATTTATCTTTGGGACCTTTATAAATTTGTAACTTAGCCCTTTATCTTATAAGTAATTGTTGAGACAGACATATGTTGGTATAATACATTACATTGTCATTAATAATAAATTACTTATTTAATATTCTAAATATCTTAGTAAACTAATATTTTGTCTCAACTCCACTGATGAAGTATAACTCACTTTTTTTTTTTTTTTTTTTTTTTTTTTTTGGTTTTTCTAGGTAGGGTTTCACTCTAGCTCAGGGTGACCTCCTGGAATTCACTATGTTTTCTCAGGGTGGCCTCGAACTCATGGCGGTCCTCCTACCTCTGCCTCCCAAATGCTGGGATTAAAGGCGTGTGCCACCACACCTGGCTATAACCCACTATTAATTCATATCCACCAAAGTTTTTAGTACATGCAAAGATTAGTAATTTTTTGCAACTGTGACTGTTATTTCTTTCTACTGTTGTTTTTTGTTGGTCTATCTTTTTTTTGTTTTTGCTTGTTTATTTTTAAGACAGGATCTCATTATATGGCCCAGGCTGGCCTGGAACTCACTCGGTGGCCAACACTGGCCTTGCACTCATGATCCTCCCTCCTCAGCCTCCTGAGAGCTGGGATTACAAGTGCCACACTCAGCATTATTTCATTTTTAAGGTAATTTTTCTTTTAGAAATAAATATTTGTTAATAATCTCACTTAGTTAGACTTAGGGTATACACATGATGGCTCTGGTTATCTAATACTAACAATTACATTTCTTAAAAAGTAGAACTATTCATTTGGAGCTAGCTTTGAGGTTTTAATATAATGTTAAGGTTAATGTGGCTAAGTACTTTAAATTGTTAAATATTCATTTAACCACTTCTAACAAATCTGTTGCATGTTTTTACACATTCTGAAACCACTGAATGTTTTATTTTGTAAAATCTGACTCAAAAATTAGGTTATCACTATGAAAGAAATGCTTTTAATAGAGAGATAAAAGTGGGAGTGGAGGAATTCAGGGGGAGAAAACAATCAAGTGAATCAATATGATTAATGAAATTAAATGTGGATTCACAAAACTCATATTCACAGATTTATACAACATATGCACGATGACATTTAAAACATATTTTGAAAATCCCTTAAGTCCCATGTATATGAAGACATTTTTCATGTTTAAGAAGTAAATGCTACTCATACAATGGAATTATGTAACTTTACCACTACTATATATTTTAATAGTTCTTTGACAGAAAACAGAAGATATTTTAATTCACAAAAGTTTTAAAGGAAATAATAGTTAATTTTGTTACTTTCTAGGATGTTGATACTTAAAGTCTTTTGATAGTATTGACTTATGAATATAGCATAAATTTTGCTTTAAATTCATATCAAGGTCATTTTAGTGTGAGCCCACTAAATTTACAACTCAATGCCATTCTGCTACCGGGTCACTAAATTGTTAAACCTTAGCAGATAAAATATTAATAAAACCACATGTTAATTAATACCAGTCTTGAAGTTTGATACAGAGGAAAGGCACTGGTGCTTGGGTTTTGGAAACACAGCATTAAAGAGAAAACCTCAGATAGCACAGAGACACAAGGGGCACGGTAACCCTCCTTGTACAATTCCCATTGATGAATGGGAAAAGTGAGAGCATAATCTTTAATATGGCACAGCACCCACACATGAGAGATTTAGAAAGAATATCCAGGTTCAGACAATTCAGGCTGTTCTTAGTATGTAATTTGGTTTACCTGCAAAAAATTAACAATTCTGAGTTGTTTATGATTACTGTTATCAGTATGAGTGGATTCACCTCACATCTTGTGTATATAAGCTTTTTGTTCCTGTTTGTCTGAGAAGTGTATTGTATAGTTTCCACAAAAAAATCCAGTCATCACTCAAGATATTTTAACAAGTGACTTTTTCCCTGTTTCTTTTTTTTAAAAAAAAAAGAAGAAGAAGAAGAAGAAGAAGAAGAAGAAGATTCCATGACAAAGATTTTTGCATCACAGAGAAAACGGAGGAACATTGAGAGACTGCTTCGTTTAGTAGCTTGCTTTGGATGATGAAAAGGAACACAAACCCCAAAGAAAGTTTCAAGTATCTCAAATAGAGGGGATATTCTTAGTTGTAAATAGCTCAATTTAATATCTGGAACCTCAAATAGGTGTGCCTGCTCCCCCACCCCCATCTTGCTTACAATTCACTACTTCAGATTTATCAGAGTAAACAGGCTATTGTCAGAAAAGAAAATCCAGCTAAGGTTGGACGGCTTCTGCCCCTTCCCTCTATCTTGTACAACCCAGTGCCAACAGCTATTGGCAACGGAGGAAAGAAAGGCTTGCCACCACTGTGGGGTGTGGAGGTAAATGGGCACAGGAGCAGCACTTCAGTCTCTGGGCTCTGGGGCTTTCTCACTCTATAGCACCAGAGAGGAAAGATGCTCTTCATTCACAAAACAAAACAAGAAAATCTCTATAATTATTTTTGGCTCAGCTCCATTGAAATTTATTCTCCTGTAAGCGACTCTGTTTTAAATTAAAACAATCCTTAGAATATTCATTCTCTGCTCTCTTTCCCCCCCCTCACTTAGTGCCCCTGCATACCACCCACCCCCAATCAACCCACCTAGCTTCATTTTCCTTTTATTTTCTCCATTTCTGTCTTCTCTTTCTCTCTCTCTCACTCTCTCTTTCTGCCCCTTCCTCTTTCCCCCTGCCATTCACGATATTTTTTCTCCACCATGCCAAAGTGGGGCCTCAGAGGCTGCTGACATCAATGTCTCCAAGTGCCTACTGAAGGAAGGCCTCCATGTTTACTGTCAGTTCCCTCTCTTCCAATCAAGAACTAGCTCTCCAGCCTATAGGATTGGTGATTTGCTTATATGATGCTTTGAACCAAAAAGTAGATCACTTCTCATCTATCCTATTGAGAAAATTAGTAATACAATTTACTTTTCTACAGCTTTCCTCCCAAGATGGAGAAAGTCTTTAATGTCCTTAGTAGATGAGTTATTAAATTATAGCAGCAAAATATTAAAAATCACTATTTTAAAATCCATTAACAAAAATGAATACATGCAAGAAGAGTGTAACTATTTAAATTTTTTTTTCTCTATTGCTGAATTATAAGTGATATTTTTTCTCCTTCGGGTAAAAGCTTTCACCAAGTTTTTCTTTCTCTCAAAGGAAAATAATTTTAGCAGATATGCCACAGGATTCCAGCTCCAAATAAAGTCTGTGTGTCTGCACCGACAAAAGTTATCTGTGCAGTGGAACATGGGGTCCTCTTCTGAAATGGTGGGTTCTTTTGGATTCTTACATAAGGCAAGGATTTTATCTGCAATGGCTTATGTTTTGTAGAAATCCACATTCACATACTTTTCAGTTTGGGGTGTCTATAGACAGAAGCTGCTAAGAAACCTTCATTAAAAGAGGTGGATTTCATGCTTTACTTTCATTACATTAATGTGTTCTTCTATCTCTCACTTTCTAATTGCAATTAATTGGTGTTCATTTCAAATTATTAGCACCCATCACCCATGAAATGTGTATCCTATTTAGGGTTGCAGGCCTACTCCAGTGAACAATGACTTTAATGTGCAAGACTGTATTCACTCCCTTCTAAGGAAACCCTAGCCTTCCTACCCTATATTGACAAACAACAAAACCCCAACAGTTGCCCAGTTATGAAATGTTTCTGGAATGTCCCATCTGACCAAAATAGTAAGGCAGTTTCTAACTAGATAGTCAAGATTTTGGTGATGTGTTTCTAAGACTTCATAAGAACCTGATTATCAGGCTCCATCTGGTTTACCAAATAGAGAGGGATAGGGAAAAGAAGGTGGAAACCACACACCACACACCATACCACACACACACACACTGCTGTTAATTACATTGTAAACATTTAATAAATATTCTTTCTTTGTTTATCCTTTGGCCTTTTCACAAGGAAAAGGAAAGGTGGTAATTTATATGCACTCTGCCTCTTTCCTCTCATTGTTTCATTTCTTGTCTTTCTGGCGTTCTTTTACTTCAGCAGAAAAGAGGTGGGCACATTTGAGAAGACAGAAATGTTTACCCTAGTTAATTTTTCTGTCTAAAGAAATAGCCTAGGCACCTTCTACTTTGTCATATGACCTTTGTTAAACCACTAATGTGGAAGCTGCATTTTAATTGCAAAATATTGTAAAGGGAATACAGTGGGAATACATAATCCTTGAATCTTAGCCAAATGAGAAGAAGTTTAATAGCAATGTACGGCTGCAGGAATGGTCATGTTTGGGATCCATATGCATGTTCACCTCACACATTCAGGCAGTGCAATAAAGCAGGGGAAAAACAGCTGATACACAAAAGGGACCGTCTAGACAGTGCCCCATCAGTCTGGCTAAATTTGGTGCTGGCTTTCCCAATGGGATTGTAATATAATTGTCCTGGTGTCTGTTCATTCCCCCTGTCAAACACCATTCCAGATATACATCCCTTACCCCCAACCCTTCTTCTTCTTCCACAAATATGAAACCCAGACAGTGCCATACTGGAAAGGACATTAGATGGCTTAAGCCCAACAACATGTTATAATGCAATGAAATTTTGTTGTTTAACTTTATTCCTTAAAAGAAAAAAAAAAAAACACCTCTGTTACTTTTTAACTCCAAGTATAATCAATGTCTGCCAATTTTAATAATTTAAATTAAGAGCATGGAAAAATTCTCATGCAAATATAAACAATCTTAAAATATTGAGCACCTTTGATGAAAGCAAATAGGCCTTTTATTCCTTTGTACTTATTAACCTCTGTTGGAAAATTTAACAGAAATCAGACATGTGGAAGTGCAGTGATGGACATGGACCATAAATTCTAATGAGGAAAAGGCTAATGAAAGCAATGTTAAGCAAAAGCAGTGAAAATGCCATTTGTATGTTTTGTCTTTCTTAAGTTTAAGCCACAGGATTTTTTTTCCCCTGTAAATATCTTATGAACGTTAAATTTCTGTTAATCTGTGAATTAATGATTTCATGTTTTTGGCTTTTTAAAAGAGAAAGCAGCAATATTTATTTACACATCTGTAATAGCTATCAGTTAATATTTTTAAATATTCTAGATTTAAGACATCAAGAAAATGAATATCATTACTTAAAGAATAAAATGAACCCAAAGCACATCAAGAAAATGAATAATGCATAAATTATTGATAAAAACACACATAATGCAAAACTTCCACAGCACTGAAATTAAAGCTGCTAGGCTTTTTTTTTTTTTTTTTTTTTTTTTTTTTTTTGAAGAAAAAATTGTGACTTAAGGAGTGGTATATAACTGTATACAATTATTTTATTTTCTGTTTCAACATGTCACCTGTGGACACTATTTAGATATTTAATTGACCAGGAAACCTATATTTAAATGCCTTTTTTAATGACCAGAAAAATTATCTTGGGAAAGAAACTGGGCTATTTGCTTTGGTTTGTGTACCAAAGTTTAAGACTGTATTTGTATTTCTGGTTTTGAACGTTTAATAGCCCTTTCCCTGATATTATAAACAGAAATTTGTCTCCCCCGTCCCAGCAGTTTTGAGATAAAAGGTTAGGAGCCCAAGTGACTGGAAGATGTCTCCCAACCCCCATCTGGGACCACTCCAACCTAGAGGAAAACCAAAGAAAATACTTCAGGCAGTAGATCTTGCCTTTATTCAACTTCAGGAGATGAAGAGACAAACGCATCACCAAAACCAGACACAAGCAAGAAATGAGGCAAAGACACAGGGCCTCAACGTACACAAAAGCAAAGCACCATCACACAGGCACGCTCAACCAGAACACCCCAAAACACTCAGATATGCGGCATGGGCGCTCCAAAATTCTCCTGTGCCAAGGACAGAGTGAAAATAAGATAAAGAGATTGTATCTTCCCATTTTTAATGTAAAAAAAAAACACAATTAGTGATTTCATATTTTTCTTTCATTATAGCCCCAGAAACAGTCATTAACAAAGACAAGACCACAATGTTGTAACAGAGTGTGTCTTGAAGCTGCGTCCTCTGCTTGCAGTTTTGTTTTGTTTTGTTTTGTTTTTTTAATCTTTTGGACATGCACTGGTAGAAAGAGCTGCCTGCTGTAGGCCTCTTGGAGATGAAACAGTGTGGTCACGTCTGAGTTTTACACTTGGTTTTCAAACTATTGAATAATGTCCTATGAGACCTCTTAGGTCTTAACTGGATTAAAATGAATATATTTGCGCTCCAGCTCTTTTTGGTTAACGGATGTGCATGGGAATTGATAGTGTGAGGGAGAGCTGGTGAGAGAGAGTGTAGGTGACCCTGGGAATGGGTGCAGGGACTGGGTGCAGGGACTGGCTGCGGGTGCGGCTGTGTGAAGGAGTGTGCGGGCCAATGTGGGCTGCTTCTGATAAGTGAGAGAGTTGAAAATGAGCAGGCCTTGGGTCCCATGTGTTTTGTCCCTGCCCACAGGAACAGCTGAGTTAGGAGATGATGGGGGAGGGGAAGGGCGGTGGTAAAGGAGGATGCAGAACAGGGTGTGGCGTGCGTGTGCATGCGTGTGCGTGTGCGTGCGTTGGTTCTGAGGTTCCAGTTATAGCCCAGTCTTTGGTCTTTGTTGGTTCCCAGCATAAACAGCATGGAGTTTCAGATTCAGGGTGGAGTGCATGCAAAGGGAATGTCATCCCAGTTTCCCTTTCTGTCCCTTCCCTGTGGTTACAGCTCAGTACATTGCTTCTGGGAAGAAGGAGTGGGGGGAGAAGCAAGAGATGGGGGTCTGTCTGCAGCTGCCCCTCTCACACTTGAATAAAAGAACTTTTTTTTTTCAGGGGTAGGGAAGCTGTGAATACCTTTCCCAATAAGAGATGAGGCATATTGAAAACTATATTAAATTACCCTGATTAACAATTTAGCCACGAACCGGGAGCTTTGGGAGATCTCTATAGGCAGGACTGGGGGCTATTCATGCCAGCAGCTAAGAGGTCGAAAGGTTTCTGAAGTTCACAGGCTCGGAGCCTTTGTTATGCTAACAGACAATCTCAAATCAGCTGCCTAGTGGAGTGTGAAATATAAATGATTCCTTGAGAACTTCCAATAAGTTGTCACTCTTGCTCTCCAAATACCAGGACAGGCTGCTAATTTCTAGCAGGCCCTTTTGCAACATTGCTAGCCCTAAATGAATGCCTTTGTAGTTCAAATAATCTTTTCAAGGGAGCTGTCCTGTCATCATAGCCCAAATGCATCTTGGTTTTGACTATTAAATGAAAATCAGGGCTCAGCCGCGCTTGACTTCTCCAAGCAGCCGATGTTTGGGAAGGGTGGCTGGAGTTCTCATGCACAAGAAGTTAGCACCCACTGCAGGAGGGCCAGGGCATTAATAACAGCCCACAGCCCAGAGCTACCCCAACTCTCACCCCCCACCCCTATCTGTTGGGAACAAAGCTCCAGGAGAGATTTACAGGCCTTCCCTGGGGCTGGACTACCTTCTTCTTTCAAGCACACCAACATTCCTCTGATTTATGGACCCTCTGTCCAACAGGACTGCCAGCTGACCTGCTAGCATATAACTGGTCACTTTGAAGCAGCAACTTTGGGAATGAATGTATTCATTCTTCAGGGCAGACGGGGCCAAGAGGAAGAGGACAAGGTGTGTGTCCAGGCTGTGCCCCTCTTATCATATGCCTGTGGATATTACAGTTTCATTTCCCATGAGGACATCAACAGAGTTTATGATCTTGGGTATAACGTTTTGAGCATGGCCGGAGAAAAGTCCTGGCTCTCTGAGCCTGAACCACAAAGCTTTTTTTTTTAAAGCAAGGGAAACCAACCCTAGTCCAAATCCCACCTGAGCTCAGGGAGGGGAGAGTGAGACTTGACCCGAGTATGTGCCCACATCTACCATGCTACTCACTCAGGAAGGACATGGCTCATTTAGACAAGAAACAAAAGAGGACAGAGACCGGAGCAAGCTAGAACCCCTTCTCACCAGACATCACAAAGCAATAACAGTAAGAACTTGGGTCTTACATTTTTTTTAGATTTTTTTGACTCCACCTTCTCAACTTTTTTTTTTTTCCTGAAGCAAAAGGTCCACAATATCACAAAGCCTCTGCTTTTCCCAGAGTTAGCTTGATTTTTGAGGAAAGAAATGGGGTGAGGGGAACTCAAATGGACTATATTTAATATATTCTTGCAATGGGTTTCTAAGCATGTGTGCACATAAGCCATCCCCTCAGTACACTCTTAGGCAACTTTGTAAAGTTGGAATATAGGACCGCCACGCACACAAAATGAGGGCCTTGGTTTCCTTTCATCTTCTTGTTCTAACTACTTCAAACTACTCTACTGGTATAGAAACTGGTTTGAGGAAACACTTGTTTTTCTTCGCTAGGTCCCTAGGCATACCAAAACTTATGACCAGATATTAAAACATAAATCACATGTCAATATGAATCATACTATAACTCTCACCAGTTTTGAGGTCATTTAGCTTTTACCTTTAAATCTTGTTTTCTTTTTCTTTTTCTTTTTTTTTTTTTTTTTTTTAACCTAGGATACAAAAAGCCCAATCAGAAAGGACTATGGGATTTAACTCAGAGAATTTGGACAATAGAATTCAAGTGTTTAGGAACCACGTTGTTATTTATTGTTTGAAACCTTACTTGTATCAGAGAAACAATCTGAGATAACATGATACAGAAAATCAGCTCAAATTACTCAGACTAAATTACTAAGGGAGTAAAAATTTGTCGTTTTTCCTGTTGAATATCAGAATTTGAGAACAATTTGTTACTGATCTCCTCACACCCTTTTCGGAGGGACTTAGCCATCTTGTTTTCCTTTCAGAGGCAGTAAAATGATTGGCTGTGGACGCACTTCTAGTTACACAAAAAGAATGCCTGCCATAGAGTGTGCTTAAAGTTTTCGTCCCCTCTCCAATAAAAAAAATAATTAAAATTAAACTGTAGCATGTCTGCATACTACTGACACATGCTGGACATTCAAAAGAGAAGTGCCAAAAAATAAAAAATAAAAAGAGAAGTGCCTTCCCTTGCACTTTCCAAATTCTTATTTTACTCCTTCCAAGTATCCTCTCTTTTTCCGTCTTTAACACATCAAAACAGGGAAGAAAGTGCTTTTGTGCTATAACTAGAGAGAAAACATTAGAGAATGTGTCAGTGCAGTGAATACCAGCACCAGTTTGGGGGTTGGTTTGTTTTTCCCCCTGCCGTGGTTTTTCTTTTCCCTTTGCTTTTGTAGACTTTACACTCTGGCCATTCTGAGAAAAGCAGTGGTTGAAATGAAAAGTTGGGATAAATTGCATGAAACCTGTGTGTTGGCAGAATCTGATGAAAGCAGTGCTGGGCATTATAGAGTTAGAGTAGCTCTACACACACACATACACACACACACACACGCACACACACACACACACACATGTGCACACACACATGTGCACACACACATGCACACACAAGAAACAAAATTCATGAAAACCTGCTTTTTGGGCTCTTTTCTTAATACTTATCATCTATGGGATGGGGAATTCCTGTTTTTTTTTTTTTTTTAAAAAAAAAAGTTTCCAAGGTTGTCTTTTCTCCACAGGAGCAGTGTGTGAATGTGTGTTTGTGTGCATGCATATGAGAGTGTGTTTGGGGAGAAAAGACAGAATGGGGGAGGAGGCAGGGCAGATAACTTTACTGACATATTAATCCTTTAGGTAACAGCAAAGTGAATGGTCCAAACAGACATTTGTTTCCTTTAATAGGTCTCTTATAAGCTGTGGCATATGCTTCATTTATATGTATATTTATTTAGAAGGAGGAGAATAATAGGTGTAGTTTGTCTATAGTCGCAGTTATTATTTAAAGTCCAAAGAAGTTACAACTTTCTTTCTCCTCCGAACACAAAAAAAAAGGTCTCTTGAACATGCCTCTTGCTTTATGTCGAGAGCCAATTAAAAATAAAGATAATATTCCAACTATTGAGCATTCGAAGAAGAAAGAATGATGCCAGAGCAGAATGACTCCAAGATGGCTGCCTATTGCTTCTTCCCCTGCTTACGTTTGGCACAGAGAAATTAACGTAACGTTTTGTTTAGAAATCACATTGCAGGCCACTTGTAAAAGATGCAGCTTCGGGGGCACCAACCTGTGCCTACAATACCCTCAGATGCCATGGAGGTGTGAGAGATTAAAATGCAAACATTCAAATGCTTTTAGGTTTGTGCATAGTGAGTAGACACACACGTGTGAACAATACACACACATAACTGCAAATGAAATATAAGGCCCGAGTCTTTCTTAATTCTTAGGATGGAAAGGCAAAGCAAGGCTGCAGGTCACCACTCTCCTCTCCCAATGGCTGGAGAATGCACTACTCATGGCCTGAATGTGATTTTTTTTAAAACAGATAGATCTTAGTGATGACTCTCATTAGGCAGAACTCTGAAGTCTGGGGAGATAAGATTTCCATAAATTATCTCTCTAACTCATCTCATGCTGGTGTAAAATGCAAACCTAATTTTTTTGTATTTTTTAGAGCAGAGAATATGAAGCTAACCAGCTTCTTGACAAACATACTAAAGGATTAATATCACTAAGAATTCCTAACATTAATTATAATAAATATATATTTTAATCATAAAATCCAACCCATAAAGCTAAATTTAAAATAATGTAGGGGATAAATAAAAACATATTTGGTGTTTTCTAATAGATTTGTAGCAGCTGTGTGACTTGAGTGCACTAGGCATAGAACAAAGCAAATGGTTTAGTTCCTATAGGAAATATATTAAAAAGAAAAAAAAGGTGGGGGGGGGAACACAACCCTTTATCTAAAAGCCATCAGGGACAAGCACTCAATGCAAGTTAACAAGCAGGAACTGATAAGATAACATTTATATGAGGTCAGAAGTCAAATGCCAGTCAAAGGCTTTTAACCTCTTGGGTCATAAACAGGAATAGTTAAAACTGAGAGGTAGTTATTTATCGGATTTTAAGGGTACCTGATCATTGCCAGAGAATCACCAATGATGAAACTAATTGGGATTTATAGAAAAAGAACTTTGTAGCAGTGCAAAGAAAATTAACCTACAAACCTATGGTTCTTCAATAGGCAGGAAGAAAAACAAACAAAAACCCCTTGTTTGAGAGGAAAAACCAATCTTGTAATTTGAACAAATTTAATAACAAAAACCTCTTTCATAAACAATAATTGATGACTAATGTACAGATTGACTAAAATAAAAGAAATTATATTTTTACAAATTCTGTATTAATAATCTTAGCAACCACACACAACTACATTATTTATTTCCAGTTTTTACTCTTTTTCTTTTATTCTCCATCACACATACTAAATTACACAGAACCTAACTCTCATATTACATACAATACTTTTTGCCCCAAGAATGTCATCATTTATGAATGTAAAATTATATATGTTCTAATAGCAAGTATTTTAAAGAATCAGAAAACTGAAGCTGCTTAATTAATTTTTTATCTGAATCTATCATGAGAAAAAGATGTCACCTTTTACTTGCTTATAGGAATATTTTTTTTCTTTGTTTTGGTTTTTGTCCTTTTCCCTCTTTTCATTTTCCTCTCCTTTCCTTCTTTCTTTCTTTCTTTCTTTCTTTCTTTCTTTCTTTCTTCCTTCCTTCCTTTTTTTTCTTTCTTTTTTAGTTTTGTATTCCAACTCCCAAATACTTCCTTGTTCCTGAGTCTGTGCTGGTTTACATTTTCAAAGCATACCTAACCCCCTTTTTTCTTTTGCAATAAAAGAACACAGATCTAGATATTTCTTTCTAGAGAGAGATAGAGGGATTGTTGTGAGGCCTGCTAAGGCCCACTGTTTCTTTAAACAGAGTCCACAATACACTAGGCGAACATTGTGGATTTAAAATGCTTTTTAAATATTTATCACTAGTATTTTATCATCATATTCAAATGACACCTGGAGTGCACTCACCTTTATTGACAATCTCTGTTCTGAAAGTCCATTTGCTTCCTTAAAGCCCCCCAAGCAGAACAAGGACTACCCGTTTTCATTCAGTTAATGTTTAGTAAAAAACCAAGCAACCTTAATCAGCATGCTGATTGCGTCGTCAACTAACAAATAATTTACTACTCTGAGCATTGCATTCCATTAAAAGCTCATTAAATTTTCTGTTCTCCAATGGGAGGTTTAGCTTTTGAACTGCATGCTTTTGCTTCGAATGATCATTTATTCAATTTTTGCAAATGTTGTGTGTCCCCCCCCCACTAAAGTATAGGTGAGCCTTTCAATACCTATAGACTGTGAACATATGGAAACACAGCCCAGGGTCTGAGAATATTCAATTTGATTTATAAACTCTTTTTAATAAAATTTCAACACAATCTCTTGCACTTTTAGGATGTCCTGATATAACTGTATATCTGTGGTTATAATGTAGCCCAAACATAGCTCCAGGAATATTAATATCTAACATTTCAAATCTTTTTTTGAGGTTTAAATTTTCCTTTCCCACATGTTATAGCCATGGTTATTTTTATTATCTTTTTAACCTTATGACATAGTTGCCCACTGCTTCAAAAAGCGGGATGGTACCACAAAGCCCTTGCCCTATGTGATTCCATACTTGGGGAGGGAGGACAGTGACCCAAAGAAATGTACATGTCCTGGGGTTTGCACATTTCCTACAAGCACCTCTTTCCCTGAATTGTTTTCATGTCCAAGCTCATCTAGCAACGAGTATATTGATTATATTTAATTTAGGGAAATGTAGAAAAAACATTAGGCCACAAATTAACATGCATCTTTGGATTGCTAATTGCACTCATTGCAAATCTGGGTCATTTTGCATGAGTGACTCTAATGTGGGGCTGAGATTGTGGCGCAGCTCAGTGGATTCCTGATTCCCCCGCGCTAATCCTGAACCCGGTGATTGTGTCAGGTGCAGTGCTGTGTGCTTCGGCAGCTGGCTCATCCTCATCAATGCAAATAAGGAACTCCTACAATCAGAGCCTCCTCGCCAGTGTGAGGCCTGATTGCTGAGGGCAGGCTAAAGCACGGCACAGACTCTCACTTTCAAATCACGCTAAGTGACAAGACAACTGCAATGTCCCCCCGGTTCAAAATCACCCCGACAAAAACCAAACAAGAAGGGGCTGGCTGCAAAGAAGAGGGAAGCCCCAGTGTTGGGGAAGTGGACTTGTTTAGATACAGAGATCATGTAAAGAGCGGATCAACAAATAATTGTTCAGCTCCCATGCTGAGCAAGAGGCTTTGTTTTAAGAGCTGCAGGGGATTCGAAGGTAAGGGAGACTCCATCCCTGCCTTCAAGAAACCCTATGATGTGATGACAGAAATTTGCAAGATCAAGAGAACAGCAGAACTCTTACTGAGGAGTAGTGACCAAAATCTTCAGTGAAAACTGTAAAACACACTTGTAAAGGAGGGCTTTAGACAGAGCACGATGGCATGGACGTCGAGAGCAGATTGGGATGTTTCCGGGTCAAATCCCAGCTTTTGTCACTTTTGCTCAAGTTCCTGCCCCTTTCTAAACCGTAGTGTCATCGTCACCTGAGTACCTGCCTCATGGGCGTCTCCGAGAATGAAATGAGATCGCATCAATAACACTCCACCTGCCTGGCACTTAGTAAGTGCTCAGTAATGTCAGCTGTGATTATTACTTCCTCCTTCACACACAGAGAGAAGAGAAGCCCCCAAAACTAACGATATGCCACTGTTTGAAAGACATGTATTTGATCTTGTCTCTAAATTTCTGTCTTGCATGTAGCATTTACCCTGTGGAAATGAGAACACTGTGAACGCTAAAGAGAGCCCCCCCCCGCCCCCGCCCCCGCCCCGGACAGTCCTGGCAACTCAGGACATGAGGGAGAGAACAAGTGATCCCTGAGCCTTTGCTTTTCTTCTTCTCCAAACAAGTGTGCAGACTTCCCCTGCACTTCAGCCCCACCCTCTTTATTTCACTGCCTAATCTATAAGGGAGGATTAACAGCAGCACGCTGGTTTGGCATGGAGCAGATTCTGGGTAGGGCTGTCTGATGGGAGAGCTTAATGAATACAATTTTCTAGGACTGTGAGTGCACACTTTTAGGTTCATGCTGGGCTCCAGCATTGGCTCTTGAGACAGATGAACATACCCTTTGATCAGACTTAGGTGCTGCCCCAAGAACAACTTTTCTTTACAAAGGAGTTAGAAGGGAAGGGGAAAAAATTCTCTCTCTCTCTCTCTCTCTCTCTCTCTCTCTCTCTCTCTCTCATTCCTAATTTGTACTCTATAAATGCAGATTCTAGGTAACTTCTCCTGGTCCTTCCAAGTTGAATCATAGCATGGAGATAACAGTTTGCCCAGGCAGCAACAGATCTGTTTTCTGTATAAAGAGGGTGGCTGGCATCCTTTCTCCTTTGAGAACAGGGTGGAGGTTGTTAACCTTCCTGGGGGAGGTTGAGCCTAGACAACATCATAGACACCATATTCCCCCTGGAGTTGCCAAACAATAAAAATGCTTCCTCTGCCAAGCACAAAGAATGGCCTGGAGTTGGAGTTTAGCAAACAGCGAACCACATAAAGAAGAAAGGATAGGAGGATAGGAGAAGGAAGAAAAGGAGAAAGAAGGATAGAAGGGAAAATACATTAAAAGAAAGGCACCAAATACAATACGTTTTCTCTTTTGGGTTTTGCCACAGAGAGATCAGCCCTGTAGGCTTGTGTTGATTTGTGCCAGTGCCAGGCAAGGGATGAGTAGGTGGAAAGGAGGGATCCTGATGCAATGCCAAGCAGGTCAGCAACCAGGCATGGGGTCTTTTGGAAATAGCTGAGATTTTACAACCTTGGCATTGGGAGTGAGCATACAAGATGGGAGTGGGTATGATCTTTCGCCTTTCTGCCCAGGATCCTCTCCTTCTCATTCTAATAGGATTAACAGATATTTTCCTAAGCAGAAATCAAAATGTGTCAAATCATCTGAGACAGTCAATTTGCTCACAATGCCCACATTCTTGAAGGCTGGATGCAGCACTATTCACAAACAGGTCCATTTTGAGACGCACAATGCAGCTGAGAGGTAAACATTTATCTTCATCATCTTATCCTCCTTTCAGGCTGCTTAATTTTTTCTCAGTGATTCTCCCCTCCTCTTTCACTATCCCTGGAACAACCCCCACCCCAGCTCGGCTTCAAAACATCTAGTACAAAAAGACATGACTTCCCGGGAGGATTCGGGTCTCGGTGAACCTGGTGATGCAATGTGTGCTCTGCACACGGAGCTCCCTGGCTGTGTCCCAGCGTCCTGCCTCGCAGCTCCAGTTCGGATTTTTGCATCACTTGCAAATCCTCCTGGAACCCTTGCAAGGGTTACACCACCTCTTCCTCCTACCTCATCCCCAGTTATCAGAACTCCTTCCTCACCCATCAGACACTGGTTTTGTTATTCTTATCACTGCTATTATCATCCCCGCCACTAGCACAGCCCTCTTCAGCTTCTCCTTGGGGAGGCATTAAGTTACCTTCCTTTGTGCTACCTTGAAGCCGCCTGTCCTCCTCAGCTGCCTTTGAACAGTACAGACCACTGTCACCTTGCAACAATAAATGAAAGTAGAGAGGGATTCCAACTTCACGTGGCTGGCATTCTTGAAAAATCACATGCATTTTTCAACCCCTCCCCTCCCCTTCCTTTTCATTGAGACTCCAAGACATAGCAGCAATTAGAAGCTCTGAAATGAATTAGAACAATAGCTACTGATGTGTTTTATGTTGTGTTTAAGATTTGGATAGTAGACATTTAGCAAGGAGAATGAAGTCTGGGCTTTATTTGCTTTTCTTACCACTTCCTACAGAGTGAGTCTGGAATGCCTTCTCCCCCCATCAAAGAACCATGGATTGGAGGCTTGGATCCCAGTGCTGGACTGGTGCTGCTGGAAGGTGGTAGAACCATTAAGAGGCGGAACCTGCTGGGAGAATTTCAGTTACGTGGCATGTCCTCCAAAGGGCATTGTGAGCCCCACTTTCTTCCTCTTTCTCTTATTCTCATCTTATCCGTAGGTTGCCTGTGGTTTTGTTTCTCCCACATGCTTCTGCCATGATGTGCTGTCTCATCACAGGCTCAAGGTCACAGACCCCCTAAACTATGAGCCAAAACCAACCTTCTCTTTTTACTCAATGCCTCAAGTATTGCTTAAGCTGACCAATCCTCTTACAGATTCAGGATAGGCATATAGTTTTCTCAGTTAAAGTGGATGCCCGGCATTCGTTTTCATGATGACGTATTTCCTATCAATACATTTTAGGTGTCTACGTAACCATAATGTCCTCTATGATCATGTGTCAAAATGCAATGCACTAGTCCATTCTACCTAGAAAGCTGGCTCCACCATTTCCCTCCCCACCTGTTAGTACTCTGCCCATTGTGCACCAGTTCACACCATCTCTCCTCTGGGAAATTTACCCAGATCCTTTGGAAGAGTTCTCTTTCCCTCAGGACTCCTGTTGTGGAAGTTTATACTTCTCTTTTATCACCTGTTGGAGTGGGCTTTGTAATGTAGAAATTTCTGGCATCTGTCTGCATGACCAAACCATAAGTCATGGACAGTAAAGGTCTTATCTCCTTCTTTCTGGTTTCTCCCTCACTCCAACCAGTGGGCCAGACACAGTCCAGTTATGCTATCAACCAAGGACAATGTCCCTGCCTCGTATCAGCCCCTGACTAAACATCATGCCGCTCTTGACCCCCTTCTAAAGCCCTATTCACTTGTATCTGACACAGATCTTGAGTCTTTCCTCCATTAGAGTTTTTAATATTTTTCCATCTGCACACTCTTTTTTAGAAAATACAAAACAAGATGGATTGTGAAGTGAGAGAATTGCAAAGTGCTATCTTATATCAGAATGAATAAATCATTCATATTAGCACTTCTGCTTCTAGGCTGGTCTGGAAGTGGCAACAAATACCTATGAATTGGTACTCTTAGGCACGGTGTATGAGTGCACTAGTTTGTTTTTTTTTGTTTGTTTGTTTGTTTTTCGAGGTAGGGATTCCCTCTAGCCCACGCTGACCTGGAATTCCCTCTATAGTCTCACACTGGCCTCGAACTCACAGTGATCCACATATCTCTGCCTCCCAAGTGCTGGGATTAAAGGTGTGCACCACCATGCCCAGCTAGTTTTTACATTTTGAGATGACTCTGACAAATTATGTACTGTATCAGTTGCCATGGTTCTGAAAAAGAGCTGCTGGGCTACCTGGGTTTATATTTAGTTTTTGAGTCGTACTTACTATTTTGATTTTCATTTGCATGAGGTATTTATCTTCAAAGAATCACTATCACCACCATCATAGCAAAACTCCTACTTTATATTTTAACATTTTTTCCTTAAAACCATGCCTTATTCGCAACCCCATCATTTCAGTATTGAATATTTTCTCCTGATAAGGCAAATGACACTTTAGCCTTAGTTAATGTAAAACAGGAAGGTGTTAATCTCATTTTCAACGTGTCAGCTCTTCCAGGTGGGGTATTAATACGCAAGATCCCTGCTGGCAGACTCAACAGAATCTTTCTGGCTATGAAGGGAAGTCCAAAGCTGGTAATTTTTGCTTGCCTTTATTGAATGTGCTCAGGTCTGCTTCATTCATTGAAAAAGATTTATCAGTAGCTCAATGCATCTAGAGAAACAGAGAGATGTGTGCAAACTATTGAGTCAGACATTGTGAGAGTTTATTTCAAGATAGTCACACACCACAAACATTAGGGTTTGTTTGATGACATATAGCAACTAGGTAAGATATATTTTAAAAGCATTTGAAATACATAATTTTACAACATATAACTCCAGCCCAACAGCATCATTTACTTAATTCAGTTTTTTTTATTTTTTAAATATTCTCAGGATACTTCATTTTCAAAGATTTTATTTTTATTTAATTATTTATTAGAGAGAGAGAGAGAGAGAGAGAGAATGGGCACGCCAGGGGCTTTAGCCACTGCAAATGAACTCCTGATGAATGTGCCACCATGTGCATCTGGCTTATGTGGGACCTGGAGAATCGAACCTGGATCCTTAGGCTTCTAGGCATGTACCTTAGTCACTAAGCCATCTCTCCAGCTCCCCTTAATTCATTTTTTTAAAATTTAAGGATTGTAAACAACTAAGCAAGGAAAAATAGAATGTAGGGAGAAAACATTTTTTCCTTAATGTGTATAAATTTATAAATATATAAAACACACACACACACACACACACACACACACACAGGAATTAATGTAGGGACCAAACTTTTTATTTTTCTTAAATATGCAGAAATAAAAAAGTCACAGCTAGCAACAAAAGTCTTCATGGAAATGAGTTGGTATGGACAGTGCTCAGAAAACACATTTCCTGTAGAAATGTTTTGCTTATTTTAACTCTCCTTTAAATACTAAAAGGGCAACATCAAAACAGATCTATCACCCCCTTGCTCCACCTTCCTGATTGAGGGGCCCCTGGGTCCCCAATTCATAGATCCCCTGTTCCACAGGGTGCACCCATGGAGTGAGTGGGCCATATCTCCCTGTCCCCTCTACCTCTCCCCAAATTCCCTGGTCAATTCCTCTGCTGCTGGCTTGGGGCAGCCTGGACTCTGCTAGCTTGCTGCAGAAGCAGGCTCCTTGCTCTGCTTTCCTGATTGAATGGCCCCTGGGTCCCCAACTCCAGGGTCCCTTGCTCCAGAGGGTTCCTGTGCTAGGTTAGTAGGCTAGAGCTCCTGGTTGGTTCCCCACATCCCAATTCCCTAGTCCCAGTACCCAGGCTGCTACCTTGAGGCAGCCTGGTCCCTGTGTGTGGACTGCAGAAGCTGGACTTTCGTGCTGGCTTCCTGATTGGCTCCTGGGTACCCAAATATCTATTGCCCACAGCTAGAGGGTGCTTAGGCCACTGTAGGAGCTGGCTTATTGCCCCAGGCTCTCTAGCTTCCATGCTCCTGGTTAACCAACTGCTGATCCCTGCATGCTGAAGAGTACATGCAAGTGTAGTGAGTAGGCCAGAGCACCCAGCCCACACCCAGTTCCCCAGGTACCTTGGATGTACTTTCATTCTCTACAATCTGTGCATCTGAGATTATAACCTCATCATACAGCAATCCAGTTCACATTTAAAACAGAAACATGCACTGAAGATCTACAAGGACAAGTACTTGCTTCTCCCTCAATAGAATAAAACATTTACCTAAAATGGGTAGACCACAGTGCAAAAAAAAAAAATAAGGCCCTGAGACAACATAGTAGATTCCAGGTTAGCCTGAACTACAGTGAGACTCTACCTCCAAAAAAAAAAAAAAAAAAAAAAAAAAAAAAAAGAGAGATCTCCACCACCAAGGATACTTAGTCCCACAATATAATATGAAAACACAAAAAACAATATGACAGTGATCAAAAGAATTGCTGACCTGGAAGCAAGCCATTAAGAAAACAACAATCACATAAATGAAATTGAGCAGAATTGTCTCTTAAAGCACTCAGCTTTTGACACTAGGCTTAACTTAATTGAAGAAAATATTAGAAGCCTCAAAAGAGATATAAATGAATTGACAGTGAGTCAACAAATGGAAGATCTCAATAACCAGTTGATTAAGCTTAATGAAGACTTGATCAAATGTAAGAATGCATTCCAGAAAGCATCAAGAAAATCAGACATCTAGCCAGGCATGGTGGCACACACCTTTAATCCCAGCACTCAGGAGGCAGAGGTAGGAAGATCACCAAGAGTTTAAGGCCACCCTGAGACTACATAGTGAATTCCAGGTCAGTGTGAGCTAAAGTGAGACCCTACCTTAAAAAAAAAAAAAAAAAAAAAGGAAAGAGAGAAAGAAAGAAAGAAAGAAAGAAAGAAAGAAAGAAAGAAAGAAAGAAGAAAGAAAGAAAAGTAAAAAATAAAAAGAAAGAAAAGAAAATCAGAACTTGAACTGAAATCATACCTCAATGGACACAATGCAAAATAACACAACAGAAAACATAAATAATCAAATAGAGCTTTTAAAAACCTCTCTAGAACCCCTCACTAACACTCACATGGAGGACAGAACCTCTGAGCCGGAAGACAAGACAGAAGAAATTGATCAGGAGGCCAAAAACTTTGCTAAATTCAAAAAGTCATGTGAACAGAATATGAAAGAACTGTGGCACACCCTAAATTAACCAAACATCCAGGTCATGGGTATACCAAAAGAAGTGGAAATATAAGCCAGAGGCATAGAGAACATATTCAACAAAATTATTGAAGAAAATTTTCCCAATCTCTCAAAAGAGAGGCCCATCCAGATATAAGATCCCCACAGAACTCCAAGCAGACAGGACCAAAGGAGAAATTCTCCAAACACATCATGGTTAAAACTCTTAACAATGAAAACAAAGAGAGAGCGCTAAAAGCAGAAAGAGAAAAACGACTCACTACATACAAAGGCAATTCCATCAGAACTCCTCAGATTTCTCAGTGGAAACCCTGAAAGCCAGAAAGGCCTAGAATAGAACACTTCAAAGTATAAAAACTATGAAAGGGCTGTGGAAGAAATCAAAAACAAAATGATAAAATTCATAGAATTGAATGACAATGAAAACACACCTTACCACATTGAATGATAACAAAAAATATAATTTTCCCTAAGGGGAAAATTTATAGCATTAAATGTCTTCATAAAAAAAAACAGAGAGATCCCAAGTTAATCAACTTACTATCCAGCTAAAGGCATTGGAAAACCGGTTTCATCAAGTGTGTGTGGTTTGACAAATACCTTTGGGCTTGAGGCAAGGCAGAATATCATGGCAGCTGGAAACGTGTGGTAAAGGAAGTACAGTCTGTCACAGAAATGAAAGGACGGGCGGAGCTGGGGCTAGGGAGAGGGCTCAGTTTGTAAAGTACTTGCCACTCAAGCGTGAGGACTGAAGTTCATATCACCAGAGAGATCATAATGCAGTGTTGGCATGGTGGCCACCTGTCATCCCAGCACAGGAGCCAGAGGTAGGGGATCTCAGGGGAAGCTAGCTAGCTGTATCAGCCAAATTCCTGAGGTCTGGGGTCAGAGAGAGACTCCGCCTCCATAGAACAAAAAGAAGAATCAATGGAGGGAGACACCCATCAACCTCTGTCCTCTACAATATACACACAGGCACAGCACGTACATCACACATGTGTGTTCACACATACACACATGCAAGCACATCACATACACACACAGAAAAAAAAAAAGAAAAAGACAGAGAACAGATATATGTTCCAAGGGCACATCCCCAATGATATACATCCTCCAACTAAGACCTACCCCCTCATGTTTCTATCAACTCCCCCACACTTCCAAAGCCCCATATGTTGTTTCCATCAGGGACCAAGTCTTCAATCTATGAGCCTTGGGCAGGATGGATTTCTTTTCCAAACCATAATAATAAATTTTAAATGCTAGAAAAATAGATTATAGCTATCGATAAAATAGTAATTCATTTGAACTAACAGTAGTACAGAAACGCAAAGGATAAAAAAAAATGAGATAGTAACATAGGCAAATAAAATAACCTTTTCTGGGGCTGGAGAGATGGCTCAGTGGTTAAAGGTGTATGCTTGCAAAGCCTGATGGCCTGGGTTTGATTCCCAAGTGCCCACGCAGAATCAGATGTACAAAATGACACATACATCTGGAGTTTATTTGCAGTGGTAAGAGGCCATGATGTGCCCATTCTGTCTGTCTGTCTGTCTGTCTGTCTCTCTCTCTCTCTTTCCTTCTCACTCTCAATAAATAAATGAATATTTTTTAAAAATAACTTTTTCAGGGCTGGGCAGGTGAAGAGTGTGACTGTGCAAACAGATGACGAAGCATTGAGAGCCCTGGAAGCATACAACATGGTTGCATGACTTGAGGATAGATTTGGGCGGGGAAATGATGATGGTGGATGCTCTAGACAGGTTGATTTTCTCACGTGACATTCTATGTGGGGTTCATGCTCTCCTAGTTCATGGTTCCAGATATCATGTTGTATGTACTTTATGTGTGAAAAATACAGGTGCAGAGACATTCAGCCTGCTTTGAGTTATAGAGTGATGGACAAGCCCTGGGCCAGCAATTCTTCTGCCTTTTGAGTTTCAGATAGAGGCTTGAAAACTGTACAAGGGAGAGAAGAAAGCTGAACCAAAAAGATGTGAAACAAGAAAAGAGAGTCACTGAGGAATTCAGAGCTGTCAAATCTATCCAGCAAAATAAAGCAAGGAAAAAAGTGAGATGATAAGACTTTTTTTTTCCCCATTCCTGTTCAAGTTAGTAACAGGCACAGTCTCTCTTCTTATTCATCTCCTGTCTGTACAAATTTTCCCACACACCATTCTATAGTTATATAATTCATTTCCTTGCCCACTGGGTCAATTCTTTATCATGTTACCACTTTCTTTTTGTAACAGCGTCTTATGCTCCTTGCCAGTGAAAGTATACCCTCTGAATAAGAGAACCACAAAAGCAAGGAGAAGGTGGGTAGGGAAGGCCTGGTACGCAGGATCACTGCAGAGTCCCATTGCAATTGTTCCATCTCCCCAGTGGGCATCATTATGCATTTCCCCTTAAGCATAAGGCCATGTTATTTTCTGTGTTTAGCTTTTACCTGGTACATGGTCAAACTCACTTTAAAAATATAACAGGACTCAATTCTAGCAGTTTTCTTTGCAGTGGCACAACTGATATTTTATATATTTTATCTCAAATCTCCTTCTGGAGGTGGTTAACATAATTTGTGCCATTGTTGGCATTTTGATTCTTTTTTTAAAAAATAACTAAGCACAAGTGATTTGAAGATTTTAAGCTTTGCATGTTAGCCAGTTCAGAAAAAAAATGTAGACATTTATGACCAAAGCAGTTTTGCATAGGATGGTAGAACAGACCAAGCATGGGTTATCAAGCTGAATGCTCAGAGACTCCGTTCCCCACACGAGTCCCCAGGTCAGTTCAGTCAGTGTTGATTGTCACTTGCCATGTCTTGGCACAATAGTGAATTACACTGGATTCCCCACTTAGGGACATTTTTTTTAAAAATCAAGATATGTCAGGACTGGAAAGATGGCTGAGCAGTTAAGCACTTGCCTGTGAAGCCTCAGGTCCCCGGTTTGAGGCTCAATTCCCCAGTACTCACGTAAGCCAGATGCATATGGTGACACATGTGTCTGGAGTTTGTTTGCAGTGGCTAGAGGCCCTGGTGCACCCATTTTCTCTCTCTTTCTCTTTCTTCCTCTCTCTCTCTCCTTTTCTCTGTCTCTAATAAAATAAAATAAATAATTTTTTTAAAAAAAATCAGGATATGTCTTCAAAAAGCTCTACCAGAAAATCTTTAAAACAACCTTTGGAGAAAGAAAAGTTTCTAAGTAAAATCATTCCCTCAAAAGACCAAACTCCACTCTGAATTTGTTAGTATGTAACAATGTAGATCAAGTAAATCTTTAGCTATGAATAGTGGATAGCAAAGAATCAAAAACAATAACAAAAACTGCTGGCTTAATGATTCAGCTATCTTAAACTAAGTAAGGATGCAGTCCTTGGGAGGAAGGCATGGACTGCAGCATGCGGGGAAGTTTGAATGTGAATGTACGTCCCCCATAGACTCAGAGGTTTCACTAAGCTTGCAACCGGTGTCTCTAGAAAGCTGGTTGGAGGAGGTGACACTGGAGGGCAGGTCGTGGAGACCAGGCCAAAGGTGTCACTGAAGGCTGAGTGGCTTGATTCTAGCCCACAGGTACAGAGGGCAGGGTGAGCTCTGGCAAGGTTCTCTTGCTGCTTTTTGGTTTTGCTGACTGGTGGTAGTTTTTGCCTCAGTTTGCATCTGTGAAAGGGAGCCAGCTTCTTCCAACATTAATGGCACTTCCCCTGGATCTGTAAGCTTGAAATAAATCATGTTGCTCCCCATAAACTGGGTCTGGTAGGACGTTTGTCCCAGCATTGTGGAACTGACTGTGACAGATGTCTTTCTTACTGAAAACTACTCCCTCTAAAGAGTCGCCTAGTCAACCAGTTAATAATGAGTACACATTTCCTATCAGGCACTAAGGATTGAGACTGAACAAAACTGTCACCATTTCCATTTTATTTGGGGGTATCTGTTCTATTTCAAAATATAAGCATCATATTCATATTTTAATAGGAACTACTTTAGAGAAAATTCAATTTTCTTGGCTGTTGTGGAGGGTATTAATTAGCAATAGCTTAGTTTTACTGTTTATAAGAATACAAAGAATATATTTATTAGAATAAAGTCAAGTAAGAGTTGATTTTAGATCCTGGAGAATTAGAGGACTATGATGCCACAGTGGAAAGCTGATAATTACCTTCTTAGGGATAAATGGGCAGAAGTTGACCGAGGAAACATCCTCTCCTGTCTGCCTAAGGATCTTGGTGACAATTTATTGGCCTAGGAATCTGTATACTTAGAAGCCGTGACATGGAAAACAATCTTGAGTAATAGCTGTAAAACATCACCTCTTGAGTTTTCTTTCATGATTGTAGTTCTGGCCCTCGAAAGATAAAAAGAAATATTTCTGTTAGTTTTTATATATGCTACATCATAAGGCAAATGAGAGCTATTATGTGCAAATTTGGAACAGTTTTCTTGACATTTCCCACCAAACTACCCCCAATATATAGGCAAAGAAGATTGGGGTGACTACCTTCTATTAGCAGAATAACCAGTGGTGACAGTGAAAAGACTTGTTGAGGGTAATTCAGGCAGTGAGACTTAAATCTCTTTAGAACAGCTAGGTGTGGGGGGCACACGCCTTTAATCCCAGCACTCGGGAGGCAGAGGTAGGAGGACTGCCATGAGTTTGAGGCCACGCTGAGAATACAGAGTGAATTCCAGGTCAGCCTGAGCTAGAGTGAGACCCTACCTCAAAAAACTAAGAATAGATATATCTTTAAATTCCAGTAATCTATGTTGCTTGGTAAGAGGTTCGTGTTTGTTTTACATGAAAACCATGCTTTTTATTGCTTGCTGGTGAAAATGAGAGACTCTGGGAAGAGGTGTCATGGTGCTGCTGTGTGGACCTCAGGCCACACTCCTCACCTGCACACATGTCATCTCCCTGAGGAGGGCACCCAAGGGTTTAGTAGCAAATCTCAGAACTCAAGGAACCTCAGAGGCAGGATTGCAAATTCAAGGCGGGACACAAACACACACACACAACCATATATATTGAGCCTCTGATATCTCCCAACCCTCTCTTTGTGCTTCATCAACTGAAATCACCTTGACTCCTTTGCAAGAACAATGGAAACCAGTGGTAGTTTTAAGAAGCTGACTTTGGACATCATGGTCAGGAGGTCAGTGTGAGAAGGTGAAATAGGAAGAACGGAAAGCAGCAGGTGGTATGGAAATCCAGGAGGAACACACAGAAGAAAGAGCAAAGGCTGAAGTGCTCGAGGTCTAGGGAAAGGGAGATAAGCAAGATTCTTGTTCTCACGGAGTTTACCTGTGGTGGGGGTATGTATACAGAAGCAGGCAAGTGGTAGGTCACATAATTTCAGGTACCAATCTTCATTATAAGGAAGTGAAAGGCTTGCGTATGCTGCAGGTCACTGAGAAGGCAAGCTCGAGCTGAGCGGGGAGTCTCCTCCCTATGTACTAGCTGTTGGGATGCTACAAAGACACACAACATGCATCCCTTGGGGGGAGAAACGTCATCAGTGGTGTTAACCAGCAGTGGACCCTGACAGCCTTAAAGCTGGCCAAATGTACCAAATGGTGCAACAGTGGCAGGTGGCATGTCTGTTTGGAGAGAAACCAATGGCTTTCTGATTGAATTTGGGGCCCACTCCATGGGAGGGAATTTCTGCCTGGTACTGAAAACCTAGTCAAAAGCCTATGGCTGGAGCAGTCATAAGCCTTTGAGTGGAAACTACTGTTGTGTGGCTAAATGGATATATTATACCCAGCACACTGCCCTCTGAACACTTATGTCTGTCCATGTATTAATGCTACTCTCACTTTTGGTTAAAGAGGTTTCTCTTTTCAGATGGTGATGATCACTTTGGTGACTCACAATTGGCCAAAGTGCTGATAAGAAGTGACAGTGATATTTTCAGTACTAAATGAAACATCTTTCTCACACCCTCCAAGACTCAGGAACCATTGCAGAAGAGGCGGCAGAAGGAATGTAAAAACCAAAAGAAGAGGAGGAGCGCTTACAATGCTGTCTGCCACACAGAGAGTGGGCTTACCATTCATGACCTCACAGTGGCTGATGCTACCTATCCAAGACCTGCATAATAGGAGGGAAAATGACGGCATCAAACTAGAAGACTAGTTGGAAAGAAGGGGTTCAATGGAGGAGGACTTTTGGAGAGGAGAAATGGGAGTGTTCGGAGGGAATTATGATCATGGTATATTGTCTATATTTATGGAAGTTGCCAATGGTTTAAAAAATGTAGAAAAAACAAAGAAATGAAATCTCGTCATAGGTTTCAGGAAATGCTTGTCTGAGGAGGTGATGTCAGACTAATACATGGCACATTTACAGTTTAGAGAAAACCCCTCATTTGTCCCATTGTAACATTTTCTCAGGAAAGGGAATTTCATAAGGATTCTTCAAATATTGCAGGACCATCTTGTCAAGGTGAGAAATACCGAGAGAATCCAACAGATGTGCAAACACCCCTAGAATCATGGGGTGTAAAGGAGCAGCTGTAGTCATCACGTTATGATGTCCCCAACCTTACACTTGTCAAACACACGTGAACCCATTTTTAGGGAGATAATTCCTCATACTATAAACGGCCTTTCCACATTTACAAGTTGGCTTGGATTTTGTCTTGGATTGCTGTGATTTGAGAAGTTGTAAAGGCAAAATAAAATCGCAAGTGTTGGTTCTTCCTCATTTTGTCACATGTGCTCTTCTGGGGTGGCTGCTTGACCAGGCTGTCAAAACCAGAATGAAGCCAGCGTGAGGAGATGGAGACCCAGCTTCACACGACTGCCTTCCAAAATGATCTATGTGCAGGTGGAGACTGCTGACGTGTCATGAGCATGAGAAGTTAATTATTAATGAAAGGGTATTTACTTCCTTCAGGGTTCAGATATTTACTGGCAAATGAGTGTCCTTTATCTTCCGAGAGGAAAGAATCATGCTCTAAAACTGCTTAATCAATTTACTGCCCTGGGTTAAATTTTTGGAGGGGAAAAAATGAATTTTCTCACATAGGTTCCCTTTAAAAGATACAGCAGGTGGTTTTTAGTGGGTTTATTTTTAAGGTTTTTTTTAAAAAAATGTATTTATATTCAATGGGAGAGTGGGGGAAGGGTATGGTTGCACCAGGGCCTCTTGCCATTGCAAACAAATTCCAGATGCATCCTCCACTCTGTGCATCTGGTTTCACATGGGTACCTGGGAATCCAAACAGGTGGTCAGTGTTTGTCAGAAAGCACTTTTAACCACTGAGCCATTGCTCCAGCCGGGGTTTAATTTTTGATGGAGCAGTGACCGGACATATCTTTTCCTTTCAAAGCAAAATATTGTTCTCTTAAACATAAATAGACTTACTGGTAAATGTGGCCTGTTGAATGCGTATCTTCTACAGGTACCTTCTTCCTACCTTAAGAAATGGTGATAAGAGCCACTGCTAGGAAGCACAAACTAATGAGGACAGAGAAGACAGAAGAGAAAAACAAAATGAAGAAATAAAGAACCTGGTGGCTGGAGGGCAAGTGAATGAGTGGCAGACCTGAGAATATAAACTTAGCAAAGGGCAAAACTGGAATAATTCAATTTTTAAAATTTTTATTTATTAATTTTCAAGGAGAGAGAGAGTGAGAATGAGAACGGGTGCTCCAGGGCCTCCAGCCATTGCTAACGAACTCCAGATGTGTGCGCCACTTTGTGCATCCGGCTTACGTGGATTCTGAATCTCCAGATGTGTGTGCCACTTTGTGCATCCGGCTTACGTGGATTCTGAATCTCCAGATGCATGCACCACTTTGTGCATCTGGCTTACATGGATTCTGAATCTCCAGATGCATGCACAACTTTGTGCATCTGGGTTACATGGATTCTGAATCAAACTCTGGTAGTTATGTTTTGCCAGCAAGTGCCTTAACCATGAAGCCATCTCTTCAGCCCTAATTCAACTTTTTTTTTAAAATTGACAACTTTTTCTTTAATATATTTTATTTATTTATTTATTTATTTATTTATTTATTTGAGAGCGAGAGAGAAAGAAAGAGAAAGAGGCAGAGAGAGAGAGAGAAAATGGGCATGCCAGGGCCTCCAGCCACTGCAAAGTAACTCTAGATGCATGCACCCCCCTTGTACATATGGTGTGGTAGTTTGAATAGATGGACCCCAATGTATTCATTGTTTTATTAGTTTATAGTTTGCATCTGCATCCACCTGGCTGGAGGCAATGTCACTGGGTGGATCTTAAGGTGTAGTGGTGGGTTTGAGATTTCAATCTAAAGATATACAAAGTGTGCCTAGCTAGAATTCCTGGGGTGTGCTGTTCTGTATGGCTTTTGGCTTGTGGCTTTTGCTCTCTCTGCTTGGACCTGTGAAGGCAGGCCAGCTTCTTCTACCATTATAGAACTTCCCCTGGATCTGTAGGCTTCAATAAATAGCCCTTCCTCCACAACTGTGCATGGTCTGGAAGTTCATCTCAGTGAACCTGAAGCTGTCTGCTACATCTGACTTACGTGGGTCCTGGAGAGTCGAACCAGGATCCTTTGGCTTTGCAGGCAAACACCTTAACCACTAAGCCATCTCTCCAGCCCTAATTCAACTTTTTATCGGAGGATTGTATAAGCTTTTATCATTAGCAGTACTCGATGCCTGTGAAAATGGGACTGGGTGAAAATAAAATGATTGGCTCAAAGTCTAAAATCTCTGATCCACTAGCAATGTCTGCAATTCCCAGCTCCAAGCAGCACTCTACCCTTCCATCTGTTGTCCTGAGAGGTGAGGTCTAGTTTGTGGGAAGTATGACATAGAGCCTCATGGGTAGGTATAAGTTAAGGTGAGAATAGGATGCTGAAATCAAAGAAAACAGTGCCTGTTAGATGTTGGAAACCCAAGTTGTATTTACCTTTCAGAATAGTAGTTGACTGGCTTTTACCCTTCAACAGGAGGTTGAAAGATCCTAGCATACCACAAAAAGGTATGGCTGCTATAACAAGGAGAATATTCAGAACGAAAACACACTATTAGAATTTATAGCATAGGGCTGAAGAGATGACTCGGTGATTAAAGGTGCTTGCTTGCAAACCCTGATGCTCTGGTCCCATTCCCCAGTATCTACATAAAGCTTGATGCACAAAGTGGCACACATGTCTGTAGTTCATTTACAGTAGCAGGAGGCCCTGGTATGCCCATCCTCTTATCTCCTTGCAAATAAATTATCAATAAATTATCTTTTAATAAAAATAGAATTTATAGCATAAACACAAAAGAGACACTTGTTGTCCTAGTACTCAGGAGGTAGATGCAAGAGGACCAGGAGTTCAAGGCTGGTCTTAGCTACATAGAAAGTTAAAGAAAGAAGAATAAGGGGCTGGAGAGATGGCTTAGTGGTTAAGGCATTTGCCTATGAAGCCAAAGGACTCAGGTTCAATTCCCCAGGACTCACAAAAGCCAGATGCACAAGGGGCACATGCGTCTGGAGTTCATTTGCAGTGGCTGGAAGCTCTTGTGCACCCATTCAGTCTGTCTCTCTCTTCTCTCTGCTTGCAAAATAGAAAAAGAAAAGAAAGAATGAATGAAAACATGACAGAAATGAAAGGACAAAAGCAGAGTTGAAGGATTAAAAATATCTCTAGAAATTTCCCAGAGGATAGAACAGAAAAGCAGAAATGTAGAGTGTTAAAGACTATAATAATTTTAATTCGTGTGGCATTATATTAATATGTTCATATATATGACTAGCCTAGGAGATTTAAAATCTAAATAATAGTAGTTTCCAAAACAGAGAAGATGACTTGTATGATTCCCATCTCATAGTACAGATGATTTTATGGATGCTCCTCTCCTTCTGTGTTGATGGTGAATTCTGAGGGTTTATTTTAAATCACTAGAAGATGGCAAAGGTGAGGAACTGTATTACCACAATTACTTTATATTATGATGCGTTATGGCAAAGGTGAAGGAATTTTGTAGATATAATGTAGATTCTATCTCAGCTACTCTCCTGTAACTGTGACCAAGTATCTGGTGGGAAACCTTAAGGAAAGAAAGACTTGTTTGGTTCACAATTTCAGAGGGCTCCATCCATGGCTAATTAGCCCCATGCACTGAGGCAGAATATCATGGCAATAGAAGTGTGGTGACACAGAGGGTGTTCATCTTATGGTGGCAAGTAGAGAAAAAGGAAGATACTAGGGATGAGGCGTAACCTCCAGAGGCACGCCTCACTCACGCACTTCCTCTGGCTAAGCCTCACCTACTGACGTTGCCACAGCCTCTGGAGATGGCACCACCAGCTGGGACTCAGCCATTCAATGCAGGAAATGGGTGGGATCATTTCATTTTCCAACCATAACAGGCCCCTAATCAGGGAACATTAAATTAACCACAGGTATTCACGCCTTAGTAAGGTTTTTCATGGTCAGATAAGCCTTTCAGAATAAAGTATCATTTCTTGACAGAATAAAGACACTTTTGGACCTATAGCTTTTCAATTATTGCCTGTGTGCCTTTCCTCAGAAGGATGCCAGAGGATGTGCTCCATCAAAAAAAAAAAAATGGGTACTGGAGAGATGACTTAGTGGTTAAGCACTTGCCTGTGAAGCCTAAGGACCCTGGTTTGAGGCTAGATTCCCCAGTACCCACGTAAGCCAGATGCACTAGGTGGCACATGCATCTGGAGTTCATTTGCAGTGGCTGGAGGCCCTGGTGCACCCATTCTCTCTCTCTCTCTCTCTCTCTCTCTCTCTCTCTCTGCCTCTTTTTCTCTTTGTCTGTTGCTCTCAAAAAAATAAATAAATAAACAAGCAAAAATAAATTTTAAAAAAAGGAGACAGCCAAGAAAGAGAATGCAGGAAGACTTGCATGGGATTAAGGGAGAGGGAAACCCTAATGGATGGTGGAGGGAGGTCATACACTAGCTGCCTAGGACGGAGAAAGTCAAAGGCTAAGAAAGAATTGCTAAAGCAGGGCGTGGTGGCGCACGCCTTTAATCCAGCACTCGGGAGGCAGAGGAGGGAGGATCACCATGAGTTTGGGGCCATCCTAAGAGTCCATAGTTAATTCCAGGTCAGCCTGGGCTGGAGTGAGATCCTACCTTGGGAAAAAAAAAAAAAAAAAAAGAAAGATTTGCTAATAAGATGAGATTAAGAATAGTGAATGAAATTGATAGAATAGAAACTTATTGATTAACAAAAGAATTTTAAACACTTTAATAGTTTGGTCTTGAGATGGTGATCAACACATCAGGGTAAACCAGTAAAAAAAATCTCATGATCTATTCGAAAAGTTGCAGATACTGAAGACTCCAACTGGACAAAACAGTCATTGGAGTGTGTACCCAAGAATGGTACGTCTGAATCACAGCATCCTTCTACTTCTAGTGTTTTAAGAGACATTTCTGCTGACATCCATAATTGCCTGTCAAATTTACATTCCCACCAAGACTGAATAAGTAGTCCTCTTTCCCCACAACTCTCTAGCATTTGTTTTTTTGGCAGATGCAGCTGGGCTGGAAATCTGGCTTAATGGATAAAGTGCTGGCTGCCACAAGCAGGAGGACCTGAGTTTGACTCCCCGGTGCCCATGGAAAATGCTGCATGTAGGGATTCACGCCTATAGTCAAAGTGCTGGAGAGTCACAGACAAAGAATCTCAGCTTGTCTAGCTGAATTTGTGGGCTGTAGGTTTAGCAGCTGACCGTGTGCAAAATAAAAACATGGACAGTGACCAAGGAAGACACTTGACATCAACCTCTGTTTACACACACAGACACACACGCACACACACGTGTGCCCCTCCCCCACAGACCTGTGCACACACAGACAGTACATTTACTCATCCAAAACAAGTGGTGCTGGGAAAACTAGATATGCATCTATGGAAGACTAAAACTAGATTCCTCTCTATCGTGCACAAAAATAAACTCAAAATAGATCAAAGACCTTAATATAAAACCTAAAACTTTGAAAATACCAGGAGGAAATGTCAAGATCAAGGCACATACAATGCCGTTCTAAATAGGACTTCCATTGCTCAGGAAACAAGAATTGAAAAATGGATTTCATGAAATTTAAAAAATCTTCACAGCAAAGGAAACTATGGGCAGAGTGTATAGACAGCAAACAGAAAGGGAGAAAAATCTTTGCCAACTCTACATCTGACATATATCCAGAATATGTAAAAACTGAAAACATTAAACACTAAAGTTACAAATAATGCCACCAAAAAATGGGCAAGTAAGCTAGACAACTCTTAAAAAAAAAAAAAAGAAATAAAAATAGCCAATAAAATCATGAAAAATGTTCAGCATCTTTAGCCATTAAGAAAATGCAAATGCCATATATGTATATATATATATATGGTGGAGGGTTGTGGTGGGTTTTTTTTGGGGGGTTAGGGTCTCGTTCTAGCCCAGACAGACCTGGAATTCACTATGTAGTCTCAGGGTGGCCTCAAACTTGTGGCAATCCTCCTACCTCTGCCTCCCGAGTGTTGGGATTAAACGTGTGCACACTATATGCAAACTATATTGAAGATCTGGGCTTACTTCCCCATAGTAGGTACTTGGCAAGTATATCCAAAACCCTAGGTTCACTATCAGCACCACAACAAACAAAACAACTATATTGAGATTCCATGTTACCCAACTCAGAATGGTGATTATTAAAAATACAAGAACAGGGCTGGAAAGATGGCTTAGTGGTTAAGGCGCTTGCCTGCAAAGCCAAAGGACCTCGGTTCAATTCCCCAGGACCCACGTAAGCCAGATGCTGTACAGGCATGCATCTGGAGTTTGTTTCCAGTGGCTGGAGGTCCTGGCACACCCATTCTTTCTCTTTCTCTCTCTCACACACAGTTTCTTTCCCTCTCTCAAATAAACAAGTAAAAATAAAAATATTTTTAAAAATACAAGAACAAATTCTTTAAGAGATTGGGGAGCCCTTATACACTGTGGGAGTGCAAACTAGTTTAGCCACAATGGAAATCAGTGTGGGAGTTCTTCAAAAAACTACAGTGTCGACCTACCACATGATCCACCTAATTCATTCCTGCGTATATCCCCAAAGCAGTCAAAGTCAACATACAATAGAGTTACCTGCACACCCATGTGTATGGTGACACTACTCACAATAGCCAAGAGATTGAGTCATCCTAGGTGCCCATTAATAGATAAAGAAACAATGGTACATATATCCACTGGTATATTATTCAACCAGCAAATCCAAATATCGTATCATGTGCAGAAAAATTGGTGGAACTAGAAATCGACATGTTAAAGTAAATAAGTCAGACTTAGGAAGACAAATATTTCATATTTTCTCGTAAATGTGAATACAGATTAAAGAAAGAAATGAAAGTAGAAAGGGGACTATTTCGGAGAAGAAGGACCAGCAGGAGGAAGGACAAAAGAGGGCAATGGGCCAGGCGTGGTGGTGCACGCCTTTAATCCCAGCACTGGGAGGCAGAGGTAGGAGGATCGCCATGAGTTCAAGGCCAGTCTGTGATTACATAATGAATTCCAGGTCAGCCTGGGCTAGAGTGGGACCCTACCTCCAAAACCTAAAAAAGAGAGAGAGAGAGAAATGGGAGATGAATATGGTCAATGTTACATAATCTTATATAATTATAGTGCATTTCACACACACGCATAAAAATACCACTATGATACTTACTGTTTTCATAATTAATATGTTTAGAAGGGAGAAAAGTATGAAGAGAAGAACAAAACTGAAAGTGATCTTTCATTAAGAAATAAACTGAAGAATTTTGAAAATGACTCATTATTCAGAAAAAAACAAATGTGGAGCCGAGCGTGGTGGTGCACGCCTTTAATACCAGCACTCGGGAGGCAGAGGTAGGAGGATTGCCATGAGTTCAAGGCCACCCTGAGACTGAGACTACATAGTTAATTCCAGGTCAGCCTGGACCAGAGTGAGACCCTACCTTGCAAAACAAAAAAAAAAAAAAAAAAAGTGTAAGAATAAAATGAGTAGCTTGAGGGTTTTTTTGTTTGTTTGTTTGTCATGAGATAGGGTGTCACTCTAACTCAGGCTGACCTAGAACTCACTGTGTAGTCTCAGGGTGGCCAGGAACTCAGAGGGATTCTCCTACGCGTGCCTCCCAGGTGTTGGGATTAAAGGCATGTGCCGCCACACATGGCTTGAGTTAACTATTTTTTTATAGTTTTTCAGCAATGGAAAAGAAATCACACTTGACTACACAGCATAGCCATGTTTACCCCATAACACCACACACATGGCACATGAGCAATGTTTACATAGCCATGACCACATGCACATTAAACTGGAGACAAATACGTATGTGGAAAAATGCCGGAGGAGAAGTCTGCAAATGTGTCATAGGACTGGGGAGGGGAGGTGACTGGATATTTGGCTTTGGCTGCAATAGACCCATAGATAATTCCTTCAACTGTCCAGAAATAAAAGAGGCTACACAAGTATGTTAGCTGTAGATATAATGGTAAATATCAAAAAAATCAGCTAAAATGATGCAAGTGGCCTGGAGAGATGGCTCAGTGGTTAAGGCACTTGCCTGAGAAGCCTAAGGACACAGGTTTGACTCCCCAGAACCCATGTAAGCCAGATGCACAAAGTGACTCATGTGCACGAGGTCATGCATGTGCACAAAGTGGCACATGTATCTGGAGTTCAATTGCAGTGGCTACAGGCTCTGGAGTGCCAATTCTTTCTCTCTCTTTCTCTCTTGCTTCCCCCTCTCTCTCATAAAAAATAAAAAAAAAGATGCCAGTAGTTCTGCGGAAAAGGAAGTGAAACCGAGAGAGTTGTTAGGGGGTCGTCCATTATTCTATCACAAGGCTTGTACATCTATTTTGTGTTTTAAGCTATGCATGTGTAACTCTGATACATAACACAAGAAGGAAAAACTAAGAAATGATTAAATCAATGACCTAGACAACTCGTATCTTTTTCACACTGAACATATGTTATCTATTTAAATATTTATATAGGCTCACTATAATAATTTTGTTGTTATGTTTTAAAGTCAAGTCCACCAGAACTAAAGCATCAAATGAATGCTGTCTTTCTAAGCTTTTCTCTTAAGAAGTTAGGAACTTAGGCCAAAGTTGTCACAACTACCTGAAATATTTTTGAGCTGTTTTGGGAATTTCAAACCCTGTGGCAAACTTCTTTAAATAACTTCAAAGGCGTCAATTCATGGGTTTAATATTTTAAAGAACCGGAAATTATTTGGAAAGACATTATATTTGAGCAGTCGCAAGTGAGAAAAAACGATTTTTAAAAAAAAAAAAAAAAAAAATCCAGGTATGAGTAATACTAGTGATTTTTTGCATGGCTTATAATTTAGCTGCAAAGGAAAGCTGGCAAAGGGAAAGGATTCCAAAGTATTTGTTTTTGAAACATGCCTATTACAGTGTGTGTATGGAACACACACACAAAACACAATGTGTAGTATATAACCAAAAGTGATTTGAACGGGAAAACGTGCCAGCTGAGCTAACGTTGCCTTTCTATGGTAGCCGTTACCTGCTCTTCTCAAGCCACGCAGCATTGTCCCTTGACTATGTAGCTCTGATATGACCCCTGTCTTCAGTAGAAAGCTAGGACTAGATGTAAACCTCTGCCTTCGATTCGAACTAATCCTAGCCCACGAATTTCTTCAGATCCTCTGGAATCCATGACATCGTTCCCGTCCCCCACCACAGAGGACATGGTTACAGGGTCAGTCTTTCCATGTTTCTTAGAAAGTTTTCCATCTTTGCTGAAACTCACCAGCACAGGGCCTCTCTCCTGGTTGATTTGTAAATTTTTATTTACCTATTTGCAAGCAGAGAGAGACAGAAAAAGAGACCGATAGAAAGAAAATGGGTGTGCCGAGACCTCTAGCGTTTGCAAACAAACTCCAGATTCATGTGCCACTTTGTGTATCTGTCTTTATGTGGGAACTGGGGAATTGAACTCAGGTCCTTGGGTTATCAGACAAGTGCCTTAACTGCTGAGCTATCTCTCCAGCCCTCTTTGGGTTATTTTTGTTTTTTCTTTGAGAGAGAGAGAGAGAGAGAGAGAGAGAGAATGGGCGGGTGAACAAATTACAGACATGTGTGTCCCCTTTTGGGCAAGTGTGGCATTGCGCGCTTGCATCACTTTGTGTCTGGCTCAAGGTGGGACCTGGAGAATCAAGCCAGCATCCTTAGGCTTGGCAGGCAGGCTCCTTAACCGCTAAGCCATCTCTCCAGCCCCCTGGGTTGGTTTTTAATCACATTCTCGGTAATGGGAATTGATGAGTACACTTTCTGTTTTCTTCTAGGTCCTTTTTCCCCCCCAAGTTTGACAGACTATTTTCAGGGTATTGTCCACTGCTTACTCTTCTAGAGAAATTACATTTCCTATCCCATCATGTACATAGGTTAGATAATGGAAATGAGTGGAAGGAATACATACACTCCCAGGTCTGACCCAGGCCCCGAATCACAGCCCATAGCAGCAGCATCCCGACCACCTAACCAGACACCATGGACTGCTACACGAGACAACTCTGCCAGCCTCTTTGTGACTATAGCCTGGTCTGCATTAATTAATGCACTAGGTTTTCACCTGTATTAGGGGACCTAAGTTCTGACATTTGAGGATAGATAGATGACAGACAGATGATTAAGTGATAATGACAGATTAGAAGAGAATAGATGATAGATAGATAGATGATAGATAGATAGATAGATAGATAGATAGATAGATAGATAGATAGATAGATAGATAGATAGATAGATAATAGACAACTTTAGCATTTTAGGTTCTAGGTACAAAAAAAAAAACACCATTTTTCTCAGCTCCAAAATTATCACTATCTTCCCGTTCCTATCCTAAACTCAAGGGACAGATACTATCTATCTCTGCCTTCTTAAAGACCATTCTGAACTGATTCTAGAAGTAACCCAACAGTCTCTTCTTCATTCCTCCTATTGCAAGTTCCAAGCTTCCTTCAGGCTTATAAGCTGAGAATATGTGTGGATACAGCAAAGACACCACATGTTGCAAACCTCAATTTAATGTTTCATATTAAAATTAAGTCTGGGGCTGGAGAGATGGCTTCGCAGTTAAGGCGTTTGCCTGTAAAGCCAAAGGATCTCTGTTCGACTCTCCAGGACCCACGTAAGCTAGATGCACAAAGGGACACATGCCTCTGGAGTTTGTTTGCAGTGGCTGAAGGCTCTGGCACAGCCATTCTCTCTCTCGCTTTCTCTCTCTCACTCTCTCACCCTCCTTTCTCTCTCTCAAATAAATAAAATAAAATAAAAGAACTTAAAAAATTATTTTAAAAATTAAGTCTGTCCAGATCACCCATTGTAGCAGACAGCTTCAGGTTCACAGAGATGAACTTCCAGACCAGGCACAGTTATGGAGGAAGGGATTTATTATCACTTATAGATCCAGAAGAAGCTGGCCTGCTCAGGACCAGGCAAGAGAGAGAGAGAAACCAAAAGGCAAAAAGCCACACAGCACAGCACACCTCAGGAACTCCAGGCAGCACACTTTGCATATCTTTAGATTGAAATCTCAAACCCACCACCACACCTTAAATTTTGTCCAGTGACACACTGCCTCCAGCCAAGTGGCTGCAGATGCAAACTACAAACTAATGAAACACTGAATATATTGGGGGCCATCTATTCAAATGAGCATACCCATTATGAAAAAAAATGTATGGAGGTCCCTCAAAATAATATAAATGAAACTGTAGCATGATCCAGCAATCTCACTGCTGGTATCTACCCAAAAGAAACTACTACACTGGCCTGAAGAGATGGCCTCATTCCCGTGTTGATCACAGCCCTGCTCACAGGAGCTAAGACTTCACTGACAGACGAGTGGATTAATAAAATGTGATTTAATGGGATCTTATTTATCCATAATTCAGTTAAATTCAGTCATTTGACATACTGAGTAGGAGGACATTATGGTAAGTTAAATAAGTTGGGCACAAAAAGAGAAAGACTGTGTGTTCCAATATACATGTGGAAGCGAAAATGTTGATCTCAAAGAATGCAATGGATAAATGGGAGGATGGGATGGGATGGGAGGGGATGGGGGGAGGATGGGATGGGATGGGATGGGATGGGATGGGATGGGATGGGATGGGATGGGAGGGATGGGATGGGATGGGAAGGGGGATGGGATGGGAAGGGAAGGGATGGGGGATGGGATGGGATGGGATGGGATGGGATGGGATGGGATGGGATGGGGGATGGGATGGGATGGGATGGGATGGGATGGGATGGGAAGGATGGGAAGGGATGGGATGGGGGATGGGATGGGATGGGATGGGATGGGGGAAAGGGAAGGGATGGGATGGGATGGGATGGATGGATGGGATGGGATGGGATGGGATGGGATGGATGGGGGGATGGGATGGGAAGGATGGGAAGATGGGGGATGGGGGATGGGAAGGATGGGATGGGATGGGGGAAGGGATGGGATGGGATGGGATGGGATGGATGGGGGATGGGGGAAGGGGGAAGGGGGATGGGATGGGATGGGATGGGAGGGAAGGGAAGGGGGATGGGATGGGATGGGATGGGATGGGAAGGGAAGGGAAGGGATGGGATGGGATGGGATGGGATGGGATGGGATGGGATGGGATGGGAAGGGAAGGGACGGGACAGGATGGGATAGGTTAGGACAAGATAGGATAGGTTAGGACAGGATGGGATAGGACAGATAGGACAGGACAGGGTAGGATGGGATGGGATGGGATGGGATGGGATGGGATGGGATGGGATGGGATGGGATGGGATGGGATGGGACAGGATGGGATAGGATAGGACAGGATAGGATAGGACAGATAGGACAGGACAGAGTAGAACAGAATAATACACTTTTCCTGATCCCGGGAAGAATTTCAGTGAGGAGAAATGGAAAGAGGATGGTTAATGGAGACAGGAGTGCAGTGTGTTAAGAGGAATGACTTGTAATGTCCCCTAGCTCTGTGGAATAACTATGGCTAACAACAATTAATTGACTATTTCAAAACAGCTAGTAAAGAGATATTTTAAGCCAGTAGAGTTCTCAATACACAGAAATGATAAATGTTAGAGGTGACAGGTATGCCACTTACCTCAATCTGATCACTCCACATGTGAAACACATATTGAAGTGTCACATTGCATCTTAGAAATATGTAGAATCACTAGGTATCAGTTAAAAATATGTGAGAAGTACACACATAAAATTAGATTTACCCTTTTGGTCATTTTTTCATTCCTTTATCTAACATGACATCATATATTCTTTTTAAAATCTGTTTTTTTTTTTTTTTGAGCGAAAGCGAGAAAGAGAGGAAGAGAGAGGAAGAGAATCAGTGTGCCAAGGCCTCTAGCCACTGCGATTGAACTCCAGACCCATGTCCCCCCTTATATGTGCTTGTGTCACTGAGAGTCTGGCTTACATGGGACTTAGAGAGTCCAACATGAGTCCTTAGGCTTCGCAAGGCAAGCATCTTAACCGCTAAGCCATCTCTCCAGCCTACATTATATATTCTTGATCAAACTTTCCCAACACCTAGTTGCTCAGCAGGCAATACTAAACTAGTCAAAAAGAACTGAGTGTTAAATTTCTAGGGAGAGTTTTTCTTCTCAAACTGTGCTAAACATAGCCATTACTAGAAATAACTTTTCAAATTTAGACTTAAATAAATCTCATTAAATTGAGAACAGCCTGGGCTACATATCAAGAGTGTGTCTTTAAAAAAAAAAAAAGTAATGGGATTAGGGAAATGGCTTAGCAGTTAACACATTTGCCTGCAAAGCCTAAGGACCCAAGCTTGATTCCTCAGGACCCATGTAAGCCAGATGCACAAGAGGGCACATGTGTCTGGAGTTCCTTTGCAGTGGCTGGAGGCCCTGGCATGCCCAGTCTCTCTTTCTCTCTCTCTCAAATAAATAAAATATCTTAAACATAAAAAATGCAATGGTAATAAATACTCATAATCCATTCCTAATTATTTTGCTACATTTTATTATGTACATCCTTGTCTCTTGCTCTATGATAGAAATGCTATGCAATGTGGACTACTGAAATCTCCCCCTCCATGCTCTAAAATGTTGTTAGTGGCTCGATAGTAATCTTGATTAAGTAATTTATATCATGCAAATCAGAAAATATGAGATTCTGTTGTTAGATTCTGTTGTTAGTGGCAGGGGGCAGGGGATAAAATGATAAAATGTCTGTTCTCCAGAAAAAAGGAATCGTCTTAAGCTGAGCTTCCTATTTGACCTGTGCAAAATAGATGTGTGTATTTGTTTTAGTTTTTTGTTACAACAATTCTTCCCATTATAAATTATGGCAACACAGAAAATATCACTTAGAAGCAGAATTTGTTAAAAACAGAAAGGGAGAGAGAAAGACCGAGAACGGGATTGCCAAGGCTTCTTATTACCACAAACCTGCATACTGCATTTTGTACATCTGACTTTACATGGGTACTGCGGAATCAAACCCTAGCAGGCAGGTTTTACAAACAAGCACCTTTGACCCTGAGTCATCACCCCAGTTCCTAGAAGCAAAAAAAAATTAAATGATGAAACAAGAAAAAACAAATAGTGCATTGCCATCAAAGACATTAAGAGAGGCTGTATCCTAAGAAGGTATGACTGGAATATGAATAGTGTGTACTTTAATGCACTGGTAATTACTAGAAAATAAAAAGGGTGTTAACATGAGGGATTGTTCAGAAGACTTGTAGCTAGCCAAGGCACCTGTGTGGGCATGTAACTTCCCTGGTCATATCTTTTTTAAGATGACACTAAGTGTTTGAGGTCAGAGATTCACAAGCAAGAAAAGAAGTGTTGTAATGAAGTCCTTTTGCTTTAGAAAAGTACAGGAATGGGCTGGAGAGATGTCTTAGTGGTTAAGGCGCATGCCTGTGAAGCCGAAGGACCCCAGTTCGATCCCCAGGTCCCACGTAAGCCATATGCTCATGGTGGTGCATGCGTCTGGAGTTCATTTGCAGTGGCTTGAGGCCCTGGTGTGTCCATTCTCTCTCTCTGTCTTTCTCTTTCTCTCTTTCTCCCCCTCTCTCTGTCTCAAATAAATAAATAAATAAAAGAGAAATTATTATTTTTTAAAGTACAGGATTATATGGATTGAAAAGCAATGCAGATAAAGGAGTGGAGAAGGAGGCCGTGGCTGAGGCCTAGGGCAGAGGGGATGTGAAGATTTCGTATGAGGAAATCCGAACTGTTCATGTCTCAGGCTTCCTTGTAGCAATGGGTCTGGGGTTCCTTAGGTGGGAGCTGTGGGAGCTGCAGGTTTAGGAGAGGCAGAGGTAAAACACCATTTCAATCACCTCGTGTACCGAGCACAAACCAACAATGTGCTTTCCCTGTGTGCATAAAACCATGACCCCAGCCCATGACCTCCCAGCTGAGGTTGTGTTTGCCAAGTCTGTTTCCGATAAAGTTACTCTTTTCACTCGTGTCCATACCACATCCTTTGTGTCCCTAGACCACAATGTAGAGCCCACACCTAAGAAAGGAGTGAGACTTACATCATGTCTCCTGGGCCAATAATAATAATAATAAAGTAATTAGAATTCTATACAAGAGACTTACTTACATATTTCTTCCCATTCATTTATGTGATCATTTTATGCCAGCATGAACTGATGTCGATTAATTTGGAATATGAATTACAACTCAACACTCCATTTATTCTGTTACTCAAATTTTTCTACTTTGGCTTCTGGGGGCACTTTTTTCTAATCACTTTGACCTTTGACATAGGTTATGGTTGGTTTGGGCTTTGATTTTTGAGCACTTTGACTTTCTGAAACTATAAGATGCCCCAGTGCCATCTTGGATATTTGCTGCCCTAGTTCTAGAAGCAGGCATTTCACCAAGGATTCCTGGTTCCTTTGGTTGGAAAATAAAAATTTAAAGCCATGATCTGAGCACTAGGAATGCTTGTTCCTGTAGGGGTGTTTTTGCTGCAGATGATGCAATGCAGATGTGTATGTGTAAATTCAATCCATGCTTTAAAACTGGCCCATAGTTCTGCTTGTCAACCCCTCTCAGCATGAACTCTAATTCCTCAATCCCCTGAAAAACCATTGATTTTTGTTTACTTTCATTTTTCTACAGTTTTCCTTTCTAGAATGTTACATAAATGGAATCATATGTTATGTAGCTTTTTAAAAATTTATCTATTTTAATTTTACATTCATGTTGGTACCTTCGATAGCCTCCTCCCTGTCCTCCCCCCTCTGAAGTGATCCTGGAGAGATGGCTTAGTGATTAAGTCATTTGCCTGCAGAGCCAAAGGACCTCAGTTCAATTCCCCAGGACCCACATAAGGCAGATGCACAAGGAGGTGAATGTGTCTGGATTTCGTTTGCAGTGACTGGATGCCCTGGCATGCCCATTCTCTCTCTCTCTCTCTACCTCTTTCTCTCTCTCTCTCTCTCAAATAAATAAATACATAAATAAATTATATTTAACAAAAAAAAGAATGACTTCTTGGGCTGGAGAGGCAGCTTAGCAGTTAAGGTGATTGCCAGCAAAGCCAATGGACCCAGGTTCAAATCCCCAGTGCCTACAAGATGGCACATGTGTCTGGAGTTCATTTGTAGTGGCAAGAGGCTCTGGAAAATAAATAAATAAAAATAAAATATTTGTTTTTTAAAAAAGAATGGTACCAGGTGTGGTGGCACATGCCTTTATTCCCAGCATTTAGGAGGATTGCAGTGAGTTCGAGGCCAGCCTGAGAATATATAGTGAATTCCAGGTAAGCCCAGGCTAAAGCAAGACCTTACCACAAAAAAAAAAAAAAAAAAAAAAAAAAAAAAAAATTAAAGCCAGGCCTGGTGGCACACACCTTTAATCCAGCACTTGGGAGGCAGAGGTAGGAGGATTGCCATGAGTTCAAGGCCACTCTGAGACTACGTAGTGAATTCCAGGTCAGCCTGAGCTAGAGTGAGAACCTACCTTGAAAAAAAAAATTAAATTGAATTAAATGAAATACAAAAAGAATAGCTTCTTTCACTCAGTGAAATGCACTTGAGCATCATCCTATCATTAGGTTTTTCCTTCATGTCTATGGTCTATAGTGGTCCAGTGTGCAATGTACAACTGTTTGCTTATCCATCATCTACCACTGTGGTACTGGAGATTGAACCCAGAGCCTCGCAGTGCAAGGCAGACCCTCTCGCACTGAGGTACAGCCTTGTGGTGGTTTGATTCAGGTGTCCCCCATAAACTTACCTGTTCTGAATGCTAGATTCCCAGCTGATGGAGACTGGAAATTAACGCCTCCTAGAGGCAGTGTATTGTTGGGGGTGGGCTGATGGGTGTTATAGCCAGTCTCCCCTTGCCAGTGTTTGGCATACTTTCCTATTCCTGATGTCCACCTGATGTTGGCCAGGGGGTGATGTCCACCCTCTGCTCATGCCATCATTTTCTGCTGCCGTTGTGGAGCTTCCCCTCAAGCCTGTAAGCAAAAATAAACTCTTTTTTCCTATAAACTGCTCTCAGTCGGATGATTTCTGCCAGCAATGTGAACCAGACTGCAACAAGCCTCGTCCCTTTGTTGTTGTTGTTGTTTTTCAGAGTCTCATGAAACTGCCCACACTGGCCTTGAATGTATTCTATAGTGCACTCATGCCTTGAACTAGTGATTCTCCTGCCTCAGACACCCAAATACTGGTATTACAATTCTGTATTACAAGCCCAGCAGTTATTAAAGAACATCAGGTAGTTAAAAATAAGCACAAACAGGATTTTGTGTGGATAGATGTTGTTGAATCAGTACAATAAATAAGCAGGGGCATGATTGCTGAATTGAATGCTAAGGCTATGCCTAACTCAGTTAGTAACTACCAAACTATATCCAAAGTGGTTATATAATTTTTTACAATGTACTTTTTTGAGAGAGAGGGGATTAGCACTCCAGGGCCTCCAGCCACTGCAGTCGAAGTCCAGATGCATGTGCCATGTTGTACGCATGCACGACCTTTGCGCTTGGGTTACCTTGTGCATGGGACCTGGGGAGTTCAACATGCGTTCTTAGGCTTCGCAGGCAAATGCCTTAACCATGAAGCCATCTCCCCAGCCCCATGTATTTTCTTTATCTGTCAGTCTTGCCTGAGGGTTCCTATTTCCCCACATCCTTGTGACAATTGGTATTAACAGGTTTCTTTTTCTTATTTTCTGTATTTATTTTGTATTTTAGTCACCCTAATAGGTGTACAGTGGTATCTTATTGGTATTTTGTCTTGATGTAATAAAAATTATATTGAACATCTTTTTAAAAATATTTTATTTTTATTTATTGATTAGACACAGAGAGAGGGAAAGAGAGGCAGACAGAGAGAGAATGGGTGCGCCAGGGCCTCTAGCCACTGCAAACAAACTCCAGATATGTGTGCCCCTTTGTGCATCTGGCTTATGTGGGACCTGGAGAATTGAACCAGGGTCCTTAGGCTTCATAGGCATGTGCCTTAACTGCTAAGCCATCTCTCCAGCCCTTGAACATCTTTTTTATAAGCTTGTTTACTCTCTGGTGTATCTTCTTTAGTCCATGTGTTAGCTTCGACTTCCAGAGGAACAGAATGAGTAGTATACTATGTGAGTATTGAAGAGGGTTTATTTGAGTACTTTCCATGACTGAAGGCTGGGTAATCCAAAACAGCCATGTGCATGCTAGAGAACCAGCAAAGGGGCACAACCAGCACCTGCCCAGTACAGAAGCTACAGCCTCACCACAGGACCAAGGAAGCACTGAGAGGCGGTGTTGGGGGTGGGTCTGGTGAAGCAGTGAGTTGTGGTGTTGGGGGTGGGTCTGGTGAAGCAGTGAGAGGCGGTGTTGGGGGTTGGGTCTGGTGAAGCAGTGAGAGGCGGTGTTGGGGGTTGGGTCTGGTGAAGCAGTGAGAGGCGGTGTTGGGGGTGGGTCTGGTGAAGCAGTGAGAGGCGGTGTTGGGGGGGTGGGTCTGGTGAAGCAGTGAGAGGCGGTGTGGGGGGGTGGGTCTGGTGAAGCAGTGAGAGGCGGTGTTGGGGGGTTGGGTCTGGTGAAGCAGTGAGGTGGTGTTGGAGGTGGGTCTGTCTGAAGTGAAGCAGTGAGTGGCGGTGTTGGGGGTGGGTCTGGTGAAGTCAGTGAGCAGTGAGAGGCGGTGTTTGGGGTGTGTCTGGTGAAGCAGTGAGTGAGGCGGTGTTGGGGGGTGGGTCTGGTGAAGCAGTGAGAGGGTGGTGTTGAAGCAGTGGAGGAGGTGTGGGTCTGGTGAAGCAGTGAGTGGCGGTGTTGGGGGTGGGTCTGGTGAAGCAGTGAGAGGCGGTGTTGGGGGTGGGTCTGGTGAAGCAGTGAGAGGCGGTGTTGGGGTGTGTCTGGTGAAGCAGTGAGAGGCGGTGTTGGGGGTGGTCTGTTGAGAGGGGGTTGGGGGTGTGTCTGGTGAAGCAGTGAGAGGCGGTGTTGGGGGTGTGTCTGGTGAAGCAGTGAGAGGCGGTGTTGGGGGTGTGTCTGGTGAAGCAGTGAGTCTGGTGGCAGTGGTGTTGGTGGGGGTGTGTCTGGTGAAGCAGTGGTGTTTGGGGGGTGGGGAGGCGGTGTTGGGGGTCTGGTGAAGCAGTGAGAGGTGGTGTTGGGGGTGTGTCTGGTGAAGCAGTGAGAGGAGGTGTTTGGGGGTGTGTCTGGTGAAGCAGTGAGAGGCGGTGTTGGGGGTGGGGGGTCTGGTGAAGCAGTGAGAGGTGGTGTTGGGGGTGGGTCTGGTGAAGCAGTGAGAGGCGGTGTTGGGGGTGGTGTTGGGGGTGGGTCTGGTGAAGCAGTGAGAGGCGGTGTTGGGGGTGTCTGGTGAAGCAGTGAGAGGCGGTGTTGGGGGGTTGGGTCTGGTGAAGCAGTGAGTGGTGGTGTTGGGGTGGGTCTGGTGAAGCAGTGAGTGGTGGTGTTGGGGGTGTGTCTGGTGAAGCAGTGAGAGGCAGTGTTGGGGGTGTGTCTGGTGAAGCAGTGAGAGGCAGTGTTGGGGGTGGGTCTGGTGAAGCAGTGAGGCCGTGTTGGGGGTGTGTCTGGTGAAGCAGTGAGAGGCAGTGTTGGGGGTGGGTCTGGTGAAGCAGTGAGAGGCAGTGTTGGGGGTGGGTCTGGTGAAGCAGTGAGAGGCGGTGTTGGGGGTTGGGTCTGGTGAGGAGGTGAGAAGCAGTATTGGGCGGTGGCCTCTGCTCTAGAAAGTCACTGGAGTGAGTCTGTGTTGAAAGGCTGAAGAACCTGGACTCTGATGTCCACCAGCAATGGCAGCAATAGACGCCCTTGCCCAGGAAGGGTGGAATCTGCACACACTGACTGCATCCTCCCTTTTGCCACTTTTATTCTATTTAAGTCTTTCTTCCTCAGTTGCTGTCCCTCGTGGCAATCACCTCAGGAAACACTCTCAGAGGCACACCTCATAGCTTCCATCATTAATCTCCTATGCATCTCTAAATCCAATCAAATTTACAACCAACATTAACCATTATAGCCCATTTTTTGTTTTTAGCATAGTCTTTCCTTAGAAAGGGTGAAATGTGGTTAAATGGATTTCATATTTTGTCTTTAGTTCATATTCTGGCCCTAATTCATCCTAGTGCGTGTTTTCATTTTTCTTAAGCAGGCTTCTGTAGCCTAGGCTGACCTTGAACTCACACTCATCTTCCTGCCTCAGCTTCCCAAGTGCTGGATTACAGCATGAGCCACCACATCCAGTGTCATCTTCTATTTCTGACCAAAATCAGGTTAGTTCAGGCTGGCTGACATAACAAATTATCATAGACTGGGTGAGAAACGACAAACATTTCTTTCTTACACTTCTGGAAGCTGGACGCCCAAGGTGTCAATAGGTTCTCATATCTTTTTTTTTTGTTTTTTTTTTTTTTGTTTTTCAAGGTAGAGTCTCAGTCTGGCTCAAGCTGACCTGGAATTCACTATGTAGTCTCAGGGTGGCCTTGAACTCAGAGTGATCCTCCTACCTCTGCCTCCTGAGTGCCAGGATTAAAGGCATGTGCCACAATGCCCTGGTTGTTTTTTTTTTAAGACAGAGTCTCACTGGCTCAGGCTGGCTTTGAACCTTGAGTGTTTTCATAATGCTCCCAAACTCAGCCTTGCCTTTATGCACAGTATTCTAAGTTATATCTAAGGACCTATCTAATCTCTTTAACTGTAATATAAATATCAGAAGGCAATGTTATTCCTGAATTTACGGTGTGAGAAGAAGGTGGCAGCTTAGTTGTTGCTTCATAGTTGACATGAGGTAGATTTTTCTTTCTTTAAAAGCATTATTCAGTGTAACTCTGGCCATATTGCAAATGTTTTAGAACTGCTTGGCCTACATCATATGTTCATTTACTATCCTGATAGTTGCTTTAAAATTGTTGTTTAGTGTTGTGGTGCCCAAACTTTGGTGTATATCAGAATCTTAGAGATTCAAAAACGAACCCCATGGCCCAGGTTCAATAAAGGAGGATACAACCTGGGCCTCCAGAGTTCTATCAAGATCCTCATGTATTTCTGATGGCTCTGAAGTCGGAGAAGCATTGGGTAGGTATTTGAAGAAAAGGTGGCCGTGAGGCAGACTCTCCAGCGGAGGGCCACTCCAACCTTGAACAAAAACCACCATCTGCCTTTGGAGGCCAGGGCTGCCATCTTGCTGAATCCTGGCCTAATACCCTCTGGGGTTTTTTTTTGTGCAGGAATTTTGTCTACAGTTGAAGTTGAACATCAGGGTATTTTTACTGCACAGATGACATTTAAAAAAACTGGGTTATTCTGCAGAGTTCACCAAAGGAACATTTTAAAGCCATCTGGATACATTACACCAGGTTAAATTAAAACTATTAAAAGATGTGCCTCGGAATTTGTATTTTAAAAAGTACACTATAACATGCAGGCAGACAATCCACACATCTTTTCATATGACTGGTTCACTACTCATCTATATAATAAAAATTAAATGACAATTATTTGTTTATTTATTTTTATAACAAAACATTAACCCAAATTGAGAAGACTGGATTGTTATTTTTTTATAACCAAAAAGGAACTATTTCTCAGATATTTTTAAAAAATACTGAGGTCTTCAAGAGCTTTGTGTCCCAAGCTCTGGCTATTATTCAACATAACTTAAGAGAGCACAGTTCCATTGCAAAGAAAAACTTCATCACATCAAAACACTATTTGCATATTCATAAGATTCCACCTTCAGGCAGAGACATGAGCTCTTCTTCTTGCAAGCTATCACATCAATAGAAATATACAAATAAGCATCGAGAAAAATGTGAATAAGGATATTAAATGAAAAAATGTTCACTCACCAGTGCACAGTTTAATATCAGGTGAAGAGCATGCTTGCTTGATTACAAAGAAAATTTTGAAGGGAAATAATTGTGCTGATTGTTCATGTAAATATTTAATTGGCATTATTATGAATAATTACTAATAGTGATGAGTGTATTTATGAGTAATTGTTCAAATTTGCTGAAAAATATACTAATGTGACTTTTTTAAAAATATGTCTTTTACCTGAGGGTTATTTTTTTAAATCAATATAACACACCAAGGCATGGTTGAAAGTACTTTACTTTTTCAAAGGTTTGTCCAAACTCAATTGTAATCCAGAAATGAATACTTTCCCATGAAAGTAAAACTATGAAATGTTTGAGACTTCTTTGCTAGAAACCAGGTCATAATATTCATTTTACCAGTAAAAAATGGTCATAATGTGAAATATTTCTTTAAATTTCAGCTGTGAGGAGAGCTGAGCAGATATCTCAGTGGGTGAAGTGTCCTCCCTACAAGCATAAGAACCCAGTTCCCATCCCGAGCTCTCACATAAAATGCAGGACACAGTGTGCACACCTATAATCCCAGCACTTGAGACAGAGACAGGAGACAGGTGGATCCTCGGATCTTGCTGACTAGCTAGTCTAGCCAAATCAGTGAGCTCTGGGCTCAGCGACAGAACCTGTCTCAATAAATAAGGTGGAAATGCTAGACGCCTAACATTGACCTCTGGCCTCTGCATATACATGTACACAAGTGAAAGGACACATGCACACACATACACACACACTTGTGCCTATATACATATGAACATACATTCACACATGCCCACACACACACTTCACACACATACATTGAAAAAATTTCAATTAAAAAAAACACAATTTTGCTGTGAGGGCAGGTTTATAATCACTACCAGGCAAATAACTTTATTCATCTTCGTAAGAAATTTGAATTCTTCCTCTTTGTCTCATTTTTAGCATATCTGTGTGTATCTATACTTTATCCTCACTCTGTCTACATTCTTCCTCGTCCTTTCTCCAAATTAAAAGGGATCTTATTACTTTTATTTACTACTAACCCTAGAAAGCAAGAAACAACATGAAAACCACCAAAATCTTCAATGGCTCTGGGTCATCACTAAACAGTATTTCTACCTGAGGCTCCATCACGTACTAATTTTACAGTAATGCACATATGTAATATAATGTACATCTGAATCTGAGATTCTTCCTAAATCACATGCATATTCCACTTAAAAATATTAATTTGCTGATTAGAAACAGAAGGGGCTTCCCACAGATATATACATATATATGTATATATATATATAGAGAGAGAGAGAGAGTTGACATCTTTAAGCATAATCATGCTACTTCATTTCAATATTCTAAAATATTAGTTTGAGGTGAGAGTATCACAGTTTACATGAACTAAGGCTGCTAGAAGCTGTAGGTGGCTTAAGAAACTTGTGCCACCATTTACAGTTTACATAAGTGCTGATGGATGGAGCCTCTGTCATTTCTTGGTATTTAGACTTAGAGCCTCTTTAACATTACACTTTAACCTCAGAACCTAACAAAGAAATCAGTTTCAGGGTCAGTGAAGTACTTTGGTTGTGTTTTCACTATTAAGGATAAGAAGGTGGGGTGCCAGGCTTTATCCTTAGAACACAAGAAAAATAGTTCACAGGCATTTCTGCACAGCGTTGGAAAGTGGTTATCATTGGGGCCTTCATGACTCCTTAGCCTCAAAGCATACTTTAGTCTCTCTCTCTCTCAAGTAGGGAAGTGGTTTTAAATTCCATTTTTGGTGCAAAGACCATTGGTGGTCTTATTCCTGGACCCTGCATAAGCTCCTTTCCCTCATTCACACACAGCAGGTACAAGTCCATTTAGAAGTAATGAAAAGGACTTCACATTTCCTTCAGTACACATTTACAACATTTCTCTCAATGTTCAGTTCGCATTTTCCTACTAAGACTTTGATACATGCAGGCCGCAAGTGGCAAAATATACTCTATTTAATTAAATTCTTACTGTCATTCTCAAATGGCAGTTTTAAAGGATTTGAATGTATCTGTACTGTAAATATTTTTAAATAATCAACTCAAATTATTCATGCAGAAAATATCCAACCCTCTCTTATGCATTTCAAAATAAAATAAAGTCCTTGGGCTAGGGAGATGGCTCAGTGGATGAAGCACTTGCCATGCACACATGAGTGCCCAAGTTCAGATCCCCAGAATGCAAATTTTAAAAATTTAAAAAAGCTAGAGTAAGTATGACAAGCATATTGCCTACTGGTGAGGAGGGAGATGTGTCTGGGGCCATACCAACCTGAATGCACCAGGTCCCATATGACCTTGGAAGCTGAAGCTAAGCAGCGTCTAACTTGGTTACTACTTGGATGGATGGAACAGGGGAGGTGGAGACGAGAGACGCATAGGCCAGCTAACTTGGTAAATGCAACAGTGAACAAGAGACCCTGCCTCAAATAAGGTAGAAGGAAAGGCCCAACACTTCAGGTTGTCCTCTGAACTTCACACATGTACCTGCACACACACACACACACACACACACACACACACACACACAATTCCTCTAGAGCTAGAAAGATGGCCCGGCTGTTAAGAGTGCTTCCTGTGTAAGCTTGAAGGTCTTAGGAGGCCTGAGAAACCACTGGAATTGGATCCCCAGAACCGTCATAAACAACTGGGAAAGTGGCCCCCAACATCTTTAACCCCAGTCCCTTAAAGGAACAGAGGCACAAAGTAGCTGGAACTTATGATATATAACAAGCTCAGGAATCATTGAGAGACTCCAACTTAAGAGTTGGTGGAAGCGTGATGGAGGTGGCCACCCAACATTCCACTCCAGCTGCCACTGGTGAGTCCATGAAGCAGTGCATGGGCACTGTGCTAGTCGGAATGGATGTCCCCAATCGATTCACTTAGCTGGAGGAGGTGTCACTGTGGGCGGATCCTGGAGTCCAGCCCTCAGTTGTTACTGGGGGTGGATCTGGAAGTCCAGCCTAAGGTCTGCAGAGAGCACACAGAGTTCTGTCTGCTGGGTTCCCTGATGTTTGGCTGTCTGCCTGCCCACTTGGTTTTTGCTCTTGCTTTGGTCGTGAATTTTCTCTTGGTCACCATTATAGAAATTCTCCTGATCTGTAAGCCCTAAATAAATTCTGTTCCTCCTATAAACTGTGCCTGGGTTGGAAGTTCTTCCCAGCAACATGACAGGCCCTACACTGTGTACACCACATACACACATGCCATGTTACATACACACACAAGCAAAAACAAATCTTTGAGTTAGTGTTGATACGGTGTCAGTATCTGATAGCTACACCAAGGCATAGCATACTGTAGTTTCTTTTTTCTGTACATCCTGCATTTTTAGCAATAAACCACTTTTTGCTACACAACTTTATAATTAATTCATAAGAGAAAAACTGGGTCACTATTGATAAGTACATGCAAAGTGAGCTTTGGATGAATCCTTTCTTAAATGAAATGGAGAGGGAAATTTTCATACTTGGGTGACAAAAGGGAAGCCCCAAGTCTGCCATTTGCTTGTTTAAAATGCAAAATTATTTTATGAATATTTATATATATGACTATGAAAACTCTAAATACTAAGATTTTTAATCCAAGAAATAAAAATTTAAAAAAACTTACTTGGGACTATCCACCACATAGAGGATTCTTTAAAATATTTTTTTAAATTATTTTTTATTTATTTTTGGAGAGAGAGATAGATGGAGAGGGAGACAGAGATGTGCGCACCAGCAGTCTCTCAGCTGCTGTGAACGAAATCCAGATGCGTGCGCCCCCTTGTGGTCAAGTGCGGCATTGCACCCTTGCGTCACTTTGCATCTGGCTAAATGTGGGACCTGGAGATTGGAACCGCTAGACATTGGAACCAGCGTTCTTAGGCTTAGCAGGCAGGCGCCTTAACGGCTAAGCCATCCCTCCAGCCCCATAGAGGATTTTTGGTATTTGGGTACCAGAAAAAATGTAAAACATTAGTTGAAGATGGAAAATGATTCCAGAAACAAATTGTATATATATCAATTAAATAAAAACTGAAGTTATGTAATCAATAACATGTAGAAGTATAGATGAGTGAATTTTGGTTGTGGTTAGAGCTATTTTGTGGATTTCACCTCTTTGTTTCTTTATCTTTTAGACTCTGGCTACTCTCAAAAGAGTTTTCAGGCTGGAGAGATGGCTTAGTGGGCACTTGCCTGCAAAGCCTAAGGACCCAGGTTAAATTCCCCAGTACCTATGTAAGCCAGATACACAAGGTGGCACATGCGTCTGGAGTTCTTTGCAGTGGCTAGAGGCCCTGCCATGCCTATTCTCTCTCTCTCTCTCTCTCTCTCTCAAATAAATAAGATGTATATATATTTAAAATATAGGGTTTTCCACACACTAATACAAACATCCACACATCATCTCCAGGATTCCAGACTGGCAGAGTCCCAAATAATATTCTTCATTTTGATGAATCTGCTATTTAGATACACTGAACTAATTAGCTGGGTCAAAGGTTTTGGCCCAAACATTTAAAAATGTTTTCTAGCCCTATAGATGAAGATGTAAAGAACCTAGTTAATTTATAAATTAAAGAACTAAAATGCTTTCATAGGTTAGTTTGCTAAGGGGGAGGATTTCAGAGGACTGGTGACTGAGAATATATTGCAGAGGATTTTATTGGGCTAATTTAACATTATTAACTATTGTCTGTCACATGGAAATGGAAACAAGTAGGCAGGCCAATGAAAAATTTATCTATATGTTGCCAGTGAGGGAGGCAGAGTGACATCAGAATCTGATGAGGCATTGAAAATTTTTTTGAAAATGTGTCTTTTGCTTAAACCCCTGTACTGATATATGTTTTACTTTTGAAAGTGCCTAATTCCAGAATAAAAAGTAATATTATGAATACATTTTAGACAAAGATGTCATTTAACTTTTTTAAAAATTCCATTACTCAAAAGTTTTGTTTTAATTAATGTAACAACTTCTACAAAGGATCACTTTAAAAGTTAGGACCATTAAGAAAACCTGGTAACAGTGTACATTATGTGCTCAGTATTGTATGACGTCTTGGTACATGATGTCCTGTAACAGTGTAGATTATGTGTTCAGTATTGTATGACATCTTGGTACATGATGTCCTGTAACAGTGTAGATTATGTGCTCAGTATTGTACGACGTCTTGGTATATGATGTCCTGTAGCAGAGTAACTTCATTGACTGACAAAATTTTTTTTTTAAATTAACATTAAAGCCGGGCGTGGTGGCACATGCCTTTAATCCCAGTACTCGGGAGGCAGAGGTAGGAGGATCGCTAAGAGTTCGAGGCCACCCTGAGACTACATAGTTAATTCCAGGTCAGCCTGGACCAGAGTGAGACCCTACCTCGAAAAAAAAAAATTAACATTAGATGATAAGTAAAAAATGAACAAATGTTAATTTTCTATGAAGGTATAAATGAAAGTATAGAATAAGCATCTGCTTATTTTTGTGGAATTTTATATTGAAATATTTTTATATGTAGTCATTTTTAAAAAAACAATAAAGAATATTGAGATTTCAAAAAAGAAAAAGAAAAAGTCAACTGTATGTAGTAAAAGGAGAATAAATAAGGTCATGAACAACAACAAAAGAAAACCTGTAACTAAGCTCCGTCTGTGTTCCTTATCAACTTGACTTAGGCATCAGCTCCAAGCAAACATGGGCATCATGTTGATTCCCCTGCTGTCTTTGTAATGTAGTCTTAAGGCTGCATTGACTTTGTTTTTAACCTTACATAACAGAATGCCACACTATATGTACTACCCTGTACTTTTTATATCAAATTGTGTTCACAATGAGCTTTCTATTTTTACACATTTTTTTATTTTTAAATATTGTTTTTATTGACTTTTATACTTACATACAAAAAAAACCCACCTGATATTTCCCTCCTCTCCCCCCATTCCACTTTAGAGCTCAAGGCTCCATCATATCCCCTCCCTCTCTCTTTTAATTTGATGTCATCATCTTTTTCTTCTATTTTGAGGGTCTTGTGGAGGTATTGCTAGGCACTGCAAGGTCATGGATATCGAGGCCAGTTTCTGTCTGGGCAGTTGCATTGTAAGAAGTCATACCCTTCCTTTGGCTCTTCCATTCTATCCACCCCCTCTTCTGCAATGGTCCCTGAGCCTTGTAGGATGTGAAAGAGGTGTTTCAGTGCTGGGCACTCCTCCATCCCTTCTTCTCAGCACTATGTTGCCTTTTGGGTGATCCCAGTGGTAATCACCATCTGAAAAGAGAAGCTTCTCTAACCAGAACTGAGAGTAGCGTTAATATGTGAATATGAACATTAAGTGTAGTGCTTTCAGGGCAGCTTGGTGAGAATAATATATACATTTAGTCAGATAAGAGCAGGATTATACCCCTAAGGCTCCTGACCTCACCTACCATAGACTTTTACTTAGGTTTTTCAGTACCAGGTATGTATTCCCTCCCGTAGAGAGGGCCTTCAGTCCAATTATGGAGCAGTTGGTTGTCCCAAGAGTAGACATGCCACTATTGCACCCGTTCAGTCATTGGGCCTGTCTGGCCAAGCTTGAATATTCAGCGTCCACTGTTTTCACTGTTGATGGCTTCTGTCTCCCATACGCTGAGTGCAATGCAGCTTTTTCCAGCTTTCAGATGGCTGGTCTACAGGGAGAAGGTTTTCTGCTCAGCACCAGCTTGCTTTCTCAGTGACCATGCTTCTCAGGCATGAGATGTATTCAGCAATAGGGTCTTACTATCTATTTCTCTAGGGAAACCAAGGGCTTTGGCAAAAGCCTTTAATGTTTTGGAGGCTACCGGGACCTCCTTGGCCAACAACTCACTGGAAGGTATCCCATCCCAGGTACTGAAAATTTTCTAGTAACAGTCTACAGCTTCTAGACGTGCCCTTATTCAAAAAAGTAATTTTACATATGTCTTATTCATAATATCTTGAGTTTAGATTGACCCTCCCCCTGCCCTTCTTGTATGTTAAGTGAGATAATGTGTGTGATCAAAATATCTTTTTGCATCTTAGGCCTTTAGTTGCTCTCTCACTGTTTCTTCAGGCACAATCTTTTGAGTGTAGTCAACAACTAGGTGCAACATAGTAGCTGCATATGGCCAGACAAAATCAAAAGCAATTAAAGAAGAAATATAAGAGAGATTTTGGACGGAAGTATCCCACAGAGGTGGATCATGTTGTGCCCAGAAACCAGAGATTGTTATGAGAAAACTTTCACGGCCAGGGGTGGTATGCCTTCCCACAAGTTCTGATTGTAGCAGCTAATCTTGAAGTGCACCGATAGCAATGCATGATGGAACATGCTAGTAAACCACTTTGGAGGTTAAGACAGGTGAATCATGAGTTCAAGGTCAGAATGGGCTATACAGCAAGACCCCTACTCAAAAAGAAAAACAAATACTTGGGCTGGAGAGATGGCTTAGCGGTTAAGGCACCTGCCTGCTAAGCCTAAGAACCCGGTTCCAATCTCCAGGTCCCACGTTTAGCCAGATGCAAAGCGACACAAGGGCGCAATGCCGCACTTGCCCACAAGGGGGCGCACGCATCTGGATTTCATTCACAGCAGCTGAGAGACTGCTGGCACACCCATTCTCTGTCTCCCTCTCTCTCTGTCTGCCTCTGTCTGTGTCTGTCTCCAAAAATAAAATTAAAAAATAATACTAGAAGAGAGGGTGGAAAGCAAAGAAAAGGGAAGAAAAAAGAATGAGCAGAAAATTGAGGAACATTTCTTTGTTAAAGTCCCACCAAATACTAATCTCGTGTTGGACTGGATTGCGTTAGCGGTCACTAATTATACCTTACTTCTTCCACAGTTACCCATAAAATACTGTTATCAATTACTTATTATCCACAAATATCTTATCTTTACACTCACACAGCTCTGGTGCTTGTCCATAAATGTATACTCAGTGATGTTGCAACACTGGTTCATGAGTTGTAATGAATTTACCACCCCAATGGCAGATGTTAATAACAGGAAGACAGTATGGGCAGCAGGGGAAGAGGTATAATTCCTTTGCAATCTTTCCATAGACCTTAAATAGCTCTTAAAAACCAAACCTACTGCTTGAAGTGTAATCAGAATGCTCTATCCAGATGACGCTTTCTCTGGGGCACGGCAGCATTCCAGAATTGTGGTTTCCACCAGCTCCTCTATAATGTGAACTTCTCTATTTACTCTAGCTGACTTCCCCATACTTCCTTCTACAATAGTTGGACATCTTGAAATGGACGTCATGACACTCCCTGTAATAGGTGTCCTCCCAAGGTATGATAAGACAGCGTAAAAATATACGACTTCTTCATTCCCAACAGCATTACTATCTAACTTTGTCTTTCAATGAAATAAAACAAATACATGTCATAAGGGATGTGCTTTGAGTTATAGCTCCTGTGACGTCTTTTGACTACAGTTGGTCAAAAAATTGAAGACTTTTGAAGAGAATGAAGTAAAAAAACATCCAAAATGTTTACAAGTAATTATGCATCCCTTTCCTCTGTTCTGGCTTTGCTTGCTCAAGAATTTGGATTTTATGTTTATTTTGACTTGTAATACTTTTTGATTAAGCAGGAGAATATCAATATCCTGGGGTATAAATAGCTCTAGCAGAGTGCAAACAGAGGCTCATGGGTGCTATGCAGTGCAAAGCCAATACAGTCATCACGCATTTCACGTCTAATAAAAGATGACATGGGTAACAAAATTGTTTAATTTGCTTAGGCAGGATGAACCTTGCGCCTCTGCAAATTATTTCGTTAGCTTTATGTTGAATAATGCTCTAGAGAGATACTTTTCCCCCCATATATGCTAGAGTAGGAGTTAGTGTCTAATTTATTTCAAGTACATAATATATGTGAAAAAAGTGCTTGCAAATTAGAGGTCTTTATTGTAACACAAGTCTGCCTTAAGACATACAGGCTCTCAAGTTAAACAGGAATTACATTCTTTAGCTAACAGATTTGTGAAGTGTAATGAAATTTTGCTACTGGGTAGTAAGGATAGACTGCATCATCTATTTCGGCAGAGATTAAGAAAAAGTAAGTATGCGACACAGTTGAGAAAGAGCAATGACGGAGTAAGAAGCCCTGTGTGACCTTGAAGCACTTGACTTCTCTGAAACTAGTTGCTTTACCTGTTAAGTAGTAATTCTAGGCCCTAATATTATTGGGATCACATTATATAATAGATGTTTTATGTATACTGCTTTATGCTTTCCAAAGAGCTAACTTAATTTATTTTAAATGAGGTAAGGGGACAGTCTATCAATGCTCATGAAAGAAGATATGATGAATATGATGTTATGTTAGTGAAGAAAGTCTTTGCTTAAATCTCTATAAACTGAAGCCGAGCGTTCTAGGAATTGCATAAGGAAAACTTCTCCATCGCCACGCACAAGAGATTCGCCCTCTTTGGTAAAAGTGCTCATGCCAGAAGCCCATCCAGAATGTGTGTTTTAAATAACAAATGGATCCCACAAGCTAAAAGACATTCCCCCCCAGTAAGAATTGTCTGTGGGAATGTTTTAGCTTTTCCAGCTCCACAGTTGTCACCTCACCAGAAGTCAAGAAGCGGCTGACCCCAAGCTCTGGAATTTCTCGTTAAAATATACTTCTTTTCTTCCCCTGTCTCCTTCCTTTCATATGTTACCCAGTCTTGAGTATCCTATGATGGAAAAATAAAATGGTCTATGGGCAGAAGTTCAAGTAAGAAATGTTTATATTTGAGGCTATGCTATGCACAAGGGAAGGTAAATGACCATTTCATAGTTGATTTCATCAATGCAAACAGTAAAAGACAAAAAAAAAAATTGGCTCAATATTCTTATGTGTTAAAATTAGCTAAGTTAAACAGTCAGCCATCAAAATCCATTTAATTTGTTTAAAAGAAGTGACCTTGGATTTGATTTTTAGGAAAGCAGGCTTCTCTTCCCCTCTTCATCCCCTTTTCTGGGGATGGAACCAAGGACTTTGCGCATACTGGGCAAGCAGTCTCCCTAAGCTATATGCCCAACTGTGAGACTCACCTCTTGGATGCAATATGAAAGGATATTGTTCCGGAGGCCAATAGGGATGGGAATGCAAGTATACCTTTGAGAAAACTAAGGTCTCTGAAAGTGAAATTTGTCAGGGAGTTATTTAACCTCCAAAAGGAGTGATATGCTCAAGGCTGTGGATTAGTACTGGATATACCACAACAAGTCTTCAAATGTGACGAGCTGTATTTATGATTGATTAACTGAAAGCTACTGATACTCACAACGTGAACATTGGGAGGAAGTAAGACAGTGGGCTGATAGCGAACTAATTGGCCTAAAATTTTATGTTACTCTGTTGCATGGCCTTGTGGAATAAGGATCTGATGCCGTCTCTCTGGTCGCACTGAGTACCACCCTCTTGATGCAATTGGCGCTTTGTCTGCTTCCTCAGGGGAGGCATACTTTCCCTCCTCGGTAGTTTCAGAGCTCACGTTGTCTAGGTTTCCTTTACTGTCACTTTTCTTCATCTCACGTAACGACGCTCATCTGTGCGTTTGACCGCCACATCTGGAGGACAGTGACCGTTTCTTTCTGAACTGCTGCCTCCGCCTTCAGACCGTGTCCTCCTCCGCGAGTCACTTGCACCAGTTTCTCGTGTTTCTCAAAGGTGCCGTGTTTCTTCTATCCCACGGCTGTTCTCTTGTCTCACGTGCCTCCTTGGTTTGCTTAACAGCATCATTTTAGATATTGATAGTGGTAAACTTCCTCTGCTTCCTATTTTCCTGGAAAATAACTACAATTAATAATTACCCACATACCCGGGCATCTTTTTGAATTGCATAAAAAGATTTACTGCAATGAACGACCTCTTATGACTTACACAAGACTCACGAGGATCTTCTTATTTAACAATGATAAGCGCCAAAGCACCATGCAATGATTATTCTTTGTCTAATATGATCAACCCTAGGCCTACTTACCAATATAGACAAAATGCAGAACTTTACTGGACTTAATCAGGCTTCTCTCCCTCCCTGGGATCCCATGCTTTTATACCATTCTTAGATATTGAGATCACCACAGCCTCTCAGATAATCATCATGCCCCAAGACTTTTCCTAGCCAGCTATATAATCATGCCACCTGATAATGCCTCCCTTCCAAACATGATTTCATCTAGCCTTTTCCTCTCTCCCCACCAAAAGAAAATTCCACTCAGATCTTATGGTTGAAATATTTTCATCTTGCTTCAGTTCCCTTCCTAATATTTCAAAACTATTTTTGGCTAAAAATCTCTCCTTACTTAATCATAGATTCTTTCAGCAGGTTTTCCTAACCCTGTCCTTAAAACGGTGCTAGCTTCCCTCCCCACCCTTTACCCAGGGACTCTATGATGCCTTGTGGTCATCCTGACCAAATGACTAATCACACTGAGAAATAAGACTATTGATTTTGTTGGCTCAATTTCTCACTAGAATGGGGCAGGTTCTGGCCCCTCATGGAGTTTTAAGACAGTAAAACATACAGTTAAGATTGAACTACTAAAAAATGTACCAACTACTGAACTATTTAATTATGTGAATGGCAAGCTTTTTTCCTACAAAGATATGGACCACTGGTCTAAGAACCATTTCATTTTCTTCTTTGGTGGGTCTGCCATTCATTCCCAGGAATTTGTGAATCCTAAGTAAGTCCTCAGCCATTGAGCAATACCCTCAGCCTTCAAAGAGCAACTCATGACAAGTGACTTCCTTAGGTGAATCAAGTGGGAGGGGGAAGGAGGAGAGCTTACATGGAGATTGCTCACCTTCTGCATAGGAATGACATTTGCACCCAGAAGGAACAATTTTGGTTAGACAAAGGTCTGACAGCTCGCACTGCCGCCCTTCACTGTCCCTTATAAAACTATGTGGGGAAGCAATTTTGATTATTGTTGCAGCCATCCGTTCTAGAAAAATATCCCAGAAGAAATTCTTTTTATTCCTTCTGGCTCAAAATAGTGGCATAGACATTTCTGGAGATAGAAGGACTACCAGCTTCAATTTATCAAACACATAAAATGTTAACTGTGTCACTTTATTGAACCTTTATGACATACATCAGCAAGCTATGATTTATACTGCATTAGAAATGCTGCCTCCTCTTTGCCCACTCCAGTGGAGGATCCAGCCTTGCCTCAAGGACCCAATACAGACCTCCAGGTAGATAAGGATGCAGGAGATTCAAATATAGTCCCCAACCTGAATCAAAATGTTTTTATTCCAATTTTTTGTTTTATTTACTTGTTTTCCTCAAGGAATCTTCACTTCTTTCTTTAGCTTCCCTGCCTAGCCTCCTAGTCTATTATTAACTTCCTGGCCTAGTCATATGTTTGACTTTCTGGTATCCGAACCATCTGCTTAGGAGGAACTGTCTTGTCTGCCTCAGGGTTTGAGGGTGGGGTTTGGTGAATTCCAGGTCTTGTTGCTTAGGCTCTTTGACACTACACAAACCCAACCCTGCCTGTGTCTCCACTCCAAACCTGTATTTGGGACCCCAATGATGGTTTTGTTTCAACTCACCCTGCCATACCACAGATGGTTCCACATCTCTGTTAGTACCTGCCTGAAGGACACAGCATGCCTCTTGGTTAGCTAATTATCTTGCACTTTTGCAGGCTGTTGCCCACAGTTATATAACTATGGTATATAGCTCAGATAGAAAACGTCTGGATGCTCCAACATGTTTTCATTAACTCCAAACTTAATCAAAGCAATAGGTGCACATATAGTCATGTGTTTCTTAACAAAGGGGATAGGCCTTGATATGTACTTGTTAGGCAATTTCATTTTCTGAGGACACACATAAGGCTATATAAAATAAATAGACCACTGCTTCAAGCCTAGAAACCTGTACAGCATGATACAGTATGATACTGAATCTTATAAGCAGTTGAAATGCAGCAGTAAAGCTACAATAGAAATGAAAAATACAGTACTTATATGTAGAAGGTACTTAGTGTGAATTTAGCTTATAGTACTTGAAGTTGCTTTGGATAAGTCAGTGAGTGAGTGTCGAGTAAACATGAAGGCCTAGGACATTACTGTATACTACTGCAAGCCAGAGGCTGGAGAGATGGTTCAGTGGTTAAGGTGTTTGCCTGCAAAGCCTAAGGATCTTTTTCTGATGTCCCAGTACCCATGTAAGGCCAAATGCACAAAGTGGCACATGCATCTCGAGTTCATTTGCATGGCTGAGGTCCTGCCATGCCCATTCTCTCTGTCTCTCTTCTTTCTATCTCTCTGTGCTTGCAAATAAATAAATAAATAAATAAATAAATAAATAAATAAAGAAAGAAAGAAAGAAAGAAAGAAAGAAAGAAAGAAAGAAAGAATACTATGATAGGCTGTGTTGCAGTCAGGGTTGCATTGCTGGAAGAAATCGCCCAACCAAGAGCAGCTTGTGGGCAAAAGGTTTATTTTGGCTTACAGACTCTAGGGGGAACTCCATGATGGCAAAGAAAATGATGGCATGAGGAGAGTGGACATTACCCCCTGGCCAATATCAGATGGACAACAGCAACAGGAGAGTGTGCCAAACACTGGCAGGGGGACACTGGCTATAATACCTATCAGCCCGCCCCCAACAACACACTGCCTCTAGGTGGCATTAATTAATTTCCAATTGCCATCAGCTGGGGAGGTTAGCATTCCAAACACCTAAATTGATGGGGGACACCTGAATCAAACCATCACAGGCTGCATAAGCACTGTGGTTCTAGGCTATGCTACATTTATTTCCTTTTATTTTTGCTTGATTTATTTTTTAAGACAGGGTCTCACTGGGTAGCTGAGGTTAGCTTCAAACTCTTGTTCCTCCTCCCTCTGCCTTTGATGTGCTTGGATCACAGGCATAAGTCAATATTTCGGACTAACATTTTGTTTCCATTCTTCAATCATAAATCAACCTTCTCTTACTGTGTTTTCCACTTTATAAACTTTAAAAAACCTTTTTGAATCCTTGAATCACAAAATATCTTGTAAAGTCATACAAAAATATTTTTTATTCTTATTCCTTAAGCTTTCTTTTTTTACATAAAACAACTTTGTACTTTTCTTTTTAAAAAAAATAAATTAAATAAGGTACAAATGTATATGTTAGTCTAAGCCATCACAGTGTATGGCTCATCAAAATCCGTCATCCCCTCCATTCCTTTTCTCACTAGATGCCAGGGACAATCCCACCTGTGGAGTTGTGACCTTCCCCAGTGCTGCCTTGTGAATGTCTCCCTGCCTACTTGCTGTTTCCTACTTAACTTTTATGTTATACAGATCGAAGAAGTATACTCTAAACCAGTGATTAAAACGTAGCCTCGTAAAGGTATAAGCAAGAAACAGGGTGGAGAGATGGGTTAGTGGTTAAAGTGGTTGCCTGCAAAGCCAAAGGATCCCGGTTCAATTCTCCAGGACCCACATGAGCCAGATGCACAAGGTGGCACATGCATCTGGAGTTCGTTTGCAGTGGTTGAAGGCCCTGGTGTGCCCATTCTCTCTCTCTCCTTGCCTCTTTCTCTCTCTCTCAAATAAATAAGTTAATACATAAATAAATAGATAAATAAAGTATATTTTAAAAAAGAAAGAAAAGAAAAGAAAAGAAAAGAAAAGAAAAAAAGAAAAGAAAAGAAAAGAAAAGACAGCACAGGCCCCACTGACACTGGGCAACAAAGATGGCTGGAGGAACCAGCAGTCACTGGGAAGATCTCAGGAAACAGGCTTGACAGCTGGGAAAGGAGCTTGACTTGAAGCTCATTTCCTTCGGTACAGTATGAACAAGTTGCCGTCACTGCAGCACCCACCCAAGATGGCAGATGCGGCAGGTACAGGCACTACCAGATTCTGTCTCTTATGCTTTAAACTGTGTGATGTTTATAAAGCGTTAAAAAGACACTAAGGATGGGGAGATGGCTCAGTTGGTAAAGCCCCTGTCACTCAAGCATGAATACCTGAGTTCAGATCCTCAACCCCCCACATAAAAAGCCACCTGCATCCACACGTGTCTATAACCTCCATGCTGAGAGGTTGGGGACAGGAGAATCTCGGGGACTCATCCGTCAGCCAGTCTGACTGAAAACCAGCAGCTCTGGGTTCAGTGAGAGACTTCTCTCAAGGAGATAGCATGGAAGAGTGATGCCGGAGGGTCAATGTCTCCTGACCTCCACACACTCAGGCACACATCTACACAATACACACAAAATAATAATAATGATAGTAATTAATAATAAACTAAGATATATAACTCTGAAAAAAAGAAACACAGTTGCTTATTACCATTTTCAGTTATTACGCACTACGCTTTTACACAACTGGCAGCACAGTAGGCTTGTTTACATCAGCGTCACCACCAACATGTGAGGATGCATTGCACCAAGATTTCAATACAGATGCAGCTTCACTAGGAAACTGAGGTCTCAGACGGCTTTGGAGTCAAGCACCTTTAATTACTAAGTCATCTCTCCAGCCCCAAACTGGAGTTTTAAAAGTTAATAGAAAGTGTAGTCAGGAAGGGCCGATGGTACAGGTGGGAAAGAGTAACTTTAAAAAAAAATTTATTTATTTATTTATTTATTTATTTATTTATTTAAAGAGACAGAGGCAGATAGAGAGAAAGAGAGGATGGGAACCCCAGGACTTCTTTCCATTGCAAATGAACTCCAGATGCATGCGCCACCTTGTGCATCTGGCTTTATGTGGGTCCTGGGGAATTAAACCTGGGTCCTTAGTCTTCGCAAACAAGCACCTCAACCACGAAGCCATCTCTCCAGCCCAAGAGTTACTTTACAGTGGAGAATCCTGTAAAACACAAGCACATCCAACTGATAAATCGAAGCCATATTGGCAGCAAGCATCCTTAACATAATGTGATGGAAATGGCTCTTTGTCTAAGTCTGTTTTCTGTTGCTATAACAAAACATCTGAGACTGTGTAAGTTACTTAAAAGGGAATTGATTTCAGTTCATGATTATAGAGGCCATCTCTGGTTCTTCTTCTATAAGGAGCTCATGATGTGTGAAAACATGATGGGAAAAAGCAAAGAAAGTTCCAACTGGAGAGGAACCCAGAAAAGTGACAGGATTTCTTCGTGCCAGCTCTCTCCTAGCTGAGCATAGTGTCACATGCCTATAACTCCAGTACTTGGGAAGTAGTAGAATCATGGATTCAAGGCCAGCCCAGGGTACATGCAAGGACGACCCTGTCAAAACAAGGACAAAACTCTCATAGAAACTATTTCCATCCAGTAAGACCCAACTCTACCTACGAGACCTACTTACTTCATAATGACCCACAAATTTGCACTAACGTTGCATTGAGAATGAAATTTCAGCTTAATTTTTTGGTATAGGGGCACCACACAATACTAATGTGAATTGGGGCTAGAGAGATGGCTTAGTGGTTAAGGCCCTTGCCTTCCAAGCCTAAGGACCCAGATTCAGTTCTCTAGATCCCACATAAGCCAGATGGCCGATCACCCAAAAGATTAAGCAATCAGAGAGTAGAATCTCCTAGAAGATGACCAGGATCCAGAAGTGGTTGTATACACCTTTAATCCCAGCATTCAGGAGGCAAAAGTAAGAGGATCACTATGAGTTTGAGGCCAGCCTGAAACTACATAGTGAATTCCAAGACAGTCTAGGCTAGAGCAGGAACTTACCTCAAAATTTGTATATGGCTGGAGAGATGGCTTAGCAGTTAAGGCACTTGCTTGCAGAGCCTAATGACCTAGGGTTTGCAATGACCCAGGTTTTGTTCCCCAGTACCCAAATAAAGGCAGATGCACACAGTAGTGCATGTATCTGGAGTTTGTTTACAGTGGCTAGAGGGCCTGGTGTGCCCAGACTGTCTGTGTCTGTCTCTCTGTGCTTGCAAATACACAAACAAATAAAAAACAATTTTTTAAAGAAAAAGGAAGCTCATGAAATGGAATATCCACATGCAGAAGACCGAAACTATAAACTTATCTCTGAAAAATCAACTCAGAATGGATCAAAGACCTTAATGTATGACTTGTAATTCTGGTTGACTTCAGGCAACCACACAGTGCACGTGCATGCGCCGTGCTTGAGTTGTGTTAGCCATGGACACTTGGGACCAAATAATAAAGCTCAAAACAGAAAAGGGCTAAGAGATTCCTTGAGAAAGACCCAAGCTCAGTGAAATGTTTTTAAAAGTCACACTGATTAAAGGAGGAATGGAAATGCAATAGTGAAGTCAGTCCTCGGAGATGTGAATGTGCTGAAGAAACCATATGGATGAAAGGGAAGTACTGGGGCTGGAGAGATGCCGCAGCGGTTAAGGAGCCTGCCTATAAAGCCCGAGAGCCTGAGTTTAATTCCTCAGGACCTATGTAAAGCCAGATGCACAAGGTGGCGCATGCATCTAGAGTGTGTTTGCAGTGGCTGGAGGCCCTTGCACACCCATTCTCTCTCTCTCTCTCTCTCTATCTGCCTTTCTCTCTTACTCTCCTTCTCAAATAAAATAAAAATAAAAAACAAAAATACTACAAGACTATCCGAGGGTCCGTCGTTATTGGGATTTTCTTCAAAGGAGTGAAACTGGTCTTTATTCATGTTTGGTCCCAGTATAAGGAGCCAGCAATGATCGAATCAGGTTGTGATCAGTATCCTGTGCTGCATCTGATTGAATTAGGTACTGAGAAATCTGTGTCTCTAAAAGATATTAAGAAGAATAAATGTCCTGAGGGAACAAAACCTTTGTGAATATTTGCTGAGGATGATTTTGACGTAACCAGAGACTACAGAAAACTAAAAAGTATTCCTATTGCTTTTTTTTTTTTTTCAGAGGCCTTACAGTATTAAATGTCCCACAGGCTGGGTTAGAGTATATTGTGCACTTCTCTGCACTGAATGGGAAGGCTTGCTTTTGAGAATACAAATTGCTGTTGAAGAAATCTGGTTGTAGGATGTGACAAATTAAATTGAAGGAAATGGGACCTTCTTTGAATCTGATTCTGAGGAGGACACACCTAGCACCAGATGACCTTGATAAATGATCTGTGAAAATCCGAAAGTTCTCAAGCCAAAGAAGAAAAAAGAGAACTCTCATGAAATGTTTGGTACAATTTACAGAAAATATAGGGATTGAAGTAACAACCTGCAGAAAAGATAACTGAAAGCCAGGAGAAAAATATCAAAGAGAACTTAAAAAAATAATGAAACTTAGCCAAAAGAAAAAAAAAAAGACCTTAAACTATGAAACTGCTCGAGGTAAACAGGGGAAATACTTATAGATCTAGCCATAGGCAGTGATTTCTGAAAAGAACTCCAATAGCAGCTGAGAAAATAATACCTAGAAGTGACACACGGAACTGAATAGATTTGAAATTTCTGCACAGGAATAAAATCAATTGCCATTATGAAGAGAGAATGTATAAAATGGAAGAAAGTCTTTGCCACCTCTTCATTTGACAAAAAGATTAATGTGCAGACTAAAGAGTCAAAAAGGAATAAAGGAACACATATTTCAATCAATAAGCGGATGATACAAGAACTAGGTGGTAAGACCCTCGTGCTGAAGCCATCACATGCTTAGGCTGCAAGACGCTGAGAAGTCGAGCTGGAGCTGAGATAGAAGCCTCTTCCCTCTTGACGAGATGTCATAATGCTGGGAAGTGCTATGCCACCTGCTATGGGTAAAAAGTCATCATTGACATTATCTAGCACTGGACCCTGCAAGCTACAGGGCTGGGTAGCCAGGCAAAATGTGTCAACTGTTGCAGTGGTGGCATGTCTGTTATGGGGGAAACCAACTGCTCTCTGATTGGATTTGAGGCATGTTCCATGGGAGGGAATTCCTGAAAACCTAGTCAAAAGCCTATTTCTTAGAAGGTTAGGGTTAGCCATAGGGTAGAAACTTCTACTGTTATCTGACTAAATGGATATATTATGGCCACTAAACTGTCCTCTAAATACTTATGCATATGCCCATTTATAATGCCAATCTCATTTTTGGTTTGAGAAACTTCTCTTTTCAGATAGTGGTGACAACTGGGGAGAGTCAAAACTTGTCAAAATGCTGAGAAGAAGTGACAATGGAGTGTCTCACTGAGTCACCTCTATCACATCCTCCAAGGCTCAGGGACCATGTGGAATAGGAGGGAGAAAAAATGTAAGAGTCAAAGGATGGAGAAGAGAGCTCATGAATACTGACTTTCAGACCCAAAGCGGCCTTTACATTCATGTCCTCACAGAGGAGGACACGCCCTAACCACTCCCTGCATTATATGCAGGCAAAACAAATGATAGCAACAAGGTAGAAAAGGGACTGCTTCGAGGAAGAAGGGGTTCCACAGTGAGGTATGGCGAAAGGGTGCACAGAAGGGGCTGGACGCCATCACGATTAAGGAACATTGGGCATCTCTGGAAGTTGTCAATAAAACGTTAAAAAATTAAAAATAAGTGGATGAATAAACTGGATGGATAGTTCTCATTTTATTATAGAATATTGTTATGATTATGGCAGTGTGTCACTGATTATTGTTGTTAATCTTAGCATGCATAATAGGTTAAGCTACCTTATAGGTATGTGTGAATAAGAAAAAATGGCCTCTATAGGATTTGGTACTATCTGCAATTTCAGGCATCCACCAATGGTCTTGGAACCGATCCTAGGATCCACAAGGAGAGTCTACCATATTACATAATTCCAATTACTTAAAATTCTGAAAAATGTTAAAAGGATATTGTTGGTTGCCAGGAAACAGCAGGGTGAGACCAGAGGGTATTGAAGGAGAGTCTATGCTCATATAATGGTTGTTACGTGTCTTTGCAAAATTCTCCAAGCCCTCAGAATGTATAATATCAAGAAGGAACCCTAATGTAAACTATGGACTCTGACTCAGTGATGTTTCAACTTTAACACATGTACCACTATGGGGGAAGGGATGTTGACCATGTTGAAGGTTATACATGCTGTGGGTGTGCATAGAGTAGAATATATAAGAAATCTCTGTACTTTCCACTGAAATTTCATGTAAACCTAGCATTGCTCTTTTTAAAAAACTACAATACATTAAATATTTCATTGGAAAGAGTTGCCATTATTTGATATTTCTGGAGATTCCTGAAAACAAAATTCTTTATTTGAAAATCTTATTATTTAACCTGAGTCATTGCTTCTACATTGAGAAAAGCCCCATCCCCAGGGTGTTGATTAAAGAGAATCAGAGAAAATCATTTAACACTGCAGCTACTTCAGCTAGCAGCAGTAGTAGAGACAAAGAGGATGTGCAAAGACTTACAGGGCATATGTAAGAAATAAGATGACTCCTGAAGGATTTGAAAAGTCCACCATATTTTTGGGAGTCTGAAAGTCTACGTGAATAGGCAGGACAATTTATATACCCAGAACAAAGAACCTTAATAACCCTCTGCCTCGAATGCTGACTGATTCTAAGGCCGTGTCAACCAAGAAGGTAGGGTTAAAGCAAGGCTGTAGACCATCAGAGGACCAATACATACAGAGCATAGGCAACACTTCCAGATGCCAATAACTTTGATAATAACACATCGTCTTATTATATTTTATTGTACTGGTAATTTCTTTTGTGCCTAATTTGTAAAATAAACTTTATCATAGGAAAGTATTTTTTATAAATGATTTTTATATTTATATTTTTATTTTTTTAATGATTTTATTTATTTATTTACTTATTTATTTATTTACTTATTTATTTATTTACTTATTTATTTATTAGAGCCAGAGATAGAGAGAGAATGGGCATGCCAGGGCCTCTAGCCACTGCAAATGAATGCCAGATGTGTGTGCCCTCCTTGTGCATATGGCTTACATGGGGATTGGAGAATTGAACTGGGGTCCTTAGGCTTTACAGGCACACACCTTAACCACTAAGCCATCTCTCCAGGCCAGAAAGTACTTATAGTATATAAAAATCCTACAATACACAAAAAAATTGGAACAATCCCTGGATTCGGGTATCCGTAGGGTCTTGGAACATATTCTCCATAGATAATGCAGCATTAGTGTACATCAAAGAGTCCACACATCCCATTTAGTCACATAGCCTCCTGCCATACTCCAGCAGGCAAGGATTACCTTCCATGTCTGCAAGGTTTAACCCGACAATCTCCTTTCATCAGCAGTAGGGTCAGTTCCTTCCCTCTTGAATAGGAAATACTGTTTCTGAATGGCCAGGACTTCAGCTTTCAGGAGTTCTTGAGAAGGGGGAACAAGGAAAATACATCTTTCTGAAAATTCCTGCCTGAGGTAAGTCAAGCTTGCTGGCATACAGTTTTCACAAGTTGGAGAGCTGAAGCAAAATGACTAAGAACTCCAGGCCAGCCTATCTTAAAAATAAATAAGCACAAACACACATACATGCGCGTGCGCACACACAGAAGAGAGAGAGAAAAGAACAATAAGGAAAGAATACCTTTGTGAAAAACATCATATTCCTTTCTACAATAATTACTTTTGGCTTGAGAAAATTCAGCTTAGAATGTCAGGATCAAAGTCCTTTTTCTTCATAGTTTTCTCAACGTGTCTCCGGTGATCTTGGACTTCCTCTGCTCCAGTAAGAACTACGTTAACCATTTCAGTTTTTGATTCTTTGTAGGTGATCTATTTTTTTCTCTGTGTAGAACACTGTCACCAAATTTCACAGGGACATTTTGTGTTAGTTACTTTTGTGGGGGTTGTGAAAACAAATACCTGACATGCAGCCACTTCAGGAAGGAAGGGCTTGTCTTCGCCTACAGTTTGAGGAGATGCGGTGGTGAATCATGGTGGGAAGGCAAGGCAGTTGCCAGGAGCATGAGGCGTCTGCGGTCAGCAAGTAGAAAGACGACTGCTGGCGTGGCTTGCTTTCTCCCATCTACGCAATGTAGAATTCAGACCATGGACTTGTGCTGCCCCACATTTAGCGTTGGTCTTTCAACCTCAGCTAACTCGAATAAGAAACTCCCTCATAACCATGCCCACAGGTTTGTTTCCTAGATTATTCTAGGATCATCTGACAGGATAAACCACTATATATGTCTTGGTATAAATCTATTTCTTTCATTTTCTGGGGCATTCGGTTGTCTCTTTTTTCTTATTTTCATGTGAATATTTAAAGATTTAATCTTTAACATGTATAACCTGAACAAGGAATACAGCAATTTCCAGAAGAAAATAGATTCCTATTCATGAACTAGAAACACCCTTACAAAGGTGCGTCCTGCATAACTCAAAAAAGAGGAGGAGGCTAGAGGGATTGCTGAGTGGTTAGGGTGCTTGCCTGCAAAGCCAAAGGATCCAGGTTCAATTTCCCAGGACCCACATAAACCAAATGCACAAGGTGATACATGCATCTGGAGTTCATTTGCAGTGGCTGGAGGCCCTGGCATGCCCATTTCTCTCTCTTTCACTCTCTCTCTCTTTCCCCCTCTCTCTTTCTCTCTGATAGATAGATGATAGATAGATAGATAGATAGATAGATAGATAGATAGATAGATAGATAGATAAAGATAGATGATAGATAAAATTAGCTGGGTGCGGTGGTGCATGCCTTTAAACCCAGCACTTGGGAGGCAAAGACAGGAGGATCACCATGAGTTGGAGTCCACCCCAAGACCCACAGTGAATTCCAGGTTAGCCTGAGCTAGAGTGAGACCCTTCCTTGAAAAACCAAAAATAAATAAATAAATAAAATATTAAAAAAGAGGAGGAAGAGAACTTTAAGGTCAATGAATAGATTGCTTGTTTTCATGTACATACAACACCAATTGTACTGAGCAGGGCACAAAACCAGACGGAGTGGCATACTGAAGTTTCTGTAGGTAAGGTTTGTAACTCTGAGTCTTTTTTCTCCCATCAAAATGGACATGGTTGCCTTAATTCAAATATTCTAATGTTAAATATTCTTTCAGAATGAGAGGGCCTTTTACTGATCTCATATCTACAAACTTCTGTTATGAAGAATGTTATGTTCTGTTATGAAGAATGAATCTTTTATAAAATTTTGTTAAAATAGAGTTATAATAAAATTTAAGGAAATGTGTTCTATTATCATAATTCTAGGGGTTAGAGAGATTGTTCAGTGGTTAAAGGCACTTGCTTGCAAAGTCTGATGAACTGGGTTTGATTTCCCTATGCCCATTTAAGACAGGTACACAACGTGGCACATGCGTCTGGAGTTCGTTTACAGAGGCAGGATGCCTTGGTGTACCCATTTTGTCTGTGTGTGTTTCCCCTCATCTTTATGTTTCTCTTTCTCTCTCTCTCACACACTCAAATAAATAATAAGTAAATAAATATTTTAAAAGTTTAATTATGCTGATTAATAACTGTCTTTTTTTTCTTTCATTGAAGATGAAGTCCTAACATTCATCACTCATCCTGAGTCACACCACCATAAGTGCATAGCAGCAGAAATTTTTAGAAGGTTAAAGTACAAAAGCAAAAATAAAATAAAAGTAAAAATGATATGATAGAGGAAAACTTTACTGGAGAACGTGGCAAACATGCTGAAATATTTTACATATTTACCACCATGTGCAGCCGCAAGAGCCACATTTCAACACTGACCAAGAGAAGAAAAGGCACAAAACTGGGATTTCAATAGGAAAATATTTGTTTCCTGAATTACTAGCGATAGCAAGATACCATTCTGACCCAAGAAGATGCTAGCAATCTTCACCTGTAGCTTTACCATGTGTTCTCACAGCTAAGAATTGAAACAAACATTTCAAGTAGCCCTGATTTCTTACATACAGCATTTAAACCCTGAAATGCTACTCAAGGCTACATGTTCTAAGAAGGATGGATCTCTAGATTCCAGATTCCAGCGCAATTGAAAAGTAGAACCCTGACCACCCCCCAACTCCCCCTGATCACCATGTACTAAAATCTATAGTTGCAACAATTGGCTGGATGGTCAATCAGACAGAACAGAAGTCAGAGTGCCTTTGTCATGTCGACTTCTGGCTCAGAAAAGTACACTATCATATGAGCAGATTATACCACCAGGCTCCAAACAACCACATGAATAATTCCCATCCTGGAGGTTGTATTAAAGGGTACAAACAGTTTGGGTGGCCGCATGTATGGAAGCCGAGCCTCGATGAGTTTAAATTAAATTAGCTAAAAAGTACATCTCTAACCGAGGTGCTGCCAGGAATGATGGCCCAAACGATTTTAAAGCAGCACACAGTTCTTCCAGTTAATGACCACCATGAAAGTTGTTCTCACCACGAGAAGTGCCAAAGTCATCTATGAAATGCCTTCCCTTCCCAACAAGACACGGGAGAATACGAAGTTCTCACGCTGGAGTTTTCAAAACCCTGTGTTATGAAAGCCTTCTAATTAACAGAAAATTCAGAGCAGCTTATTTATCTTTGATTGGAAAATGTGTTGCCACTGCACTGTGGATGTTCTTTAATCCCACACTTTTAAAATAAGATTTTATATATCCAAGTTTTGTTTTTAATTTCCTATTACTAATTTTACATTTCATTCTTCTGCAGCGACAGAAGAATGTCTATTGTGTTTTCTTTTTAAGGTTTTCATTGCGCTCTATGATATTAGCCTATGGAAGACATATTGAAAAGAGAATTTTGTTCATGGAGTACAAATATTTAATTCTGTCTATTTCTATATGCTTAAAAAATTTTAATTATGTCATTTGGATATGCCTAAAATCATTAATGTTTTGTCAACACAACATATGAAATACTAATAGAATTGCTATTGAACATTACTTCTATAGTTTTGACATGGCATAGAGACAATTATTGATGAGCATTGCAGAGTGTTCTTTATAAAACTAAAGCCACCGCCACCTCTGCCCTGCTCTCTGCTCTGGGTTTTACCCTGAATGCTATTAATAATGTCAGAGTTTCTTAATTCTTCCGCTCCCTGCCTCCAGCTTCTTCTGAAATAGTCAGCTCTTTCACTTTGAAAATATTCAAATTTTGTTTGACAATAAGTCTTAGTAAAGAGCATATGACTGACTATGTTTTGACTTAGTATTTCTTTTTTAACTAAAAGCTTTAACTCATTGATAATTATCATCATAGCTGACATCTTTGTAGATATTGGTGTGTCATTTTTTGTTTTATGCTCTTAAATGGTTCGACTGACTTTTAGTTTGTCTTATAAAAACTAAAATATTCTTAATGTGTGAGGTTCTAGGTTTGATGTCACATACACACCTAAAATTAAAATTTCATGCTTATCCTTATAATTTCAGTGATATCTAGTTTAGTAAAAAAAAAGCCAGACTATTGGGCTTGCCTCAAAAAAAAAAAAAAAAGCATAAAGCCTACTAGACTAATTCCCAAATAGTAGCCAAGAGTTGGGGGGCGGGGTTCCTGGAAAATTGGAAAGTCCACCTAGAAACCCAGATTAGGGTCTTTTAAGAAAGCTTACTGGATGAAGGCTGAACTGATGTGTATCTAGATCGGAGGTCAGCTTTTCTGGGAAAGGGGAAATCTTCTAGAACCTTGATTCCCCCAGGAAAGGATGCAATCTTCTATCTTCTAAGAAAAGAGAACTTCTTTAGGGAAGAAGAGACAAGGAAAGGCCAGACTCTTCTGACATTTCTGACCTCTAGCAGTGTGGAAGTTGTAAGGAATCCTTCAAGGGAAACCAGTTAAAGATTGTCCTGATTCTCTCCCAACAGGCTCCAGGACATTCCTTACTCTTACTTTTAGGGCTCTGTTACCCTTAAGCTGTCTCAATTTCCTTCTGACTTCTGAAATGTCATGATAAAGATTCCTACTATCTGTGTTTATGTCTATTGGGACAGCAAATAACTTTATTTGTATCTTAAAGGAATGGTAGAGAAAGATGAAAAATCAAAAATAATTCTTATGTCAGGCATGGTGGCACATACCTTTAATACCAGCACTTGGGATGCAGAGGTAGGAGGATCACTGTGAATTCAAGGCTATCCTGAGACTACATAGTAAATTCCAGGTCAGCCTGGGCTAGAGCAAAACCCTACATCGAAAAACCAAAAGTAAATAAATAAATAAACCTTAGAAATACTTTTAAAAACTTTTATTGACAAATTCACATATATGTATGTGCACAATTTATTTAGATCACAATCCCCTCCCAGTACCGTATGTTGGCCTCAGCTCCGCCCCCTTTCAGTGAGCTCCTTTTTTCCAACAAGAAACACTTTCAAGGAAGATACTACTTGAAATTTAAATTTAGAGTGATTGCAATATATAGAATTCTCTTTACTAAGGATCAGCGCATAGAGAAGATCATGATTATTTGAACATACCTAGTGTGAGATATTGAGCTGTGAAAACAAATCGGACGAATCAGCACTTGACCCAGAAACAGAAGACAAAAGAACAGATTGAGATAGAATTGGCACTAACATCATAACAGTGCTATGCTGGGCTGCAGATTTCATACATTTGCCTGTGAAGAAAGGCTACTACCCAAACAATACAGTAGCCTACATTCAGTTTGTACTTGCTTAAGTTCATTGCTTGATAAACCCATCGCAACAGCTTCTTTGTGATGAATACCAAATCTCAATGAAAAGAACTCATGAAATCACTTTAACGTGAACCTAATGGATCAAATTCACAAGTGTCACCAAGATTCTAATGCCCTAGGATGACAGTCACTGCTGACAGCTGCTCCTCTTGCAGATGCTGCATTGTGGTGGTTTGAGTCAGGTGTCCCCTATAAACTCAGGTGTTCTGAACACTAGGTTCCCAGCTGATAGAGATTTGGGAATTAAAGCCTCCTGGAGGTAGTGTGTTGTTGGGGGCGGGCTTACAGGTGTTATAGCCAGCTTCCCCTTGCCAGTGTTTGGCACACTCTCCTGTTGTTATTGTCCACCTGATGTTGGCCAGGGAGTAATGTCCACCCTCTGCTCATGCCATCGTTTTCCCTGCCATCATGGAGCTTCCCCTCGAGCCTGTAAGCCAGAATAAACCTCTTTTTTTCCCACAAGCTGCTCTTGGTGGGTTGATTTCTGCCAGCAGTGCGAACCTGACTGCAACATGCCCCAGTAAATTCTGCTTGTACTTACCACATGTTTGCTATCACGCGTGCTGCTTAGGTTCTGCCTTTCCTCATGTTGTGACACCTGGAGACCTTGCTCATACGGGAACCATGGCCTCTTCCAGGGTTATCTTGATCCCTAGCGAAAGTAAACAACTCTTTTGTAAGTGCCTCTTCCATATACAAACCAAAGTATTCAGAGTCCACACCTACTCTACTCTAATCACTTCATGGTTGAATACCCTCAGGAAAGCCTTTTCCATGCCCAAGTATTTCATCCCTCTTAATTAAACTAGATAATGGGTATCCTTACATCATTCTACTTGGAAATCAAAACTGGTGTTAAAATCACCTAATAGCACTGCAACAGTTAACTCTTATTATTGCCATCATAAGGAAGAATAAGAAAAGGAACTGTGCAAGTTGGTTCATCCTCTCATTTAGTTGAGAGCTGACTTTAAGTTTCCTAATTAAAACTTTGGCCTAAACTGGGCGTGGTGGCACACACCTTTAATCCCAGCACTCGGGAGGCAGAGGTAGGTGGATTACTGTGAATTCAAGGCCACCCTGAGACTACATAGTGAATTCCAGGTCAGCCTGGCTATAGTGAGACCCTGCCTTGAAAAACAAAAACTAAAACAAAACAACAACAACAACAACAACAACAACAACAACAAAAGCTTTGGCCTAATACAACCCTAATTTCTACTATGTGACTGAAACATGTCATAATCATGGCTCCAAAGGACATCAGTCATAGATCCTACACAGATAGGCAAATACTGAGCATCACATCGGTAAGGATCTAAATCTTTAGGTTCTTTAGGCACCCACCTGAAAGCATTTAAATTCACAGACCATAAATGTAGGGAGCCTTGAGTCAGAGTCTAAATCCATAGACCCTATAAAAAGTCCCACCAGTAAGGACCTAAAGCTGTAGGTTCTTTGGGGCCCATAGGTAAGAGTCTAAATCCATAGGTTCTGGATTTGGGGACCCATCAGTAAAGATTTAAATCCATAAACCCTGGAAGCAGAGAAATGAGGAAATACACAACAATGAGAAAAGTAGCTAATACAGTTTCAAATATGAACTGTTTAAAGAACACCAATGCTATATATAGCTTATTCCAGAAAATAGACTAGTCCACAATTCATTTTATGAAGAAAATATTATTCTAAAAACCAAAGAGAGCCAATGCATATAAAATTCCCTCCAAAACATATATGGTCATCCCTTCTATCTAGTACTAACTTCTCTCTCCGTTGGAGAGTTTGCTTATCTTTTTACAGATGGACAACGAACCTGAAGGGAGGATCAGCTAACCATACCTCACCAGGGCCCCAGCTGAAACCATAGAACCACACAGGGGAAGGGCAAGAATACAGAGTTCATGGTGATCATGATACCAGAAAAAGGCTGAAGGAGATAAACACAGAGAACATCCAACTCCAACTAAGCCAGATATTCAGAGACACAGAGGCTCCCAAAACCTCATCACTGAAGCCGAACTAAAATGACCCCAATGTGGCTCAGGGAAACTCACAGAAGAGGGGGCAGAAAGATTGTTAGAGTCACAAATTGGGGCATTATGCACAGAGACTGGGGCCTACCCCCCAGAACTCTTGACTACCCCCACAATGCATGACCCACATTCCCCATTGATGAGGGTCCCTTTGAAGAGGGAGGACAGGGAGGAGGACAATGGAACCATACTATGAATGTAAAATCAGAATAATATAAATAAAAATATATATAATAAAAAATATTATTCCAAAAACCAAACTAGGGTCCAGAGACATGGCTCAGTAGTTAAAGGTACTTACTTGAAAAGCCTGCCATCCAGGGTTCAGTTCCCAGTACCCACATAAAGCACATGCACAAAGTAGTGCCTGAGGCTAGAGTTCCTTAGCACTGGCCAGAGACCCTGGCACACCCATGCACTTTCTCTTTCTCTTTCTCTTTCTCTTTCTCTTTCTCTTTCTCTTTCTCTTTCTCTTTCTCTTTCTCTTTCTCTTTTCTCTCTCTCTCTCTCTCTCTCTCTCTATCTATCTCCCACTCTTTGCTCTCAAATAAAAAAAAAATTTAAAAACAAACTAGAACAAAAACATCAATATTCCCAACAACAAAATCATACATACCCAAACCCCTGGTCATCGATTTTTTTTTTACTTATAAAAATAATTCACCACAATATATTAAAAATGTATTCACCATTATCTACTGGTTTACGTATGAATGCAAATGTGACTGACTATTCAAAACATCTAGGGCTGGACAAGTGGTTCAATGATTAAAGGTGCTTGTTTAAAAAGATCCATGAAAATAACTTATTATATTAACCAAGCTAAGAAAAAAAATCAAAAGATTATTGACTGGTGGAGAAAAAGGAGTTGGAAACGTTTATCACCCACTAATAATAAAAATTTCCAGAAAAGAGAACTTTCAACCATATGAAGAACATGTACAAAAAATTAATAGCTAACATGCCAAATGGTGAGAAAATGAATGCTTTCTTTTGAGATTGGGCACAAGGTAAGATAATATTGAATATTCTTAACATTCCTAGTCAACATATTATTTAAAGTTCTAGCCAGTATAATAAAGCAAGAAAAATGAATAAAACTTATACAGTTAAGAAAGAAACTGGAGCACCTTAAATCCCAGCACTGAAACTTATACAGATAAGAAAGGAACAGGCATGGAGGCACACGCCCTGGCACACCCATGCACTTTCTCTTCTCTTTCTTTGTCTTTCTGTCTCTCTCTCTATCTCTCTCACTCTTTGCTCTCAGATAAAAAAAAATTAAAACAAACTATAACAAAAACAACATGCCTAACAACAAAAACCATATATACCCAAACCACTGATTATTGATTTTTAAAAAATTATAAAAAATAACTCATCACAATATATTAATTCTAGCACTTGGGAGGCAGAGGTAGGAGAATCTCCAAGAGTTAGATACCAACCTGAGACTACAGAGTGAGTTCCAGGTCAGCCTGGGCTAGAGTGAGACCCTACCTCAAAAAAAAAAAAAAGAAAGAAAGAAAGAAAAGAAAAAAGAAAAAGAAGGAAAGAAAGAAAGAAAGAGAGAGAGAAAGAAAGAAAGAAAAAGAAGAAATAAGTCATCCTTATTTGAAGATAGCATGAAGGTCTATGTAGAAAATCTACTAATGTTTAACAAACTTCTCGAACGAAGGTGAGATCTGAAAGGATGCAGGCTATATGGTCAACATAAAAACAGTTGCATTTCTGTGTGTTAACAATGAATACATGGTCACAAACTAAAAACACAAAGCACTTATTGCTCAAAAATGAGATACTGAAGTGAATACATACATAGGATTTTGTATAGGCCAAAAGATATCCACAGAACACTAGTGAAAGAAATAATAGATTATTTAAATAAAAGGAGACACTTTGCATAGAGATTGAAAGATTTAACATAGTAATAACATCAGATCTTCCCAAATTTATATATGAATTTAATGGAATTTCTCCAAAAGTTCCAGCAAGGTTTTTGTGGCTACAAACAAGATTATTCTAATACATTGTCTTAGTTTGTTTCCTGTTATTATAAAAGAATGAACAATTTACATGAAATTGAAGTCTATGTGCTGCCCAGTTCTGGAGGACCGGAAGCCTCAGAGCATGTGGAGAGGGCATTCATGCTAGGCCTGAACAAAGTGGGAGAGAAAATGAGCGTATGAGACAAGAGAGGAAGGAAGAAGCTGGCAGCTGCATGTGTTATTTGTTCAGGAGCCACCGGACACCTGTGATAAGTAACGATTAGGGTAGTAACCCTTTCATGACTGTGGAGCTTTTAAAGACCCCGCTTCTTACCTACCTCTATTTACAGTGGCAATTAAATTTCACCATGAGGGTTTTTTTTTCACTTTTTAATTTTATTTTTAATTTTATTTATTTATTTATTTTGGTTTAGGGTCTCACTCTAGCTCAGGCTGATCTGGAATTCACTATGTAGTCTCAGGGTGGTCTCGAACTCATGGTGATCTTCCTACCTCTGCCTCCCAAGTGCTGAGATTACACACCCGGCCTTATTTTTGATTTTTTTTAATACTTTTTTATTCTTTTTTCATTAAAATTTTTTTTTATTAGTTACTTTTGTTATTGACAACTTCCTTAATTGTAGACAATATCCCATGGTACTTCCCTCCTTCCCACACCCCGCTTTCCCCTTTGAAACTCCAATCTCCATCATATCCTGTCCCCATCTCAATCAGTCTCTCTTTTCATTTTGATGTCATGATCTTTTCCTGCTACTCTGAGGTCTTGTGTAGGTAGTGTCAGGCACTGTGAGGTCATGGATATTCGGGCCATTTTGCGTCTGGAGGAGCATGTGTAAGGAGTCCTACTCTTCCTTTAGCTCTTACATTCTTTCTGCCCCCTGTTCTGCAATGGACCCTGAGACTTGGAAGGTACGTTAGAGATGTTTCAGTGCTGAGCACTCCTCTGTCCCTTTTTCTCAGCACCATCACCATGAGTTTTTTATGCCATCCAAATCATGGCAAATGTATATTGCACCAAAATATTTTTTTAAGTGAAGTAGAAGGAGTCATTCTACCAATTTCCAGACCTGTTGTATTACTACGGTAAACAAGACTATATTGTATGGGGGTGTGACAGTCACATAGATCAAACAAAATATAGAATCCAGAAATATACAAATATATGCAACTAATTCTTGTAAAAAGTGCAAATGAAAGCAAATGAAGGAAAGGCAGGCTTTCAAACAAATGGTACTGAAGCAGGTAGAAAGCAATGATAGTAGAGAACACTGTTTATTAATTTATTAACTTTTATTAATTTAAGAAATTCATTTTAAAATGGATAACAAAATTAGGTGGAAAATAGGAAATTATAGAGGCTTAAAGAAAAAAATAGGAGCAAGTCTCTAGTTTCTAAGGCCGCGTTCTTAGACTTGATTTCAAAGGCTTGAGCCATTAAAAGGAAAACAACTGGGCTGGAGAGATGATTTGATAGTTAAAGGGACTTGCTTGCAAAGCCTGACAACCTGGGTTCAATTACCTAGTATCCACATAAAGCCAGATCCACATGGTGCATGGTACATGCGTTTGGAGTTCATTTGCAGTGACAGGAGGTCCTGGCATGCCCATACTCACTCTGTCTGTCTATCTCTCTCTCACACACATAAATAAATACAGATATTTTTTAAAGAAGAAAAAAAAATGAAGCTGGGCAAGATGGCGCACACTTGTAATGCCAGCACTGTGGAGACTGGGCTGAGAGGACAGAGTTAGAGGCCATCCTAAGCTACACAGTGAGATCTTGTCTCAATCTAATAACAATAATAATAACAACTGTTACTATAAACTTATCAGCAAGGCTTAAAAGAGTAGCTACAAGATGGGAGAAAATATTTGAAACCACATATTTAATAAAAGACTCATCCAGAACATAGAAAGAACTCCGAAAACTTAAATGTTGAAAAAAGAAAAGTGATGAATCCAGTTAGAAGAGGGGATGGGCAAAAATCTTCAAGAGACCTTTTGACCAAGGAAGATATTATAGATAGCGGCAAAACCATGAAAGATGCTCAACACCATTAGCCATCCAGGAAATGCAAAAGAATCCAAGGTAGCAATGATGACAAGAGCACAGTGGGGATGGGGACAGAGCTCAGTGTTAAGTCTTAGCATGTGCAAAACGCCCTGGGTTTGATCACCAGCACACAGAGAGAGAGAGAGAGAGAGAGAGAGAGAGCAAGAGACAGAGACACAGACGGAGAGACAAAGAGAGGAGAAGGAAAGTAGGAGAGGGGGGAAGGAGAAAGCAAAAGGAAGGAAAGAGAAGAGAAAGGAAGGAGAAAGGGAAGAAAGGAGGGACAGAGGGGAGAGGGCAGAGACAGAAAATAAAGGAAGGAAGGAGAAAGAGATACAGGACTGAGAGATGAGATCCAAGTTTCTCACACAGTGTTGGTGGAAATGTAAAACAGTAAAGCCTCTTTGGAAAATTGATTGGTTTTTTTTTTTTAATTAAAATAATATGCAACTATTTTCTAGCCCCACAAATTATAATTTTGTGAATTTATTCCAAAAGTATACAGACAGAACTTCACTTATAAATCTGCTTGTGGATATTTGTAGTAGTTTGACTTGCAAAAATGTTTGAAAAATCAGAAACAGCCGGGTGTGGTGGCACACGCCTTTAATCCCAGCACTTGGGAGGCAGAGGTAGGAGGATTGCCGTGAGTTCGAGGCCACCCTGAGACTACATAGTGAATTCCAGGTCAGCCTGAGCTAGAGTGAGACCCTACCTCAAAAAATCAAAAAAAAAAAAAAAAAAAAAAAAAACCAGAAACAACTCAGATATTTTGACTAGATCTATGATAAAATAAACTGCTACATTTATACCAGGGATCAAAAAGGAACTGGGATACACACAACCTAACTGCCAGACAATGTGGAAGAGTAAAAGAAGCCAGAATCAAAATGTTACATTCTATATGACTTCACGATGTAACAGTTTTTGAAATGTCAAAAGCATTAAAATGCAGAGTACCTTAGTGGTCACCAGGATTCAAGGGGGGGGGGGGAGAAGTCAGTGTGGTGAAGGGGCAGTGAAAGGGAGCCCCGTGGTTATGGAAATGGCCTGTACCTTGATTGTAAGACCGTCAAAGCTCTGGTTCTGCTACCGTAGTGCACTTTTTGCACACTGTGCTGTCAAGATCATAGCATCCTGGAGAAAGGACGGACGCTACGCAGACCACCTCTCAAACTTGAGATCCTTCTGCCTCAGTCTCTCCATTTCTGGGATTATCAGTATAGGCCACCACTCCTACCTTGTATTTGACTTACAATTGCATGTGAATATACAGTATGCCAGCACAAAAAGCTTAATTTTGAAATATGGTTTTCAAAATAGGCAGGCTATTTGGACACTTATCAAGAAACCATATAAACGACAAAACAGAAACAAAGGTGCAAAGCAAGCAAACAGAAGATGGAGAAGAAAATGATCTTTCCCAAAACAAAGACCAGCCATACAGGAGGCAGTCGTGTCTACATTAACATATATATAAAGCACAGCCAAGTCCTAGCTCAGAGGAAATTAACTGACTCAGACCATCGCTTGTGACCTACTAAAAGTTTTTGTCCTGGGAGGATACACAATGAAGCTTAAATTGATAAGCTCCCCTCTCTATAGCACCCTTCTAACCTTCCAGTATTTAACCAGCTATAAAGAGACTGGATTTTCTCATAGATCATTTATTATAAACATATAAAATGCAAATTGCTGGTATATGGGAATCCCATGTCTTTCCCTTCTTTTCAATTGTGGCAAAGCAGAACTTTCTGGCAGTTAATCATACAGCTTCATGAACACACTGGTTGGTTTTTCTCCAGCCAGTGCTGCCGCGTCTCTACATTTCACATTATTCCATTAAACTGCTTGGAGTCTAAGACATTACTAATGACTAATGCTTACCAAATACTTGCTACATGCCAGACTTTGCCATGTACTATTTAAGCACCTTGCATATGAACTATTTATATATTAATTAATTCCTTAATGCACGCCATTTATGTGTAGTGACATTTAGTAAATATTATTAAATGTTAATAAATTAATCTTTATTGACTTCCTAATAACCCTATGGGTTTGATTCTATTATTATCACCATTTTACAGAGAAGATACAAAAAGGCAAATTAATTTGTTCTATGTGATGCCAGTGCCAGGAAACACAGAAGTCACAAAAGAAATCCAAGTAGCTTTTACTGTGGACCTCAGGCTTTCAATGGCTGTGTTTCGTTGTTCCAAAAACTGTGCTCAGGAAAGCTTGTGGAAGAGGAGGCAGAAAAATGGTAAGAGCCTCAGGGTGGGAAGGAATATCCAGAGACACAGCCCTCCCCACAATGACTGACTGCTGCTCTCACAACTCATAACCCACAATTCCATGGGCAATACCAGCAATCCCACTAAGCAGGGTCCTCAGTGAAGTAGGGGCCTGGGGGAGGGAAATGATGGTACCAATGTATAATGCGTTCATACAAAGTTTCTACTTAATAAAAGAGAAAAAAAGCAAATAATTAAAAAAAGCTGTGCAACCTGAAGTCTAGGAGAATAGGAGAGTCCTGTAAAAACTGTGACACATACGAAATGTGACAGACTCTAAGTCATTGTGCCCTTTACGTTTGTTACAGCCAGGAGCTGAATTTTGGCTAAAAGTCTATGTGCAAAAATGATACTTATCTCTTCCAGAGCTAGGCCATAGAACTAGCTGACCACGACCTTTCATTTGCTTTACGTCCCTTGGCTGAATGGTCAGGAGATCCAGGATCTAGAGCAGGAAGGAAAGTGCAACCCATCCAAAATTCCACCTATTGCTTGGGAAAGAAGCTACCCGACAAAGAACATCCCTGGTGGACTGGTGCTAGAGTATGAACAATGAACTTTTATTTAGCCATCTAGGATGAGTATTTTTTTGACTGTACACCAACCACAGGTGAACACTGGACAAGAATAGTGCCGCTTTCAGAGTTATCCTCGCAGCAATTTTCCTCCCCCTCATGTCAAATCAAGTTCTTACTTCTGCAAACATTTTCTTGTCTCTCTCTTCTCTTCATTCTGCTTACCTGTCTGCTCCGTAATTTCAGGCTTCAGGGACCCACCCCGTGTGACAGGCTCAGAGTTCACTCTTTCCTCGTTGTGCCTTCTTTTGGAGGCTCCATCCTTTGATCTGTCTCATCATCACTTCGATGTAGATGTCTTCTTCCTCACCCTGAAGAGGAGTCAAGGCCAAAGTCGACCTTGTTTTCATCACTCTCGTAAGGACTGATGTATGTCCCAGCTTCTATGTAACCAGACTGCGAGCACAGACTTGGATTGACTTTTCCCTATCATTGACTTTTCTCTGTCTTCTTCACTGTCCTCCCAGTGCAATCAATTGTCCTCAAGGTACCTTCTTTCATTCCTCTCTATCTTCTTTTCTCTTTTCCATTCATGTTGCCATTCTTCTTCTCTAGACTGCAAGCTTCTCTTGAAGCTTATAACCTCTTCCTAATCCAGAATTTCAATTCAGATCTGCTTCATTCAGTCTCTTTCCCCTATAATCAGAGCTGCACTCAAATCACCAACATTTATTAACAGTTGTAGTTTATATTTCAAAGTTATAAAACAATAATGATAATATAATTTTTGGCTTTATATCATTCACATACACTCCAATATAATTTATCCTACACCTAAGCAATAAAGTTTAAAATTTGAACAGACTAAAACTTTCAGCTACTTTCCAGGACCTTTCTGTTGTACTTGCAATGGTTGACTTATCTAAATAAATTTACAACCTCTTACCTCAAATGTCACCTTTTTCATGAAATCCTTTAAGAAGCACTTTCTGTGATGGAAATGGACATATACAGAAGAGTGGCCCAATGGTCCCACTATAGCATCAATAATTACCACCTCATGCCTGGCTTTGATCTGTACCCTATGCACTATCCTGCATTTCATTATGTTTCCAGATGAGCAAGTGCAGTTATTCCCTTCTCTTCTTTGCCTCTTTTTTCATCTGTACCCTCATCCACTATTCCCCCTTTTTAAAAAACTTTTTTATGAGAGAGACAGAGCAATAAAGAGGGTGAGTGAGAATTGGTTCGCCAAGGCCTCAGCCACAAAATCAAACTCCAGATGCTTGTGCCCCCTCGTGTGCATGCGCGACCTTTGCACTTGCATCATCATGTGCATCTGACTTATGTGGGATCTGGAGAGTCGAACATGGGTCCTTAGGCTTTGCAGGAAAGTGCTTTAACCACTGAGAAATCTCTCCAGCCCCCCCCATTTTTACTTTTTTATAGGAGAGAGAGAAAGTGAAAGAGAGAGGAAGAGAGAGAATCCTCCCTCTTGTCATGTCCAAGTTGGATGAATATGGTTATTCTCTTCTCTTCCTTGTTTCAGTACTATCATCGTTTGAGGTGTGTGTGTGTGTGTGTGTGTGTGTGTGTGTGTGTGTGTGTGTGTTGAAACAGGGTCTCATGGAGTCCAGTCTGGCCTCTAACTCACCAGGTGGCTGAGGCTGGACTTGTACACCTTATTCCTGCTCCCACTCCTAAATTCTAGGATTAGAAAAGTGTGCCACAGCACCTGACATTGAAGTAGTTGGTAGCTACTTGTAAGCTCCTAGATTTAAAGACCCTTGAAGGTAAGGTACAAGCCTGTGTGTCACTGCCCACCATCCCCTATCCATCACAACTCCATATTCTAAGTAAAAAAAGGCATCACACTTTTAGAATTTTAATGAAAGCATCTAATGCTATTGTAAATGGTTTTATTTCCCCAGTTGACAATCATATCTTTTAACAAAACTGTTTCTATACAAAGCTGACAAGAGTGAAAAGAGCTCCGATCCTATTTTTAAGTTTTCTGTGAAGATCTACTACATGTTTCTGTAGTAATCCAGCAACCTATTTGTATTATCTCAATAATCACTCAGTTGTATGCTGAGCCTTAGCTCAGGATGACACTGGATAAATCGTGTAGAATTAGCATAGTGAATATCGTCTCCTTATCTGTTTCCTCATTAGAAAATTGCATCTTCCCATTCTAGTTCACAAGAGAATTAAGGAATTAAGTAGGGGAGTCACCTATTGAGTAGACAGGTTATGGCCATTCACAATTTCTTTTTTGCCTTTTATAAACATGGTTCATAATTCTATGTTTTTGTTTTTCTCTACCTATTCTCTCAAAGTTTGATACAAAGGAAGAAAGAAGGCATAAAGTTAACTTATTCAGCAGCAGGGAAAAATAAGTAAAAATATATTAAGGTAGAAAAAAAATAAGGTCATTAACTAAAAGAAAGATAACCCATCCTTCATTGATGCAAATAATGACTTATCTTGAATGATTTTTAATTCTATAGAAACACTGTGTGGTTGTTAGTATTAGTGTGTCTGAATGTGTGTTATTATCATGAATAGACTTATGTTCTTAAAATGTATCATTTCATTGATTTAAGAATCCCATCATACCTTAAGAGGACATACATAATTGAAGACACAAATTTCACAGAACCATTTGCTATGTTTACATGATAATTTCCCATGTTGAAATGAAATGGATTATGTCTAGTTTCCATTATGCTTTAGGTATAGTTCGAAGTAAAATACTAAATGCAATATTAAAATAAAAATGAAATTATATAAAAGTCTATGAAAAATACTACATGACATACAGTCAGCTAATCTTTGGTAAAGTTGTAAAGAATACATAACGGGGGGGGGAGGTGAAGAAATAGCTCAGTGGTTAAATGCACCTCCTGCCCAAGAAAGAAGGCACAAAACCACCTGAGGCTCAAATCTCCATATCCCACTTCAATAACTGTGCATTGTCACATGCACTTGTAACCCAAGTCCTAAAAGAGGGAGCAGAGATGAAGGGTTTGCAAAAGACAGAAAACTCTGGCATCAGTAAGGGATGCTGGCTCACATAAAAAAGGGCAGAAGACCATGCAGCAAGATACCTGATGTTCAGATCCAGCCACCACAGGAAAGTCCCTCCCCCCCACCACCACCACAGATGAGTGCATGGGACACATGCATACAGGACACACAGACACACACATACATACATGTATCACATTACACCTACATACACACAAGCAAAACAAAAGTACATAAGGGGGAAATTGTAGCCTTTTCACTAAACAGCATTGGAAAAACCAGATATCCATACACCAGGAAAAAAGAAAGAGAGAGAAGGAAGGAAAGAGGGAAGGAGGGAAGGTGAAAGACAGGAATGAACAAATTGAAACTTTATCTTACATGATACACAAAAGTCAATTTAAAGTGTATTAAAGATATAAATGCAAGACTTGAAACTGTGAAACTCCCAGAAAAAAAACATAGGAGAAAAGTTTATGACATTGGTCTTAGCAATGATTTCTTGGCTATGCTACCAAAAGCATAGACCATAAGAGCCAAAATGAACATATGGGATTCCATAAAATGAAAGGTTCTGGCAAATGATTTTCTTTGTCCATTTCCGTTGTTATACTTTTGCTGTCAAGTTCCTCATGTTCCAGATAGGCACTCCCTGTGAGATGTATAGTCTGTAGATATTTGTTTTCTGTAGGTTGCTGTTGCAGACAGCTTCAGGTTCGCTGAGATGAACTTCCAGACCAGGCACAGTTATGGAGGAAGGGATATTTATTGAAGCTTACAGATCCAGGGGAAGTTCCATAAGGGCAGGAGAAGTGGCCTGCTCTCTCAGGACCAGGCAAGAGAGAGAAAAGCCAAGCAGCCAGCTACACAGCACACAGAGCAAAACTACAGCCAAAAGGTCACACAGCACACTTCAGAAACTCCTGCTAGGCACATTTGCATATCTTTACAATGGAATCTCAAACCCACCATTAACACCTTAAGACCAGCCCCCAGTGACATTGCCTCTAGCAAGGTGATTGCAGATACAAACTATAACTAGTAAAACACTGAATATATTGGGGGACATATATTCAAACTACCACAGTTGCTTTATTTCCTTCTTTCGTTACAAGTCGGGGCTCTAATCCAGGGCTTCATACATGTCAAGCGCAAGCTTTACCACCGAGTCCTTATCATTTTCACCCATTGTTTTGGGTGTGTACGTGTGTGTGCATGTGTGTGGAGGTGCACAGAGGATAATTCTGGGTGTTGGTCCTCATGGACCGTGTTGGAGGCAGGGCTTCCCGTTTTTCACTGTGGTATTCACCAGGGTAGCTGGCTATAGGCTTCTGGAAAAAATTCCAGTGTTATAGATGTTGACTACGTCATTGGGCTTTTACATGGACACTGGGGATCTTAACTCAGGTACTTATGCTTGTGGGGCAAGTGCTTTACCCACATAGCCATTGGCCCAGCACCCCACCCAGTGTTTTAAACTTTTAGGCAGGGTCCCACGGTGTGGCCCAAGATGGTCATGAACTTTGTAACTTCCTGTCTCAGACTCCTGATAAGTGTGATTATAGGCATGACCACCACACCAAGCTTGCTTTTCATTTTATTGATTGTTTCCTTTGGTTTGAAAGAATATCTATTAGGAAATAAATATTCAGAATATGTAGAGAACTCAAAGAACCCAAAAAACAAATAATTTAATCAATAAATTGACAAGTGAAATCGTTAGATGTAAAGATGATCAATAGGTACATGAAGTATTCAATATCTTTAGCAATAAGGGATGTGCAGATCAAAATTATATTGTGGTTTGGGCCTTAGAATTGCTCCCTTCAAGAAAAAGAAAAGAAAAGAAAAGAAAAGAAAAGAAATGCTGAGGGTGGAGAGCAAAAAGAACCTCTATGCACTGTCAGCAAGAAGTAAATTAGTGCACCCACCATTGAAATCAAGATGGAGGCTCCTCAAAACCTAAAATGAAGCCAGGCGTGGTAGAGCATGCCTTTAATCCCAGCACTGAGGAGGCTATGAGTTCAAGGCCACCCTGAGACTACATAGTGAATTCCAGGTCAGCCTGGGCTAGAGCAAGACCCTACCTTGAAAAAAAACCAAACAAAAAAAAAAAAAAAAAAAAAAAAAACTGAAAATGGAACCATATGATGCAGATCTATTACCCCTGAGTGTATATCCAAGGAACTCAAAGTCAGTATGCCATACAGCTATCTGAGTAAGCATCCATGTTTACTGAGGTAATATTTAAAACAGTGAGTCCATCAAATGTGACATACACACATCACAATGGTATATAATTTAGCCAAAAAGAAAAATTATGTCTTTTCTCAGGGAAAAAAGGAACTAGAGATCATGCTGTAAAGTGAAATGAAGGTTTAGCAAGACAACTATCATTAATTTTCTCTCAAGTATAGAATCTTTAAGGCTAGGGAAATGGCTTAGAGGTTAAGGCATTTGCCTGTGAAGCCAAAGGACCACAGTTCGATTCCCCAGGACCCAAGTAAGCCAGATGCACAAGGGGTCACACGTGTCTGGAGTTTGTTTGCAGTGGCTAGACCCCCTGGTGTGCCCATTCTCTCTTTCTCTCTGTCTGCCTCTTTCCCTCTCTCTCTCAAACAAACACATAAATAAAAATATATTTAAAAAACAGATTTTTTTTAAATACATAAAGTGGAAAATGGACTTTTGGGGAACAAATAGGAGATCAGTGGAATGGGCGGGGGGCGACAAGTGTGAGCCTCTCAGAGGCCAAGCGTTGAGCTTCCTCCAGCACATGTGCGCGCCATGGTGCACTGTCTCAGTACAGGCACCAGGAACTCTGGAGCCAACTATGGAACACAACCTGTGAAAACATGAGCCAAAATGAACTCCCCCAGCCCCATAAGCAGTTCACATCAAGTATTTTGTCACAGTGGTAGAACTATGACTAACAAAGCAATCAAGCCACTATTCTTTTAAACTTTATTTACAACTTCCATACACAATCTCCTCCCGCCACCTTTCTTGTTCCTCCTCTCGTATAAGCCCTGCACGGACCCCCTTCTTCTTTCCAACGCGTCCTGTTTCCAGTTTGCTATCATCATTTTCCCTCGCAGGTAGCATCAGCCACTGTGAGGTTGTGTATGCCATGGGCCCTTATGTCTGGAAGGCAGGATTACAAGGCATTCTTCCCCTTCCTTCGACTCTTTCCACTACCTTTTCTGCAGCCCTGAACCTTGAGGGGTGTGAGAGAGATGTCTCCGTGCTCACTGTCAATTCTCAGCACTTTGATGAGTATTGAGTCACCTAAGGTGTCACCACCATGTATTTGAAAAGAGAAGCTTCTCTAACCAAAAGTGAAAATAGCATTACTATGTGGGCATAAACATGTGTTTAGATGGCAGTTTGGTGGGAATAACATATGCACTGAGCCAGATAACTGTAGTACTTGATACCCTGGGGCTTATGCCCTTCGCAGCCATGAGCTTTTGACTAGGTTTTTGGTACCAGGCAAGGATTCCCTCAAATTTGACAGGCCTCAAATTCAATCAGAGAAAAGTTGGTTCACCCCATAAAATACATACCGCCACTGCATCAGTTGCCATGTATGTTGTCAGGTGCACTACTGGTGAAGACCACTGATGACTTTTCTCTCCCAACAAGCTGCTTAGGTCAATAGGAAAAAGGCTCCCTGCTCAGCTCTAGCTGAGTTATTGAAATTGGTGGTTCTGACTGATTTGGAGATTTGCAAAGATCTAAGCATACATCTTTGCCATGGCCTGGCTGGCTTATTATTGACAAGGGGATGTGGAAGACCTGGAGTTGTCTGGTTTAGTCATTGTTTGAGATAAATAGAGCCCTAAAGTGACACAGAGCCCTACCCTACGCCTTAAGGTCACAGTGTGACCCATTGGATGTCTGCATTGTTTTAAGAAACCCTTCTTTTGTTGCTAGTACTAAAATGCTGTGTATTGTTCCTGGGTTTATTATGACCCTTTAAAGATGAGCATTCACCATTAAAGAAAAATGTTTTAAAATCTCCATCCAGTTTTCCATACCCCATGCCATCTCTAAAAGAGATTTCACCTACACCTGAAGAATCTCTGTTCAAGAGTTAGGGTCCCGGGCTGGAGAGATGGCTTAGTGGTTAAGGCACCTACCTGCTAAGCCTAAGAACCGGGTTCCAATCTCCAGGTCCCACGTTTAGCCAGATGCAAAGTGACGCAAGGGCGCAATGCCTCACTTGCCCACAAGGGGGCACACGCATCTGGATTTCGTTCACAGCAGCTGAGAGACTGCTGGCGCGCCCATTCTCTATCTTTCTCCCTCTCCCTCTCTGTCTGTCTCTCTCTCTGTCTCTCTCCAAAAAGAAATAAAAATTAAAAAAAATTTAAAGAAAGAGTTAGGGTCCCATGTGTTTTGTCCATTTGTACAAGACCATTAGTCTAGGCCTAAATTAAACCTCATCTCTGTATCCTGGCATTCGACATCCTTGAGCACGTGGCACCAGAACGATCTAGTCTCCCATGCTCCATGTATCTTAGAGGACAGAAAAGCTGATGGAGCAGGACGGCATCTCACACAGGCTGTGTGGGATTAAATTCTACAACATCGAATAACCAAATCTCTGCCATTGTTTCAGTAATGCTTGCCAATGTTACTCTTTTAAAACTTTAAGGGAGAAAAACATATTTGAGGTTTTGCTATAAAAAGTATGCTCTTTAAATTTTATATAAAGCAAACATGATTCTTTCTTAGTTTTGCATATCTAGTTTACGGTATGATAATAAGATGAGCCAGTGTTTAATACAGTCATCAGTTTGTTTACTCATAAAAGCACAAAGAAAATAAAAACACAATTTACTTCTCTCTCTTTCTCTTGTTTTTATAGATATGGGATCCAATGAAAGACTGAAATTTTTCATTTATCCCCAAAATAATACAAGGGAGTGAAACAGAATTTTTTTCCAAATAAAGTTTTATTAGAAAATAAAGTGAAAATAAGGCCAAAAAAAAAAAAAAAAAAAAAAAAAAAAAAAAAAAAAGCTTCAGGAGGAGTCCCAAACAAGTAGCCTAAAACAGTGATTAGTGAGCTCCATCAATTATTTCTGTAATTATTTTGTTTTATTTTAGAGAAAAAATGCCACATTTAAAATGAAGAAATGATGTTTCATATTTTAAATAACTCTAAAGTCCATGTTTTAATTTAATTTTAATTTAATATTAACAACAACTATGCAAACAATTAGGCTTAGTTGCCTTCTCTTTACTTTTATTCCTGGGACAATTCTAATATAATCAATGCTCAATTTTCTAGAGATAGCTTGAAGCTTATCAGCTTGCTTCACTCAGCAGTCATTAGGGGTTTGGGATGCACTAAATAGAAATATGACAGATGACAGATTTTTATAGTATACTATATAATTTACCTTAATACTTTCTGGTGATTGCCTATAACTACATTTATGCATATTATACTTATATATTATATATGCTTTGGAAATATTGTTATACACTGAATGATGGCTATATGTTTTCAATTACAGTATGTTTTCCCTTTTCCTTAGATGGATCTTTCTAACTCATTATATGAATGAATTTGAAAGATGATGGACCAGAACAGTATCTCACACAGGCTGTGTTGGATTAAATCCTATCGTGTGTGCGGGTGTGTGTGTGTGTGTGTGTGTGTGTGTGTGTTAGAGTGCACTAGAGTCTTTTACTGTAATCCAATATCAGACACATGTGCTATTTTGACCCTAACTCATAAGCAGAGATTCTTCAGGTGTAAATGAAAGCTCACATAGAGGTGATATAGAGTATGGAAACCTGGATAGAGATTTTAAAAGATTTTTCTTTCATGGTGAACACTTATATTTAAAGGGTAATAATAAATCGGGAACTATACACAGCATTTTAGCAATGAAAATGAAAACAGAGTTTCTTAAAACAATGCAGATATCCAATATCATGAATCAGCTACACTAATCAAGGTTCAACTTAATCAAAGGCATTGCTTTTAACTTGCTTATCCATGTGGAGGCAGGACAGAAAAGAGGAATGTAGAGATTCTGGAGGAAAAGAGGATGGGGAAGAAGGCTTGGGAAGTGACTTAGCAGTTGAAGGCACTTGCTTGCAAAGTCTGCCAGCCTGAGCTCAATTCCCCAGCACCCATGTAAAGCTGGACACAACGTGGCACATGTGTCTGATGTTGGAATGCAGTAAAAGACACTGGGATGCACTCCAACACACACACGTAAATAATACATAAATAAAACTTACTTTAAAAAAAGAATGGTGATCATGCACATGGGTGAGTTTAATAGTTCCCGAATAAATTGTAATCCACTTCACTTTTCCTTGGCTTTTTATTTGCAGTTATTTGTGATTATGTAAATATTTTCATATGCTTCACATAGTAACTTCACTTTCATATGTTCATGTCCTCATAATTACGTTTTGTCATAAAAGGGAGTGAGCAAGTTGCTGCTGCTTGCTGCTTCCTCCTCTGGAGTATACGCCTGGAGTTGCCCTACTCAGAAGCAGCTCATTACAAATCAATTGCCACTTGCAATTCCTGACCTTTAAACACCATTGCCTGTTTATTTTCTTTTTCTAATGCATCTAGTTGCCTGTGGCATACATGCCCCTCTTTGTGAATACACCTGGGCATGATATTGTGCCTTCTTAGTTTCAGCCACACTGAGGGACTATTGCATTTTGGAATCTGTGGTTACAATTCGATCACAATAAGCATAATGTTAAATATGGTTAAAATTAGTCCTGAACTTTTCACATGATGTGATAACAGACAAATAGAATGCATTCTACACAAGAAGCCTTCCACAGCGTAGGTATCTATGCTAGAAGAAAACGTAAGTAAGCATGTCTGCTCTCAACATCAATAAATGTAAATGCTGTGCTGTTTACCACAAAGTGGAGACATTATTTATGGTACATCATTTTATTCACTTTCCATAATTTATTCCTCAGTTCAACTCTCTTAAGAAGGTATTCTTATTATTCTCATACTTGTATGTGAGGCAACAGAAGCTTACACAAGTTAACAATTTGCTTAAGGCCATAGATAAGAAAGACTAGGAATCACATCAAGCTTTAGCAGTTGTCACAGTTTATACTCCTTTAGGCATTGCATTCTGTCTAGTCCTGGAGGCAGTGAAAATTTAATTAAGAAAGAAACAAAAAGTTAGAGAACAGAACAATTAGTAAAGAATTGCACAGCACTGTATAAAAGAATTTCATGTTAATAAACATTTTAATTTCTATCTAGGCTTCTTAAAATTATATGTATCAGGAGAATTATGTCACATCTCACAATACGTTTAAGGAAAGGAAACCACTCATAACTTCAAAATATGAGTTTCCTCTATAAATGAATGGCTGAAAGTTACTTAGAGGTAAGTAATTACTTTTAAATGTTATTAGTGAGTATATTCACTTATATCCATTGATCCGTAATCTTCCCCAGAGGATTTCCATTCTGTTAGCATCACTCTCTAGGTATTACCCCTCACTTACACTTTAACGCTTCATCACTTTCAGTTCTTCAGAATTCATTCATTCAGACCCCATTACTAGGTAGATAGTTCAATTCTTCAAGAGAGAACAAAAGTTCTTTCTTGCTTAAGCAAGATGTTAAAGTCCCTATCCCTCTATACCTTTCTTAGTTTTTTCTTCTTTACCTTTCTTTTAATCCTAACTGATCTTTCATAAACTTTAATTGATATTTGCTACACTCTACTCCAGAGGTTATCTGGAGAGAATCTGGGGCCCAGGATAGCTATGAGTGTGGCCTGAAACAAAATTGTAAGCTTACTTAAAACATTATGAGACTTTTAGCATATATACTCAATGGAGTTGTTCTTGAGCATGAACTTCATACATGATAATGTGGTATGCTGAACTACACTACAACATGCCTCCATGCCTTCAGACGTCACGGGGCAATTGCAAGTCCTTTCCTCTGATTTTAGTAGTCAGTACTGAACTTCCTCATATGCTCTTCCTTCACCATTCTTCAAGTCGTCATCTAAGTTCGTAGGAGCCCAACATATTCTCTGTCATCTATCTTTCTTAAAGCCCCTCAGCTCAGTTTCTTGTACGTGCCTCTATTGTCTGCTTAGTTATGTTTTAAAAGAAAAGTATGCTGTTTCATTCTAAATAGAACCTGAAAATCTCTTGTATACAGCTGTAGTTGCTAGATGACAGCTAGTGAGAAGAAAGGAAGAATACTGTTCAGTGAGAGCTCTTCTCATTTTTGGTATAAATTTAATTAGTCATCAGAAGAAAACTAATAGAAATATTTTGGAGCAATAGTCTCAGTGTTACAAAAGTTTTTTATTATTATTATTTTTTATTTATTTTTGGAGAGAGAGATAGACAGAGAGGGAGAGGAAGACAGAGATGGGTGCGCCAGCAGTCTCTCAGCTGCTGTGAACGAAATCCAGATGTGTGCGCCCCCTTGTGGTCACGTGTGGCATTGCGCCCTTGCCTCACTTTGCATCTGGCTAAATGTGGGACCTGGAGTTTGGAACCACTGGACATTGGAACCAGCGTGCTTAGGCTTAGCAGGCAAGCGCCTTAACCCCTAAGCCATCTCTCCAGCCCCAAAAGTTTTTTTTTTTTTTTTTAATGTAGGGTCTCACTCTAGCTCAGGCTAACCTGGAATTCATTATGTAGTCTCAGGGTAGCCTTGAACTCATGGCAATCCTCCTACCTCTGCCTCCCAAGTGCTGGGATTAAAGGCATGCACCACCATGCCTTGCTACAAAGTTTTTTTTTTTTTTTTTTTTTTTTTTTTTTTTCGAGGTAGGGTCTCACTCTGGTCCAGGCTGACCCGGAATTAACTATGTAGTCTCAGGGTGGCCTCGACTTCATGGCGATCCTCCTACCTCTGCCTCCCGAGTGCTGAGATTAAAGGCATGCACCACCACACCCGGCCTTACAAAAGTATTTTTAAGTAATTTCTTGGATAAGAAAACTCACTCAAGAGTTAAATGATAGGATTTGTAAGATGGCTCAGCAGTTAAGGGCACTTGCTTGCAAAGTCTGACAGCCAGGGTGCAGTTCCCCAGTACACTTGTAAAGCCATATGCACAAAGTGGTACATGAGTCTGGAGTGAGTTTGTAAAGGTAAGAAGCCCTGGCATGTTCACTGATTCTCTCTCACTCACTCTCTGTCTCTCTCATAAATAAATAAATAAATAAATAAATAAATAAATAAATAAATACATACATACTTTGAAAAGAGTCAAAAGCTAGAAACATTTTAACATAGAGCATGAAGGAGGACAAAAGGAATGAGATAACAGGACAGAGGAAGGGTTATCTTGAAAGAGGAGAGCCCTCAGTGGAGAGGAGGTGGGAGAGAAGGGTCAAAAGAGGACAGTCTATGGCAATATGACCAAAATTCAATATGTTCATATATTAAAGTTCCCAGTAATTTTTCAAAAGATGAAAACTAAATGGTCCTGCTCCTGAACTTTCATGTTCACACAAATATCCCAAAAGCTAGTTTTCACCCATTCTAGCCCCTTACCTGTGGAATAAATCTTTATTTGTGCATCCTGAGCTAAAAGTAGTACCATATTAATAGGTTTTTATAGTTTAAACTATAAAATTTCAGCAAAAAATGGGAAAGTATATATAGGTATTAGTAAAAGGCTTTACTACTTTAAATACATATTTTTACTTTCAACTATTCTTCTGAAAATGGCTTAGTGGTTAAACACTTGCCTGTGAGGCCTAAGGACCCCAATTCAAGGCTTGATTCCCCAGTATTCATGTAAGCGAGACGCACTTGGTCGCCCATGCATCTGGAGTTCGTTTGTAGTGGCTGGAGGCCCTGGTGCACCATTCTCTCTCTCTCCCTGCCTCTTTTTCTCTCTGTCGCTCTCAAATAAATAAAAAAAATTAAATAAACTACTCCTCTGAAAAAATGACTAAAGTAAAAAATCAAAAATGAAAATATAGCAGCATTTTCTTTTGAGTGAAAAAAAGTCCCTTGGTCCGACCTAAGGAGTGCTGACTTGGAAAAATTGGTAGTTTGACACTGTGGAAGAAATAAAATTGTCATGAACAAAGGTGAGGAGGAATTGTATTTGTCAAGGAGAGACTCCTGCAGGATGAACTGTCTGAGGGCTGTGGCGTGTCACATCTTGTCTTGGAGAGTTAATGACTAGTAATGTTGGAGGAATAGGTCTTTTGTCAGATCATTATAGCAGTCCCAGTTACAACTGCCTCAAGATGTAATGACTGGTTCAGATAAGGGCCAAAATACTTCAGGTGAAACATGACTCAATCCAATCACCTTTTCCCTGATTAGGAGAGGAAGCAAAGTCAGTTTTACCCAGAAGGCACTGAGAGTGAGCCGTAAGGTAAGAACACAGAGGTGCTTTGGTCCCTAGGAAATGAGAGATGAAGAATTTGTTTGCCCTCTGATTCTGTGTAACTTTGCCCTACCTTGATGTCCTCTGAGCACAGTTAATTTTGAGGAAAGTTACTCTCATTTAAGCATCATGGAAAAATAAGGAGAAAAAAATTAAATTAGAAAATGGAATGAAGCTGGAAGCTGGATGATGTCACTACTTCTGAATATAATAAAATCTTATATTGCTGTTTAGAAGCAAGGACAAAATCATATCAGTAACTCAAGAATATCAGAAATGGGCTGGAGAAATTGCTTAGTGGTTAAGGTGTTTGCCTACAAGGCCTAAGGACCAAGGTACGACTCCCCAGAACCCATGTAAAGCACTAACTGGCACATGTCTCTGGAATTTGTTTGTAGAATATCAGAAAGACAACAGAAAAATTCTCCATTTCTCAGCACTCCAGAGGTCAAATTTAAGGCTCAGGTACATTGAAGGAGCATTGAGGTTTCCTGTTTATTACTGTATCCTGATTTTGATGTGTGTCTATTTCTCATCTGCTGTTCACAAGGAAAGGACAAGAGGGTGGGAATCACCAATTGGTATAAGTAGTATGGAAATAAAAGTTTTATTAAGCTGTACTTCAATAGCTCATTTTTTTGAGGTAGGGTCTCACTCTAGCTCAGGCTGACGTGGAACTCACTACATAGTCTCAGGGTGGCCTTGAACTCATGGCAATCCTCCTACTTCTGCCTCCCGAGTGCTGGGATTAAAGGTGTGCACCACCACGCCCAGCAATAGCTCATTTTAAAATTGTTTTCTCTACTTAACAAAATCATCAAAGTTTAAAATGGCATAGTGCTTAGTGTAGCACCCAGCACATCATAGGTGCTTAGTAGATGTTAATGTCTTTTTATTTCTTTTATTCAAAATTAATGGGTATTCTTGTGCCAGCTATAAAGCAGGTCATCTATAGACTCAACTAAAAACTCTTATACCTGACAACCACTTCTAGCAAAGTAGAATGATACAAAATGAACAAATAAAATGTACTTTTTCCTCTATATCAATAATGAACTTGCTGAGAAAGAAATTAGGGGGAAATCACATGACATAGTATTGAGAAACTGGGTATCAATATGCAGAAAAATGAGACTAGATCCATATCTCTCACCTTGCACAAAAATCTATTCAAAATGGATCAAAGGCATGAATTTAAGACTTGAAACTTTAAAACTACTAGAGGAAAGCATAGTCCTGTATATATAATTTCAAGATACAGGCATAGTCAAGGGATTTCTGAAAAGAACTTCCAATTGCACAAGAAATGATCTAAAGACTTGACAAATGGGATTACATGAAATGAAAAAGCATCTGGACTGGGAGATGGTGGGTTAGTGAATAAAGTGTTTGTCACACAACTCTGAGTACTTGAGTTGGGATCTCCAGACCCTACATAAAATGCAAAAAGTGTGGGGGAGGAGGAGTGTCTTCTATAATTCCAGCAAGCTTGAAGGGAGGAGGAAATAGGTGAATTTCCCAGAAGCTCATGAAAAGAGGGGCAAACAGTAACAAAAGACCTTGCCTCAAAACGAGGTGGAAGGCAATGGCCAACCTGAAAGTTCTCCTCTGACCTCCACATGCATGCCTTGGCACATGCACACATGCACTCACACATACACGTTACATTTTTTTAAAAAGCTTCTAAACCAGATGTGCTGGCACATGCCTTTAATTCCAGCACTTTGGAGGCAGAGGTAGCAGGATCTCTCTAAGTTTGAGGCCACCCTGACACCACATAGTGAATTCCAGGTCAGCCTGCACTAGAGTGAGACTCTAACTTGAGAAAAAATAAATAAATAAAGCTTCTGCACAGCAAAGGAAACAACTGCCAGAGTAAACAGATAGCCTTGAATGAGAAAACAAACTTTGGTAACTATGTATCAACCAGGGGGTTAATAACTAGAATCTATAAAGAATTATAAAAATTAAACACCAAAAACCAACTCATTCAATCAACAAATAGACTAATGTGGGCTGTGAATGTACCTCAGTTGCTATAGTGCTTATCTACTATGAGTGAAACCCTCAGTTTTATTTCAAGCATGGCATAAAATTGGGTATGTTGGCCTAAGCCTGCAACCCTAGCACTCTGGAGATAGAGGTAAGAGGATTAGAACTTCAAGGTCAACCTGTGTTACATAGAAAATTTAAAGCAACCTGGGCTAAATGAGACCTTATCTCAATAAAATAAAATAAAAAGTATATGATCTGGAAAGGATTATACTTAGTGAGGTGACCCAGGCCCAGAAAGCCAAATGTCATATGTTCTCTCTCATATGTGGATCCTACCTACAAAATAATTGGACTTCTTCATGAGTTGGAATAAAACTCAGTAGCAGAGTTCAGTAAGCTAGAAAGGGGATATAAAGGGAATATAAATGGAGGGAGGGGGACTTAATAGGATGGTATTGTATATATGTAAGTAGAAGAACAGATTAATGGGGGTGGAAAGTGAGGTCAGGGGAAGAGATTGAGTAAAGGAAAGGTAGAAAGAGAACTAATCAAAATCTAAGAAGGTATAAATAAGTCATATGGAAACCTACTTTTTTGGCCAATGGAACACCCAGAATCCATACATTGTTACTCAAAAATTTTCAGTGCTGGGGATGGGACACCTTCCAGTGAGTTGTTGGGCAGTGAGGTCCCTGATGTCCCCAAAACATTACAGGTCATTGCCAAGGCTCTTGTTTTCCCACTAGGAATAGATAGTAAGACCCTATTGCTGAAGATGCCACATACTTGGGCTGCAAGGTCACTGAGAAATCCTGCTGGAGCTGAGCTGAAAACCGCCTCTATGTACCAGCTGAAAGAAAGCTGGAAAAAGCCACACTGCATGCAGAGAAATCATCTGTGGAGATACTCAACAGTGAACACTGCAAGCCTTAAATTTGGCCAGCCAGGCCAAATGAGCCAAAGGGTGTAATAGTGGCATGTCTGTTATGGGGGAAACCAACTGCTCTCTAATTGTACTGGAGGCCTACTCCATGGAAAGGAATACATCGCTGATACTGAAAACCTATGACTGGGTTAGTCTTGTAACGTCTGCTGGTGTCTGGCTAAATGTATATACTATGCTCACCAAACTTCCCAGTAAGTACTTCTCTTAATGTCGATACCCATATATTAATGCTACTCTCACTTTTGGTTAGACAAGTTTTGCTTTTCAGATGGTGGTGACCTTGGGATGACTCAGAAGGCACCATAGTGCTGAGAACTGACAGAGGAGTGCTCAGCACTGAAACATCTCTATTACACCTTCCACAACTCAGAATCCACTGTGGAAGAGGTGGAAGAAAGAATGTAAGAGTCAAAGGAAGGGTAGGACTCCTCCAGACCCAAAATGGCCTGGATATCCATGACCTCACAGTGCCAGATATGTGACCTATACAAGACCATCATAACATGAGGGAAAGATGTTGACATTAAAATAAAAGAGAGACTGATAGAGAGGGGAAGGGGTATGAAGGAGAATAGAGTTGCCAAGGGGAACGTGGGGGGAGGGAAGGAATTACGTTACCATGGTTTATTGTCTATAATTATGGAATTGGTCAATAGAAAAATAAATTTAAAAAAGCAAACAACCAGGGCTGGAGAGATGGCTTAGTGGTTAAGCGCTTGCCTGTAAAGCCTAAGGACCCTGGTTCGAGGTTCGATTCCCCAGGACCCACATAAGCCAGATGCACAAAGTGGCGCATGCATCTGGAGTTCGTTTGCAGTGGCTGGAGGCCCTGGTGCACCCATTCTTCCCCCCCTCACCCACCTCTTTCTCTCTCTGCCTATCTGTTGCTCTCAAATAAATAATATTTTTTTTAAAAAAGCAAACAACCAATGCACATTTGAAAAGTATTCAACAGCCAGGTGTGATAGCACATATCTTTAATCCCAGCACTCGGGAGGCAGGGGTAGGAGGATCACTGTGAGTTCAAGGCCACCCTGAGACTACATCGTGAATTCCAGGTCAGCCTGGTCTACAGAGAAACCTGAGTATAGCCTGGCCATTTTAAATCCTACACCAGCCCTGAGAGGAACACTTTACTCCAGCTGCTAAGAAAACGACAACTGAAGCCACTGTTCCTGCCCTAAATGGCCTTGCTCTGGTCACAATCTCTCCAGTCTGCGCTGTTTTATCAAGTGACACTCCGGGACTAGACTGTATATGATCCTTGCTCACTCTGCAACTGTTCTTGCGTAAGCACAGGGAGGGGAGCACTTCCCTGGGTAGCTCAGCAGACGCAATGGAAGGCCTATGAATGGTTTTTGGGTAAGGCATGTAACTGTGGAAGTGTGGAGCAAAGCTACATTTGCATGTCACATCCATGCCACAAGCCTTACCTCTGTTCTGGCTGTATATGCAAGCTGTTTGGTTCACTTCGTAAGTCAGCAGAGACACGGGGCTGCCCAACATTCTTGAACCATTAAGCCCAAGAGAGAGCTTTTTACAATTAGTCACAAATAGTCTCCTCTTGACTTTTTGCGGTCTTTAGCATAGGTAGAGTGGGCTAAGCTGGTAAAGTACAGAGGAGATGCGCAGCTGCTACTGTCTTGGTAGCAGCAGTACCACAGGTTACAAGGGGCAGCAGAAGCAGCAGCAATAGTGACAAGAAAGCAGTTGAAGAATTTCAGGGCTGAGGAAATGGCTTAGCGGTTAAGGCATTTGCTTGAGAAGCCTAAGGACCCCGGTTCAATTCCCCAGGACCCACGTAAGCCAGATGCACAAAGGCACACATGTGTCTGGGGTTTGTTTGCAGTGGCTGGAATCCCTGGCATGCCCATTCTCTCTTTCTCTCTATCTCCCTCTTCCTCTCTCTCTCTCTAGAATAAATAAGTAATAATCATAATTTTTTAAAAATAAAAAAAGAATTTCAGAGCACAACTGGTCACAGAGAGTGGTGCAGAGGTGGCTGAGGATGTGGAATTACAGAGAAAGTGAAAGAAGGCAGAGAACAAAGATAGCCAAAGGTGGAAGGCTGTGGAGAGCTAAGGATGGGAAACTACACATGGGCTCTGGTCACTGGAAAAGTTCTAGAGAGCTGCAAAGCCCTCACAAAGGGTGGAAGGTGCCCATGGCCCAAGAATGTAAGACAAGCCATCAAAAGAGCTGAGGCTCCTATTGACTGAGGCTTGAGATCTGTAACACTAACTGTTGTGAGGAGCTGAGGGTCTTAACTCCCAGTGCTTAGGATCTGAAACCCTAGCTGACACTGACCTCTGCGACCATTAGCTGAGGCAAGGATAACATTAGCTGCTGAGTACCAGACCCCTGGTCATCAAAAACCTCAGCACCTATAGACATAAGCCTATAGTTCTCTAGTCTTGGAGCTAGAAGCCTTTGTGTCTAGCACCCAGCCTATCAGCCTTTGGTACTGAAAGGTGCAGGACTGCCAACATTAGACCAGCTACTCTATGTCTACCCACAAGTTCTAATCTATAAAGACCCATCCATCTCAGTGACAATATTATTGTCAGAAAAGAAGAAGAAGAAATCCAGGCTCTAGAAATAGCTCAGCAGTTAAAGCCACTTAAATGCAAATCATGCTGGACTGTGTTTGATTCCCTAGTACCCACATAAGGTCAAATGCACAAGTGGCACATATGTCTAAAGTTTGATTGTTGTAGCAAGAGGCCCTGGCAAGCCCATTCTTTCTTTCTATAGCTATTACTTCTCTCTCTTCCCCCTCCCTCTCTCTATGTCTCTCTCTTTCTCTGAAAAATAAATAGGTAATTTTTAAGAAATGAAGAAAAATACCTAATGATGGATCTTTAAGAAAGAGAAGTTCCTCTCATATTCCAGATATGACAAAGAAATGACCCTCTGGTTTTGTCCAAGCATCCTTTTTTAAATTCTATGTTGAAGGTTTCTTTCTTCTATTATTAAACTTCAGTAGGAAAAAAAGCAAATCCACTTTTCTCCTCTTTCTCCTCATAGTAATTACACATTAAAATCACTTTTTCTCATGGCCAGAAATCTCCTTCTAGCCTCTCTTCAACTATTGTCTATGTTCCTCCAACCTTTACTCTCCACAGCACATCTTACATAAAACCAGAAATTTGGAGAGCTAGAATCTTGGTCTCAGTGCTTCCAAAATTCACTTTAAAGAAAAGGACTAGATAGAGAACAGAGAACTTACTTTCTTCCCCTTAAGTTCCTATTTGAAGGAATTATCTTTTTAAAAATGTTTTAAATTATCTTTTAAAATGAGTTTCTGATAGAATTTTTAAAGTCAGACAAACTGGTAGAAGGGTTTGTAGGTTAGTTTCCTTCTCTCTAACCTTCCCTCTGCCCCTTATAGATATAACACATGAGATCTTTTCCAGTAAAGCTAGTGCTGTCTTCAACAGACTACAAAGTACAGCTGTCTGATCTGCCCTTAGTCCCAGGTAACTTTGATCTATTTTCTTTCTCCTCAAAAGGCCAGAAGGACCTGGCAAAGAGTTGAAAAGAGCTCTATTTCCTTTTATCCAAACTGAACCAAGTTACAAGGTCTGGTTGGCAGTAAACAAAAGATCAGAATGTATCATCAGAAACACAACCAACGCCAAGTCCTTAGTCTATGTCCTATTACCCAAGTCAACAACAGCAGTCAATGGACATGTCTATACATGGGAAACACTGCATATGAGAAAATGCCAGCATTCACAACTGGTGTAAGAAGCATTAGCAATTATTGCTGCCTTGGAAGGAAATAAAACATTTCCACTGTCCTGTCCTGTAGGAATGAAACTGTAGTGATAGCATTTTAATACCGGTATCTGAATATGGAAAGTCTATAATCTAAAGAGATCCATAGCATTTTGTATGACATTATAATACATGTTGCCATAACTGAGGCTGAAATTGAGAAGGATCCCCACAAGTAACAGATGCAAAAAAACTTATAAAAACAGACCTAACTATTTTGGTGACTACTAAAAGGCAAGTATAAAACTCACTGAGGTTTTCATCAAATACAACCTTGCTCCCTCAGATACTTTACATAAGCAGTAAACTAATACACAACCAGTGAGGTGGGGATTAACACCAGAAAGCTTATGCTTAATTCCAAAGAGATTCATAAGCTCCTGCCTCAATTTGTTTTTGACACAGTTTCTTGTTGTATATAGGCACTTGAAATTCAATATTTGTCAAAACAATGAACTTATTCAAGGAACTAGTGGTTACAGCCTGAGGAATTAGCATGAAACAAATGGTTGCATATATTAATAACAGTAATTGCATCCACTATATATAGTACTTACTTAGTTTAGGAATTATTTTAAGACCTGAATGTATATTAACTCATTCAATCCTTTCAAAACTCAGTAAGGTAATTATTTCCAACTTACAGAGAATAAACCTAAGGAACAGTGTGTTAAAATCCTTTCTATTATCACATAGTCAAGAATTGCCCAAAAAAATGACCTCAGTATTCTGCCTCTGAAGCAGCTGTCACAACCATGTGAAGCTCATTAAATTAGGCAATCAGTTATCCATTTTCCTCAGGAAACACTTACCAAATATACACTATATTCGCATTACTGTGGTAGTCTCCATAGCATACATGAATGAATTACATCAGATACCATATCCATTCCCATAATATATAGGATATACCTAAAAGTGTACATGAATATTGACCAAATAACTACACAAGCAATGTAAAATTCAATGTGATTGGTGCACAAAGGAGGAATATATGATGCTATGAGAGCCAAGCAAGAAGATGAGGGAAAGTATTGCTAGGGATATGACATGCATACTAAATATGAAGGAAAGAGAACCTAAAAGCAGACAAAGGAAAAATAAAACTCAGTAGCAGAAGCCAGTAAGCTAGAAAGGGGATAGAAAGGGAATAGAAAGGGAGGGAGGGGGGACTTAAGAGGATGGAACTGTTTATATTTAAGTAGAAAAATAGATTAAATGGGGTTAAAAGGCCTATGTGAGGTCAGGGGAAGAGATTGAGTAAAGGAAAGGTAGAGGGAGGGCTAACCAAAATATAAGAGGATATAAATAAGTCATATGGGCACCTACTCTTATGGACAATGGAACACTCAGAAGCCACAGATTGTTACTAGAAAATGTTCAGTGCCAGGGATGGGATACCTTCCAGTGAGTTGTTGTCCAGGGAGATCACAGATACCCCCAAAACATTATAGGCCATTGCCGAGGCCCTTGGTTTTCCACAGGAATAGATGGGAAGACCCTAGTGCTGAAGATGCCACATATTTGGGCTGCAAGGTCACTGAAAAATCCTACTGGAGCTGAGCTGAAAGCCTCCTCCATGAGAACCAGCTGACAGAAAGTTGGAAAAAGCTATGCTGCATGCAATTCAATGTGAGAGAGAAAACACCAGTGAAGACACTCAACAGTGAACACTGCAAGCTTTAAATTTGGCCAGCCAGGCCAAATGAGCCAATGGGTGCAATAGTGACATATCTGTTATGGGGGAAACCAACCGCTCTCTCATTGGACTGGAGGCCCGCTCCATAGGAGGGAATACATCCCTGATACTGAAAACCTATTGCAGCAGTAGTCATAAGCCCTAGGGGTATAATGTCTGCTGATGTCTTGCTAAATGTATATACTATGCTCACCAAACTGTCCAGTAAGAACTTTTCTTAATGTCCACACCCACATATTAATGCTACTCTCACTTTTGTTTAGAGAAGCTTCTCTTTTCATCTGAAAAGATGGCAACCTTGGGATGACTCAGAAGGCACCATGGTGCTGAGAAGAAGGGACAGAGCAGTGCTCAGCACTGAAACATCTCAAAAACACCTTCCAAGGCTCAGGGTCCATTGCAGAAAAGGGGGTGGAAAGAATGTAAGAGCCAAAGGAAGAGTAGGACTCCTTACAACGTGCTCCTCCAGATAAAAATGGCCGGGATATCCATGACCTCACAGTGCCTGACACCACCTACACAAGACCATCATAATAGGAGGAAAAGATCATGACATCAAACTGAAAATAGAGACTGATTGAGATGGGAAGGGGATATGATGGAGAGTAGAGTTTCAAAGGGTAAAGTGGGGGGAGGGAGGGAATTACCACAGGATATTGTCTACAATTAAAGAAGTTGTCAATAAAAAAAAAATCTAAAAAAAGAGAAAAAAAGAGGAAAAGGAAGAGATTTCAAGACAGAGGAAACAGTGCATAAAAATTCTTGTTTGGTGAGTTGGGCATGGTGTCATGCCCCTATAGTCTTCACTAATCTAGAGGTTGAGGAAGGAGGAGGGCTGGAACTCCAAAGTTTGAGGCCAGTCTGGGAAATACAGAGAGACCTCATTTTAAAAGAAAGTAAATGCCCTGTGTGGTCAATGGAAACAAGAAGAGTACTAATAATGGCAGGAGAACTACTTGAGGTAGGATGGCAAGAAGAGTAGAGCACACTCTAGAAGGATGAGTAGGCCCAGGCCCACCAGGAGTTTGTAGGCCATGATCTTTATAGCTTTTACCACATGGACAGGTTCAGGCATGGGAAGATTTTAAATAAGGGCAAGGAAGTGGTAAAATTATACAGATGTACTTTTCAAGAGCTACTATAGTTTTTTAATGTTTATAATAAAAAGAGGAGGAACAAATAGATACAAATATTCCAGAAGGTTTATTTATTTTTTTACTATAGTATAGCTATGAGATCATTACATTGGAGTGATGAAAGGAATAAAGAGAAGAATAGACTCTAGGTATCACAGGCATAAAAATCAGTGTGAAGCTCTTTAAATTTAACTAAGTAATTTGATTTAACCCAAATATTTTGTTTAGAAAGAAAAGATAATCACTAACTACTCGGATAATTGGAGGGAATAGCTACTAAGTTACAATGAGAAAAAAAATTCAGAAAAATTCTTTATAGAATGACATTTTTTTTTTTTACAGACCCTTTCTGGTCTCCACCTCTTGATGCTCCAGGCTTAGCTTCCTGACTACTGCCTATGCAAAGACATCTTAAAGCTAAATAATAATTTAAGTAACAAGGCCAAAATGGAAATTTAAAATCTCCTAACCAAAAAAAAAAAGTTCAAGCCCAGGTAGATCCACCACTGAACTCTACCTGACCTTTATAGAAAATCTGAAATTACTGTTTTTCAAGTTGTTTCAAGAACTTGAAAATGAGGGAATGCTCCTGAGCTTCCTTCAATGAAGCCAGCATTATACTAATAGCAAAACCAGATAGAGACACACAGAAAAGAGAAAAATTATAGACCAATATCGCTAATGAAACTACAAAAATTCTCAATAAAATTCTTGAAAATAAAATTTAAAAACTTATTTAAAATATCATCCACCTTAGAGGGCTGGAGAGATGCCTTAGCATTTAAGGCGCCTGCCTCCTAAGCCTAAAGAACACTGGTTCCAATCTCCAGCAGTTCCAATCTCCAGGTCCCACGTTTAGCCAGATGCAAAGTGACACAAGGGCACAATGCTGCACTTGACCACAAGGGGGCACATGCATCTGGATTTCATTCACAACAGCTGAGAGGCTGCTGGAGCACCCATCTCTGTCTGTCTCCCTCTCCCCTCTCTCTCTGCCTCTATCTGTGTCTCTCTCCAAAATAAAAAATAAATAAATAAATAAAATAAATAAAATAAAAATTAAAAAAAATCATCCACCTTAATCAAGTAGATTTTATACAGGCATGCAGGAATGGTTCAAAATGGAAATCAATAAACATAATATATAATATAAATAAACTTAAGTACAGAAATCACATGATCATCTCAATAGATGTAAAAAAGATCATCATCAAAATGCAACAACCCTTCATGATAAAAACATTAGAGAGGACTGGAGAGATGCCTTAGTGGTGAAGGCACTTGCTTGCTAAGTCTAAGGACTCATGTTTGACTCTTCAGGTTCCACATAAGCCAGATGCACAGTAACACAGCACACAATGTTGCACATGTGCACAAGGGGGTGCATGCATCTGGCATTCAATTGCAGTGGTTGGAGGCCCTGGCATGCCAATTCATATTCTCTCTCTCTCTCTCTCTCTCTCTCTCTCTCTCTTTCTCATGTTAAAAAAAAGGCCAGTCTATTGGGCTTGCCTCAAAAACAAAACTAGGGATGGATGACTTATATCTCAACATAATAAAAGCTATATATGACAAACCTAAAGTTGATATCACACTAAGTGAGAAAAGAACCTTAAAGCACTCCTACTAAGTTGTGGAACAAGACAAGAGTGTCTATTATTTTCAGTGCTCTCTAACATAGTAACTGAAGTCCAAATTAGAGCAATAAGACAGGAGAAAGAAATAAGGGGGATTCAAATTAGAAAGGAAGAAATCAAACTAGCCTCATTGGAAGATGATATGATTTTGCATTTATGAGAACCCAGAGACTCTACAAAATCTCTTGCAGCTGATAAGCTCTTTCAGCAAAGTAGCAGGACATACACTTAACTGACAAAAATCACTGGCCTTCTTATACACCAATGACAAACATATTGATACATATTGATAAAGAAATCAGGGAAACAATCTCATTTATAATAGCCATAAAACCTCTAAATAGGTAGGAATATTCCTAACACTGAAGAAAGAATTTGATCAAGACACAAGAAGATGGAAAGATCTCTCATGTTCATGGACTTGAAGAATTACTATGACAATGGACCTCCTACCCAGAGCAATATGCGGATTCTTAAAATTTACATGGAATCACAAAAAGCTTTGGATTGCCAAAATTTTCCTTAGAAAAATATATATTTACTGGTGATATTTCCATATCTGATTTCAAAACATACTACAAAGCCATAGTGATTAAACTGTCCTGATACTGACACAAAAACACACACACACACACACACACACACACACACACACACATATGTATAATCAATTGGATAGAAGATCCAATTATAAGTTCAAGTAACTATAGCCACCAAATTTTTGACAAAGAGACCAAAAACATACATTGTGGAAAAGGCAATGTTTTAAACAAATGGTGCTGGGGAAATTGGGTAGGTATTTGTAAAAGAATAAATCTCAAGACCCTGAGACTCATAGTTAATTCAGGTCTAATCCTGCAAAAAAAAAAAAAAAAACATAAAGATCAATCCTGCACAAAGATCAATTCCAAATGGCTCAAAGACTTAAACATAAGACTTTAACCTCTTCAATGGCTAGAGGAAAAATAGGAATGACACTCCAAGATATAGGTGGAGGGAAAGACTTTTTTTTCCAAAAAATATTTATTTATTTATTTATTTATTTATTTATTTATTTATTTATTTGCAAGTAGATAAAGACAGAGAGAAAAGAGACAGAGAGAATGGGTGTGCCAGGACCTCCAGCTGCTGCAAATAAACTCCAGATGCATATGCCACCTTGTGCATCTGGCTTTACATGGACACTGGGGAATTGAACTCAGATCATTAGGATTGCAGGCAAGCACCTTAACCACTAAGCCATTTCTCCAGCCCCAGGAAAGGCTTTTTGAGTAAGACTCAACTAGCTCAGCAAATAAGAAAAGCACTCCACCAGTGGGATCTCATGAAACTAAAAGGTTACTGTATCACTAAGCAAACCGTCAACATAGTCAAGAGACAACATACAGAAGGGAAAAAGTCTTCACCAGATATACATCTGGAAGAGGTTTAATATCTAAAATATACAAAGAAATCAAAAAAGTAAGAAATAAAAAAAATAGCCAACCTACTCAGCCAGTTGGGCAGGGAGCTGAACAGAGTTTTCAAAGGAAGAAATACAAGTGGCCAATAAACCTCCAAAAATGGTTCAACATCTTTAGCCATCAGGGAAGTGCAAATTAAAATTACTTTGAGATTCCATCTCACCAGTCAGAATGGCTATGAACAGAAAACAACAAATGCTGGCATGGGTATGGGGAAGAGGAACCCTCGTGCACTGTTGGTGGGAGTGAAAACTTGTACAGCCACTTTGGAAATAGTTTGCAGGTTTCTCAAAATGCTAAAAGTATATATACCATATGACCCAGCTATACCAGTCCTGTCCATATACCCTAAAGAGTGTATACTTTACGATAGAGATACTTGCTCAGCCATTTGTTACTGCTCTATTCACAATAGCTAAAAAAATGGAATCAGCCCAGTTTCCCATCAACTGATGAATGGATAATGAAGATGTGGTACATATACACAATGAAATTCTATATAGCAGTGAGGAAAAATGAACTTATGAGACTCACAGGAAAAAGAATGGATCTGGAAAAAAATATATGCTCAGCTAACTCTGACCCAGACAAAAGACATACCATATATTCTCATATATGGACTGTGGCTTGGAATGGTCAGGAGGCTTAGAGAGGGGGAACTCCAGTAAGGATTAGGAAGATTAGGAAAGGGGATTGTAGACAGGCAAGTAGAGAGACAGAATACAAGGGGTGGAGTGGTCTAAGAAGGGACAGGGAAAAGGAGGGAACACAGGAAACTAAAGACAGTATAAATAAGTATCATAGAAATTTACTTTGTTAGCTAATTATAAGATATATATTTAGCTGGGTGTGGTAGTGCACACGTTTAATCCCAGCACTCAGGAGCCAGAGGCTGGAGGATTACTGTGAGTTTGAGGCCAGCTTGAGACTATATAGTGAATTCCAGGACAACCTGAGATAAAGTGAGACTCTACTTCCAAAAAAAAAAAAAAAAAAAGAAAGGATATTTTTAAAAAGAAGAAGAAGAAGAAACAGAAAGAGATAGAGAATTTAGGCAGAAGCACTGTGCTGGAATGAGGAAAGTTTTACTCTGAAGCCATAGAGTGTTGCAGGTAAATCTAGTGCCAGGCATGGGTTAGTCCCCCACCTCTACACACACACAGTGAACTGACGGTCAGGGAGGCCCAAGAGGCCCCCAAAACAATGTAGGCCATTGTCAAAACACTTGGTTACCCACCAAAGCTACATGGTAAGACCGTGTTGCTGAAGACCTCACAGGCTATGGTTACAGGACACTGAGAAATCAAGCCAGAACTGAGATGGAAGCCATCTCCCTGCTGGATAGATGTCAGAGTTCTGGAAATTGCTAGTGAGCTGCTTGGGGAGAAAAGACATCTATAGTCTGAGTAAACAGTGGATCCTGAAAGCTACAAAAATCAACCGGCCAGGTATCGTGCATATACTGGTGCGATAGTGGCACATAAGTAATGCATGTAATCAACTGCTACTGAATGTATAGGTGGGGAGGATTCACACCTGATACAGAGAACAGAGTCAAAAGCCTATGGCTCAGAAGGCCATAGACCCGGGAGGGAAGCTTCCACTGTTCTTTAGCTGAACAGAGACATTTTAAGGTCTTCAAAGTATGGGTGCTTAAGCTCTTTAATTAATGCTGATCTCACATTTGGTTAGAGAACCTTCCTTTTACAGATGGCAGCAAATACCAGGGAACACCAAAACTTATGAAAATGATAACAAGAAGAGAAAGTTCAGTGCTTAGTACCAGGTGAGTCATCTCTGTCACACCCTCCAGGGTTCAGGAAACATTGCAGAGGAAGTGGCAGATTAAATACAAGGGATGCTCTTACTGCTGTCTGAACATCCTCCAGAAAGAGGGCAAAAGACACTAAAAAGGCTCAAAACTCATCAATAAGAAAAGAAGGGGCAATCGAGAGGAGATTTGCATAATGCCCTCCAAGGCTTAGGGAACACTGCGGAAGAGGGGCCAGAAAGAATGTAAGAGTCACAGGGTGCATAGGTGTACTTTGAGGCCCTGTCCACCTGACATCCATTGACTGGTATATTCACAGTGGTTACTGACACCTGATCCACCCCCATAAGACCAGCATTGTTTTGAGCCCAACATTGTGACAGGAGGATGGAGGAGGACAAAAGGAACAGAACAACAAAACAGAGGAAGGACTACCTTGAAAGAGGAGGGCTTCAGAGAATGTGGCGGTGGGTAAGAGGGGACAAAAGAGACTAATAGGATAGGAACATGATCAAATGACTATATGCTTACGTATTTAAAATCTCAATTAAAAAATTAGTTATTAAAAATGAGACAGGCATGTAGACATTTATATAAGCTCTTTTGTGATCTAAATTATGCCCCAACACTTTTTCCTTGTATGTGCTATGATGTAATAGCAATCTGCTGCTATTTAACATATTGCCCAAACATGTATTTAGATAATACAACATTGCTACTTGTTATGACGCAATTACTGTATATTAGGGTTTTGCTGTTTTTTTCCCCCAAAGTAGGGTCTCCCTCTAGCCCAGGCTGACCTGAATTCACTATGTAGTCTCAGGGTGGCCTCAAACTCACAGTGATCCTCCTACCTCTGCCTCCCAAATGCTGGGATTAAATGCATGCACCACCACGCTCAGGTTATATTGGGGTTTTAAGAGCAGCTGGCTGAGGAGACTGTTTAGGGTCTCTCATGATTCAACATGTTATCCTAGGCTATGTGTTAATTCAAAGCTTCAGAATCATGTGAATGGCTCATTCACATGATGGGCCAAGTTAGCCTTGACAACTGGAGAAACCCTTACTTATTCCTCATGTAGATGTCTTCAGAACTTGAATAGTTTCACAACATATGCCTATTTTCTTTGAGAACAGATAACCCAAGCAAGAATATCATGAAATCTGAAAAGTCTTTTAAGGCTTAGCCCCAGAATAATACATATTTTCTTCAATACTGTGTTCGTTACCTAAGCCGGCACAGTTGGGTCTGAGAAAGGACAATACAAAGGGATGCTGACTAAGGATCATTAGTGTTGGGTTGTTGTAGCAGACAGCTTTAGGTTTGCTGAGATGAACTTTCAGATCCGGCACAGTTATGGAGGAAGGGATATTTATTGAAGCTTACAGATCCAGGGGAAGTTCCAAAATGGCAGAAGAAACTGGCCTGCCTTTACAGGATCAAACACAGAGCAAAAGCCACAAGTCACACAGCACAGGACACCTCAGGAACTCCAGCTAGGCACACTTTGCCTATCTTTAGATTGAAATCTCAAACCCACCCCACACCTTAAGATCCACCCAGTGACATGGCCTCCAGCCAGGTGGATACAGATGCAAACTACAAACTAATAAAGCACTGAATGTACTGGGGGCCATCTATTCAAACTATCACAGTTGTGAATAAGTCCTCGAAAGGTTAGGTATTTAAGAAATGGAGCTGGGCATGGTGGTGCACACCTTTAATCCCAGCACTTGGAAGGCATAGGTAGGAGGATTGCCGTGAGTTCGAGGCCACCCTGAGACTGCAGAGCGAATTCCAGGTCAACCTGAGCTAGAGTAGACCCTACCTTGAAAAATAAAGGAACTTTTAGGAGGTAATTGTATAGTAAGGACTCTTCTCTCATGAATGCATTAATCTGTTCATGGATTAATGGAGCAATCGATTCAATGATGGGATTGGTTTGTTAGAAAAATGAGCTCTCTGGAAAGCTTCTTGCTACAGGATGGCCTTCAGCCAGGTCACAGTACATAAAAGGCCAGCATCAGATGCTCATGCTATTGTGGGGCTTTCCCAACCTCCAGAACCATGGGAAATGATTTCCTATTTTTGGAATATTGGTTTCAGGTTTTCTGTTACAGCAACACAAAACAAACTAAGACAGTCATTCAGGCCAAATCTGAAACCAGACCATGACATGACTACAAACTGCATGTTTGCCTGGTGTGGTGGCACACTTCTTTAATCCCAGCACTTGGCAGGCAGATATAAGAGGAATGCAGTGGGTTTGAGGCCAGCCTGACACTACATAGTGAATTCCAGGTCAACCTGGATAGTGCAAGATTTTACCTCAAAAAATCAAAAATAGGGCTGGAGAGATGGCTTAACGGTTAGGACGCATGCCTGTGAAGCCTAAGGCCCCAGGTTCAATTCTCCAGGTCCCACATAAGCCAGATGCACATGGTGGCACATCTGGAGTTCGTTTGCAGTGGCTAGAGGCCTTGGAGTGCCCCCTCTCTCCCTCTCTCTCTCTCTCTCTCTCTCTCTCTCTCTCTCTCTCTGTCTCTAATAAATGAATAAAATAAAATAAAAATATTTTTAAAAGCATTAAAAAATAAAATAAAATCTGAGCGTGGTAGCACACATCTTTAACCCCAGCACTTGGAGGCAGAGGTAGGAGGATCACTGTGAGTTTGAGGCCATCTTGTGACTACATAGTGACTTCCATGTCAGCCTCGGGTACGGGTAGAGCAAGACCCAGCCTTGAAAAAAAAAAAAAAAAAAAAAAAAAAAATGCAGGCTGGAGAGATGGCTTAGCGATTAAGTCACTTGCCTACAAAGTCTAAGGACTCAGGTTAGACGCTCCAGATCCTATGTTAGCCAGACGCACAAAGGTGAGGCAAGCGTAAGGTCGCACATGCCCCTAGGTGGCACAAGCATCTGGAGTTCAATTGCAGTGGCTGAGGCCATGGGAACCAATTCTCTGACACTCCTCTTTCTCTCTTTCTTTCTCTTGCACCCTCTCTCAAATAAAAAACAAAGGCATCTTTTCTTTGCATGTGTGTGGTTTGTGCGCATGTGCACATGTGCAGGGGTGTGTGTGTGTGTGTGTGTGTGTGTGTGTGTGTGTGCGCGCGTGTGCATTTGGAGGCCAAAGGCTGACTTTAAGTGTCTTCCTCAATCACTGTCCTCTTTATTTACCAGAGCAGGGTCTCTCACTTGAGCCGAGACTTACTATTAAGCTAAACAATTTGCCTTGGAGACCCCATCTCTGCCTCCAAAGCGTTGGGTCACTTCACTCAGCCAGCATTTTTACTGTATTTTATTTTTAAGTATCTATTTGTTTGTTTGAGAGGAAACAGAGAAAGGCAGATAGAGAGAGAATGGGCACACCAGGGCCTATAGCCACTGCAAACAAACTCCAGACACATGCTCCACCTTGTGCATCTGGCTTATGTGGGTCCTGGGGAATCAAACCTGGGACCTTAGGCTTCGCAGGCAAGTGCCTTAACTGCTAAGCCATTTCTCCAGCCTCTAACTAGCATTTTTATGTGTGCTGAGGATCTACTCCCCAGTCCCCACCCTTGCATGGCAAGCTCTTATCCTCTGAGGCATTTCCATAGCCCAGCATGACAGTTTTATTGCTGTGGACACAATATTTTGAGGGAGGCTTTAGGCAACTAACACGCTTTCAGTCAATAGCTGGGGAGAAGATATGATAGTCCTGTTTTGGATCTTATTCTTAAGGATATGAATTATGCTGCTTGCTAGATGTTTATACTATCTTCTGCAAAGTTGGACTGCCTAAAATAAACTATCTTACCCTCAGGTTGAATAACACTGATTTTATCAATTGAAATTCCCTTACTAATATTCACTATGCTAATTATCAAAGCTCTGATTCAAGATAACTAAATGCCATGCACTTTCTGTAGCTTCTCCTGGAATGTTTTGTTTTTATTTTTGGGAAGTATTAGTGGATTATGTTTAGGAAGGTGGGCATCAGTTATGGGCATCATATCATCCCTGATCTGGAGAGTGCACTGAGAAGAGGCAACAATTCTGTCACCAAATGGGGGTGCTCATACTTGATAGGGTGATTTACAATAAAAAGTACTGAATGGTTATCAGCAAGGCATTGGAGTATATTTCAAAAAACATCTGCACCAGGGCTAGAGAGATGGTTTAGCAGCTAAGATGCTTACAAGTAAAGCTTTATGGCATCGGTTGATTCCCCAGTACCCACATAAAGCCAGATGCACAAAGTGGCACATGCTTCTGAAGTTCCTTTGCAGTGGCAAGAGGCCCTGGCATGCCCATTCTCTCTCTCTTTTCCCCTCTCACTCCTTGCAAATAAATAAGTAAAAATATTTTTAAAGAGAAAAGAGCTGGGCATGGTGACTGTGGTGGTTTGATTCAGGTGTCCCCCATAAACTTAGGTGTTCTGAATGCTAGGTTCCTAGGTGATGGCACTTGGAAATTAAAGCCTCCTGGAGGCAGTGTATTGTTGGGGTGGACTTATGGGTACTGTAGCCAGTTCCACCTTGCTAGCGTTTGGCACACTCTCCTGTTCCTGTTGTCCACTTGATGTTGGCCAGGGGGTGATGTCCACCCTCTGCTCATGCCATCATTTTCCCCTGCCATAATGGAGCTTCCCTTCGAGTCTATAAGGCAAAATAAATCCTCTATTCCCAAAAGCTGCTCTTGGTCAGGTGATTTCTGCCAACAATGTAAACCTGACTGCAATAGTGGCTCATGCCTTTAACCCCAGCAGTCAGAAGGTAGGAGGATCACTGTGAGTTTGAGGTCAGCGTGGGCAAGAGTGAGACCCTACGTTAAAAAAAAAAATCTATACTAATTTTAATTTTTGAAGTCAAAGCACTTTAGAATATATTTGGTTATTTCAAAAATTACATAAGTTTGCCGGGCATGGTTGGCACATGCCTTTAACCCCAGCACTTGGGAGGCAGAAGTAGGAGGATCACCATGAGTTCGAGGTCATCCTGGGATTACATAGTGAATTCCAGGTCAGCCTGGGATTGACTGAAAATCTGCTTTGAAAAACAAACAAACGAACGTAAAAAGAATTACATAAGTTCATTACAAAGCACCATTGCTCATAAATGTTTGTGGTGATGGTTACAGTGAGAGTGTGGATCACCTTGTCTTCTGATAGATACATGCCTCTTCGTGATTATTAATTATATTAAACACTGAGTTATCCTGAGATTCTCCTTTAGGACCAAAAGACTTGTTTCCTCATAACTGCTGGGAATTCCTCATAACTGCTATTGGCTGACAGCTCTCAAAAGGTTGCTTTTAATTACTGTCATCCCATGACATGTATGTAACACACAGCTTATCCATTCGTTTCCTGGAGGACATCTGGGTTGTTTCCAGCTTCAGACTATCACAACAAAGCAGATGTAAATATTTATGTACCAATTTTATTTGAGTATAAGCTTTCATTTCTTTAAATACTTAGCATTTGGATCTCTAAGTGGTATGGTGTGTGTTTATTTGTATAAAAAAGTGGAGCGTGTCTTTCTAGAGTTGTTATGCAATTTTACATCCCCACTAGCAATGCATGACAGGTTCAGCTGTTCTGTAACTGGGCAGTACTTGGAATCCACAGGATATTTATTTACTTGTTTTGTGTGTCCGCGGACATGTCGAGGCCAGGCATCAGTGCTCTCCTTTTTATTCCCCCCAAAGATAGGTCTCTCACTGACCCCAGAGCTCATCAATTCAGCTAGACAAGTTAGCCAGCAAGCTACGGGGATCCTCCTGTCTCTGCCTCCCCAGTGCTGGGATTTCAGGGCATACCACCACACCTGACATTTAACATCCGTGCTGGGGATTTGAACTCAGATCTCTGTTCCTGTGTGGCCATCTTTACTGATGGAGCCATCCCCTGTGCCCTTTTAGCAGGTATATAGTGACATCACACTGAACTAATTTATATTTTCCTAATGGCCAATGCTGTTAAACTAGAATGATGTTTTACATTTATACTATGTGTTAAATAATATTTTAAACATCTATTCATTCTCTCAAGTACAGTATAGCATATTTCAAGTGATTAAAAGGTGAGAATATATATTTGACATGTAAAAGATACGCCATATCTAATTATATCAGCGCAGAATCAAAATAACTTAAATCTATAAAGGAAAATGGAATGAATTTATCTAAATTTCCCTATTTTACAGAGGACCAACTCCCAGAAAAGGTAAATGACATCTCACATTCCTGAAACCATAACATATATACACTTTTGATGTTTGATTCTCTTACCATGTCTCACCTAGTAGGTGACAATGTATGCTTGAATCTTTGAGTTGGCTGGGAATCCACTCAATTTTGTGCTCTGTTCTTTTAGGAATTGTTTCTTGACATTGAAGTGAAATTGCCTATAAACAAGTGAACAGCCTGTAAGGGTTTTGACATTGAGCTGAAATGGTTTATTATATAGATCCTATCAATGGGTCTAGTTCCATTCTCAGAGACCTTGTGACCTTTCTCCATGGCAGGACTTCAAATACTGAACAAAATATTCCTAGTAACACAACCTATGAATATCCACTATACGATAAAATGAAATATCCTTGCTTTTCACTATGAGTATTTGTTCATATCATTAAAATATTTGCAAATATCTTCTAAAGCCTGAAGCTGAAAACTTCATTGGTAAATTGACTTTATTTTTAAACTATTATCAGCACATGGTACAAAATTCAAAATATTGAAGGTATGCAGTGAAAACTCCAGAACAACAGTGATCCAGTTATATCTGATCTTCTATGTGTGTTTCAGATCCTTTGCAAGGAGTAATGCTCTTCATGATTATGGCTTTCATCACATGGCTGTACCATCTCTTCTTCATCATTCATCTTAAATTATTCTGTTGTTATAATCTTCATGCACATGTATATATAACTTTATGTATATATTTTAGATTATTTCTTAGATTAAATATTTATTTTCCTAGAAAAAATTATTGTATCAAATAGTACTAGCTTGTAAAGAATAACTCCCCACAGAACTACCATTTCATGTTCTTACCAGCAGCACATGTGTACATTTGTAGTAAATAACGTTCGAGCCTATTAAACTCTTAAAGATGCTTCACACATGCTAATACCCACCCATCCAATTAAATGTACCTTTAAAAGTTATCACTAAACATAACATCTTACAATTAATCTTTGTCATATTGATATCTTTACAAGTCTGTTTTACTCACTATATTTGGTGGCGGGGGGGGGGGCACATGTCACAACATATGTGTGGAGACCAGAGGACAATGCTGAGGTGTCTGTACTCCACCGATTTCGAGACAGGGTCTCTTTCCGCTGCAAATGAACTTTCAGACTGCAAAGGAAGGTTGGGCTAGCTGGCCTGCAAGCTTCAGATTTTCCTATTCTACCTTCTATTGCCACAGGCACATTGGGATCACAAATGCATGTACCAAATGGATGTACTTTGCATCCAGCACATCTTTACGTGAGTGCTGAGGCGTCATATCCTGACCATCAGGCTTTGCAAGCAAGTATCTTTAACCTTTAACTATGTCCTCAGCCCTCCTCACCAGATTTTAAACAATACTCCAATCATTTTTTTTTTTTTTTTTTGGTTTTTCGAAGTAGGGTTTCACTCTAGTCCAGGCTAACCTGGAATTCACTATGTAGTCTCAGGGTGGCCTCAGCAATCCTCCTACCTCTGCCTCCCAAGTGCTGGGATTAAAGGCGTGTGCCACCACGCCCAGCTTACTCCAATCATTTTTAAAGCCTAATGTAAACATACATAGACAATACTCTATTCATCATTTTAAAACCTACTGGAGATATACATACAATAGTTATTGTATAAATTTATGACATTTAAATAAGTGAATAAACTTGAAAATTTCTCCCTAGTTTGTTGGGATTCTGCTTATGTTATAGAGTCAAAATTTTAACAATTCTAATTATGACTGTCTAGAATGGAGCTGGGAGTAACACAACTGTTCTAAAGTTAAAAAAAAAATCTTCCTCAAGCTGGACTGATGGCTAACTGGTTAAGTGCACTTCCTGCACAATGATGAGGGGCCCTGATATTGCTCATATTCAAATCCTCGCAACCCATGTAAACAGCTGGGCAAGGCCACATGCATCTCTAAGTCCAGCCCCTTGGGGAGCACAGACCAGAGAACTGCTGGGGTTCACAAACAGCAAGCTCTGGAGTCAGAAAGAGACTTTATCACAAGGAAAAAATAGGTGGGTGAGTGATAGAGGGGGCCACTAAATGCTCTCTGGACACTGCAGGAGTGCCCATCGGGAGCAGTAGGTGAGTTCACACTGTGCTGCATCAACATATATGCATGCCTATACCACACACACACACACACACACACACACACACACACACTTTAACAACTTTCGATCAGGCACAATTTTGATAAATGTGTTCTGTATCTTAATTCATCAATGAAACACAATGTCAGGGCTGAAGAGATAGCTCATTGGGTAAGGGTTCTTGCTGTGCAAGTACGAGAGCCTGAGTTGGATACTATAGCTGTCGTTTCCTTGTTGTTGGGGCAAAACACACTGCCAGAAGGAGCGTATTGAAGGAAAGGGTTTATTGATCCTATTGTTTTGAGGGGAAGTTTCATCATGGTGGGGACCACCACAGTAGCAGACATTCAGATATCACATATTCACATCAGCATAGAGGATGGAGCAAGGACAAGCTAGCTGAGGGCAGTAAGCACATTGGAATGTAAAACCCCAAACTGCCCCCAGTGACATGATTTCTCCAGCAAGGTTTCACCTCCCAAGTACTTCACTGCCTGTCCACACAGTGCCATCAACTGGTCTATGAAAAATATTTCACATTCAAACCTCCACAGATCCCTGATGCCCACCAAGCCAGGCATGGACCTGTAACCCCAGAGCTGAGGGGTAGGAAGATAGGATTGCTGGAGCCAGCCTAACTGAAGAATGGGGAGCTACATGTTCAGTGAGACTGCCTCAAGGAAAGAGGCGAAAGGTAGAGGACACTTGATATCCTTCTTTGATCTCCACAGGTGTGCACCTGCATCAATATACACATATGCACACATCACATATGTGCTTGTGCATATTCTTACACACACACACACACACACCCCCAGAGAGAGAGAGAGAGAGAGAGAGGGAGGGAGAAGGAGAAAATGAAACACAATATTGACCTAGGTAGAATTTGTGGCTCTATAAAAACCTCTTCAGGAGGTTTGACTGCCATCTAGGAGCCAACATCCTTTAGCACTAAGTCTTCCTCTGAAGGTACCAGCATCTAGCCCCTTTTCCATGATGTGCCCCAACTTAAAAGTATATGAAGGGGCTGGAGAGATGGCTTAGCAGTTAAGGCGCCTGCCTCCTAAGCCTAAGAACGCTAGTTCCAATCTCCAGCGGTTCCAATCTCCAGGTCCCACGTTTAGCCAGATGCAAAGTGATGCAGGGGCACAATGCCACACTTGACCACAAGGGGGCGCACACATCTGGGTTTCATTCACAGCAGCTGAGAGGCTGCTGGCACACCCATCTCTATCTTCCTCTCCGTCTCTCTCTCTCTCTCTCCTCTCCAAAAAAAAAAAAAAAAAAAAAAAGTATATGATGAAGATGTCAGGATGCTTACTGTTTCCAGATAAACATTACTGACAGCATTTTATTTTCTTAATAGCTTAATAACCCTGCCAGGAAGAAAATGGGAGTGCAACACTTGTATTTCAACCTGTATGGTATTGGATTGATCACTGCTATTACATAGACTTGCAGAGCATGCTTCAGATTACTGGCCAAGGACCAACATGGTCCTACTTAAGGATTAGAGGTGTCAGTAAATCTTACGTGAATGCATAAAGTTCCAACCATGGATTTGAAGAGTTTTTAAGTGATATGATTTCCATTTTACGTCACTGGAACCACTTTGCAATCCTTTATTTCTGAGGCTTTGTGACTGCTCAAGAATATTAAAAATGTATTGTATCCTATAAATATTCTGTATATGATTATGTATCTGCATAAGCACTTCTGTTACTCCTACTACAGATCAAAAGGAGTAGGGAGAGATATTTGTCAGATGGGCTGTTACCTAGGGACTATTTGGCTATTTGCTTTGTGGAAACATGGCTCCCTTCTACTGGTAATGCTGTCTTGGGCCTCTTTCAAATATTGGCAATTTCTGTCATGGAGGTGGAGGCTGCATTTGTAACATACTAGCTCTGCTCTTGCTCAAATAGTCCCCCCCCAGGAAGAGGGGAGGGCTTAAAGGATGGAGATAGCAGACATGTAAGCAGAGGGACAGAAACTGGGAATGGAAAAGTCTAAATGGTGTCAGGGGAGGGGGATGGAGGAGGGAGAAGGGTTAACTAAAACTAAAGAAGCCATAGATTCTTACAGAGAAATCCTAATCCCAGAGGTGGGACTACTCCCAGTGATTTGTAAATCAGAAAGGTCCTCTGAACAATACAGGTTATTGCCAAGGCTCTAGGCTGCCCATCAGAACTGAATGGTATGACTCTATTGCTAAAGGCAGCAAGATGTGTCCACTAGTGCAATAGTGGCACGATCATAATGGAAGTGACCAACTGTTCTCTGGTTGGATTTGAGGCCTGCTCCATGGGAGGGAATTCATGTCTGATACTGAAAACTTAGTCAAGTCTATAAGCCCAGGGCAGGGGAAATTACTACTGTTTGCCTAAATGGATATAGTATGCCCACCAAATTTCCTCTAAATATTTATGTTTATACTCCTATATTAACTCTACTGTCATTTTTGGTTAGAAAAGCTTCACTTTTTAGATGGTGGTGACCACTGAGTATATTCAAAACTCATCAAAATGCTGAAAAATGACAGTTGAGCTTTTAGCACTAAATGAGACACCTTTATCACATGGTCCAAGGCTCAGGGACCACACCAGAAGAGGCTATAGAAAACATAAGAGCCAAAAGGAGGGGGAGTAATGCTCCAGAAAACTGTCTTTCAGACACAAAGTGGCTGCTGAAGTTATGACATCAGAGTGGCCTTCACTATATGCACAAGACCTGCATATGTGAGGGCCAAGAAAAAGACATAAAAATAGAATAGGGATTATTTGGAAAGAATAGGTCAGGGGAGTGGAACATGAAGTAGAGTAGTGGGAGATTATGACCTGGGTATATTGTGTATATGTACAGAAGTTATCAATAAGAAAGTTTAAAACATAAAAAATAGTCACTTTAAGAAGTGTCTCAGATCTTCATCCTCTCACTTATTTCATCATCTTAATCCTTTTCACCTAATTTAGGAAAACCTAAACTTTGGGTCATTCTCACTTGGCTAAGGGTTGTCCAGATGACTGGTAAAAATATTATTTCCAGGTGTATTTCTGTAAGCCACGAACATTTGCATTAGCAGAAAAAATAAGTTCTGCCCTTACCAGTGAGAAAGCATCATCCAACTCATGGTGGGCCTTAACCAGATAGATTTTTTTAATAAGAAAAGCTTCTTGAGCTGAACATCAATCACCTTCAGACCTATTAACACAGCTGGTTTTTGGTCTTGACTCCTTCACTTACGCCACCATTACTAGCCCTTATTTTCAAGCCTTGGACAAGGAGTTACATTATTGGTTCTACTGATCTTCAGCTTCAATCTCTGGTTCAATGAGTTCTTCAGCTTGCTGACAGCAGCTCCATAATCATATGATCCAATTTTCATATTCTTTTATCTATTTTTTAAAAACTGAAGCACAATAAAAATTTCAAGAGTTTATTTGAGCAAACTGTGATGTTATGAGCCATAAAACCAAAAAAATATCTCCAGCACTCCACTGAGGGAATACAGGAGGTTTGTATAGAAGAAACAAACAAAGCAAATGCTTTCTTGGTTAGCTATACAGTTGCTTTTGACTCACTGAGGTAGTTTGAATGGATGTCCTCCAACAGATACAGTTTTATTCAAGCTTGCAATTTAGTTCTCCAGCTATCTGGCTAGAGGAGGTGTCACTGTGGGTGGGTCTTAGGTCCAGCTCTAAGGTATGGAAGTGGGCGGACCTGCAATTCCAGTCTGAAGATATGAAAGGTGTTGAGCTGTGCCTGGAGTTCCTGGTGTGTGCTTGCTTGTGGTGTTGATGGTGGCTTTTCTCTCTTCTTGGACCTGTGAAAGCAGCCTAGCATCTTCTGGCATTATAGAACTTCCCTTCAGTCTGTAAGCTTCAATAAATCCCTTCCTCCATGACTGTGCCTGTTCTGGAAGTTCGTCCCAGCAACATGAGCCTGACTGTGACATTCAACATAGTAGAAAATCCCATTATATGTTGGCTGCTTCTGATTGGTTTCTAATTTTTCTTTTATATATGCATTTATAAAAATTAGCTCATTTCATTTTACTTGTTTGCAAATCAAGCAGGGTTAACTGGTTGTCTGCTTAAATACTTTTCAGGCTATGTTTCATTCTCTCTCTCTCTTTCTTTTCCCTACCTCCTTCCATCTCTCTCTCTTACTGATTTTCTCTGGAAAACCCTAATACAGCAATCTACAAGGTGTTATTACTGAATGTTGCAGTCAGAAAACACCCGACCAAGAGCAGCTTGTGGGGGAAAAATGGGTTTATTTTGGCTTACAGGCTCAAGAGGAAGCTCCAAGATGGTAGGGGTAAATAATGGCATGAGCCGGTGGTGGGCATCACCTCCTGACCAACATAAGGTAGACAACAGCATACAAGTTTGCTCTCATTTTAGAATCTTGCTTCGTGATGTTCTGAAGCTAAAGACACTTTGCTATGCCATGTCTCGTGTTTCACTTTTAAGCATTTCTTCAGTGATTTTCTTTGTGTTTCTTTATTTAGAAGTCCCTATTCATTTGGGCAAATGGACACCAATGGGACACCAAATAAATAAATAAATAAATAAATAAATAAATAAATAAATAAATAAGGCAAACATACTCATAAATTACTAAAAGAAAACAGAAATACATTTTGAGAATGGTGTTCTTAGGTCTTTGCAAAAACATCCATCACACACTACACTTACATGAACACAGAAGATCCACATCCATCACTCCATGTGGCTTCTGGATGCAATCAGAAGATGTGGTACCCATGAGATGTATGAAGGTGTTTTTGGCTTAACAAAGCAGTTTTTTTTTTTTTAAATTATTATTATTTATTTATTTATTTGAAAGTGACAGACAGACAGAGAGAGAAAGAGGCAGATAGATAGACAGTGGGCACGCCAGGGCCTCCAGCCACTGCAAACAAACTCCAGATGCATGCGCCACCTTGTGCTTACATCTGGCTTACATGGGTCCTGGGGAATCAAGCCTCAAACCTGGGTCCTTAGGCTTCACAGGCAAGTGCTTAACTGCTAAATCATCTCTCCAGGCCCCCAAATAGCACAGTTTTACAGTAAACATTGTAATAAGTAGAAGTACACTCAAAAATGATTAAAACATAGTAAATTTACAGTTATTTACTGTTATCATGTATGGGCTATAGCTCTGTATAACTAGCAGCTCAGTACATTCTGTAAAACAGGAATTACCACAAATATGTAATATTTTTAAGCCACTTTAGGATGCCTGACATCACTAGGCAATAGAAAAATTTCAAATCCATAATAATCTTATGGGACCATAATCATATATGTGGTCTGTTGTTGACTGAAATGTCATTATGTGGTGCATGACTATAATTCAGAGTTTAATGTTTTCATTTTCACCTGGAAGACAGGCGTTTGCTTGTATTGCATGTTCTAGGACCCATTTTGTTTCCCATAATTCCTCAAATATTGGATGTCTACCCTTGCCAGATTTCATTTGTACTTTCTCCTCCAAAGTATGGAATGCACATTATTGATGGCAAATCGTATAATTTCAACTTAACTATTAGGTACTCTCAGAATTTCTTTCCCTGCCTGGGAATAGTACTGCTTCCTATGAATATTTATACTACTTTTGAAAAATATCAGTAAGTTGGAATTGCTATTTATTAAGATACTGATATCTTAATATTAGTACCTTAATCCTAATATTAAGCCTAATTCAGTGTTTAAATCTATTACTTCTATCATACAGGAAAATCTTATGAGAAAGATAATTTATTTTATAGATGGGAGAAAGACAACCCAGAATACTAAAATTACTTAAATGTTGACAAAAGACAAAAACTTCAATAGATGCATTTTAAAGATCAAATTGGCTTTTATTAATAATTCTAGAATTGTGTAGTCTATATAATAGATGACCTAATGAACTGAGCTGAGAAGTGGGATTAACAGGCAGAAAAAAGCTAAAGAACATATAAAAAAGGAAGGGGAAGGGACCGATTACTTCAAGCCACTTTCCTAACGGGGTAAAGCAGATGGAATTCCTTATGATGTGATATGCTCTAAAGCCAGCCTGGTTGTGGATTTGGGTTCCCTCCCTCTCTGAAGGTCAGGCAAACAACACATTTTCAGCTTGGGGTTGTTGAACTTTAGCATGAGTGACTGCATTTTGATCTGGATTTGAGGAAGCTTTGTTCCAAACAATGGCATCCATGTATGTTAATACTACCCAGGATTGTCTGACCCCATGCGTCAGTTATTTTCTCATTTCTGGGACAAAATGCCTGACCAGAAGCAGCTTAAGGAAAGGCCTTATTTTCAGCTTACCATTTCAGAGGGTAGAGTCCATCTGGGTGGGTAGAGAAGAGCAGGATTCCACTGTCACATCAACAGGGAGGAAGTAGAGTGATGAGTGCAAGCCAGCTGAACTATAAAACGGCAAGGTTTGCTCCCAATCTCATACTTGCTCCACAACCTACCCAAACAGTGCCACCAGCTGGGGATTATGTATTCAAATGCATGAGCTATGGGGTCATTTTACACTGAAATTACCACAGCCCACAAACAGGTTTTTTCACGATGTCAAGTTACTCAAGCTTCCTTTGTTAAGGATGCAAAAAAAAAAAAAAAAAAAAAAGAGCATTGCATTCTCAGTTAGTCCTAAGCTTTTATTACAAGCTGTAAGTGGACTTTCTCCTGATTATCTCCTGGGTTCTGAACAGAATTTTTAAAAGTTCATTATTCTTGGATTTTTTCCCCTTTTTGCAAGTCTAACCTCTTTTAAGGGCTTCAGGTTTCTTTACACTATTCTTTTGGAGCTCATGTTACTTTCTTATAATTATCCTTGGTATGTTATTGCTTTCTCCCAAGGTTTCTGTCACTTTCAATTAGTCAGGCAATTCCTCCTTGTTGTCTGGAGTCAGGTTCCCCAGGTGCACTGCTAACTCATGAGAAAGGCAAGTAAAATTTTTTTTCATGGTTTTTCGTCCAATGAAACTTTTAAAATGTGTCCAGTTATTTGAATTTTCTTCTCTGAGTAGTGCATGGCTAAGGTTATTCAAAATTGTAAACTACACATGATACTGAGTATCACTTTACTTACATCCCCAGTCCATTTTTTTGCAAGTTCCAAGAAAAATTTAACATCTATTTCAATAGTGAATATAGGTTATAAATTCCTAGTGACTTTTTTTTATTAAAAAATCACAAATACTTTTGTATTATAAGTATCTTAACTATCTCAAGATACAACTGGCACTTATTACTGCAAACCATATTAAATCCTTCATTACATTTAAAGTATTAATAAAAAGTACACTTAATATTTTGATCACTATTATCATGATGAACTGATTTCATTTATAATCCAGTGCATTATACATTTTTATTTTGATTTATTTGAGGGAGAGACAGAGTGGAAGAGGCGGATACTGAGAGCAAGAGAATAAGTATGGGTGTTCCAGGACCTCCTGCCACTGCAAATGAACTCCAGATGCATGTATCACTTTATTCATTTGGCTTTACATGGGTACTGGGGAATCAAACACAGATCATCACTCTTTGCAAGCAAGTACCTTTAAACACTAAGCAATTTTTCCAGTTGTCCATGCATTATATTTTATGTACTCATTTTTGAAAAGGTTTATAGGCGTCACCAGACTGCCAATAGGATCCATTGTACAGAAAAAGTAAAGAATGTGTATCATACTCTGGTCAGTTTGATAACAAACTGCTTTGGATCAAATTCTGCTCTCCTAAGTATGCTATGACTTTGGCAAAAAAAAAAAAAAATGCACACACATTTTTAGACAGAGATTCTCAACATGTAAGATGTAGTTAAAAATCTACCTTAAGTATTTGCAAAAAGCTAATGTAGTACCTGAAAAAAGGGTAAAACAATGCCAGGCACTAGCATGTTATTTATCTATTCATCTACAAAGATGGTAAGGGTTTCATTCAGATCCTGTTTACATTTATCCTACATACAGATATTTTAAGTTTATTTCCATGGGCTAAGCTCTACAGGTACACTATTTGATACTGACTAGTTTCAAATGAGTATTTATGAATATGTGGATAAAATATGTACATTGAAAGGAATACAGAAGAATAATTCATTGAAGAGCCACAAGTCTGTGTAGTTTAAGAGAAAATAGGATATTGGAAAGAATATAAAACTTATTATACAAACCATGGTAATTTTAACAGCAAGAATAGAAAAGTAGGCAGTCAAACCAACTGTCCAAACTCTCCTGTATAACCATCATTATTTTGAATTTTGTATTTATCATTCAATTACCTGATAAACTTTATTGCGTTTTTACATTTTTTTTATGTTTATTGTCTTTTCCTTCTTTTATTTGTAAGTGGAATCCCGCAATATACTTTTGTCAATTTTGCAGTGAGATTTGTCTATGTCCATAGACTTGTCATTTATTTTTTCTATCACACATGAGTACCTACAATGCACATAACTACTTTATTGTCAAAGGACAGTATTGATTCTAATTTTTTGTTGTCTTATACTGTGATGAATAATCTTATTCATAATTTTTGTTGTTGTTTTTCGAGGTAGAATCTCTCTCTCTAGCCCAGGATGACCTGGCATTCTCTATAGTATCAGGCTGGCCTCGGACTCATAGCGATCCTACCTACCTCTATCTCCTGAGTGCTGGGATTAAAGGTGTGTGCCACAAGGCCCGACCATATTTCTTGCCATGTGTTTTTTCCTGGGCCATGGATGATGCTGACCTTCAAATTTAGTAGGAATGCTCAAGTGTTTTTCAAACTGATACAAATTTAAATTCCTATCAGAAATGTTATGTGTTCTGAAGCCAGGTGTGAGATCCAAGTCAGTCTGGGCTAAAGTGAGACTGCCTCAAAAAGTCCTCCTTCCAACAAAAAAAAAAAAAAAAAAAAAAAGAAAAGAAAAAAAAAAAAAAGAGAGAGACAGAGAGAGAGAAAAGAAAGAGGGAGGGAGGGACAGAGATAAGTGTTCTCAAGAGTTTGCCAGTTTAGAACTCTTTTCTGGTGGTAGGTGTGGAATCATATTCCTTATGATTCCTTGGTTATCTCTTTAGGATTTCTCCTATATGAATTACCTATTTGTGGTAGGCATAGTGTGGAGTGCATTATCTGTCTCTTTCTACTATTTTTTTTTTTTTTCTATGTTTTTAGAAAGGATCTCACTATGTAGTCTGGGCTGCCCTTGAGTGATGATATTGTAGACATGCAGTGGTACCATACACAGCTCTTTATACTTCCTTTTAAAATTGAATGTTGTAGTTCTTTACACAATGAGAATATTAACCCTTTTGCTAGGAATATCTTCCTAGAAAAATACATGTTATAAAACATATGTAAGTACACAAAATAGAAAAATAAGCTTCCAATTGCCCATTACTCAGCTTACAGTTAGTTCATACAAATATTGCTTCATTTAGACTATTACCCATATTCTCCACCTGTGGCTACTTTGAAGTATATCCCAGACATCATAGGCCTACTCAAAGATCAACTCCTTGAGAAGTATAAGCTGGAAGTAGGCCTACTCAGATTCTACTCATTACAATAACTCACCTGGTTAAGATGACCTTAGATTACTGGGGTCCCAACACCCTGGCAGAGCTGAATTTTTTTGAAGAAAAGGTCATATTAACCTTAACATGTAATTTTTTTATGGTTTAAAATTTTGCTTATTTGCAAGGAGAGAGGAGGAAGAAGGAAGTAGGGAGGGAGGGAAGAAGAGAAAGAGAGAACATAGGTATACCAGGGCTTCTTGTAAATGCAAATGAACTCCAGCTGCATGTGCTACTTTGAACATCTGGCTTTGTGTGGGAACCAGAGAAGTGAACCCAGGGCCTCAGGCTTAAGGTGTAATTTTTTGTGTATAAATCAGACAAAATAGTTCTGACATTAGATAAAATATAATGAAACAAACAACATAAAATAGTAAAAATTTACAAATAAAACAGAAAAGTAAATAAAGACACTATGACAAAATGAAAAAATAGAAGCTTTGTATACTAGTAGGTCCTGTAATTAAATACAACTTTTAAAATAATTATAATCAGACGCCAAGGAGATGACTCAGGTAAGAACATTTGCTGCATAAGCATGAGGGACTAGGAGGGTCTTGGTTTGAACCCAAGCACCCATGTAAAAAGCTGGCCACAGCCACTCACATCTGTAACCCCATTCCTATGTGTGTTGAGTAGGGGAGGAGACAGGAAGAGTTCTGGGGCTTGCTGGTCAGCTACTCTGACTGAAAACACAACGTCAGGTTCCGGTCCAGTGAGGGACAGTCTCAAGGAAATAAAATGGCAGAGCCAAAAAGGACAACACCTGCCATTCTACCCTAGCCTCCACACGTATGCAGACATTTGCCCACATATATGTGCAAACACTATACATACACACATCCACACAAGCAAAAATATACTAAAAATGCTCAAGAAAATGAAAGATCAGATTGAGGTATTGGGCAGGTAACTGAAAGCAGTAGATCAAAACAGAACTATTTGAATAGACAGCAATTAAAAAGATAAAATCTGAAATGCTTCATAAATATATTATTTAATAGATAATAGACTATAAAAAGAAAACAGTAGCCAGGAGTGGTGGCACACACCTTTAATCCCAGCACTCGGAAGGCAGAGGTAGGAGGATCACAATGTGTTTGAGGCCACCCTAAGACTACATAGTTAATTCCAGGTCAGCCTGGACCAGAGTGAGACTCTACTTCGAAAACAAAACAAAACAAAACAAAACAAAACAAAAAAAACAAAACAAGATAACAGGGAACCAAAGGAAGATAAGATTTTATAAAATGAAAGAAAAACAGAAATACTGAAAATATACAGGAAAAATGAAGTGGTTAGGCAAATAAGCAGAGTACCAGAAGAAGAAGCATTATCAGTACCTGATCAGACAAGGTCTGAGAATTTTCCAAAACACATTAAGAACACCAGACTCAGACTCAAGAAACAGTAAAACACACAAAAGGAAAAAGCCACCACCAACAAAAACAACATATTGTCATATTAAACCTAAGATGAAATTACCTTTAAAGAGACAGAAATAAAATAATGGAAAAATCATGGAAGTCAGCGCAAAGGACTGTATCTTCAGATTGATAAAAAATAGCTGTTAAGCTGAGAGACTGCTCATTCTCTATCTGTCTCCCTCTCCCTCTCTCTGTCTTTCTCTCAAAAAAAAAAAAAAAATTAGCTGTTAATTCAGCAAAAATGTTCTTGGCAAATGGGAATAAAAGTTTCAGGATATAAAAACTCAAGAAGGGCTGGAGAGATGGCTTAGTGGTTTACAGCACATGCCTGTGAAGCCTAATGCCCCAGGTTCGATTCTCCAGGTCCCACATAAACCAGATGTACATGGTGGAACATGCATATGGAGTTTATTTGCAGTGGCTAGAGGCCCTGGCATGTCCAGTCTCTCTCTCTCTCTCTCTCTGTTTCTCTTTCTCTCTTTCTAATAAATAAATAAAAATAAAAATTAAAAAAAAAACTCAAGAAGCAAATATCCATAAAAGCAAATACTGAATCATGGCTTTCAGGAAAAAAGAAACATAATCTCACATGGAAGCTCCAATTTAAATAGTCACAGCTCACAAAAAAAAAAAAAAAAAAAACGTTAGATGCTTATCCTCTTTAACCTATGCTAATCTCACTGTCCTTTGGAGAATCTGTTTTTCTTTTATAGAGGACACTGGAAAATGAGGACAACCAAAATCTGCCCACAAGGCAAGAAAAGATAGCTGATTCCCTATCAAGAGATCAGCAACCCCTTGAACATCAGCTAAAGCTCAGATGAAATCAGAGAACTGGTGAGATGAGCAGGTGTGCTGCTTCCACGGGAGCCTGACAACCTCCACCAGGAAGATGGCAATAGACACTGAGGACACTCAAAACATACCAAAGCAGAAAGCCAGAGGCTGCTGTGAGCTCAACACTAAAGTAGACTGAAAACTTACCCACCAAGGCTCAGGAAACTTTGCAGAAAAGGGTGTGGAAAGATTGCAAGAGCCACAGGATGAGAGGGACTATCCAAAGGCATTGCCCACACCCCATCCCCACAATGACTGACTGCTGCTCTCACAACTCACAACCCACAACCCCATGGTGAATACCAGCATCCCAGTGAGGAGAGCCCTCAATGGAACAGGGCCAGGGAGGAGGGAAATGATGATACCAAAACATGTGTCCATACAAACTTTCTACTTAATTTTTTAAAACAGTTAGTTAGGGGCAGAGAGATGGTTCAGTGATTAAGGCACCTGCCTGCAAAGCCCAATGACCTGTGTTCAATTCCCCAGTATCCATGTAAACCAGATGCACAAAGTGCAGCATGCATCTGGAGTTCGTTTGCAATGGTTAAAGGCCCTGGCACATCCATTCTCTCTCTGTCTGTATCTCTCTGCTGCAAATAAATTAATAAAATATTTTTAAAGGTTAAATATGAATGCATAGCATCTTCAGAATTTAGGAAAGAGTTTATATAACATGGAATATGTTAGTAAATAACTTATGTTTTCAAGGCCCTAACATCACACAGGAAGAGGTAATTTGTGGAGGTAATTAGGTAATAAGTGTCCAAAAGATGAAGTCTAAGCTTTATGGGAGAAAAAAATTCCAGGTCAATAGGTCTTAACAGAGCTAACTGTGTTACTTACTTAGGGCATTTAATTTAATTTAACTCTTACTCAGGACATTTTGATTTATCACAAGGACCTAATGATAAAAAAAAAAAAATCCCAAAACTTTTCTCAAAGATTGTGTTCACAACTCCGTTGCCAAAACTATTAAATATCTTTTAAATCTTTATTATGTTTTCTAAGTTCCTTTCATAATTTTTTTCTCTAAATCTTTTTCAAGATCTCTATTTTAGAAATGGAAAGGGGTGCATTATCTTCTTGAAGACAGGCAATCAACAGAAAATAGTCAGAAAATATATTACTGCTACCATTAAAAGACTACTTTTACAAACAGATTTTTTTTCATGTTTTAATAGAAATAACTGTGAAACATGAACACCAAAGGATATTAACTAAGTATTTATCAATGTGCCATGTACCAAGTAAAGATAGATCCCCATGGTCCATTAAAAGTTATAAGCTGATAACAAAATCTGACTGGTGGTTTTTCTTAGTTTTTACTCTGGCAGGAATGTGAGCTATCCTGCTAATAATTCCCTTCTTAATTGTCATATCGAAGGAAATGCTCTGTGAAACTCAATGAGGCTGCCAGGTTTAGGGCAGATAGAAGAACTACAGTGTCAGAAATAAAAAGAGTAAGACTTCACAGAATGTGATGTTAGTGACAGGCTGATAGCCATTTTCCTCCTTCACCTGTTTTTCCTCCGGATAGCAATTGCTTCCCAAAGATACAGCAGCAACTTCTCCTATCCACCACACTTAACCATCTGCACTTGCCCTGGGGCTTGTCTATTTACAACCTTGTCCCTACATAGTTGGAGCAGACCCCTCAGGGCAGTTGTGGATTGATCAGCAGCAGGATAAGAGGCACCAACTATTCCTCAGCCCAGCCACGTCCAGCTGTTTCTGTCAATACTTATGATTACTGCATGTCCGGTTACACCATTTCTCACTCACCCAAAACTTTTTAAGTAATATCAATTAATGCATATACACTCAGCTTCTAATAGAAAACAAGGACCCTGTGAATGCTTTTTCTGACCCTCCGTATTCTTGAGTCCCAGGGTCTTTAGGCCATCTATAGATCAGTTATCATTCCTTCCAGATACTTTGACAGGAATGCAATATTTAACATCCATAGACACCTCTGCTTGCTCAACTTTCGGAGCCTCCGAAGCTTAATTTCTCTCTCCAGTTCTAACTTCGTAACAAAACTTCACATTAACGGCAAAAAAAAAAAAAAAAAAAAGAAAAAAGAAAAGAAAAGAAAAGAAAAGAAACAAAACAAAAGAAAAGAAAAGAAAAGAAAAGAAAAGAAAAGAAAAGAAAAGAAAAGAAAAGAAAAGAAAAGAAAAGAAAAGAAAAGAAGAGAGATCTATCTCGTGGGTGACGTTAAGACAGGCAAGATTTCGGTGAGGAGCCCCCCCGACCCGAGTCAAACTCCTGAGTTGACAGGGTCTGTGGAGGCATTTCACACCTGCCTGCAAGACCAGGTCTCACGACAATGAAAAAGCAGAGAGAAGACTGACACAGATTTGGAAGAGGGCATTCCCAAACTAAGTGGTATGTTGGAAACTTCACTTCTTTCCTTTTGATAGTCTTTCTTTTACCCCAAAACGAAACCGTCCAAGTTGTCATAATTTAAACAAGGCAGGATTTCTTCCCTGGTTATCCTGTTCTTGTTAAGATGTCCTCTGGCTTCAGCTGGTGTCTGTGAAGAGCGAAGAAACTTCCAACAATCAGATTCTACTGACCTAAGGGAGGGCAGAACTGGAAGATCCACCACGGTAATGGAGCACAAACGACAGTGGGGCAGATCTCACCGTAGAGGTGGAGAGACACCCACCCCACACACACAAAAAAACGGGGTGCTGGTGTCAGGAAAAGCAAAGGGCAGAAAGAGAAGGGCGCTGGCTCGGCTGAAGCACAAGTACAGACCAAACCAAGGATGGTCTTTCTCGTCACTCAGCCGACTGGGCGTGAGAAGTACTCCTACCGGGGCTCACGTCTGCCTGCACGCCTTCCGCGGAGGAGGATGCGCGGAGCATCCTCCCGCTGCAGCATCCGGGCGCAGCAGCATCCTCCCCGGCGCAGGCTCCGCCCACCGCCCGTAGTGCGCCTGCGCCAGACCCGCGCGCTCCAAGGTCAGCTCCGCCCCGCCCCCGGCCTAACCTCAGCACCCGCGGAAGTCGCCGCAGAGGACGTCCTGCGTCTCCTCGCCTCTGCGTGGCGTGCGTGGGGTCGCCGGCGTGCGGCGGAGGGAGGGACTTCCTGTCCCGCGCGGGGAGAACTTCCGGCCGAGCCGGAAGACCTTTTCCCTCGCCGTTTTGAGAATTTTTTTTTTTTCTCCCCGCAGCGCAGAACCCGAAGGGGAGTCCCGGAGAAGCGTGGAGGTGCCGGGGCCCACGACGTGCTCTCGGCGCGATGGTGAGTGCCTCCGTGGGCGCAGGCGTGGCGAGGAGCCGGTCGCGTGCCGGTACTCGGAGGGAAGCGTCGGCATGCTCTGCCGGCCGGGACCCGCCACCTGCGCCCGAGGCCCGCGGAGCTCCTCCCGCCCCGGCCGCCGCACGCAGGGGACCCACACCTGACCTTGCCCAGGGCTCATCACCTTGTCCCTGCCACCTTCTTGAGCAGCAGGACTGGGGCCAGAAATTTAAGATCACAGAATGCCTTCTGAGCACAATGATCCCTTTCTTGGAGGCCCGAGAAAACAGGTTACTTAATAGATGAGTAAATAGAACATCAGCTTATTATTATTTGTTAAGAAAAAAAACTCAGCCACTTCCGAATTGGAAATGGTATTGATGATATTAATGCTGTACATGATGATGTCAAGTAAAAAATGGAAAGTTCAGGGGCTGGAGAGATGGCTTAGCGGTTAAGCGCTTGCCTGTGAAGCCTAAGGACCCTGGTTCGAGGCTCGATTTCCCAGGACCCACGTAAGCCAGATGCACAAGGTGGCGCATGTATATGGAGTTCGTTTGCAGTGGCTGGAGGCCCTGGTGCACCCATTTTCTCTCTATCTATATGCCTCTTTCTCTCTCTGACGCTCTCAAATAAATAAATGAAAGAAAAGTTCAGGTTCTGTAGAAGTAAACACTGTTCCAAAGGAAATTGGGAAAGGTATTGAGGAAAGACAGCTGCAATGGGGAGAATACCCCCATCCCAGGATGTGCAAGCGTCCTACAGGTTAAGCAGAAAGAGGTTCTCTTCCATGGGGAGGGGTAAATAAAGATGACAATACCCAGGGAATGCTTTACTCTTGAAGCTAGCCACTCAAAGGAGGAAACAGCTAAGGAAGGTTCCTCTGCTGTTTCAGGCTGAAGGCAGGACAAAGTTCAGGGAGTCTTAGAAAGAATCTTAATAAAAATTGGGTCAATAACCATTTCATTCATTTTGATCAGTAAGTCATTTGTGAAACAAATCATGGGCTTTTCCATGGAGGGTCCAGGTATGACTTTATCATAGGAAAGGCTAGGAGGGTGACTGGGACTCTGACCGGAGTTGTATCTGGGAAGGTGACTGCAGTAGGCCATCCTCTGGAACAGGAAAGGGTAGGGTGTTTTGTTGTTTTTGATCTTTGCTGTTTTCAAGATCACAGGGTTCTGGTAACAATGTCAAATAATTATATGCAAAATTTCAAACCTTCTTCAGGGGGTCTTAGCTTCAGTTTGCCATGCTTTATTCAGGGCCGAATATTGCCAGTGATCAGTAATTATTAACTTATGACTTGGAAATCTTCCTGAGTATAAAACAATGACCTTCAAATAATCTAGTTTTGGTACACACTACCAGATAGTCTGTGTTTGTCTTGAGCACTGAATTTATGTATTTAAATTTTTTAATAGTTTATTTTCACTTATTTATTTGAGAGAGACAGAGTGAGAGAAAGACACACATAGAGAAGGGGCATGCCAGGGCCTGCAGCTACTACAAACAAACCCCAGATGCAAGCTCCAACATGTGCATCTGGCTTTATGTGGGTTCTGGGGAATGGAACCTGGGTCCTTAGGCTTTACAGGCAAGTGCCTTAACTGCTAAGCCATCCCTCCAGCCCTGTTTATGTATTTTAAACTTCAGTGAATAATATGGTTTGTATTCTAGAAGAGTTTTGTTTTCCTTTTGTGTAGTGAAATTAGAGAGGAAACAATATAAATGGAAGGAATCAAACCCAATCAACCTACCCACTCTTTCAAATTTCTAGAAGGAAGAATCTGGGGTCTTGTAACAGACAATAATACACCCCGAGGGACAGCCTCAGTTCAGACTCAGATCTTGTTTTCTTTTTATTAAAAATATTTATTTATTTGCAAGCATGAGAAAGAGAGAGAGAGAGAATAGGCACACTAAGGCCTATTGCTACTGCAAATGAACTCCAGACACATGTGCCACTTTGTGCATCTGGCTTTATGTGGGTATTGGGGAATTGAGGCTGGGATACTAGGCTTTGTACACAAAATATCAGTTAGGAACTGCTAGGGTACAGGTAGCTGGTAGCCTCCATTCTGACACTGATTGTATTTGAGAGGGATTTTTTTTCTAATCTCTTTAACAGCTATGAAATTTATAATGTTTGTGTGTGGGTTGATTTTATTATTTAGTTTTTTGAGGCAGGGTCTCACTGTAGCCCAGGCTGACCTGTAACTCATTCTGTAGCACAGGTACCCTCAAACTCATGGCAGCTCTTGTACCTGTGCCTTCTGAGTGTTGGGATTACAGGCACCATACCTAGTTATGTCTGTGTAGGTGCACTCAATGCAAAGAAAGTAATTAACCATTAAGGGAAGTGAATGTGGGCTGAATTTAGGATTTAGCTTGATTCATTTAACAGTTTTTACATTGCTTAAGCCTAAGCATATAATGAAAACAGCACTGTACATGAAATAAGACCCAAATTCTTCCCATTATTACTTACATGAATTGTGTTAGGGCAGACCACTCTGAAGAGTTCTAAATTCCACATCAACAAAATAGAACTTGGTGGGCTTTAGATCACCTTCTGATTCTTGCACTTATGACGCAGTGACGTAACTCAGAGCTTTTTTTCAGGATAGATACATGTTTCTGACTAAAATTTAGTTTGATTTCCTTGCCCTTTTAGTTCTTTAAGGTTATCGTTCTTTTTTTTTTTTTATGAGAGAGAGAGAGAATTGTCATGCCAGGGCTCCCAACCACTGCAGTTTTACTCCAGATGTGTGCATGTGCAGCCTTGCACCTGAGTCATCTTGTGCATCTGGCTTACTTGGAATCTGGGGAGTCAAACATGGGTCCTTGGGCTTTGCAGGCAAGTGCCTTAACCTCTAAACCATCTCTCCAGCTCTTATTCTCCTTTCATGTTTATACATCAAGCACATGGACGGTATTGGAATCTTTGTCATTATATTTGGCTAAGTACTTCACTACTGTTTTAAACAGTTCAGAGTGGACATTGTGTGTGTGTGTGTGTGTGTGATTGATTGATTACAAACTCATTCTATGCCCTCGTTCTCTGACACTATACATAGACCCAAACTTCCTAGATGCCTGTTCATTTAGTAAGTTTCCTCTGTTGCAAGCAAATGATCATAGGATTGCAGTGTATTCTCAATATACTGAGCTTACTCTTAATTTTTGCTTTCAGGTTGTAAAATGAATCTGGGGCTTGGGCGATGGCTCAGTGGGTGAAGTTCTTGCCATGCAGCAGGAGGCCTGCATTGCATCCCTAGCATCATGTCAAGTGCTCTGTGCAGTGTGCATACCTGTAATTCCTGTGTTGGAGAGGGTCCTGGGGGCTTGCTGGCTAGCTCATCTAGCCCAATCTGTGAACTCCGAGTTCAATGAGAGACCTTGTCTCTTAGAATAAGGGGGACATCTCATGTTGACCTTTAGTCTCCACATGATCAAACACCTACAGCTGCACACACATACACATGTATAAATAAACTATAGAAGTTTTAATGAAGGAACGCAAGCAAATATGTTGTTTTATTTTCTGTTTTGAAAACTACAAGCTAATTTTAATTTTAGTCAAGTCAAGCTCTGCCTATCATTCATGCTGACTTGTGGGAGAACAGTAGGGGGACTAGAGCTAGCACTTGGAATTGTAGGTATCTTGTGGCTTATTTAATCTATGTTACAGTCCACAATAAGTTGCTGCTATGAGCAGTGGGTAGAGGAGGTCTATGGCAGAGATTTGAGGGGTTTACTACTTTGCAGTGTTGTGAAGAGATAGCATAAATAAGAATACACAATATGCTCAAAGAGTAGAGAAGAAATAAACTGATTTTAGGTGACTTCTACTGAATTTTGAGGGAGTGTTAAGATACTTGAGTTTACAAAGGAAGGTTTTATGATTTTTGATTAAAAAGCCTATCTGAGCCGGGCATGTTTGCACACGCTTTTAATCCCAGCACTCAGGAGGCAGAGGTAGGAGGATCGCTGAGAGTTCAAGGACACTTTGAGACTAAATAGTGAATTCCAGGTCAGCCTGAGCCAGAGTGAGACCCTACCTCAAGAAACAAAAATGTCTATCTGGGCCCCATTATTGAGAGATGAAATTGTTTTGAGTTTTATGGTTTGTTTTGTTTTGTGAAACAGGTTCTTAATTTGAATCCAGGCTGGCCTTGAGTTTATGCTTCAGCTTCTTGAGTGCTGGGATTACAGCATGAACCAAAATGCTGGGCTCAGAGTCTAATTTTCTTTTTTTTTTTTTTGAGAGAGAGAGACAGGGAGAAGGAGACAGATAGAGATGGGCATGCCAGCAGTCTTTCAGCTGCTGCAAACGAAATCCAGATGTGTGCGCCCCCTTGTGGTCAAGTGCGGCATTGCGCCCTTGTGTCACTGCATCTGGCTAAACGTGGGACTTGGAGATTGGAACTGGCGTTCTTAGGCTTAGGAGGCAGGTCCCTTAACCGCTAACCCATCTCTCCAGCCTTTTTTTTTTTTTTTAGAGAGAGAGGGAGAGAGAATGGGCATGCCAGAGCATCCAGCCACTGCAAATGAACTCCAAATGCATGTGTCCCCTTGTGCATCTGTTTCACATGGGTCCTGGGGAATCAAAGATTCCTTTGGCTTTGCAGGCAAGCGCCTTGACTGCTAAGCCATCTTCCAGCCCTCCGAATCTAATTTCTTTCTTTTCTTTCTTTCTTTATTTGAAAGAAAGAGGCAGAGAGAGAGAATGGGCACACCAGGGCCTGCAGCCACTATAAGCGAACTCCAGATGTATGCGCCCCCTTGTGCATCTGGCTTACGTGGGTCCTGGAGAATTGAACTGTGGTCCTTTGGCTTTGCAGGCAAACGCCTTAACCGCTAAGCCACTCCAGTCCAGAATCTACTTTTTAGTGAATTTACAGTTAAGTCTGAATTGAAGACATCCTAATCCATTCCTGCAGGAAAATGTAAAGATAAGAAACTTTGATGAATATATTTGAGGTTCTTTTGTAGCTGAGTGAAAATCAGACATACAGTTTGAATTTAACATTTAACACATACTGTGTTTTAACTTCCCTTTATTCTTGTTTCTTTTCTTAATTGCTTTTTCTTTTTCCCTCTTAAAAGAAGCCTAATTAGGTAATGGAGAGATGGCTCAATGGTTGAAAGGGCTTGTTCATAAATCCTGCTGGCCCAAGTTCAATTTCCAGCTATCCACTTAAAACAAGAAGGTGTTTGTTTGAGCAAGAGACTGTAGTGTGTATGTGCAGGCACACACACAATCAACCCTGAATCAACCACATACTAACAAACGCAACATCAAGTCTCCAAGTAGTCTTCTTTTTAAACAAATGTTTTGGGGTGTGTGTGTGTGTGATGTGTGCAAATATGTGGCATGGATGTATGTATATGTTTTTGTTGGTGGTGGTGGTGGTGGTGGTTTTTTGAGGTAGGGTCTCCCTCTAGTTCAGGCTGACCTGGAATTCACTATATAGTCTCAGGGTGACCTCCAATTCACAGCGATCCTTCTACCTCTGCCTCCCGAGTGCTGGGATTAAAGGCGTGCACCATCATGCCTGGTTTTATATGGTTTTATGTATGTGGATAAATATGTGTTCACATGTATAGAGGACAGCCGTGGGTGTTAACTACAAAAACACTGGCCACCTCTTTTTTGGTAGGGTTTCACATTGACTTGGAGCTTACCAGTTATGCTAGACTGATCAGCCAAGGAGCTTCAGGAATCCTGTCTCCACTTCCCCCGTGCTGGGATTACAAGTGTGCATTGCTTGGCCTGGTATTTTACATGGGTACTGGGAATTGGACTTTGGTCCTCGTGCTTTCAAGACAAGTATCCTCAGCTATCTTTCCAGCCACCTCTCTACCTTTTTATTATGTAGCCTGAGCTGACCTCAAAGTTAATACTCTCTTGCCTCAGCCTCCACAGTGCTGGAGTTATGGGTACGGGCCACCATTACCAGCTCTGACTGGTTTATACCTTGAGATTTGATCCCATTAAATAAAATTAGTTCTTTGATTTACTCAGTGACAAAAACTTAAAGTTTAAACTTAAAGTTGATTTCAGAGGATATTCTGAAGTCATTTCTAAGAATCTAATATTCTCTTTTTGTGACATGTTTTTGTCCATGTTATTGAAAATGAATACAACTTGTCCCAGAACAACTTGTAGAGATAAATGAGTGCACACTACTTTTTACTTTGTAGCATCAAACAGATGCTAGTCTGTTTTCTGTTGCTAATGACAGACTAGGTAAATTATGAAGAAAAGTGTTTATTGTGGTTCACAGTCCTGGTTCAGGGCTGTAGGACTTCCATCTAGTGAATGCCTTCTTGCTGACAGTCCTAAAGTCTTATATTACATGGCAAGGGACAGGATGGGCGTGTGTGTATCTGTTTTAAAACCACAAGTATTCAATCATAGAAGCTCCATCATAATGACCTTGCCTAATTCTAATCAAATCTCACAGGCAATACTTCTAAACACTATAGTTATCTGTTTTCCACCTTCTTAATACCGTGGAGATTAAACTACAGCATGAATTTTGAGGTGATGAACCATACGGCCATGTATTCTTGAGTTAAGGAAAAAATATTTTAATACTATATTAATTATATATATTTTAGTATTAAAATGAATATTCTTTCAGATTTTTAAATTTTAATGTTTTAAACTTTTACTGACTTATTTGAGAGAGAGAAATAATGGACACAACCAGGGCCTCCAGCCACTTCAAACAAACTCCATATGTATGAGCTACCTTGTGCATCTGCCTTATGTGAGTCTTGGGGAATCGAACCTGGGTCCTTTGTCTTTGCAGAAAAGTACCCTAACTGCTAAACCATTTCTCCAGCCCCTTTTGGTTTTGATTTAAAGAAGTGTACCCCTTGTTTTTCCGAGCGAATATTTAAAGACCCTACTCTTAGTTCAAAGGTAATTATCTCGTCCACCTACTCATCATTCTTCTACTATTGGAAAGGCTAGGTGCTGTTAGCCACATGATACAGCATTTGTAAAACAATAGCTATGTTTTGGAGCTTATAGTGACAGCCCTAACATTACAGCTTCTTTCTTTACAGAGCTGTATACCATTGTATATCTAAATGATGCATTTATCAATTTACTTACTAGAGAATATATTGATTGCATCCCAGTTTCAATAAGACACAGCTATAAATGGACATCTGAGCAGATTCTTTTGTTAAAAATGTGTGTTATATTTGTATGTGAGTAATGCACATGTGTATATGTGCATGTGTATATGTGGAGGCTAGAAACAGCATCAGGTATTACATATTCCTCAGGTGGCTCTCCACCAGTTTTTAAAAAATTATTTATTGAAAAGAGAGAGTGAGTGTGTGTGTGTACGTGTGTGTGTGAAGGAGGCAGATAGAGAGAGTGGGCACACCAAGGCCTCCAGCCTGTGCAAACAACTCAGATGCATGCACCACTTTGTGCATCTGGCTTACATGGGTCCTGCAGAACTGAACCTGGGTCAGTCCTTTGGCTTTGCAGGCAAGTGCCCTAACTGCTAAGCCATCTCTCCAGCCCACTTTCCACCATTTTGGTCTGGGGCCCTCCAGGTAGACTAGACTGGCTGGTCATTGAGGTCTCGGAATCCACCTGTCTCTGTCTCCCGTGCTCTGGGATTACAGGCACACCACCACTGCTCACTGTTTCAGTGGATTAGTAATCAGACCCCAGTCCTGGTGCTTGGGCAGCCGGCATTTTACTGACTAAGCTACCTCCCCAGCCGCTGTGTGCAGGCTGCTGTCCCTACCCCCATTAGCTTGGGTAATTATCAAGGAGGTTAATTGCTAAAAAATATGTTTAGTTTTATAAGAAACTTCCAAATTGTCTTCCAGTGTGGTTGTATCGTTTTGCTTTTTATCTAAGCAAATAAAAGTTTCTCTTTGCATTTGTTTTTAATTTTTTTTTATTTGCAAGTAGAGAGGGAGAATCGGGAGGGGGGTGCATGCATACCAGGGCCTCCTAACACTGCAAACTTCAAACTTCATGCATCAAATACATGCATCACTTCAAGTACATGCATCACTTTGTGCATTTGGCTTTACATGGGTGCTGGGTACTGAGGAATTTAACCTTTAACTGCTGAGCTATATCCCCATCCGTTGAGTTTGTTTTGTTCCTCATTTTATATATATATTTCAGAGAGAAAGAAAGAAAGAAAGGCAGATAGAGTGAATGGGCGTGCCAGGCCCTCTAGCCACTGCAAACGAGCTCCATACACATGTGCTACCTTGTGCATCTGGCTTACGTGGGCCCTGGGAATTGAACCTGGGTCCATAGGCTTCACAGGCAGTGCCTCAACTGTCCAGCCATCTCTCCACCCCTTGCTTCTCATTCTTAGCAGCATTTCTGTTGTTAGTACTCCTGTCAGGTGTAGTGTCGAATTGTTTAGTTTCTATATTCTTAATAATTTTAGGTCTGGTGATACTTTCATTAGATCATTTGCCACCTGTATATCTTTAGTGAGGTGCCTGTTAGAGTCTTTGCCTATTTCTTCCTCAGATTTGTTTTATTGATGAGCTATAAGTGTTGGTATATTTTGGATAAAAGTTTTAATCAGGTTAATCAGGTATGTCTTTTGCAAAAATTTTCTCCTAGCCTGTGGGTTGTCTTCTCATTTTCTTGATAATACCTTTCACTGAGCAGTGTTTAATTATAATCAAGTTCAGCTTATCAACATTTTTTTTTTTTTTTTTGAGATAGGATACCACTCTATAGTACTTGCCAACCTTAAATTCTAGAGTCTTTGCTGCCTCAGGCTCCCAGCTGCTGGGATTAGAGGGGTGAACCACCATGACAAACTCAGCTAATTTTTTAATGGTGCTTCCCTTTTTACTGTTAAATCAATGCCACATCCCAAGTCATCTGAGTGTTATCCTGTAGTATGTTCTAGGATTCTTAGAGTTTTGTACTTTTTTTAAATTACAAACTTTACTATATGAACACATCACATGTTGGTCATATTCCCATTGGTTTATACTCTTACATCCCCTCTCCATGCTACATTTTCACTGAGAGTCCTCTCCTCAGTGGGATTTTGGTCTTCACTTTGGGGTTATAAATGCACCAGCCTTTGTGGGTGGGGGACAATACGTTAGGATACTCCTTCCTACCCTTTAGCTCTTACATTATTTGTGCTCCCTCTTCCCCAATGTTCCCTGAGCCTTGGCAAACTGTTTATAAGTCTAGTTTAGTGTTGAGCCCTCTGCAACCTCTGGATTTTTGCTTTAAAGAAAGAGCTTTAAGTGTCTGTCACCATCTCCCTGGAGCTGGCTGTCAGGCTAGCAGTGAGAGCAGCTCCCATTCTTAAATCACCACTTACTCGGTAATGTCTCCTGGGCCCTGGCAAATGTGAGAGAGGTGCCTCTTTTCAGGGTAGGCAGTTGGCTATCTTTTCTTGTCATATTGATGGATCTTGGTTCTCCCGGTTTTTTTCTGCCATCTGTAAAAGAAAAGATGTTCTCCAACCAAGAGTGAGTGCATCATGTATTAAAGTAGATAAAGCACAGTTATTTAGAAGACTCTTTGACAGAGATAGTCATTCTTCTTAGACAAAGACTAGTGGAGCTTCTTGTTGCTGTCAGTATTCTGACTTGTTTCTCAGTTCCAGGTTGAGTTCTCTCCCACTGAGTGGACCTTGTATTACACACAGGCTTTGTGCCAGTATTACACAGGTGTGTATATCTTGTCTGAGTCAGCACCATTTTTTTGAAATGACTATCATGTGTAAAGCCCTAGGTCCAACCCCTAGTACTGAAAAAGGGAGGGGAATAATATTTTCAATAGCTAGTATATAGTTATATTTCTTGAAAATCTTACTAAACCTAGTTGATACTTAGTGTAATTCATAATATTAGAAATTTAGTAACATTGTAAAGTTTACCATAATGATTGACATTTCTAACTCAAGTGTTAACATCTGCCACTGCCTTAATAAATCACAATGCAGATTCTTTCATATCCCTTTTACCTGAACTGCATTTTGTTAAGGCATTCTTTCATGCTAGAAAGAGTATAAATCTTCCTTAGGGTTGAGATGGGCCGACCAACAGTGACAGTGGTGAGTGAGGAGAAGCTGAGAACTAGGGTTTCTTAATCAGTGTAAGCATTCTGCATCATACTTTTCTAAGCTTGTCATACCCATTTACATAACTGAAAGCTCTAAAGATTTCCTTGCTCCCTGTCTTCTCACTTGTAATCCCTTGCTTGCAACTAGAACTTTGTTTCCTCATAAGTTAGAGAACATGTAATCTTGTTGAGCATTTGCCTTTCCTTCCGTATGCTCAGCAGACACATTCCATGAAAAGGTTTTTATTGGTAGGGAAGTTCTCAAAGGGTACCTCTTCATGTTATTTTTTCATAACCATCAACTATTTACTTATCACAGAGATTTTTAGGGAAAAAAATAGAAGCTGTAGGTGATAATGATAGTCTTCACAATATATTCTTAGAAGTAGAGAGATTAAATTGTGAAGAAGTGAGATTAATATGAATAGTCACTGGAAAGAAAGAGGAAACTTTTGTCCAATAGAAATGGCACATGCAGAAGAAAGTTCAGTATGCTGTTCTGTTGTGTTTTATAAATATATGATTAGAGGCTGCCTACAGTTATTGCCACAAATACTATGGCTGCTTTTATGGTTCAATTTTTATTTTATTTTTGCAGTGCTGAGGATTTAACCCAGGGTTTTACATATGGTAGGCAAGTGCTTAGCCACTGAGATACAGCCCTGTGTTTGCTTTTTAAACAAACTTTACATTTTTATCTGTGATAAATAAGAACCTTTTAAAATAATAACCTGAGCTGTCTACATTTTGTGCTTCTCCTTCAAGGTGCACATACCTGGTTTTGTTGTCTTTATGTGGTGGTTGCTACTGTTTGCCCTAATGTGGTTATCTCCATAGGAAGAGCATTCTGTTTCCTGCTTTGTTTTTCTAAAGAAAAAAGTCATACTGCAGGATTTGGTTCCACCAAAGCCCAGAGTTCATTAACTTGAATATTTAGGTATGTTTGTCACTCTAGAGCACATCAACCATTTATGGTAGTTAGAAGTGGTTCTTACCAAGTTCACATGCCTATGGTTTATGACCACCTGCATTTAAACATAAGTGGTGTATCACTGGAGCTCTTTGTTTCTGTTTAGCCTTATTCAAAAGAGAAACCATAAAACTATGACATTTTTCCCCAGAAGTTTTGACTTTGGAGTTTTTATTACAGATCTTCTCCACACTATCCTGTAACTCACGGTGTAGTCCATGCTGGCCTTGAACTCCCAGTTTTCTTGCCTCAGCCTCTCAGGTGCTAGAATTAGAGTTGTGTGCCACTGTGTCCAGCTAAGTTTTGCTTTTTTAAAAAATCATTTATTTATTTATTTGAGGGGGTTTAGAGAATGGGCGCGCCAGGGCCTCCAGCCACTGCAAACGAACTCCAGATGTTTGCGGCACCTTGTGCATATGACTTATGTGGGTCCTGAGGAGTCAAACCTGGGCTTAGCCTTCGAAGGCAAGTACCTTAACTGATAAGACATCCCTCCAGCCCAAGTTTTGCTTTTATTAGTAGTTAAATTCATTGCTAGAATTTTCCAAGTTTTTTAAAAATTAGCATGTTAATTATACATGAAATGAGTTCCATTATATTTCATACATGCAGGTAGTGTATTTTTATCATATTCGTTCGACTTCCATGTCTTTTTGTTTGGCTGTCAGTGAGTTTCATGGTTTGGTTTACAGGAATGATTTACAGGATTCTGGGTAAGCGATTATTTAGAGGAGCATGAATTCCTTACCAGTAGCTACACCACTAGTGAAAATTTCTCTCCCTCTACAAGCAACCATTAGCTGCTATTTATACTCAGGGATTTCCCTAGTATAGCTCCCTCCCTAGCTACTGTTAAAGAATTTTGTATTTGATGTACACCAACATCAAATTGGTAATCTTAAATTGATGCTTACCAATTCTCTTCTCCCTTCCTTTGTAAGATTAATACTAGGAGTCAAGGTTCGCTGTGTCATTAATACCGGATTCTTCAGTTGTTGAATTACGCAGATCAGGTGTGTCAAATTGAATATAGAAGAGCCTAGGCAACTAGACTTGAGTCGTCAGTCGGTGAACATAGGGAAACTGAAAACATTCACTGAATTCATGTTTGAGACAGTTTTTTAAGATGAAAATGCTGTTCTAACTTGATTTCAGCTAATGTTAATTCAGTGCTTATTCTTAGGTTTTATAATTTCTCCATTGATCATTCCTGTTTTTGAGCAGGGTCTCACTCTAGTCTATACTGACCTAGAACTCTCCACCTTGGCCTCCCAGAGTACTGGGATTATAGGTATGAGCCACCACACTCAGTTACCATTAATCATTCTTACCAGAAATGTTGATCGTGAATGTAGTTCTCTACTTTCTCTCCCCGGCATTCTTAATATGTAGCTGAGGCTTGCCTAAAAGTTAACTATGTAGCCAGGCCTAGTGTCTCATACCATTAATCCCAGCACTTGGGAGACAGAGATAGGATTGTCTCAAGTTCAAGGCCACTCTGACTACATTGTGAATTCCAGGTCAGCCTAGGCTAGTGAAGCCCTACCTCAAAGAAACAAACAAACAAAAGATTAATTAATTAAATGATTTAAAATGAGCTGCACTTGCCTGCATAGCCAAAGAACCCAGGTTCTACTCCCCAGGACCCACATAAGCCAGATGCACAAGGTGGCACATGTGTCTGGAGTTTGTTTGCAGCAACTAGAGACCCTGGCATGCCTATTCTCTCTTTCTCTCTATGTGGCCCCCTCAAGAAAATAAATAAGTACATGCCACCATATCCTCAAAGAGTAAGCAGCTGTTTTGGTTTTTCTCCAGTGTTGAAGATCCACACAGGACCTCATGCATGCCAAGAAAGCACTGTGTTACATCCCCAACTGCTCTGAAAAGAGCCTCTGAAAAGAGAAAAGAATTCCATCATAAAAACCTAGTATCTGAAGTAGACTTCAAAAAAACACAAAAACAAAAATACAGGACTGATGGACTTCATAAATCCTCTGTATGATTAATTCCAAAATACCACAAATTGACGTGAGAATGTTGGATGGCTATGCTTACTACTTTACATTAATTTGGAACTCTGGTTTCCTTTCAAATCTCTTAGACATTTTAGCTCATGTAATCCTGACTAGGAAGGGATTGTGCTTTATTTCTGGTATCACTAGACTGTAGGTCAGAGGCCTTGTGGTGCTATAGAAATGTCACATTTGCAATGCTGTTTGTACCTTCAGTTAAAAATACAGCAGCTGTGCACAGTAAGATCTGCTTGGGAGTTTAGAGATCATTTGCCAGCTCTTATGATTTTATGGAGAAGCAGTGAGGCCCAGAGAGAGCTTTTCTAATTGCCTATAGCTAGTGATAGAACTGCTTCTAGTGTGCTTAATTATTTAATGCATTAAAACAGTCACAATTAAATTAATGCATTTACCTAATTGTTAACATTAACTTTTCTTAGCTTTTGCATGTGACTTTAAATTTATAGTTAAACTGAATTTTTTATGTAAATGTTTTAATGAGCCATTATTAGGGCACTTACCAAGGTTGTAATTTTTAGTTTGATTCAAACAAAGTATTTGTGAGACAAAGCTACTGCATTTTATTGAGAGTTTTTTTCCTCATAAACAGACACAGCCTCTTCATTTGGCCAAGTGTGGTGGCACATGCTTGTGGTCCTAACACTGGGGAAACTGAGGCAGAAGGATCTTGATAGCCTGGGCTACATATTGAGACTGTCTCATACAAACAGAAGCAGACATACCTTGTACTCTGAAATACATAGAAAGTGTGTTGCATTGTCCTTTGGTTATAAGTGCTAAAGTTCATTGCTTGAGATAATAAATTAAATAAATAATAAATATAATAAATAAATCAAATGAAAAGATGGAGCGATTTTTTTCTGTATCCCTTTATTTCATCAAAAAGTAAATATTTTTCCAGGTGTGATGGTGCATGCCTTTAGCACTCAGGAGGCAGAGAAGTAAGAGGATTGCCATAAGTTTGAGTCTACCCTGAGACTTCATAGTGAATATCCAGGTCAGCCTGGACTAGAACGAGACCCTGCCTCAAAAAACAAACAAACAAAAAAAGTAAATATTTCAACTTATTTTGATAATTACCATGGTATGTTTCTGCGAGTGAGGTGAGTGAGTGTAGGGTGGAAATAATAAAATGAGTACCGTTTCAGTGGGGGTGAGATCTTTACGTCAGTGGTCATTGTGCATGATAGTGGCTACTTTAAAGGTCTACAAAATGTTTTGTAGAAACTGAAAGCCATGGAAAGTTTAATAGAGAAAATGAATGTTGAAAACTCAGTTGGAATTGGTCTAAACAAGGTGATTTGTAAATATCACTTATGTCTTGCTTTAACAACTAGTTTCATAGAATGTAAACTTTTGGGTTAATTTCCACAATGTCTGGAAACAGAAAAGGTGGCAGAGTTTTGTGTGCCCTACTTTATTGATCTTTTGCTTGGTACTTATCAGTGCTATGATGGAACATTTATGCATGTCGTGGCTAGAAACAAAGTGATTTGTTAATGGCTTTAAACATACTTCATTCTTTGGCAGCATTCTAGTGACTATTGTATTGCTTTATATGAAATATTGCATAATTTATTCAAACTACTAGAACTAGAAAATTGTCTTTTAAAATAAACAACTGTTAATTTCAACACCATTCTGTTAAAATGGTTAATGGTTTATGAATTATATTTAATTAGAATGCCTTCTAGTCTTGTGAAAAAGTATCTTTATCTATGCTCTGATTGCTTAGGCTTCCACTTGCTTATCAACTTACATTGAAGAAAATGTCTTATTTCCAAATTTAATCACATTTGATAGATAACTTAATATCATAATCTTTGCCAAAAGTCTAGAGCTTGAATGTAATTATGCCAAGTTAATACATTTTACTCTACTATAGGTGTGATTGATAAGAAAATTAGTATGTATTTAGGTATTTTATTGAGGAGTTAGGCTTTTCAATTTTGGTTTAAAAATTAAATTTCTTATTTTTCTGAATTATAAAATAGCAATAAGATTTATGCATGTACCTTTTCTTTTAAAGAAGTTTTGTTGGTGAACTAAACTCTAAGCAATTCAACTTAACATTTGTCTATATGAGCTTTTAAATCATGATTGTTGATAATGTGTCACATAAGCTTCTGTTTGTAGTATTACATTGTAATTGACTTTTATAGGCAAAGATAGTAAAAAACCAGCTATGTTATATGAATTAATAAGTTAGTATTACAAGTTAGTTGCCGGCGTTTTTCTTTAACTGCTTCTCTTCCAAATCTAAATCTTTCTGATATTTTTATTTCCTACATGTCTTTCTCTTTAGCTTTCAGTCCAGTTTACTATGTTCCTAAGGGCTTAAGGTATTATGTTATAAAAACAGATCAAGGCAAGGATGGCCCATATAATCAACTGTAGTATACTGCAGATCGTCTACAAAAACTTCTAGTCTATTCATTGTTTCCCAGCATTTGCAGTATGTGGAAGGATTTCTGTTGGATTAAATCTAAACTATTCTTCATGCTATTGAAAGACCTATTAGAGTAACCGTCTTCAAAACCCCGGTTTAGGTCGGTCTGTTGTCATTTGCCTATTCCTTTTATCACATTGATTTTGTTGGTACTCTAGTGTTTATTTGATCACTTTTTTTTCACCCTCAAAGATCCTGACCTTGATGTGGTTATTCTTCAAGAACACCTCTCAGATTTTTAAAAAATATATTTTATTTTTATTTATTTATTTGAGATGCAGACAGAGAGGTAGAGAATGGGCACGCCAGGGCCTCTAGCCACTGCAAATGAACTCCAGACATATGTGCCACTTTGTGCATAGTTCTAATGCCACATCAGCCATTCTCATACTAAACCTAAGCTGTCAATCATGTAGACTTGTAGACACTTGTCCACCATTCATCCTTTTTTGTATTTTGGCAAAATTACATAACTTTCAGCTGCCTTGCCCTTTAATAGCTTATGTCTGCTGCTAATGCTAGTTCTTGGGCACTAATTTGAGAATTTTGGAGTAGTCTATAATGTGTTTTCCAGAATAAATACATATACTAGCAAGGTATCTAGAATCCTGGCCTGGTTAATCTTCTGTTCTAGCCAAGTTCATGTAACCTGTGAATACCACAGTTTTCAAATGTAGTACTTAACCATGTTTATTTATGCTTTCTGTAGGACAAAGACTAATAAAACTGTGCTTTTATGTTTTTAAAATTTTTATTTATTTGTTTGCAAGAGAGAGAGTGTGTGTATGCCTGCCACTTTGCGCGTCTGGCTTTACGTGGGTTCTGGGGAATTGAACACAGACTGGCAGATTTGGCAAGCAGGTGTCTTTAACTACTAAGTTATCTTCCCAGTCCTAGTCTTATCTTTTGATCTAATCTCCTGATCATTAAGTAGTAACATTGGTTCATTCCCTTTGCTATATATATGTACAAATGATGCAGGAATTGGAGTTCTTTGGAAATGCACCAATATGTCTTTTTAGAGCCACAGAGCTTTTCTTGGCTCTAGGTTAAGCTATAACCCTGGAATCAGGGTGCCAAAAAACTCATTTGTCACACAGAACATAATCAGTGGCTTTGGTGTTCTTTTTTATGACTTCAAAAAGATTGAACTACAGACTAGAGGGTAAAGTTGTTGGCTTTATTAGATTGTAGATAGAATTTACCAGAAGGACGTCACAGCTCACACCCAAGCGGTATGAGTGGAGTTCCCAGAAATGGGGAAGTACAGAACTTAAGGAAAACAAGCAGAACTTTTTCCCAAGAGCTGGAAAGAGGGATCTCCAGAAATAGGAAGCCTACCTAGAGAACTGTATTGAACCTGTTCTGGATGCCAGCTGAACTGATGAGTCTGAGAGGTTTCTGGTTGGCATCTTAGGACTCTCCATCCTGGCATAGCCTTCTGGGTATGGGGAGTTGTCCTTTCTAGGGAGAGACTCAGGTTGAGTTCAAAGACCAAAAGATCTTGGGAGGGAACTCATTACTCCAAGGACAGGTTCAAAGACATTACATTCCTTGCTTTTTACTTTGGGGGCCCTGTCATCACTAAATTGTGTCACATACATCGTATTTGCACATATCTATATCGTGTGTGTGTGTGTGTGTGTGTGTGTGTGTGTGTGTGTGAGAAACTATCAGGTTTTGCTCATTGTTTAGTTTCTTCAAGGAATAATTCCCATTTGATTTTTACATAATCATTTGAGTTGTATTTTTTCCTTGCATGGATAATTACTATTCTTATGTCTAATTCTCTTTTTTTCCTTAAAAGAAAAACTTACTACTCCTCACTTCACCCTTGCACTTATGGCATTGGTTGGGCTGTTTCAGTGGAGCTAATTAAGTCCCTTACTTCTGGATTCTTTTGTCTCCCCTCCCCCCTGTTCTGAGGATTGAACACACAGCCTTGTACATGTTAGCCAAGCACTCTACCACTGAGCTCTATTCCTAGATCCTTTAATAGCAGTGTTATACTTCCAAAATATTTTTGACTTCAAGATCCAGGAACTTTCCCATAAACCATCGTTTGGTCATGTGGGACATCTCATTATTTCTGCATCATATCATCTCTTCCCTCTGTATATTACATCATTTCTCTCTCTGTACAGGTCGGTAAACTGACCTCAGTTTTTCTTCCTTTCCTCTTGTGACATTGTGATGTATTATTTTAACCTTGTCAGTCTAAGTCAGATGTCATCTCTGAACTAATCTTTCTAGATGTCTTTGTAGATTTAATTATTCCCTTATCTTTGGAGTGTTGCCTTAACACTGTTACTGACCTTTAAAACTACTTTTTATTTGTTTTATTAAACTTCAAGACTTTGATAAAATCAACATACAAATGAAACACATGATCCATGTTCTTTCACATTGAACTTAGATATGGATTGGTTCCAAGTCATGCTATAGAAAAGATTGTAGGCAAATCCATTGTATTTACATGTCAAAAAACAAAGTTTTTTCATTAGGTTTAAACTAAAGAGAGTATGATATTAAAAGTTTGATCAGTTGAAAGTTTATAAAAACAGTTTAGGGAGCCGAATAGAACACTTATCCAGAACTATTTGTGGTTAGAGTATTTTATACTCTGAAGAGGTATTCTACATACAATAATTTTGAAATACCTGTCTTTCAATGATACTGGCTGATTTCTTTCCATACTCTCTCTCAGTTTGTTCTGACATGTATGTGTATGGATGTGTTCAAATGTGTGACATGCATGCCACAGAGTGTATATGAGGATCAGAGGACAGCTTTCAGGTTGATCCTCACCTTCCCCACCTCCTTTGAGGCAGGGTTTCATATTATATTGTTCAGCACTGCATTAGTCAGGCTGGCTGGCTCCCTGAACTTCTGGCAGCTTCTCCTGTCTGTCTCCCTCCTCTTGTGGATATGGTTGGGAATACAAGTGCCTGGCTTTTACATGGTGTCGGGGTTCTGAACGCAGGGACTCGTGCATGTGCATAAGTACTTTATCCACTGAACCCTCTCCTCAGCACCTGTGTGCTGCTTCCTATGCTAAATCGCTATGCAGCAAACATTCTCTATTGAATTTGGTTACTTCTTAATACATTAAGAATAATTTCCAGATACTTACAGAAAAGTCCATTGTGTGCAATTCATACTTTATGACAGTAATCAAATGGGTCTTAGTGAACTTACATATCCGATCTGCTTGGCAATTTATATTTCACTTTACATTAATCAATAAAACCCTTATAAACCTCATGTTTGCCATTCTGTCTTGTGCACATTGATCATGCATACCATAGTAGTAAGTGTGTTTTCTGTATTCTGAAAAGCTGATGCATCCAAAGGTTCTCCTTGGGAAGCCCATCTGATGCTTGTCAGCCCTCTTCTTGAGTTCTTTCAGTCTATCACTTTCCTGTCAATAGCTCTAAGATTCTACCAATGGCACAAACTGAAACATCTTGAAATAACCTTTGAGACATTCTTGCTTTATTCACATGCTTTATACTTCATGTTCAGTCACACTCAAGTTTGATTTTCTTCAGAAGTCTTCATTCATTTTTTTTTTTTTTTTTTTTTTTATGGTTTTTCGAGGTACGGTCTCACTCTGGCTCAGACTAACCTGGAATTCACTTTGTAGTCTCAGGGTGGCCTTGAACTCACGGTGATCCTCCTATCTCTGCCTCCCAAGTGCTGGGATTAAAGGCATGCGCCACCACACCCGGCCCTCATTCTCCTAGTTTTAACCACTTCTTGGCCTGAGGTTTGCTCTTAAATCAATTCATGCTATGTCTAATTTCCTGATATGTTCTATTGTTCCATCCCCCCATCCCTGCATATTTAAGATTCCAAAATGATCTTTTCATTAAATGTGTAAGTTAAGTACTTTGTGTTACATTGTTGTTTGCTATGATGAAATATGGTAAGATTTAAAAAAATACATACAATAAAACAATTTAAAGGAAGATTATTTTGGCTCATTGTGTTTGATGAGTCAGTTTTTGTCCACTTAGCTCCATTGCTTCTGGCCTTTTAGTGAGGCAATATATCGTGGCAGGATAAAACTGCCTGGTTCATTATAGAAAGAAGGCAGAAGGGCAAACAGGAAGAGACTAGGGCCAAGATGCACCTTTTAAAGACTCCTCTTCCCTAGTGACCTACTTCCGCCAACCAGTCTATCTCTTTGTTTCTACTACTTCCCAGTAATGCAATCAGATTATGTCTACCAGTGGAGATCCATTGATCTGAGGTCTGAGCCCCCATAATCCAATTACCACTTAGTGATTGGACCCACCAGCTGGAGATGAAGGCTTCAGTCAGCACATGAGCCTTTAGTGTGGACATTTCACCTCCATGCCTTAACACCCCCTTCTCTTCCTCTTAAAGATTTGGTCTGTTTTGAGTGGTTCTTTACTGTTGTATGTACCTTCTTAGGTTTATGCTTGCCATTTAGCCTGGAACTCTTTTCTTTCATTTTCCTGTTTGTGTGGTTCTAGTTTCTGACTTGGGCCTCATGAGTTCTATGAAACTTTCATACACAGTTTTAAAATTTCTATGGCAGTTATCCATTATACTATGCAAATTTTGAACTCAAATGTTGTCATGTTACTATATATGTTAATATTGGATTGTGAGTTTTGTTAACACAGATTCTTTTATAGCCAGCCAATAAATATTACATGTTATGCTTTGTTCTCTGAATTAATTTATTTTTATTTATTTATTTATTTATTTATTTATTTATTTATTTATTTTTGGTTTTTTTGAGGTAGGGTCTCACTCTAGCCCAGGCTGACCTGGAATTCACTATGTAGTCTCAGGATGACCTCGAACTCATGGCAGTCCTCCTACCTCTGCCTCCCGAGTGCTGGGATTAAAGGCGTGCGCCACCACACCTGGCTTGTTCTCTGAATTATTCTAAATAATATTGTTATAAGTACTTAAAGTACAACTGTCATTGAAAAACACAATCTTTTATCTAGTCTGATAATACCAGCAAGGTATCAGATTCTTACTAGATAGACAGCACGTTCGGTTTTGTTGTTTTTAAATTATTTTTATTTTTATTTATTTATTTGAGAGAGAGACAGAGAGAGGGAGAATGGGCACGCCAAGGCCTCCAGCCACTGAAAACGAACTCCAGGCACATGTGCCACCTTGTGCATCTGGCTTATGTGGGTCCTAGGGAATCAAACCAAGGTCCTTTGGCTTTGCAGGCAGACACCTTAACCGCTAAGCCATCCCTCCAGCCCTGTTTTGTTGTTTTTGAAGCGGGTTTTTGTTTTACTGTTTGTTTTGAGACAAAGTCTCACTATGTAGCCCAGGCTGAACTAATATGTGGCCAAGGCTGTCAAGTCTTTTTGCTTTGGCTTCCTGAATGTTGGGTTATAGATATGTGCCACCATAACCAGGAAGACAAATACAATGATTTACTTATTATTTATATTTATATATTTGTTTATATATTTATAAATTTAATTCATATGTTTATATACTGTAAAGGTTATGTGTATATTATTTATATAAATTTTTATTATTTATATAAAGTTTTTATGATGACTTCTATAGTTAGCTTTTTGTTGTTGGGATAAAACATCCCACCAAAAGCAGCTTATGGAAGGAAAGGGCTTATCTATTTACTTATAGTTTTGAGGGAAAGTTTCATCAGTGTGGGGAAAGCATGGCATGAGCAGGAAGCTGCCACAATCTGAGGGGAAGCATTCTAGTGACATACCTCCTCTAGCAAGGCTCTGACTCCCCAAGTGCCACCAGCTCGGCATCAGGTATGAGGTTTAATTACAAACATGTTATATTCAGACTACCACAATGACATAATTTGTATTTACAGTGGTGTTTAACATTTTTGAGATACTAAATCATTTATCACTATGTGATAGTAAAATTACATGCATGCATACATACATGCATACATACATACATATCTCTTATCACCAAGATAAGATAGGGTGCAGCCCTACCTCCTGCAGTTAGTTCCGGTCCTCCTGTCACACTTGGGCAGGTTGTTTTATAGATACTCAGTTGTTCCTCATTATTCATTACATGGTATCCAGAGTAATTTGTCTTGAATATACATCAGATCATATTGCTTTCCATGAGTATTTAATTGCCTTCAGGTTAATTCTAAGTCTGATAGTTTTGCCATTCAGTACCTAGTGTTGGCCCATCATGTTTCCATTAGCATTGCTGACTTTCCAGGCTAGGTCTACAGTTGTTGACTCATGCTTTACTTTCCAAAATGATCATTCAAGGTTTATTATCCTCAGTCATTTCTCTCCTTTCGCTGTGTTAAACTTGCTGTCTCATCACTCTTCAATATAATGTACTGTTCACTGTCTTAGTGGGTCAGCTGCTCACTGAAGGCCAGAAACATGTATTTTCTCGCAGTTGACAGTGTTCTGAAGCCCCACATTAATAGTTATTTAATAAATGTTAATAAAACACTGGGCTGGAGAGATGGTTTGGTGGTTAAGGCGTTTGCCTGCAAAGCCAAAGGATCCCAGTTCGATTCTCCAGGACCCACGTAAACCAGATGCACAAGGGGGTGCATGCATCTGGAGTTCGTTTGCAGTGGCTAGATGCACTGGCGCCTCCATTCTTCCCCGCCTCTTTCTCTTAAATAAATAAAATATATTTCAAAAAATGTTAATAAGACACATTTGCAGCTGGGCATAATGGTGCATGCTTTTAATCACAGCCTTTGGGAGGCAGAAGTAGGAGGATCGCTGAGTTTGAGGCCCACCTGGAACTATATGGGAAATTTTAGACCCTACCTCAAAACAGAACAGCAACAGCAGCAAAACATACACACACACACACACACACACACACACACACACACACACACACCCCTACAGACTAAAGTGGAAAAATCATTAAGTTGGAAATTAAGTGCCTGGGTTCTAGCTAAGTCTGTAGTTGGGTAGTTGTGTGATTTTGGTTGTTTAGATCCTGTATTTTTTTTTTTTTTTTGGAGAGAGACATAGAGAATGGGCAGACTAGCAGCCTCTCAGCCCCTGTGAACCAACTCCAGGTGCATGCGCACCCTTGTGGGGAAGTGCAGCATTGCGCCCTTGTGTCACTACATCTGGCTAAGAGTGGGGCCTGGAGAATCAAATGGACATTCTTAGGCTTAGTAGACAGGCACCTTAACCGCTAAGTCATTTCTCCAGTCTTAGATCCTGTATTCTTGATTGTAAATTTTCCAACACTGGTTTATATAAATGCTTAAAATGTGAATTCTAAGGTTTATGTTAACCTAGGTTGAAAAGACAAAATTTACACTTCCTTTTAGAGTAAAATTTATTTGTCTTTCTTGGAGGCTGAGGAGATGACTTGGTGGTTAAAGGCACTTTCTTGGAAAGCCTGCTGGCCTAAGTGTGATGCCCCAGTACCCACATAAAGCCAGATGCACAAAGTGGCTCATCCATCTGGAGTTCATTTGCAGGGGCCCTTGCACGCCCATTTACTCATTACCTTCCTCTCTCCTTGCAAATAAATATATAAAGAAACAAAGAAACATGAAAGAGAGAAGGGAGGGAGGGAGGGAGGAAAGTCTTAACATGTCTAGCTTGTCAGTCACTAAAACATTAAATAGTTTAGAGAGGAAAAAAATTGGGTAATTGGGTAATACCTTTGTCTTTTTGTCTCCTAATGTACTCATTTGGAGTGATCTGAGTCCTCAGTTTACTTGGAAATATACCTTCTAATGGTAAAGTGTGTGTTTCCTTTGAACCTGGTTGTCAGCAGAGGAGCTAGATTAATGAGACATAGAAAACATCAACTCCACTGAGATTGACACAGTACTCCAAGTTTGAATTTTATAATTGAGGTATTTGTGTTTAAGTATTGGTGTTTTCTTTTCAGTGTTGACAAGCAAGATAAAACATTGATAGTTGTTATATTTTATTTCTTGGAGAATTGTTTAATTTTTATTGGTAAGAAGTTTTTTAACCTACTCAGAAACTATTACTGACAAAAATTGAAATGATCATTCTTATAGACACTAAAGGCAAATAACTTTTTCTTGGTTTTTATGGCCTCAGGTTAATAGATGTGGAAAGGTTGAAACCTAAGTTGCCCCATTGTTTCACCCTTCTTGGGTGCTTATGAGCTATTACATAAATGACTTTCCCCCATTTCAGTTATCAAAAGAATCAGAACCTAGAGGCAGTGAATCCAGACAGAAACCATCACTTTGCTCAAGTCATTGTTTTGAAGCATTAATAAAATCATTAAGGCCACTTGAGTCAATGACCCATATGGTTGTGTGTTGTGAGGTTTCAGCCATGATGGACTTAGTAGCTTCATTGCATTTCTGCTTAACAATTTTTATTGTGAAATTTATGTTTAATTCTATGATTAAATTTATTTAAGCAGTCTCCTTTCATTAAAAATAATGCACAATATTCAGGATATTTGATTTTTAAACATTTCAAAGATTCTGCTTTTGTGTAAACTTAATATATGCCAAGTTAGGTTACTGGAATGACTAGTTCTTAAATGATCACATCTCTTAAGTAGATACCTTAATTGTTTCAAACCTGATATGAACACTGTGATTGCAAATTGTATATCAGTGTCTTAAAAGTTCAGTATTAAAAATATATTAAGTTGATAACACAGTTCCCCCAAAAATGCTATTTTGAAAGTATATTCCAAGGACTTTTCTATATTAGTGTGAGAAAAGGAATAACTGAGAGAAAATATTGTTTATGTAATTTTAAAATTCTCTCTGTAGATTCCTGTTTTAAAGTAAAAGTGACATTTTCTTTTGGTAATACATAATGACCTAACAGTGACATATTTAGGAAATACATTGATTTCTTTTATAAAATTGGAAGATTTCTATTATATGTTAATATATTTACAACAATTATACATGAAGTTTTAGAAAGGTATTTTCAGCTTCCTTTCAAAAACAGAACTGATTAAGGTTATGGTTTTCCACTGAACACTGTTCAGTACTACATTAACTAAAAATACCAAGAATTTACTAGCTTTTCTATAGTGTTTGCTTTTGTCAAAATGAATCTGATTTTTCCTTTGCATTTTATTTGATCGATCGCCAAGTTCTTCAACATCATTATGTCTAGAATGCATTTTTCTCCTGGGGTACAAAAAATACCACCACTTTATTGTTTGGGATCTGAATTATTAGAAATTGGACATTAATGATAGTCTACTTACCTGATTTTTGTTAGAAGATCTGTGTCTTAAACTGGTTTGCAGCTTTAGTAGTAAGTCTGTCAGCATTATCTCATTGCAGTTAGTCTTTTGAAGGAAGGGGAGAGAGTTGGGCAAGATGACCCTATCCCTGGTTTATCACAGTCCATCATATATCTCTTAGGTCACTCTTTCTGAAGTGCCACTTAATACTTGTGACTTTTATTAGCCGTGACTAAAGTTGTTTCTGCTATTAAGACACCTATACAGTAATAATTTCTATGTTTGTCAGAGATTGTACTAGATGACTGTGAAGACTATGTGTTAGTATCACTGTTTATACGGCCAGGTGGAGGTTCACACTGCACATACAACTTTCCCTGGCTAGAACCTGATCTTTGCCTTTCAAGTCTATAATCTCAGTAGACCAACCTTCTGACTTAAAAGTTCAAGGGTTCTCTGAAATTGCATTCAGGGTATGAGATTGCAGTGCTTCTATTAGAGAGTACAGAGAAAATAGGATAGCAAATTCAAGTGTTAGGAAGTATGAAAGAAAAAATAACCTTTGGTGTTTGGTGAAGTTAAAAAGTGATCTAAACTATAATCTAGTTGGTGGAGTTCAAGGCATTAAAATATCCACAAGTAAATATATCCATATCTAATAAAAAATTAAAAAAATCCACAAATAAAAGTATAGTTGAGGCAGGTTTATTAGCTAGATAGCCTAAAGCAGTCCTGTTTAAAGATTGTAGTTGCTGCTTTTGAGGGTCTACATATTTTCCTTTTCTAAGTAGGTGATTGGCCCTTTACTAATTAACTTGTGAAAACTCTGTGTGATATCTGATAAGTAAATTTTTGATGTTACAAATATTTTTCCTAATCTTTTAAAAATATTTTTATTTTTATTTATTTGTTTTAGAGTGAGAGAAAGGGAGAGAATGGGCACGCCAGCCAGGGTCTCCAGCACTCAAATGTACTCCAGACACATGCACCATCTTGTGCATCTGGCTTGCATAGGTCCTGAGGAATTGAACCTGGGCACTTTGGCTTTGCAGGCAAACGTCTTAACCACTAAGCCATCTCTCCAGTGCTTTTGTCATCTCTTGACATGGTTTATATTGTTTCTTCTTCAGAAATTAGATGTTTTTCCAATAGGTTTTAGCCTAAAATCTTGTCTGCTAGAAGACTGATAACAGTTTTCTAAAAGAAATTTTTAATGCTTTTAATTATTTGGGAGGAGAGAAGGAAGGGGGGACATGCCTGGGTCTTCTGTCACTGCAGACTTAGCTTGCATCTTTATACAACTGGCTTCCATGGGTACTGGGGAATTGAACTTGCAACTGCCTTTAACTGCTGAGCCATCTCCTCTGCCCTGAAAATTTAGTGTAATATTGGATATTGCCAAAGGCCTACCCACTAAAATTTTCTTGCCTACTTGTCTTGGTTGAGTTCTGCCGTCACTTGGCATACTTACTGTTCTTTAGTTATTACTACCAGACTAAAACTGGAAGGTAGGTTTGCTGGGTGGTTGGTTTGTTCTTTGTCTTCTGTTGTAGAGAAAGACATTTCTTGTCCTAAAGTCCAAGTTGGCTTCTAATTCAGTCTACCAGCTTCAGCTTCCTCGGGTATTCGCTACCAGCCTTGGCTTTGTGTTTTCAGTATCCAGAGTAAATCAGAGAAGGATGAAAAAAATCACTACTTGTTACCTCATACTGATGCCCGTAATTGATACTGAACATTTCTTGGGAATGGATCTTGAATGTGTGTCTAATTTACTTTACTTTTGTTCACTTACATGTGATATTGTGTCCTTTAAGTTTAAACTAAGCATGTTTACCTAAACTATTTATACCTAAATGCCAGAATAATATATTTTAATAATAAAATGATTGTTCTTAAAATCCAGTTTTTTAAATGTGTAAAAAGTTTTCTAGTGATGTCCTCAACTCTGAATTCATGCACTAAGTTTATTTTTTGTTTTTTCACACAGGGTGTGATAGGTATACAGCTGGTTGTTACCATGGTGATGGCCAGTGTCATGCAGAAGATCATTCCTCACTATTCTCTTGCTCGATGGCTACTCTGTAATGGCAGGTAAGGCAAGGATAGGCTGATTGTGATGGACACGTGAGTTTTTGTTCTGTCTTGTGTCTTTTGAGACAGGGTTTCATGGAGCCCAGGTTGACCTAGAATTCCCTATGTGGTTGAGGGTTGCCTTCAACTCCTGACCCTTCTCCCTCCATCTCTGAAGTACTGGGATTATAGGCATATATTACCAGGCCCACCTAGTGACTGGTACATTCATTTTCTCTTTTTAATTTATAACCCCAATTAACTTCATAGACAAACTAATTCCAGTTTCTAAAGGAATGACAAAGGAATGTTATGAGAAAATCTTGCTTACTTTTTTCTCTTGTCTGACATATCAATATTGATCTATATAGTAGTACAAAGGTAATAGGGTCAGGGGAAAAGAACTCAGTCTCCATCTTGTCTCTTTCTACTCGTTGGCCATTGAGAAGACGTTCTGTCTTTTCTAGGCTGTCTTTAAAAAACTTGGGTCAGCAAGAGGGTAAGAATCAAAGTGTTTAAGTGTTTTCACCATCTTTGGAAAAATTTATTAGAAATATGTACCATTTTGGTATTTCCATTCAAAGCGTACTATGTGAGTGAGAGGTTCTTTGTTTTTTTGCAGAAAATTTTATTTACACTGTTTAATTCATCAGGAAAAAGGGTGTGGTTATATTGTAAGATTTTAATTTTATCTGTGTCATTGTAAACTCACTGCTCTCTCTAATGCTTCCCCACAAAAACCTAGTCTTCCATGCTGAAAGATCTACAATAAAATGAAGTCTGAAGCACAGAAGTTAAAAATAGTTGATATAGTTAGGCAAAAAAAATTTTTTTTACATCTGGGTACACAGAAATACATATTAAATTCCTTTGTAATTCTGAGAGGTACCTGACAAATTTTGTACCATGACAACTTCAATTATTCATTTCAAATGCATAACCAAATTTTGTTACTGCTTTCTGGCTCCATTTTCTTTTGTCTACTCTGTTTGATATTAGAGCACAATGGCTAGTGATTGCATACATATGACAAATAAGCTTTTAATTTAGGGCCCTTCTAGTCACAAAACTTAAATTTCCTTCAGATAATTTATTTTTCATTTAAATTATTTATGTTCTCTATGCTTTTTCTTAGTAATATTCACATATAATATATTCAGACTTAAAACTTTTTATACTGATACATTTGTGTCTGTAATGAAAATATAAGCGTTAGCCATTCTTATTAGCTAAATAATGACTAAAGTTGTGATAAAGTTGAGAAACTTGTATCAGACCTATTTGTAAGTGCAAATCTGTCATCTTTACTGCATAGGTTTACTATAACTGCATAATCTTGTTTGCTTGATCTGTTTCTTATAAATCATGGAATGATAAAATATTTCTATGCTAAAATATCATTAGTTCAAGTAAATTAATTTGGAAAGTATATAGGATACATTAGGGTAATTTAGTTTTGCCAGCTTTGTTCATTTCTAAAGTCTCTGATTATGATCCAATGACATGTTCAGATCCCCTTTGGCTAACCAGTCTTGTTTTTTGATCTTTTGCATTTTTATGTCCTTACATATGCTACTTTCTGTTTCTTTATGTAAAACTGGTATTCTTCAGTAAAAATTAAGACAAAAACCACTAAGCTATGTCCCCAGCACTAAAAGTTGTTGTTGTTTTTTTAACAAGAATGTGTTATAAGAAGACATAAAGAATCTAAAGGGAACTCAGTCTTTAAAGATAAACATGAAAGTTATTTTTTTCTGATCTTGTTTGTATAAATAGATAATCTCTTGTATTGACTGATTTTTGACACCAAATGAGATCCTGTTTAGTAATGATACTTTTCTCTTTTAGCTTCATCTCCCTGCTATTTTGTGTTTTTAAGGTTGTTTACTTTTTAAAATGTTGGTGCTGAAATTTTGTGGTCATAAAAACCACTTGCTTAGTGCTGTTATTAACTCATTTGCACAAAATCATTGATAAGCTTTTGGAATGATTACTGTTTTACTTCCCCTTTTCAGTTTGAAATGATGCTATTGTAATACTGGAATAAATATCGAATCCCTTTTCAATTACTTATGGACCACTGATCATAAATGCCACTTATATTTTAAACCATCTAAGCAATTGAGTTAGGGAAGAATTTGAAGGCATTTTGGGATCTGTAAAATACTTAAGAGTTTAAGGGGAAAAGTTCATGAGGATATTTTATAAAGTATGTAGATATTACATTAAGCCAGACATGGTAACTCTTACCTGTAATCACAACACATGAGAGGCTGAAATGGGAGGTTGCTGTGAGATTGAGGTCATCCTGGAGCTACACAGTTAGTTTCCAGGTCAGGCTGGGCTAGAGAGAGACTCTACCTCAAAAACTACTAATCAAAAATAAACAAATAAATACTAAGTCTTACAGGATGACTTGGGGGTACTTATCTTTAACATAACTGTCTTGTAAGACTATTGAAGTGAGTATATGTGTAAATATCACAATAGGATTCATCATGAGTATGTTGGAGAATCTTGTTCCTTTCAGTTTTTGTATATATTTCAATTTTTCCTCTGCTATCACAATTTGGAATTATAGATAAATAGTTCACAATTTTCTCAAAAGTTCTGACCTTTTTTTTGTATCACATTAATTTCTATCCCTGTATCTCACTAGCCTCTGGCCCTTTGAAATTGGGACTTTAGGCTGCTCAGCCTAGTTCTCGGCTCTGAAATGGGGATTTTAAAATGGCATCTGATTGAGTATATTGACTTTATGGGTTTTCTGATAAAAACAAATTCCTTAAGGACTTTCACCTAAATAAATAAGCAACCTTTTTAATACAAAAAGTCGACTAATTTTCTAGCTCTCACTAAATAATACATATGTTCCTTAGTATTTTAATAAACAGTATTTTTGCATTTAAAAAACTATGTAAAATAGTTTGGCTTAATTCCATTAATATTACTTTTATATTTGTATGAAATATACTGAACAAAAATAAATTTAGTATTAAGTATTTAGATCTGTATAACCTGAGCAAAGTAGGAAAAGTTCTGTTGAGGCTTGTTATGATTTCTAAAATACCAGTACATGAAATTAGTAAGTTTGTCACTTCAGACAGGAATCAAGGTCAAACGAGGGTGTCATAGAATATCTCTACGCAAAATTATGCTTCAAGGATTCATTAAGTGGGGACTTAGGGATTCTAGCCTTCTATTTTGTATCTCTTCTGTTTTTCTTATGACCTAGAACCTTCTTTTAGATGCTATGGCAGTTGCAAGTAAAAAGAGTGGGCGGTACATCAAGAGCTTCTGAGTTACCAAACTTAGGATAGCCTCTTCATCCGGTGCATAAGCACTGGTCCTTGGACTAGATCAGCTAAATTACAGAAGAGGCAAAATGTGATTTGCATGGTACCTAGATAGTAAAAAGGAGGTTGGTGAGTACCTTGGTGATATTATTTCCATGTTTGCACTTAGGGAATTAAAGTTGTAAATGATTGGACCCAAGTCTACATAATTAGAAATGTAACAAACCCAGATCTCTTCGTTTGTACGTCTGAGGTGCATTAATCCCCCCTTAGCCTGTGCTTTCACTCTTCCTCCTTTTCAGTTGCCTGTGTTGCCCCACAGTCTGAAAATTCTAAATGGAAAAACTTGAGAAATAAACAGTTTAATAAATCTTAAATCACACACCATTTTGAGTAGCAAAAAGAAACCTTCCTCCATCGATTGTGCTAAGGACGCGAATCTTTAAGTTACCTGCCCATTAGTCACTCTGTAACCATCTCAGGTTATCACGCACATCTACTTGTGCGGTATAAACGTGCTGTGTTCAAGTGACCTTTACACCATAGTTACTACCCTGCGTCATTTACCACTCACTTCATCTCATCACCTAGGAATTGCATTAAATCATCACAAGAAGGGGTGAGTACAGTACAGTAAGATTAGAGCTACCAACCTAACTTCATTAAACTATTTTGTTATAATTGATTTGTTTGTTGTTACTTATTGTTATTTTTGACCTGTTTAATTTATAAATTAAACTTCGCCAAAAAGTATATATGCATAAGAAAAAACATATAGGGTTTGGTACAGTTTGTAGCTTCAGGCGTCTGCTAAGGTCTTGGGAAATACCTTCTGAGTATAAGGGGTGAACTATTCTGTTTGGTATATGGCTGCTCATGTACTCCACATCTTGTCCTGGAACTGTCACGTGAAAAAAGTCTTAAATTTGATGGCAAGACAAATACAACTTTTTTTGCAACCACTGTGACTTTGTTGATAGTTTGCAGAGTAATTTAAGGTTATTTTCAACTTCCTTCTTTTCTTTTTGCTATTCTGAGTCTTTTAGAATATATCGTATGTGTACACACATGTAACTAGTTGTAGCTAATGTATTTCTCTTCACTTACCATGTTCTCAGAGATACTCTGGTTGATTAGCTATCATATATTGTAAGTCAAAAGGAGTATCAGTACTGATTTACTAAAAGCATACACTATTATCTACACCTCATCCCTTCCCTTTTGAAGTGAATATTTTTCATGTTTCCACATTGCAAGTGTTTTATATTACATCTTTCTAATTTTAATAGAAAAATACAGATTGATAGTCTGAAATTTTAAAATGTGGAATCATCCAAGATCCAAAACTTTTTGGACACTGATGTGATACCACAAGTAGACATTCCATCTATATGTGACCTTGTTTCCCAGGTAACCTTGAAAATAGGGTGTGTTGAAAATACTGTGTAGTTACTTTCAGGCTATCTGTTTACAAAACATAAAAAATGGATTTCATGTGTGGATTTGGATCTCACTGCTAAGATATCTCATGTGCATATAAATGATACTTCTGGTTCCATAGATTTTGAGTAAGGGATACTCAGCCTGTATCAGCCTGGAAGATGTTAGTTTTCTTGTTTTAAGTAAGTGCCAGCCGTTGAAAATGAAGTTTTACTTTAAAAGTACATGATTGGTAGTATCTCTTTGGCTTGTAACTTGGGAAGTATATTGTTGACTTAGACAAATACAGTGCTAAGACCCGAATGCTTTAGACTGCCTGTGCTCTTGCCCCAAGAGGACAAGTCACATTCTGTGCACACTGTGAATTGCATTTACTAACACCTCATTTGTAGCCAACGCATTCTCTACTTTTGGTTGTAATTAAAGGTATTTTTTGTTTTGAAGTTTGCTTGGCCCCTCTTTCCATGGAGAGGTAAGTTATAGGTGACATTCTTTGTACATTTGAATAGTGGGTTTTGCATGAGGACTAGGGTACTGCTTTGTCTTCATAGGAGCTTCCTTGTTGTCTAGCTCTAAACCTCATGCATTTCTTTCTTCACTCCATCTTCTTAATCTCTCCCTTTCGTCTTGTTACCTCCCTTCATATGTCTGTCATCAAAAATATACTTCGTGTCAGACATGGTGGCTCACACCTTTAATCCCAGGGCGAGGAGGCTGAAGTAAGAGGATTGTCAAGACCTTGAGGCCGTCCTGGACTATAGAGTGGAGTTCCAGGTCAACCTGGACTAGAGTGAGACCCTGTATCAGCTCCTTCTCCCCATCCCCCGAGTAAAGAGTTTCATAGCACCCTTCTATTCAATCCTGCTGTTTTCCTCTTGCCTGGCATCTGTTGCATGTTGCCTGATCCAGCAGTCTGCAAATTCCCTTTGGTGAGAAAAACCTACTATTCAAATGCACAGTAGGTGGGACCTGAAACCTAAGGGAAAGATTTATGTATCTTCAGCTACTGCCTCTATGGAATGCCTGAGTCCTTGCTCTCCTTGTGTTAACTGTCTTAATTCCCAGTCCCAGAATGTTTAACCTTTTTTTTTTTTTTGAAAATTTTAAATAACAACAGAATGTATAACATTCTGTTTTAGCCACTTGTGCTAAAATATTCTAGGTTATTAGTAGTATTTGTGATTTGTGTTTTTTTCTATATATAATTTATTTTTTCTATTTGCTAAAATTAGGAAGATTTAGAATAGAAAATAAACTTGCCTTTAGTTACTGCTGTCTTAGTGAGGGCTGCTGTTACACAGTGCCGTAGACTAATTGGTTTATAAAAATCAGAAGCTCATTTCTCATAGTTCTAGAACAAGTTCTGGTTAAGGGCCTTTTCCTGGTTATACACTGCCAGCTACTCTTTGTATCCTCACATAGAAAGAACTTCCCCAAAGGGCACTAATTCCTTTCAAGTCCTAATTACCTCCCAAAGGCCCACCTCTGGACACTGTTACACCAATGACTAGGTTTCCCCGTGATAGTTTGAGAGGACAGAAACATCTAGCAAATTCCAATGCCCTATTCCCTGAAGCAAAGTTTTATAGATTATGTATAAACTAAGGCTTTTTTTTTGCTGTTCTCTCAATGTGATGCTTTGCATATTTTCTCACATTTTAAATTTCTAGTAGTTTTATTGTGTAAATTTTTAAGTAGTTTGATGGAAATGCCATTTCTGCTTTTTAGAAAGGTTTTATTTTATATATCTCAAATATATATTCATATACATACATATTTGAGAGAGAGAAAAAGAGACAATTAGAGAGAGAAAAAGAGAATGAGCATATCAGGGAATCCTATCTCTGTGAATGAATTCCAGAAGTATGTGCCACTTTGTATATCTACAGCTTTACGTGGGTACTGGGGTATCAAACCACGGGCCATCAGGCTTTGCAAGCAAGTACCTTTAACCACAAAGCCGTTTCTCTACCCCTTAACTTTTAAAAATAAATCCAGGTCAATAGTTCTGTATTTTCTGCTACATGTTTTTTCAGTGTTATTAAAACAGCTATAGTGATTTGATAATTTATGTAAGTGGTTGATATGCAAATAAGCATTGCACAGTTCTTTTAGTAATTCAGTAAAGTATAATGGCAGACTAACTTTATTGTCTGAACTTCTAACAATGTGAACTGAACCCAAGTCCAAAAAAGTCTAGTTAAATGTCATCAGATACACTGAAATGAATATATCTAACTTAAATGCAAGAAAGAAGCTTTTTTTTTTTTTTTTAATTATTTGAGAGAGACAGAGACAGACAGAATGGGCATACCAGGGCCTCTAGCCACTAGAAAGGAATTCCAAATGCATGCACCACCTTTTGCATCTGGCTTACATGGGTCCTGGGAAATAGAACCTGTGTCCTTTGGCTTTTCAGGCAAGTGCCTTAACCACTATGCCATCTCTCCAGCCCAAGCTTAGTTTTTAAGTGAGATTCTTTAGCCCTTTTTCCCCATTTCAAAACCAGTATATATTTACAATATGAAAATACAAGTTGATGGAAATATAAATGAAAGGTGGTAGCCTATATTCCCATTAGCTAAAGGAACCACTTCTGAATGTTGTTGCACTTCCTTCTGATCTTTTCTATTTAGATTTCCCTCTGACAGACTGTGATATGTTGTATGTACTATTTTATTTTATGCTGCTTTTGCTTGAATAGTAAGTTTCTTTCACTAATAACACTTTTGTGGTCGTTTAACCTGTTTAATAAACACTTGTATGTCTTTTAAAGCCTATATTAGGAAGGCATAGTGCAGCTGTTACAAGCATGCAGTCAGTTTGCACAGTGGACAGTGTAGTAATGAGAACCACATGCTATAGAATAGAAATTAACTGTGAGTGTAAAGCACTGAGTGTTAAAGAAGATCGTGCAAATCTAAGTTTACTGTTGATTTGCTGTCCAAAGTGCTTGTCTTGCTCTTGTTTACTCTTGCCCTCTTCTAATTAACAGAACAGCACAATGAACTATAAAATGTAAATTGAATGATTCCTTTCTTGAACTTTGAGACTGTCTTAGTGCAGAACTTAATTCAATACTGTCACTGAGAAACTGCATAACCTGTGCCTTTCTTATCTCTTCTTTTCTTTATGATGTTTTTTTCTTGAACTAATACCTCATTTCCTTTTTAGCTCCTAGAATATTATGTATTTTCCTATCTGTGCTTTTAGACATGCTATTCCTTGCTTGAAATTCTCGTCCCTCCATTTTTATTGCCCTTCGGGTTGCTGACTAAATGCTGTTTCAGAAAAGTTTTTTCACACAATGTGGAAGTTTCGTTTGTCATATTCACACCACTCATTGGATTCTTTGTTGTGATATCACAATTTGTTAGTTTATTTTTCAATTTTTTAATTGGTTAAATTCAATCCTGACTGGAATAGAAGCAGCAAAGGGATTTTGGTTTTATTGGGCATGATTATGTCTCTATGACCTCACAGAGTACTTGCTATATACTGGACTCTCCCTAAATGGCTGATGAATGAATGAATGAGGAACAAATAGAAGTAAGTGGCCCTTAAGGCATTTAGCATCCTTAAGAGTTCAGCTTTGAAAACTACTGTTACTAAAGAGGTTGGACCTTACATTACATTACATTGCATTGCATTTGAGAAAAAAAAAGGGGGCTTAAAAATAAGATGTAAGAGACATGAGTAAATTTTAAAAGAAAATGGCTTTTAGAAGGTGTAAGGCCCTTATAGTTTTTTAGCATTTTAAATACAACCTACATGTTGCTATTCTGATATTTTCACAGATGATGTCATAATGTCTTAGAACTGTCTCATCTGTAATTTGATGCACTATCCATTACACCACTGACCCAGTGCTAAGATGATGTATGATTTCTCAAAGCTGAACAACTACTGATAGTCGTTGTAAATGACTTACTGTTTGTGTGTTCTTCAGAATATTTATGCCCTCATTATTATGTAGACTCTGTACTTGGGATCCCATTTCCCACATACCAAGACCGCAACATCAGTTCTGGGATAGAGTTTTCCTAGTCATTCATGGTTTGCATGTTTGCCCCAGTCTTGGCTGTAACAAAGAAATTCTGCCTGCTTCTTTTGACTCTTAGAAATAGGTACCCTTTTTGTGGAATATTTAGGGCTATCTCCCCCCACACACACACACACAGTTTAACTTCTTGTGGGTAATTTTGCTATTCACAGTGGCCTCAAAGCATAAGGTCAATCTAATCCTAAGGACACAAAAGCTGTGATACCTCTTATGGTGAAAATTCACAGAAGTTAGGAAAATGTCATGTTTATGATTGTAGGTATTAGATTAGTTTAATTCAGGCATGAGACGTAGTGCTAACTGGCTCTAAATTTAATGTTAATGAATTAACAGTATATATTATATAAAGTATCTGTAAACAAAAACACAAAAAACAAAGTTATGTGTTGATAGTTGATAACAATGTTGTGACAAGAGGCTTGCAGGACCCTAACCCTGTATTTCCCCTAGGAGCAATGGTTCCATGTTCGCGGCAACTTTATAGAACCTAACTAGCACGAATAACAAGAGTTGACTGTAAGTTAAAATTCTGGACTTGAGTAGGAAGTTCCTCCTCACCTGTCAGTTGTAATTTAGGGACCTGGGCTGGGATCGATAAATACATATTGTTATTTATGAACCATTAAACTAAGGGGAGAGCTGAATTATTATGGTTCAGCAATCCTTTTTGAGCACTTACTATATGCCAGTAACTATTTTGCAGTATACAAAAACAAACTAAGTCGTAAAACCTTCTTCAGGAAAGTTTGCATAGCATTCCATTTATTCTAAGTGTCCAGCATCACCTGAGTCTGCTGCAGTTTACTTCTGATACCAAGTGCCTTGAGTTAACACCGACCTCACAGGTTACCTGTCTGCTCTTGCTTCATTCACCACTTGTAAGTTTTGTGGGGTGCTTGGACCACCTTCACTTCTGACTGCCTGGCTATAAATCCAGGGCTTCCCATGATCCCCTTAGGTTCACTAATTCACATAGAATGTTTTGCAGAACTCGGGGAACTGCTGTACGTAGGGTGTAGTTTTTTTATAAAGGGTGCACATCGGGTTAGGTCTGGGAAGTCAGTTTCTCTGAGTGTTTCTCTGGGCACTCCTATGTATTAACCAATCAGGAAATTGCTCTGAGCTTAGGTGTCAAGACTTTGTGTGCAGTTTCATCCCTAGATACAATTTTATGCCATAGATATATCACTGATTTATAAGTTGATTGCATTCAATCACTGGAATTTAAGTGGCTGAAAATCTTAACTTTCTAATTATGTGCTTGGTGTTTCAGGTGGGTGACCGGGCCCCACCCTGGAGCTGCTTATTGGCCTGTCTACATTACCTCATTAGTGTAACAAAACAAAACAAAACAAAACAAAAACCCTTTTATAACTTTGGGATTAAGCTGAGAGCAAAAAAACATTTATTCTTTATTTTAGCATTGAGAAGCTGCCTTGTAAACCATGGGAGTTAAATTAGAGCATAGGTATTATAAACGGATGAATATATGCAAAAATACCAAGAGATCAAATAATTTGTGAGAAATGAAATGTCATATAACTAGGGTAGAATGTTTTATTTTAAGTGGAGAATGATGGAGAGTGAATATGGATAAATGTGCTGTGGTCAGACCATAAAAGGTTGAGGAAGCAGGAAGTAACAAGCGCTTTACACTTTTGGGCCTTAGGTGTTTTTATTGCAAGCTTCCAATCATAAACGAGTAGGTAGAATACCACAGTGAATTCCTGGGTTCTCATCACAGTAGTGTGGCAGGCTTGTTTCATCTGTGCTTCCCTTCATCTCCCCCTGCCTCAACATATTTTGTTGTAAATTCTGAGCATATCATTCACTCCTAATTACTTCATTGTGTATTTTTCTAAAGTATGTGAGCTTTTGAAAAATTACAGTCCCAATGGGGTGTGGTGACGCATGCCTTTAATCCCAGCACTTGGGTGGCAGAGGTAGGAGGATTACTGTGAGTTCCAGGCCAGCCGGAGACTAGATAGTGAATTCCAGGTTAGCATTGGCTAGAGCAAGACCTTTCCTCAAAAAAAAAAAAAAAAAAAAAAAAAAAAAATTAAAATCCTATTGTCTTCTTAAACTTACAAATTCTAATTCTTTAATGTCAAATATCTAGTCAGTACTCAAATGGTCAATTCTGTAGTACTTTTAATAGCAGGCTAGTTTTGGATTTTGTTTTCATTGGAACATTTGCACATAACCTAGATTTTTGAGGTTTAAAAGTTAGAAAGTTAGCCCCGCATGATGGCACACACCTTTAATCCCAGCATTTGGGAGGCAGAGGTAGGAGGATCGCCATGAGTTCGAGGATACCCTGAGAATACAGAATGAACCTGGACTAGAGTGAGACCCTACCTTGACCCCCCACCCCCAAAAAAGTTAGAAAGTTTAGAATACCAGGTCTATTTCTTCCTCTGTAACAGTAGGACATGGCAGTACGATCTTGGACTCCTTACTTAGTTTTCTTACCCTTTTGTTTTTTTAACACTGTGAGAAACCTTGGAACAGATTTAAACAGTCATATACTGTGACAATTTGTCTATTATGGAAAAGTAACTAAGGATGGGCTCAAAGTGACTTCCTGGGGGAGGATGTCCACAGAGAGTGCTTAGGAGTTGTGAGTCACAGCTGCAAAGGAAGAGGAAGTAAGCAAAGGTCGAAAGTAACCTTTCTGTGGAAGAGCAGGCAGTTGAATGTTACCTTTGGAAAGAATCATTAAAGATAAGATTTGAATATAAAATTTAGATGGCTGTTGAATAGTGGGACCACTAGATAAAACAAGAAATTCTAAGTGAACTGTTGGAACTTGGGAGGTAATAAAGAGTTTGGCTATTTTGACTGTATGGTGGAAGGAAAGAGTTCTTGTAAATGTGAGAGAATTCAAGCAGCTCTCTCTTAAAGACAACTGTCAATCCTTCATATGAAGCATGGGTGGAGAATGACTGCTTTTGCCCACTTGCCTGCAGAATTCATTTACTTGTGCAATACATAGTGTAGGTTATTAGAAATGCATACATACAGCACAGCAGGGCCTGGCATCTAGTAAGTGCTTGGTAAGTGTTGGCTGGATTTGAATCTAAGCCTTTTCCGGGCTGTTTTGAATTATAGTTTTTACCTGATATTTCCCTACAGTGCCTGCATAAATTGGAAACTCAGTAAATATTTGTAGAGTAAATGAATAATCCTAGTGAGTTTAAGTGCTTTGTTTGAAAGATGTTTTTTCTCTCCCTTAGTTTGAGGTGGTATCAGCATCCTACAGAAGAGGAATTAAGAATTCTTGCGGGGAAGCAGCAAAAAGGGAAAAGCAAAAAAGACAGGCAAGTGACACTGATGAGCTTGTCAAGTGCGGAGTATTTAACATAAGTCATGCAGATGCATTTTTGTGCTTCTTTTAAAAGAACATTTATCAGTTACTCTGTAAGTTGATAAATTTGAGTCTGGTGCTCATGCAGATTTCAGTAAGGGAAATTAGTTTATAAGCACAAAACAATCATTTTACTCAAAAAATTACTAAATTTATTCTTACTTAAATTATGAATATGACATACTTACAGTAAAGATTTAGCTGGGGTTGGATTGAGAAGAGAGATGTCCCGTGTCCTTACCCTCCAGCTCTTTCTAAGATGCCAGTTCATTTGGGTTCTTTCATGTTACTACTACTTCATATTATGTTAGTGGATAATTTGGCCTATTTTTTTATTTCAGTTTCCTCATTCTTAAAATAAAGAGTAAGGCATTATAACTTAGTAGGTTTCCTTCAGCTATTGAATTTCCGCCACCAACACACACACACACACACACACACACACACACACACACAGTACTGGGCAATGAGCCCATGGCCTTGCACATGTTAAGCAAGTGCTTTGCCACTGATCTTTATTGCCAGCCCTCAGCTTTTGATCTTTTCTCTGTGTTTAAGGTTTATGATGAGAAGTGCCTGCCAATAAGCCTCCTTCAATGAACTTTCTGTGAACTGGAAAGACTGGACTGAACATAGTCAATTTGAAGAATTCTTCGACTTTAAAATTACATGTCTCTCTTTAATCCTTAGAAATGTATGTGTTGATAGCCTCTCTGAATGAGGTTCTATTTCCTCAACTGAGATTCCAGAAGAGTTTCTTAGGTCTTTTCTGATTCTAAAACCATGATTTTTAAGATATGATAAAATATTAGTGCCAATAAACTGTCCCCAAACTTTTATATATATCATAAAATTATACTAACCTTGCCTGATAAATTTATAAAAATGCTTAAAATCACCTTTTTAAACATTAATGATTAACTGGCATAAAATTAAGAGTTTGAAGACTGACTTATATTGTTTTCATTATAAATACATCTTGAAGTTCATGGGCATATTAATTATAAATCTTTCTTTTTTAAAAAATTCAATAGTCTTTACCAAAGTGTTCTTGTCCAACATTATATTTTCCAGGAACATTTTTTAAATATTTCTTTATTTGGCCAGAGAGAAAGAGGTAGGGGGAGAGAGAAAGCTAGAGCAAGCAAGTGAGCATGGGCACACCAGTGCCTCCTGCACCGTGAACCAACTCCAGGCACATGTGCTAATTTGTGCATCTGGCTTTATACTTGAGTACTAAGGAATCCAACGGGGGCTAAGAACACAGTGGTCATTTTTTCATAGCACTTTTGTCAGCTGTTCATCTCTGTACTTGCCACTTCTGTGACAGAGACTGAGAGCCCTGCTGATGTGTGGATGTAAATATAGAGAAAGAGCCTGTCCATTAGTACGACAACAGTGGTAGGTTGCTAGGTCCTGTGACCTCCCTTAGCCATGGACCTTTGACCACATTTATAGTACCAGGCATGAATGTCCTCCTGTAGAGGGGGCTTCAAACCCAGCCGGACAATTGTTGGTTACCTCCACAACAGTTATGCCGTCGTTGTACCCCTGGGCATTTCTTTCTTGTCTGGCAGGTTAGTTGTGAAGCACACAGGGTCTAGGGCAGCTGGGTAAGACTGTGTCTTTGTGCCTCCTAAAACCTACCAGTACCATGAAAGCCAGGAAACTTCGAATTCTTTTTACATGCTTTGTAGTCAGTATAACTTTTCAAGAATTTGTATATGTTGCTTCGTAATTACAAAAAGATGCTCTTGCCAGGCGTGGTGGTGCACACCTTTAATCCTAGCACTTGGGAGGCAGTGGTAGAAGGATCACCATGAGTTCGAGGCCACCCTGAGACTGACTACCTGCGCTAGAGTGGGACCCCACCTTGAAAAAAAAAAAGATGCTCTGGTGATGCTCACTTGAGAGATTTTACTAAGATTTTCCCAGTTTATATTTATTCACAAATGAATGTAAAATTGCCAGTATTTCATGCAGTGTTACTAAAGCTTAGTTTATTACTCTCTGTATTTATTTCCTTGTTTATCAAAAGTTAATTTGGAGGGGCTGGAGGGATGGCTTAGCAGTTAAGACGTTTGCCTACAAAACCAAAGGACCCAGGTTCAATTCCCCAGGATCCATATTAGCCAGATGCACAAGGGAGTGCATACATCTGAAGTTTGTTTGCAGTGTCTGGAGGCATTGGTGTGCCCATTCTCTCTCTCCCCCTCTTCCTCTAATAAATAAATAAATAAAATATTTTTTGGGAAAAGTTAATTTGGAAATGGTACAGATACACCTGAAGAGTTTTTCTATTTTCTTCAATCTGTAGAGTTTTTCCAGGGTTGCTGTTCATGTCTTAGATTTTCTCATGAACATTAACTTTAACATCCTTCCAGCTCTTACAGATGGTTACAGATATATTCATATGTTTATATCTGTATATATATATGCCACTTCAAAGAGAATTGCATTTTGTCTTCACTTCCTTTAATATTGTGCCAAAAATAAGTGTGAAATACTATACAAGCACCCAAAGTGTTTTTTACTTTTGCTAATTTTGGTCATTCTTTTGTTAACAATCTATGTAGTCATAAAATTTAAATCAGTATTTTGTAGTCTCTTAAAAATTGCTTTTGAGTCCAGTGTGAAATATTGCTTCATCTTTCACTGTGAAATTTAAAATCTCTTGTATTTAGTATAACAGAAGCCTTTGAATAACAGTGTTAATGTTTTTTGCGTTACCTGTCTGATTTTTATAGGAAATATAATGGTCACATTGAAAGTAAGCCACTAACCATTCCAAAGGACATTGACCTTCATCTAGAAACAAAGTCAGTTACGGCAGTGGATGCATTAGGTAAGGACATCTTGATAAAATGCTCTGAACACCGCAGTTTCATAGTAGTGAAAGGACTTCCATCTTACCTGCCTGCCATGGCTAGAGAGTTTTCTAATCATGAAGTAACCTTGCACAGAGCATGAAATTTAATACCCAACATCCTCAAAATGAACTTAGGCAGCTCAAAATTACTTTAATTGTATGAATTTCTTTTTCTCTTCACCTAATTTGTAGTATTATATTCCCCAATTTTGAGAAGAGGCTGTCTCGAGATGGCAGTACAGATCCTTAAGTTGAAATCACCATTTTATAAGTTGAAATTCTAAACTCTTAGTTTCCTGTCCTAGTCTACTCCTTTACAACATGACTTTCAAACTGCCTTTTTAGGGTGGACGCAATAGCTCAGGTGGCAAAGTGCCTGCCTCCCTTCAAGCATGCAGACCCAAGTTCACTCTGCAGCATCTATTTAAAATGCCAGGCATGGTGGCCTGCACCGCTGAATTTCAGCCCTGTCTCAGAAGGCGGTGGCGATGCACCTGAGGAGAACAACCACAAACATAGGAACCTGTGTAATCCACACACCACACACAAACTGCACTTGTATATATTTATTAATTTACCTGTATTTTCTACAATTCAACTCTATTGTAATATTTTAGTATAAAAGAAAGTGGCTTTAAGTGGGATTAGTAATTAGAAATTTTTTTAACATTTACCTTTAACCCACTGAGTATCAGAGTAAATTATTTCGTTTTCTCCCATGTCTTAGTCTCTGTAATAGTACAGTGATTGCAATGATTTTAAGTATAAAATGAAATTGATATGAAGTTATTTAAATCCTAGAGGGCAATGGTGTCTAAAGTGATACTATTGAAACATTGGGTTTCAAATCTCACTATACATCAGAATGACTTGAGGATATCTTTATTAAAAATAAAGATTGCTTACTCTTACTTAGAGAATAGATAAATCTAGAATAGGTTTCGATTATTTTTTATTTTTATTTTTATTTTTTTTTTGGTTTTTCAAGGTAGGGTCTCACTCCAGCTCAGCCTGACCTGGAACCCACTATGTAGTCTCAGGGTGGCCTTCAACTCATGACTATCCTCCTACCTCTGCCTCCCAAATGCTGGGATTAAAGGCATGAGCCACCATGCCTAGATGATAATTTGTATTTTAAAGGTGCTTTAAGTGTTTTGATTTGACCACTGTGTTACATGAAAAATAAGAAAACAAAATAACATTAATAATTTAGGTAATACATAAAGTAACATTGTATAATTTGTGTTTTTCTGGTTGTCATTCTGACCAAATTAAAAAAAAAAAAAAAAAAAAAAAAACTTTAACAGAAGTCAGGCATGGTGGTGCATACTCAGTCCCAGCACTCAGGAGGCAGAGGTAGAATCATTGTGAATTCAAGGCCAGCCTGGGACTACAGAGTGATTCCAGGTCATCCTGGGCTAAATGAAACCCTACCTCGAAAAAGAAATCAAAAGAGTAACAGCTTTATCTAACATCTTACATATAATTATTTTATAATATAAAGTGACACTAAAATATTTGAAAGTTGAGTATAACTTCTACAAAGATGGTAAATATGTATAGAAAAGAAGTGAGAAGAATTGTCTTGGGTATCACATTACATTGAGAAGGTAGGTCAGTCACGATAGAAAAGCTAACCACTTACAATAACTGGAAGCAAATTAAGAGTAGTAACAAAAAGTCCAATAAACAGATTTGAGTATTTCTGCATATGTTTGTGTAGTGTGTATGGTGTATGCACATGTGTATACAGATGTGTGTGCCCTGTTTATGTGCATGCAGAGGCTAAAGGAGAGTGGTGGGTGTCTTCCACTAGCTCCCTTGGGCTTGTTTCTTGAGATGGAGTCTCACTGAGTGCAGAGCTGCTGTCTTTGGTCGGTCTTGCAAACCAGTGAGCTCCAGCCTTTGTCTCTGCTCGCGCAGGACTGGGTTCACAGACGTGTGTGGCCATGCACGCTTTACACAGCTGTTGGGATTGAACTCAGTCCTTCTCAGGCCCGCTTGCTTGCCTTTGAAGTATGCTAACCCACTGAGCTATTTCTCCAGTGCTGGATTTAGGATTTTTGTAAACATATGTTTACAAAAAATATGTTTTGGTTTGCTTGTTATAATATTTTCTGTTGTCTTAATTTAAGTGGTTATTTTATTTTTAAGATATTTCCTCGATAAGGATGTTTTATCTTTAGGCATTATTCATTACATCTTTTTTTTTTTTTAATTTTAATTTTACATTCATGTTGGTCCCTCCGGTAGCCTCCTCCCTGACCTCCCCCTCCAAATGGACCCTCCTCATTGGGGAATGTGGGTCGTGCATTATGGGGTACCTATGCAGTGTTGATCACTTTATTACATGCCTCTAAGAACATACAAATTGATGCTTATATATGTGACATCCACATTTTTAGGAGGCTTAGAAATCAGTGTTGATAGTTTGGATCACACTAGAGGAAGCAAACCATAGTATTTATACTTTGCCAGAAGTTTAAATCAAGTGAACTACAAAAGGCAATGATACTGTAGTTATTTTCAGAATATTGTGTGTGAGTGTGGCACACAGGTGCCACTGTGTACTCGGGGAGGTCATGGGATAACCTTATGCCTTGGTCATCAGCTTCTGCCTTGTTTGAGGTCAAGTCTTTGCTCTTCACCACTGCCTTCCATTTTGTCCTAAAAGTGCTAGTATTACAAATATGTATTACTGTGTCTGCCTTTCCATGTGTTCTTGGGATCCAAGCTCAGGTCCTCTTCACACTTGTATAGCAAATGCTTTACCCATTGTACCATCTCCATAGCCCAAGAATTTAATTCTAACATGAGTTATAAAGAATGAAATAATGTTTGAAGGGGTATGATTTTATGCAAAGTCAACAACATGACATCAGCTTTTCTTACAGGGAAGAGAGAATAAAAAGCAGACTTATTTCTGTTACTATTTTTGTCTACAGTAGCACTAGTCGTCCATTAATGTGGCTAATACTATAAGGCTGATCTCTGTTATGTCACAGAAAGGAACTAAACAAATACATTTATTTATCCTAAACCAGATTGTGTTTATTAAAGTTTAATCATAGCTAGACCCACAATTTTGTTTGACTTATAAGTTCTATTAAAAAATAGTTAATCAGTTAAGAAAACACCAATACATCACAATCATATTTTAACAAAGTTTAAATAATCTGTGGTAATCACTTCAAGTTTATTTGAATTATTAATTAAAGAACTATTTAAATGTAATTTTGCATGCTAAATTTGAATGTCTCATGTCCTTTTTTATTCTTATATCTGTAAACGTGATATTGTAAATCAATTTTTAAAAGTCTCGCATTCTTATGGATATGTCCTCATAAACTGTAAACATTTAAGTGAAATTTTAACCCTTCTCTTTCAGCATTGCATTACTTTCCAGAATACCAGTGGCTGGTGGATTTCACAGTGGCTGCTACGATTGTATATTTAGTGACTGAAGTCTACTATGATTTCATGAAGCCTACACAGGAAATGAACATCAGCTTAGTCTGGTGCCTTTTGGTTTTATCTTTCGCAATGTATCCTTCAAAGCATCATTAATATATGAATTTGTCTTTTGCAGTTAATACCATTAGACCTCATCCCCAATGTGAAAAAAAAAAAATCATAGGTCATTAAAGAACTTTTAATTGTTGGGTTTTTTTTTGTTTTGTTTTTGTTTTTGTTTTGTTTTTCTGAGGTAGGGTCTCACTCCAGCTCAGGCTGACCTGGAATTCACTATGTAGTCTCAGGGTGGCCTCGAACTCACGGCAATCCTCCTATCTCTGCCTTCCAAGTGCTGGGAGTAAAGGTGTGCACCACCATGCCCAGCTGAATTATTTCTTATATAAGTTTTAAAGCAGAGGTAGTTTTTATATTAGGAATAATGTAAATACAGGGAAAGATGCTTTCTTTCCACTTTTCTTTTTCAATCTGTTGTCACAGCAACAGCCTGCCACTTTCATTTTTCAAAGCCCTTTTGAAGATTTTCCTTCCAAGTGCTAAAACACTATTTGATATTGATGACATTTTATTTTTAGATTTTTTAATTATTTCCCTTCCCTTCTTCCATCTCCCCCAAATGGAGACAACATTGTATTAAATTTGTAATCGATTTTACCATGTCATGCCTATCAAAATAGTGTTTGTATCTAAACATTCTAAGTATTACTACCTTCCTTGAATAATTAAAAAAAAAAATTTACCGGGCGTGGTGGCGCATGCCTTTAATCCCAGCACTCGGGAGGCAGAGGTAGGAGGATCGCCGAGAGTTCGAGGCCACCCTGAGACTACAGAGTGAATTCCAAGTCAGCCTGGACCAGAGTGAGAGCCTACCTTGCAAAACCAAAAAAAAAAAAAAAAAATTTATCCCATGGCAACTAAAGTTCTCCTAAACATTAGGAGTTCATTTGTGTGTTTCCACGTTGTTTTCCATTGACTACCCTTTTGCAGCCCTCAGTTCTGTACAGACTTGTGTAAGGCTTTTATCCTGAGCCTTCTTCACTGTCATCCCAAGAATCCTCTGTAATGCTTTCTGGGTCCCTTGAACTCTTCCTTAGTTACTGTCCTTTTGGAAGAGCACATTTTCTGTAGTATCCTTAGAAAGGGAACTACTTAATTGAAAGTTTGGCTTAGTAGAAATTCAAATGAAATGATTTTTGCTCATCATTTTGAAGTGTTTTGAAAGTGGGTGCCCTTTGGTTTTCACACTGTGCATACGGTCTCTTGGAGCTTTTCTCTTTACCTTTGGTATTGTACAGTTTCATCATTAAGTTCTATATTTACCCTTTACATGGAAAAAAGTCCTATCTCTTTTAGATGGTCATTTCGTGCCTTACTGAAGGTCTGATCTCACTCTTGTACTGAGATTGTCCACTCGAAAATGCAAGCTCTTGAGTTTTTTGGAAGATGTTTTGCATGTTATATTGACAAATTTATTATCATTTTCAATAATTTTGGAATGCATATTGTTTAGAAAGTGGAACCTACACCAATATACTAAGATTCTCATCTTTTTTCATATATATATGATTATTATATTTTTGTACTTTCTGGTTTTCTGAGACCTTTTTTCATCCTTTCAGTAAGCTTAGAGACCTATTATGATAGGTGTTGTTCCAAATTCCTCAGGTTTGAGATCAAAAAATCTAGAATGAAATAGCAAGGTTAGTACAGAACTGGATATCTGTTGAATGATTTGTATAATTTAATTTGACTTCATTTAGCTGGGAAATGTTAATTTTGTTCCTGAAACTAAAAAAAAATAATGATAGCTGGGCGTGGTGGCGCATACCTTTAATTCCAGCACTAGGGAGGCAGAGGGTAGGATTGCCGAGAGTTTGAGGCCACCCTGAGACTACATAGTTAATTCCAGGTCAGCCTGGACCAGAGTGAGACCCTACCTCGCAAAACCAAAAAAAAAGAAAATAATAATAATAATAATGATAGCCTTCCTTGTCTTATTTTAATCTGGAAGATTCACAGGCTTTATTTTTAAAATAATAATTGTGCTGATGCTTTCAACAATCCTTGCCTGTCCTTTCCTTCAATAATCTGGTTCAGTTGAAGCTGGCTCACTATATGCTTATTTTGTGGGATAGAGTTTTAAGACATGTACAATAATTTTTCTAGCATCAGAGAATTTCAGTTTTCTAAGTAATAAAACTAAGTCTGCATATCTTAGAAAATTTGAATAAATTTTGATTAAAGTATCCAACTTTTATTTGTTTGAAATGTAAGAATTTTACTTAATAAGTCATAAAAATGAATGTGCTTACAGGTGTGTGCCACCATGCCAGTGAGGATTTTCCTTTCTTAAAATATGACCTGCCCTCTACTTTTCTTTAACATTGTTACTGCAGTTACTTTGTACACTTGAAGTCAGTAGCTACTGATTTTTAAGTCTGCCTAAATATTCCTGTGAGTGTTCTAAGGTGCTGTGGTTTCTTTCATAACTTTTTTCATAAATTACTGCTTTTTATAAAATCTTATTTTATTCTTTGTACTTATTATTAGTTCCATTATATTTTCAGTAGTATTCTATAGTCACTTGAACCTTATGTTAGCTTTTTTCCCCATGGAGAGAACCTTTCTGAAGACCGTTGTCCATGTGTGGCTTCACTGGAAATATGTAGTCTTTCAGGCCAGTTGCAAAATTGTTATCTGAGACTCACTGTTCTAGAAATTCCCTTTGCTCCTCCCCCCGCCCCCCAGGCTTCATTTCCTTTTTACAGCACTCCTTGTTATGCTCTTTCTTGGTTTGTTCAAATGGTGTAATGGAGCTTTCAGCCATAGCATGAGAGAGAATTGTTTTCAGACCTTGTAGTTTTGAAGATGTCTTGATTTTCTGCTCTCATTTAGTTACAGAATTTTTGGTTGACTGTATATCTTCATAGTGTTGTAGACAATTCCACTGTCCTCAACTTTGAAAGTTGCTATTAAAAATTGACATTATTTTGTGATATGCACATGACTTATTTTGCTTTATTTTTCCTTTTGAGGAAGCATTGATAATCTTTTTAACTTGTTTCTCCAAGTTAGTGCTCATGTAATTTGGTTGTGACTTCCTTGGGCTTTTTGTAAACATTTACTTTGGAAACCTCAAGTTTGAAAATTTCCTTTGTTGTCTCTGAGACCCTTCCACCCTGATTCATTCTCTCTCCTTTTCCCTTTTTGATGGCAGATATTCCCCTTGTTTGATTTGATGAAGCTCATCAGCTTTGTCTTTGGAACCTTTTGTGTGTTTGTGTGTGTCTTAGGTTCACTTTTGCTGACTTGATTTTGGTTAGATAAATGTTGCAGTTACCTTTTTGTTTCTGGAATAAACATCTGAATAGAAACAACTTATGGGAAGAAAGAGTTTATTTCAGGCTAACAGATTCCAGAGGAAACATCATCAATGGCAGAGGGGTTTGTTTTTTTGTTTGTGAGTGATAGGGAGAGTGTGGGTGTGCCAAGGTCTCCTGCCACTGGGAAAAAAAACAAAAAAAAAAAAAAAACTCCATATACATGCACCACTTTGTGCATGTGGCTTGACATGGGTACTGGGGACCCGAACTCAGGCCAGCATGCTTTGTAAGCAAACACCTTCAAATGCCAAGCCACCTCCCCAGCCCAATATTCTGTTTTCAGTGAAGGTAACTTAATTTCAACTTTGTTGTCCTCAACTGTATGTTCTTTAGAGACAAAATTTTAATGTGTTGAAGTCACAGTGGGGTTAGTTACCTGCTTGCATGGGAAGGCAATGGAGTGGGGAGTCTTAATTTCTGTCTGTCTAGAGCTGAACCCACTTCTGTTTTCAGGCCACAGCACACCTGCTCTGCCTTTTATAATCTTTTGCCTCATCAATTTTCCTGGAAATGGGCATTGTATCATTCTTTGATCCATAAGTCCTTGTGTATATTGCCCACATTATTTTTCTGGTATTTGTATTCATTAGGTAATTCAGTTATCTAGAAAACATCTATTTGTTTGCTGAGACCTAGAGAGAAATCTCTAATTTTCAAATTAGGCCTGTCAGATGAAGGATATAGTGACTGTATTTTACAAATGAAGAAACAGAAATGCAGAAAGGTTTGTGAATTTTCATGTGTGAGATCAGCTAGAGCTGCAGATCTGTAAACTGTTTGCTTTACAGCTTTGTCACTGTGCGACTCAACCCCAGTTAGGATTACATTGTGAATAAGTTACAGGATGTGCTGTCATAATTCACAAGAAGAGAATGCTTTTGGCTGGAGAGGGAATGATAAACTTTATGAAGGAGGTGGAGCTTCCATTCAGTCTTGGTTAAGTAGAATGAAAGAAGAGGGCAGTTCAGGGGATAGATGATGACCTGAGACAGAGGAAGGGATTGCATTTTGGAAAGGGTAGGTGCATCATGCTGATTCGAGAAGCAGTTTGGGGATTGTTACGTGAAATATGGAGATAAGAGTTAGCCAGATTGTAGGATTGCATTTCAGAATACTGTACGTGTATTTTATGTTGACTTACTGGAAGATTTTGTTCTAATGTTGAAGAAACTACTTAGTTATCTAATTTATCTAGTATGCAGTATGAATTGAGTCAGGATTATAACATTTCTGGTATGGGATTGTATTAAAAACTAACTGGTGTGGGCAAAATTATGTTTTATGCCATGGACAGATTCTGTTTAATTTTGTTTTCTTTAGTATTGATATGTTTTGTAATTTATTTAATATTCTGTTGTGAAGCATTAAATATAATATACACATTATTTTTAGTGTAAGCAAAGGAGTTGGAAGTTGTCTGTTTAGAGATTCTAGCTTCCATTTTCAATAACATGAAGCCATGTCTTTCAATCCCCACCCCCACCCTTAGGGGCCTCAGGCAGTAAATGAGATCATAGCTGTATCTCAGTATTAAGCAGTTCAGTTGTTGTGGGTTTGGAGTTTTTATATTTGATACTAGTAAACCACGATGTGTTTCTCTTGCTAGTTTTTGAAAAGGTAAATACCAGGTGTGTGATTCAGAGTAATTTGGAGGACAAAGTTTGAGCATTGTTATTTTGGAGTCTTATGTGCTCTTAAACATGGTTTTAGTTTCACAGATGCTGTCTTGTATGTTAATTTTTTTGTTTATTTGAGAGTGACAGACAAACAGAGAGAGAGAGAGAGAAACACCAGGGCCTCTAGCCACTACGAACGAAGTCTAGATGCATGCACACCCTTCTGCATCTGGGTTCTGGGGAATCAAACCTTGAACTGGGGTTCTTAGACTTCATAGGCAAGTGCTTAACTGCTAAGCCCCTAGATAAGTTTCTTTTAAGATCTGCATTTTTTTTTCTTAATTTCTTCTTCTTTGTGGGTTTCTTTCTGTCTCTTTCTTTTTTCCTTTCTTCTTTCTTTCTTTTTGAATGGACTCACATTCTTTTTTTTCCCCAATTTTTATTTATTTATTTGCAAGGAGAGAGAGAGATAGAAAAGAGGCAGACAGAGAGAGAATGGGCATGCCAGGGCCTCTAGCCACTGCAAATGAACTCCAGATGCATGTGCCCCTTGTGCATCTGGTTTATGTGGGTCCTGGAGAGTCAAACCATTATCCTTTCGCTTCACAGGCAAACGCCTTAACCACTAGGCTATTTCTCCACCCCTCCCTTCCCCCTTTCTCAGTGTAGCCCAGGCTGATCTGGAACTCACTCTGTAGCCCAGAGTATAGTTGAACTCAGGGTGATCCTCCTACCTCAGCCTCCTGAGTGCTGAGATTAGTGCAATGTGTGTGCCACCAGGCTAAACTAAGTGATTAATAAGGCCTTAAAATTACATAATTGGAAACCTAGCTACATACTAGACTCTTCCATGTGTGTGTAGTGCTTTTGTTTTCTCCAGTGAAAAGAAATGAGAAAGCAGGAAATTCTTAATCTTATTCAATTTCAGAAATATATAATCAAGTAAATTTGAACTATAGTATACTTACAAATTAGTCTAACTGTGAAACTATTTCAACAACTTAGATCATCATGCAGTATGATAAGAACTGTTTCTTCTAGACAAAAAGAGCTGGCTCCTATCAGGAGCAAGTTTTCATTACAAATTTATATGTACATATTTTTAAAAAAAAAAAACATTTTATTTATTTACTTATAAGAGAGAGAAAAGCAGATGAGAGTGAGAGAGATAATGGGCACACCAAGGCCTCTAGCCACTGCAAACGAACTCTAGATATATATTGTCCATCTTGTGCATCTGGCTTTACGTAGGTACTGGGGAATCAAACCCAGGTCCTTAGGCTTTACAGACAAGTGCCTTAACTACTGAGCCATCTCTCCAGCCCAAATTACATATTTTTAATAATTTAATTTATTAATTGCAGTGCTAGGGATCAAGCCTAGAGTCTCAAACATACTGGACAAGCTCTTTACCATGGAGCTGTGCCCCAATCCCAAAATGATGGTTTAATCCAGGTAATGAGATGGGTTTGCAATAATGTTGAGGCAGGTTTTGCCCATCAGCTCCACTGGCTGGAGAGTATTGATTTCTGTCATGGTCATAGTCTCTCAAAACATACAGTCTTTTTATTTCCATTCAGGAATCTTTTTGGTAGCTCTAGACTACGATTGATTTTTAAGCTGAGTTCATAATTGCAAAAACTTTTAGTATAGAAATAAAAGAGAAGAGTAGAGAAAGGTTTAACTATTCACTTCCTTAAAATAACATGGAAACTGCATGTGCTTCTGCTAAACTTTGGTTACTCTGTGTGTGTGCGTGCGTGCGTGTGCGTGTGCACGTGGTGTGGTATGCATGTGGTGCATGCATGTGTTTGTACATATATGTGTGCCTTGGATGTGCACATGTGAAGGCCAGAAAAAAATGTCCAGTGTCTTCCTCCGTCGTTCAGCTGCTTTGTTTCCTTGAGCCAAGACTCTTACTGAATCCAGAGCTGCTGCTGTTTTGGTCAGACTGGCTGACTCATGAGCCTCAGGGATCTTCCCCACAGGACTGGGCTTACAAGTGTGTATGGCCACATCCAGCTGTTTATGTGCTTGCTGGGGAATTCAGTTCAGGGCAGATTAGGCCCTCTTACTTGAATGGAAAGCACTTTTATGTGTGGCACATACTTCACAGCTCTCCTAGTCATTTTAATTGGAATTGACATCATATACATTGACAGTCTTATTTAAACTTGATAGCACAGCATCATGCCAACTTCTGCAGTGTCACATGTATTCCTAGCTGCTTATAAATGATTTACTAGCTCTTAGCCAAAATAGGAAAAAGATTGACAAGTATGTTTAGGGAAAGTTTACTGTAATAATTTTAAAGAATTTAGGAAGAATTTGAAAAATAAAACATAGACACACCACAAAATCCTGTACTGTAAGATTACTGGAGCATAAATGTTACTCTTTAAATTCCTACTCTACTTTATTGAGATTGTTGGCTTTCCAGATTTATAAAATGACAATGTATTCCATGTTATAAAAAATAATTTATCAGTATAGAGACATGTCTCAGTGGTAAGAGATCTGGTCTAGAAAGTATAAGGCTCTTGTTTGGAATCCTAGAACAGTAATTGATGAATTAATTAAAATGAAATAAAAAATAATTTAGCCTCTTCCTTAAAGCTCAGTACCTTAGAACAACAAACATAGAGAATGTTTGAATCATTTCCTTATGTCAGTACAGTTCTATTTTGAATAGATTTCAGTTTTACTGCTAACCCAGCACATATGACCTGCAGGTACTGTGTGTGTGTAATTGGAGGAGGCACATTAATGGACGGTTAGGTGAACAGGCTCTGGATTCAGACTGCCTGCAGTAAAATCGGAGCCGCCCTCCTCTGGCTGTGGAGCTTTCAGGTTTTTACTTACCATGTTTTGTTTTGTTTTGTTTTGTTTTGTTTTGTTTTGTTTTGTTTTGTTTTGTTTTTTTTTCTGTACATGACAAATACTAAGGAACTTATTTCCAGTGCTAAAGATAATGCTTATGTAGAAGTTGTTTTCTAGGTTTATTTATCACTTACCTTTTTTTGTTTCATTGATTGATTCTTTTGAGGAGAACCCTCTAGCATAAGAGATCAAAGTTCAAGTTTGGGGTCTTGTTCTGATTTAATCCTGATGAAATGAAGTACTGTGTGTTGAGTTAGGGTTCAGGTAAAATCATATTGAAACTTTGGCCAGTGTAGAATATTCAGTTGAAATTTACTTCTCTAGAGATTACTTTCTTTTTTTAAACAATATGACTGATAGTTTAAAATACTTTTTTTATCATGCAACAGATACCTATTAGTAACTTCACATTTTAAATTGATGAGTGATTACAAATGATTACTGTGATGAGCTAGATAATTAATTATAAATGTTTTTGATAAAAATGCCCAATAAAGATAGTTCCCTAGAATAACCTCTACCCTGACTTTTCATGTCATTTAGAATCTATTGACATAAAATTCCTATAATTACCTCCTATTAAATTTGAATCATATACATAAGAAATACACTCCCTAATTACAACTTAATTGTGACATACTTTTCTGTAATTTAAGGATGTCATACATAAGCTTCTCTTAGATTTGGTGTGTTTTCATACCCTATTTCCTGAAAGACTGTTAGGATTCACATGAGTTTTTCACTTCCTTCCAAAGGACATCAAGCAGAGAAAGCAGGTAGAATCAGTGTAGTGGTCAGATTCTCACAAAATTCACAGCCTGTTGAGGTGGTTATGTGCAGCTCCCACAGAGTTACTTGTGGTTTTTCCTAAACTTTCCTTCTGCAGCAAAGTTCTATTTTCATTAACTGCACACTATTTTAAAGTAGAAGATGGTGGTGAAAGGTCAGTCTGCGTCACCTTTGGGCTTTTTTTCTTCGTCAAAGCAATGGCAGTTTTGATTGTAACAGAGAATTACCTGGAATTTGGACTTGAAACAGGTAATATAAGAGTTGAGGTTCTAATTCAATTAACCTTTATTACTCTGAAATTATCTCACTTGTTTTTGTTTTGTTTTTATTGATGTTTTAGCTAAGGTTTTTATTAATCTTTTCCCAAAAATACTATCCCTGCATTTTTTCCTTGTCGTTAACTAAGTTTCTGTAATGCTAAGGCTTATTCCCATAAAGAATGAAAATTTTATGCACTCATGGAATGTGCACATACAGAGACTTCCTGCTAATAACCAAATTTTACTGCATTATGGCATAGTAATTAACATATGTAAGAGCTAAGCTAGTCACTTAATTGAAGTTGCTCTGTTTCCTACCATTTTATTTCCTGGGATTCTATATTTCATCCTCATAATAAGTATACTCTCTTTTTTTCCTGTAGGGTTTACAAATTTTTCAGACAGTGCGATGCAGTTTCTTGAAAAGCAAGGTTTAGAATCTCAGTAAGTTTTTAAGAAGTTAAACATTTTTTAATTTAAATTTAAGTTAAATTTAGTTTAAATTTTCTCAAGTAAATTATTAGTGTTTAATCAATGAAAAGAATTCTTTGTAGTTGGACTGTTATTTCTACTTTTCCCTTTTTATGTTGTTAAGATCAAATCCAGGGCTTTACGCATGCTAAGCAAGTACTTTACCACTGAGGACATCCTCAGTTCTGGGCCGTCACTTCTACAAGTACCTGTTCTCATGATTTCTAGAGTTATTTAGAGTAGAATCTTCCACAGAATCTTGATGTCAGTTTGTTCTTCCTTACTTCCAGCACCTGCAGACGTGAAATTTCATAGTGAAGTCATTGTTTGTCAGCTCTGTGTTGAACACAGCTTGTCTCTTAGGAGTTGTCACTAAGAGATGCCTGCTTTAACTTAGTTCTCCGAGATCCTGCACAGGTTCTTGAGCAAGAACAGTCCTTTTATCTACTTTATTTTAATATTACTGTGATCTGAAAGGTAATTGATTAGAAGTTCTTAGAAAGGTAACTGTAAAAATTTGTTTTTTATTTTATTTTTAGGGGTCCTGTTTCAAAACTTACTTTCAAATTTTTCCTGGCTATTTTCTGTTCACTCATTGGGGCTTTTTTGACATTTCCTGGATTACGGCTGGCTCAAATGCATCTGGATGCCCTGAATTTGGCAACAGAAAAAATTACACAGTAAGCGGAAAATGTACATAAGCACATGCAGATAAATATATGTTTTCCATCTTAATGAAGGTATATTATTGTGATAAAATCATAAATTATTGTATTAAAATTAATCAAGTAACTGTTTGATACCTCACCTATAAGAAGTTTCCTTCTGAATTTTAGGGCTGTGCTGTGTTAAAAATATAACATCATTATTAAATTTCTGTTTGCCTGTTAAAGTGGAAATGCTAAGATTTATGTTGGTTCTTTTTAGTTCAGAGGCTTGTGACATTTCAGTCTCTACATTTAAACTGATGCTATTTAGAAATTTAATTTTTATAAGTTATTTACAAATATTTAAATTTTACATTTTATTTATGAGATGTTTGCCTTTCATAAGTTATTAATATTTCCTTAAATTGTGGACTCTTGAAATAATTCTTAATTTTAAGATAGTATACTATAACATCGATTGTTTTTAACCACCACATTCAATTTTAGTTAACTGAAATCATCTACATCTCTACCTAATAGTTCAGAACCCTTTACTATGTTCTTTATGGTTTTTGCAAGGGTTTTTATTGTCCACGTGTGTGTGTTTATATGTTGTGGTCTCTGTGTGTGTGTGTGTATTACCTTGGCTGAAAGAAGGCAGGCTTATATTTACTTCAGCTCATATACAGGTTGTTGTCTTCAGTGGCAGTCCAATTTGAGAATAGTCCATCTTGATACACATATTTATAGTCATTCAATTTCTGTAAATGATCATTTTTTTCAAATTTTGTTCTTTAAAACCCTGTATTTAATGATGTTAGTTATTTAGTCTTTTTACACTCATACCACTCTTACCTGTATTATTTTCCCTTAATTTTCACTCTTTTTTCTACATATGTCATGTGGTTGACCATTTCTTACCTTTCATTACACACTCCTTCATCCCATTTTTCCTCCTTTTACTTAGTGTGTTCTTGACTATGTCCTGCCTTTCTCCCATCACTCATCTCTAATGGTTGCTTGTAAGACAAAACCTGGTTCCCCCTCCTCACTACACACACACACACACACACACACACACACACACACACACACACACTCACTCTTCAGTCCACTAACCCCAGTGTTATGATTTAAATAAGCTGAAAAGGGTGGGTGGAGGGGAGCCCTTCACAAGCTACTGAAACCGCTGTGGGCTGCTCCTTGATACTAGAGTGTTCCCTAGCAACACTGCACACCTAATACTGCTTCTTTCTTCCCTCACCCAGGGTTTTACCAGAGCTGTGGGATGAAAGAATCATTTTATAAAAACATAAAGCATTTAGTGATGGTTGGGGTGAGGATGGGCATTTTAGTGTCCTTTTCAGTAAAATGTGGCTTCTTTTAAGCTGTTCCCTTTGAGGATTTGGGGTTTTGTTTTATGCAGTTTCTTGCAGCCCCTCATTGTATTATAGTACTCTGCTGATAGAGCAGTGTGGGCAAGCTAGTGCTGCTGTGAGTAACTTGACTGGCACAAAGAGTGACAATGTCCTTACCCTCCTGGCTAAGCATCAGGGCTGGTGCAATACTAGGGGTGTAACTAGCTTCCTGACAAGTGCTCAGACTTCCTGATCCAGCCCTGTTTCTTCACAGATCACCACTGTCTGCCTATGTAGTAATACTTTAATATGTTCATATTTATGTATTTATTTTAAACTCACTAAGCCCTCTGTGTGGTTTATAATAAAAGCAGTATATTTTACTAAAATAGTCTATGAAATTAATTGATTTTTTTAATAAAAATTTTTACCAGCCTTCTGTTTCTGTAGCCTAAAACTATAGGATAAAAACCAATTTACAATGACATTATAGCTCAGCCCTAAAATCCTTTGTTGTATTACATATATGGCATTGTGAAGAATAAAGGCTGAACAAAATTTTATAAATTTAAAAAAGAGAATAAAATATGGTCAAGTATGGTTGTGCACATTAAGGCATAAAAATTGCTGTGAGTGATTTTATACTAGGTTATATAGCAAGATTATTTCAAAATATTAAAACAAATAGTAATTTTACTTGATTTTTAAAGGACAATGAAAATAATTTCAGCTGTGTCATCATAGCTTAAGAAATAAAGCTGTGTGAATCATTTGTGACTTTATTAATATAAACATACATATCAATTACATTTTGAAATGTTCCTCAGTTGCAGGTTGTTGCACTAAGTTTTATTTTCATACACCTTCTAGAACTGGTTAATCACTATCATTTACTTGTAGATAATGAGCAAGCACTTTGTTTAGCTGTACTGAAGAGTCTGAGATGGTATGTCTGTATCTGCCATTGGATTCATTCAGTATATAAAAATGAAGAATCAGTAAAGTACTATTAGTGAATTAGGAATTTTGTAAGGGATTGTTAAAGAATACATCCTAGAATAGAAGTGAACAAGTCTTAGGTTCAGATTTAAATCTGCCTCTAACCTTTTAAATTTTAGCATGACCAAGTAATTTATCTTTCTGGGTCTAAAGATTTTCATGTGAAAAATTAAGATAACCTTGTTTCTCAAGGACTAAAGTCATTGTTAAATGATGAGGAAAAATGTATGTAGTTAGTTAAAACATTTTTTTGTTCTGTATTTTTATGTTTATTTCTTATATACTTTCAGAACATTGCTTCATATCAACTTCTTGTCACCCTTGTTTATGGTTCTGCTCTGGGTAAAACCAATCACTAAAGACTACATTATGAACCCTCCACTGGGTAAAGAAAATGTTCCTTTGTAAGTGTGGGTATTTGAGACCTAATTTTTATTTCATTGTAAATCAAAGCTAATTTCCTAAACATTATTTACTGTTTTGTTTGATGATTAAAATTAAGGCACTATATTTTTTGAACATTAATGGAAACATTGAAAGATAAGTTATAAAGTTATAAAGTAGAAGCTGCAGGCTCTCCTTTAACCTTTTTTGTTCTTTTTAATGAGTACTAATGATCTACACTGATGCTAGCTTGCACACTTATAACTGTTTTCTCCTAATGTCCAGTTGTCTTCTAACAGTTTTTATTGTCACTTTGCTTTTATTATTTATATTGTAAAAGTCACGGTAGAAAATTAGCGTAGATGGAAGCAAAGGTATTCATATTCTTATACTTGGATATTTTTAACATTTCCATATAGCTTCATACTTGGTTTTTGGTTAAAATATTTTCCAAGCAAATTGGAGACATAACATTTTTATACCTAAATACTACCACTTGTATCCCTAAAACATGATATTTCCCTATAATGACAATATTATCATGCCCAGGAAAACTAAAAATAATGTCTTAACATGATTGTCTAATACTTGTTCGTGTTTTTTCAGCTAGTAGGCTGTATTTTAAAAGAAGAAGATGGCAAGGAAACAATTTATTGCAGGGCATTCATAACTATTTAATAAGCTATATACATAGAACTATGTTCCAGTAATGGAAAGGTTTAGACAGAACTGGTTCCAACTCCAGCTTTGCTCCTCACTAAAATTGTCAGTTGAGGTCAATTATTTAGCTACACTAAGCCTCTGTTTCCCCATCTGGAAAACGAAGATAGTAGTATCTACCTACAGGGTTATCATTGGAATTAAATGAAAGAATACATGTAATGCAACCAGCTGGAAGTAAGTGCTTAATAAATATTGCTTTCCTGTCTCATCAGAATTAAAATAGAAAAATTTGACTAAACCTTGACTCCACAATGTGTAGGCAGTTGTGTTAGATTCTTTGTAAGTTTGTATATCCTGGAGTGGAGAACCAGTAGTGACCATGACTTTTTTTTAAATTAATACTATTGAACCAGGGAAATAGCCACTGAAGAAGTAAAGTTTATGCTCCATACTACTAAACCTCAATAGTAATTTTAACTCGATTCCTAAAGTATTTAAAAGTAATTTTACAGAGTGTAATTTCAGAGACACTTGTAATTCATGTCTATAACTTTAAAAACATCTTCAACCTTTCCTTGAAGTTAGGTCATAGAAGTAAGAGTTCATACTCTCATTATGTTATCTGATTTTATCCTTGTCTAAGTAGATTGGGATCGCAATAATACTAGCATTGGTGGTACGCTGACCTGTCATACACTGTAATGCTAGGGATTGATCATCCTTGACATTGTATCAAACTCATTTGTATAGTAATTGTCTGTTTGTAGTTGCTTTTCTCATTTTACATATGATATAGCACACTCAGAAGTTAAATAATTTGGTTAAGATTATTCAGCCTTTTTTGGTGTGTATATAGAAAGCATTTGGTGAAGGCTGGAGAGATGGCTTAGCGGTTAAGGCTCCTGCTGGTGAAACCTAAGGCCCTAAGTTCAGTTCCCAGTACCCATATAAGCCAAGTGCACAGGGTTTGCATGCGTCTGGAGTTCATTTGCAATGGCTACAGGCCCTGACATGCCCATTCATATTCTCTCTCTGTCTCGCTCTCAGAAATAAATTTTAAAAATAAAATAAAATATTTAAAAAAGAAAAGAAAAGAAAGTGTTTGGTGAACCAAACATATCTATGATCCCAGCACTTGGGAAGCTGAAAAGGAGGATCAGGAGCTTAAGGCCAGCCTGGGCTGCATAGTGGTATGCTGTCTGTTCCCCCACTGCCAAAATTCATTTCCTACTTTGTTTCTATACAACAGTCTGCTGTGTTATTAATTTTCCCCCTTTCCCATCTCTACATCTATGCTGTTTCATAAATAGTCAAACGAAAGTTTACATTCATCCATATATTTTGATACATCACTGGAAAAATAAAACATCGTTAAAAGAGTCTATGTATACTCATAACCTGGAAAAGGAAATCAAGAGGGAGTAAAATCTACCACTGTATTGGAATCTTAGGAGAATTTATTTGCCCTGCTCTTGCTCCCTCCCTGTACTTTTCCTTTTCTCCCTCCCCTCCTTTTCTCCTTCTCTCTGAGACTGATGTAGCCCAGGCTGCTTTGAATTTAATTTGTCCTTAAGGATAACCTTGAACTTCTTTTTTTAATATTTTTATTTATTAGAGAGAGAGAAGGGTGCACCAGGGCCTCCAGGCACTGCAAACAAACTCCAGGTGAGGGTGCCCCCTTGTGCATCTGGCTTATGTGGGTCCTGGGGAGTCAAACCTGGGTCCTTTGGCTTTGTAGGCAAGTGCCTTAACCGCTAAGCCATCTCTCCAGCTCGACCTTGAACTTCTCCACCTCCCAAGTCTAGAATTACAGGTATGTGCCAATATACCTGCTTTTAAGTGATGTTTTAGGGAGTTTGAACACAGGGCTTTATGCTAGACAAACACGCAACTGATGTACATCCCTCACACTTGTTTTCTTTTGATTTTTTTCAAAACAGGATACTATACTGTAGCACAGGGTGTTCTAGAACTATTGGGTAGCCTAGATTGGCCTCAAAGTCACTGTGATCCTCTTGGGCTTTGGCCTCCTGAGTGTAGGGTTTATGGCGTGAGCCGCCATCATGGCTTCTTCTGTGTTCTTTCCCCTGTGCTTTATCTCAGCTCAGGCTCCTTCGTGTGATACCCCACATGACCAAATTACCCAGTATTCATGTCACTTTATTATGAATTAGAAGATATTGGTTAATAGCTATTACACTCTACCCTGAACTTAGGAATTTTCTGCTTTATTCAAGTCTCTTTTTACATACGTTATCCTCGAAGGCTCTGAGACTGCCATCTTCGGAATGTTACCGTTCCGTTCTTTTTGTACACTCCAGCGAGTAGTTTTCTAGACAGGTCCCCTGGAAAGCTTCACGACTATAGACGGCCTTGCATGTTGTGTACCTTTGCTGTCATATAACTGGCTTGTTCATTTCATTGTTACTATGATGGAAATGTACTGATAACATACTATGCTTTATCAGATGCTTTTTCATTGGACTTTTATATCCATGGGCACTCATAACCTCATATGAATAATGTATGTATATTATATACACTCATAACCTTATAAAAGGAAACAAAGGACTGCATGTTATAAAGCCTTGGTCCTTCCCCATTACGTCAGAAATCGTTCAGATGGAATCCTACCCTTTTGTCTTCTTCCCCTTTTCTCTAGCAAAGCTTTATATGTATTTGGCCCTAATTCCTTTCCTAGGTTCTTGCTACTGGACAGAAGAACCAGGTGGCGATGGAATTTATTTTGGAGAGAACTACTATAGGATGTGGGGAGTATATTAAAATTTTTCTCATTAATATTTCTTTTTATATCCATTTCTCTCATTTTTGAGCATTAGGGAGCCCCTTCTAAGTTCCAGCAAATCCGTCCATGCATTTCAACAGTCCTATTAAGTACCTCATAAGTGCTAGAGCCTAGACTAGATACCACGCATGCTCCCACTTAGTGCTTTTAGTTAAAATGTAGTCCTATAGTAAAGCAGAAACCAGTCTTAAAACTTTAAACCTTAGGCTGGAGAGATGGCTTAGCAGTTAAGGCGTTTGCTTGCAAAGCCAAAGTACCTCGATTCAGTTCTCCAGGACCCATGTAAGTCAGATGTACAAGGTGTTGTATGCATCTAGAATTTGTTTGCAGTGGCTGGAAGCCCTGGCACAACCATTCTCTGTCTCTCTCTCTCTCTCTCTCTCTCTCTCTCTCTCTCTCCCCCCCCCCCACCTCTTGCCTCTTTCCCTCTCTCAAATGAATAAATTTAAAAAAATTAAAAAAAAAAACTTTAAACCTCAGAAGGACAGGAGAAAAATCTATCTTCATACTAAAATATGTTTTGGTTTTTGTTTGTTTAGTTTTGTTTTTTTCAAGGTAGGATTTCACCCTATCCCAGGCAGACTTGGAACTCTGTAGTCCCAGGCTAGCCTCAAACTCAGAGAGATCCTCCTACCTCAGCCTCCTAGCAGGGATTAAAGGCATGTGCCAATATGCCCTACTTTGTTTTAGTTGCTGTATGAATTAGTTTGTTTGTTTGTTTGGGGGAGGGGCAGGGTCTCACTCTAGCCCAGGTGATTCAGCTTCCCAAGTACTTGGACTCTAGGCGTGATCCACCACCACACAGATAAATAACTTCTATAATATAACAATTTTTTTATTTTCCAGTATTCTTGATTAGAAACAGAGCAGACTAACCCCCCCCCCATCCTGTCCCATCAACCAAATAAGTATCAATAAAGCCAAACTATCACCAGTTACAGATGATCATTGACTCAATTTGCTACACAGGTCATCTTGGCTTCCTTTCTCTCCCCCAGTCCTCAGTTTAAGAGCACCCAGTCTCTAATGTCACAGTTGATGTTCTTCTCTGGACATGGATAGACAGACAGAGGATCCCAAAGGGCTGGGGAGATGGCTCTGGGCGGGGGTGGTGCTTGCCAGGCAAACATAAGAACCTGAGTTTGAATCCTCACAACCCACATGAAAATTCCAGCCACGGGGCACCAACTGTCATCCCAGTGCTGGGGACATGGAAACAGGTGGGTGAGTCCCTAGGATTTGATGACGAGCTAGTCTGATGGCCTGTAGGTTTCTCAAAAGATAAGCTGAAATGTAACTGAGGAAGACACCTCTTGTAGACTTCCAGCCTCCATACACAGGCACACACATGTGACCCCACACAAACACAAATAAAAACCAAACATACAAACCAGAAAAGGAAACAAGATCCCAAATCTTTCTGTATCTCAAGATATTCGTTAGACTTTCACAATACATATATATGTCTAATTCTTTTATGCAAGTGAAACTATTATATAGATGAGTCATTTGCAGTATGGGATTCTTTTTAATTTGGATCTCTAACTCTAGCTAAGTATAGATTTGATGTATATTTTATGGTGAACAGTGTCATAGAGCTGCTATGGTGACATATTGTGGTATTTGAGAGCACCATATCAACTTTTGCTCTATAGAATGACAGAAGCTACGTTTGATACTCTGCGACTCTGGTTAATAATTCTGCTGTGTGCTTTGCGGTTGGCCATGATGCGTAATCACTTGCAAGCATATCTAAACTTGGCCCAAAAATGTGTCGATCAGATGAAGAAAGAAGCAGGCCGAATAAGTACAGTTGAGCTACAGAAAATGGTAAGATTTACAGCATAGTTAAAATGAAAAATAAAGTATTTGATTTTCTTTAATTGACAGTATATCATCTCATAATATTCCATGGGAAAATCTTAGGCTGACATTCATCAGAGGCCTTTATCTGATTTTGCTGCTAAGAAAGGGTCTCAGCTCGTATTGCTGCTGTATGTGCTGTCCGTGTCATCGATTGAGCTATGGGTGGGGCAGGCTGTGGTATGCCCACTGGTGCTAAGTGAGGCCTCGGGAAGTGATTTGAACGACATTACAGCATATTACCCAGACCATATGACTAGAAAGATAGGAAACTCAATAGCTAAATTTATTCCTTTTAACATTCCTTCATGGAGATTTGGGAGAAAAAGAAATGCTAGTAATCTATCACTGTCATTTTTTTTAGATTAGTATAATGTTCAGTCTCTTAGTTTTGATCATTTATTACCATCAGAGACATTTATCAAGGTAGCAAATTTTTAAGTATCTTCATATTACCTGTAATTTGGCCTCATATGTTTATATAAAATGAGGATGTAACATTTTTATTTATGAGGTGTTCATGTTCACATTCACCTGCCTGTGCTTGTATTTCACCTGGGTGTTTTAGATAGCTGTCCTTAGAAATTTTATTATTTTCTTTTATCTTTGAAATATTTACATGAAATTTATTGTAATATTTTCAAATTACAAAAGCTTATTTTAGGTTGAACCTTTCCAAAGTGGGTTAGGGCATATTTATAATGAAGGGATAAGCTTAATAATATTTAGCTTTCCTCTCATGAAAGGATTACTTACCTCTTAAGCATTTCAGTTTGGTGATTATATGAAAGTTTAATTTACTCATAACGTGAGCCATGTGAGATACTCACAACTGTCATTGGTTGCAGGTGGCACGAGTCTTCTATTACCTTTGTGTCATTGCCCTGCAGTATGTGGCCCCTCTGGTGATGCTGCTTCATAGCACACTGCTGCTGAAAACACTGGGTGGGTATTCTATGGGGGCTTGGAGTCCTCTTTTGTTTCCTTCCTATCATTAACGTTGCTTTCTGTTACTTGCAAAGATATATACCTTCTTTTTAAAGATTTTTTTCTTTATTTATTTGAAAGAGAGAATAGGTGCGCCAGGGCCTCCAGCCACTGCAAACACACTGCAGATGCATGCGCCCCTTGTGTATCTAGCTTACGTGGGTTCTGGGGAATCGAACCTGGGTCCATTGGCTTCGAAGGCAAGAGCCTTAAACACTAAGCCATTTATTTCTCTTTAAAGACTTTTAAAGAGAAAGTGTAGAAATTTTCTTGGTTTTGAAGGCATAGACTTAATGTAGTTTTATAACTATGCTTTACTTAAGAATTGTGTCTTAGGCCTGGAGAGAGGGCTTAATAGTTAAGGCACATGCCTATGAAGCCTAGGGATCCAGATGCATATGGTGGTGCATGTGTCTGGAGTTCATTTGCAGTGGCTAGAGACCCTGGTGCACCCATTCTCTCTCCCTCTAATAAATAAATCTTTTTTTTAAAAAAAAAAAGAATTGTTTATTACAGGTTAATTCCCAGTTTATCAAATAATGGTCAGTAAGCACTATTGACTGTATTTCCTTCTGTGTTGTTAGTGAGTGGTTCAGGTTCTGTCAGTGCCTAACATTTAGTTGTGAGGTGCTTGGGATGATGGGATTCTCTGCTGGGGGGTGAAGAGGTTTTACGAAGGAACAAAGTTCCTCTACGTGGCCTTATTGGAGAAGTATCCATTGTTGCCGTTCTCTCTCTTTGCTTAGGAGTTTTAGAAACCCAAAAAACTAAAAGTACTGCAGGATAGGTTTAGTTGGTACCATAGAACTGAGGATGGGTGTAAAGTCCTTTAGGAATCTATGGACCATAAAGGGGTAGGTAGTTCAGTTATAAATTATGTGACTCATATCCTATGCAAGGCAGGAAAATATATGATGAAAAAATCTAAAAGCTATTATTAGTTTCTCACATTGAAATCATGGATAGTTTCTGAGAAAGAAATTTTTTCTGATGTTGTAGAAGTAGAAAAGATTTCTAAGAAGTTATTGAATCTGTCCCTATCACTCCAGTAAAGGTAGTTGATTCATGTCTTATACAAGGAAAAGATTTGTTTGTATTATATTACCAGGTTTTACTGCAGTTGATTGTCACAGTTGTTGCTTTTATGTATGCCTTTACTTATGAGGATGCATTCTATAATGTGGTCAAATTAAAAATATTCTTTAAATAGGTAGGAAAACTGATATGTTACTCTATTTTCAACATAAAACGATTTATTTTAACAGTAAACTTTTTGTTCGTAATTTCAAATATGTTAAGACTCTGTTCTTTTTTTTTTTTTTTTTTTTTTTTTTTAAGAAGTTTTGAAATCACTCAAGTGTTGTATCTTGGACCTTCTAGGTAATCATTCCTGGGGGATTTATCCAGAAACTGTGTCTCCTTCGCCAGGGGACAATAGTCTCTCCTCCAGTTCTGTTTCCTCTGAATTACCGTCCTTCCCTGATGGGAAGATGAAGGTAACTGTTACACAAATAACAGTGGCACTGAGCAGCTTGAAGACCATTTTCTCTCCTCTCCTTTTCCGAGGACTCCTGTCCTTTTTAACGTGGTGGATCGCTGCTTGTCTCTTCTCTACTAGTCTCTTTGGGCTTTTCTACCATCAGTACCTGACTGTGGCGTGAATCTCAGTCACAAAAGAGTATCCAAGTCACACTTCAAATTCACATATTTGTGCCCTTGAAAGGCTGGCAAAAACCAGAAGAAAACAAATACAAAAGAAAAAATATTTGAATATCTGTTTTAAATGCTTCCTCTGTATTCTCAGGGTGAATTAATGTTATAATATTTAAAATCACAAGATAGTTAACTGTTACACTGTGGCATTGGAATTTTTACTCATTGTATTGACTGATGTGAGGGCTGTCTGTGGGGTAATGTTACTCATTACCTTGGTTTACAGCAGAAAGCTCCAGCAGTCTTTCAAACTTCTCATGTAACTCCAGTGACCGGTTGCTCTTCATGGTGTTCAAGGTACTGTTAATAGTCACAATGGCTGCCTATAGAACAATCTTCAAACTGAGCCATGCTTCAGGGGAGGGAAAGGACTCAAGTCACTTCTGTTGGTGCTGTGCTGGTCTTAAACAATAAAAGCAAAATCCAACAGAGAGGAGGAGATAGCTGCTGTATATTACAGTAAGGAAAGCTGTGTAGTCACTTAACATTTCATGGAGAGGTACATGCTTGATATCTACGAGTGCTGCTCCTTGAGAGTAGCAAGAGTATTGTTTTACAGTGTGCTCTACCCGACTTGAAAGTTCTCTACAGTGATTGGCCATGTGAACATTTGCAGTCTTGCTGTTAGTTTTGGGCCTGCCATGTTTCATTTTCACTTATGCTCCTAAATAGTTACTTTTAATCTAAAAATATTTATCAATACTGATGAAACTTTTAAAAAAATTACTTTATAATCCTGCTGACTACTTGTATGTATTATGTATATATTATATATTAAATATATAATATATTGAAGTTATAAAAGATGAAAATATTGAATCCTTATGATTTTTTAGTTGCTGAATGTATGTTTGAAAAGTGATTTGAATGAGATGTATTTGTATCTAAAAATTTTATTTCTGTTTGGAATGAAATTAAAGTACATTTGGAAACTTCAGCAGAGCATGTAATTTATTTGCTGCGCCAGTGTGAGAGTACTTAAAGTGTGAGTGCTTAGGTGATTTCTCCCAAATGAAAATTCTTTTTCTGTCATGTTGAAAACTCATAATCTTCCTCTTCAACAAAACTTTCATGTATCATTTAGACCCTTATTCAGCAGAACTTTCTTTAAGTGTCTGGTGCTTAGATTTTATGTTTTGTTTCATAGGTCAGAAATTGAGGTAATCTAGATTTAAATTTAAAAAAATCAAGTAAGCCAAGCATGGTGGTGCATGACTTTAATCCCAGCACTTGGAAGGCAGAGGTAGGAGGATCGCCGTGAGTTCAAGGCCAGCCTGAGACTACATTGTTAATTCCAGGTCATCCTGGACCAGAGTGAAACCCTACCTCAAAAAAAAAAAAAAAAAAAAAAATCAATTAAAATCCAAAATTATGGGTTAAGCTTATAAAGGAAATAACTGTAATAGATAGGGAATTTTTTTCTTAAATGTGTAAATGTTCTTTCACACAGTTGTCTGGGGAGACTACACCTGTTTCAGTGTTGTTATTACTATTGAAAGCAAGTTTGAAACTCTTAAATTACTCTCGTGGCTTAAGGTATGCAGCAAATTCGTATCTTTTGGTATAGATTTAAATATTTTGGAAATAGTTGATATTGTTTTAAAAAAAAAGATTGTCTTTTTAACTAGATAAAACTAATTGAAACGAATTGTGAATATACCTTAATCATACTTCATTTGTATTTGTATTGAGTACCAGAAGTACTCAAATATATCTTCAAACATAACACCATTAACAGAAGATTGTGTTTTATAATGAGATGATACCAAGGTCTGTCTTTCATTTTTGTATGTGAAGTTCTGAGATGTTGAATTGAGAGAGAATCTCACCTGGTATTTGCAGTCATACTTACTAGGGATCAGCAGCTTTAAAAGTTAGAGTCTGTGTTTCACATATCACATAGAGAAGCAGTATCAGGAGAAAGACTTCATTATTGGATGAGATAGCATGCATTTAAAAACATTTTGATACATTAATGTGTGGTATGATGCAGCGTATTTGCAGCGTATGTATCTACACACGCCGGAAGAGAACACTGGGCATCTTCTTCTTTTCACTTATCTACCTGTTTTCTTAAGACAAAGTCTATGGCTCAACCAAGAACTGCTCTTTGCGCAGTAAGTACCTCTCACCCCGTCAGCAAGCCCTAGCCATTCTGTGGGTATCAGCACTCCACAGGAGAGGGGTTACAGAGGTGCTGGAGCATCAAGCTTGGGCAGTTTTGGACCATCATGCTTGCATAGCAAGCACTCAATACTGTGTAGCCCCAGACTGGCCTCAAACTTAAAGCAATCCTTCTACTTCAGCCTCCTGATTTCTGGGACTAAAGCACCATGCCTGGCTTGATGCATTATTTTTAAAGAACTCTCCCTAAGTATACTTGAATGAGGGCAAATTGCACATTGCTTAATATAGTTTATTTATGTTATTCTTTTAAAGCAAGTTCGCACTAATTTATTTAACAATCTTGTCTTTGTACCAGAAATTATGTTCTTTAATTAAAAAAGTATTTTACTTCATGTGAACCAAACAGTATTTTCATGTCCCCTAACTAGACTAGCTGAAATCTTTTTTTATACTAATCTCTAGTCAACAGAGTATGCTTCAAAGGTCAGTTATTTTTATTATATATATGTTTGGCATATTAAGCATGAGCATTAATAATACTTATTTGTGTGATTTGTAGAGTTTTTTAACTAAAAAATGTATTCTTTCTCCCTCCTATTCCCACTCATTTGTTTGAAATGAAAAGCATGTAATTTCATCTTAATATTTATGTACATTCTGATTTTCTTTGATATTTACCCCAAATTCCAGTTGCTGTCCATGGAATGACCAATGCTTGTAAGTATAATGGGCCCATTGTCTTATTGTTTCTGATACAGATATCATTGGTAAAATAGTGTCATTTCTTCTAGAGTTATGATTCAGAAGAGATAATCATCTGTTAATGGAATTGTTAGGTCCAGGAAGCAATAAGTAGAATTCATTATAAAGTCTGTAATTGGAACAGCACTGGATAGATTTTATTCTTTCAAGTGAGAAATTTAAATTCTCAGTATTGTGAAGCATAAGATCTTAACATTCTCTGAATTCATATATAGTTTCTGAGCCATCACATAATTGAAAATACTCTCAAGATCTGAGGCTTTTTTTTTTTTTTTTTTTTTTTTTTTTTTTGCAAAATAAAACTAAGTAATTCTTTTAATGTGTTTTGTCCTGTGTCTTCACAGAACTTTAAGTGGCTTAAACCATCAGGTGTAGACGCTTGGGGTGTGTAGTCCCTTAGCTCCTGTTCAGCTCATGTCCGTCCTCAGGCTTTGCAAGCTGAATTGCTTCTACTCACCATGGAAATTCTGGCATGGGCAATGAAGATGATCAATTGCTGGTGTCAGCATTTCTCTTCATTAGAATAGTAAACATTTTCACTTTTTTTTCTTCCTAATTAAGGAAAACTTAATGTTTGTCTTCTGTTGCCATTGAATTCCTGTTTAGCTGCAACATATATATGTTAGATAGGCCTATTTTGGGTTCCATTTTTTTCTTCCATATAACTTTACATGTGTTTATTCCTCTCCTTTCTCCCCAAAACAAGGTTTATTTCTTACATGAACCGGCAGCTTAGTCTTATAGAAATAATGCTATCTAAAAATCAGGAAACATCCCATTTCTGCCTATAGTTTAGCAGTTTTTACACTTATTGAGGTGCTCAGTCCTATTTAATAAGATACAACTGGATTGTCACCATCATAGTTGGCCTCAGTTTTCTTATCTGTAAAATTAACAATATGTTAGATACTATGGTGATACAGTTCTAAAGCAGTTTTTCTTCCTGTTAATATGAGAAAAGCACATGTCTGTTTGGGGCCTTAGGGATTAGTATAGATTGTTAGGGGGTTACTTCTCTATTACTAGTTGAGATTCATTTCAGAGAATCTTCAGGAATATTTAGGTTTTACTCTATTTGGTCAGTAAATATATAGTACTTAAGCATTATTGGGGACTGTTTCTTGTGCCCTAAGAGGCAGCAGGACTAAAAACATGAAATCATAAATTACTTTATTTGTATGTTTATTTGTTCTTTCAATCCTATTTTTAGCAATTTCTTCAAGCATGAAATGAAAGCTTTTTTCCACATTTTCCAATTTCTGTCTTTATAATAGGCAGTCCTTTTAGCTATTTTGAATAAATCACTGATACTTAAAGTTAATGTTCTGTTATGTCTGGGCATCAGAGAAAGAACTGGATTATAGAAAAGAATAAAATTATCCTAAAATTTTTAATCATGACAGTTTTTAAAACCCAGTAGTAGAATTATAAAAGTGTAGTAGCACTGTGCAGGAAAAAGCAAAAAAATTATTTTGGAAAATTTCTCTTTTTTCCTACATTTGTATTTTTTATAATCCCCAAAGTGGAGACTCTGCCAGTTGATAAATATGTGTTTCAATTATGTGTTCCATAGTTAAGGAATAATGTCAGGGTGGACTCAGGGACCCACTGAGCCCACTATGAGACAAATCTGAGCTAGAGCTCTCTTGAAGACCTACCGCCGCTGAGAATGGTGGTGTATGCACCAGTAACTCCAGCACTCAAGAAATAGAGGCGGGAGGATCAGGAGTTCAAGATCACCCTCAGCTACATATCAAAGCTGAGGTCAGCTTGGGCTATATAACACTGGCTCAAAAAAAAAAAAAAAAAAAAAAAAAGGAGAGAATACATACCTGTAGACTGGTAGAGAAACTGACCTCCTCAGCCTCTGTAGCCTGGCAGGCACTCTGCGTTCCTAGAGTGGCTGTCAGCTTAGAACCAGTGTCCAGTGGCTCCTGAGAGGTCTGATTACTTTCGTCCCCCAGTAGTCACTTAGTGTTAGGACAGGCTATGTCTGAGTTCCTTTGGGGAAGGCTAGGAGAAAGATGAACAATATAAGTGTTTAGTAGCATTGCATACTGAGATTGTTCCTCAAGGAGATGCTACCTCTCCATTAAAGGGGTCCTCACATGGGAGATGGTTCTGGAAGCTGGTTGATGATCTGTGACTAAGTAAATAAACGTGATCGTGCGTGCTATACTTGCTTTGAAGTGTTTATTCAGAACTTGAAGGTTCTCAAGGTAACATTTTTTTAAAAAATATTTTTTAGATACTCATAAGTGCTGGAGAGATAACTTAGTGGTTAAGCGCTTGCCTGTGAAGCCTACGGACCCTGGTTTGAGGCTCGATTCCCCAGTACCCACCTAAGTCAGATGCACAGGGTGGCGCATGCATCTGGAGTTCATTTGCAATGGCTGGAGGCCCTGGTGCAACCATTCTCATTCTCTCTCCCTCTCTCTCTCTCTTCCTCCCTCCCTCCTTCTTTCTCTCTTTGTCTGTTGCTCTCAAATAAATAAAAATTTAAATATATATACTCATAAGATGAGTAGAATGTTTAAGTAAGATGGATGACTATAATTGAATGACATACTCAGAGGTGGTTTTTATTAGTGCATTAGTGTTAGTATGACACAGCTAGTGTGATAGTATGACACCAGTCTAGATAGTCTCATGTGGGTTAGAAACGTGATGCTGCGACCCTTCTGGCTTAGCTGTTTATACTGTCAGGTATAAAACTAATATTGTTCTTAGTTTTTTGTTGTTGTTTGTGGTTTGTGTTTTGTTGTTGTTGTTATTGTTGTTTTGGTTTTGGTTTTTCGAGATAGAGTCTCACTCTAGCCCAGGCTGACCTGGAATTCACTATGTAGTCTCAGAGTGGCCTCGAACTTATGGTGATCTTCCTACCTCTGCCTCCTGAGTGCTGGTATTAAAGGCATGTGCCGCCACACCCGGCCTTGTTCTTTTCTAACACTACAAGTGTTAAATATTTCACTAAAAGGCTTTAGGACTTTGTGGATATACATAAAACAATCTTCACATTAGAACATTGTAGGATCTTAATAATTTTGTGGAATTGTAACATAAAAAGCACATAAGGAAAGTTTTACTCTGAAGTTACATGAAGAGGGGGCTGAAAGAGATAGCTCAGCTGTTAGAGGTGCTTGCTTGAAGTTATACTGAGGGTATTTCGCCAGCCTACTCTCAAGTAAAGATTGTTAACTATAAACCTAAAGGGAGTGAGTGCCTTTTGGTGTTTCATAATCAGAATCACTGATCAAGCACAGATGTGGGGTCCTCAGAACTACTGAATGAGAGATTCAGCTGTTTGACCTTCCAGTGGGGCTTTGGCCAACCAAAAAGCCTCCTTCCGCCAAATGTGGTCTTAGGCAAGCATGCATTCCCGTTTTCCAGTTCTATCTCAAGACCCAGAGAACAGGCAGTGTTTGACGGTGTATTTTCAGAATATCAAGCTTTCAAACAATTACTCATTTTACTAAAAATATAACAACATAATTCCTTAAGATAAATAGCAGAAATGGAAATTTCCAAAGTTTTAGAAAAGCCTGTTAATATTCATAGATGTATATAGACATTTTGTGTTGTCTCCAAAAGTTAAGATTTCTGCTTGGTTTTTGAGCAATCAAAATCTTAATACAATGTTATATTGTGTGTTTGTGCTGCCAGACAGCCTAACTATTATCAAATTATGCTGTGGATTCGTTCTTACCGTTTTTAAAATAACTGAATACTTTTAAAGCAAATATGTATTTGCTCAAATGTGTAGTGGACACAAAGGTAAGGAATGCTTTTCTCAGTCAGATATTTGCTCATTGTTACATTGTGTTAAGTTTAAGTTAAATATTTGGTCACTTAAAAGGTTTTCATTAGAATACATACCAATATTTTAATGTATCTAAGTCATACTAGGCCTTTAGCACCAACCAGTCTCTAAGGATAAAGTGAGAGATTATACTTGTCAGTCATTGGTTTTTCTTTTTTTTCAAGGTAGGGTCTCACTCTAGTCCATGCTGACCTGGAATTCACTATGTCGTCTCAGGGTGGCCTCGAACTCACAATGATCCTCCTACCTCTGCCTCCCGAGTGCTGGGATTAAAGGCATGCGCCACCATGCCCGGCTACTTGTCAGTCATTGTGACTGAGGTATTTTGATGGCGCGAGGAGAACCTTGAAGCCATGGGAATTGATAGCTACTGTTCCAGTTGTGTCTTCATCCAGAACAGCAACAACAGACTTCCGACACTTGTGCTCAAAGCAGCGACTATTTGTTCTGAGCTTGTGGCTCATAGTTCAAGCAGAGCACAGTCCAATGATCCCAGAGATTCTAGTGACCCCAGCCTCCCTTTCCAGTCCATGTCTCAGGAACTCATCCTGTGGTCACGGCATTTAACATGGTTACAGGGCTCCCGTGGGCAAAAGGAGAATCAGCATGTCCTTTTAGAGGTGGGGTGGACTGGGCATTGGACTAGGCTGGTCAAATGCAGTAAAAGAACAACCCAGGAAGAGTGGGATAACAGACTGAAACTCAGTGAAGAAATGCCTTAGAAGAAGGAACCATTTGCAGTACCACACCAGCACTTCCTTACAAGAAAAATCCCACCATTGTACTGGAAAACCCAGTTATTGAGAGGCATTTATACGTCTTTGGCAGAGGTGCCTTGTTGAACAGGGCAGTCAGAGCTTTCCTCTGAAGAAGGTTCGTTACTGCTTTCTACATTTATGAACATTGCAAGCGTTGTTGGTGGCCATTTTAGAGTGTAAATATTGAGTACAGCCGGGCACTTGTATTTACAAAGAAGAGGAGGAAAAGGGTTGAGTGTAAATTAGTGTAGCTGGACTAACAGAAAGGTACATTGAAAAGTTAAATTTTTAAGATATAGCTCTAATAGGTCTTCAGTTGTTAAATATGTTCTTGCTCTAAAGTGATGATGTTAAACCAAACAGTAAATGTCTCTTGTGGATTTTAGCATTATCTTCATTAAGCTGCAGTGAAATGACTAGCATACTGTAACTCTTGTCAGAAAGAATTCTTCACTAATAAAAACGTATTTTTAGGTTACCACGTCATAGAAAATAAAATAACCTGTGGCTCCCATCCAAATACCAGCATTACCATCCAGTGATTACATCTCCATCAGGTTGTCAGTGTTGCTCCCTTTTCTTTACCCATAGATTAAAACCGTTAAAATCAGAATGCTAACATGCCTGAAGGAGACACTGAGTGAGGGTCAGTACACGTGTGTGTTATCCTTATAGTAATGACAGTACAGACCTGTGAACACGACTTTGTTCTCCCACACCCTGGCTTTCAGTTTGAAGGTCTATTGTTTATTTTTGATTGAATATGAGTAGCAAGGTTCAGAAGACAAGCACACATAGAGAAACAGAATCTCTCAGGCTGCTACCAGTGATCCAGAAGCTTGGCATTGGTTTCTTGTCCTCTTTTTGCCTCCCCAAGGGGAATCTGGGAGTTGGAAGATTTTTGCCAAGCACTCCACTGAGCTGTGGAGAGATAGGTGAGTGCAGGCCACACGGTGTCCTACCCATGTTGTGACCAGCCCCCTGCTCACCTGTGTCACAGGAGCTTTGTCTGGCTTCTGTGATTCTCACAGAAGGCAATTGATATGTGTTGATAACTGTGGGTAAAGGAAGAAGGGTCTGGGGCTTCCTATTTTGCAGTTTAGCTGTTGCTCTCCACTGCAGAATTACCTCTTTAATGTGTTAGAAGAAAACAATGCCAGTTTAGGATTCTTTGACCTCTAGTTATGAAACTTAAAAAAAAAAAAAAAAAAAGACTATTTGTGACCAGGCCAGGTGGTGCACACCTTTAATCCCAGCACTCAAGAGACAGAGGTAGGAGGATCACTGTAAGATCTAGGCCAGCCTGAGACTACACAGAATTTCAGGTCAACCTGGGCTAGAGTGAGACTCTTACCCCCACCCCACCCACCCCCCCCAAAAAAAAACTATTTGTAAGATGATGAAAAAAACCATAGATTTGCAAAAGGGAGACATAAACTATGTGAGTGAAGGCATGCTGATTACAAAGAGTGATCACTGAGATAGGATAAAAAAGCAAAATTAAGGACAAGGGAGTAGAAAGGAGGCCCTCATCTGAGTCTGGATGCAAAGTTCTGCTTAAGAGGCTTGCCTTGGTAGAAACAATGTCCCTTTTCTATACATTCAGATGAAGATGGCTAAGATAACAGGGAGCCAAGAGAAAGAATGGATAAATTGGGAAAGGAATAAACTCCTTATTTATACACCATTTGATCCTATACTTGAGACCCTAAAGACTGCCATAAAGCTTTCAGACTAATAAACACTTTCAGCAGTGTGTACATGCACATGTGTGTATGGAGGACAGAATTTGAGGTTCTGTCAAGCACTCTCTACCTTAATTCTCTGAGAGTCTCTTGCTGAACCAAGAACTTACCACTTGGGCTAGACTCGCCTAGAAGCCCCAGGGATCCCTGTCCCCTCCTCCTCTGTGTTGGCAGTGCGGGCCTGCTCCACCACACCCAGCATTTTATGTGAGTGATGTGGGGATCACAATTGTATGGACATGCTTTACCCGCTGAGTCATTTTCCCAGCATTTCTTTTAAGACAAAATGCATACCTTTCCCATGACCCAAAATTCTACATGTATGTACTTACCCTAAGAGCAGTAAAAACCTACATAAAAAGTTGTCAAGAATGCTTGTGGAAGATTTATTCAACATAGCCTTCATAATAGAAGGTGTCGAGATTTCCAGCAATCAGTTATTTGAACACATTGGCATATTTGTGCAATGGAATATACAGTAATAAAAAGGCACATAGTGCTGATTCACAGAGAACATGGACTGGCACTGAAAGCTGAAGCCTTATATATAACAGTGCATAGTGCAAATTTCATTTATATGTATTTATAGAATAATTAATATATGGTAAAAAGAGAAGAGGGGTTGTCTGAGGAATGGTAGAGTTAGAGATTCCCTGAGAAGATGTGTAAGGAAACCTGAAATGAAAATACTGTTCCTTGTCTACATGGGCTTAAAGGTTGTGCCACATGCCCAGCTCCCCAAGAAATATTTTTAATCATACAGAATACAGATTTAGGGCTGGAGAGATGGTTCAGTTGTTAAGGCGCTTGCCTCCTGAGCCTAACAATCTGGGTTCAATTCTCTGGTATCCACGTAAACCAAGCGCACAAAATGGCGCATGCATCTGGAATCAGTTTGCAGCAGCCAGAGGCCCTAGTTCACCTATCTGTGTGAATGTAAATTTGTGCATACATGTTAAATATTTGGATCTATTCTATTGCTCTTGGAGAAGTTAGGAATGTGTAGTTTCTGGGTGTAGGTCTAGGCAGTGAAGAAAGTGGCCTATCACGATGTGCTGTGCGACCACCGCCTGGCATTTAGGCTTTCCTAAGCCATCCAGAATCTGCGAAAGAGACATTGTTGCTATTTCAGCTTGCCTAAAATCATTACCTGTAGTGACCCATCCATTTGCTGGGCCATAAATATTTTCTGTAAGCATGCACATGTGTGCATGTATTCATGTAGAATATATCAATGCATGTCCAGTAGAACAGCTAAAATCCAAAACCCCAGCCACACGTTCAGTGCTGGCACACATGTGACACGGAAACTGACTTGCCACCAATGGGAATATAAAACTGTGGTCACCTTGAAGACAAGATGGCAGCTGCTTATAAAGAAGAGACAGCCACACCAAATTACACAGCCTCACACTTACATACTTATCCAACTGACCTGAAAACATCTATCCCACAAAAATCTGCATACACGGGTTCACAGTACCTTCATTCCTAGTAACCCAACACTTGAGTGCAGCATGTCCTTTGACAGGTGTGCTACAGTTCTGATCATAAGTGTCCCCAAAGGCCCACATCCTAAAGGCTTATCCTCCGTGTGCCATTTTTGGTAGGTGGTGGAAACATTAAAAGATGTGCCAAGAAGAAGGAAGTCTTGGGAAGTGGGGGGAGGCATGTGCTTAAAGGGAATTGTGGCACATCATTCTCCTTTGACCTCCCTTCTTTCCTCTGTTCCTCTCTTCCCCTTTCCCTACATACCTGCTTGGCCATAATTAACGTCACTACCACAGGACCAAAACAATAGAGTGAGTTGGTCGTGGACAGGAACTTTGAAAATGCGAAGTCAAAACGAACCTTTCTGTCTATAATTTACTTATCCCACACATTTGTTGAGGGTAACAGGAAGCACAATAGGTAAATGTGTAAATAAAACATGACATGCATTTGAGTGGTACTTAGCGATGAAAAGGAATGAGTTATTAAACTATGCAAAGACTTGAATGGGTCTTAGCTGCATATTACTAAGTGAAACAAGACAGTCTGAAAAATTGCACAGTGGTATCCCTTGCATGCACATATAGACTTCTAATGCTGTTCTTCAATAAAAGAAAGTAGAGGGACTGGAGAGATGGCTTAGGGGTTAAGGCACTTGCCTCCTAACCCTAAGAACACTGGTTCCAATCTCCAGCGGTTCTAATCTCCAGGTCCCACGTTTAGCCAGATGCAAAGTGATGCAAGGGCGCAATGCCGCACTTGACCACAAGGGGCGCACACATCTGGATTTTGTTCACAGCAGCTGAGACACTGCTCGTACCCCCATCTCTGTCTTCCCCTCTCTCTCTCTCTCTTCTCTCTCTCTCTCTCTCTCTCTCTCTGTGTGTGTGTGTCTCCAAAAAAAAAAAAAAAAAAAAAAAAAAAGAAAGTAGAGCTCTTTGGAAAATCAGCTTGTTATAGGAGTGGGACAGAAAATATATACCTGTAATATCATGCCAGAATATAAGGGCTGAAGGCCAAATAAAATACCAACAGCAACCACCAAAACAAAACAAAAATCCACAGAACTAAAATCAAACCAAACAAAAGTGATGGGTTGGGCAGTTGGCTCAGCTATTGAAAGGACTTGCTTGCAAAACCAGCCTGCTGGGTTCAATTCCCACACACCCACATAAAGCCTGATGCAAAGTGATGAACACATCTATAATCCCAGTGTGCCGGCAACAATGGGACATGGAGCCAGGAGAACCTGAAGTCTGCAGGCCAGCTAGTCTGGCAATTCATTTGCACTGTAGCGAGAAACCCTGCCTCAAAGAAGGTGGAGCACAGACACCTCAGAGTTGACCTTTGACATCCACATGTGTGCCGAGGTCTCTCTCTCTCTCTCTCTCTCTCTCTCTCACACACACACACACACACAGTTTTTTTGAAAAAGCGATAAGACTATGTTCATGGCTCATGAGTCCTATTAAAAATTGTTCCCAGTGGCCAAACTGGACTGATATTAACAGCACAATAGATAAAGTTATATCAGATTATAACCCTAAGTATAAAATAGCTGGAAGGCAATATCGGTATAAACAAGTAACTTTTGTAGTTGGAATATAAAATGTCCCCCATAGGCTCATGTATTTAAACCCTTGGTCTCCCGCTGGTGTTGGGAAGGTTGTGGAACTTTTAGGAGGTGGAACCTTGCTGGAGAAGTGCATCATTGTGGGGTAGACCCTGAGAGTTTACCTCCTGAAGCCTCATAAAACCAATTTGTTCAGGAGATAAAATAGCAAAAGAAAAAAATGCAACTTGAGAAATATTTTAGAAAATACTTGACCAGTCTTCAGAATTTTCAAAAATAAAAGGAATTTCACAGAAACATGAGCAAGTAGACAACATGGTAATTATAGAATGGCAATTAGAACAGAACCAGAGGATATTGGTTTAAAAAAAAAAAAAAAAAGGAAATCTGAAGGAAGTGTGGGCTTTTGGTAATAAAATGTATTTATATGGGTTTCATTTGATGAAATAAAATATGACTAGCAAGGGAAACTAGGTTCTAGTTGAATGTGGTTGAACTCCACTTCTGAAATGATGGTCCTTACTGGATAGGACTAATGCTGTGCCCTCGCACGGTGGAAGTCCAGAAGGGCAAAAGAGCCCATATGGATTCATCAAGTTCTTTATAAGAATACCAATCCCATTCATGAGAGTGGAACCTCCTGACAGCCCTACCTACCTCTTTACCACGACATGCCTTGGTTACAACATACGCCTTCAAAACAAAACAGGACTTCCTCCTCACAATATGGATGCCTGCCTTGCTAAGCCCATCCAATCCTTTTAGGACAATTTTAGAAAAGGGAAGGGGAAAGGGTTGTTGTTTAAATATCTCAATAAAAACTAACATAAAATTTGACTGACTTTTCTTTCAATGTACGTCTTCCAGATGTAGTTGATTGCTTGCTCCAGACTAATCTGCATTTGCCTGGGTAGTTAGTGAATATAAAAGAGTCACTGTTTCCTCACTCTTATTATAAGTGTTTGTGATGGATTTGGCTAGCTTGATATTTCTCAGCCGAGGCACTATTGACGCTCTTGGCAGCGAGTCTTTTCTATCAGGTAGTTCCAACATTGCCAGATATTTTGCAGTCCTGACTCTTCCCTCATTATTGGTACGAAACAGACACAGCCTCCCCAAACTGGCTTCAAGACACAAGGTCAATAAGGTACTCACCTACATGCACAGCTGTCTCCCAGAAAGGCATCCCTCTCCTCGTTCCTCTGAAGTTCTGGGTAGTTTGTACAATACTGACTTCCTAACACATCCTCAGGTTGACTTTAGTTCATAGGGAGACTCACAGGGTTCACTTGACTACCAATGTTTCCTTCTATATAAATGTTTTCACCTTGGACAATCAGTGATTGAATTTTTAATATTTTTATTTATTTATTTGATGGAAAAAAGAGAGACAGAGAATGGGCACACCAAAGCCTTCAGCCACTGCAAACAAACTCCAGACGCATGTGCCCCCTTGTGCATCTGGCTAATGTGGGTCCTAGGGACTTGAACCTGGGTCCTTTGGCTTTTCAGGCAAATGCCTTAACCACTAAGCCAGCCCACCAGCCCTCAATGATTTAATTTTTAATCAAGAAATATATCCTTCTTGTCATCTGTGAATTTTTTTGGCAGGGGACAGTTCGTGACCCAAAACCAAATGCTGCTTTTATGAAAGGATTTTTTTTCAATTACTGAAATGTTCTTGAATGAGCGGAAGCATACAGCCCTTAGATACAAAACCAAACCAAAAAAACAAAACCAAACAAAATAATCTGAAGCAACTGCATTATAGATGTTCAAATTGAGTACAAATGCCAAACATGAAATGTAAGAGTGATGTTGACATCTCAGCTGTATATTTTCATAGAAATTTGTGTATCAGCAAACCAAGTACGAGGTAAGAAAGTTCATGTAAAAGAATCAGCTTAGGTGGCCATTGAGTGAATAGATTCAGAGCAGGTGACATGCACACAATGGTTTCATTCAGCCACAGAGAAGAAAGGCTTCATATCGTTTGCAGGTGGACCTGGAGACATCATGTTAAGTAAAATAAACCCATCCACATGGACAAGCATGTTTTCTCTCATCCACCGAAACATGGGTGAGTGTGGAGAGCATAAAATTAAAGGATGGGTTTTAGGGATGAAGAGGAGATGTGGGAGAGCGGTTGAGATAAGCAGCTGTAAGAGGGTGAAGATGATCACAGTGCTTTACACGCATGCGTGGATGTCTCAATGAAGTCCTTTGCTTTGTACAATGCTTAAACAAAGTCTGGACTACATGGTGCATCTTTCATCCTGCTGCACCTTCTGATGTTCCAAAGGCAGTGCCCCGTCCCCGACTGTACCGGGAAGGACATAGTTTTCTCTCAGACCCACAGGACATTGCAGTGTGTGTATGTGTTGCCTGCATAGTAATCTGTCTGCAGTGTGAAGCAGCCAACTAGAGGTTTGTTTCTTGACCACTAGGACTTAGAATAATATGAGCTTCTTTGCATTGTGTCTTGATCTTGTGAATTTAGAGTCTCATTTGTAAGGGAAAAAATCTCATCTCCCTAGTCCACCAACCAAAATTAAGAATTCAGTTTCAACCTATCCTATGTTTGGCTTGAAAGTAAGGATTAAACATCCTTGTGGGGACTGTATAAGCACATAGATTTAAAAGAAAAAGAAAAAAATTCACTGTGGTACATTTGCTGGTTTGGGTAGATCTTTGCACAGATACTCACTAGCTTCCAAACGTGAAGGTGCCTCCCACAGCCATATCACTGTTAGGTGGAGGCCATGCAACTGAACTGACTGCCAACTAGTGTGAGACAGAAGTGTGAATAGAAATTATGTGTGTCTGTTCAGCCTCAAACTCATACGGCTATGTTTTATTTTTATGCATCCTTTGAAGTAAATAAATTTAAATTGTGCTTTAAAAGAAGGGCATAGAATGCTTCCACTAAGATAATTTCAGCTGTCCAAAGAAATGGAAGACATTATTACATTAGCCTGTTGTAATACCTTCTTTGAGAAACCAGTGTTTGGCTTGATTTATTTCTTTGGTAGTGAACAATCTTGAACCAGAGTTGATATCATATGACATAATCTGAATGGAATCCACTCAGTAACGTGCAGACGAAAGAAAACTAGAAAGTTGTCAGCAAGGCAATGATTTTGTCCTCTGCAGGTAGTATTTAAGCCAGAGAATATTCATCCCAACTCAGACACCTTTTCAACTTTATACTCCATTTTCTCTCCATCTTTATTATTATTATTATTATTCCTGACCACATGGTACATTTGCATTCAAGGACATTCTTAAAGACTTGCATCAGCAGTCTCCCTTACACCTTTAAATGGCTTCTCCCAGTTCATATAGGACCCTGGACAGTTAGCAAACACGTGTGCGCTCACATTTACACACACCTGCTTGAATTGTCTACAATATAATGATTTCTTCATCTAAGAATTTTCTGTAATGTGATTACTTAGTGCTGGTGCAAGGTGAAGATTTTGTGTGCTGCATTCTTTCGTTGTTTTTGGTTCCCTTCCTCCCCCCATCCCCCGTACATGGTGAACAACAAAAACAAGGAGAAAGGGAAAAGATAAAGAACAATTTCATGCCTAAAATTGAAAGCATTGATTACTGTCATTTTGCCGATGTGCTTTTGATATGTTTGCAATGGTTAAGAAAGACTTCATGGTTTGGTACATGAGTACTTTAAAGTGATTCAAAATTATTGAGGAGCCACAAATGTTATAAAGTGCCTCAATTTGTTGCTGACTAGAGCGGCAGTGGAGCTTGTAGTTCTCCACACAGCCTACAACTGATCTCGGTCTTCCCAGGTGTCCCTAACTGTACATGTGGGGACTCAAAAACCAACCTCAGCAGAGACACGCCGTCAATAACAGCAGCCATGTATGTTATAGAAGCCCATATGCCACAAAAGCGGTGTGCACAACCGTGGATAGTTTTGGCTACTGTTGGAAACTCAAAGTAGTTTTCTATTATTATTATTTATTGTTATTTTATCATTGTTTGGCCTTACTATCAAAAGGAACTACCGCTTAACAAACTAATGGACTGTTGGATACTCAATATGGTGTCTGTATGGGCATCAGGAATCAGAATAGAAAAGAGGTGAGATAAGAGTTAGTAAGGTGACTTTAACACCACAGAAAAAAAATGAGCAAATGGTGGCACGTGCATCTGGAGGCCCTGGCACGCCAACTTTCTCACGCATGCTATTGCTCTCTCTCTCTCTCTCGTTCACTGGCTTGCATTAAAAAAGTCTGTTGGCCTGAGACTACATAGTTAATTCCAGGTCAGCCTGGGCTAGAGTGAAACCCTACCTCGAAAAACCAAAAAAAAAAAAAAAAGTCTGTTGGGCTTGCCTCAAAAAATAAATAAATAAATAAGCAAATGGCTTCTCAGTTCTGTTAAGACACACAAGAAACTCTAATTTTAAAAGTTGATGCTTTCAAGAGGCCAAAACTTTGTAAAAGCAGGTTTTAATGACATCTTTCTGCTTTGCAATTAGTTCGCATTGTTTTGCTGGCCTTTGATTTTCATATTTAAGCAACAATAAGCCTGTTTCTGTAAAATGGGGAGGGGAGGCATTATCTTTGACATTTAAAATGATCTGACGAATTAAGTATTGGCTTATAATGTGGATTTCCATGGCATCACATCTGTAATTTTGCTTTTTCATGTGGCTTTACACAGTCAGGACCCATCCTGAATCTGGCCCCTTGTGTGTTTGCTGCAAATAGCACATTTGAGTCTGTAGAAAGAGTTGGAACAAAGCTGAAGGCATAAGTGTTAACGATAGAACCAATCCCAGGAAGGAGCTACCAGATCTCTATGGTGAGTGTCGGGCAACATTAACAGTGTCTCAACAACTTTGGTGTGTGGTTGCCTAACACAGGTGATTCTTGTCTGGGCGGAGGTTGGCGTTCACATGCCAAGAGGGTACGTGGGCTTTTCATTACCGTCTGGTCATCATCTGTCCCATCCCAACACAGGTTGCACCACTGTAGAACGGGACTTCTGTTAAATAAAGCTGACTGACTCATTTTAAAACAAGCTGTGAGCTTAGCTTTTATGCATTGTAGATATAGTGGTTTCTGTGAGATTTGTTAATGTAATTACTCCGAATGCCTGCAACCCAAATTTTCAAAGGTCCTAAGCATTTCTTCCCATCTGGATTGCCTTGGTTGCATTTCCAGTTTACAGCCCGTAGTATAAGGTAATCCACACAACATAATAAAATATTGCTTAATGCTAGGACTTTTCTGGCACTCTCAAGTAAGTTTAGCTTTACTTCCCCATTTTTTCTCAGTCAAAATTATGAGAAAATGTTGGGCTGGAGAGATGGCTTAGCGGTTAAGGCACCTGCCCACTAAGCCTAAGAACATCAGTTCCAATCTCCAGGTCCCACGTTTAGCCAGATGCAAAATGACGCAAGGGTGCAATGACGCACTTGCCCACAAGGGGGCGCACGCATTTGGATTTCCTTCGCAGTGGCTGAGATGCTGCTGGTGCGCCCATTCTCCCTCTCCCTCTGTCTCTCTCTGCAAAAAAAAAAAAAAAAAAATTATGAGAAAAAGTTTACAATGGACTACTTACCAATTTTATTTCAGATTTGTTTCACATATTGTTTTACTGCATTCTTTTATTATTTTATAATTTAAGAGCATTTATGACACTAGCAGTCACTGAAAAGAAAAGTGTCCACTTCCTCACTGGTCCAAATAGTCACATCAGCTTTGGGTATTCTACACATTATTCATTCCTTTGCAAGCTAACTCATTTTCTCAGTCATGTATCAGTTATGGAATAAAGAGATGATAAGCCAGTGTTCTAACTATGTTTATTAAAAGGCATTCAAACTAGGGTGCCCAAATTGGTATTTGATCTATGTTGCATTGAATGCTAGCTGTGATGAGAATTAGATAATAGTGTCTGGAATTCTGATTGTTCTACTGTTAAGCCACTTGTGATCTGTTAACATGTAACAATTAAATGGTTGTGGACTAGGATAGCAGAATGAGCCCCAAGTCCTATCAATGAATGCAAGGGGATCTCAAAAAGCTTACTGCAAATAAAAATAAAAAAGGTAAAGTTTCAAAACTGATATCAGCTTTTATTCTGTGATGACAAGGGACATGCTGGTGCTTTATTGCAAACATGATTTCCTAAAGCATTCCAAGTTCTCCTTGGAGACTCTCAGCCTAGGATTGACTATCCTTGTGCCTACTTGGATAGAAACAGGCTTGACTAAAGTGCCAAGTACTAAAGTGCTAGTACAGTTTAATCACTGAATTCCTGATTCCAATTGAAACCGCAACCCAACCCCCTTCAGACGGTAGAGGACCTCCACCTGATCTGTCTATGGCTTGTGCAGCCACTGATATTTTCAAGGGAAGTCTTGTGATTATCAAAATGGAAATTAATTTCATAGGCTTGGGACTGAACTTTAAAAAAAAGTTCATTGTTGTAATCTACTGCTGCTGATTTCTAAAAATTGCTCAGAGTCAACAAGCTCAGACTGTAAGAACGGGCCTTCATGGGGACTGATATTTGGAGCAGAGCTTGGCACGGAGTAGGGAATTCAGGAAAGACTGTTACTGGAGAAAAAGACTCCTTCAAGGAGTCTGTGTAGCTCTTGATTCTTATAATTGCTGAGGTGAACCTGCTGTCTTCCCAAATTCTATAGCTGAAAGAAAAAAATTAAATTCTTTTCAGATGCACAAAATCCTGATAGATAACACCACTCTTGAGAACTTCATCTCCTCCTGCAACTAAAAGCAGAACTGGAAAAATTCCCATGGCATTGTGGGCTCTTAAATTATTTTAAAAACCAACGTTTTTATCCATGCAAAGTAAAAGCTACAGAAAAGTGCAAAAAAGATCATAAGAAATGAAGTGTATAGTCTAGACCCCTTGGCTAAATTATATGCTGAACATGATTGCTTTGAAAACCACTAAGTAGCCACAGATCTAGTGACATGTCATAATGTGTGTAACTTTCCAGACCCTAGGACCTGGTGGATATCTGGAGCTCATCTCATTCAAGTTCCTTATTGTACCAGGTAAAATAAGGCACAGAGAAATAAGGTGACTCAAGGTCACTAGTGTTTAGACGAAGACATGGGATTAGAATCCCTTAATGTTCATTTTAGTGATCTTGGGCATTCTGGGGTGTTTAGCACAAGTGTTACATCTAAAGTGTGAATGTAATGATTGCTCGGCTGTTTGTGTCTTTCCATTTATGAGTGCTTCAAATGCAACGCAGTGGCTCTTCAACTTTCCTTTCATGAAGCTAATCAAACATATGATCTCCTATATATAAAAGCAGGTATACACAAAGATCAGCCATTCTTTTTAATCTTTATATATAGAGAGACTCAGAATTTAAGAGTGATGGATCTGGTTAGGAAGTACTTTTTTGACAGCTATAACATAGAACATTATTAGGGCTAATTAAGAATTGTTAATTATTATATATTATTTATATTATACATATTTATTTTATATGATTGATTTATTTATTTACTTATTTGTGAGGAGAGAGAGAAAAAAGTGAGAATGGGTGTACCAGGGCCTCTAGCCATTGCAAACAAACACCAGATGCATGCACCACTTTGTGCATCTGGCTTTATGTGTGTCCTGGGGAAGGGCACTTGCCTTAACAGCTGAGCCATCTCTCCAGCCCATGTATTCTGCTTTTTTGTGTCTGATGCATGAGCTGAAATCATTGGATGGCTAACAAATTGATCAAAAGTATTTTCATTGTCAAGTAATTTTCTCAGAAAATACTGTTGAAATATTTTCCTAAATTTAAAGTTTTTATGTCACATTTTATATAACCATTTTTACATAATTGCAAGATGGTTTAAAGTATCTTTGAAAACTCTGTGACTTTTGAGCTCTAGATTTTATTTAGTTCAAGCTTTTAAATTACCCAAAGTAAGACCTGTGAAGGTAAAAGATGTAAGTTCCCTTGACCATTTGACAGCAGAGAATAGGCTGTGCTACGTGTATGCATATGCATAAAGTTCAGTGTACTAAACCTTTAAACTTGTCCATGACAAATGCAGATTTAAAACACCAGCTTAACTTGTAAAAGGCTGTATTGCTTATCAGTACCATCCGTTCTGCTTTGTACCTCAAAATACTAGGATATTATGAAGTATTCTTTACCAAATCAGAGCCCTCATTAGCATATATTCTTAATATCTATATTTGTACATGCCCCCTCTTGATCACCTGTGTAAAATTATAAGCTATTTACTTTTTCAGAGAATTTTGGAAGTCACCAAACTCTTAAGTTTGGGGAAAGATTTTAACAGTATTTTCGGGGGAAGTTACTTGACAATGAGAATACTTTGGATAAATTTGTTGGCTAACAAATGATTTCAGCTCAGGCATCAGACACAAACAAGCAGAACTTGATTAGCTTGATGGGTAGTCAGTAGATGCTGTTCTGGAGGATATTAAAGATTGTCAGAGGAGACACGTCTAGGAAGAAGTCCCTGGTGTGGGGCTATGACATCTGTCTGGTGCTTCCTGATCCTCCGCACTGGGCCCTCCGCTTGGCCTCCTAGGGACCTCTTTTGTTTTGAAACCACAGTGGCATGTGACAGTAGGCGAGAGTGGTTCCCACTGTGCAAACAGCCTGCACCACTGGGCAGATTTGGGGAGGAAATGCTGCTTTGACCTTAAAATCTACCAGGAGTTGGCTTGTGGGGAAGGGTTAGTGCCGAGAGATGAATGTGTGCTTAGGCAACTGTTGGCACCTTAGAGTGGGCGAGCGTCCACACGTGGAGTTTCTGGGTGATAGCGCGCGCGCGCAGCTCTGGACTCCCTTCCGGGGCCCCAGGGCCCAGCTACCACGCTGTTGGTTTTAAGCACAGCGCTGCCCGCCTGGAACCTGGGATCCTGTGGCCCAGGGACTCCCCGGCTGAGAACTGGCCTCCAGCTCCGCCTCCCGCGCCAGCATGAGTGCGCAGGCACTGGCCAGTACTTCCCAGAAGTTCTAACAACTTTGATCGCTTTCTTTCCGCGAGCCCAGGAGGAAAAACAAAATCGCTTCTCAAACCCTCGCTGCTGGGAGACGCGGGCTTGGTGCGAGGAATCCGCTGGTGGGCCGCAGGTCGGGGGTCGTGGGAACGCAGGATGTGGGTGGGCGAGGCACAGCTCCCAGTTCTGACTGGAAAATCTACTAAAGGACGTTGCTTAGGGTCCTTTCATTTCTTTGTTTTACTTTCCCATTGGGGGGGGCACATGCACCTGCCTTTATCCTGAACATGGCACCTTTCCCTGCACCTGTAACGCCCAATTTGCACTCTCGTACAGATGACTAGCTGCACGAAAGGATACTCAATAGTTAGCTCCCACCTTCCCTAGGGGACAGGGGTCCTGCGACTGCACAAATGAAGTTCCCCTGTGTGCTCTGGACGCTTCGGGCTTTGTTGCGTTGGGAGCACAGAAGTGGGAGGGAGAACCACCACCCTCTACCCTTCCAGGACACACCTCAGCCAGAACTCCCAAGCCCCACCCGGATTGGGCTTCAGAATGACTTTTTGGGACCCTCCTCCATTGTCTTGTGAGCTTCACATTTCATTTCTGTGGTGAATTCCCCCAAACCAGACAAGCAATGGGGGAGGGACCGCAGAGGAGGAAAAAAGAACTCTAAAGACAGATTAGGTAGATGTTTATTTTCGGTAAAGAAACGATACATATATAATTTTGAGATTTTCTTCCGAATTAGGATTCCGAAGCTATAGAAAGTCTTTTTTTTTTTTTTTAAAACACCTCCTCCTTGCATACGGCCTAAATTGCTTCTAATTGCGTGGCACACAGTGCTGGCAATGAAGGACGCTCCACACGCAGCCTTCATTCTTCTGCAGATTTAGAGACTGTCCCCCAAAGGAATGTCTTTTCTGACGGGGAAGCACTAGAAAACTCGCAAACTGCCTCCAGTTTTTTTCCGGGGTTTGTGCCATAGGAGAGAGGCTTCCTGACAGTCACACAGCCAAGCACAAGGATGTCTGTCCCTTTAGACAACATGCCTCTTAATAGTGTATTCACCAATGTTTTCCACTGCATCTAAGCAAACACACTTTTATTTTGAAACTCGGCTTCCCCACCCTCTTATTTGCAAGTGTAAAAGTTTTTGTAAGCCTCTTTAAAATGTAGCCAGTATCCATTCCCTACTTTCCTTTACCCAAGGCTTAGGCAGCTCCTGGGGCTGCGTGCCAGCTCCCACAGCCTCCAGCACAGGTCTTTGCCAGGCAGGAAAGTGATTGAGCATCTTAAGTTAGTAACTCGGCATTCCAGGAGTCTAGAGTTGTTAAACCACTGGCAGGTGTAAGACCAACTTGAGTTTGCTAAGGACACGTGACTGATGTGTGGGCTGGTTTGGTTTTTTTTTTTTTTCCCCCAAGATGCTTTCTTCCTGCACCTCAGAAGCTGACTGAAAGCTGAAATCCATGGGCAAGTGGACCCTTCTCAGGTGGAGACACAACTCATTTCCTGCCCAAGCTACAGTTTCATTTTAGCACTTTCCCCGGGAACCAAACCATCCCACGAATATAGAAATAAAGTGATTAGGCCAGAAGAGATTCTCCAAGACTAAATCCCATCAACTTTTCGGGCACAGGCTTTTTTTCTTGCGACTCTTTAAGAAAACAGCCATCTCCCCAAGTACAAGGGGAAGCCCCTTCAAGACACTTTGAATTCTAGAGAGTCCAGGCAAGACCACCGTGAACAGAGAACTCTGTGCGGGCTAACTGTGTGGTGACTGCCAGTCCTTCAAAGGGAATCTCTCCCAGGGCACTGTCCTGGAAGGTGGAGGACCACTTACACCTTACCTCTGAGCCTAAGCACAACTTTTCCTACCCCCTTCTCAGGCATCACAATAAGACACCTCAGTTTTTGAGAAGTCTAAGGCTTCAGTTATCATAAAGGCCCACTATTGTGTACCTTCGGGCTCTGAGGTGGCCTGTAGAATGCTTTCTTCGACCCATAAGAAAAGAATTGGGCAATAAGAAATGATCAGTGATGGCATCACAGATTGGTCCCAGCAAGAGAAGTGTGCCTCACTGCCTGGCCTTGGCTGGTCACCCACGCTATGGAAGCTCTCTGTCTTTGGAAGGCCCCTTCTTGTACCACAGTCCCTCTACTTACTGGTCCCTTGAAGGGAGACTATGGCACAGAGAGCCTGGCAAGGAAAACCCCACCAATTAGTAGATGCCTTTCTCAGGAGGTTTAAAAACTGAAGAGCAAAATTAATGCCTCTTTTAAACATGTAATTCTGTTGACTCAAATGAGATATTTTGGCGGCCAAAAGGATAATTGCTAGGAAACGAAATCAACATTAAAGTAGAACCAGGTAAAGCTCCAGCCGCATTTTGGAGTCCAGAAAGGGGCTTTCTTTCTCTATTCTTTTTAGAAAGAGAAAGGATAAAAGAGGAGAGAGAAGAGAGAGCAGAAAGGGGGAGAGGGGAGAGCGCGAGAGAGAAAGAGGAGCGTATTTAGCAAGTTAAGAGGTTAAATATTTGAACAGATTCGTAAATATATAGACAGCCTTTGTTATTCGGGATGTGTAATAATGCCTTTTGTGGCGCTGTCTGGCTGGGAGGCTGGGGAGAAGACCGCGCCTGCCACCTTCTTCAATGGAGAATCAACTGGAAAGCGCCTGGGTTCCTCAAAAACAAAAACAGAGCAATCCTTTGGAGGAAGAGGAAACTGCTCTCTCCTCTGCCTTTAAAGACATGAAGGAAAGAGAAAGAAAACAAAGGAACGCAGTCTACATGGAAAGATTGCCCCCCCCCCTTTGCTGTGATTCTCCAGGAGCGTGGCGGAGAGCCATCGTTGGGCTGAAGTAATGTCCAAGTATTGTCTAAGCCGATGACAAGGTGCAACGCTCGGTTATCTGCTGCGCATCTATTATTTCTTTGAACTCCGCTCACATGTCTAACAAGGGTGTGTGGGTTTGGGTGTTTTCGTTCTCCAACGTGCTTGGTCACCGAGTAGGATGGGTTTCTTTTTCTGGACCACTGCACTGGATGGCATCTGTCCTCTGCCAGTGCCCGTGGGTGGAGGACACAGGCTGTACCGGGTGTGTCCCGCCCACAGGCGCGCGCGCGTGCGTGCGTCCATGAGTGGTGTATACACGCATCCTCAAGTGTGTGCCTCAAATGGAGCCATGTTTTTTTTGCCCCTGTCGGCTTCCTGCCTATGTTAGTATTATGCAAATAGAATCATTCCGCCTGAGTCTTATTTTGGAGGGGGAGGGGACGAGCCATTGCAATTCTGTTCTAGTATTTTCTGGGCAACCTTTTCCCTGCTCGTGAATCTGTTCGAATGCCTTTCCTGAGGTCGTTGTACGTGTGTGTGTGTGTGTGTGTGTGTGTGTGTGTGTGTGTGTGTGGGACAGCATGGACTGATCAGTGGGTGTGTACCTCGGCGTGTGGGGGAGCATGCAGTGTCTGAGATGCATTCTCCCCGGGGTTCGTGTCTGTCCCCTGCCCCACGTGTTGTATGTTCCTGATGTGTGATTATGCGCGTATTTACATATGTGTGCCTATTCTCTCAATGCCTTCCTGCATTGTCTTTCTCCACCATCCACATATATATATATATATATATATATATATATATATATATATATATATATATATATTCTTTATCTTTTTGGCCAAGTGCCTCTTTTATTACTAGAAGAATATTTATTGATGTGATCATCTGAAATGAAAAGTGGTCTCCCATGAAGGGGATGGGAGAGAAAGGCGCGTTCATCTTTCTTAATAGACGGGGCAGTGCCAGTTGACTGGATCACAGGGTTTCTGTGCACTTCCCGCGTGTGAGTCTGCGTGTGCTGGGGGCGGGGGCGGGGAGGGGCGGGGGACCGAGCTGCAGCTTTGAACCGGAACAAAGATGGGCCACCGCGCCCCCTTGCGTCCGCACGGCGCACTGCTCCCCGCGGTGCTGTTCACTGCGGCGACGCCAGTCACGAGCCGCCGCGCAGACCCGGCCCCCGGCCTCGGCCACTCACCGGGCGCCATGCAAATCACCCCTTCCTTGGACTCTCCGGACCCGCGTGCGCCCCAGACTCCGTCCTCATCGCCCCGCCCCAGCTTGTGACCTCCCTTCCCCGATCCCCAGCATCTGCCGGGCCAGAGGGCAGTGCCCGTGCTTGGTACATATGCATTGGCAGACTGCCCCCCACCCCACCCCCGCCCGTACCCCGTGGCTCAGCGCGCCTCGACGTGCGGCTCCCAGCTCCCGTCCAGGCCGACCCGCGCTCCGCCAGCCTTGCCTTTGAAACCCTCTGGAAGGTCAAGTTTGAGGCTTGCAGAGTTGCAGCCAGAGGCGTCGAAAATGCAGTGGGTCTGCGGGAAGGTTGTGCAGGCAGCTTCGATTTTTGCAACGGCTTTCTTCTCCCCCCCACCCCCAAACACCCCATGAACCGCGCACTGCATTGCACCGGGCACATTCAGAGGGCAGGATGCTTATAGAAAGTTTATTTATTTATTTAGTGGGTTTTTTTTTGTTTGTTTGTTTGTTCGTTTGCAGGCCCAGAGCTACGCGGTGTGTACATCAAGGCTCCAGCAGGACCTTGAGCCACAAAGCACCGGGAGATCCAACAGCGAAGCGCAGCGTATTGGGCGCAGGGGGGCCAGGGATGCGGGGAGCCCGAGCTGCTGGAGGTGGGCGGGTGGACGACGGGCAGCGGAGGGGGGATTGTCACTGTTGCTCAAACGCGTCCTCTCCGCACACTGCTCCGCACTGACCTTGAGACACACGCACGGGGAAAGTGTCACTGGAGAAAACCGCGGCCGTGGAGAGCTTTGAGATCCTTCAACTGCGGAGCGACCTTGCTGCGTAGATCCTCACCCCGCCCCCACCCCGCCCCCACCCCGCCCCCACCCCCGCCCCAAACCCTCTCCAGGACTCGGTGGTGGGGGTGGAAGCAGTGCCCTCCTCTCCAGCTACGTGACTCGGTGAAGGGAGAAGAGAGCGCAAGGTGAGAGCAAGGCTCTGCCAGCGTCTATTCCTGCAGCACGTTTTTATGGCCCGCGGGAGGGGCGGGGGTCGGCGTGGAACTGCAGGCACACTGCATCACTATCCATGCAAATCACACCTGGGAGGTGCACAGGAAATGAGGGAAAGCAGCAGGGATTCTAAATGGTTTCTGCCTAGAGTTGCTTCTCCTCTAGCAGGAGGAAAAGAAGGAGAAAAAAAACCACGTGAGGAACTGTGACTCAGATCATGGTATCTTCCAGGACGGTAGTGAACTGGTGTGTTGACACAACGCCACAGTGAAACACGCCACCGCAATTAAAAGTGAATGGACTGTCACGAAAGCAATGTTGGATGAAATGGCAAGGATGCCATCCGTGCCAACGCCTACCTACATAACACGACAAAACACAGAAGTTACGTAACTATGTAGCAGGAACTATAAAGACACAACACCAACATGTCAGTGTATACCCAAGCAGGAGGAAAAAGAGGATCTCTTAGCGATATATATTTTAGATGTATAAGTAAAGCTTATGTATCTTAAAAAAATAGAATATGAGGAAACACGGCTAAGTATGGGAAGGCTTTATAGAGGAGCTGACATTGAAGCTACAACATCAAAACTTTTGAATGTGATAAGCTGAACTTTTTGCAGAAATACTCAATAATTCTCCTGATGGTGAGAAAGAAAAATATTGATTATGAAGCTTTTATAGTTTAGAATTAAAATTTCAATCTACATACAGTCAAATTCCCTTTTTAGAGACACACTGTTTAAGGTTTGCAAATGCACTGTCCCGTAATATCCCCATAAGCAGGAACCAGAGCGTTTATCTCATCCAGCAAAATGCCTTTGTGCTGCCCTTGGAGTGAGGCTCTCCCTAGTCCTTTAAACCCTGGAGACCACTGATGGAGTCTCTGTCCCTGCACTTTCTTTTTTTTCTTTTTCTTTTTCTTTCTTCCTTTCTTTTTTTTCCCTTCCTTTCAGAACATCACACACATGGAATCGTATATAGTATGTTGCTTTTGACATCAAGCTTTTTTCACTTAGCACGATGAATTCATCATCAACTGTGCTGTTGGATGTCTGTCAGCCATTTGCGTCTCTCTCCTGTATGGCTCTTCATTGCTCAGCGGTGCCAGATTATTTTTTAATGTACCAGTTGAAGGCTATTTGAGCCCTTCTGCATACGCAGTTTCTGGATTCCATGCACTGAGCTAATTATTGTCTCAGGTGTTTTCATGTGCAATGTGAATTTTCTGAGAATGATTATGATGTCATACAGTTGAATGTGTTCAGACATTTCTCCCTGGGGGCTAAATCTATAATCAGCTATTAAATACCGTGTAGTGTGGAAACCTATCCAGCCAAATGCATCGCAGAACACATGGGTTCACCATCTTTTGCGGGTTGCTCTGTGCGGATTCGGTTGTGGTGTGGGTGGAACAAAGGAAGACTAGCTAGCGACACTGCTGATAGTCATGATGTGTGGACTGACATGCAGGTGAGGACTCGGGATTCGAACTCTGAGCATCCATGTACTTCTTTGCCTGGGACTACACCTTGCTTCTGAATACCTTATTGAAAGATTGGCCTTTATCCTGTCATGTCCAAATTGAGCCTTGAACAGCATGCATCGTTCCCTCAGGTTGCTTTCAGCACGAGAGCTGGGCCCCCTGCCAAGGGACCTGGACACTGAGCAGGGTTCACAGCAATCCAGGCCTTCAGCCCTTGGCGTTTGGTTTCCTTTCATTCATTTCCCATTCGTACCCAGAGAAGTTGACTGCTGCATGGCAGAGACTGAGCACTGAGCTCAGGCACAAAGTATGCCCATGGTTATTTATAGAAGGATTTCTTAGAGTTTGTCTCTAAGTTCCTATGTCAGATAGCAACAGTTTAATGAATTACTTGCTGCTGATAAATTGTATTTATTTTTATTTATTTATTTATTTATTTATTTTGAAAGCTCTAATCCTCTCGATATTATGTGAAAGCTCTCTTTGTCAAAGGAAGCTGACCAGCAATAATGTGCAAGATGGCAGGAAAAGAAGTGAAGAAGCATTCACAAATGATTCCCTTCTGGGTGTGGTTCCGAGTGGGTGGGAGGAGAAGCGCAGCTGGAAAACGCGATAACATTGAGATCAAAGCGGCCCTGTTGTGTGATCCTCGTGCCCTTGGCAGAACAGGCTGGGTTTTGATTGATTTTAAAACTGTATCCGTTTGCTACATGTGAGATTTGCATGCCATCCCTAGTTTTAGTTCTAACAGCATCTTCCTCGGGCAAGAGACTCTAGAAAAAGAAGTTTCCCCAACTATTCAACTGAAGGGATAGTGAGGAAACCAACACTAGGAATTTACTTTGGATCGATTTCAAGGAAAAGGCCAGGAAGTTTATAATCAAGGGATGTAAATGCCACATGTTGACTTGAAGGCTGTAGGCCACACAAGTCCGTCACTTACAAAAGAGCAGAGGAGTAAGCCCACTGCTATTTATGATTTTTAATCCTCCTGCAAAGTTCACTTCATGACCGCTAGGCTTCTCATTAGTCATGGCAAATTGTACTGATCACGGCATCCACTGTCTTCTTTGTCCAAACTGCTTGTTTTTTTAGTGCACTCGGCAGATTTCGAGAAAGTGGAAGAGGAAATTTCCCCTCACAAACTATTTACAGGTCTTTATTCAAGTAAGATACGTAGGAAGAATACCAAGCTTTTTTTTTTTTTTTTTTTCCCTTAATTTTTCTTGTTTTGAGGTAGAGTGTCTCTCTAGCCCAGGCTGACCTGGAACTCACTCCTGTAGTCCCAGGCTGGCCTTGAACTTACAGTGACCCTCCTACCTCTACCTCTTGAGTGGTCTGATTAAAGGCCATCACCACCATGCCAGGTTACCATCCTAAGTTTTTATCAACATATATTAATTGTCTACCATGGTTTTCATTATACTATTCATAATCATGCATATAATGTGTTTTGATCATGTTCTCCTCCATGACTTTCTCTCGTTTCTCTCCAATGCTCGCTGATCCTTTCCTCCTGACAACTAGTCCTGCTTTTACTTTTGTCCTATTTTGTTTGCATGTGTGTATGTGTGTGGTGGGTACATGTGCTTGAGCGCACATGTATGATCTGTATGAGTGTGGGTTGATAGCATTCATATGTATGTGGGCACCCACTGTGTGTAGGTGCACGTGCATTTACACACATGTATGTGGAGTCCAGAAGTCAACATTAGGTATATTGCTCAACCATTCTCCACCTTATTATTATTATTTTTTGAGACAGGGTTTCGCCCTGAACGTAAGCCTCAAAGATGTCATCATCACACTAGCTAGCCAAGGACCCTCCTATTTCCATCTCCCAGTGCTCAGAGCACAGGTGCTTGCCACTATGCCTGGCTTTTAAGTGGGTAATGGGGATCTGAACTCAGATCCTCATGCATGCGTGGTAAACACTTTCTCCACTAAACCACCTCCCCACCTCTTTGTGTATGTGTGTCCCAGTGGGTTTCCTTGGGATTGCTCGCAAGTGCATGGGCAGGTGTGTTTATATGGGGCATGGCCACTTTACCAGCGCTACTTCACCAGAGAAAATGTCTCTCCCTGGTGTGGGTGGCTCAGTGGATATAATGCTCAGCACATGATTCTAAGTACCTGAGATTGGATCCCCAGATATCATGTGAAAGCCGGAAGCTGTGGCAGCCTTCTGGGATCTCAGCGCTCCTACTGCAAGCAGGGAGGTGGAGTCAAGAGAATTCCACAGAAGTGCACAGATAAAGCTGTTAACAAGAAGAGACCCTGGCTCAAAGAAGATGGCAGGGGAAGACCTACCTGAAAATGTCTCTTTCTCCCCCAGAACAATTGTCTGTGTATCAACCTCCTAACTTCCATCATTACAGCTGCCATGGTACTTCACAAACATGCTCCAGCTAAGACGTGCAGACAGCTGAGGCTCATCCAGCCTGTCTGACATAATGGTTGTTCCCCACTTGTGCTGCTAGTAAATTGGTGCAGTCTTAGAACCAACATGGTAATTTCTAACGAAAATAAAATAAAGATTAAGGGGGAAAAAAAAGAGCAGAAATGCCTTTTAAAGGACCACCCGTTCCACGATCATGGATTAAGCCAGTAAAGCTTCTAAGTGCTGTATTTTAAAATGAGATTCTGTTCAGGAGTGTTACAGTTGCATACTATAAATTGGTGGCTCTGGCTTTTTAAACTCTGGTTCTTTCTCCTGTAAAGCAGCATAAGTGAGTGCCTTATCATAACGGTGGAATAATGACATCTCAAGGCCTGTGTGCTGCATTCACAAGTAAGGAAAGTCCCAGAATGGGGTTGACTCAGCACTACCTGACCAGGCTGCTAATGCCCTGATGAATACCATTGCCCCTAGGAATTAAATACAGAGGTGCCTGCGGCTTGTGTAAAGTTCTCGGTGCCATTTGAAAAAGGTACTTGGAGAACAGATAAGGCTGATTTTTTTTTTAATTTTAATGTTTTACTCATCGGTTTAAGTACATTTATGGTTTGCTTTGTAAAATGTCAACAGACATCCCAAATGGATAACATTTAAAAAAGATTGAATTTCCTCTATTTACTCTAATATCATCTAAAAAACGTGGTCATCAAGGCCTACAAGTTCATCGGGTAAGATAGCTCGTTCAAATGATTATTAAAAAAAAAAAAAACTAAGTACATTTTCTGTTATTTCTAACATTGTCCCAAATTCTCATTGGATAGGATTCCAGCAAGGTAGAACTAAAGGGTTCATTTTAGCTTTAAGCATTTAGGAAAGGGCTCTCAGTGGAGCTTCTATTTATGGGATGGCCAAAGGATATTCTGAGAGGGAATTCTCTGTCACCTGCTTGCTATAATGCTCATTTTTATATTATAAATATCATTATGCATTTGAAAGTTATATAGCAAAAAGTTTAAAATGCTTTACAGCAGGGAAGATGTCTCAGTGTGTGAAACATGGTGCCCAAGCATGAGAGGACTTGCAGTTTGGATGCCCAGTACCCATGCAAAGACAAAGAGAGGAGCAAACATCTCTAATCCCAAAGCCTGGGAGACAAAGACAGGAGGATCCCAGAAACTTGTGGGCGGGGCAACTTGGCTCTCACAGTGATGAGCATCAAGAGATCCTGCTTCAAACAAGGTGAAAAGTAAAGACTGACTCTGAAGTTTGTCCTTTGACCCCTACATGTGCTCCACAGCATGTGTGCACCAGCTATCTTACTCTAGCCCAGGCTGACCTGACACTCACTATGTAGTCCCAGGGTGGCCTTGAACTCACAGTGATCCTCCAACCTCTGCCTCCCATGTGCTGGGATGAAAGGTGTGTGCCACCACACCTGTTTTCAAAGATCTATTAATAGCTTTTCCCAGTGAATTTTTTAGTAAAGATTTTATTTTATTTATTTATTTGAGATTGAGAGAGGGAGAGAGAGAGAAAGAGTGAGAATGGGTGTGCATCTGGTTTACGTGGGATCTGGAGAATAGAATTGGGGTCCATAGGCTTCACAGGCATGTGCCTTAATGGATAAGCCATCTCTCCAGCCCCCCACTGAATTTTTAAAGTTAGCTCCATGTCCTACCTATCAGCTTCTCCCCTCCCATCTGTATGCATGTGACCACACGCATCTTTCTGAGATCTTGCTCCTTTGCTATGGATGAGAGATTTTGGGTGTTCCCCAAGGCTTCGTGTGTTGAAACTTAATCTGTGTTTGATAGGCTGAGAACATGCAAGCAAAACTTGATATGGTGTTTGGAGGTGGAGCCTTGAAGAGGTGACTGTGGTTAGGCAAGATGTCAGGGTAGAACCCTGATGACTACATTGTGGTCACTTCATAAGAATGCGAGAGATCAGAAAACACACACCACACACACACCTCATATTGCCTCATCACCTCATCAGGACTCTGTCAGCAAGAAAGTATTAACAGATGGAGCCCTTAATCTTACAACTGCAAAAATACATGCCAAAATAAACTCCAGTATTTCATAACAGTAACAACAATGACTAACATATCCTCTTGCTTTAAAACACTCGACAGATTATGTGGTCTATACTATAACCATAATTTGCATATTTTGTCATCATTTCAGCTTCCTTCTTGAGACCTTTTATTATCGTAACTGAATTCTTTCATTCCTAGGAAGAACATATATATCTTATCAACTTTGTGACTTTACTAATGTTGTTTACTTTGTCTGGAATTCTGTTCCCTCTTTTTTTTGTTTTTAACCTGGAGAAATGCATTCATCCTGCAAGATATGATTCACATATGTTTCTTCTTGAAACTACCACCAACAGATAGAATTAAGTGATCACTTCATTAATATATACTTCAATTTTCATAAAACAGCTAGCACCGGGTGAATGCTTAAGTGATACTGGGGTAGTTTGATTATATGGCCCCCGATATATTCAGTGTTTTATTAGTCTGTTGTTTGCATCTGCATCCACCTGGCTGGAGGCAATGTCACTGGGCGGATCTTACTGTGCAGTGGTGGGTTTGAGATTTCAATCTAAAGATATGCAAAGTGTGCCTAGCTGGAGTTCCTGAGGTGTGCTGTGCTATGTGGCATTTGGCTTTTGGCTTTCTCTCTCTCTTGCCTGGTCCTGTGAAAGCAGGCTAGTTTCTTCTGTGACTATGGAACTTCCCCTGGATCTGTAAGCTTCAATAAATCCCTTCCTCCTTAACTATGCCTGGTCTGGAAGTTCATTTCAGCGAACCTGAAGCTGCTACAGATACACTCCAACTATTTAAGAAAATGAGAATCAGAGGTTTTATAAATTTCTAATTTAAGTAAAACACACACACACACACACACACATATATATATATATTCATATAATTTGCTCACTTGAGTAGTTTACAAAACAAAAACTATACCTAAGTGAGAGTTTTTCTCCTTAAAGGAGCCGCTTCCTGTATTACAATTATGCTGCCATTGTTCAAACAAGTTTAAGTTCTTCAGTTTTCCAGATTCTATGGTAAAATATTTTTATGACTCCGAAAGAGAGCAAATATTTATACTTGAAAATAAATTGGATTTTGGAAATAGCCCAGTATTATTTGGCTTAGTGGTCTGAGTAAAATCAGTGTGAAAAGCTGTTTTTGGTCCAAAAAGAGGTGGAACTATCAAGTAATGACATTGATTTTTGTGAGCCTTACAGAGTCCAAAAAGGGGATTTCTAAATATAGTGTCCATGATGGAGTGTCAGGTGATAAGTCACTGCCAAATGTGACGATGCTAGGTTTGACACAAAATTGAACATCGTGGTATATTCGTGACCAAGCAATCTTGTTCTTATCTGTGAAGGCACAGCCTGCATATCATGTCCAATATTCTTGCTGAAAATATCTAGCCGTAGACTAATGCTTTTCAAATTCATTGTAAGCGTGAATCCCCTGAGGCTGCTGTTGAAGTTAGAGTCAAGAATATTGGTAGAGAACCTGAGAGTCAGCATTTCACACCTGCACTCCGGTGATGAGCCAGGGACATCCTCTGAGTACTAGAGTTCTGGGCTCAATAGCCCCGTTAAGCAAGTTAAGGCTTGCTTTGCAAATGGCTATTGCTATTCATATTAAGAAACATCTGGGGCTGGAGCAATGGCGTAGCGGTTAAGGTGTTTGCCTGTAAAGCCAAAAGACCCAGGTTTGATTCCCCAGGACCCATGTTAGCTAGACACACACGCATCTGGAGTTCATTTGCAGTGGCTGGAGGCCCTGGCAAGCTCATTATCTCTCTCTCTCTTTCTCTGTCAAATAACTAAATAAAAATGAATTTTTTTTTAAAGGAAACATCTGGGTTAGTTTGGTCTAATCAAAATACTTATCTGTGGGCTGGAGAGATTGCTAGGTGGTTAAGTCATTTGCCTACAAAGCTAAAGGACCCAGGTTCCATTCCCCAGAACTCATGTAAGCCAGAGGCACAGGTGGTACATGTGTCTAGTGGTCATTTGCAGTAGCTGAAGGCCCGGGCGTGCCCATTCTCTTTCTCTCTATCTGCCTCTTTTTCTCACTCTCTCTCAAGTAAATAAATTCAATTAAATAATTTACAAACAAAGAAAAGGTCCACCCATTATAAGAAGATGTTTATTTGTGCTCATGGATATGTGAACTATGCTTTAGGGCACGGTGTTCATGGATGAACAAAGGGACAAAGCCCTCTGCTCTTTCTACCGGGTGCTTCTTTGCAGGTGAGAGACTTTAATCGCTGAGGCACCTTCCCAGCCTCTAGGTGTTTCTTTATTCAGAGCATTGCAGCAATTTCTAAGGGAAAAATGATAAAAGAATTTAAGCGTTTAATCTAACTAATATTACATGGCAGGTATTATCTCATGAGAATGATCAAAGTACATTTTGATATATTTAAAGTTGCTATTTCTGATGTGACAATTTTTTAATCTGATGTACGCAAGTACAAAACCCTATTTCACAGCCAAAAATATAAACAGCTAAGAAGTAATCAGAGGATTGAATTTCACAGCTACAAAAACACAGCTGTGAAACATAACTTGGGAGTATAATAAAGTCAAGTAGCTTTCATGCTAATAATGGATATTACAAATAAAGATGAGAGTGACTGTTAGACATTTTTTTTTTGTTTTGTTTTTTAGTGTTTAAGTGCCTTCATTAAGGTTGCCCATTTAACTGAGAAAGCAACTGGGTTATGTGTGACATATTCACTTCTTGAATGCACATATGTGTATTTTGTTAGGAACTGGTGACATAAAGATTAAGGTACTAGCCAGGCGTGGTGGCACATGCCTTTAATCCCAGCACTCGGGAGGCAGAGGTAGGAGGATTGCCGTGAGTTCAAGGCCACCCTGAAACTACATAGTGAATTCCAGGTCAGCCTGGGCTAGAGTGAGACCCTATCTGGCAAAACTAAAAAACGAAAAACAAAACAAAGAAAAGAGACTACGTACTAGTGCTACCAAGTCAGCCCATGGAGCTTGTGGTAGTTTGAATATATGTCCCCCAATATATTCAGTGTTTTATTAGTTATAGTTTGCATCTGCAATCACCTTGCTAGAGGCAATGTCACTGGGGGCTGGTTTTAAGTGTGGTGGTGGGTTTGAGATTCCATTGTAAAGATATGCAAAGTGTGCCTAGCAGGAGTTCCTGAAGTGTGCTGTGTGACTTTTTGGCTGTAGTTTTGCTCTGTGTGCTGTGGTGGCTGGTTGGCTTTTGCTCTCTCTGCTTGGCCCTGTGAGAGCAGGTCGCTTCTTCTGCCATTATGGAACTTCCCCTGGATCTGTAAGCTTCAATAAATAATATCCCTTCGTCCATAACTGTGCCTGGTCTGGAAGTTCATCTCAGCGAACCTGAAGCTGTCTGCTACAGAGCTATAGCACAATTCCACAGTACATTGTGTGTCAGGTAAATATTCGAGGAGTTAGTTGTTTGCAGATTGCAGATTTGCAGAAAATTGGGAAAATACTAGCAAATGTTGAAAAAACTTAAACAGTGAAATGTATATTATTAAAAATAGGACCACACTAATGTTCTTATGTTGTACTTTAAGTCTCCATTAAACCACTTTAGACTATTATTTCTTCTGAGACTTTGGTACATTTTTTCAAACTATAGGAATAACTCTTGATGGTCAAGTTACACTTTAGTTGCTTATTTGCATTGGGGGGGTGGGGGAGGTGGTGCACAGGAATTTGAAGCAGAGTTGCACTGTGTAGCCCAGGCTGACACTGGACTCACTCCACAGCCCCGCTGACTTTGTGCTTGCAGAGGTTCACTGCCTCGGCCGCCTGAGTGCTGGTATTACAGATGTGACATTTAGTTCAATTTTTATAGGCCTTTTTGCCTGGGCTGAATTTTAGAAGCCCAGAAGAACTGTATTTGGTGCTTGCGTCTCTCTCCCTGTCTTTCTCTGTGTACACATGCACATGTCTTGAGGGTGGAAGTGTAATTTTCCAGGGAATTGAGCTTTTTCTAATATGGAAACCCCTTTTAAACAAGGAAGGAACCAGGGAAGTACTAGTAAGTTGGACAACATAGAATTGAAGATATTTCGATATCTGGAACTTAGAAAATGTTGTATCCTTTAAGGTAATGTAGACCTGCTTGCAGTCTTTTTCTGTTTATGTTATTTCATTGCACTTTTACCAAGGGGAAACATGAAAAGCACTCTTTTCTCCATGGTTAGTTTAAGTATTTATCATCATTTTTAAGGATTGCCGGTGTGTTCTAGCTAGCTTTCTCTCACCGAATTTTATGCTTTTCAGATCCACTAATGCCCAAGATGAAGAAGGGAAAGAAACTGATGATGTGTGTTGAATTCAAGAAGAGAGGATCATGTTGTCTTCATCCTATAAGGGGCTTACCCCTGACTGTAGAGAAGGACATGTGTGATATGATGTATGGGTGAACAGACATGTTCCTTGTCCCATCTGGAGCCCTGGGAAGGGGCAGAGGCTCTCAGGCCATGGTGAGCTAAGGCTCTGGAATCTTGGGGGCCACGGAGCAAGGGCTGCATGCTCAAGCTTTGGGCGTTGTCTTAGAATGGAGGGTGTGGGCCTGGTGATGATTAAGTCATACACATATATATCTCTGAGTGTCACAGGAATGCACACTTTCTACGTGAATTTGGTACAAGTCCAATCAAATCTATACTTTTTACTCAAGTTTGGTACAAACTACAATGATTAGACTTCTTCTTCCTCCTTTCTTTCTCCCTTTCTTTTCTTCCCTTCCTTCCTTCCTTCCTTCCTTCCTTCCTTCCTTCCTTCCTTCCTCCCTCCCTCCCTCCCTTCCTCCTTCTCTCTCTTTCTTTCTTTCTTTCTTTCTTTCTTTCTTTCTTTCTTTCTTTCTTTCTTTCTTTCTTTCTTTCTTTCTTTCTTTCTTTCTTTCTTATTTCTTTGGCTTTTTCGAGGTAGGGTTTCACTGTAGTCCAGGCTGACCTGGAATTCACTATGTAGTCTCAGGCTGGCTTTGAACTCATGTCTGTTCTCCTACCTCTGCCTCCTGAGTGCTGTGATTAAAGGCGTGCACCCCAAGGCCTGGCTTATTCTACTAGACACTGTTTCATGTGTCAAAAATAACTTGAGGGTATAGGTGTGTATGTGTGTTATGTGTGTAGAGGTGTGCATGCACATGTATATGTGTGTATGTGTGGAGGCCAAAGGACAGCCTCAGGTGTTATTCTCAGGAACACTTTCCAAACTTCTCTTCAGACAGAATTTCTCAGTGAATAAGAGCTCAACTCGATTAGACTGGCTATTCCGAGAGCTCCAGGGAGCCTCCTGTCTCTGCCTTCCCTGTGCTGAGGTTGTGGCTCACATACCACCATGCCCAGGATGTATGTGGATACTGAGGATTGAACTAAGGTTCTCATACCACCATGCCCAGGATGTATGTGGATACTGAGGATTGAACTAAGGGTCTCATACCACCATGCCCATGATACTGAGGATTGAACTATGGGATACCTGAGGATGTTGTACTGAGGATTGAACTAAGGGTCATACCACCATGCCCAGGATGTATGTGGATACTGAGGATTGAACTAAGGGTCTCATACCACCATGCCCAGGACCATGTGGATACATTGAACCCAGGTCTCATACCACCATGTCAGGATGTATGTGGATACTGAGGATTGAAAGGGTCTCATACCACCATGTCAGGATGTATGTGGATACCATTGAACCAGGGTCTCATACCACCATGTCAGGATGTATGTGGATACTGAGGATTGAACTCAGGGTCTCATACCACCATGCCCAGGATGTATGTGGATACTGAGGATTGAATAAGGGTCTCATACCACCATGCCCCGGATGTATGTGGATACTGAGGATTGAACTAAGGGTCTCATACCACCATGTCAGGATGTATGTGGATACTGAGGATTGAACTAAGGGTCTCATACCACCATGCCCAGGATGTATGTGGATACTGAGGATTGAACTAAGGGTCTCATACCACCATGCCCAGGATGTATGTGGATACTGAGGATTGAACTAAGGGTCTCATACATGCCCCAGGATGAGGATATGGATTGAACTAAGGGTCTCATACCATCATGCCCAGGATGTATGTGGATACTGAGGATTGAACTAAGGGTCTCATACCACCATGCCCAGGATGTATGTGGATACTGAGGATTGAACTAAGGGTCTCATACCATCATGCCCAGGATGGATACTGAGGATTGAACTAAGGGTCTCATACCATCATGCCCAGGATGTATGGATTGAATTGAACTAAGGGTCTCATACCATCATGCCCAGGATGTATGTGGATACTGAGGATTGAACTAAGGGTCTCATACCACCATGCCCAGGATGTATGTGGATACTGAGGATTGAACTAAGGGTCTCATTCCACCATGCCCAGGATGTATGTGGATACTGAGGATTGAACTAAGGGTCTCATACCATCATGCCCAGGATGTATGTGGATACTGAGGATTGAACTAAGGGCCTCATTCCACCATGCCCAGGATGTATGTGGATACTGAGGATTGAACTAAGGGTCTCATACCATCATGCCCAGGATGTATGTGGATACTGAGGATTGAACTAAGGGTCTCATACCACCATGCCCAGGATGTATGTGGATACTGAGGATTGAACTAAGGGTCTCATACCACCATGCCCATGGATACTGAGGATTGAACTAAGGGTCTCATACCACCATGCCCAGGATGTATGTGGATACTGAGGATTGAACTAAGGGTCTCATACCACCATGCCCAGGATGTATGTGGATACTGAGGATTGAACTAAGGGTCTCATACCATCATGCCCATGTGGATACCCAGGATACCATCATGCCCAGGATGTATGTGGATACTGAGGATTGAACTAAGGGTCTCATACCATCATGCCCAGGATGTATGTGGATACTGAGGATTGAACTAAGGGTCTCATACCACCATGCCCAGGATGTATGTGGATACTGAGGATTGAACTAAGGGTCTCATACCACCATGCCCAGGATGTATGTGGATACTGAGGATTGAACTAAGGGTCTCATACCACCATGCCCAGGATGTATGTGGATACTGAGGATTGAACTAAGGGTCTCATACCACCATGCCCAGGATGTATGTGGATACTGAGGATTGAACTCAGGGTCTCATACCCACCATGCCCAGGATGTATGTGGATACTGAGGATTGAACTAAGGGATACCACATGCCCAGGATGTATGTGGATACTGAGGATTGAATAAGGGTCTCATACCACCATGCCCAGGATGTATGTGGATACTGAGGATTGAACTAAGGGTCTCATACCACCATGCCCAGGATGTATGTGGATACTGAGGATTGAACTCAGGGTCTCATACCACCATGCCCAGGATGTATGTGGATACTGAGGATTGAACTCAGGGTCTCATACCACCATGCCCAGGATGTATGTGGATACTGAGGATTGAACTCAGGGTCTCATACCACCATGCCCAGGATGTATGTGGATACTGAGGATTGAACTCAGGGTCTCATACCACCATGCCCAGGATGTATGGATACTGGATTACTGAGGATTGAACATCAGGGTCTCAGGATTACCAGTTGTCTCATACCCCATGCCCAGGATGTATGTGGATACTGAGGATTGAACTAAGGGTCTCATACCACCATGATGTATGTGGATACTGAGGATTGAACTCAGGGATGTATGTGGATACTGAGGATTGAACTAAGGGTCTCATACCACCATGCCCAGGATGTATGTGGATACTGAGGATTTGAACATGCCCAGGATGTATGTGGTCTCATTGAACCATCATACCACCATGCCCAGGATGTATGTGGATACTGAGGATTGGATGTCATACCATGTGGATATGTGGATACTGAGGATTGAACTAAGGGTCTCATACCATCATGCCCAGGCCCAGGATGATTGAATGTGGATAGGATGTGAGGAAGGGTTGAAGGATGTATGTGGATACTGGGATTCTCAGGGTCCATCATGCCCAGGATGTATGTGGATACTGAGGATTGAACTCAGGGTCTCATACCACCATGTCAGGATGTATGAGGGTACTGAGGATTGAACTAAGGGTATCATACCATCATGCCCAGGATGTATGTGGGTACTGAGGATTGAACTAAGGGTCTCATACCATCATCAGGATTGAACCATCATGCCCAGGATGTATGAGGGTACTGAGGATTGAACTAAGGGTCTCATACCATCATGCCCAGGATGTATGTGGATACTGAGGATTCAACTAAGGGTCTCATACCACCATGCCCAGGATGTATGTGGATACTGAGGATTGAACTAAGGGTCTCATACCATCATGCCCAGGATGTATGAGGGTACTGGAGATCAAACTCAGGGTCTCATGCTTATGAGGCAGGCTCTGGATTAACAGGGTTATCTTCTCAACCCTATTGACTTCTTCTTATAACTTGTAATGTTTCCCAGCTGAGTTATCAATCTCTGACATACCTGATCTGGTTATTATTGAAGTTTGACCCAGATACACTCTGAGGATCAGACTGGATATGCTCTGCATGTACAATGCTTCCTTGTTTTGATCACTGAAACTTTGATTCTTTTTGTTTTATTTGAGAGCGACGGACAGACAGAAAAAGAAAGAGGCAGATAGATAGAGAATGGGCATGCCAGGGCTCCTATCCACTGAAAATGAACTCTAGATGCCTGCGCCACCTCATGTATCTGGCTGACATGGGTCCTGGGGAATCAAACCTTGAACCGAGGTCCTTAGGCTTCACAGGCAAGCACGTAACCACTAAGCCATCTGTCCAGGTCTGAAACTTTGATTCTTAATTCAGTCTTGAACGTCAATAATTGAGCATGTATTTATTGTAAGTTTACCTTAACAGTTCAAGATAGGAATGAAAGTGATCTGTTTTATAAGGTTTTAACTGCTCCTTAGGTAGAAGTCTGGGACCACTAGTTGATGGTCAGACTGTATGACCACCACAAGTAAATGTGGCCAGTGGGACTAACTACTATGTGCTCCTTCCCTTCTTTCTCTTCCACTTTCTTTTTCCTGTGAGGGATTGGATCCAGGGTCTCAAGCATGTTAGACAGGTATTTTATCCCTGAGCTATATCCCTTGCCCTCCATTGATTTCTTCACTGTACTTTCTATCGTCATGGGTCATGCAGGGTAAAATTTTTCTTAAGTCCTTATTGGAATATTTAGGGTGGTAAATAATCTTTTGTTACAGGTATGAGGAATAAGTCTGGGAAACTGGCCAGCATACTGACATTTTTTGGGGGCATTTTAACTTTTTAACTTATTATTATTATTTTTTTTACAATAATGGGTAGGATATTTGTTATTGGTTATTCTAAGAAATCCAAGGAATATTGCAGCTATAATTGTGCTGGTTCAACTTTTCCTCCTGGTTCTCTCTGAAGTGTGTTGTATATTCAAAACTTATTGCTAGCTCTATTTCATTTTCCAATGCTTCATAGTTTTGGAGGAAGGAACTTTTTTTTTTTTTTTTTTTTTTTTTTTTAATTTGAGAGAGACAGAGAAATAGGAAGAGGCAGAGAGAGAATGGGCATGCCAGGGCCTTTTCAGGTGCTGTGAACAAACTCCAGACTCATGCACCCCCCTTGTGCGCATGTGCAACATTGCGTGCTTGCGTCACTTTTGCATCTGGCTAATCGTGGGACCTGGAGATTTGAACAAGCGCTCTGAGGCTTTGCAGGCAATGCCTTAACTGCTAAGCCACCTCTCCAGCCCAAGGGAACTTTTTGTTTATAGACATAAAAGTCATATGTATAATGTATGGCATATCCTAAAATGTTTGGACAAGATATTCCACATGGTTTCCTTACCCCCCCCCTTGTGTGATTCATTTACATAAGCTACACATCTTTTCTTCTGCTCTTGTCCTCTCAACAGCTTAGTATTAGTATTTTTCTTTTAAAAATTTTTATTTTTTAATTTATTTATTATCAACAGACATAGAGAAAAAGAGGCAGAGAGAGAGAAAGAATGGATGCACCAGGGCCTCTACCCACTTCAAATGAACTCCAGATGCATGTGCCACCTTGTGCATCTGGCTTACATTGGTCCTTGGGAATTGAGCTTGAACCGGGGTCCTTAGGCTTCACAGGCAAGGGCTTAACCACTAAGCCATCTCTCCAGCCCAAGTATTAGTATTTTTCATCAGGTTCATTTGTTCCTCTTTTGAACAAATTCAACTATTCTAGGAGATATTGAAGAAAGTCATTCAAGTGAGAAAGGAAAGGAGAAGACAGAGACAGAAGAGACAAAATATTATTTATCACGAGACTTAACTGTTTCATATACCAATTATTACAGGCCTTTTGTGTTTTCTCTCTTCAAAAAAATTGAAAATAATGTTAAACCCATTTACAAGTGAAGCATGAGTCAATGGTGGGACATGTAAGTTCTTTATATATATAAGTTCTTTTAATAGAGTTTTTCTTTAATAGAACAGATGTAGACCACATTGGATCTGAAATAGCTATAGAGTGTTTATGAGTTTAAGGTACTTTCAATATTAGAATAATGAATATATTTAAAGAATCTTGCTCTTACACTCTTCCAAAATAATTTGTTGTTTATTTAGCTACATTCTAATACCTGTTTTGGATTTCCTAGTCTTACATTTGTATACATCTGAATTCTTTACAATTTGTAAGTGAATGCAATCCAATCAGAAAATGCCATAACATTGATTGATGATTCATTTAAATATTGTATAAAGATGGCAAGTTTTTTTCTTGCACACTTTTAAAAATATTTGTCAGGGGCTTGGGAGATAGCTTAGTGGTTAAAGATGTTTGATTGCAAAGTTTGTTTACCAGGGTTCAATTCCTCAATACCCATGTAAAAAGCCAGATGTGCAATTGTGGTGATTGTATCTGGAATTCATTTATGAATGCAAGAGGCCCTGATGTACCCATAGTCTATTTATCTGACTATCTCTCAAATAAATAAATAAAAATATTAAAAATATTTATCCGATGGCAAATATGCCAGATTTTACTTTTCTGCACAGAGAAAAATTAATATTGATCCATTCAGAAATCTTTAATTTCCCAGGATAAAGTAGCACATTCCCATTTACCCTTTTTGCACGTTGAAATGTGGGTTTGATAGTTAATATGTTTTTTGCTGTAATGCTTCCCATGGCAGTGTGGGAATTGGACTGTGACATTGTTGCCCCTCTGGAGGAAGGACGTTTTACTCATCTTCCTGTCTCCAGAGCCTGAAGTGGTGTTTAGACTACTTTTGCTGGTATGTTGAATCAACAGTTAGTGGGGGATATAGTAAGAGTAAATAAACACAATTAAGCAGACAAATACAGTGTGGCTGGAACTGAAAGGGAAAGTAGCTCCCTCCTGGATAGCCCTTGTAGTGCTGGAGAGCTCTATTGGAGCTGCTGGAGGACATCAGTAACAACAGCGTGAATAGACAGGGTGTCTTGCAGAGTATGAAATCAACCAGCTCGACACACTTGTGCAATAGTAGCCTCTACAGCTAACCAACTGTTCTCTGATTGGACATGAGGCCTGCTCAGTGGGAAAAAACTCATATCTGATACTAGAAACCAAATTAAAATCCCACAGTCAGGAAACCCAGACTTCAGAGAGAAGCCCCCACTGATCTCTGGATAAGTGTGGGCTTGCACACCAAAAATCTCTCAAATAACTTTGTATATACCATTTAACCCAACCAAACTCCTGGTGGTAGAATCTTTATTTTATAGATGGCAGCAAAGGGAGGAGAGCCAGATCCATTGATAAGACAAGAAGATAACAGACTGTCCCAAATGAGACTAGCCATCTCTACCCCAACTCTCAGGGTCCGGGAAAAATCGCAGAGGAAGCAGCAAAATGAATACTGATCTTACTGCTAGCTTGACAACCAGCCTCCAAGGTGATGGCGACAGACACAGTGAACAATCAAAACCTATCAAAGCAGAAATCCCAAGGCTGCAAAGAACTCAACACTAAGTCAGACTGCCCACAGGCCTTCCATGGTTCAGGGAACACTGTGGAAGAGGAGGCAGAAAGATTATGAAAGCCACATAGTGGGTAGGAATACTCTGAGGCACAGCCCTCCACTCAACCCAAAAAGACTGACTGAGGCTTCCATGACCTCACAGTGAATACTGTAACCTCACTGAGGAGGGCCCCTGGATAACGGGAACTAGATTAAGGGCGTAAAAGAGTATGGCCTGTCATCTATATATTCTCTTCAAACTATAGACTATTCTCATGATAGCCCTGCATGGGAAGGCAAAACAGGACTGAATATACTTGCTTAGAGAAGTTTACTCTTAGCCATTTGGCTTTCAGTAATTTATTTACCATGAACTCTCTTTTATATAAACATCTGACTCTGGTAGTTTACCATATATTATGTTGTATTGTCTATCATTTATCTATCACCTGTCCATATCATCTTCCTTGCAACTAGATTATAAATTTTCTGAGGCTACCTGAGCTCTTACTAGGGTTCATTCTCCACATATACTAAGGGTGATCAATACCATTTATTATTGGGTTCATGATTCACTGGGTGTTTTCATGTATGACTATCTGCACGTTTTCCTCAAATGTAAATTTGGGAGAATCATCTTTTCAGGGCTATTGAGTGGTGCTTTGAATTTTGTAAGAATTAATCCTTAATCATAACAATTAAAGTAAGAGTAAGCACTTAAACAGTTTTAAACGTAAGAGTTTGAACACTATTTGAAAGCTGAAGTTATACAGCTTTGTAGTTTTGTCCAGCCATTTAAATCCTGGTGGAGCTATCCCTTCAGCTTTAAGAATCATGTATAAATTGTCTTCTTGCTTTCTTATATGGAATTTTCAGAGTTTTCCTTCACAGTATTGTTGAGGGTTGAATTTGATGCTTAACTCTCAAGGATTTGGCCAAAGCATGGCATAGACTCAACAAGTGTGAGTTTCTTCCCATGCCTTGGTTCTCTGTCCAGTTCTCTCGACAATATGACCCATTTTACAAGCCCCAAGAATGTGTCTGTCTTTAATTAGAATTTATCCCTGAATTTTTAAAGATTTACATCTTTGTGATCTCATTTCCCCCTTAATATTTGATATACTACAACCTGACCTTATGGGATGGGATGAGGGTCCTTTTTTTTTTTTTTTTTTTTTTTTTTTTGAGATTGAATCTCATACAGCCCACATTGGCCTTGAACACAATATGTAGCAGAAGCCAGGCTTGGAATCCTAATTGTATTGCCTACACCTCCCCAGGGCTGATCACTTTCTTGTTTCTATCTTAAATTTTTTTTTAATATTTATTTTTATTTTGGAGAGAGACACAGAGAGATAGGGAGAGGAAGACAGAGATGGGCATGCCAGCAGCCTCTCAGCTGCTGTGAACTAAATCCAGATGTGTCTGCCCCCTTGTGGTCAAGTGTGGCATTGCGCCCTTGTGTCACTTTGCATCTGGCTAAACGTGGGACCTGGAGATTGGAACCAGCGTACTTAGGCTTAGCGGGCAGTGGCCTTAACTTAAGCCATCTCTCCAGCCCTTTTGTTTCTCTTTATTTTGCTGACATCTGGGAAAACTGACTTGCAGATCAAAGGATAATGACAGCTGTCTTTAACTGTGTCTAAATGGACGGTGATTGCTGGCTGCATCAGCACCTTCCAATCTGGCCATAGATCTGTTCTTCTCACAGCCTCCAAGTCTAGGACAAGTCCATGTCCTCAAGAAACACTATGTCAGTCTTCTCTGGTTTTTTTTTTTTTTTTTAAAGAGTGAGAATGTGCGTGCCAAGGCCTCTAGCCACAGCAAACCAACTCCAGGCACATGTGCCACCATGTGCATCTGGCTTATGTGGGACCTGGAGAATCAAACCGGGATCCGTAGGCTTCTCAGGCATGCGTCTTAACCGCTAAGCCATCTCTCCAGCCCTCTTCTCTGGCTTTTGATCATAGACTCTTGGTCACTGACACCAATTTCAGAACATTTTTTTTTTTTTTTTATTGTTTAGATGGGAATAATGCAATTGACTAAATTAATTCTTTCAGGGCTGGGTGGATGGCTCAGTGGGTAATGTTACTTGCTGCTATTTATGCTTGAGGGCCAGAGACCACCCATGTTTAATTCCCCGAAAATAAAAATCTGGGTGAGGCTAAGCACATGAAAAACCTGGTTGTGAGGGGAGGGGATGAGACAGGAGAATCACTGGGGCTTGTTAACTAAAAGTGAGCAGCCCTGGGTTGAGGGAGAGGCTGCCTCAAGGGATTACAGGCCGAGCAACAGAACACACCTGGCCCTCTCTGCTGGCTTTGGTGAGTTTCAGTGGGTGTGTGCATCTGCACACACATATGTGTACAGCACACACCCACACAGTTCTTTGAAATAGTCTTATCCCAGGACTGCGACTGCGCTAACGGTCTGAGTTTGCTTTCTTTACTTTTTTTCGTTCCAGAACTTGTCTTGTTACCTAGATGTGTGCTTAAGTTTACTTGCCAAGATTCAAAGCGAAATTTACCTGTCTGGGCTGATGCCTCCTAATTTCAGTGGTGCCAGCCACGGACTTGATTCGGTAGGGTTGTCTGGCCTGCATTCACCATTTTCAGTTGCATTGACACCATCCCGGAAATACTTACCTCTTACCAGCAGCATTGTAATTTCTTCTGACATCAGCTTCTTTTGGCTGAAACTACCAGAAACAAGCCCAAAGTAGCTCAAGTGACAGGGACTTAACTTTTCCTTCCATCTCATAAGGTCATCAGTAGGAGTTGCCGTGGTTCTTCTGTCCATAGCTCTGCAATGTCCGGGCTCTAAACTGCCTTCCTGTGGGTTTCTTGACCTTCCTTTCATGGACATGCTATAGCTGCATCAGCACCAACTATCATGTCTTCATAGCAGAGAATGTCACAGAAGGAAGGAAATGAAAGAATTTCTCCTTATACATCTGTTTTTTTTTTTTTTTGTTGTTGTTGCTATTCCCCCCACCAAGAAGGCAAGGCTTTTCCCAGATATCTGTCAAGGTTTTCCTTCAGATCTCATTACTTAGGACTGGTCACTGGCTTATGTCCTAGTGTGAGTGTACCCAGGAGGGTAAGTACCTGCTAGTGGTAGTCTCTAAATGTATTAGTGAAGAGGAGGAAGACTGAGAAGGCGCTCAGGTACATTTCTGCCAAGCTCACCTCCTTCACAGCTCTTAGATTTATAGTAACTTTTATTGTTAGTGAACGTGGTTAAATGAGCTCATTTTACTCTCTCTGTTTATCTCCTGCCTTACTTTCATGGGCTAATTTGTGTGTGCAGAAGAGACCCAGCTCAAACCTCTACATGTGCCTCTGCTCGTCATTCTTGGGCTTTCTTCCCCATAATTTCCCAGCCAATGCCAGCATCACTGCTCAGCTCCGCAGCTGCCGTCTTTATGACGCTGTCCTCTTTCCCCTCCGTCAGCTGTGACTTCTCTTTATTCCCCCGGTTTCCAGACTACTCTCTGTTCATTATAGGAGCTGGCTATCCTGGACATGACATTTGAATTTTGATTACTCCTAACACACAAAAGTATGATTAAAAGACATTTTCTCCATTGTGGACATGCCGTCCAGGCCCTGCGAGAGCAAAGCTAGCATGCAGGAGTGAGCTTTCTCACTGCAGAGTGAGTCACGCACTGTCTAGGACTGAGACCTTCCTCAGGCTTCACTGCTTTTTCCATGTTGTAACATGGTCAGTAAGTTCTGTGAACCCATTTACAAGCCGTGGGAATCCGTTGGGAATATGGTTGTTAATCAAGAGGTAAAACCAAAAAGGAATGTTGGGAAGTGCTGTGTAGCAGATTCCTTGGAATTGAAGAGGGAAAGGTGGCTCTGGGGATTCAGGAAGTCAAGTCCGGGAGACCTGGAACTTATAGATCACTCAACCACTCCCAATGCTTTGTTAATTAGAAACTGAACCGTCCTTCCTAGGTGGGGGCAGGAAGGAAGTTCCCGAGACTCAGGAAGTCATCAAGTCTGGGAAAGGGTTGCAAGATCCAATCCTAAGGCTATTTAAAGGGGAAACAAGTAAGTGGAGAATAATCCCAGGTGGAGCTTCCTGCAAATGTGCAGTGTGCTGGAGAAATGTGGTTTCTGTGTGGTGTCACCTGTGTTGAGGTGCGCTCTGTGGTGACTCGGCAGAGAGGGGAAGGACGCGATCACCCAGGACGCGGTGACGCTTCTTGTGATGCGGCTGCATTCGAGGCCTCTAGTGCTCCTGTAAGCAAACCCTCAATCTGCTCTGTAAGTAACCCAGTAAACTCACTGGTTCACCAGAACTGCTCTCCGTGTAATTATGCTCTGGTCTGTTGTCTGTGCCCTGTCTGGAGAGAAGATGTGTGTTCAAGTCACTACGGGGAAAAGGCTTCCAGTGACAGAAAGGTAGTTAACTTTTGATCTGAAAAGAAGCAGAGGAAAGGGATAATTTTCCAGAAAATCTAGTTTATCAAATAGCAGTAGTCTGGGAAGACACATACATGTATTTTTGAAGTGATGATGTAGTGCTTATGGTACTGATTTTTTTCATGCAACTGTTTGTGCACAAACACCTTGAAGACAGTAAGCTTCCAGAAGTCAGGAAGTAAACCATATTGTGTGATATGGTGGCTTTGGAGACAGAGAATTGAAGTTAAGTACGATTTCTGCATGTTCCCCAAGACCATGTGATCTTTGGAAAGATACATGGGAATGTGGGCCTTGTGTTTTACCTTCTGTGAAGTAATAAAAGTACTTTCCTCTCAGGTTACGTGGAGGCATTTAATGCAATAACACCTGGTAAGATGTCTTGTAACCTTCACTACTATTGTATGATTAAGTGATCACCATTATTTATAATATCTACAAGAACAGTTACTCAGGTGAAATTTTTTTTAATGAATGTCAAAATGAATGAAAACTATCATAATAGCATACTTACAAGGAAAAAAAAAACACTTTTCCATCCATAAGAGAGTCTCTAAGGCTCAAAGGCATTTATTTGCATGCATTACTAAAATATGGAAATCAATAAAAGTCATTATTAAGAATTAGCTATCAGTAGATTATGTCAAGTTTAACATGAAGCTGCATACCTTCTCTGAGTTCACTGGCTACTCATAAACCTCTGGGGCTACACTTTCAGCTTATAGCTCTAAGGGAACCCTTCACAGGCATCATAGCTTTGTCACCCCTCAGGGGCCATCTGTCATTTTGTGGATCCATTATCATCCATAATTCTCTTTAAAGACCTAATAAAGTTTCCTATAAGATGCCTGTGCTATGTATTCTCTTCAAACGTAACATTTTCCACATCTTTCTTGAGTGAAGGATGCTAGCTCACCTGGGCTTTAGGTTTACACCTCTATAAGGCAGGAAGGGACAAGGGACGACTCTGTCACTAGAAAGGGACTCCAGAGCCATGGGAGTCTGCAAGTAAGCTGGCCCTGCTTTGGGAGCAACCAATCCTAACATGCAGCAATGCTATGAACGTTGCACATTGTATATCGTATGGCTTAACTCCTCCTATGATAACTCTCGTCAAAAGAATGATTTTGTTCTCTCAGGAGAATGTACACTTTTCCAGCTAGATAATTTGTGGGTATTTCCATAAACTATATATTATTGAAATACTCGAACTGGCAAGCAGAATGTTTCTCATAATTTATCCTGCTATTCAAATTGGTGTCATCATTGAACATTCTGTTAATGATAGGATTTTATTGATGGTGGTTTTCTATTTCATTTCCTTCTTTCCTTACTTCATTTTCTTTCTTTTCTTTTCCTTTCCTTTCCTTTCCTTTCCTTTCCTTTCCTTTCCTTTCCTTTCCTTTCCCTTTCTTTCCTCCCTCCCTCCCTCCCTCCCTTCCTTCCTTCCTTCCTTCCTTCCTTCCTTCCTTCCTTCCTTCCTTCCTTCCTTTCTTTCTTTCTTTTTTTTTTTTTTTTTTTGAGGCAAATTCTCACTGTAGAACAGGCTGACCTGAAACTTACTCTGTAGCCTAGGCTCGTCTTGAACACATAGTGATCCCCTTTTCTCAGCCTCCAAGTGCTGAGGTTAAAGGTGTATACCATTGTGCCTGGATTTTTGTTATGTCTTCCTTCCTTTCTTCCTTCCTTCCCTCCCTCCCTCCCTCCCTCCCTCCCTCCCTCCCTTTCTTTCTCTCTCTCTTTTCTTTCTTTCTTTCTTTCTTTCTTTCTTTCTTTCTTTCTTTCTTTCTTTCTTTCTTTCTATCAAGTCATTCATACTGTTAAATCAGTGAGGTCACTAACAATTGTCCCCGCTCAGAGATCTTGTTTGTCCTATTCTGAGTTTGCTGCTTCCTGCCATGTACGGGGCTGTAGATTCTCCTCTACCACTCTGTGCCTCAGTGTCTTCTATTTTGGGTTTATGGGTGTCCTGGAGCCCTTTGTGTGTGTGACGATGGGGTTGGGAGTATTTGAGGAACCTGTTTTTGACACAGGTAGTGATCACTTCAGTGGAGCTGTGACTGGGTGAGGTGATTGGTGTGACACAGATTCTCTTAAGCACCAGAGATATGGACGCTTTAACTCCTGCAAACTGGGATGTTGCCTTATAAAGTAAATAAGGCTCTGTAGATGCAATACAGCAGTTATCCTGGATTATGGAGGTGAGCCCTTACATGTAACCCTAAAGATCCTATTCTGAGAAGAGTAGAAGGTTAAAAGTAAAAAGCAATGTAATGAAAGAAGCAAGGAAATAAAGGTGCTATGATTTAAAACCACGAGGCAAAGGAATGAGTCTGTACTAGAAGGCAGAAAAGACAGGGAGTAAATTTTCCCTGGGTGCCTTCTCACCGGTATCAGACCTATTTCAGACTCCTGATAGAGAGCTATTTTGTGTTGCTTGAGCCACAAGGGTTTTGTTTGTTTATTATAGCAAACATTGGCAGTTTCTGGGACAAAATAAATGACAAGTCAGTTCAAGGAGAAAGGGTTTATTTCAGCTTACAGTACCAGGTTACAGCCAAGGGAGGCACGGTGGCAGGAACTTGAAGCAGAGCTGGTCACAGTGAGCCCCCTGAGGAAGCAGAGTGCAATGAATGCCAGCGCTCAGCCAGCTCTTTCCTTTTTGTTCAGTCCAGGACCCCAGCCTGTGGAATGGAGCCCTGCAAAGTCAAGGTGGGTCTTCCCACTCGAAGGAACCTAATCAAGATAATTCTTCACAGACATGCATAGAGGCTCTCCTAGTCTACATAATCTCTTTCTTACAAATGATTTTAGGTCCTGTGCAGGCGACAGTATGAACCATCACAGGCAGTTGTGGCTAAGATGAGGGGAGTGGTTCTGGGTGTCTAGTGGCCCTTCAGCATCAGGGCATCTCAGCAAGGCTGGGAGCAGAAACGCCTCTTTTGTCCTCCTCCCTGGCTCCTCTTGGGCCGCAGGTTCTCTTCCTCAAGGCTAATGTCAGGATGCGGTCCAGGTCCAGGTTGTCAGGAGTCCTAGCTGGACATCGTCCTCCATAACTTCCTACTAGTCTCCATTCTTTTGCTCTAAAGAAAAGGTACTTTCTTCACTTTCCAGTATTCCTTATAATCACAGTCAGCTACAGATGCTATCATCCTTGCTGACCCTTGTAGGATGCTTGATTTCAAATATTCCTTGGAGAAGAATAGAAATGTTTCTCTTCCATCCTTCTAGGGCAGTAAGAGGAAAGAGGTGAGGTGAAACCAGCAGTTATATTTCTCCAGGAAAACAAGTAGGGCCCTGTGCCCTGTCACGATCACACACCGCAGTTCTAGGAAATCCTTTCTGGATGGAATCACTGCTGGGCTTGCACACTCAAACTCCTCGTGGTGCACGCTTTGAGTGTATAATACAGAACAGTCCATCCTGTGAGCAGATAGCTGACAAATTCCCGTCCTCTGGAATTTCTCACCTAGACAAAATTTAACCATAATGCAACTTTTGTACCACAGAAACAAATGATTGTACCAAAAAAAAAAAATCAAATGATTACAAGTCACACATGAGTATTATGTATCCAAAGATATAATTTCCAAATAAATCTTCTTCCTGAGTTAGCAGCACATCTGTCTAATTTAGGCTTATTTTACGTAAAAATGGCAGAGTCACCAAAACTCCGTTAACCTAGTTTGTTTAAATGGAAGCAGTACCTTATGCCTGGCTTAAATAGAATTTAAATGAGAAGAGAAGAAATATCATTCTATGCAGTTAAGGTGGCAGACCCTACTCATTTATGAAAAGGAAAGATGTAAAGTAAACAAAAGAAGTCCTGAGTTGAGTTGTAGTGTTTGGCTTTGAAAATGTGATAAAGATGGAAAATAGTCTATTGGTAACAATGATAGATGTGTGGTGTTTATTTAAAGTCTTTTTGTTTGTTTGAGGTAGGGTCTCACTCTAGCTCAGGCTGACCTGGAATTCACTCTGTATTCTCAGGGTGGCCTCAAACTCATGGAGATCCTCCTACCTCTGCCTCCCAAGTGCTGGGATTAAAGACATGTACCACCATGCCCGGCTTATTTAAAATCTTTAAGTGCAAAATCTCTATCTCATTTTTACCCTCAGTGATTCACATCTTACTGAAATGCACAAATAAGTGTCATTTTATCTTCTGGACTGTGGTCTGAGTACTCACTCTTTAGAGCCTTCTAGCAACCTCAAGGAAACTTTGTCAATAACGGACATGCATCTGAAATGCTGCCAATTTGAAACTATTACCGGAAGCCAGGCACTCGGGAATTGTCTCTGTCAGACCTAAGAAAGACATGAACCTTCTCAGCAGTCTCTTTTGAATCTCTGAACTCCTGTTCCATTGCATTTCTAGGGCCTGGAGTGATGGTATGACAATTGCACGGCGCTCCCTCAGCTCTTCAATTCTGATTCTAAGGGTCGGGGTGACCTACCGTGTGACAGAATAAGCTACTCACTCAGTTGAGCCAGATGTCCTTTGAGATGCTAAGAAAAAGAGTAACAGTGTCATGAAGTTATTAGTGTACTATATATTATAAGCTATAAATGACAGTTCAGAGTGAGACTGCCCTCTTTGGGCGCTTCTTGCTGGAATCACCCCACAGGAGGTAGGAACAGACACACAATCAAACGGCGTGTTTGGTAGATGAGCGAGAGTCCTTAGGCCTAGGAATCAGGGTGGTTGGTTAACAGTGGAAGCAGTTAGATCTGTATTGTTTGCTTCATTGATTTAGGAGATGAGAGTCGTTATTCAGTATCACCACCACTAGGTTATTTTAAAACTTAAAATGCCATAAACTGATGAAAAAAATTGTAAGGATTTTGGCAAGAATGACTGGAAATATAATAGTCTACCAGAACCTGTATAAACACATCTCCCAGGATTGAAGAGAAAATAACAGTAAAAATGGGGCAAGACAGATGGCTTAGTGGTTAAGGTGCTTGCCTGCAAAGCCAAAGGACCCAAGTTCGATTTCCCAGTACCCATGTAAAGCCAGATGCACAAGGTGGCACATGTATCTGGAGTTTGTTTGCAGTGGCTAGAGGCCCTGGTGTGCCCCTTCTCTCAATCCCCCCTGCCCGTAGCTCTTTCTCTCAAATAAATAAAATATTTTTAAGAAGTAAAAATGAACAAAAAAAATCCTCCCCAAGTAGCAGATGCCCCACCCCACGTCTGAGCTGGTTGACCTATCAGCTCCCAGTATTTCCTAGTCATGTAATTCCACCTTCCGACCACTGCTAAGTCAACAAGTGTCAGTCTAGATGCACTCTAGGTGTCTGCTTACACTGAGATTCTAGAGTCTATGTCTAGTGAGCCTCTGACCCATTTTCTAAGCCCGTTTCTGTTCTTTGCACATGTGGTGGTTTGAATGTAAAATGCCCTCCATAGGTTTCTGTGTTTGAAGATTTAATGTGCAATTGATGGAGTTGTGTGGGATGGTTATGGAGTTGTTGGGAGATGGATCCTTGCTGGAGGAAGCGTGTCACTGGGAGTGAGCCTTGGCAGTGAGCCAGTCCACGCTCTCTACTTCCTCCCCACTGATACAAAGATGTGAGGTTGGCTCTCTGACCCTGCCATGTTTTTCCTACCTTGAGGAAATTTCCCCTCAAAACTGTAAACCTAAAATCAACTCTTGGGCTGGAGAGATGGCTTAGCGGTTAAGGCGCCTGCCTGCAAAGCCTAAGAACGCCTGTTCAAATCTCCAGGTCCCACGTTTAGCCAGATGCAAAAGTAATGCAAGCACGCAAAGCCGTGCATGCCCACAAGGTGGCGCACACATCTGGAGTTAGTTCACAATAGCTGAGAGGCCGCTGGCATGCCCATTCTTTCTGCCTCTCTCTGTGTTTCTCAAGTTAAAAATAAATAAACAAGAGCCAGGCATGGTGGTGCATGCCTTTAATCCCAGCACTCGGGAGGCAGAGGTAGGAGGATTGCCGTGAGTTCGAGGCCACCCTGAGAATACATAGTTAATTCCAGGTCAGCCTGGACCAAGGTGAAACCCTACCTCGAAAAACCAAAAATAAATAAATAAATAAAAAAAATAAATAAACAAAATATTAAAATCAACTCTTTTCTTCCACAAGCTGTTGCTCATCAGGTGTTTTTGTCCCACTAATGAACAAAGACTTGATAACTGACCACCCAGGCATATTTTGTTCTTGTCTAGTCTCCCTCCAGTCTTCAGCTCATGCCTGGTCTCTGAGCCCAGGGGGTCCTTTTACTATATTCTCTCTGTAGTCTGTGGCACAGGCTTAATGGTGCTAACATACCAGGGCTGGGTGCAGTGACCAATGACAGCATAGGTCCAGGCTTGCTACTGTTCATGGTATACACCACTAAACACTAGCAGGGTGTCCTACAGTATTTTTGCCTAAACTTGCAAAACAACTTTTTGGGGTGGTTTTCAAGGTAGGGTGTTGTTACTGTAGACCAGGCTGACCTGGACTTCACTATGTTGTCTCAGGGTGGCCTCGAACTCATGGTGATCCTCCTACCTCTGCCTCCCATTTGCTGGGATTAAAGGCGTGTGCCACCACACCCGGCTCAAAAAAAAAATATATATATATTTTTAAAATATCTTGGAGAAAATTTTGTAATTAAAAAACAGAAAAACTGCCCGTCAAGATGGTGGACTCATAACCACGGTTGAGCTCCAGGGTGAAATCAGGTAAGAACTGGGGGAGGGGGGAGGAAACCCAGTACTGGTAGGTCTTAAGGGACCTCGAGTGGGTGGGCATGGGTGTGCACATTCGGGAACCTACCAATTCCTAGGGCACAACAGCAGGCTGGGTGGGCTGGAGCCGAATATAGCTGAGTTTAGGCTAGCAGGGCAGTCTGGCTGTTGGCCTTCCTCCATGCCCCATGCACTCAGAGAGGGAGTAACCCACAGAGCTAATGAGCTGGTACCCACAGCACGGGAGGCGGGACCCAGGCTGCCACGCCAGCGATCCCCATACTGCCCATGCGAAGGATCCCACCACCTTGTGCATCTCCCCGCTGCCACCCGCCCTGCTGTCCACATGGCTCTCACACATGGCCCACCCCCACCTGCCAAGCCCCAGATCCCCATGCCTCGGGTCCCCGCAGTGCCATAGCCAGGGCCCAGGCTTCAGCCTCACCCGGCGCTGCCAGTCCGTGCGCTGCGTGTCCCAGGTGCTAGAGCTAGGACCCAGGCTTCTGACCCACCCGGCGCCCGCCCCTGTGCTGTCCAACCATGCCAGAGCTGGTGAGATGTGCAAGAGTGCCGCTTGCACGCTGAGTCTGACAGTGATGCAGACAGACACAAAGGATACTCAAAACGCACCAGAGCAAAAATGCACACGTTTCTGGGAGCTCATCACTGAAGTAGACTTAAAGCACGCCCACCACAGCTCAGGGAATTTTGCGGAAGAGGAGGTGGAAAGAATGTAAGAGCCACGGGGTGGGAGGGACTATCCAGAGGCATTGCATGACAGCTGCTCGCACAACCCCTAACCCACAACCCCATGGTGAATACCAGCGATCCCACTGAGGAGGGCCCTCAGTGGACTGGGGGCAGGGAGGAGGGAAATGATGGTACCAATATATCATGTATCCAAAGTTTTTACTTAATACATACAAATAAATAAATACTGTTGTAGGGTTGGAGAGATTGCTCAGTGGTTAATGCATTTGCGTTCAAAACCTAATGACCTGGAGCCGGGTGTGGCACATTGGCACATGCCTTTAATCCCAGTACTCCAAAGGCAGAGGTAGGAGGATCACGGAAGAGTTCGAGGCCACCCTGAAACTACAACGTGAATTCTAGGTCAACCTGGGCTAGAGTGAGACCCTACCTCAGAAAACCAAAAAAACAAAACAAAACAAACAAACAAAAAAAACAAATCAACAACAACAACAAAAACAGAAAACAGCCTAATGACCTGGGTTCAATTCCCCAGTACCCACGTAAAACCAGATGCACAAAGTGGGGCACTATTTGTATCTGGAGAGCATTTGTAGTGGCTAGAGGCTGTGGCATGCTCTCTCTCTCTCCTAGAAAATAATAAATAAATATTTTTAAAAGTACTCATTTAAGATCAGTATATTTTGAGTACTGCATATTTGAAGTACTTTCTTCGAAAGCATTTTCTCTGCTCCAGTACTGGATTTGTTCATCAGGACAGGCTGTGCTCTGCTCTACTAACAAGTGTTCTCCAAGTCTTAATGGTTCAAATCAACAGGGCAAAGATTTATTTTCCACTTATGCAAATTGTGTGTCATGGCTTGGCAAGGAGGTTCTGGTCTTCAGAGGTGTTAGGGACCCAGGTGACTGAGGGCCATCATAAATCATGCTTCTGGACCAACTTAGTTCAAGAGACATGGAGAACTGTACCCAGTATCAAGTGTCCACTAAAAGTGGACATAGCACGTGATCATAGGATTCCTGTGTTCATGTCTGCTTTTAATTTTACACTCTAGTTTTAAAATATGTTATTTATTTATTTTCAGAAAGGGGGGGTTGGAGAATGGATGCTGCAGGGCCTCTAGCCAGTGAGATTGAGTTCCAGGTACATGTGACACTTTGTGAATCTGGCTTAAGTGGGTAATGGGGAATTGAACCCAGGTCGTTAGCTTTTGCAGGGAAGCGCCTTTACCATTGAGCCATCTTTCCAGCCTCTGGTGTCTGCTTTTAAAACCAGAATACTTGAGAATAACTAAAATGAACCTGAGGGATGGTCTTAGTGTTGTTTTGTGATGCCAAGTTATATGGTGATGCTATTATTTCCCTCTATTTTATGTGGCTTTCTCATACCAACCATTTCTTTCTTTTTTTTTTTTTTTTAACAAATGACCTTAGCTTTCCTGTCAATGACATTACTTCCCATAAAATTATTCCCAGTGTAGCCTTTTCCGTTTCCCTTTCTTTAACATGGAAGGCAGAGAAAAAGGGTTAGCATTCTTTATCCAATCTCGATTTCTGGCAATGGAAATTCAGCAATCCCTCCTCTTTCCAATGATCTCAACCTCCTTAATTTTACTGCCCCTGCTGTGTGGGTACAGCCCACTCCATATACCTTCTTTTACCCAGTGACTTGAAACCTATCCGTCCTATAGCAGTGACTTGCGGCTCCGTATCTTTGCAACACCAGTGACTCTGTAACTTGGGTCCACGCTTGGACCTCCTGTATGCCTGCAATCTCTAATTCTGAATGTTCTGTTTTGCCACAGTGTCTTTGCTCTCAACTCTCCCACATTCTCTACTGGCATCTACTCTGGCCTCCACTGTCATTACAGGTTTGCCTGAAAAGGTGCTTCTGTCTGTCATCTTCTTTCACATTTGGTGTCCTTTATCCATCCAGCATTCTGTGGTTAGCTAATTCAGCTTTGCTTTTCTTAAGTCCCCAAATTCCACACTGACCTTGAACTTCCACTTGCTTCCTTGCTGGGCTGAACAGTGCTGCTAGAGAAAGCTGTACTGATGGAGTGTGCCTAAAGTCATGCTCGTTCAACTCAAATGGGCTGTCATTTCTGTTCAGCACCTTCTTTTATTCATCTCTTGCTGACTCACCGCTCATCCCACACAGCAGTTCTCCCAAACATTTTTAACTCTCTTTAAGATTCAAGCTGTGTTCCAGATATGGCCCCAAAAAACCCTTCCAGTTTCATCTCTCACTTCTCCCCCAAAGTACTTCCTTTGCCTTCTGTTTTCCTAACTTCATGCTTGCTCAGCCCGATACACTTTGCAATGAAAATGCCGCCTTACACTGGTCTTTCTCTTCCAAAGAGCCCTTGATTTGCTATAAACATCAGCATTTTCTCATTGCCTTGGACTGAGGACATAATTCCTTTTTTTATATATATATATTTTTTATTTTGGTTTTTCGAGGTAGGGTCTCACCCTGGTCCAAACTGACCTGGAATTCACTATGTAAAGTTTCAGGGTGGCCTCAAACTCATGGCGATCCTCCTACCTCTGCTTCCCAAGTGCTGGGATTAAAGGCATGCACCAACATGCCTGGCTTTTTTTTTTTAACAGCATCTCATGTAGTCCCGATCTGGAACTCTGTGTAGCTGAGGCTGGCCACGAGCCCCCCATCCTCCTGCTTTCACCTTCTAAGTGCCAGAATTACAGGTTTTTGCTGCCATACTGGGCTTCCTTCTATTCTTATTTTTAGGCAAGGGCTCATGTATAGCCCACGCTGGCCTTGAATACTTTTATTTTTTATTATTAGGCAAGCTCAACAGATTGGCATTTTTTTTTAAATGGGAGAGAAGAGAAAGCAAGAGAGAGAGAGAGAGAAAGAATTGGCATGCCAGGGCCTCTAGCCACTGTAATCAAACTCCAGATGCATGTGTAACCTTGGGTCATGTGTGAGCTTGTGCGTGCATCACCTTGTGCGTCTTGCTTACACGGCAACTGGCCAGTCGAAGATGGGTTAGGCTTTGCAGGCAAGCACCTTAACTGCTAAGCCGTCTCTCCAGCCCCTGGCCTTGAACTCTTGATTCTATTACCTCAGTTTTCTGAGTACTGCAATGACAGGCAGTACTCAGCAGGCCTGCCCTTGTATTTTGCAACTTTTCTTAAACACTATTAATACATCAAAATTATATCAAATAATAGTTTACTTCTTAGATCAAACAAATTGATACATTATTACTTTACTAGGTTGAACAATATAGCCCATGGAAATGGTAATAATCCCTAATTTAAAGAACTTAACAATTATGTTGAGGGTTACAGTGTCACCATACAAACTGATGAGATATTATTATTATTATTATTATTATTATTATTATTATTTTTAAGGTAGGGTCTCGCTCTAGCCCAGGTTGACCTGGAATTCACTATGTAGTTTCAGGGTGGCCTTGAACTCACAACAATCCTCCTACCTCTGCCTCCCAAGTGTTGGGATTATAGGCGTGCGCCACCACGCCCAGTTGAGATATTATTATAGAAGAAATTTAGCCAAGACAAAACATAGGAGTCTTTTGGTCTGTAGTAAGCATATCCCCTAAAATATTTATGGGTACTAACACTTTATTTTACCTCTTATAATTCACTATGTGTTTGCATCTATCATTTATTCATCTAATCTATGTTTTAGTTTGTTTTTTAAATTTTTTAATTTATTATTTGCATCAAGGAGGGGGGGGTTGGAGAGAGAGAGAGGGAGAGAGAGAGAGAGAGAATGAGGATAATTTTTCCCAGGCCTTTTGCCATTGTAAATGAACCCCAAATGCATGCGCTGCTTTGTGCATCTGGCTTTATGTGGGTCCTGGGAACTCAAACCTGGACCCCCAAGCTTTGCAATCAAGCACCTTTAACCACCGAGCTATCTCTCCAGCCCCTATTTTAGTTTGTTTAAGCCGCTATAACAAAATACCAAAGATTAGGTGGACCATAAACATGCTTATTTCTCACAGTTGTGGAGGCTGGAAGTCCAAGGTCAAGGCACTCACAGGCTTGTCATTTGGTGAGGCTTGTTTTCTGGTTCATAGATAGAGACATCTAATTGTGTCCTCCTGGGGGACAGAGCAACTCTTTGAGAACTTGTTAAGAAGATTCAAATCCCATTAATGATGGCTTTGAGATTACAATTTTCTCAGTTCCTAATGGGACCCCTCTTAGTGCTATCAAAATAGAGATTAGAATTTAAGCATATGAACTCTTAAATGCTACAGATATTCAGAGTGGTTATTTGCAAATATTTGTTTGAGGCCCAATTCATTGATCAACCCAATTAAACTACAATGAGACTGAACAAAAGAACTAGTTGAGTCAGGCATGGTGGTGCTAATCGCTAATCCCAACACTTGGAAGGTAGAGGCAGGAGAATTAAGATTTCTAGGGCAGTCTGGGCCACATATTAAGTGGGTCCAGCTTTGGCTAGAGAACAAGGCCTTGTCTCAAACGGGACAAAGAATAGATGAACAAAGATTTCATATCTGAGTTCATTGTTGCTTAGATTTTAACTTTACATTTTATTTTATTTTTAAACATTTAGTTATTTGCAAACACAGAGAGAAAGACAGAGAGGAAGAGAGAGAGACACACATGCAGAGAATGGGCACACCAGGGCCTCTTGCAACTGCAAACAAACTCCAGATGCGTGTGCCACTTTGTGCATCTGGCTTTATGTGTATACTGGGAACTTGAACCGGGGCCATCATTGCAAGCAAGCACCTTAACCACTGAGCCATCTCTCCAGTCCCCTAGCTTTATTTTTAATTGTGGTGAAAAATCGTCAACATGAAATTATAGTTTTAACTATTTGAAAGTATATCAATTCTGTAGTGGCAGTATATTCATATTGTGTGCAACACATTTCCATTACATTTGTATCTTGCAGAGCCACCTCTGTACCCAGTAGGTAATAGTTTCCCATTTCCCCCTCCCCTTGGTAACCATTACATTTTCTGTTTTTATCAGATGGACAACCTGGATATCTGCTATAAGTAGAATAATAAATAGTGCCTGTGTTCTTATACCTGACTTATTTTACCTACAATAATGTCAGTTTTTAAGGCTTCATCTGTACTGTAGCATATGACAGGATTTTCTTCCCTTTTGAGGCAGAAGGATCCTTCATTGTCATCAGACTTCACATTTTGTTCATGAACCCATCTATCAGCAGATATCTGGATTGTGTTCACCTCTTGCATATTGTGAAAACTGCTACTATAAACATGGGTGTGCAAATAATTCTTAGATGCTGTGTTATCTTTGGTTACTTGATCTGGATTTTTATTTTTGGTTTTTCAAGGAAGGCTCTCACTCTAGCCCAGGCTGACCTGGAATTCACTACGTACTCTCAGGGGGGGCCTTGAGCTCACAGTGATCCATCCACCTCTGCTGGGATTAAAGACATGCACCACCACACCTGGCTGTATGTGTATATATAACAGGATCTTCCTATGTAGCCCAGGCTGGCCTTGAACTCACAGTGTTCCTCAGCTTCCCGAGTGCTGACATCATTAGGCATACACAACCACAACCTGCTTAAGACCTTGATTTTTATTTATTTATCTATTTATTTATTATTTTTTATTTTTTTCTTGGTTTTTTGAGGTAGGGTCTCACGCTAGCCCAAGCTGACCTGGAATTCACTATGTAGTCTCAGGGTGGCCTTGAACTCACTGCAATCCTCCTACCTCTGCCTCCCGAGTGCTGGGATTAAAGGCGTGCACTACCACGTTGGGCTTATTTTATTTTTTAATTAGATTCCCATATGGGGTTTTTATACATATTTCACTCTGCTTATCCCCCACATCGTCCATCTCTCCCTACCTCCCTTTGCCTGCGGTTCCCTTTGACTCTCAGAATTGGGCCTCCTTCCACTGTGTTCAACTATCTTCCCCAGGTACCTCCCTTAAGGCCTCTCGTTTTCCAGTCCCATAGGCCTTTCCTTATACTTCCTTCTTCCTGGATGTGCACATTTAACAGTTAGGACAAGGGTCTGCATATGAGAGAACACACAGTGCTTCCTTCGGAGCTTGGGTCACCTACTTAAGACAGTGCTTTTCAGTTTGATCCATTTTCCTGAATATATTCTAACTTTGCTTTTCATATGGTTGAATAAAGTTCTATTGGCAGATAGGTAGCACATTTTCGTATTTATCTGTTGATGGACATCTCAACAAACATGGACACATAGACCCCTCTGTAGTAAGTTGTAGTCATTGTGTATATGTCCAGAAGTGGCATCACTGCAAACTCTTTTCTTCGTGTTTTTTATTAGCATATATTAATTATACGCAATAATGGGTTTAATGATGGTATGTATCACACATGTACATAATGCTTTTATTTACTTTAAAAATTTATTTATTTATTTGCCAGAAGAGAGAGAGAGAGAGAAAAGAGAGACAGAGAAAATGGGCATACCAGGGCCTCTAGCCACTGCAAACAAACTCCAGAAACACGTGCCACTATGTGCATCTGACTTATGTGGGTTCTGGGGAATCAAATCTGGGTCCTCAGACTTTGTAGGCAAAGAGTCTTGAACACTAAGCCATTATGGAACTTCTCCTGGATCTGTAAGCTTCAACAAATATCCCTTCCTCCATAACTTTGCCTGGCCTGGCAGTTCATCTCAGTGAGCCTGAAGCTGTCTGCTACAGGCCCCTTACTGTGGGCTACATGACTCAAGAAGGTGTTTCTCCTTCCCGTCAACCATTAGAGGCATACAAATCACCAGGGATGAGTGGAGCCCTCTTTATTACTTATTCAGCACAACACCAATAAAAACCCCAGCCTCATTCTCCACAGACATAGAAAAAGTAATCTCAAAATTCATAAGGAATGGCAGAAGGCCTCATATATCCAAAAATATCCTCAGCAAAAGAGACTCCTCTGGAGGTATCACCTGATCTAAAGCTATACTACAAAGCCATAGCATGAAAAACAGCATGGTACTGCCATAAAAATAGACATATAGACAGACCAATGGAAGAGAATTGAAGACCCAGCCTGTAGTTCAAGCAATTACAGCCACTTGATCTTTGACAAAGGAGCCAACATCATACACTGGAGAAAAGACAGCATTTTCCACAAATGGTGCCCGTCAAATTATATGGCAGGATGTAGAAAAAGGAAACTAGACCCACTCTTCTCACCGTGCACAAAAAACAACTCCAAATGGGTTAAAGGCCTCAACACAAGACCTAAAACTCTTAATTGCCTGGAAGAAAAAATAGAAGGAATTCTCCATTATATAGGAGTGGGGAAAGACTTCCTGAACAACACACCAATAGCCCAGGAAATTAAACAATTACTCAACCAGTGGGACCTCAAAAAGCCAAAAAACTTTTGTATAGACAAATGTACCATAAACAGAGCCAACAGACTATGCACAGAATGGGAGAAAATCCTCACCCACCATACCACTGATAGAGGCTTAATATCTAGAATCTACAAAGAACTCAAAAAACTAAGCAATAAAAAAAAAATGAAACAATCCACTCAAAAAATGGGTCAAAGACCTGAACAAAGAATTCTCAATGGAAAAAATACAAATGGTTACTTCCCACTTAAGAAAACATTCAACCTCCTTGACCATCAGGGAAATGCAAATTAAAACAACTATGAGATTCTACCTTCTCCAGTCAGGAGGGCAATCATTTAAAAAATCAAATGGCAATAAATGTTGGCAAGGATGTGGAGAAAGAGGAACCCTCATTCATTGCTGGTGGAAGTGAAAACGTGTACAACCACTATGGAAATCAATGTGGACTGGAAAAGATGAAAATAGAGCTATCACCTGACCCAGCTATTCCTCTATTGTGTATCTACCCTAAAGGCTCCACTCTTCATTGCAGAGATATGTTTTTCAACCATGTTCAATTTTTTTTTTTTTTGGAGAGATAGAGAGAGACAGAGAGAGAGGGAGAGGAAGAGGAAGACAGAGATGGGCGCGCCAGCAGCCTCTCAGCTGCTGCGAACAAAATCCAGATGTGTGCGCCCCTTTTGGTCAAGTGTGGCATTGTACCCTTGTGTCACTTTGCATCTGGCTAAACGTGGGACCTGGAGATTGGAACCGCTGGAGACTGGAGCCGGGTTCTTAGGCTTAGCAGGCAGGCACCTTAACCACTAAGCCATCTCTCCAGCCCTGCTCAATTCTTTTTAAAAAAAAATTTTTTTTTTACTTTATTTATTTTTGGAGAGAGAGACAAAGAGAGACAGAGAGAGAGAGAGAGAGGGAGGGAAACAGATAGAGATGGGCGCGCCAGCAGTCTCTCAGCTGCTGTGAACGAAATCCAGATGCGTGCACCCCCTTGTGGGAAAGTGCAGCATTGCGCCCTTGCGTCACTTTGCATCTGGCTAAACGTGGGACCAGGAGATTGGAACCCGGTTCTTAGGCTTAGCAGGCAGGCGCCTTAACCACTAAGCCATCTCTCCAGCCTGCCCCCCTGCTCAATTCTTAATAGCTAAGAATTGGAATCAACCCAGATGTCCATAGTTTAAGGATTGGATAATGAAGATGTGGTGCAAATACACAATTGAATTCTACTCAGGAGTAAGGAAAAATGATACAATGAAATTTGTAGAAAAATGGACGGACTTGGAGCCAATCGTGTCCAGTTGCACTTGCCGACACACCTGACAGACAACTAGAGGGACAGACAAGAGGGATGGAAAGGGTTGGGGGGAGGGGAAGTGGGAGGGTTGGCAGTGGAGATACACACAAAACTAAATCCAAAATGAACTGGTACCATAGAAATCTTCCTTCTGGATAGCAGATTAAATGATACAACTCTCAATAGAAATATGCAGGATTGTCTGATAAGAAGGTCCCTGGAGAGGAGGGGATGAAGCTCAACAATAAAACATTTGGCTTTGGCTTATAATGCCCAGTACCAGAAATAGGTTATAACCCACATTGAGCTGCTAATCAGAGAAACTTATGAGGTCCACAAAGCAAGACTGGCTTCTGTCAAAGTACTTCATTACCCAACTGAGGTAAAAGGTAAGACCCAATTACTGAAGACACCACGTGCTTCTGAGGCAGAACACTGAGAAATCAAGGTGGAATCTGGAAGGAAGGCAGTTCCTAGATGGTCGGCCCATTTAATGCTGGAAAGCGCTGCATGAACTACTGGGGGAAAATGACCAGTAACTTTGTGTGCTAACAGGGGACATGGCTAATATGCAAGCAACCAGTCTGGCAAGATGCACATACCTATGCAATAGTGGCGCCCATCCTAGGTGGGTACCAATGGCTCTCTTCTTGCCTAAAGAGACCTGCTCAGTGGAAAGGAACCCATTGAACAGAGTCTGAATCCTATGGAGACCAGGATCATGGAATTCAATGAGAAGCTCTCACGAGTCTTTGCCCAAAAGAGAGGCTACACCCATCAAAATCTCTCTGAATTAACATTGCTTTTCCCATTTAACCCATGCTGACCTCAGTCTCCGTGGGAGAATCTGTGTTTCTTTTTCAGAAGGGAGCAAGAACTGAGGAGATGAACTTCCCCTCACACATCAGTCAGGGCCCAGGTGAAATCAGAGGGGAACTGGCGATGTGAGCATGTGTGCTGCTTCCATGGCGCGCCTGTCAACCATGGAGACAGACACTGAGGATACTCAAAATATACCAAAGCAGAAATCCAGAAGCTGCTGAGAACACAACATTAAAGTAGACTTAAAACACACCCACCACAGCTCAGGGAATTTTGGAAGACCAGGGCAGAAAGATTGTAAGAGCCACCGAGTGGGACTGCCTGAGGAATGGGGGTGGGGAGGAGGGAAATGATAGGACTAACACATGATGTATCCATGCCAAGTTTCTACTTAATAACAAAAATAAAATAAAATAATGACATTGCTATGCGTGCTCAATTTTTCTTTTAGAAAAATACTTAATGAGTTCGAGAAAACAATACTTTTTTGAAAAAAAAGTAGTCTAGGCCTTGGAGAGATGACTCAGTGGTTAAGGAACTTTTCTACAAAGCCTAAGGACCCAGGTTTGATTCCCCAGTACCAACGTAAAGCCAGATGCACAAGGTGGCACATTCATCTGGAGTTCATATGCAGTGGCTAGAGGTCCTGGAGCACCCATTCTCTCTCTCTCTTCCTCTTTCTCTGTCTTAAACAAATAAATAATAAATAAATAAATAAATATATATATATAAGTAGTCTAGATTTTATTTGTTGCTATTCCATAAAAGATTTAAATAAACTTTAAAGATGCATGCATCTCTGGACACACTAATATCCATATATTTCCTGGAAGTCCATCTACAACTTGATTGTCTAACTTATTTGGACATTGTTTGTAAATTTATTTTTCTAATTAATACAGTTCTACCCTTTGTAATTGTTACACCATGGGGTGCAAGCACAAAATTTAAAACTTCAATTAAAAACATAAAACAAAACAGCAGCAGTTAAAATAACATATTTGAACAAGCTCAGCTTAAAATGATTCCTATTGGGGAAGGGCAATTTAAAAAGATATATGCACACAGAAGCAGCTCCGGAGAAGGAAATATTGAGGATTTAAAAATAATCTTTGTACAACAAAAACAAACGTGGGTTTATTCTTTGAGCCTTTAAATCATCACTTCTTATCTGAAGTGCATCACATCATTTTCACTGAATGATTAGGTCGCAATCTTTTTATTATTTTTGATTTCAGAAACTTTTCCAGTCACAATAGTCAGTGCCAATGGAAATCTAATGACCAAGTAAAATCCTCCCTGGAGAAAATGGCATATCTCTGTGACTGTGTAGAATTCTACCTACCCTGAAATTCTGACTGGCTTTTGCCTTTAATGTTTTGATATAACTGGAGGGAGACCTTTACTTTTCATTTCATTGTAAATAATGTTGTTTTGGGACATTTGGTTAAGAAGTAGGGAGCAAGTGAAAACCATTTATCTTATAGAAAAAAAAGTTTTGAACAACGAGATGAGTGCATAGTTTTAGTGATTGGTGGTAGCAGGTTTTTTTTCTTTCATCTAAACATGTTGTTCTTACAAAACATGTTATTCAAATGCCTTGAAAGGCAATAGGTTTTGTGAGCTTCTGGGTAGAATTTCAGGTAGTTTTTGGATCTTCTGTAAAATAGACATTAATGAGAGCCCATTTTGTGCCAGACCTAGTGAAAAAGGAGGACAGAATACATTCCCACACCTGCCTTCAGTGACGTTCCAGTCTGTTGAGATAAATAAGATGTGGACTTGGAAAGAGTGTGAATTGGTTCAATTTAGGGTTAAATGCACATATTTACCTTGTACCTTCCTGGACACTAAAATGAGAGGCAAGGATTGGCAAAGATTGATGAGCTTATTCAGCACCAACAGAATGGAGCAGGAAAGAGTAAGAGTAGATAAGCCATTGTTAGATTGATAGAAATAGATGGAAAAAATATCAGAGTTGGAAAAAGTGATCTTAAGCATCTATACTAGGTAATGGCCACGAGGAGCAAGTCCAATGTTACTAAAGACACCCAGAAAATCCCCCAAATGAAGACACCTGGCATCGCTGAAGACAAGGAGGCTTGGACTTGACATCCGGAGGAGCCAGCTAGAAACTTCTGCAACAAGCAAGTAGAACTCCTTGGTTCTTTTTTCCTTTCTAGTATAAACAGGAAAATGGAGTTTTATTTTGTGACCAAAAAAACCAAAAATTGAATTGGAGATGAAATAACAGAGGATGGGAGAGTAGGAGCTATTAAAAACAGGAAGTCTAGCAGAATCTTCAAACAGAATGGTAAGACACTCTGCTGTCTTTGAGCTGCTCGGCCAGAAGATGATTCACAGTCAGGCATCTGTCTCTAAAGTCAAAAAGTAGAGGATTTTCTCAGAAGGTGCTGAACTATCAGAGAGTGCCTGTCTATGTCTTTCTATGGAGAATTATATTGGAGATTATTACTGTTTAGACAGAAAGTGTATGTCGGGAGTAAAGAGAGGGTGATAGGGAAGCTTTGGTATGAGCACAGTATGCATGCACGTATGAAATGTCAGGTGAAACACATTATTCTGTAAGATTAATATGCACTAATGAAAAGGAGGAGAAAATTTCACAAATGAAGTATCCTTACAAAAGGTTCATAAGTTGGGGCCTTGGTGACCAGTTAATGAGTTTTGGGGAAATGATTCGATCATCAGGACTCTCCATTCTTGAGTGAATTAAATCTTCAAAGGACTCATAAGCCATTGAAGGGAAGCAGTGGAAGGCAGGAGGTCAGGCCTGCTAGGAGGTCACTGAGAACATGTTCTGGAAGCATGCATCTTCTCTCTGCTTGTGCTCAGTCTCCCCGCTGCTGGGAAGGGAGCAGCTCCGTTCTACGTACTCCTCACTGCACTGCCTTAGCCTTGTCTTAGGCCAATGGCAATGAGATCAGCTGACCAGAGACTAACCCGCCCGAAACCATGAGCCAAAATAAGTCTTTTAAATCATTTCTCTCAGGTATTTGTTACAGCAACAGAAAAGCGACACGTAAGGCCCAGCCAAGTACAAGGTGATGTCCCCAGCCAGCAGAGGAATTCATCAACTGACCAATTCCACCGTTAGACATGGTTTCTAAGCAACTTCTCAGTCTTTCCCGCTTATATGTACACAAGCAAAAACTCACCAGATACCTGTGCAAAGCCCCTAGTGAAAGAGAGAAAGAGAGAGACAGAGAGGAAAGAGAGAGCAGAGAGAGAGAGACAGAGAGAGGAGTGTGTGTGTGAAGGAATAAATAGCTAAGGGGAACTTGGAGAAACATGTGGATAATGCAGGAAATGCACTACCTCAAAGCCATTGATATAAAATCCTTACATTCCCTGCCTGTAAATTAAGAATAGAAAGGTATTAAAAAGTTCTTTCAGAAAATCAAACAACAATCTAGAAAGTTATACATAATATACTCATAATAATGATAATATAAGAACAGAAAGTTCAGAAGATTATTTTTTAGAAAATAGAAGAAAAAGACAGAAAATTGGATAAAAGTCAGGTAAAGATCAGACAATTAGGAGATCAATCTATCAGGACCAATATCTGATTCTAGAAGATCCAGAAAATGGGAACAAAACTATAAAAAAAGATAGCCATACAAGAAACTTTATAGAACTAAAGTACACACATTTCCATATTGAAAGAGTCCATGTAGGGCCCAGCATGAAGGCTGATGAGGAGTCCACAGCAAGACACTTCACTGGGAAATTCTGGACAGAAGGGGTATGTAGAAAACTCATTACATGTGTGAGTGTGAAAGGGCAACGTACTCAGAAACATTGAGCCATTTGGAGAAGCCACTAGGGCTTGTTCCAAGACAATGAAGGTGTAACTAAAATAGCAACATGTGAACTAGGACCCAGGGAGAAGTGGCGTTTGCGTCCATGTGTGTGAGTATGCGTGTGGTATGTGGAGATGGGAGAACGACAGTGGCTGCTGTCGCCTTTCATGTGGAGAAAGCATCGATCTCTTGTTTACTGCTGCTTTAGCCAGGCTAGCTGGCCCTTGAGCTTCTGGGGATCTCATGTCTCTGCCTCCCATCTTGCTGTAGGAGTGCCGGGATTATAGACCATTGTCCCCCAACCCCACATCTGGCTTTACATGGGTTCTGAGGATCTGCACTTTGGCCTCAACCTTATGTAGCATGCTTTGCCTTTCATCGCCTGGCATGGAGCTTAAGGAGATCCTCGGCAACAGCCACTCTGTGCGTGAGCCGCAAGGGAGCCTGACACCCAACACCAGCTAGCCTGCACAGCATAGTGGCTTCACTGGGAGAGTTCCCTGGTGGCCAGTCAACCCCCACCCCACTCCCACACACGCAAGTTTGGAGAAATGTTGGTCTAATTTATGGTTATGTGGTAGAGGGACCCTCTATACCATGCCAGTGAATCTGGGCTTTCTTGTAATGGTTATGGCAGTCTCTGGAGGTGGACACGAGTGATAGATTTAGAATTGAAAGAAGTAGGCCCCTTAGCTAAGTTCCCTTGGAGGATGTCAGTGCGTTTATTCACTATTCATTGCATGCTACTATGTATTTATAAAGCGTTTCTACCTGATTTCATTACCAGAGAAGGCACACTGCACTTGTGTTTTTTTTCTCTCTCTTCATAAAGAATAATCTTTAACACAAGTACGTGTTGATCATTCTAGGGGCAGAGTTAGTCATAGTGGATACAATTCAGTGTCATTGCCAGTAACATAGTCATAATATCGTCTGTTTTTTAAAGTGCTTTAGGGCCTATGGAGGAAAGGTATTACTGGATGTGGGTATAAAGTTAAAAAGGAAATTCAAGATGAATGATGCTTATATGGTGATGGCTTAATAATGTGTTTCAGAGGGACAGGTAAATGGCAGTACATGAGAAAAATGAATGTTGCTACTTAATGGCACAAGCTGTCCAAGTTTAATCATTTTAAAGAGTAGTTCTCCTTTTTAGCAGTGCTGAAAACAAAGATATAGTCATTCTCCAAACAGAAAATGGCTCACAGCATGATTTTTATGGCTCTGGGTCTGCTCTTATTTGAAATTCCATCATCCTTGGAGGTCCATACTATCACAAAGCCTTTCTAGAGCCTTCTCTGATGGCCTCATTCAGAAGACCTCTTTCTTTCTTTCTTTCTTTTTTTTTTTTTTTTGTGGTACTTTATAAAAGTGTTTGGAAAACTTTTGTCACCATGTATTGTTATCTCTGCACTGACATGAGCAGCAGTGGAATTTATCCAAGATATTGCGGTTAGTCCCATGCTCATTGTATTATCTTGTTTTGATCTGTTTTTGAGGCCTGACTTCATATAGCTGAGACTTGCCTCAAATTTACTAATAGCCAAGACTAGCTTTGAACTCCCAATTCTTCTGCCTCCACCTCCCCCAAGTGCTGGGATCGTAGACATGTGTCACCACACCTGGTTTCTGTTGTATAAACTTGGACAAGAGAACTTGCGTTCAATTTCATTTTTTTTTTTTTTTTTTTTTCTTACAGAATTGCTTTGCAGGGTCAGCCACCAAGGAATGAAATGAGTTTGGAGCTCCGCCATCCTGCTTATTCTCTCTTTGGTTTTATGATAGCATCCACAATTGGTTTTAATCCTTTAAAAGCAAAAGTACTAGCTTAATCATCGTGGACTTCTTGGCACTTAGCAGAAATGTCTGAGTACAGCACTGATAAGACATGAAAGAGCATGGAAGCGGCCTACTCTAGCTTGGGTTCCTGTTGAACCGTGCTGCTGGAAATGGGGCAGACCCTTTGTCTGGGGCTTGGCTTTATGCTTCCAAATGTGGCTCCTATTTCATGCAAGAATTAAGGCTGTGCATCTCCATGGAGCTTCAGGGGCAACATCCGCTGCTGAAGGTTCAACGAAATCAAAAGTACTCTTGGAAAGAACAGAAGGGAGCTTTTGACGTCCCCCTGTCACTGGTTTTCACCAGAGCCCAAGGGAGCTTTCAGAAGCAGGGCATGATGGAGCTTTGACTCCCAGAAGTCCACCTTCCTGTCCTGAGCAGAATGTCAAAGTGAAGGCAGCCTTTCTGAGAGAGCTTCCTCCCATGCTGGGCCTCACTGAATGACCATTATTAACCCCACCAATTCATGTTCAAGTGGCATCAATCATTTGGGTCACACAATGCCTGACTGTAAATTATGACATTATCTCTGAGTAGGAAGGTGATAATAATAATAATCATCATCAAAAAAAAATTCCTGGCATGGCCCTGACTGGCTGAGGACCTTAGCCTGATCTGTCATATTTGTTCTTAACATGAAAGGCTTGACTGTTCTCTTGCAGGCCCATACATCACTGGACCTGTCATGGGTTTCTGTAGGACCAGTTGACATAGCTCAGAACAGCAGCTGCAGGATGGCTTTGGGGAGCCTGACTCAAGAAACAGTTGCTGGGGTACAGGGACCACAAGCATTCTGCTGGAGACTGACATCCTGTTGTGCTGTCCTGCCACTGCCCTCAGTCAGTCACAACGAGGAGTAAACCGCTGTCACCGGGATGAAAGGCCCCCTTCCTCTGATCTCTCCACTACAAAATTACTTCAGTGCCACACTGTATTTTATGTCAATACCTATTTTATTTTTCAAAATTGAAAAAGATATAAGTACATTGTTCCCTGAATTCCTGATGCTCTGGGTAACCTAGCAACTGAGTATGCCACACAGCACACAACAGAACATTACCATGCACTCTGTTCAACTAACAAGCAAGCAGCACAGATTTCCCTCACAGATGATTTAGGCTAAATTAACGGTTAATAGTTGCTATTAATATTAAAAATAATAATAACCCCCCTTTTTCATTTCTTGGAGCTGGGTTTGTATGAAAAATAATGCTTGGTTCTAATTGTACATGTGGGAAAGGGTTTTCTCTGAGCCTACATCTTGCAAGTGATTTGCATGGGATTTAGGTGGCCAGCCGCATGCTGCAAAGTGATAATCACATGAAACAGGAGAATACACTCAGCACATTTGGGAACCATGCAACATTTTCAAGTTCAAAATTGACTCATGCTTTGCACCTCTGTGAAGATGCTGTCAATAAGGGACTTAAGGTTCAGGATATTTAGCCAGGCTAATACTGCCCCTAGTTTTCCAAGAAACCTGGCAAGCAATGGTAGGACAAGAATGCTGCACGAGCTAGAGTCAGGGTCAGAGAGAAGTTCAAGGATTTCTGACCTGAAAGAACATGGACAAGGTCATAGCACAGAGCAAGAGCCTTCCAAGGAATGGCAGAAGTTCCAAGAAAGAGAAGAAAGAGCAAAAACAGATGCTGGACAGAACAAAGGAGAGGAAACTGGGCAGCCCCGGAAATAAGGAGGGACACGAGACACACGTAGTTACCACCAAACAGGAGCGGGTGGGCTGCTTTCTGCAACTAATGGGAGGTTTGAGAGTTGGCACACAGGTATGTAATACAAGTTGTTGTGACTTACTGTGGGCAGTGGCAGGACAGCACAAGGTGTCCCTTGCTCTTCATTTTAGTTTTCCTTCAAAGTTGAACCTCCTATTTCCACTTTGTGAAAGCCATTGTCTTAGAACACACACACACACACACACACACACACACACACACACACACACGCACCACAAACATTTTATTAGTGAGACCTTTTGAATAATTTATTGTTCACTCTCTCCTCTTTTCCTCCCTTTAAAAGCAATCAGTTTAATTTGGGAGCTTCTTTTCTGAAGCACCAGAACTTTAAGAAGCCATTGCAACTTCCTTAGAACTCAGACCTCAAAAAGAACCCTTGAAAAGTCCTGCTGTTTCTTCCCTTAACTAGTCACCTCAGTGTAAAGAACGGAGGGCCTTTCATTTTGAATACATCCTGCTGCTTTTTAATAATCTACCAGTGAATTAGTCATTTTTGCCTTCAGGTTACAGCTGTTGCAAATGTTTCTTTCCAATCAGGAAGAAAATATTTTAATGCTTTGAGACGCTGAACAACCTGTTATATGAAAAATATGCCCAACGCCTTTCTGCTGACAACAACATAAAGCTGCTTCTTGAAATATAGTGTCTTTCTATTTATATGAATAAGAAAAAAATATTTTACTTATCAAGAGGTTTTGTAATTTTACCTGTTTAGAATGCGTATTGGTACCATGGCCAGGAATAGCCCTTCCCATGTCTGGTTTCTAAGTGTTCCCAGTTTATGCTGCTTACGTAGCAAACCATTTGGTTGTACTCCTGGCCACCAGGGATTTGACAGGACACTAAATATCATCGCAGTGCAGCAAAGCATGGAGCTGCTCAGAGGACAGCAGGGCTGCAAACATGAATACCATGCATGAGCTTTTGCCTGGCTGGCCGAAGGGCGATGGGAACGCGGGGATCCACCACAATCTGAAATTGTTCAGTATTTGGCTTTGTTAGATTTTAAGAACTGTCTTTTGGAAAGCAGAGAGCTGGTATGATGGTATGATCCACAGAAGCATGAAAGGGTCAGCTGCTTTAAAAAGGCCATATTAATGTATTTGTGCCCAAACACTTGTAAAAGCCAGACCACCCACGGGGGACGTTGCCTGTGGAAGCCACAGCAGAGTGACCTGTGCATCGGAGGGTTTCTGTTGCTGAGGTGATGGGATGGGAGGCTGGGCCAGACGGCTGCCTTCTGAATTTGCAAGAGCCCCTCAGGGCAATGGCACAGCAAGGGTGCCCCCTCCGAGCATTCGTATCAATCTGTTAATTGTTTCAGGTATAGGCTTTTAGGCTTGGTGTGACTTTAAGCATTGTTCTGAGAGAAGTTAACTTTCCTTTTCTCTGTTCTAAAATGCTTCCTGTTAAAAAAGCACTGATAGAATGGAAAAGTGTCAAGAGCAAAACTGAGAAATTCTAGGGCAAATTATGAAGATAATTGACTGAAAGGTTCACGGTTTTTGTGCTTTGTAAAGAGACTCGGGTTTTGGAAAGTACTGTCTACAGGGAGTCAACTGGGGCCTCGTTTTCATCTGCCAACAGCTGTGAACAGATGGATATGTGCTTAAAAAAGAGGGACTTAAAGTATAACATCATAGGATTTATAATATAAAACATCTAAGTTGCTAAATACTACAAAAAAAATAATCCAACGTTATATGTAGGCAGATCACAAATGTTCCTCACTGAAGGATGGCAGTATGCTCTAGGTAAGTGAAGCCACCACACCCTCACGCATGTCAGCCCGACTGCTCACACGATGGTTTCAGAGAAGACTTGGGGATAGTTTTTATGTGCAAGGGTGAAGTGGGCCTGGTTTGTTGTCAGTGATCACACTTCAGTGTTGGGACTTGCTTCCACAGATCCCTCAGTTTCAGGTAGGTAGTGCCCCTAGGCCTCTCATTATCATGAAGGTATTGGAGGCACCACTGAGAGCCTTCTCAGTTGAGCATCTATACCTTAAAAGTGAACACTAGAGCGGGTATCACTTAACTCAAAGAAATGCAGTATTTAATCATAAAACTGGGCATGCTCAGAATACCTACAATTATTACATGCTGTTTATGTGCCTAGAATCCTAATCACACAGTCTTTCAATTGAGCACCAAAGGCCACACACATTAAACACTCCTAATTTTTTAATTAGAACACTCATTACAGAAATATTTTGCCATAGATTTAGAATTTTGTCTGCTTACATCTGTTACCTTGTCATATTTTAAGAATGAGTGTGTAGTGCCAGGACCCCCAAATGTGGGTTGGGGTCCTTGGGAGTCACCCAGTGAGACAACAAGACCGAGAAGCTCGACTGCAATTACATGGAATTCTTTATTACCAAGCCTAGACTGGGACTCTGTCCACACAAACCAACGCAGTGGGAGTGTGAGAGAGAGCCCCCACTCTTGGGGGAAAGGGTTTATATAGAGAAGGGATACAGCAGTTACATCATATTGCAACATTTGAAATGGTTGGTTCAAAAAGCGCGCGCGCGGGAACATTTTGAGCTGCTTATCTAGGATCAGCCACTTGTTTGCAGATTCTTTATTATCTCCGGGATGTCCTAAGACTTCCCAGGAATGAACAATAAGAGAGAGGGAGGGTGTTGGGAAAGAAGCAAAGGTCAGTACATGAGCCCGCAAGTTCCTCATCTGAGTCAGGCCTGGGCTTTTTTATTTCAGATGGCAGTCTGTTTTGCTATAATGGCTATCTGCTTAAAAATGGCAGTACTACTGTCAAGCTGGAGCGCTAGCAAGCGGAGTTACAGAAGCTAAAGGCAATATCTTAATTTCTTAGATCTCACAAGTGACTTGATAAAAGAATACAATATTAAATTAGAACCATGTTTAGTAAACATATCTTGTAGTATTGTTAATAAAAAGCAATAGGATACACAAACACACACATACACATATATATGGGTTTGCTCTGATTATAAGGCAGTATTACATGCTTCACATTATAAGGTATTAAGCAATGAATATAGCATACTTATGCTTCTTGAAATAATACAGTGTTTGAGCAACATTCTTTTCTTTTTCTGTTTTTTTTTTCTTTTTTTTTTTTTCCACTTTGTGCTGGGATTAAAGCCAGGGCCTTGACATACTAAGCATGTGTTCTACTGCTGAGCTATAGTCATAGCCTAACAATATTCTTGCTTACAAATATGATCATGGTTCCCTACACCAATCAGCAATTCGAAATAAAAACAAGTCACTTTTAAACAACTTTTTTGAAATTTTAAAAATATTTTAATTTATTTATTGGGGGGGTAGAGATATTGGGAAAGTATGGATTGTGGGGAGGCCTCCTGCTGCTGCAAATGGATTCCAGACTCAGATACCACTTTGTGTGTCTGGCTTTACATGGGTCCTGGGGATCAAGAACATTGTCTGTTATGAGTTAGAAGCAAATGCCTTTAATCCACTGATCTGTCTCACCAGCCTTTGAAAAAAAAAATCAACTTTGATTTTCTTTTCTAAAAATAACATTTATTTATTTATTTGCAAGACAAGAGAAACAGAAAAAAGGGAGAGAAATAAAGTGAGAGATAGATGATAGATAGAAAATGGGCACCCCAGGGAGTCCAAACTCCACATGCATGTGCCACTTGGTGCATCTGGCTTTCCGTGGGTACTGGGGAATTGAACCCTGGTTGTTAGCCTTTTCAGGCAAGCATCTTGACCACTTAGCCCACTCTCCAACCCCAGCCTCACTTTTTAATTTTGAATCACATATTATTATTAAGTTCATTAAAAATATACAGTGGTTCTGGCTGGGGCATAAGCTCAGTGGAGGACCACTTCCCGAGCATGTGCAAAGTCTTAATTTTCTTTCATATGCCACCCTCTCATCACTTCTGTTTTTATTTTTTTTTCTTCCACTGGTCACTATACATTGTAATCCATCAAACATTTTCTGGCAAAATAAGAATGCTATCACGGTATTCCCACATCAACGGGGAGTGGGCCAAGAGGGGTGCCCGCTGACATGGAACATGCAAAGCGGGTACTCTGCTGACTGAGTGCGGCTTATAACAGGTAGGTTCTCTTGGTTTTTAGTGGCCATCCAGAGGCTTTTTGTTTTGTTTTGTTTTGTTTTTGTTTTTTTTGGCCATTAGATGAATGGTATGTTTTCAAATGCAAGTGTGGCAATTTGGATTTTTTGTCATGCACACAGGTACATGATCAGCCAGCCCCAGGTCATCTTCAGACAGGGTCCTATGAAAAGAGAGTCTAGAACAGTGACAGGGCATACCAGCTGGAGCATGCTCCTTGCATTTCCTCAGCCTAGAATGCTAGGCAAGAAGAACAGGCTGTTTTCCCTTCTTTGTGAGTAATTTAGCATACCACCCCGAACCTTACTTTTCTCAGGCATGCAGTGGACATCAAAAACCCTTCTCCATAAAGTTTAAGACTCTCCTCATTCAACACAAAGATTGCGAACTAGTAATATTTTTTTCTAATCAAAAGAAAGGAGCTGAATAAGCTATTTTGAAATGGCATTGCATCAAAGTGCTTAAAAATGTGTGTAGAAAAATTAGAAACATTGAAGAGACAATTTTGTTTCAAAAAAAAAATGCTCACCTCCAGAACAAAACATGAACTATAGTCACAGCTTCATAGGTTTTAAAATTGTAATCATAATAATATCAACTATGCAGTGATTGGCTTGTGCTAACAATTTATTAATTCACACTTTTCAATTTTTTTTTTCTTTCAAGGAGCCACAAGCAGCACACAAACATTGGTGTGCAAGAGAGAGCACACTTCCAAGTTGGGAGAATAACTCTTTGTTCTTACACTGAGCAGCTGGGAAGTGGGATCCAGTGAGCGTGCGCGCGCGTGTGTGTGTGTGTGTGTGTGTGTTTGTGTGTGTGCCCTCTATTAAGAGACCCTTGGGGGCTGGAGAGATGGCTTAGCAGTTAAGACACTTGCCTGTGGAGCCAAAGGATCAGGGTTTGATTCTCCAGGACCCATATAAGCCAGATACATAAGGTGGCACATGCATCTGAAGTTTGATTGCAGTGGCTGGAGGCCCTGGATGCTTATTCACTCTCTTTCTTTCTCTCTCTCTCTCTCATATAAACAGAACGTAACAAAGACATACTTGTTAGTATGTTAACATTTATAACTGTAAGTAATACTTTATAATATGATAATACATTCTCACTATAATACCTGGTTATCAGTTTATTAGCCCAAGTATTACCAATACAGGCTTAGCTTTATTTTAAGGAGGGTTGACGCAAAGCAATAAAGGTGACAAAAGAAAGAAATGAACAATAATAACAAAGACCAGTCACAAGCACACAGGCACAAACATGCCTGTTCAGTCACCTGGTTCTGGTCCCAAATCGCAGCGAACTGCAAATTTCAGAGTCTTACTCCACTCTAGTGGTCATCTCCCTACAGGGGCATCTGCTTGGCAGTCGGACAATGGCAGACACAGGCTAAGAGGGTTAATTGCAGCAACATGTAAGTTTTCTTTTTGGATGACAAGGCACTGTTTTAAAAGAGATCCGCACACGGCTGGGCGGGGCCCTCGCTCTGGGTTTCCTCTGGGCTCTCCCCTCATGCGGTGACCCACTGTGTAGCTACTACAGGCCCCTGACACTTGCCCGGGTTTGTAGCCAGTGTGGGAACAGGCGCAGAGCTGGGTCAGAGGCCATGAAGCCGATGTCGCTACATGCGAGTCTCTGCTTTTGTGCACACTCTGGCTTCGTCCTGCTTTATGCAGAGTCACCTCTGCGACATCCAGATTGTGCCATATGGGATTCCTGCGTAGGACTGGCGAGGCCGCATGCCTGTGGGAACTCTTCTATGCACGTCCAGCCCGTGCACGGCGGCGTGAGCAGTGGCTTTTCCCAGGAGATGGTCGCAGGCAGACAGAATTTTTTTTGTAAGGGGGGCTTAAGGGTGACGTCTGGGGGTAAGGACGTTCACAATGTCTGGGAAAAGAGTTGTGCGTCTGGTTTTTTTAGAGTGTGTGTATGGAAATGGAAAGTTTTAGGGTCGAATTTCCTGAATAAAAATTACTTGGTTTCATTGTACTTCCCTCATTTTCCTACTTCCAGGTCCTTATTGTATTATTATTATTCTCACACATGGTCTTTATTTTCTTGCCTTTATTATAACTTCTGATGTTTGTTTTCCTTCCACCTGATGATGCTTGAATTTAAAATGTCACATTTAGGTGTTCAGCCTGATGGAATCTGTTGCTTCATTTCAAGTCACATTTCCTTTGCTCATTCTGCCTTATTTATCAATCATCCTATATGTTTTTAATTTTATACATGTAAAACTCTTTTTCTTCCCTTTTTCCTATGTGGTAGAACTTTTCACATTTGTGTTCTTTCGGATTTATGTTTTGATCTCTACCTTTTTATAGACATTGCTATTAACTTTTGGTGTGACATGGTTTCATTTAATTATTTTTGATAGAAGCAGTCATTTCATGGTTACTAAATAAAAATAAAAGCAATGTGCTTGTCACCTCTGTTCTCCGTTCCATCTTTTCTACCTTCTGACCCCATTTTTTTAAAAAACACATTCCATCTCTTGACTTCTAATGTCCTAAGTCACTTGTTTTCTATTTCAAGAACAAATCCATCTCAAATGTCAGCTTCTATCTGCTCCTTGTGTGTACATTTCTCTCTCTCTTTTTTGAGTTCAAGTGAAGAGTTCATCGAGTGCAAGTTTGACTGTGTTTTCGGTTCGTGGTTGTGTTCATCTGTGCAGCGTTGTACTTCTCAGAGGTTAAGCTCTGGCACATGGAAGAGTATGTAACTTAGAGCCAGATGGTCTGGTCAGAGTCCCAGTTCTAACTCCATCTCTGACAGTAAGCTCACTTATATTTACTGATTTGCTTGCTTGTTTGATTCCTGGGTTTAATCAGTGTACCCCAAAGTGTACTCTGTGCCACTGTGGCCCTAGGTAACTACCTGTTCCAGTTGCACTTACACCCTAGCTTGATTTGGTAATTCCCCCTTGAAAACAATCCTCTCACTGGCCGATTCATCAGAGGGTGACCATTAATGCTATGCAGACTTTTTTTTTTTTTTTTTTTTTTTTTGCAGGAAAGACAACTGGGGAGATTACTAGAAGACAACTATCTACCACAACTGTTTTTCTTTTTTCTTTCTTTAAAAAATATTTTATTTTGATTTATTTATTTTGAGAGAGAGAGAGGGAGATACAGAAATAGGCAGGTAGAGAGAAAGAGAGAGAATGGGCACACCAGGGCCTCCAGCCACTGCAGACGAACTCCAGATGCATGCGCCCCCTTGTGCATCTGGCTTACATGGGTCCTGGAGAGTTGAACCGGGGTCTTTTGGCTTTGCAGGCAAATGCCTTAACCGCTAAGCCATCTCTCCAGCCCCTCAACCGTTTTTCTAATGAAAACTTTGTCAGTAGAAAAACCTTTGCAGAGCTGAGACCTGTACAGTTCCTCCGGCTTGCATTTTACTTCAGTTCAAGTGGTCAGTGTGTGTTCCCAAATAAGCTTCCTCTTCCTTGACAGAGTTAGTCTCTTCTGTGCTTACAGCTGGAGGAACATTGATGAGTAGGGCTTTTTTTTTTTTTTTGTCTTCATGATAGTATGTTTTTTATAGGTGCTAAGAAGTCCCCTGGCTTCTCCAAATACTAGTGCCACTGCCACATGTGTGAGATACCCTATAGCTACACATTCCTTTCTTTAGCTTGAGACTAGATTTGTGCTAAAATATAAACACTTGCACTAGGATTTTTCAGACTCTTAAGATTTTTGTCTCCTAAAGGATACAGCTGTGGTAGCTAGAGGAAGACACCTACAGGGGCAAATAGAAATGGGAGGAAACTTTGTTAGTACTAAAGACACAGTAATTTATTTTTATTATTATAATTTATTAATTTTTTATTTTATTTTTATTTATTTATTTATTAGAGACAGAGAGGGGAGAGAGAAAGAGAGGGAGAGAGAGAGAGAGAGAAGGAGAGAGAGAGAATGGGTGCACCAGGGCCTCCAGCCACTGCAAGCAAACTCCAGATGCATGTGCCTCCTTGTGCATCTGGCTTACATGGGACCTGGAGAATCAAACTGGGGCCCTTAGGCTTCGCAGGCATATGCCTTAACTGCTAATTCATCTCTTGAACCCATGATTTATTAATTTTTTAATAAGAGGTATACTCTTAGACCCCTTCACCCTCGCCCCAGTTCTACTGAGGTCTGCTTTGGTGAGGCTATTGGTTCTTACAGTCTCTCTGCCCTGTCTTCCACAATGCTCCCTGAGCCTTGGTGGGCAAGATGGAGGTCTGATTGAGTGTTGCTTTCTCAGTAGCCTCTGGATCTCTGTTTTGATGAAGTTTGAGTGTCTACAGGAGACACAGTACATTTTTTTTTTTCCAATGTAGTGTCTCACTCTTGATGAGGCTGACCTGGTATTCACTATGTAGTCTCAGGGTGGCCTCAAACTCATGACAATCCTCCTACCTCTGCCTTCCGAGTGCTGAGTTTAAAGGCGTGCACCACCACTCCCAGCCACAATCAATTTTAATTTTACTATTATTGAAATAACTTCTTGTTTCAGAATGAGAACATCCATCATCCTTCAATATTTAAAAACTCCTTGCTTAAAAATGTGTAACAAGGGGGCTGGAGAGACGGTTTAGCAGATAAAGTGTTTGCCTGCGAAGCCTAAGGACCCAGGCTGGATTCCCCGGTACCCACATAAGCCAAATGCACTCAGTGGCACGTGTGTCTTGAGTTTGTTTGTAATGACTGGAGGCCCTGGCATGCCCATTCTCTCTCTTTCTATTTTCCTTTCTCTCTCTCTAAATAAAAAAAAGCTATAAATATAAAGATAACTTTTATTTTAAAAATTTATTATTTATTTGCAGAGAGAGAGAGAGAGTGGATGGGAATAAATGGGCATGCCAGGGTCTCTTGCCTCTGTAAATGAATTCCATATGTATGCGCTATACTGTGAATCTGGCTTTATGTGGATAGTAGGGAATTGAATCCCAGGTCATCAGGCTTTGCAAGTGAGTGCCTTTAACCACTGAACCATATCTCCAGCCCCAGAATAACTTTTAACATGGCTTTCTTCCACTTCCAAAATCATCCCAGTTTGATAAATTATATGGCCTTTTCACTTTTCAGAAAAAGAAGGGAATTCCAAATATACCATATTTATTGCTTTTAAAGATTATTTATTTTATGATCATTTTTATTTACTGATGTATGATATTGCATATTTCTTATTCTCCATTTCTTTTATCTGCTTTTTCTGATTTTTTTATACATAATCACCACTTCTTGTTACACTTTGACATATATATATTTTTCTCTTTGGGCCTTCTCTTCCTTCAGGTCTCTGAGTTGATGCTCTGTAAAGGGAAGGTGCTTGGCCTTCAGTTAGATACAATGTAGGTTAAAATGTTTATTTATTTATTTGAGAGAGAGAAAGAGGAAGAGAGAGAGAGAGAGAGAGAGAGAGAGAGGGAAAATGAATGGGCATGACATGGTCTCTAGGCACTACAAAGGAATTCCAGATGCATGGGCTACCTTGTGCATCTGGCTTTATGTGGGTACTGGGGAATAGAACCTGGGTCCTTTGGCTTTACAAGCAAGTGCTTTAACTGCTAAGCCATCTCTCCAACTCAAATTTTTATTCTAGGTGTTCTCATGTGGCAAAGTCAAGGGAATGAGATTACATACAAAACTTTTTAGGCTGGAGAGATGGCTTAGTGTTTAAGGTGCTTGCCTGCAAAGTCTAAGAACTCATGTTCATATCTCTAGGTCCCACATAGCCAGACACACAGTGATACAAGCATGCAATATCATATATGCGCACAAGAAGGTGCACATGTCTGGAGTTTGTTAGCAGTGGCTAAAGGCTCTGGTGTGCCCATCTTTTTCTCTCTCTCTCCCTCTTTCTCTCTCTCAAAAAAATAAAAGAAAAAAAGCTTTAAAAATACTAACCTTTTACATCAGACGTTTGACATCTGTATGATTTGTGTAGCTTATTTGACCCCCCCTGAGCTTCAGTCCTCTTCTAGAAAGTGGGATAATACTATGTACCTATTGCAGATATGGTAAGAATTTAATGAAATCATCTACACAAAAGCCAGAGGAAATCAAAAAATTACTATTCTAGTCCTGTTTGGCTTCTATTCTTATTTATTCATGCATACAGCTGAAGCCATTTTTTACATGATGTTTTTGAAAATATTTTTTATATATTTACGTGTGTGTGTGTGTGTGTGTGTGTGTGCAGGAGTATGCCAGGGTCTCCTGCTTCTGCCAACAAATGCCAGCTGCTTGTGCCCCATCTTCTGCATGCGGCTTTATTGGGGTACTAGGGAATTGAACCTGGGCTGGAAGGCTTTGCAAGTAAGCACCTTCAATTGCTGACCTATATCCTGAAACTCATTACATGATGGTTTAAAAAAAAAAAAAACTATATTTAGAGTAGATTCTGGGTCATCCTACGCGCTTACAAAAATACTGTGATTTAGTGTTGATCGATTCACATTTGATGGGCATCTGGGAAGGACTTTGTTAAGAATTTGCAGTGTGGACATGGGATCGCTTTACCCTTCTTTCTGCTACATATTGCTGAAGTGTCAATAGTGTTACTTTTTGCAATAGGATCTTCCTTGCACGATCTTGTGGCAGTCATCAGGGTAGATCTCATAGTTTCAATTTGGCTGAGAGCCAGAGTAATGTCATTAAAAAAAAAATGCCAGGTGTTTGCATGAAGGAGAATAGAGTTAGAAGACTCGTATATACACACCAGACTGTAACAACATGCTAAAGGTACACCATAAAAGCGATATTTGTGCTTGTTATTTTACTAAAAAGGATCCTAAGCCCTGACTTTCCATTGTCAGAAAGGATAAGCTATTATATAAGCAATAGCTTTGGTTAGCCAATAATTCACATAACAAGTTAGCAAATGAGGCAGGCTAAGATCATTGCCTAGAAGTTCCACTCTTCTTTACTGATAAAGGGAATGTTGACTAAAGAGTTATCTTATTCTCAGAAGGATTCCACTAAGAGAGAAAACACAAATAAACTTGTTTGAAACAAGGCTGATGTTTTTGAAGAGATGGCCTTATTTATTGGAGAAGTCCTGAAAGAACAGGCATGCTTTATGGGAAGGGAACAACGCTGCTGGCCTCATGATTTCACCTTTTTTCATCTAGGTCTTGTCTAGCCGCCACGCGTCTGTGGTGGTGGGGAGGGGCTGGCGGGGTGTTGGAAGTCAGTCAATTTGTAGAAAAATTAGCGTTTATACAGGAGATTCAGTAAAACAGGTCAGTTTCTTTCACTGACTCAGTGATAACTTGTGTGTTAGCACACTGGCATTGGGATTTTCTCACACAGGAAGAGAAGTATTTGACTAAGATGACATCCTTAAAAGGATATTTATTCCCTGAACCGAACTGAAAAGTATTGCTTACTTACTTCTATAGCAGCACGGAAGCCGTCCTAGATAGTGGCTTTTGTCGTCTCCATGTTTAAAGAGACCTAAGAAGCTGCTGACATGTCTTGATTTCAGAGAGATTTTACAGTAAGTGTGACTTCCTTAAATTGCTTTAGAATGTGAAGTAGACTATAGTAAGTGTCAGAATGTAGAATAACTTCAAACTACTGAACCAGAGCTGTATGCGGTGGCTCACATCCGTAACCCTAGCACACTTGGGAGGTTGAGGCAGGAGGATTGCTATGAGTTTAAGGGAACAACGAATTCCAAGCCAACTTGAGCTACAGAGTAAGATCCTGTCTCAATAAAATAACACACTTCCAAACTCAAACAAACCAAAACAAAATAAACTCACAAAAATTAAATTGAAGAAAAGATGAGATGTCGGTTTTTCCTAACATTAGGTGTTAGGAAAATAAACCTGAAAAGTGGTTATTTTTAGAAGTTAGTAGATTGTGTCATAGAGAAATGAGCATGCAGATCTTTTGGAAGCCAGTCAATTGTAGAAAAATTGTAGAAATATGTGTGCCCTGTGACAAAGAATTTAATTTCTATTAATACATCTTTTTTTTTATGCCTTAACTGCTAATTCATCTCTTGAACCCATGATTTATTAATTTTTAATAAGAGGTATACTCTTAGACCCCTTCACCCTCGCCCCAGTTCTACTGAGGTCTGCTTTGGTGAGGCTATTGGTTCTTACAGTCTCTCTGCCCTGTCTTCCACAATGCTTCCTGAGCCTTGGTGGGCAAGATGGAGGTCTGATTGAGTGTTGCTTTCTCAGTAGCCTCTGGATCTCTGTTTTGATGAAGTTTGAGTGTCTACAGGAGACACAGTACATTTTTTTTTTTTTCCAACGTAGTGTCTCACTCTTGATGAGGCTGACCTGGTATTCACTATGTAGTCTCAGGGTGGCCTCAAACTCATGACAATCCTCCTACCTCTGCCTTCCGAGTGCTGAGATTAAAGGCGTGCACCACCACTCCCAGCCACAATCAATTTTAATTTTACTATTATTGAAATAACTTCTTGTTTCAGAATGAGAACATCCATCTTCCTTCAATATTTAAAAACTCCTTGCTTAAAAATGTGTAACAAGGGGGCTGGAGAGACGGTTTAGCAGATAAAGTGTTTGCCTACGAAGCCTAAGGACCCAGGCTGGATTCCCCGGTACCCACATAAGCCAAATGCACTCAGTGGCACATGTGTCTTGAGTTTGTTTGTAATGACTGGAGGCCCTGGCATGCCCATTCTCTCTCTTTCTATTTTCCTTTCTCTCTCTCTAAATAAAAAAGCTATAAATATAAAGATAACTTTTATTTTAAAAATTTATTATTTATTTGCAGAGAGAGAGAGAGAGAGGATGGTAATAAGTGGGCATGCCAGGGTCTCTTGCCTCTGTAAATGAATTCCATATGTATGCGCTATATTGTGAATCTGGCTTTATGTGGATAGTAGGGAATTGAATCCCAGGTCAACAGGCTTTGCAAGTGAGTGCCTTTAACCACTGAACCATATCTCCAGCCCCAGAATAACTTTTAACATGGCTTTCTTCCACTTCCAAAATCATCCCAGTTTGATAAATTATATGGCCTTTTTACTTTTCAGAAAAAGAAGGGAATTCCAAATATACCATATTTATTGCTTTTAAAGATTATTTATTTATTTTATGATCATTTTTATTTACTGATGTATGATATTGCATATTTCTTATTCTCCATTTCTTTTATCTGCTTTTTCTGATTTTTTTAATACATAATCACCACTTCTTGTTACACTTTGACATATATATATTTTTCTCTTTGGGTCTTCTCTTCCTTCAGTTCTCTGAGTTGATGCTCTGTAAAGGGAAGGTGCTTGGCCTTCAGTTAGATACAATGTAGGTTAAAATGTTTATTTATTTATTTGAGAGAGAGAAAGAGGAAGAGAGAAGAGAGAGAGAGAGAGAGAGAGAGAGAGAAAATGAATGGGCATGACATGGTCTCTAGGCACTACAAAGGAACTCCAGATGCATGGGCTCCCTTGTGCATCTGGCTTTATGTGGGTACTGGGGAATAGAACCTGAATCCTTTGGCTTTACAAGCAAGTGCTTTAACTGCTAAGCCATCTCTCCAGCTCAAGTTTTTATTCTAGATGTTCTCATGTGGCAAAGTCAAGGGAATGAGATTACATACTAAACTTTTTAGGCTGGAGAGATGGCTTAGTGTTTAAGGTGCTTGCCTGCAAAGTCTAAGAACTCATGTTCATATCTCTAGGTCCCACATAGCCAGACACACAGTGATACAAGTATGCAATATCGTATATGCGCACAAGAAGGTGCACATGTCTGGAGTTTGTTAGCAGTGGCTAAAGTCTCTGGTGTGCCCATTTTTTTCTCTCTCTCTCCCTCTTTCTCTCTCTCAAAATAAATAAAAGAAAAAAAACTTTAAAACTACTAACCTTTTTCATCAGATGTTTGACATCTGTATGATTTGTGTAGGTGACTTGACCTCCCTGAGCCTCCGTCCTCTTCTAGAAAGTGGGATAATACTATGTACCTACCACAGATATGGTAAGAATTTAATGAAATCATCTATGCAAAAGCCAGAGGAAATCAAAAAATTACTATTCTAGTCCTGTTTGGCTTCTATTCCTATTTATTCATGCATACAGCTGAAGCCATTTTTTACATGATGTTTTTGAAAATATTTTTTATATATTTACGTGTGTGTGTGTGTGTGTGTGTGTGTGTGTGTGTGTGCGTGCAGGAGTATGCCAGGGTCTCCTGCTTCTGCCAACAAATGCCAGCTGCTTGTGCCCCATCTTCTGCATGTGGCTTTATTGGGGTACTAGGGAATTGAACCTGGGCTGGAAGGCTTTGCAAGTAAGCACCTTCAATTGCTGACCTATATCCTGAAACTCATTACATGATGGTTTAAAAAAAAAACTATATTTAGAGTAGATTCTGGGTCATCCTACGCGCTTACAAAAATACTGTGATTTAGTGTTGATCGATTCACATTTGATGGGCATCTGGGAAGGACTTTGTTAAGAATTTGCAGTGTGGACATGGGATCGCTTTACCCTTCTTTCTGCTACATATTGCTGAAGTGTCAATAGTGTTACTTTTTGCAATAGGATCTTCCTTGCACGATCTTGTGGCAGTCATCAGGGTAGATCTCATAGTTTCAATTTGGCTGAGAGCCAGAGTAATGTCATTTAAAAAAAAATGCCAGGTGTTTGCATGAAGGAGAATAGAGTTAGAAGACTCGTATATACACACCAGACTGTAACAACATGCTAAAGGTACACCATAAAAGTGATATTTGTGCTTGTTATTTTACTAAAAAGGATCCTAAGCCCTGACTTTCCATTGTCAGAAAGGATAAGCTATTATATAAGCAATAGCTTTGGTTAGCCAATAATTCACATAACAAGTTAGCAAATGAGGCAGGCTAAGATCATTGCCTAGAAGTTCCACTCTTCTTTACTGATACAGGGAATGTTGACTAAAGAGTTATCTTATTCTCAGAAGGACTCCACTAAGAGAGAAAACACAAATAAACTTGTTTGAAACAAGGCTGATGTTTTTGAAGAGATGGCCTTATTTATTGGAGAAGTCCTGAAAGAACAGGCATGCTTTATGGGAAGGGAACAACGCTGCTGGCCTCATGATTTCACCTTTTTTCATCTAGGTCTTGTCTAGCCGCCACGAGTCTGTGGTGGTGGGGAGGAGCTGGCGGGGTGTTGGAAGTCAGTCAATTTGTAGAAAAATTAGCGTTTATACAGGAGATTCAGTAAAACAGGTCAGTTTCTTTCACTGACTCAGTGATAACTTGTGTGTTAGCACACTGGCATTTGGATTTTCTCACACAGGAAGAGAAGTATTTGACTAAGATGACATCCTTAAAAGGATATTTATTCCCTGAACCGAACTGAAAAGTATTGCTTCTTACTTCTAGCACAGACGGAAGCCGTCCTAGATAGTGGCTTTTGTCGTCTCCATGTTTAAAGAGACCTAAGAAGCTGCTGACATGTCTTGATTTCAGAGAGAGATTTTACAGTAAGTGTGACTTCCCTTAAATTGCTTTAGAATGTGAAGTAGACTATAGTAAGTGTCAGAATGTAGAATAACTTCAAACTACTGAACCAGAGCTGTATGCGGTGGCTCACATCCGTAACCCTAGCACACTTGGGAGGTTGAGGCAGAAGGATTGCTATGAGTTTAAGGGAACAACGAATTCCAAGCCAACTTGAGCTACAGAGTAAGATCCTGTCTCAATAAAATAACACACTTCCAAACTCAAACAAAACAAAACAAAACAAACCCACAAAAATTAAATTGAAGAAAAGATGAGATGTTGGTTTTTCCTAACATTAGGTGTTAGGAAAATAAACCTGGAAAAGTGGTTATTTTTTAGAAGTTAGTAGATTGTGTCATAGAGAAATGAGCATGCAGATCTTTCAGAAGCCAGTCAATTGTAGAAAAATTGTAGAAATATGTGTGCCCTGTGACAAAGAATTTAATTTCTATTAATACATCTTTTTTTTTTTGAGGGAGAGAGAGAGAGAGGGAGGGGAAGACAGATAGAGATGGGCATGCCAGCAGTCTCTCAGCAGCTGTGAATGAAATCCAGATGTGTGCGCCCCCTTGTGGTCAAGTGTAGCATTGCACCCTTGGGTCAGTTTGCATCTGGCTAAATGTGGGACCTGGAGATTGGAACCGGTGTTCTTAGGCTTAGGAGGCAGGCACCTTAACTGCTAAGCCATCTCTCCAGCCCTAATACATTTTTTTAAATAGCTAAGAATAAGTGTAAATTTAACCACAAGGAATATTCATTCTTATGTTGCTTATAAAAATTAGGTACATTCTAAATGCCCAACAATAAGTCATGTTAATTTCATATTAGAGGCTATTATTAGTAATTTTCAATTACTTTGCTGAATAATATTTTAATCTGTGATAGATTTATTGAGAACTTTAATATATGAACACACAGTAATCTGATTGTGTTCCCATTCAACTATGTTCTTTTTCTTTCTATCCTGGCCTACCTCCCAAGGATCCTCCTCTGTAAAGGTAGTCCTTCCTCTGTCTTGATGTCTTGTTCCTTTTGTCATCCTCCCAGGCTGCCGTAAAACTCATAGCAATCCTCCTGTCTCAGCCTCCAAAGTGCTTCGTTACAGATGTGAGCCACCACATCCAGCTCTGGTTGAGTAGTTTGAAGTTAATAAACATTCTGAAACTTACCACATTCTACCTCACGCTTAGAGCAATTTAAGGGAAGTCACACTCACTGTAAAAATGTCTTTCTACAGTCATGACATGTCATGTCAGCCTTTGCAAACGTGGGGCTGACAGAGCCATTATGTAAGAAGGTTCTTGCCTGTGTTTTACTTTAGAAGCAAGAAGCATACTTTTCCTTTCAGGTCAGGGAATAAACACGTTTTCAAGGCTTTCATCTTAGTCAAATACTTTTTGCTTTCATATGTGAGAAAATTTTAAAATATTGATGGGCTCAGACTGTGCTGGCCTTTGAGGGTATCAGCAACTCTTGTGGGGTCATGAATGAACCAGTCAGCGTAGGCCAGGAGGACAGGGCCCCCAAATATGCTTATGCACTCTCTCTATGGCTCTTACATGCTTTCTGCGCTCCCTCTTCTGGAGCCTTGGAGGGCATAAGAGTGCTCTCCTTTAGGGTTGAGCTCTCCGCAGCCTCTTATTTTCTACTTTGATGTGTGTTGAGTCTCCTCAGTGTCTACCACCATCTTCACTGGGAAGCTTTTCTGGCTAGCTGTGAGAGCAACACTCATATTAACTCTGTCACTTCCTCCGCAATGCTCCCCTGAGGCCTGGTGGTTGCCATGGAGATGACTTGTCTGGCGTTCAGCACTGGGCTTTCTCTTCTTCTTCACGATTTGATGAGTCTTGGGTCTCCCTGGAATTTTCCACCATCTGTAAAAAGAAGGACCTCTAACCAAAAGTGAGAATAGCATGATTTAAAGGACATAAACATGCACACTTAAAAGGCTTTTTGATGGCATCACATCTCTGTTTAGCCAAAGAAAAGTATTCTCTTTCATCTGGGGTCTGTGACCTTCCAAAATATAGCCAATTGTCTCAGTTCTCAGTATAAGGTATGAATGAATTCCCTCCCATTGAGTGGAACCGAATATCCAATCAAAGAGGAGCTGATTCTCAATATAACTTGGACAAGAACATTTTATTACCTAACAGGTTCTAATTATATGCATATATGATTTTTTTATTTTAAATATCTTATTTTTATTTATTTATTTATTTGAGAGAGATATACAGAAATAGGCAGGTAGAGAGAGAGAGAATGGCCACGCCTGGGCCTCCAGCCACTGCAAATGAACTCCAGATGCTTGCGCCCCCTTGTGAATCTGCCTTACATGGGTCCTGGGGAGTTGAACCTGGATCCGTTGGCTTTGTGGGCAAGTGCCTTAACCGTTAAGCCATCTCTCCAGCCCATGCACATATGATTTTTAAAATCCTTTGTGCACTGTAGAAAACTCATCCCAGTTATGCGAGAACATAGAGAATCCTGGCTCTCAGGTCCCTGGTACACTGTGGAAAGTTGTGGTTTGGTCAGGGCTTGTCCTGATCCAGTTGCCAGTTTCTGCTGCTAAGTCAGACTCTGGGAATTAGAAGATTCCCAGGTGATTAACATGATAGCCTGTCATCAAGAATCACAGCAATAAACTATGTAGCATGACCTATCTTTTATTTTCTGCATGGCCTCTGACTTGTTTTGTATTCACAATATTTAAAATGACACACTGCATTTTCAGGGTATTACTAGCCTGAAAGTTCGCTTTGGGCTACAATTTTCTAAGACTTTTAAGAGCTTGATAACACATGTCTACCTTTCATAGTTTTAGTTCTTTTATGATTTACCGCTTTCAAGTCTCTCAGAGGAACACAGTAAGAAATCTTTTCCGCCAATAAACCTTTGTTCCAGTGCCATCCTGCGGGGGCCTGTCTGAATGGTTCCATCAGATGTGTCTGTTTCCTAGTTGCTCCTACACTTGAACTTGTAAGGTTTTTTTCTTTGTTTGTCTTGTTTTTCAAGGTAGGGTTTCACTCTAGCTCAGGCTGACCTGGAATTCACTCTGTAGTCTCAGGGTGGCCTCGAACTCATGGCGATCTTCCTACCTCTGCCTCCCGAGTGCTGGGATTAAAGGCATGCGCCCCAACACCCGGCTTTTTTTTTTTTTTTTTTTGCCTTTCTTGGCTTCTGACAAGTCATTAATGGACTCTTCCTTTTGAAAATTTTACCCATCAGATGATTCCTCCCACCAAATTTGGGTATTGCTGTGTTTGTGTTTGCATGCATGTCGTGCTAAGGAATGTCATCTCCCTCCTTTGAGACAAGGTCTCTCATTGTGCAGGAGCTCACCAGTTAGGCTAGTGTGGCAGGCAAGCAAGCTCTCGGGATCCTACTGTCTCTGCCTTTCCTCATGGTTGGCATGCTAGGCATGCACCTCCATACCTGGCATTTTCTGTGGGCATGGAGGAATCAAACTCACATCCTCATGTTTCAGAGGCAAGCACTTTACCAAATAAGCCTTCTCCTTAGCCCTTCTTTGTTCTTTTTGTAAAGCAAGTACCTTCTAAAAGATTATGATTTATTCTTAGAACATTTTTTTTTGAAGTACCCTATTGCCAATACCCTAGTTTAAAAGTTTTCTAATTTTTTTTTGAGACAGGCAACTCTGAGTATTCCTTATTACCACATTATTTGTGTATATGGCAAATGTGGGAGCGTTCATGCTCCTAAGCCATGCTCCTTTTTGAAGAGGGCATTGGTAGGACACAGGTCATTTGAGTTAGAGTGAGGGCTAACCAGACTGCATGGGTTTGACTCACCTCTGAAGTGAATCAAGGGATTCATTATCATAAAAGGCACCAACCATGGCCCCATAGTCCTAGAACTAATGAACACATAATAAATCCTACTTCTCTCTACAAACTCCAAATGACACAGGCTAAAGAAACATGCTCTCTCAATCCATCAATTTCTATCTTACCTTGATAGCTGTCGTGAAAGTCTTCCAGTGCCAAAGCAGGGCAGAGTTATAATTCAAAAAGAGTAAGATTTTCAAACCTTGGAAAACCATTTTGAATTTATGGCCAGAATCAAAATTTTATTCCTTCTCCCAAGAGTGGAGCACTCAGAAAAAGGGCCATATGGGAGCCTGCTGGATTTGCTTTTGCAAGAATGCAACTGACTGTAATGTTCTTTTATGGGCCTCCAATGCATCAACCCCAACTTTTTCACCTGTGAGACTCATAATCTATAAATATTTGAGAATCACTGTTATCTTAATTTGCCTAAACATGAGTTTATTATCCTGGCTGTCCAAAGGATGAAAACCATACTCCTCATATGGTTAATTACCCTGGGCTGTCCTGGCATGATCTACTCTCGTTTTCAATCCCATTTCTCACACCCATAACCCTGTATGTTTTGTCATTTAAATGTGTCTTCTGAACAAAACACAGCTTATTTTTGAGAAACTAAACACTATCTACTAGATAGTGGAAACCCTATTTACAGGGCCATATAAAATTATCCTACAAGTTGAGGACATGTTTCTGTTATTTTGAACAAGCACAAATAGATGTTCATTTTACAACTAAACAGGAATAAATTGTGTAATCTGTTCAGTTTTTTCTTTTTTTTTTCTAGAATGAAGTGAGGAAAAACTAAAAGTGCTCAGTGATTTGGCCCACTGCTAGAAATCAAGTTTTCCTATCTGAGTAAAAATAGTAGCCTACAGATTGACACTAAAATGTATTTAATATTCAGAAGCGAACAATTGGTTCAGAGGATCAAAAGGTCTTTTTCAATGTTTCTTCCCACCAGAAACTTTTGCTCACACTGACATGGTGATTAGAATGAAAGGAAAAGAAAAACCTTAGCATCATTTTCTGATTAGGAAAATTGTCTATATGAAGAAAGCATGCATATGAAAACATCACTATGGGATGATTGTGATTCCAGACTATTCAGGGTCATCAAAGTCCCCCTTCCTTTCTTCCAGATGAGGGACGTGACCATAAGGGACTTGCTTAGGATTCCATAGGAAGTCCCTCACAGGGTCCATTGTCTCAAAAACTGGAATGAAAATCAAACCTGGGACTAGGGTCTTACCTCCACTTAGGAGAGTGTTAAATTCTTTTTGTATCTTTTTAAAAAAGTATATTTTATTTTTTTTTATTATTTATTTGAGAGAAACAGGGAGAGAGAGAGAAAGAGAATGGGCATGTCAGGGCTTCCAGCCACTGCAAATGAACTCCAGATGCATGCACCCTCTTGTGCCTCTGGCTTATGTGGGACCTGGAGAATCGAACTGGGATCTTTTGGCTTTACAGGCAAATGCCTTAAATGCTAAGTCATCTCTCCAGCCCTGTATATATATTTTTTAATATCAGTCAAATTAACCCTTTCCATTATTGAGTATAGGAGACAGTGACCACTGGGTTAGGTTTAATCATTGCTAGCTGTAGTTTCTGAGGTGATGTCACTGATAGAATAGGCATCTTGGGGAATCTTTTACTCTAATAGATGCAACAACTGACATGATATTGCTGATGAACAGGGCAACATGCAAAATGTCTACATGCCATAAGCTTGTGTTCACTGCTTTCACATTATATCGACAGAGATGGTAGTGGTGGTCTGTGAAAAAAAAGGTTTACTAGAAGAAATAAGTTTGGAAAACCTGTTTTCCAGAAAGCTTAGCACAATTTTCTATAATACTCCTTCAAGCTTATAGCAATGTAATGAACACTGCGAATCTCCTTCTTGCATCAAAACTAATGGATATTTTCTATTTGCCCATGGGAATGTCATATGCTTTCTTTGCTAATAATTATTAATATTCTGCCATAATGGTCATATTTTGAGAAATAAAAGTGCAAATCTAAACTTTCTTTTTAAAACGACTATTTATGAAACTTGATTTTAAACACTGAGCCTGACATATGTGACTTCAGTTTAAAGTTCCTGGAGTTCTAGGAGGAGGACAGAGTCCAAATGGCTTGGTGGCTACTTCATGTTCTCTTTACTCTGTTGATTTGTCCAGTAAGGCTTTCTTGATGTCTACTCTTCCAGCCCCAGGCTTGTCCCCTCCCCCCCCCCAGTATGGCCCCTTCATTACACTGTGGGCTCCTTGAGGTCAGGAACCATGCCTAGTCTTTGTATTTCTTTCTTTTCTTCTCTTTTCTTTCTTTCTTTCTTTCTTTCTTTCTTTCTTTCTTTCTTTCTTTCTTTCTTTCTTTCTTTCTTTCTTTCTCTCTCTCTCTCTCTCCCTTCCTTCCCTCCTTCCTTCCTTCCTTCCTTCCCTCCCTCCCTCCCCCTCCCTCCTCCCCTCCCCTCCCCCTCCCTTCCTTCCTTCCTTCCTTCCTTCCTTCCTTCCCTTTTTTTTTGGAGAGAGACAGAGACAGAGAGAGAGGGAGACAGAGATGGGCACGCCAGCAGCCTCTCAGCTGCTGTGAATGAAATCCAGATGTGTGCGCCCCCTTGTGGTCAAGTGCAGCATTGCGCCTTTGCAGCATTTCACACCTGGCTAAACGTGGGACCTGGAGATTGGAACCGCTGGAGATTGGAACCAGCGTTCTTAGGCTTAGGAGGCAGGCGCCTTAACCACTAAGCCATCTCTCCAGCCCAAGTCTTTGTATTTCTATTTCCTAGCACAGGGCACTGCAAGCAAGATAGATAAGGACTCATGCCTTCTAGAGCTTTTACAGTCTTTTTGAGAGAAAAGAAAAACAAAAGAAAAACAATCACCATACGATGTGAGATATGCTATGGTAAAAGAAATGCAGACTGAGGAAGTCAAATAATATCGACTTGAAGCACTGAAGAATGAACAAGAACTCTGGACACACAGAGTAGACAGTCCTGAACTATACTTGTTGAAACAATTCTTATATTCCTTGGGCAGGGTCTGGGAGGGAATCTTTTTTACATTCTTTCTGTGGAAGTGCTCTTTTTTATCCTTTCTTTCACTGCAAGTAGTTTCTTTCTTTCTTTTTTTTGTTTGATTTAAAAAATTATTGACAATTTTCTTTTTTTAATAATAAATTATTTTTTATTGACAACTTCTATACTTACATACAAAAAAAGCACCTGATTTTCCCTCCCCTCCCCCCATTCCACTTTAGAACTTCAATCTCCATCATATCCCCTCCCTCTCTCCATTAGTCTCTCTTTTAATTTGATGTATTGACAACTTTCTTAATTGTAGACAATATCCCATGGTACTTCCCTCCCACTCCCACTTTCCCTTTTGAAATTCCACTCTCCATTATATCCCCTCCCCCTGTCTGCAAGTAATTTCTTTCTAATGTCTAATTTAAAATTATTTCATAGAAGGTTTTAGAAACATGCTTCAGAGATTCATTTTCACACAATATTTTTCTCTACTATCTTTGTTATTGTTCTTATTACTATTAGGATTTATGTTCAAATTTTCAGGAACATTATATTTTGGTAATTATTTTCTGTGAAAAATATCTTTCATAACATTTAAAATGAGAGGCTTTATGTATGGAAGTGTTGCCATGAAATACTTACACTTGGCATATGTCTGGGGGATAACTTCTTTTACATTGATTTAGTCACACTATAAGGCTCAAAAAGTTTTCAAAGCCTTTTTTTTTTTTTTTTTTTTGCATATGATGCTTCATTCATTTGGCATGCTAGATTCACATTTCACAGAGTCAGACACTGATTCTCCCAAATATCCATGGAAAGTACATAATCTCAGCCTTGCCCCCTCTAAGTAGCTTTGATTGTGCAGCTAAGAAGTAACTGAGTCAGAAGATGATGTGCATTTGGTCTGGTCATGATGAGATAGTATGCAGGCTCTTAGTTGGTTTTAGATAACTATACATTTATTCATTGTGTTTCTTATGTAAAATTTGAAAATATTCTTATATACTTGATAAAAGTACTTTACTTGTAAAGAGTCTTGAATTGTTCTTGGTCATCTAATATTAGAAATTATTTGTTCCTGGAGAAATGATAACTTACTTGTTACTTTCCTCATTTTATAATGCTTAGATAAGAGGGACTATGCAAAGAGTTGTGGCTTTGAGTTTTTGGAGCTTTTGACGTTCAGTTGTAGAGAGGGTAGAGAATGTTTACGCTGTGTGGTGGGAACTATACTGATGTCATATGCAGGCACAGAGGCTTGCTGTGGTGGAATGAATCTAAACTCATGTGTTTTGAATGCTAAAGTCTACATCTTGTGACAGTTTGAGAGGTGAATCCATGCTGGAGGAGTTTGTTGCTGGGGGTGGAGCTTGGAGTTTATCACCCCTAGCTTGCCAGTATTAGCTCAGCTCACTCTCCCACTGCTGTTTTCCACCTGCTGTGGCAGAGGTGATGTCCAGCCTCTGATCATGCCATGCGTACCCCTGCTGTCATGGAGCTGTCAAGATTGTAAGCCAAATAAAATACAGGCTGGAGAGATGGCTTGGTGGTTGAGATGCTTGCCTGTGAAGTGTAAGGACACACGGGTTTGATTCCCCAGTAGCCACATAAACCAGATGCACCAGGTGGCGTGTGTGTCTGGAGTTCATTTGCAGAGGCTGGAGGCCCTGGGATGCACTCTCTCTCTCTCTCTCTCTGTCTCTCTCACATACACAAATAAGTAAATAAATAAATAAAAATAAATCAACGCAAATATTTAAAACAGACCTTTCCTTCCATCAGCTGCTTTTGGCTGGGTGCTTTATCCCAGCAATGAGAGGGTAACACAATGCTTCCATGCACAGTGCCTTACTACTGGCTTGTCTTCTATTGCATTAGCCTACTTCCTACTTTTTCAACATATTGAATGAGAGGGTTCGGGCCGCTGGTAAGGACTGACTCCAATTTGAGATGGATTTTCTTTCCTAAAATTAAGAGTCTAGGGCTAGAAAGATGGCTTAGCAGTTAAGCTGCTTGCTCGTGAAGCCTAAGGACTCATGTTTAACTCTCCAGGTCTCCCGTAAGCCAGATACACAGTGATGCAAGGGTACAAGGTCACACACAAGCACAAGGGGGTACAAGTGTCTGGAGTTTGATTGCAATGGTTGGATGCCCTGGCGAGCCAATTTTCTCTTTCTTTCTCTCACATAATAAAAAAAAGGCCAGTCTGCTGGGTTTGCCTCAAAAAAAAAAAAAAAAGTATTTCTAACCAATGATTGTCTCTATAATGTGTTTTTATATATAAAAAAACAAGATCATGGAGTGTTTAACTCTTTCATTGGGGATGAAAAGTTTCCAGATAAGACTAGTTGAAAATAAGAAGGTTTTCAGTGGAAGGAGGATGAGAGAGGAGGGTCAAGAGAAGCTAATGCGAGGGGATGAAGATCAAAGTACACTTTACACATGTATGAAATCTGTCAATAAAAGGTTAAGGGCCTGGGAGATTGCTAAGTGTGCTTCCTGTGCAAGCATGAGGACCTGAGGCTGCCAAAGTTTGAATATTTGGAACCCAAGTAAACATGTGGGTATGGCCACACATACCAGTAACCCCAGGCCTGTAGGAGAGGGGAGATTGTAGAATTGCTGGGTATCACAGACTGTAACCTCTGGAATCTGAGAGACTCAGTGTAAGGACAAAACATGTGGGTGAGTGGTGAGGGGACACGTCCCATGTTCTTCCCGGGGCACCACAAGAAAGCACACCCATGAGTCATATCACACCACACATCATACACACGTGCAAAAAAAAGCTAAAACCATGTTCAAGTGATCAGAATATAGTGTATTGTTGTTTGTGTGTGTGTGTGAGAGTGTTGTGTATGCATGTGTGTATGCCTGTAGATATGTACCTGCATACATGTGTTCAGATACAGGTACAGGTGGAGGTTAGATTTCCATGCTTAGGGTGATCCTCACTCGTTTTCCACCTTATTTCTTGAGACAGAGTCTCTCCTTGAACTCAAAACTCTGGCTCCAGCTCTTTTGTGACTCTGGTGAGTCAGCTGACCCACTCCAGGATCCACTTGTGTTTTCCTTTGAAGTGTTAACACAGGCACACACCACTACACCCAGCTTTTTATGTGGGTGCTAGAGAGTGTGACAAGCACATTACTGACTGAGCCATCATCTCAGCCCCACATCGTGGTTCATCCTGTCCTCCACACTCAGAACTATGAATCCAGTAACATATCATTTAGCTACATATCAGAGTTCAGCTACCAAACCAAACGGGGGCTGCAAATAAAAGCAAGCGACCAGGCTGGAGAGATGGCTTAATGGCTAAGGCGCCTGCCTGCTAAGCCTAAGAACGCTGGTTCCAATCTCCAGCGGTTCCAATCTCCAGGTCCCACGTTTAGCCAGATGCAAAGTGACATAAGGGCACAATGCCGCACTTGACCACAAGGGGGCGCACACATCGTTCACAGCAGCTGAGAGACTGCTGGCGCGCCCATTTCTGTCTCCCTCTCCCTCTCTGTCTATCTCTCTCTGTCTCTCTCTCCAAAAATAAATAAATAAAAAATAATAATTACAAAAAAAGCAAGCGACCCTGTTCCATCCATATTTGAAATTGAAATGTTAAGTTGCTACCGAACACAGAAACACTGACATCAGCAAATGCGAACAGCTATTTATCTTCAGTTAGAAAAACACGTCTTTATAACTGGTGTGGTATTGCACACCTGTAATTCCAGCACCAGGGAAGTGGAGGCAAGGGGCTGACCAAATTTCAGTCCTGCAAGAGCCTCATAGTAACTTTTAGGCTTGTGTGACTTATGTAGGGAGACTCTGTCTCCAAAACATCTAAGCAAACACACAAACAAATCCTAAAACCAAACCAAAATGAAGGAAAGACCATAAGCCTCCATGCCCACCTAGAGTTTGGAAAAGTAGGTCAACAGTGAAGTGCTTGCCTCGTATACAGCAGGCCAGAGCTTGAGCTTCATAATCATGGAAAACCCAAACCATGGAGACACTGCTGGAGTAAATAAAACCCACCATTCATAGTCTTTATGGGCCTTTCTGCATAATAATGTTAACTATGATTCCATGCCATTAATAAAATGATGATAATGATAATCACCTTGAGAGGATAAGAAAGTGTGAAGTGCATTTCAAAAAAGTTGAATGAAAGAGCTGAAGCTAATGCAATGAAATTTTGTTTTTCCTTAAATCCTAAATTTCACTTGCAAGGAAAAGCTTCTTATTCCCTTTCAATGCCAGGTGAATAAAGGGCCACTGTACTTATAAAATAGTCTAGGTGTGAATTTTTCCTCAGACACTTAGATTTTGAGAATTCAAATTTGTAGGCTGTATTTTTTGAGTGATACCCTGAAAGGTCATAATAACTGCTCAGTTTTTAATCATTGGACTTTTCATTTTGTTTTGCTTTATTTTTTTTATGAAAAATTTGATGCTTCTTGTCTCCTTGCCCTCTTCTCTTCAGAGAGCCATTTAATGTCTGTCAAATGTCATGTTACATGTTATAATAACATCACGTGGTTATATACAATGCCATAAAATGTACATGTGTGACAGCTAGTCATAATCATGCCAGTGATGATCATATTCCATTATACATTCAAAACGTCCGTGTGACATTTACAACACAGGTTATCTCTGTGCTCATATCTGTGCCTGTAATTTTTAAAATCATCTTTCCCTTTTTCCTTCCAACCCCGGAATAACCATTCCATGTACAAAAAGGAAGCAAAGCAAAAATTATGTTTAATTAATTTAAAGATACATTTTTTGAATATCAAAAAATTTCCATTAATCACTCTTAGTTAAATGCATGGATAGTAAGCCATGTGTAATAAACTTTCTGTGAGCAGAAAGTAATGCTACTCAAGTATGTTATTTTATAAAATTTGCAAGAAAGAATGACAAAACATGTACAAATGTCACACTATCATTTTATGTGGTGGATACAAGAACAATACTCCTATGTTAAGTAGGTAGTGTTGAACAATATAAGAAATAGTGAAGTAGTGAGTAGAAGAAAAGTGTAGGTGGAGAAAATGGACAAGAAAAGAATTTTAACAAAGTTTCCACTTTGATGACCTAGTAGCAGAAGAGAAAGCAAAGTCACGTGTGATTTGAATTGTTAAGGTGCCAAATAAATACATGTGGTTCCTGAATTGCTGAATTTGGATATTTGAAGTGTGAGCAAATTCCGTGAAAAGAACATTATTGTGGAATTTCCAGGTGAAAGCTTTTGTTTCATTTTGTATTCTTCTGTCATGTTTAATAATTTTTACTTTTTTCCAAGTATTGCATAAAAGAGATCTCATGCTAAAGATGCCACCCAGTTGTATCAGAATGCCTTTAAACACAATGGAAGTACCTCAGTCGTGTTCTTTTGTCATCTCTCAGAAATTAGTTACATTAAAGCTACTTCATGATGTTAAGCTATCAGAACTTAAAATGGAGGAGACAAATGTTTAATATTCTCAGCATGACCCAAATACACAATACAATGAAATCTAAGAGAAAAGACATTTGCTCAAGCACTTTCTTTCTCTAAAAAAATTGTAATTGGGAAGAAAACCCCACCAAAAATAACCAATAAATAAAGAAAAATTTAAAATTTCAAACTACGCAGTCATACAAAACCTCAATAGTTTGGCTGACCTATACTTCATGTCATTTTTGTCTTATGCTAAGGAAATGACTAGCTAATTAAGATTTTTGAATAAAACTGTGACCTTTTTTTTTCACTCTGCATCCTCTTAGTCAGGTATGCACAAATACTATTCGTGCCAATTGTCTCCGAGAAAAATATAGACTAATTAAAATGCTAATCTTTAGTAAACACATAAGTACTTGCATGAAAATTAAACACTTGGGCTGCTAATTCATGAATACGTGCTCAGACATCAGGAAGACTGCGGCCAGTGTGGACTTCTCAGCCTTGGGCTTACCAGCCTCGTCTACATGTCAAACGCACTTCTTGGCTGAGAGTATCCCCCATTGAAATCACCCAGTGTGCCTTCTCTCAAGAGTATCTAAGGAGAAAAGAAAAGTGATGTGCACTTTGAGAAGATTATTTAAAGCCTGCAGATTCATTAGGGGAGAACTTAATTGTGATAGAATCTATAATCCTTTCAGTCCATCCCATAAATAATAACAGTCTGAACTCTATTGAATCACATGGCCTCTTTTGCACAAACCTATAGAAGAGAGTCCTTAAAATTGAATAGATGGAATTGAATGGACCTGGGAAGTGGGAACTGGAATTTGATGGACAGCCTTTCACCTCTAGGTTATTGGCTTGTATCTGACCCAGGTGATGAAAAGTCGTTGTTTTACAATGGCTGTTTAGTAGTTTTCTGTGTAATGAGTTGTTGGCACCAGTCCATTCCTCAGTGGACAGGTGTCTGCTCGCATCCCAAATCACCACTCCACTTGTCAGTCACATTTGAGGTCAAGGGCTAAATAGGAACTGGGGCCGGAATACGTTCTCATTCTGACGAGTAGAGGCTTTCCTTTGTTGGTTGTCTTGGTTGAAAAAAAAAAAAAAAAAAAAAACACCATCATCACTGTTCACACTCTGCCTATTTCTATGTAAGACGATTTTATTGTTTAGGCCTTCAATTAAAATGAAAAATTATTAAGTCTTAATATGCACAATGTTCTTATTTTCACATAGTATTAGAAGAGTGATGATTAAATACACCGCAGTCTCAAAGGACAGTCAAATTTAAATGTGTCTAACTTGGTAGGAATATCTCATACAAAGAAAACATTTGCATGTGGCATTAATTCCTTGACACAGGAGAGCTGTGAGATAGGCTCTGAATTCTCAGTGAGAAAATTTTCCGGAGACACCCGATAGCTAAACCCCTATGATGCTTCTGACTGGAGCAAGAACTCTCTTTGTGGTGGGACGTAGAAGACATGTAAGAAATTTAATGCCTTGGGGGACGTATAAAAGAAAGACACGTTGCTTAATTTAAGCTTGGTTTAAATACTTCTGTTTCTATAATTTCTATCATTATACAAATTTAAGTTTATGTTTTTTGGAATTTCTGGAAATGTTTGTGCCCTTGAGTGGCTGGTCAAGGCCAGAAGTCAGAGAACTAAGATACGTTAACTCTGAACTTTTGAGGAAATGTTCCAATGGGGATACACATTGTGCATTTGTGCATACACTGGCTGGGCATCTAGAAGATCATTTCAAGTAAGAATTACACACCTCTTGTTCACTTGGTTTTGCAGTTCTTTCCCCCATTCCAACAGGAAAGATAGTATCAATTTAGGTTATCTTGTTTTCTGTCCTGAGGAAGTTTATTGCTAAATACATTTCCAACATATTAACATATGATCTCTGTGATCAAAGTGTTAGCCAACCCATCATATTGAATCTCGTAAACATCTTGCTGTCGTAAAAGAGTTAGCAAACATTCTATACCTATCATTTTAGAAACAAACCAAAATACATAAAATATCAAGAACGTTGAAATGATAAGCTTTTGTACATTTGCTAGTTTTATGTCTCACTTTTTTATGAGAGAGTGAGAGAGAGAAAGAGAGAGAGGGAGAAGTTGCATGCCAGGCTTTCCAGCCACTGCAATTGAACTCGACACATTTGCCATGTTGTGCACATGCGTGGCCTTGCACATGCAATACCCTGTGCACCTGACTTATGTGGGATCTGGGGAGTTGAACATGGGTCCTTAGGCTTTGTGTGTGAGCTCCTTAACCATGAAGCCATCTCTCTAGCCCTTGTGTCTCACTTTTGTATGTGCTTCTCTTAGACCTAATCAGAACCTGATGCATTTTATAGGGCTTTCTTGGTAAATCAAGTGGCAGAATATCCCTATGACTGTCAGTAGAAAAACAGCATTGATGTTTGCTCTACATCCCCAGAATATAGTAAGTAGTTGGCAAATTTGCAGGATAAAAAATTTGATTTGAACCCTGACAATATAATTTGTTCTTCCTTAGGAAATAAGTTTTATTTACATAAATTTCTAATGAGCTATCAGCGGCAGCAGAAGCACTATGAATATTTATTGAATGCTGTTTAGGGGAGGACAAAGCATCTTGGAAAAAATAGGATCTATTTCACTCTTACAGGTAGTAAGGATTCTCTGTTTGTATTATCCTGCTTTAGTGAGAATATAAACATAGAATGACTATGCCTTTGCATGGGGAGGTTTCTTTAGTGCAGGCTGCTTTTCTGAGACCTGTGAACTGACTCTTCCTGCATCAACACAGCCTCGGCACCACTGTGGAGGATGCTTGGCAGTAAATGGAGTATGTTAAGGGATGCTGTCCAAATTTCTATTCACCTGTTAATATTTAGCTTCTATATCCTATATCAGATCATCTAACTGAAGAGATTAGTCTGCAGAAAAACCTGCAAACCGAATTCATACAAACCTTGCTGAATGCAGTGCTATTAAGTAACTGTGTGAAGTAGAAGTTTGGGGCAGGTGGTAGAGGCAGCTGCACCCCCACTCTTCCAGTGAGTGCTGCTTGTTTACATGGGTGCTGCCATGGGAGGAAGACTGGTGTTGGGGCCTGTGCCATTGTCAAAGGTGTGGCGTGTGCGTAATTGTATATATGCATGTGCGAGTGTGTGTGTGTGTGGGAGGGGTTTAAACACAACTGTATTCAAATAATCACATTGGTGTGAAGCCAGTCTTGTGGCAGCATTGGGAGGAGGATTTCAGCACGTTATTCAGTCTGGCAATTATTGCAAATTAGAACGGCATTCAGGAAAGGATATCAATTTGGGAGTGGATGGAACACATTAATGATGGCTAATTCAAACCTTCTTTGAATGGGGCCCAGTTTCTTAGAAGGAGCCATAAAGATAAAGGCATCACGTGAATCTCGGAACCGAACTGCCTGAATGAAGATATTGGAAGACTGGAGCTATTCATTTCCATTTACAGGATCCAAATTGCTAAAAAGTCATGGGAAGGCAGGAAAGAGGCTTGTTTTTAAAACCGCTCCCTGGCATTTGTCTGCCTGCGTCACCCAACGCAGTATCTCATTCTGTTGCCACCCGGAGGCCCATTCACTGGTTTGTTTAACCTCAAAGTGCGAAAGTAACTAACACAAATACATTCATTGTCCCTGCTTTAATAGAATTAAGATTCCCAATACACTGCCTGCATTTGAATGAGGTTTGTGACACACTCGCTCCTATGGTCACACCCTTTTCCCTTGATGGTTCTTAAGAACAGCAGAAGCAGGAGGGCAGAAACTCTGTCAGCTCATGCATATGAAGCGCACTGTGTTTAAATAATGCGAGGGTTGGTGATACAAATGGACCAACGCCAGGAAGCCCGGAGTGAAAGCTAACAATTCGTCCTCACATTACTATGAATAAGAAGGAAGGAGAAAGGGGCACTGTGTAAGGCATTGCTGGGCTGCCAGCAGACTGGGGGCCTCAGTCTAACGGCCAGCGTGGCACAGAGCTTTGAATCGCGCACTGTTTACCCAGAAGACAGGAAGTGGGTCCATTATGCCCCAGAAAGACCAGCTCCACAAAGGGGGCAATTACGTAACATTGTTTATTTCACACTGCCCATTATCAACTCGACTGACTTGTAAGCATTTGAAATAAACCTGCATCTAGTATTTTGCCAGTCCGTCACTGGCAAAGACAGTCACACACAGGGCGTGGGATGTGGAAGCAGGTACCCCGTGTGACTGCAGGCTAGGGCCAGTGCCTGGCTTTTCTAGCAGCTCTTCTTCCTGCCCTGCAGCTTTGCTTCGGGCAGTTTCTATTTCTCTCACTAGCCGAGACTGGAGAAGGAGCACAGGCCAGGGACATTGCAGACACTTGACCAGGGTACCAGGCGCCTTGACATTCAGAGGTGGAGCTGCTGCTCTGAAACCAAGTGCCCTGGTTTTGTTTGTTGGTTGTTTTTCCTTTTTACCCCCAGGAAAGGATTTTTTTTTTTTTTTTTTTTTAATGCAACTAGGAAAACAGAGGGGGACCCTAGGCTGGGACAAATGGCCACACCATTGTTTTTCAAGGTAGGATCTCTCTAGCCCAGGCTGACCTGGAATTCTCTATGTAGTCTCAGGCTGGCCTCAAACTTATAGCTATCTTCCTACCTCTGCCTCCCAAGAGCTGGGATTGAAGGAGTGCACCACCATGCCCGACACCAAGTCATTTTTGTTTTTGTTTTTGTTTTTGTTTTTGTTTTTTCGAGGTAGGGTTTCACTCTGGTTCAAGTTGACCTGGAATTAACTGTGTATTCTCAGGGTGGCCTTGAACTCACGGTGATCCTCCTGCCTCTGCCTCTGGAGTGCTGGGATTAAAGGCGTGCATCATCATGCCCACCTCAGAAAGTAATCTTTTAATGCGCTGCCTTTCTCTTCTCTACTGCAGCTTGCCACTCAGTTATTTGGTGAATATCTTAGAGGGTCTGAATTTTGCTTGCTTTTTGCCAGAGTGAACTTGCCTGTGTACTTTATTATTGTTAACTAGAAAGTTGTATGAATACATCATGTTAGTACCATCATTTCCCTCCTCCTTGCCCCATTCTGCTGAGGACCCTCCTCAGTGGCATTGCTGGTATTCCCACGGGGATGTGGGTTATGTGATGTGAGAGCATCAGTCAGTCACCGTAAAGGGGGAAAATGCCTCTGGACATCTCTTACACTCTGTGCCTCTTACAATGTTCCATCCCTCTTCCACAAAATTCCCTGATGTTTACTTTTAAAAAAATATTTACTTTTATTTTTATTTATTTATTTATTTGACAGAGAAAGAGGAAGAGAGACACAGAGAGACAATGGGTGCACCAGGGCCTCCAGCCACTGCAAATGAAATCCAGATGCATGTGCCACTTTGTGCATCTGGCTAATGTGGATCCTGGGAATCGAATTTGGGTCCTTTGGCTTTGCAGGCAAACGCCTCAACCGCTAAGCAATCCCTCCAGCCCCTGATGTGTACTTTTGATGGTTAGGATGTATTACTTCTGATGCTGGGAAAAGAAGCATTTGCCCTTTTCTAAATAATGGGTGAGAGGATGATCGAATCTTAAACTTATGTTGCATATATGTGTGCATATATGCATGTCTACATTTGTGTGTGTGTGTGTACACGTGCATATGGAGGCCAGAGGTTGACAGCTGGTGTCTTACTTCATTGTTCTCTATTTCCGCAGGCAGGGTCTCTCCCTGGAACAGGGAGCTCCCCAAATCATGGGGTCTAGCTAGGCACCCTGTCTTGGGGATCCTCTGTGTCCATTTTACAAACACTGGGATTACAGGAGAGTCACCATGGTCACCCAGCATGTGTGGGGGTGATGGGAATCCAAATTCCAGTCTTCCCACTTGTGGGGCAAACCCTTTAAACCACTAAACAAGTTCCCTAGTCCCAGAAGATTTGCAAACAGTTTTTAAAGACACAATTTTCTAAAATACAAACACTTTTAAAACTGAATGATAGATTATATAGCATTTTCTGCTTGATATTGGATGTTAGTTTGGCCTCAGTACTGATATACACATTTATTTTCATATTCCCCAACTCTGTATTTTGTATAAATTAAATATCTTTTAGGTGCACATTGCATATTTTTACTTTATCTTGTTTCTTTACAGTGGATTGAGAAATGGCCAGATTCAGTGCCTAAGGCGACTGTGGCTTTTGCGGGTGATCATCTGGAGACTGTTAGTTCTTTCAAGGGCTGGATCCTCTTTCGAATGAGTTGAACCCGAGGATGCTTGCTCTTTGACTCTTTTCTGCTCTAGACTCATGTACCAAAGGCAGTACACAGCGGAGATCCAGTTGGTGGCACGTTCTTTTTCCGAGGATTCAAAGTAGTAATACAAATGAAGACGCTTTCTCCTACGCTATCAAACGAGCCAACAACATTCCGTTCAGCTATGCCTATGTACCACGGCATGTGCTAAGTGCGCTTTGAGAGTTGTTTACTCCACGCAGCGCTCTACGGACTGGTGGTGTTGCCAGTCTTCATTGCATCAGTTAACAGTTACTGCTGCAAGTAGCCAACAGCCTTCAAATAGGTGTGTGTTTTTTTTTTAAAAAATATGTTGTTGTATTTAATGTGGGAAGAAGTTTGGAGATAGACACCAATGGGTAACTATTCTGTGACTCGGTGATGTCAGCGCAAATGCCCTTGGGATTCTCCAGGCCTTTCCCAAAAGTTCAAGATGATTGCCACAATTTAGGACACCTCTGCATTCAAAGGAAGAAGACAGAAAGAGGTGGAGAGATACCTTGGCTCCTTTTACAGGAGAACCCATCCTTTCCTCCTGTCTCCCATCAGATTGTTGATTATACCTCATTAATCAGTGTGACACCATGGGGCCACTGCTGGCTCTCAGGGAGCCTAGAAAGCAAGGAGGGACCCCTTCCTGCTGTTGGTAAAGGAGAAGGATGCTAGGAATGGCCTTGGGTTAGCCAAACCCAGAGTCTACAACTCTAATTTCTTATTTAGCTAGCAAGACAGTAGGGCCTAGAACAGTTGTCTGCCTGTCTGAATAGTCACTGAGTGACAGGACCGGTGTGTGAACTGGGACTGTTGGAATTCAGAGCCACTGTTCTTAGTCTTGATTTTTTTTTTTTTAAAGCATTCTTTATTTTAGGTTTTTCTTTAGGGACATTTACTGACCAGAAGACATGCTCAAATAAAAATGATTCTCATCTAATTTGTATCGAAGACTGTGGGACTCTTCTAATATTAACACAATTTATACAGCCCTCGCTTGCCACCATATTGCTGACGACGGAAAGCTCTGAAGTGTATTGTCTGACTGTATTTAAACACGCTATCATCTTGTCACTTGCATGTGTTGTTGAAAAATCTCACCACTTATGGACAAATACTGTTATTTTAAGATCTTTAATTCCCTTTTTTTTCTTCCCTGCAACTGAGCATGCCCAAGTGTGCACTGTAACCTATAATTAAGATTGACTGTCTTCCTGCCAAGCGTGTGCTCCTTCTCACCACATGTTCAGTCATAGACTCCTATTGCAATTAATGGTCAGAGATATTTATATATTTATCTGATTAAAATAAATAGGAATTTCTTATCATTGCAAGGTCTCTGGGTTATAAAGGTATTGGTTTGTCTTATTATTTGACTAGTCGTTACTGTGTGATAGATATTTTGATTATATTAGCATATTTTTCCAAACACAGAAAATGTACAGAGCTATGTTGACTAAAAAAATCAAGCAATAGGGAATGGTTTTCCTCACTACTGTTTGCCCTCACAGTTGCTAGTGAACAGAACAGGTGTAATCTACCTGCAAACACCACATATATCATACACTGGTTTTATTTGGTTTATAATGAAGGTGATGTATTCCAATTCCAAAATGGATGAGACTTACATAAAGTCTAAAAAAAATTCCAACAACTTTACATGGAGAAAGTCCTAGAATATGTAAACATAAAATATGTAATCTATCTTTGATTTGCGCCAGAATGCTTCTTTGCTTTGAAATCATGGCTGTATTACCAAACTGACAGTTGTAATGGAAAAAGTGGCTCTCAAATGCTGCTGTGGAAAACACACTGCATAATTCTCTAAGTCGTGAATATTTTACTACCAGCATATGCGGGGAGGCAGTGAAAACACACTGGCCTTTTACTCCCTGCAAGCTGGGGGATGAAGGAAATTCACTGGTGTTACAAGTGCGTGCTTATAGTATGATGGAAATTCATAAATACTGTGGTTATTGGCAGACCGCACCACTTTACAGAGTCGTTTGGAGGTGATAAACAGTATGTTTTTATTAGCCATTTGCTCATTTAGAAAATGTCAATCAAGTACCCTCTCTATTTCAGGCACTGTACTAGGTGCAATACGAAGATGAACAGAGGAAAGCCCAGGAGCTTTTGTAGATGCATTCCGTCCAGTGCAGTGTGTTCTGCAGAAAACTCTGGGTGAGGGCAAGGGAGTCACATGCAGCAGGCTGCCACTCAGGTAAGGCCATCAAATGCATGTTCCATGAGTCTCTTATGTCACATAGAGTATAATGCCAGGGCAAGGCTGACAGCCCAGGAGGTACACTCTGTTCTTCTGCAGAATTCACTCTTTTTTTTTTTTGAGAGAGAGTCAGAGAGAGAGAGAGGAGAGAGATAGAGAATGGACACGCCAGCAGCCTCTCAGCTGTTGAACAAATTCTGGATGCATGCGCCCCCTTGAGGGCAAGTCTGGCATTGCACCTTGCATCACTGCATCTGGCTAAATGTGGGACCTGGAGAATTGAACAGGCGTTCTTAGACTTAGCAGGCAGGTGCCTTAGCTGCTAAGCCATCTCTCCAGCCCAGAATTCACTCTTAATGGGGAGAATGTGGTAGTGGTATTTGGGGGACTGAAAAATAAAGGTTTTTAGAATAGGTGTCAAGAAGTCTAAGCACAAGTACTTGCTCTTTGAGGAGTGACACAGCCTGCCCCCGGCCTACACCTTGGACATCTGGGGCTCTGCCTCCTTGGGGAATTAAGTTAGGATGCATCCCTTCTTTCTGAAAGAAACTATTAAACCTGTTTCCGTTAGCTTATTGGCATTTCACCTAGAATAAACTTTATGGATCCTGGGTAAAATACACAAAAGAAACTCTACATGACTTTAAGGATTATTAGAATAGGGGCTGTCTATAAGCTGACATTGTTGACTAAACTTTAAATTTCTTGGATGTGATAATTGTATCATAATATAATAGTAGAGCTGAAATATTTACGATAAAGATATCATGATCTTTTCAAGATGGTTCAGGAAAAATAGTATGTGTATGCTTGTTTGGAAAGAAAGATTGGGCAAACAACAAATGGACAAATTAGTGACTTAGGTGAAAGATACATGACATTTATTATAAAAATTTTAAAAACAAAATTGTATACCTTTGGACATTTTCCACCTGAAAGGAAGTTGAGAGAGAAAGGTGTATTATATAAAAACATTCATCACATTTCCCTTGCCTGGCTAATCATTCCTCAGTTCGGGATCTTTCTCTGACTGTACAGATGGTTCAGCGCCCCCTTCCCCATGCCTGCTCTACCAGTGTTTACCACCCCCCGTGATAGCTGCTTGTCTACTGGTCTGCAGAAGTCCCAGGATAGAGGATTTTGGAGTGACAAAACTGTCAGGGACAGTGTTTGGCATATTGTCATCATCCAGTAGGTCACTGTTGGATGAAGTACTCTGTAAACTCTCCACATTGGTGGTAAATATGCCTGGATTAAGGATATTTATACAGAAATTGGATTATCTTGACTCACTGTTGCCAAGGACAGAGTTGTGAAACTTAATTGTTTATTAAACTTAAAAAAAAACACTTAAATATGTAGGAAAAAAATTATGCCCCTGGGACAAATCTCTATTATGTCCCCTACCATTATTACATTTGGGGGGATGCCTCTCATTGTGTTATGTAGTCTATGTCAGCACAGCTAGCTGTTGGTGAACCAAGAGTATCCAGACTTTGGAATTTCTGTCTCATTCACATTTCCCACAATCTAATTCAGAGTCCTATAACTTTTGGGCAACAGAACATGGGGAAAGGGGGAATGAAGAGTATGATGCCCAAATTCCTATGTTACTCTCTGGTGTATTTGTAGATACAGGTTTTAAAGATGGCATTCAGGTTAAATGAGGTCATATGAATGGAAGTCTAATCCAACACAACTCCTGTCATTAGGAGAAGAGGGGACGCCAGATATGTGCATGGACCAAGGAAAGGCCCTGCGTAGACACAGGAGGAAGGTGGCACCTGTGAGTCAAGTACAGGGGAGTCAGGTGAGACTAGGCCTCTAACGACCTGCTGAAGGTTCAACCTTTTAGTCTATCTTTCAGGATATATGATTTTATGGTACCATTTCCATTGGGTCCCATTTTGTGTCCTCCCCCTTACCCTCCCCTCCCGTCTCACACACCCTATTGCCCAGTCCTCAAGATGCTTACTAGGTATGCCAGCATCTTGGGCAGATTCAGGTTAGGAGCCACAGATGAGTGAGACTATGCAACAATTATCTTTCTGTGATTGGGTGAGTTTGCTGAGAATGATCTGTTCCAAGTTCGACCACTTTTCTTCAAATTTTATTGGGTCATTTTTCCTGATTGCTGTATAGAATTCTATAGTGATATACCATATCTTGGTTATCCATTCATCTAGTGATGGACATCTGGGTTGGTTCCATCTCCTAGATAATTATGAATTGAGCAGCTATAAACATGGTTGAGCAAATCTCTCTGAACTGAGGCTTGGAGCTTTTAGAGTAAATGCCCAGTAAGAGAATAACTGGGTCTGTTGGTACCTCTATAGTCATCCTTTTTAGGAGACTCCATATTGTTTTCCATAGTGGTTGTACAGTTTACATTCCCACCAACAGTGAATGAGGCTTCTTATTTCTCCACACCCTCGCCATCATTTGTTTTCATTAGATTTTTTTAATGTTTGCCATCCTTACTGGGGGAAGGTAGAATCTCATATTTGTTATAATTTGCATTTCTCTGATAGTTAGGGATGTTGAACATTTTCTTAAGTGTGTGCTTGCCATTTGTATTTCTTCCTCTGAGAACTCCCTGTACAGTTATCTGCCCCATTTTGTATGTGGGTTGTTTGACTTTTTATTGTTTAGGTTTTTGAGTTCTTTGTAGATTCTAGATATTAGGCCTCTGTCAGTTGTATAGCTGGCAAAAATTTTCTCCCATTCTGTGGGTAATCTGTTGGTTCTACTTATTGTATGTTTGTCTCTGAAAAAACCTTTCAGCTTCATGAGATTCCAATGGTTGAGTGATTGTTTAATTTCCTGAGCTACTGGGGTTTTGTTCAGGAAGTCTTTTCCCACTCCTATATCATGAAAAGTTCCTCCTATATTTTCTTCCAGTGGTAGCGGAGTTTCTGGTCTTATATTGAGGTCTTTGATCCATTTGGACTTGATTTTTGTGCATGGAGAGATGTGTAGATTGAGTTTCATTTTCCTACATATGGTAAAATGTTTTTAAAATGCCAATGTGGGAGTAATTATCTACTTTTAGGTAATATTCGGTTATCTCCAACACTTTAATGGAACTAGGAAAACCAGCCTGATCCTACTAATAATGCTTCTGACTGTTTGCTTTTTTTAAACTTCCTGCCCTTCACCCAAGTACTTCTTTTCAAAACAATCTGTTTCAAAAAAAGTTAAGAAATTTAGATATCAAAATCTGGCTCTTGGCCTGGCTCGTCTAAATCAGAGGTAGGTTTCTCACCTATCATAAGAGGCCCTGAGTCCTACACTAACATAAAGTAAAACAAAGAAAACACTAATTCTTAAAAGGTGTTCATGAAGATCAGAAGAAAGCTTTATTTATTATTTACTCTTCTCCCCTTTGTTGACCTCATTATCGACATCCCTTTTGATTGTACTCAAGTCTTCAAAATTCACAAACTCATTGAAGAGAGAGAGAGAAAGAGAGAATAAAATGATCATTGCCCATTCAAATATGATAAAAGGAACTTGGTCTCCTGGGACTGAACTAATTGATAAGAATTTAAAGGCTCATCTGATACCCTAATCTGCCAGGCACTTGCTTCTCTATTAGGACAAAGTGCATGCGCATAATTATTATTTCTTTATTAGACCTAAGTGTATGTGCACAATTATTACTTTTTTATTAGGACTAAGTGCATGTACAGAATTATTACTTCTTTATCAGGACTAAGTGCATGTACAGAATTATTACTTCTTTATCAGGACTAAGTGCATGTACAGAATTATTACTTCTTTATCAGGACTAAGTGCATGTACACAATGATTACTTCTTTATTAGGACTAAGTGCACTTACAGAATTATTACTTCTTTATTAGGAATAAGTGCAAGTACACAATTATTACTTCTTTATCAGGACTAAGTGCATGTACAGAATTATTACTTCTTTATCAGGACTAAGTGCATGTACACAATTATTACTTCTTTATTAGGACTAAGTGCACTTACAGAATTATTACTTCTTTATTAGGAATAAGTGCAAGTACACAATTATTACTTCTTTATTAGGACTAAGTGAATGTACAGAATTATTACTCCTTTATCAGGACTAAGTCATGTACAGAATTATTACTCCTTTATTAGGACTAAGTACATGTATACAATTATTACTCCTTTATTAGGACTAAGGCATGTACAGAATTATTACTTCTTTATTAGGACTAAGTCATGTACAGAATTATCACTCCTTTATTAGGACTAAGTACATGTACAGAATTACTACTTTATCAGGACTAAGTGCTTTGAATTATTACTCCTTTAAGACTATGTACATGTATACAATTATTACTCCTTTATTAGGACTAAGGCATGTACAGAATTATTACTCCTTTATTAGGACTAACTACATGTACAGAATTATCACTCCTTTATTAGGAATAAGTACATGTACAGAATTATTACTTCTTTATCAGGACTAAGTGCATGTACTGAATTATTACTCCTTTATTAGGGCTAAGTGCATGTACACAATTATTACTTCTTTATTAGGACTAAGTACACATACAGAATTATTACTCCTTTATCAGGACTAAGTGCATGTACAGAATTATTACTTCTTTATCAGGACTAAGTGCACGTACAGAATTATTACTTCTTTATCAGGACTAAGTGCATGTACACAATGATTACTTCTTTATCAGGACTAAGTGCACTTACAGAATTATTACTTCTTTATTAGGAATAAGTGCAAGTACACAATTATTACTTCTTTATCAGGACTAAGTGCATGTACAGAATTATTACTTCTTTATCAGGACTAAGTGCATGTACACAGTTATTACTTCTTTATCAGGACTAAGTGCATGTACAGAATTATTACTTCTTTATTAGGACTAAGTGCATGTGCACAATTATTTGTATAGATTGAATTATGTTGAATGATAGAGTTCTGTTCTCACTGTAGTTCCTTTGTTTCTGGCGTTGTGTTCACCTCCTGGTCCTCACAGAACGCCTGGTGACAGCTTTCAATACACTCTAGTCAGTTTTCCTAAGCAGGGAACAGTGATGGCAAGTGCACTAGGCCTGACGTGTTCCATCAATCCAGAGTACTTGAAAAGGAATGCTTCAATGGATGTCCCGGAGCTTGATTTTTGCTTCAACACTTTTTGTTGGTTTAAGCAAAGTGCTGGCTACAGATGTGTCAAAGTCCTTAGACAGCCTCAGGGAAATTCAGTACATCTTGTATAAAAATGTATGTGTATGTGGGGTGGGGGTGGGAAAAATGATGCTCTCAGTCCAAACAAATGCATCAGGAAATGCATTTCATGAAGTTACTAAATTCTGATTGCGCAAAACAAGGCTTCTGTGGGAGAGAAAAATAGGAAAGATGATAACAGTGTGACTTGTTACAATTGCACTATGTACGTATAGTTGTCTTTAGGGAACCATGAAGTTTTCTAATAAATCCTGCATCTATTGCAGAGAAGGAAATCCTCTCTAATATATTTAACAATGTTAGTTTAGAGGCAAACTATATTAAATGGCTGAACATTTTGGAATTAAAAATATCTTGGAAAAGAAGCTGGGAATCAATTTAGGTAGTATGGTAGACAACTTCACTAAGGAGGTGATTTTTCAATCTGGGGTCCGGGGATCCCTTCGGTGGCCTCTCAGGATCTGTCATGTGTGAGTCAAGCTGTGAGATCCACTCAGCACCCTCAAGTCACCCAAGAGAGACAAGACCCATGGAAAATTTCACAAACTATTTTGTTGCAGTTAGACTCACTGGTCACCTTTCTTCAGAATTTCTAACCATTCTTCCAATGTATGCTGACTTAGAAAACAAATAAAAATAATATTTCGTTGAATAGAATCATAGCTTTTACAAAGAATGTTTTACATGACTTGACTGTATGAATAAAACGTGTGGATTGATCAAATGGTTTGTAGGCCAAATGTGTTTCATTCCTGTTCTTGCAATAAAGTTTCACTGGAGCACACCCTTGCTTATTCATTCATGTGTTATCCATGGTCGGTTTGTGTAACAGAGACCGTATGGCCTGCAAAGGCTGAAATACTTACTATATGGCACTTTGTAGAAAACACTTCCTGGATGGTGGAGCAGAGGGGGAGTTTCTTTATCATCTCTAGTACATCGTGTGCATGTGTCCTATCCCAGAGCGCCTTGCTAGAGGTCTTTTAAGATAAACATTTTCTCATAGTGCTACTAAGGATTGTTTTGAGTTATGCTAATTTGAAAGTATTTCAAATTAACTCTCACCTCAGCAAATGTTTAAAGAGGTGCCACTGTGAATCTAGATATTAAGCTAGATATGATGGTAAATGGGGAAATAGTTAAATAAAACAAAAATGGATATATCCTAGCTATGGAAATGTCAAAATAAAGTTCAAGGATTAAGTTTGCCATTTAGCCAACAGTAGATTGACTCCTAGGTGATTTGTTTTGTTTCAGTAATAGAAAGAGTATATTTAAAAGCTCTTGAGCCAACAGAATTGCCTATGCACAGAAGAATCCATAGGCTGACGACTCCCCAAACACTCTCACATGCTGCAAGTAATTCTCCCGATGACTGGAGGAGAGATACCTCCTTTCAAATGGAAAGTTCTGTTAGTTGGAACTTTTATTCTGTGAGATCTTAATCTTGGACTTTCTAGTCTCCAGGACTATAAAAAACAAATTTCTATTGTTTACAAATTACTTAGTTTATGTTATTTTGTTATATCAGTTGAAATAGACTAGGAAACTTGAAGATCAATATTTCTGTAACCCATAGGAAACTCTTGATTCTGTTAAGCAAATAATTCTCTCACTAAATGTAAAAGAAGCTGAAACAGGGCTGGAGAGATGGCTTAGCAGTTAAGGCACATGCCTGCGAAGCCTAAGCACCCTGGTTTGATTCTCCTGGTCCCACATAAGCCAGATGCACAAAGGGGCGCACACATCTGGAGTCGTTCACAGTGGCTAGAGGCCCTGGTGTGCCCATTCTCACTCTCCCTCTCTCTCTTTCCCTCTCTCTGTCTCTAATAAATAAATAAAAATAAAATCTTAAAAAAGAAGCTGAAACATTTCTTGCAATAATTATACCAACAAGCCAGCTGAAATGGATGAAAGGTAGAACAAAAAATTCCAAGCTTAAAATTCACCTATTTCTAAGTTTTCCTCATCTGCCATTTAATAAACTTTAATAATGAGAAACTTGGCAGAAAAAAATTGAAAGGAATGAGATCATTAAATATTTTTGTTATGATGAAACTTGTTCTAAGTGTATTGTGTACTTTGAAATAAGATTAATACAGAAATGCATCATAAATATAATTAGTAAGCTGGGTGTGGAGGCACATGCTTTTAATCCCAGAATTTGGGAAGAGGAGGCAGGAGAACCAGGACTTCAAATCCAGCTTGAGCTATATGAGACCCCATTTCAAAACAACAAAAACAATGGTAACAACAGTTCCTCACAAACATCATAAATATAATTAGTCAACAAACAAGCAAATGCCTATGCATTGCAGACCATGTTACAATTTATTATTGGCAGGGTACTGGATCAATAGAGACTAGCCAGGTGTGGTGACACACACCTGTAATAAAGGTACCTGCAAGGCTGATGTGGAAACTTTGCAAGTTTGGGCTCAGTATGTGCTCTACAAAGGGACCCATTGTTTCAAGTAACAAAAACAAACAAACAAAAAATTGGAGACCACTGCTCAAGTAATATGAAAAAATAAACACTTTTTAGGACATGATTAATTATTAGACACTCTAAGAAAATTCCAATTATTATCTATGTACTTTTAAAGGCAACATTTATAATATTTGTAGTAATGTTAATATTCAAATGTATTAATATCTGTGGTAGTTTGAATATATGTCCCCCAATATATTCAGTATTTTATTAGTTTATAGTTTGCATCTGCAATCACCTTGCTAGAGGCAATGTCACTGGGGGCCGGTTTTAAGGTGTGCTGATGGTTTGAGATTCCATTGTAAAGATATGCAAAGTGTGCCTAATAGGAGTTCCTGAAGTGTGCTGTGACTTTTTGGCTGTAGTTTTGCTCAGTGTGCTGTGTAGCTGGTGGCTTGGTTTTTCTCTCTCTTGCCTGGTCCTGTGACAGCAGGCCACTTCTCCTGCCATTATGGAACTTCCCCTGGATCTGTAAGCTTCAATAAATAATATCCCTTCCTCGATAACTGTGCCTGGTCTGGAGGTTCATCTCGATGAACCTGAAGCTGTCTGCTACAATATCTTTGTTATTATTAAATAAAAGATCACAAGTAAAGGGTAATTCATAGTGATTATCTTGCATTCCATGATTGTCCAACCTGATCTTTATGAGTTTTACTCAGTTAAAGTCAATGAAGATCTTGAACTATCTGAGACATGGCATTTGACCGATATGCCATGTTCAGAGATGCAGAAGTGGAGAATCCTGGGATCTTCTAATATCTTGAATTACTTAGTATAGGAAAAATGTAAGCCATCAATATCAAGAATAAGTCAAGGATAGTAATTTAAAAAATCCATCATCTTTTATTAGGACTGAAAACAGTCTCCACTTTGGGAAGCAGTCTGCTTTTCTTCAACAGCAAAGGACACATGCTTTGTGTTCCCTGCTCACCCTCTACACTGGAACCACTGCTGGGTTGTTGGTTGAGGCCCATTCGATAGCCTTAGATTATGTTGTGATTTCTCAAGTTTTCCATTCTTTCTTTGACATTACAATATCAATAGCCAAACCGGGAGGCAGAGGTAGGAGGATCACCGAGAGTTCAAGGCCATCCTGAGACTACAGAGTAAACTCCAGGTCAGCCTGGGTTAGAGTGAGACCCTACCTCAAAAAAAAAAAAAAAAATCAGTAACCATATAAAAGTTAACCTAAAAGTGACAATGTTCTTATCTTTTAAATAAATAAATAAATATATAAATAAATAAATAAATAAAAGTAAAGAAAGAGAAAGAGAGAGAGAGACCAGGTGCACCAGGGCCTCTAGACCCTGCAAAAGAACTCCAGATGTATGCACCCCCTTGTGCATCTGGCTTATGTGGATCCTGGGGAATCAAACCGGGATCCTTTGGTTTTGCAGGCAAATGCCTTAACTGCTAAGCCTTCTCCCCAGCCCAATTTCCTCATATTTTAAATGAATGGTTAAGGTATCCCCTAAAATACTTTATTGGGGAGAAAAAGAAGAAACACAAGAACCTCTGCATCATTTGTTAAGTAATGTTTAATGAGGTCAAGAAGTGTAATTAGTAGACAAGTCAAGTCAAATTAAAGAAAGCGCTGTTGACTGTATGCTTAACATCCTTGCAACTAGAAAAGTTGTGCTCTAGACATGGGTGGCTTCCTGAAAACTCAGTGTATGCCTCAGCAAGCTGCTTTCCACTGGACTGAAGCTGGCTAACAGAAAATTCAAGAAGTAATTTGCCAAAGTAATTTGCTCCAAGCATGTTAGAAGGAAAATAATTAAAAAATAAACCCTTTTAATCCTTTAGTGGGGCCATTTTCTTTTGAGATTTTTTATGTTTCCTGTATACTCTGAGTGGGAAATAGTCACTTTAGTTGTAATCTGTAATTCTTTGCTTAAAGGATTTTGAGATATGTGAGTGACAAGGTGAACATGTCAGATGGAGAAGAGCAATGCGGAGTGATGAGGACAGGATTGAGTGACTGTGACCGCTCACCTTCAGATGTACTTATCTTCTAATTTACATAGGTACTTTGGGTTCTTGTTAATCTACTTGAGCAATAAATGCCACATGTTAATAAAAAATGGAATTTCTTTGTTCCAAATATGCACATTAATATAATAGACTGTTTTCTTATTTAAAAACCTTTTTGACAGTTTTCACACATTAATTTATTGTAATTTAATCACAATCCTCTCCCATTACCTTCTTTTTTCCTCTCTCCCCTTCCACTGAAGTCCTTCTTCTTTCCATCTACTTTGACATTTTTATTTCATTTGCCTTCCTCCATTGTTCCTTTCAAAATGTTGATGGGCCTTAATGTTGTGTAGGTCTTGTGGAGGCAATGACATTGGCAGTGAGCTCATGAGTGCAATGGTTACTTCATGTCCAGTGGATAGTGTCCCAAAGTCCTCCTCCCCATCTTCTGTTTTTATGTCCTCCCACTCCCTACAATGTTCCTGAGCCTTGAAGGGCATGATACTGATGTTTTGTTTAGCACTGGACATCCTACAGTCATTTTTTTCTTAGCACTTTGATGAGTTTTGTGTCTCCCCAGTATCCAATGCTATCTGCAAAAAGAAGCTTCTCTGACCAAAGGTGAGAGTGGCACTAACTTATGGGCATAACCCTGGTAAAAATACCTAGAGGGTAATTTCCAGTTAGTCAAACAACATACACATTTAGTCAAACAGCAATAGTAACTTTCTCCCTTCCTAGGGTCGATGCCATTCTCAGTCAGAGGCCTTTGACTAGGTTTTCAATACCAGACATGAATTACTCGGAGCAGAACTCAGATCCGATCGAGAGTACAATTGGTTTCTCCCATAACAATCATGCCACTATGACATTAGTAGATACATCTTGCCTGGCTGTTAGCTGAGTAGCCCACAGGGTGCAACCCCCATTACACAATGTTGTTGATAACTTTTCTCCCCTAGAAACCTAAAGAGCACTTTCTAGCACTATGACAGCTAGCTATTAGGGAGGAGACATTTTCTTATTTATTTTCTTTCTTACATAGTAAATACACAGTGTTTACCTTATATCAAGTATTGCTCTAAGTATGTGATAGATTATTTTTTTAGAGAGAGTCAGAGAGAGAGGGAGAGAAAGAGAGACAGAGAATGGGTGTTCCAGCAACCTCTCAGCCACTGTGAATGAACTCCAGACATGTGCGCCCCCTTGTGCGCAAGTGCAGCATTGCACCCATGCGTCACTTTGCATCTGGCTAAATGTGGGACCTGGAGGTTGGAACCTGCGTTCTTAGGCTTAGGAGGCAGGAGCCTTGACCCCTAAGCCAACTCTCCAGCCCTAAGATAGATTTTAACTCACTGAATTTTGATAACAACCTTATGGAATAGGTGCCATTATTACTTTCATTTTACAAACAAACAGGAATTGTGAGATTAAATAATTTGTCAAAACCAGGGTTATTCTATTTCACCTTAGGGCATGAAATATTTGTCTTTAAATATATGCCCTAAGGATAAGTAAGCTGGGAAGTTCTGTCCTAGAGAAAGAAAACAAAGCATAAACTAAAAATATTATCATTGTTGAACAACTAAAACATAAGCAGCATCCATGTAAATGTGAAACTGAGCTCACAAGAAAATAAGCAAGAAGTGGATCTGAGTGGGTGAGCCCAATGATTTGCTGGGCCTAAGGATGGGTGATAAACTTAGTAGATATTTATAACAATATAAATAATATTAATCTAAGGTCTTAGTTTCTGATTCCCACCTGAAGATGGCAGGCTAGCTGGCCTATTCAGTGATGTGCCTCAAAAATGAAGCCTTAATCTCAGTTGTCTCGTATGGTGAAAAGAAGGAGGACAAAAATATTAGCCATCTTTTGCCCTGATTCTAACTAGAATTAAAGAGCTCTCCTCAGCATTTATAACCATGGGATGCATGTCGTGAAAGCCTCAAAGCTATGTCCCAAGTTGAACTTTATAAGCAATTAGTGATTCTGTTAGTAGTGACACCTGACAGAAGGAAATAAAAGGTTGTTTTGAGGGCTAGTCCATGTATTACATTTCAATTCCTATGTTAAAAGTCTGCCTGAAGATGAAGTCATGATTCAAATAAAAGTATCCAGTCTAGAAAATAACTCACCAAGCGTGAGAAGCAGTGAAGCAGCAACTAACTGTGGGGTGCACCCTAAGGATTTAAATTGAAGAGTTAGACACTGGAGAATAATTATGTTCAAAACCAACAAAATACATAAAAGAAGGAATCAAAAATGATGGGGAAAAGACACAATGAAAAGAATATTTGAGCGATAATCAAACAGATTTATCTCAAAATCAAAGGAAATAATTGAAATTAGAGACTTGATAGAAGATATAAGTAATGGATTATATATAGTTAAAGATGATTGGTGAAGTGTATGACAGGTCTGAGGAAATTAGCCCATTAAGCAGCAAAGACAGTAACAGAATTGTAAGCTTTATTTTTAAAGATTTAGAAGGAAAGAATTGTGTGGATGAGATCTTATGACAAGATACAACCTGTGCCTAATTGAACTTCCAAAAGGACTAGAGATGTGGGGATGGTGAGTGGGCGTTTCCACTATCACAGTGAGTCCCAAAAGTGATGAGTAAAAATGATCTGATATATTAAGAACTTGCAGCAACTGTGAAAAACCTCAAATAATAAGTGAGAAGTCTTAAAAGCAGTAAGCAAGGCAAGAAGGGTTATCTATACGGCAAGTCCAAGTAAATGGTTTCCACAGCAAGAAGAAACCAGAAGAAAACCTTCAAGTTAGTGAAAGAATTTAATCAGCAACCTGGAATGCAGATTTAGCTACACTAATGACTTGGGAGTTAGCGGAAATGTATCTTCAAACAATCAAACAATTACTATAGTGTAAAGAAATTTAGCCCAGGAAAAGGATCTAAAAATGTCAGAAGGTTGAGTAAATAAATTTAATTTTCTTTTGTTAATATTATTTATTTCCATGTGTGTGTGAGGGCATGCTAGGGTTTCTTGCCACTGCAAACAAATGGCCATTAGATTTATTTGAGTGACTGGGGAATTGAACCTTGGCCTAAAGGCTTTGCAAGCAAGCACTTTTAACTACTGAGCCATCTCTCTAGCTCTGAATTTTTGTTTAAATGTAAAGATACATTGACTATAAATAAATATAAGAAGTATTTAATAATTTGAGGAAATTATTAAAATAAAGTAGAAATAAATTACCTATAAAAATAATATATAAACAGAGGAAAGCACAGAGTTAAAGCATTCCACAATCTTATACTAATTACCTTTCATGTATCCTCTTTAAGTATGTGCTCAAGTCTTTATCCAATTTAAAAATGAATTTAAGGTTTCAGACCATTTTATACATTCTGAGTATAAGTTCTTTCTCAGACACGTGAACTCAAGTCTTTTTTTTTTCACAGCCTGTAACTTGTCTTTTCTTTCTTGTCACTATTTTTTGAAGAGTAAAAGTTTTAAATTTTGATGAGGTACATTTATCAAATTTTCTTTCATGAATTGAGCCTTTGGTGCCATATCTAAGAACTCTTTTTCTAATGTCAGATCACAAAAACCTTCCCCTATGTTTTTGCCTAAAAGTTTTATAATTTTGAATTTGACATCTAGGTCTTTGATCCATTTTGAATTAATTTTTGTATAAATTGTGTAATTTAGGTTAAGTTTGATCTTTTGGATATATGGTTATCCAATTACTGCAGTACCACTTCTTGAAAAGATTACCCCTAAGTGCAGATTTCTGCATTTTCTATTCTGTGTCATTAATATTTCCCATCTATGCCATCACAGTACTATGGTTAATTAGTATGGAGTCATGGTCATGATGTGGGCTTGTGTGATTTCTTTGAATTTATTCTATTTTTTTTCCAGAATCATTTTGGCTCTTCATTTTGGCTTTTTCATATTGATTTTATGATATCATTTGTGTATATATTCAAGGCATTCTGATAGAATTATATTGGAGTTGCATTATACTCAATTTGGGGAAGAAATGACATGTTCATTTAGAGTCTCGCAGCCTATGAGTACAGCTTGTTTTTCCATTTACGTAGATTTCTTTAATCAATATTTTGGACTTCTCTGTAGTTGTGTATCTTCCTTGCTACCCACTCTGCCCAATTCATTCATTGCAAGCCTCACTCCTAGAATCTCAGAATGTAACTTTTGATGTGGGTGTTGCCACAGATTGATAACTACCTTGAAAACAAAAAAACAAAGAAATATTTAGATTAGAGACATCTTAGCTGATATTTATAATGTGTACACTTAAAGTATTCCTGTAAATTGTGTACTTATTTTGCTTTTGTGTGTGAAGTGCGTATAATATGCACGCATATGTATGTCTGTGTGTTCATGTTTGTAGGTGCATCTGTTTAGGTGGGTGTACATATACACGTGTGTATGTGCACGTAGAAGCCAGAGGTCAATGCCATGTGTCATGCTCAATCACTTTCGACCTTATTTTTTGAGACAAGGTCTACTTCTAAACCTAGACCTCACCAATTTAGCTAGACTAGTAGACTGGCAAGCCTTCTAAACACACATACATGTATCCACACATACATGTACACAAGTCCCCACACATACACATGCAAAAAAAAAGAAAGATAGTTTAGCATAGTGGGTAAAGTGCTGACCTAAGTGTACAGCAAACGGTCTCTATTCTTATTTTTTTTTTACTTTGAAATATCATTTGGGACTGGCGATGTGGCTTAGCAGATAAGGTGCTTGTCTGCAAAGCCCAAACCCAGGCTGGATGCCCCAGTACCCATGTAAGCCAGATGCACAAGGTGGCAATTGCATCTGGAGTTCATCTGCAGTAGCTAGAGGCCCTAGTGCACCCATTCTCTCTCACTCTCTCTTCTTTCTCTGAAAAAAAAAAAAATATGTTTAAAAATCATTCCTTTTTTATCTTGGATTTCATTTTCTGTCTTTATAAAGTAGATCCCCTGGTAGTTGCTGTGAAAAGCAGAATGTAACTGCAGAGAGTTCCAGGAAAAGGGCAATATTACTAATTCAGAAAATGATATTTGTACTAAACAGATAATGCTTATTTCCTTGGACATGAACAGTGAGAACTTTTGGATTCTAACTTGGTGATGTGGGCTTGTGTCCAGCCAATAGTGGTTCCACACTGACTTTTTATGTTTCCTGGACATTTGGAGTTGCTGAAGTCCAGTCCATGAGCCCTCGGAAATTTCTGACTTAAAATACTTCATGAATGAGTCATTCATCATTTCATTTTCTTGCAGGAAAAGTAAAGTGTTGTCGTCCTCACCCTCTCGTTCTTATTTGACAAATGCTAAATGATATTATCTGACTTTCAAATGGATTGTAAGGAGGTGGGTTTGTTACAGCCTTGCTTACTAATTTTGGTTGAGTAGTTCTGACTTTTCTCCTAACTCTAATGAAGAGCTTGTACGTGATGGTCCCATGTTTACTTCACACCTCAATACTGTCGGAAATAACACAAAGGGAGGCTGCTGCTTCTAACTAGGCAGAGCATAGCCACACCCAAGGAATTCAGCATAAAACAGACACAAGAAGAATGAATGTACTGGTAATAGGGATGCCCAGAAACCCTTGTATGTCACAGCTTTTAGAAATAAGAATCTTCTTCAGTGAGAAGACTAAAGTCCCATATGTTTTATATTTAAAAACAGACGTTAATGGAAAAATTGTAGCTTGGAATTTAATTTTAATCACTGTCTCTTTTAGATCAACATATACACATACCAGGCAAATTGCTATTTCTTTGTACATGTGTAGTTTCTTGCCTTCATGATGGTAGACTAGTACTTTTTTGGAAAAAGAAATTGCTGCTTCCTCCATAATTTTCCATTATGTCGATCATCTAACGCAGAATTAGCCATTGGATTTTGTAATACCAAAAAGTGCTTTGGGAAGTAAGTAATTTTCATACCCATACTGCTTATATTTTGGCTGTAGTCTTTCAGGATTTTTCTTACTTTAGCAGTGGAACAATTGAAAATAGAGTAAGAGTTGAGAGTACAGAACTAATTCACTATAATCATGTGATGAGGAAATTAACCTCCAGTTAGGGACACGGACCAGTGAAGGAATTAGCTTTTGCCTTATGCTCCTTGGTCACACTGTGGTCTTAACCTTCTCAGTAGCTCTGTTTCCTGACCAGGGCTTGAAAGGCAAAGGAGCAGGAGTGTGGCCAGAAGAAACAGTTCCAGGATTTCTAGGACTCTCTCAATGAAAGCCTGGGAACACAGGTAGTTGGGAGTCAGCATGAGACTCAAGTGGAAACAAACCTTCAAAGACACTGAGCTCTCACCTTTCTCTTCCACGAAGTCTACAGCACTGTCTCAAGGAGCAGTAGAAGTACATCCTTAATTGATAGTGAAAGGTAAATCAGTGATTTTTAAAAGTTCATGAAAATGGCATCACTAGAGTAAGGTTGTGCTACAGAAGAAGGCAAACTAGTTCAGCTTGAAGGGAGAGGTAGTGACAGAGAACAGGGCACCACAATCCCGTCTTCCTCAGCATCCTGAACTGTGATAAGTGAGTGATATTAGCTGTCTCAATTTCTAGCCTCTGAGCCGAGTTAGTACCACCTGGTGTGATGTGAAATGACCCTGAAAGAGCTGGTGATGCCTCGTGTACAATTGGGAAAGACATTCTATTTAGCAGATACTATCCATCTTCAAATCAAAAGGTTTTTTTTTTCCCCCAGTTCATTTTACCACCATCATTTCTGACATTGACACAAAACTTCCTTGTTCACCAGAGGACCAGTTTCTGCTCTTTGCACTCCAGCTTCCTCCTTTAGCTCTATTCTTACAAATGATGCTGGGCCAGCATGCTGTGGACTGCTCTCTCAGCGCTTTTTCAGATGGAAGGGCGGGGCAGGGAGGCTGCAGAAACTCTGCCCTGGAGTTCTATTTCTATGACTAGTATTTTATGCCCAACCCTAGGTTGTATCGCCAATCGTGATCTTAAGATTTTCAATGGACATATAAAAGAGCCAAGGGCAGATTATTCGTCAACGTTTCTATTAAGTTCCACTTCAACTCTAACAAAGGCGAATGTTCATTATAAGAGAAAAAAGATCTACATAATGATATTACAATTCCATGAGTTAGTTTTGTGGGTTAGTACTTGTTGTTTGGTTACGTTTAGAAAGATGCTATCCCTGAACCATCGACTCTTTGTCAGAAGTCAAGTACAGGTTGATATTGAGGAGACACATACCCCCACCGCAAATTTGTCAAGCCTTGGGGAACTCACTGAGGAACCCTCAAGTCACTTTGCCTCTAGGCCCAGCAGTCTGACCTTAGCACTAGGGAGGATGGTAGTTTCAAAGGAAACCGTGATCTGTTTAACAGCCCAGTGGAAAAGCTGATGTCATATAAAGGTATCTGATATTTTTGATGTGTACATATGCATGCTTGTGTGCATGCATGTTTGTGTGGGTACATCCTTTGAGACAAGTTATCTCATTGGCCGGCAATTAGGCTTGGCTAGCTGTCCAGCGAGCCCCAGGGATCTTCTTGTCTCCACCTCCCCACTGCTAGGATTACAGTTGTATGGCATGACATCTGCCATTTTACTTAGATCATGGAAACTGAACTCAGGTCCTCGAATTTGCTCGGCAAATATTACCCACTGAACTAATTTCCTCAGCCACACATGTTTAGTTAACCTGTACTAACTCAATGAAGGCCAAAACATTTTCGTTTTCCTGAGCAATGTGGGAATGTATATCAATTTCTAAGGGAAGACAGAGCACCATTCATGTCCACTAGGGTCTGGTTCCAAGTGTGTGGTGATATTTTATGATATACTCTTGTCCCTTTACAGGGACTACGGTCAACCAACAATGATTTTTGAATTCTCTCCCTGTCTCCCTTTAGGGACATGTTATGGCTTTTCCATGTTTTTTTTTTTTTTTTTCAGTCAATGCTACAGTGAGATGGAGGTAGTAAGTATATTCCACCTACAACTGCCTTGGTCACTTGTGGAAATGACAGACAAAGGAATGGGGACAAGTGAAGAGTGGCCAGGAAGAAAGAAATGTCGACTTCTCATTCTGAATCTAGTGTTTCATTAAAACAGTCAAAGCCACTTCCCAAAGTAATTTCCCTCCATCTCCCGTGAGGAGATGACATTTCTTGCTCATGATTCTTTATGAAAATCGTGTAATATTTAATCAATTAATTATGACAAACACGGCAAACACAACACAAAGTGACTGTGATTTTATTCTGTACCTTGGGGAAGCGCACCTTTATGCTCTTGCAGAGGTTGGTTTACAGCGCCCACAGAGTCCACCCCAGCTGCCAGCGTCTGCTGAGCTGACTGAATAATAACTTACTTCAGAATGCTCTGCCATGTTGTACGGGCACAATCATATATAAAAAGTTCTCTAAGGTGTATTTTGGCTGTGCTTTTGTATTGTAAGGCTGAAATATAGTAATTTTGAAACTCAGTTGTCTTCAATGCCAACATGAACAAGAAATAAATGATATCTAATCAATGAAATGGGTTCAGTATATGGCCTATAGCTTATGGGAGCCAGTTAATATTCGTAAGCATATTAGTGAAATTCTTAAGTGATGGACATAGTACAACTTGAGCTCTATTAATTTGGGTTCAATTTAATCTAGCATGTATGGTGCCTGCATAAAAAGCAAACAAAAAATAGTCAAACTGTTTTTATTTGTGTTAATACTTTCTACCTGGGCATATAACTTGGATGTAATAAAGAAGAATAACACACTAGAAAAACAATCGATGAGACAAGTTTGCATAGATCAGCAAAGGAGTTTCTTCCCTCCTCCCAAGGCTAACTTCCAAACAAAATCTCAGCCTGAAGCTTGAAGCTGTTGGTCGCAGACAATGACCACTTTCCAAGTACAGACTGCCAAGTGCACAAAGAGCAAAGTTTTGTCAAAGTTCATCTTTAGGTCACCCGCCCTGGAACCATCAATCTGGACAACCTCTGGGTAACCTCTTCCCAGCTTGCAGATTCAAGCAGGAGCCTTTGCAGTCTCATTAGAGCATGCAACAATTAATTTGTCTTAAAGAGGAAATTAAACAATCATGTACAGTGTAGGGAAGAGGTCAGAAAGTGGACCTTGAGGTGCATTCACAAGTACTGTTTGGGGGTCCTCCGCAGGCCTGCAGGGAGGCGGAGCCACTCAGAGGAGAAATAATTGTGGAGGACAAATCTGACAAAGCCTGCATGACAAAACGCATCATAAATAGAAGAGAAATTTAACCTGAGAACAAGCGTTCAGTGTTTTTGATGGTGCTCATGCATGCCTGTCTTTCAGGAGATTTGGGTGAGAACGCGGGCAAAGATGACTTCACAAATCCAGTGTGTAGTAGCCCAGAAAACTCAACACCGTTGTCCTTGAACTTACTTTTTATTTTGTCCTAGAACTGTATTCATAAGCCAGAGAGTCTGTCATGAGAAAATGGGAGGAAAAAGGTCTGATGCGGGGTTCTATTGAGTCAGTGCTGTTTGTGAATTCATACTGAATTGAACCATTGTCTTTTGAAGATACCATTTTGACATAATTAGAGAAGTTGAATGGTTAGCAGTAGCGACACATGCAGGGCATTTTGAAAAACGTGAATGAAATGCCTTTTATTTCTCAGCAATAGAAGAATAGGAAGTTATCAACTAATCATCTATCTGCCAATTATCTATCATCTATCTATCCATCTATCTATGTATCTATGTATCTATCTATCTGTCTATCATCATCTATCCATATACTTGTCATCTAACTACTGTAATGTATTTCATTGTTTGCAAGTTAATTTTACATAATAAAATAGCCAAAATCATGTCATGGCATTTTATATGTGATCATATTTATAAAAGCTTTTAAAGCTATTGATATGATGAACTACAGATTTGTTAAGTAAAATAATACATAGGCTTATTAATAAAATTTAAATAATGAAATAAAGGTAAATAAAGAGTTGAAAAGTTGAACTTTCTCAAAGTAATAAGAGCTGAAAACATAACATGTTATTTATTACTTAAAATTTTTTAATGATTAAGTAGAAATGTTGTATGGGCACATCCTGTGCTGGTACCATTATTCCTCCCGTCCCTGCCCCCATTCCATGGAGGGCTCTCCTCAGAGGATTGCTGGTATTCGTGGGGTTGTCAGTTACCAGTTATGAGAGCAGTAGTCGGTCATTGTTGGGTGGGGCTATGCCTCTGGATATTCTCTTCACCCTGTAACTCTTAAAATCTTTCTGCCCCTCTTCTGCAACATTACCTGTGTGTTTTAAGACGGCTTCAGGGTTTTGCTCTCAGCCGCTTCTGGATCTCTGCTTTGGTATGTTTTGTGTGTCTTCAGTGTCTATGGCCCTTGCCCTGGTGCATGCAGGTTGTCAGGCTCATTATGGGAGCAGCCCTCTTGCTCATCGCACCAATTACTCTGTGGTTTCACCTGGGCCCTAGCTGACATATGAAGAGTGTCTCATCTCTTGACAGGAAGTCAACTATCTTTTCTTGTCTTGTTGACAGATTTTGGTTGTCCTCAGTTCTAGCTGCTTTCTGAAAAACAAAATCAGATTCTTCAACAGAGGGTGAGGTTCATGGGAATAAGTGATGTTAATTTAGAGAGATTTTGATGAGTGGAGCCTTTCTTTTAGCCAAAAAGTAATGGGAACTTCTTGATGGAGACTATAATCTTGGTATCCCTAGGATTCTGGTTTGGTTCCCACTTCTAGCTATGGGTTTCTTTCTACTATGTGGATCTCTTAGTCAATCAGAGAGCCATTGGTTGTTCACCTAGGCTGTGTGCCACTATTGTACAGGTGTGTACATCTTGTAAGGCTAGTAGCTTTCATGTAGCAGTGTCCTGTGCTTGCTTACAACATTGGTGGCCATTTTCCCCCAGCAGTTCATGTAGCATTTTCCAGCACCATATGGGCAGACCATATGGGAACTGGCTTCCTTACCCATTCCAGGCAGATCTCTCAGTGTTCTGTGTTGGCTGTATGTAGTGCTTTTAGCAATAGGGTCTTACCTTTTACCTCAGGGGGTAGCGGGTAAACAGTGCTTTCAGGAAGGGCTGTCTTCTTTTAGGGACCTCGTAGGTCTTTCCAATCAACAGTTCAGTGTGGGTTGTAACTGATTTCTGGTTTCGGGCATTATAAGCCAGAGTCAAATGTTTTAGGGTTAGGCTTCATCCCACCTTTTCCTGGGCCCTTCTTACCAGTCAATCTCTCAATACTCCTATTAAGGATTATATCTTTTAGTCTGCAATCCAGGAGAAAGGCTTCTTTGGTACCAATTCATTCTTGTTTTATGAAAAATAAAACATTTAAAATTTATTTTAATTATATTAACATATTTAGCATATTAAACAAAGAAATCTATTATGGTAACATATCAAGAGAAAAACTGAAATTATCTATAAGTTCACAGAGCATTTGTCAAATCTAAGATGTACATCTTTGAACATTAAAAGTCTTGATCATTAATTTAATCAATATTCTCCACAGTCCTTAAAGTTCTCTCATACCTCTTTGTAGTCTATCTGCCTAATTTCATGACCATTGCTGTATAGTGACATTCCTTTAAAAATTTTTTTGTTTATTTTTTATTTATTTATTTGAGAGTAACAGACACACACACACACACACACACACACACACACAGAGAGAGAGAGAGAGAGAGAGGCAGATAGATAGAAAATGGGCACGCCAGGGCCTCCAGCCACTGTGAGCAAACTCCAGATGCATGAACCACTGTGTACATCTGGCTTAGGTGGATCCTGGGGAACTGAACCTCAAACCAGGGTCCTTAGGCTTCACAGGCAAGCGCTTAACCACTAAGCCATCTCTTTAGGCCCTAGCTTTGCTTTTGAAGAACATTGTACAGGGCTGGAGAGGTGGCTTAGCGGTTAAGGCGCCTGCATTCTAAGCCTAAAGAATGCTGGTTCCAATCTCCAGCAGTTCCAATCTCCAGGTCCCACGTTTAGCCAGATGCAAAGTGACACAAGGACGCAATGCTGCACTTGATCACAAGGGGGCGCAAGCATCTGGATTTCATTGGCAGCAGCTGATTGGCTGCTGGTGCGTCCATCTCTGTCTTCCTCTCCTTCTCTCTCTGTCTCTCTCTGGGTCTCTCTCCAAAAAAAAAAAATAAATAAATATTAGAAAAAGAATATTGTACAGCTGGAATCGTTCATCTGACTATTTGTTTCTTTCTCCTAGCATAATGCACACATGTTGTATTTGATAGTTTGATCCCTTTTACTGATGAATCGCATTCCATTGGACAGATGGATAAATTTTTTTCCACCGGTTGATAGATATTTGGGTTGTATCTTGACATTTTCTTTTTATATGGTGTTGCAGTCAGGTTCACATTGCTGACAGAAATCTCCCGACCAAGAGCAGCTTTTGGGAAAAAAAGGATTTATTTTGGCTTATAGACATTGCAGGGGAAACTCCATGATAGCAGGGGAAAACGATGACATGAGCACAGGGTGGACATCACTTCCTGGCCACCGTCAGGTGGACAACAGGAATAGGAGAGCAGGCCAATCACTGGCAAGGGAACACTGGCTATAATACCCATAAGCCCATCCCCAGCAATACACTGCTTCCTGGAGGTGTTAATTCCCAAATCTCCCTCAGCTGGGAACCTAGCGTTCTGAACACCTAAGTTTATGGGGGACACCTGAATCAAACCACCTCCTGTGATGACCAAGAATATATCTGTTAGCAACATTCATGCACAGCTCATTATGTGAGCATAAATTTTGATGCATCTTGGGTAAATGCCCTGGAGTGAGATTGCTGGGTCATGTGGGAAATGTATAACTCTCTAAGACCTTAACAAACTGCCAAGTTATTTTCCCAAAGGGCCACACCACTTTACATCCGCACCAACAATGTTTGAGATTTCTACTCATTGCCCATCTTTGCCAGCATGTGACATTGCCAGTGTCTGAATTTTAGTGATTTAAACATAGACATGGTGTTTGTTACGGTTTTAGTTTGCATTTTAATTGATTAATGAGATTCCTTACCATCGACAATTCTTCCTTGGTAAAGCCAAAAGATTACCAGCTTGTGTCCATAGTGTTTCACCCTCAAACTTCTTATTTAATGAGAAAAATAAAAGTTTGTTTGTTTTAAACCACTAGCATCATACTCTATGTTGCATGAAGCTGAATGCAGTCTCAAAGTATGCAATCTTCTCTTCCAATTAAGACTTCGTGTTCACATATCTGCATTTCCTGTTTTTGTCATGGGGCATCATTACCTCATCACCTGTTAGGAAATTAATCCATTTAAAATTTGTTTCATTTGCTTTTTCTCCAAGGACCTGCCTTGTCTGAGCTACTGCAATCCTTCTGCGGGTCTTTATGCTAGTCTCTCAACTACATTGATTAGTGTTACCACTTTAAAAATGCAAATGAGATGCTGCAATATTTTATTAAAACATTAGTGGTTTACTATTGCCTGTAGCAAAGACCTGAAGGTCTTAGCATGGCATGACAACCTTTTACTGTCTTCCCCCGCCTTGTAATTCTCCCCTTCATCATCTGTTCGCCTCTGCTGATATCCCACACTCATTTACATCTGTTGTCCTTATATAACACACAGTTCGTCCTTTCCTTTCACAACTGGGAACCTTGGAGTTGCTTTTGCTCAAAAAGTCTTCCTTCCCTTTTTCTTTATCAGGAAACATCTTTTAAGGCCAATATCACATTGTTTTTGTAAACACTCCTTAACTCTTCAAAAGAAATTTGCACACCTTCTCTCTGTGCTTCGCTGGTACTCTATCATGACCTTTATTTAGTCTTTTCCTTCCTTTTGATATATTACTTTTGGTGTGTGTGTGTGTGGAGTATATGTGGCATGTACATGTGTGTGCATGTAAGAGTATATGGGGTGTATACGTGAGTGTATAGAGTATGTATGGTATATGCATGTGTGTGTAGAGTATATGTGTGTGTGGGGGGGCAGATATGTGCCTTATGTGCATATGAGTGAATATGAGAGACCTTCGTGTCCCTTTCTCTATTGTTTCCATGTGCTTTCTTGAGAATGATCTTTCAACCCAGAGCTGCCATTTTCAGTCAGCAAGCCTCAGCCATTCTCTGGTCTCTACCCCAAGACTGGGGTTACAGACATTCATGGCCAGACCCAGCTTTTTATGCAGTTCTGGGGAGTCAAACTTGTTCTCAGGCCATCCCAGGCCCTCCTGTTTTATTGCCAAGCATTATTAACCGCGGAGCCATCTTCCCAGCCCTCACATTGCATTTTTATGTGATGGTTTTCTCTTAGATTTCTCTGTAAGTATGTGATGACTAGCAATAATATTCTGAGATCTCTGAAAAAAATATCAAAATTTAAAAAAACTTTTTGATTTAGAAAAAATGGTTACATAATGGTAATTACTGCAATACTTATTGTAAAGCTTCATAATTGAGGAGAATACTGAATTTGAATTCGTGAAAATAACATTTTATTTTTTTTCAATTCATACCTTCTTTGTAAGGCATTTCTGTCACTGGGTATAAAGAAGGGCTATTAGCAAGGTTAGAAGCAGTAACTTTTAAGGGTTGAGAAGCAGTGGCATAAAGAAGGTTGAGATGGTTAGAGAGGTGGACAGGGAGTCGGGAGAGTGATGTGTTAATTAAGCCAAGGAAGGAGAGCACCCAAGTTCAATAGAAAGGGCCAAGAAAAATTAATCTTAAAGCAGTGTACAGGACTTGATCAGTAGATGTCTTTGCTTGAATGATTTCTGACTTTATGGCCACATTAGCCTCGTATAGGTTTGGGAGGAGGAAGTTATTTTTTTCCTCTGACTTATCAGACCATCAAGCTTAGGATTCGTAGAGCTTAGAGACAAATCCTACAGCACAAAAGATAACCTTGAGGCCCTTTCTGGCCATAAAAATACCACTCTCATAAAATGATTAAAAGTGATAATGTTCTGTCTATAAATTAATCAGGGGAAATGGGGACATAAATTTTAGCAACTTTGTATCATTATGAGTTTGTGTAAAGGATTTTGTTAGAAGAAATAAAGACTTGAAGCCATGTGACCTGTGAACTATGCTCCAGGATGAGGAGATGGCTGAACAAATGACTCCTTGTTTAATCACCTGTTCTATTTTTTATGATTTAATATATGACTCTCTTTTATATGATTGCATTTTAGATTTGATTGATTTTAGTTTTTAATTGTTAAATATGGAATTGATGAGACTTAGTTTTATGGAAATATAATTGGATGTAAATTAGGCTTTGGTCAAATTTAAATTGAAAATACATTAGGCAAATTCCTTCAGCTTTTTCTTTTGCCTCAGTTTCTTCCTTTGTACAATTAAAGTGCTCTACCAAGTAACCTTGAAAGTCCTTATGAGACATAAGATTTGAAGACTGCTGTGTTATGTAGAGGAAATAACTGTGTAATTAATCAAACCCTTCATTTTTCAAGTGATTATTTTGGCTTCTGGAAGCCTATGAAAAATCTGTCAATTTACAACTATTCATATCCATTATCTAGACACTATCTTCACGTAGATGGGTCTTAGTAATCATGTGAGTCCTAACGGGGGATGCTAAGCTTCTATTCAGTGGCCAAATTTTAAGCACGAAACATAGGCTTTAAGCCATCTGAGCTGCCTGTCTGAATTACCTAATTTTAACTATTATAAAACCATGTCCAGTTTGAAATTGCTTAAGGTCTTAAGCAGGTACAGTCTCATAGGATTAACTGGTATCCCAGCCTCAAAGGCAGAGCAACTTACACTGCAGCCTGCAAAGCTGCAGAGCTCTTTCCTGCTCTTAGCTCAAGGCTGGCTGCTTTTCCGGTCACGTGTAAAGCTTGTCAGTGCTGAATTCTCAGCAGTGGAATATGCTGCCTGCATAACTGCAAGTGGCAGGCCAGGTGGCATTCTGCTGTCTTCATGGTAGGGGTTCCAAGCATGATTATTTGTCCTTTGCAAGACACTCTTCTGGTAGCCAGTGTACCACTTGGCCCATTACAATAGTCTCTTCTAGGAAGTCCCTGAATCTTTAGAAGGTGCGTTGTCTGATCATCTGGCCTAAGTAATCTCCTATCACCTGGAACAGAGTGAGCCAATGAAACGTTCGGAATGTCCAGATGACGATCTTCCTCTTCACTCAGTGTGCTGGTCCAAAGGCCAGTCCCTTCTCGAAACACCCTCAGGGACACACATGCAGAAATAGTAACTCCAGCTCTTTGGACGTCACCTAACATCGTCAAATAATAATAAAGGAAATCATCACAGTATGTTAATGTGTAGGGGAAGCGCCACTGGGCAAGAAGAATGGTGGAGGACGGAGAGAAAGAGGGAAAAGAGAGAAAGAATGGGTGTGCCAGGGCCTCCAGCCACTGCAAATGAACTCCAGACCCATGTGCCACCTTGTGCATCTGGCTAACGTGGGTCCTGGGGAATCAAACCTGGGTCCTTTGGCTTTGCAGGCAAATGCCTTAATAGCTAAGCCATCTCTCCAGCCCCAAAGATAATTTTTGTAAGCAATCGATAGCCAAAATAGAGAAGTAGATCTTGTATGCCTGGAGTGTTTTGGCATTATACCATAGCACACACTACACTACAGCTATCACAGGAAGTGGTGCTTTAATATTCTAGTTTTTCCTCTGCTTAAATAACATTTCATTTTTGTTCTATTATCAAAAATGTGGTTTTCAGTTTTAAAAATGTAAACTGGAAGTTTCATTAAAAAGTAGACCCATGATTTATTCTCCAATTCTGAAGGTACTAATCATTTTTTTCTCTGTGACTTTTAAATTAAATGTTCTCAAGTCTAGGGTTATTAGAGATGTTCATTTGAGTACAGGTTAACTCAATGGAAAAGGTCCAGGTCAGAAAGCATGCTTTGGGTCTACCTTGCCTCTTGCTTAAATTAGAAAAGCTTCAGTGTGCTCTCTCCAGACCCCTTCAAGCAAGATTCCCGACACCGCCAGTGTATCCCAGCTGCGGACTGTTGGGGGCTGTAGTGGGCAGATAAAGTCCCTCTTCAGGAATTGCTCCTAGCCAAAGGAAGCCTCTTTGCCACCAGTTATGCTGGATTCATTCTGTGGCACCCTCATTGCATGATTGGGTAATGGGGGACAGAAAAGCTCACTCCCTTTCCTTCATTCAGAACAACTTTGAAGCATTACAGTTGCCTCACATATAAACTTTTCTCTGTGCCTACTCTGTTTTCTATTTTCCTTATGCAAATCATGTCAGAGAGGAGTTCCCAATAGACTTCCTACAGGTAAATACCTATCTTTGAATCAGTTTCTAAAAATAAAAGCAGTGCTGGAGAGATGGCTTAGCAGTTAAGGCGCCTGCCTGCTAAGCCTAAGAACCCGGTTCCAATCTCCAGGTCCCACGTTTAGCCAGATGCAAAGTGACGCAAGGGCGCAATACCGCACTTGCCCACAAGGGGGCGTACACATCTGGATTTTGTTCACAGCAGCTGAGAGACTGCTGGTGCACCCATTCTCTATCTGTCTCCCTCTCTCTCTCTCTGTGTCTCTCTCCAAAAATAAAAAAAAATCAAACAATCTGAAAATATTCTACATGTAACCTAATTGTAACATGATGGTTATGGGAGGAAGGGAAAATATTTCACAAATCATAGATAAAGTACATACACCATGTATTGTATTCTGTTCCAAATTGTAATTTTCAAAGATAAGAGTTATATTTTATATTAAACATATCATTATGAAACTATGTTTAAATAAAAAATATGTCGAGTTTAGTGCCTACTACCAAATGATAATTAGTAATTTATTGTTGCTAATCAAATAATTTCAAGTACTTTTTTCTTTTGCATATGATTATAGAATATCCAAGGAATGGTTTTTCACTAAAATGAACTTTGTAAAAAAGAGTATAGAAAGGGCATCGTGAAGATTTTATGACATGTGTGCCTTTACCAAACCTATGAAACAAAACAGAAATGGCAACAACAAGAACAAAAGAAACAAAGCAATACTGTCAGAAACAGTCAGGAACACTTTGGGAATGTCTCTGAGCATCACTTGTGCTTTCTATAAAACAGAGACAGGGCTGACACCTTTAGCACAAACTTCATTTAATGTTCATTTCCTTACAAGCACTTCGGAATCATGGGTTTATGTTGTTATGTACACATGGCTGGGGAGCTGCTCAGAGAGCGCTTCTTAAGGGAAGAATTAAAAATACTGGAAAACGGCTGGAGGGATGACTTAGCGGTTAAGGTGCCACGTTTAGCCATTTGCAAAAGTGACACAAGGGTGCAATGCCACACTTGCCCACAAGGGGGCGAACACATCTGGAGTTCGTTCACAGTGGCTGCGGGGGGGGGCACTGGCACACCCATTCTATATGTGTCCCTCTCAAAAAAAAATTAAAAAACACTGGAAAATATTTTGAAAATTCTTCAAAGATGTATCACTAATTCATGAGGTAGAGGAAAATCTTTACAAACTTCAAACAGAAATTATGGAACTAGAGTTTGACATTTGATCATAGGCAGGGTCGAGTGTGCACTGCTCCGAGAGCCTGCCGTAAGGGCTCACTCAGGTTGCATGCTTGTGACAAAAGGCAGCAAGAAGCAGAGCAGCTCAGGACACAAGATCACCCGGCACATTCTGCACGTCACATTCTTTTCTGTTGTCAAAGGCCGGGAGAGCAGGCCCTTCTCCTTGGTTTGCTCAGGGATAACTCTGCCACCAGTCCACTGTGCATGTCACACTCAGACCTGTGCTAGGAGCTGTGAGCATCACTAACTGGTAGATGTCTCCCTTCCTATGCCTTGAAGCCTTCTGCTAACTCCATCTATGGCATCAATTCCAGATAAAAGTATTAACATTTATGCCGGGCGTGGTGGCGCATGCCTTTAATCCCAGCACTCGGGAGGCGGAGGTAGGAGGATCACCGAGAGTTCGAGGCCACCCTGAGACTACATAGTGAATTCCAGGTCAGCCTGGACCAGAGTGAGACCCTGCCTTGCAAAACCAAAAAAAAAAAAAAAAAAAAAAAAAAAAGTATTAACATTTAAAATCGTGTGACTTTGACTTTCCCTGGAAGTTGTGAATGTACATCAATTCACCCTAGACAGGGCACCGATGACAGACCAAACACCGATTCCACCCACATCTGGCTTAGTGAATTATTGATGAGTTTATTGGGGCTACTTCCAGGACAATGGGTGACTCAAAACCAGCTGCATCACCAGAAAACCCACCCCAGCAAAACTGATGACTCCTGGAAGCTGAATCCCTGAGGCTCATGGCACAACTTTCCGGAAGTCTGGACAGCCTGAATCTCCTCTCCTTAGAAACTGTTTGTCTTACAGAGCCTGGGGGGGGGGGCCTGCACACCTTTTTTCACGTTCTGTGTTTCCTGAGTCTTGTAAGTTACATGAACTTGCTCCCTGCCTCCAAGAACAAACGTTTCAATTCAGAGATAAAGTCTATACAACAGAAGTAAATGTGTATTACTGCATACAAATGGATTCTTATTACATTAAAATCACAAAAGATATAATGTTTTTAGCTAGTACTCTCCAAACCAAGGAATAATCAAGTCATGAACTGAGAGAAAATATTAGGAACGTATGTATCCAGTAAGGGGCAGTCTCCGGGACGCAAAGAGCACCCTCAACCTATAGGAAGAGATGAACCGTACAATGTAGAAGACAGGGAACAAGAATAGATGTTTTGTGGAAAAAACAAAAATGAAGAGCCAAGAGATTTACGAGAAGATGCTCAACTTTATTAGTAATCAATGATATGCCAACTTAAACTATGGTGCAATACATTTTCTGCCTATTGATGCATTGGTAAAATATAAAGGTCACAACAAAATTTGGTGACTTTGTGGCCAAATACACATCCACTTTAGAAAATGCTTTGGTATAAACTTAAAAAGCTAATATATTTCTTTCATATTTCACATATGATTTACTTAAGGAATTCCTCTTAATAAGTATTAGGTTTAGTAATTTTTTTTACTATTATACTTCAGATCATTGTTTATTCCTGAGACCATGCAGGCACTAAACAGCAATTAGACTACATCTTTTATATCAGATCTTCCATTGACAAGGTCCACATGGGCCTCCTGTGGGCTCTATGCTAGTCAAGCTGAAAGTCAAGAAATCCCTGATAGATAGTGGCACCTGGTAGCTAACATAGGGGATCATCTGACCCAACCATCCATCCTCCTTCTTTATTCATCTCTAGGTGACCATATAAACCATTTTCTGTTTCTTTCCACACCCTAAAACAAATATCCTTTCCTAGAGAGACATAAATTCTTCCTAGACTTCTTTAGAAATATTTTAAAGAAGTCCCCCAGAGACCACTATCTCAACTTTTAAATCATTAAAAATCTTCTTCTGAATCTCCTGAAAGTTTTCTACCTACCTTCTTACAAATCATCCTTTTTTCATGAAATAAAACATTCTTTAAGCAAACAAAAATTGAAGTAATAATGTTACTTTTTATTATTCCTGTATGTATTTTTATTATTGTTCACATATTTTCACAACAAATGCATGCTTTTCAATCATATTATTATCTGCATAAATCTTTGCATCTTGTACTCATATACAACCTAATGTTATACTAAGAAATTCCTTCTGAGTAAGCAAATGGAGGATCAACAGTAATTCCACACGGTACTACCTTGCAATGTTTTATGATGATGGTAAAAACCCTTGTCATACTAATTGATGATATATTTAGTGTGTCCAAGTATCCCCAATGTAGGCATCATGCCATTTTACTATTAGTAGCTTCTATGGCCTCTTTCATCTTTTTCCTCTCAAACACTTAACTAAAATACTAAATACTAAGCTATTTTAGAAAGTGCATTGCTGTCCCATATTCTAATGCAATGTAGACATAGAAACAGTGGCTTCAGATGTACACCGAGGTAGAATTGTTCTGCTCATAAAATATGAGGGTGTGTGCATATTGTCATAGAGTGTCATGCCATCTCTCCTTCAATGTGATGGAATTAAGGCGACCTGAATGAAATCTGGTGAGTCACTTAATTATATCCAGTTCTACTTTGAATCTGTTTATTTTTGTATTTATAGGAGAAAGAGAGAGAGAGAGAGAGTGAGAACATGGGTGCTCCAGGGATCCTACCTGTGCAAACAAGCTGCAGACACATGCTCCACTTTGTGAGTCCGGCTTTTCACGGGTACTAGGGAATTGGGCCATGGCATCGGGCTTTGCAAGCGTCTTTTACCACTGAGTCATTTCCCTAACCCTAATTCTACATTGAAATAAAGAAAACTGTGTATGTATACGATAGACTGCAAGGACATATGCAAGGTGAGAGAGTTCCTACCTAATGACAGAGCTGGGCCCTGGAAGGATGAGACTGTTCAGTCCAGAACCTCAGAGGCCTGGGAACTTTACTGATAACCCTTTCATCTCATAATGCAAGAGGGTTACAAAAAGTCTTTTTATGTATTTATTTTAAATATATTTTATTTACTTGAGAGAGAAAAAGAGGCGGGGGGGTGTGGTGGGAGAAAATGGGCACGTCAGGGTCTCCAGCCACTGCAAATGTGTGCGCCCCCTTGTGCATCTGGCTTACTTGGGTCCTGGAGAATTGAACCAGGATCCTTTTTGCTTTTCAGGCAGGCGCCTTAACCATTAAGCCATCTCTCCAGCCCTAAGTTGTTTTTTTGTCTGTTTGTTTGTTTTGTTTTGTTTTTTCCTAGGTAGAGTCTTACTCTAGCTCAGGCTGACCTGGAATTCACTATGTAGTGTCAGAGTGGCCTTGAACTCTTGGCGATTCTCCTACCTCTACCTCCTGAGTGCTGGGATTAAAGGTGTGCACCACCACTCCTGGCAAGTCTTTTTATGTTTAAGAAATGTGATCACTATTTGCCTTTAACTCAAAATAGTTTAAAGGCTAGGGATAGAGTTCAGTGTTGGAGTAATTGCCTACCCTGAATGGGACCTTGAGTTCAGTCCTTAGCACTGGACAAAAAGAAGTTTCTAGTAATGCTGATTAACATTTTTTTTTTTTTTTTGAGAATCTGGAGTTTGTTACAAGTAGTTTCTTTATTATATATGCGAAGCGTTGCCCCTTCCCCCATCCTGTACAGAAAGGAAAAGACTCATTCTTAGTGGAATGTCAAACATAAGTTTGTCATTTTTTTTATTTATTTATTTATTTATTTATTTATTTATTTATTTATTTATTTATTTATATTTTTGGAGAGAGACACAGAGAGAGACAGAGAGGGAGAAGGAGACAGATAGAGATGGGCACGCCAGCAGTCTCTCAGCTGCTGAGAATGAAATCCAGATGTGTGCGCCCTCTTGTAGTCAAGTGAGGCATTGTGCTCTTGCGTCACTTTGCATCTGGCTAAACGTGGGACCTAGAGATTGGAACCGGGTTCTTAGGCTTAGCAGGCAGGCGCCTTAACCGCTAAGCCATCTCTCCAGCCCAAGTTTGTAATTTTTAAAATGATCAAAGAAAGAGGAAAACTTGCCTAATTGCATTGTGACTGTCTTCAGTCCCATATGAAGGGTGAACTCATGGCATCGGCCTTGCCTTCTGTGTTCTTAGAATGTGATGGGAAAAGGAAAGAGCCACTGGGTCTCAGTTGAGATAATCCACTGAACAACAGTGTTTCCCACATCAGACTGTAAGCATCTGATTTATCTTTTGATATTTGTGAAGCCAAGTGTGAAGGAATACAGCAGTCACATTTGAAGAGACTAATGTTGGTCTCACCTTCAAAACAAGGCAGTTTTGCTTTTATCCACTAATTATAAGTTACTTTTGAATAAATTTGGCTTCATCGGTTCAGTGTCTCACCCTCATAAGTGCATGGAAACTGAGGACAGATTTCTGGATATTAATATTGGATTTATTTTTTCAACCAGATAGCCTATTATTTTGGATGCCTAGGGTCAGGTTTAATAGGCAACCTTAGAAAATGAAATCTATATTGTATGTTTACAATTAGCCAAGGACAGTAGGTAAAAATCTATCAAAATTTGGAGCTAGAGAGGTTGCTCAGTGGTTAAAGGCTGTCACTTGCAAAGCCTGTCGACCCAGGTTTGATTCTCTAGTGCCCACATGAAGCCAGATGCACAGTGGTGCATGTGTCTGGAGTTTGTTTGCAGTGGCAGGAGGCCCTGGCACACTCATTATCTCTATTAAATGAATAAAATATTTATTTGGTCCAATTTTTTTGCATGTGTATGTGATTATGGTTGTTCACATTGGGTGTGTGGGTACACATGCATGTGTGTGCAAATGAGGGTCAAAGGTAGATTTTGGGTGTCTTCTTAGATTGCACTCCACTTCACTTATTGAACCTAGGGCTCACCAGCTCAGCTAATCTAAGTAGCCATCTTGCTTGGGGATCCCCTATCTTGACCTCTCAAACACTGGGGTAACAGGTGGGCTACCATACCCACCTGGTATGTATGTGGGTGCCCGAAATATGAACTCAGCTATCCATAGTTGCACACTTTACCTATAAGCCATCTTTTCAGCCCCCCCAATTTAGTTCTTCACATAAAAAAGTCATTATGAAATATGTCTTCCAGACAGGTCAGAACTATTGAACGGATATGTTGAGTGTCCTACACATGCAAAAAGATGCACTTTTATTTTGAAGAGGCTCGTCATTATCATGTTTACATGACGGACTCGTTTCTATCCAGGGTCCTTTTCAGTGAAGGAGGAAAATGGATTGCAGGTGACGTTCTCTATTTTCATCATGTAAATTTCATGTTAGATTAGTATCTTAATCTTTCACTGAAAAAGGAAACCAGATTCAGATGGCCTTATTGGCAAACTCTACAAAATGTATAAGGAAAAAAAATATTCCACTCATATGCACATTCTTTTAGAAACGGAACCAGCATGACTGCATTCCTTTGCAGCAAAGATACTTATTAATCTCAGGTAATCCCATTTGCCAATCCTTGGAGTTATTTTCTGTGCTATTGAACTCCTTTTCACAACATCCCTGCCCAGTCTTCTATTCCTATATCTTGAAGTGTTTTCTCAGTATTTTTTCCTTTAATAGATTTAGAGATTTATGTATTATAGGATGGTCTTTCATCTATTTTGAGTTAAATTTTTAAATTTGATTTAAGAGAGAGAGATAAAGAGGCAGATAGAGAGAATGGGCACTCCAGAGCCTCTAGCCACTACAAATGATGCACCACCTTGTGCATCTGACTTATGTGGGTACTGGGGAATCAAAACCTGGATCCTTAAGTTTTGCAGGCAAGTGCCTTAAGCTCTAAACCATCTCTCTAGCCCTATTTTGAGATAATTTTTAATGGTAGGGAGATATGGATCTAGTTTCATTCTTTTCTCCATATTGCTATCCAGTTTTCCCACCTCCATTTGTTGAAGAGGCTGTTTTTACATAGGGGAAGTTTCTTTCTATAAGGAAAGCATGGAAGAGCAGAGGCTGATCAGTTAAAGCATTTGCTGCAAAGCCAAAGGACCCAGGATTGATTCTCCAGGACCCACCTTAGCCAGATGTACAAGAGGGTGCATGCATCTGGAGTTCGTTCGCAGTGGCTAGAGGCCCTGAAGCAACCATTCTGTCTCTCTCTCTTTCTCTGTCAAATAAATAAATAAAAATAAAATATTTAAACAAATAAAAAATAAAAACAAGAACTAATAACATCAAAATACTATTGAAAGTATGGTCAGAAGAAAGACAAAGGAAAACAAAAAGGAAAGAAATTAGAAAAAAGAAGTTTAAAGAATATAGATTGCCCAATAGTAAAACAAATGCATATGCAATATTAGATGGTTGTATGAGGAGGAATATAAAAAAAAGCCTTTTTAGCTGGGTGTGGTGGCACACGCCTTTAATCCCAGCACTTGGGAGGCAGAGGTAGGAGGATTGCTATGAGTTTGAGGCCACCCTGAGACTACATAGTGAATTCCAGAACAGTCTGAGCTAGAGTGAGACCCTACCTCAAAAAACAAAACAAACAAACAAACAAACAGACAAACAAACAAAAAGTCTTTTTAACACAATAAAATGAAGACACTAGTGAACATGTAGTCAGAATTAAAAAGGGAAAACTGAGGTAGGGAGTGAAGTTTTGTAACATTATTTCTGGGTCACAACTGGAAGAGAGCCTGGAGAGATGACTTAGTGATTAAGGTGCTTGCCTGCAAAGCCAAAAGACAGGCCAATTCCCTAAGACTCACGTAAAGCCAGATGCAGAGGATAGCACATGCATCTGGAGTCCTTTGGCAGTGGCTACAGGCCCTGGCACTCCTTCTCTCTCTCTTTGTCTCTCTCTCTTTCTCTGCCTCTTTCTCTCTCTCAAATAAATAAATAAAAATAAATAAATAAATAAATAATAAACTCTAAAAAACTGGGAGAGTGTCAGTTATACACACGGGGGCCTGGGAAAAGTCAGTTAGATTTTGGATTCTCTCTTGGAGCTTATACTGATAGTGAACCTGAATGGGACAAGTCCCTGATGTCCACCAGAGCTGTCTTCAGTTTAGCAGCTTCCTGTCTTTGATCAAATACCAGGGACTTCTGCTGGCAGCGCTTAGCTTCACAGTCCATGGGTTTGTCAGGTTCTTTCACCCTTCAAATATTCACCGTACTACATCTCCCTGGAGTCGCTAAAGTCCTAATGGAATGCATTGGATATAGATGAAGCAAACAACACTGTAATTTGTACAGGTGATCTTTGTAACTGCCAAACCCACTAATTCCTCATCTTCCTCATGGAGAGAGGTTGCTGTGGAAGGCGAGTATTTCACTGGGGTATCAGAGTCGTTGGAATGTACACGACAAGTGAATAGATATTAACTCCACCCACTGACTTCCGGCTCAGGGCTATCCACCTCAGAGTCATTCTCAGTTGATGAGATCTGCTCCAACCCACTGAAGGAAGAGCTGCCTTTTGCTGTGCCCTCATTCCTGAGCTGACCCTTTTGCCATCTGCCATTTTTAGTTCATCAGTATCAAGTCTGCCCATTCTTCACAACCACCTCCCAGAACCTCGCCTCACGCTGGAGCTGCGGAAGGTTCAGATTCGGCTCTGTGACTTGCTCTCTGACTGTGGTTGTTTGTTGTTCTCAGGTCACCAGGATAGCTTAGTTATTGTACAATAGATTCTCTCTTAAAATGATGACCAACCAGTGCTTTGAGTCCCATAGAGTGGCAAAAGGGATTCCTCTCCATTGCTAACTCACTTGCCCGTGGAATCACTGCTTCACCCAATTCTGCAACTGCATTTGAGGCTTGTGAAAGCTATAGGCTTATCATAAGGGTGTCACCTCGTTTTTCTTTTGGATGAGGCTTCTTTGACATCCCCTCTCTCCAGTGAGGGCCACACAGTGAGCTGGCACAGTGTTTGCCTTGGCTTCTTGTTGGTGGATTATCCATCAAGATTCTCAAACCTTTCTACTGTTCTACTGCGACCACTGTGCATTTCTGTAGCACTTTTTCTTTCTGGTTTTGGAATAGGGCCTATCACTTTTATACTGATTTCCCCTTCACCAGGTCACACGGAGACAATTTCCAATTCCATCTTACCCAGAATCCCACTCTTTATTCTTGATGCCCACTGGGAATCCTGGTTATTCAACACGATAACCGGATGTTCCCATTAAAATTACATCACTCAGCCACTTAAATTCCAGCAATGACTCTAAATGTTACCCAGAATACAAGCCAATGTTCTTACAACCTACCTGTCTAGTCCTTGGTCACCTCTGTGTGGTCAGTGCTGCTCATCCTCTCGGCTCACCGCTTCCACACTGGACCGTGGCTGTTCCTGGCACACACCACCATGCTCCTATCTTAGGGCCTTTGCAGTGTTGTTTCTCTACTCTAGCATGTTCCATCGCAAGATATATGTGCTATTCTGTCTTGACAAGAATAGAAAATAAGAATAAAAAGACAAAAAATAGGCCAGTTACACTATGCAGGTATCTTTCAGATATCACTTCATAATGCCCACTGGCACTCCCCAAATGGAAGGACCACCTACTCCCCATCACTGGGACCCTCAATTCCTCTTATGCCCCTTCATTACTTACATAACACATTCATCTCACCTAGCCCATTTTTTCCCCTTTTCACTCTGATTTTCTGTTCTTTCTGTTCTGTGGAAGAGTACTTTTAAATTAATTGATTATTTAACTAATTAACTAATTTTCCACCAGTGCTAGTGACTGAACCAAGGATCTTATGCTTGCTAAGATTTCTACCACTGTGTCACCCCCAGCCTCGCACTTGAGCACGTGGCACTTCTCTCAGTGCTCCTGTTCCCTTCCCTGATGTATCTCAAGCACTCGGAGGAACATGGGCATTCAAGGGATGATCGTGGTGTGAATAAGTGGATGGACTTGTTGAATTCCCAGTAGGTGAAATGAATCTCCTGGGCTTGAGAGTACAATGCCAATGAAACCAGTCAGGGCTGCTGCTCTCGTGGAGAATTGCCAATTTCAAATACAGTTACTGAATGATCTCATGAATTAGCTGCAAAGAATAATAAAAGGCAAGGGTGCTTTTAGGATGTGTCATTGAGGATTTTATCCTAGGTAAAGATGGACTGGGGAAGACATTTAGAAATGAGTGATAGGAAGGCTGGGGAGATGGCTCAGCATTTAAAAGGCACTTGCTTGCAAAGCCCTCTGGCCTGGATTACCCAGAAGCCCATCATGCATGCACCTGGAGTTCATTTGCAGTGACAAGAGGCCCTGGTGTACCCATACACCACCCCTCTCTCTTTCTCATAAATAAATAAATAAATAAAAATAAAAGAATCAGTGATGTTTGTGGGGCTTATGGGGATGGAGGAGAGGTAGGAGGAGAGTTAATCAAAATTAAAAATGTTATGAATAAGCCATATGGAAACCTACTTCTTCACTATCTACATAAAATATACATATTTAAAAAGAGAGAGCTTGGACAGAAGTACTCTGTGGGGGGTGAATAAGATTGTGCCCTGAAGCATAAATTTTTCCAAGAAAATTTCAGTGGGATGCTTTCTAATAAGTTGTTGGTCAGGGAGGCCCTTATGCTTCCAAAACATCACAGGCTATTGTCAAGGTTTGTTTTTTTCCCCCAAGTAGAACTAGATGGTAAGACACTATTGCTGAAGACATCACATGCTTGGGCTGCAGGTCACTGAGAAATCAAGCTGGAGCTGAGCTGGAAGCCTCTTCATGTTGACTAACTGTCAGGATGCTGGAAAGAGCCATACAGCCTGTTGGGGGAGAAAAGTCATCAATGGTGTTAGCCAACAGGGGATCCTGCAAGCTTTATGGCTGGCCAAATGTACAACCTGGTTCAATGGTGGTATGTCTGTTATTGGGCAAACCAAATGCTCTCTGGTTATATTTGATGCCTACCCCATGGGAGGGAATTTTTCCTGGTACTAAAATCCTAATCAAAATCCTATGGCTAGGAAGCTCATAAGACATGGGGGATTGTATTAGACAATTCCAGTCTATGGTGCTGGGATGAACATCTAACCACACCACAGTTTATGAGAGGAATGGGCTTGATTTCAAGGTTGGAGACCCAGGGGATGTTCCATTAGTGGCAGAAGAAGCTGGCTCCCTTTCACAGATCCAAGCAGAGAGAAACCACCACCAGCCAGCAAACACTAAAAAGCAGCAGCAGGACCCCAGAGCCCAGACCTTTTTGAATACTTTTGGGCTGGAATTCAGAACTGCCTCCAGTGACATGCTCCCTGCATCAGGAATCTGCCTGCTTGGGGCTGAAGCTGCAAACTCAATTTTAATAAAACACTGAGTCTATGGGGCCATACATTCAAAGCACCACAGTTGTCTAAATGGATAATGTTGGCTAAATAGATATACTATGCCCACCAAACTACCCTCTAAATACTTATGTTTATGCCAAGGTATCAATGCTACTCTCACTTTTAGTTAGAGAAGTTTCTCTTTTCAAATGGTAATAACCACCCAAGACACTCAAAACCACCAAAGTGCTGAAAAGAAGTGCCAGTGGAGAGTTCATCACTGAGACATCTCTATCATACCCTTCAAGGCTCAAGGACCATTGCAGAAGAGATGGCAGGAGGAGTGTAAGATCCAGAGGAAGGGAAGGGCTGCTTTTCATTACTGTCTTCCAGACACAAAGTAGCCATGGTATTCATGACTTCACAATGACTCCTACATAAGACCTGCATAATAGCATGGAAAAGTGATGACATCAAAATAGAATAGACACTACTTAGGAAGAAGATGGGATTCAGTGGAGGGGGGGATTCAGGAGGGGGAAAAGGGAGGGTAATGAGAAGGGATAATGGTCATGGAATATTGTCTATATTTATGGAGTTTATCAATCAAAATTTAAGAAAGAATAAGTGGTGTTTAAGCTATGATGAGATTAAATAATTCTAATTAATAAGACCAAGTAGATCCAGGTATAGACAAAAATATCTTCCCAGGGCTAGGGAAATGGCTTAGTGGTTAAGATGTTTGCCTGCAAAGTCTAAGGACCTCAGTTCGATTCCCCAGGACCCACGTAAGCCAGATGCACAAGGGGCACATGTGTCTGGAGCTCGTTTGTAGTGGCTGGAGGCCCTGGCATGCCCATTCTCTGTCTACCTATCTGCATCTTCCTCTCTGTCTCTCAAATAAATAAATAAATAAAATATTAAAAAAATCTTGCCAGATTTTCTGAGATACTGGAAGTGGATAGTCACTATATACATTCCTGACCCCATTGAGATCACACACACACACACACACACACACACACACACACACACACACCCCTCACCACGTGGGACTTGGGGTCTTATTCTCATTCTGGTTCTGACTCAGGAGGTCCAGAATGGTGCCTGAAATTGTGCATTTCTAGTGAGCTCTCATGTGATGTTTCTGTTCTGTGGATAGCATCTTTAGGTATCCGGCCAAGTAGCTCTTGCTCCAAAGTCATCTCTCAAACAACGTAGTCGTCTTCTTTCTCTCTTTCTCTTCCTTCCTTCCTTCCTTCCTTCCTTCCTTCCTTCCTTCCTTCCTTCCTTTCCTTTCTTTCTTTCTCTCTTTCTTCTTTCTTCCTTCCTTCCTCCCTCCTTCCCTCCCTCCCCTTCTCTCTTTCTTTCTTTCTTTCTTTCTTTCTTTCTTTCTTTCTTTCTTCTTTCTTTCTTTCTTTCTTTCTTTCTTTCTTTCTTTCTTTCTTTCTTTCTTTCTTTCTTTCTTTCTTTCTTTCCTTCTAATTAGCAGTGGATTTGGACCATATCTTGTGCTTCAGTTATATGGAAAAAAAAATTTTGAGAATAGAAATATTTCTGCTCTTCAAAGCGGATTTTGTTCAGCTATTGTTGCAGTCAGGTTCGCATTGCTGGCAGAAATCACCTGACCAAGAGCAGCTCATAGGAAAAAAGGTTTATTTTGGCTTACAGACTCAAGGGGAAGCCCCACGATGGCAGGGAAAATGATGGCATGAGCAGAGGGTGGACATCATCCCCTGGGCAACATCAGATAGACAACAGCAATAGACGAGTGTGCCAAACACTAGCAAAGGGACACTGGCTATATTATCCATAAACCTGCCCCCAACTGTACACTGCCTCCAGGAGGTGTTATTCCCAAATATCCATCAGCTGGGAATCTAGCATTCAGAACACCCAGGTTTATGGGGGACACCTGAATGAGACTACCACAGCTATCTTATGAATTTGTTTTATGAGCATCGTGCTTTTTCTTGGAAGAGACATGTATGTATGTGCATTTTTTCCCCTTTCCTTGATTGGATGGCTGCTTCCAGAGGTCCAGATGAGATCTAAGTCAGTGTTGTACTTTTTGCTTAATTCAGTGTTTTCATGATAAATTTCAAGATGAATTTCATACATTTCTATTGACTACAAACATCCACTTGGGAAAGTTCTTCCCAGTGTCCTTTCTATGAATGAAGGTGATTTAAATTGTCCTTTGAGGTGAACCTTTTCTTACCATGAATGTAGGTGACAACATTTGTATTTATAATATGCCATACCAAGGAAGCAGTCATGAGAAAATTAAAGATGATAATGACTGTAAGGTCATATTGAAGACAGTAGAGTATTATAGAATTTCAGACATTATTGTTATTAAAACAAGAGAAGGTGTTCATAGTTTTGCCTGAGCAAATTAAAGAATTCCAGGAAGAAGGTCATTCTCTTTGAATGATGAGAATGGAGTCGGCCATGGCAAGCACAGTTAATTTTATTTCTGTGATATATCTTAATTTTAATTTTGTAGATTTAGTGCAAAGTTTAAAAAAAAAGATTTCATTTTTATTTATTTATTTGATGAGGGAAAGAGGCTGAGAGAGAGAGAGAGAGAGAGAGAGAGAGAGAGAGAGAGAAGAGGTGTGTCAGGGCTGCTAGCCACTGCAAATGAACTCCAGATGCATGCGCCCCCTTGTGCATCTGGCTTATGTGGGTCTTGAGGAATCGAGCCTCCAACCAGGGTCCTTAGGCTTCACAGGCAAGCACTTAACTGCTAAGCCATCTCTCCAGCCCTATTGCAAAATTTTAAAAATTATTATTTGAGAGAGACAAAGAGAAAGACAGAGAGGAAAAGGCAGAGAGAGATAATGGGCACGTCAGTGGACTCTCAGCCACTGTGAATGAATTCCAGACGTGTGTACCCCCTTGTGGGCAAGTGTGGCATTGTGCCCTCACTTTACATCTGGCTAAACGTGGGACCTGGAGAATCGAAGGGGGAATTCTTAGGCTTGGCAGGCCAGCGCCTTAACTGCTAAGCCATCTCTCCAGCCCCCCTATTGCAAAGATTTTAAGGCCAGGAATTTTTTTTGTTGAATTAGTGTCTAATCGGTACCTATTATTGGAACTTAAGTACAGAGAAATGTTAATGAGTGATTAGGAAAAGGATTGAGATGCTGGTGTTGATCTTACATGGAAGGGATGACACTCTCCCTAGATACCTGTCCTGTGTTTTCCAAAGCCTCCCACACTCATTCTCTGCTTATATCATAAACCTAGTGAAGTGAAAACAACAAAATGGAACTTATTGAGTGCTGCTCTCAGTGCTTCATATGCCATTGACTCATTGAAAAGTCAATGATTATTATTCCATCAAGGTTATAATCTAGAACCTGAGTCTCAGAGGGCCTAGAAAATACCTCTTCTTGGGGGGAGAGCATATTTGAAACACTACATTGAAGTTAAAATATTTCAGAGAGGCAATGGAATGCAATGAAAAATTACAGCTGTGCAATCAGACAGATTCATATAAGAATACTTTCGCTTTGATACTGATTCCCTGCAAATCCTTGGGCAAATCATTTAATCTCCAAGGATTTCATTTTTCTCATCTAAAAATCGGATAAATTCATGTGATTGCTTTGCTTATAATACTTTAACTCACCTTGGCTAGGAAGTTCAAGCCAGGTAACAAAGTCGACTTTGGATCCCCAGCAGAGTCAGGTTATCAAGCAGCCTTTCTTTTTAGTCTCTGTTCCTTTCTTCCATTGATTGTGGACCTAGTTCAACTGGTTTATGTGTTTTACACATATCAGGCTTTTCTTCTACGTTTTCTCAGGTCATTAGTTCTTTTCATCAGTCTGGGGAAAGGTGTTGGCAACTCTAGATATTTATTATTGGTCTAGGCTGTCACTTGCCAGTCACGCAGGAGGGCCTTAGGCCACATACTGTAGGTGATAAGAAACCAGAGCAAGGCTAACTGAAGCATGGGAGGAACACGTTCATTAAACCTAACTTGGTTTGAAGCCTTGGGGGTTGGTGTTCAGAGGACAGTGTCCCAACTGAGATGACTATTTGGAAGTCAACCACCATAACTGTGGCTGGTTTCTGTGTCTACCTGGAGCCATCTTAGGCATGTTCCATATATGGCTGTACGTGATCGTATGAGGAAAACAGTTCTATAATTCAATTTTATATCTGATAACATTGAAGCCCAAGGACTTAAAAGAAAAACTAATCTTCTGTCATCTTATGTTGACATCAAAATTTTTCTTTACATGTCCAGATTCGGATGTGGAGTTTCTCTCACATTACAAAATTATAGTTTAAATATTTGATACATATCTCACTTCATTTACACAATGTATGAATATACATTAGATAGATGATAGATGATTTTAATGAATGTAATTCTTGGTGAAAGAAAACAAAAGAGCATATACTAAATGATTATATGTAATTTAGAACTGGGTAAACCTTATTGAGGATGTAATTAAATTGGGATAGTAGGTATTTTTATACTTTTCAGAATATATGCTGAATAGATGCCATATTTTGATAAAACTAAGTGAATAAAATGAATGAATAAGATATCCCTTAATTCTACCTTTATGTCATTTCTTTAACTCATTGCACCTGCAGTCCTATTTTATTTTCTTCAGAAAATTTTATAATTACTCTTAAATTTTTTGATGGTTTGTGATCATAAAGCTCTATGTTTAAAACAATTCCTCTGAAAAGTCATTGTGTATCTATACCATATTTTCTTTACCCATGAATTTATTGATGAACACCTTGGCTGACTCCATGACTTAGCTATTATTAATAGTGTCATGATTCAATTCTTGCCACTTTTCAAGAGCAACTATTCAAAAGCTATTGGGAATAATGAAATGTTGATTTCAACATATCTTTACCAGCACAGTAATGCTCTCTTAAATTATATTAATTATACCATATTCCTTAGTTTTTCATCAAAAATTGAAACTATAGATTAACTCATTCAAATTATGAAACACACCTATCATCTAACCAAATAGGCAAAGCTAGTTTTAATTATCAAACCAATTAAATAAATTAGAATTACTTTCTTTTAGACAAATTAGACGGCATTTATCAATTCAAAAATGTGTGTTAAAAGACCATATCATGGTAGGAGTTTATGGCCAAAATGAAATAAAATTCCACTGTCTTCAAAACTTTCTACCTATATAATAATCTATGCATTATTCTCTTAAGGTATCTTCTCTAAGTGTTGCATTATTTTTGTAAATAGTACTGTAATGAAAGAGAGGAAGTCCTTAAACATTACTCCAGTGTTTTCCAGCAGATGTCCCCTAAAAGTTCATGTGTTCTGAATGCTTGAACCCTAGCAATTTTGGTGGCTAAGCCTTACTGGAGGAGGTGTGTTGTTGGGGGAAGACTTAAAGGTGTTCTAGACAACTCCTCCATGCCAGAACTTGGCTGCCTCTCCTGCTGCTGTTTCTACCTACTATGGGAGAGGTGATGTCCAGTCTCTGCTCCTGCCATGCACTCCTCTGCCATCATGAAGCTTCCTCTGGAGACTATAAACCAAATGAAAAACTTTTCTCCCATCACTCGCATTTTGTTGGGTGTTTCAAACCAGCAATGATCAAGTTAACTTTAACAATTACTTTATGCTGCATCTAAATCCAGTACATTTCTAGAGAGGCTGAGACTCCCATTTCTAGGACACACTTTGCTTTTAACACACATATGTTTAAGACAAAGGAAATCATATGTTCTACCAACAATTTATGAAGTCTTGATTAAAGGAGGTTTCCATGGCCATATTTTAAAAACTATTGGAGGAATTGTGGGGATGGGGAGGCTTGTGTTATCTTAAGACATTGAAATAGACTAGAATTTGGAATGAGAGAGAATTTATTTAGGAAAAATGGGAAACTGAGAGAGTTAGAGAGAGGACAATAGACAGAAGGGAAGAGCAGAGAAGAAGCAGATTTGGAAAAGTGATTCCCTTAAAACTGTACCTAATTAGTATGCATACCATGGAAATATATGTATTCCCCAAATTCTTAATATCTATTTGATGCATGTTAATAAGTAATCACAGTTAATTTAAAGTTTTTTTAAAAAAATTATTTATTTATTAGAGAGAGAGAGAGAGAGAGAGAGAGAGAGAGAGAGAGAGAGAGAGAGAATGGGCACACCAGGACCTCCAGCCACTCCAAATGAACTCCAGGTGCATGCACCCCCTTGTGAATCTGGGTTACATGGGTCCTGGGGAATCGAATCAGGGTCCTTTGGGTGTGCAGACAAATGCCTTCACTAAGCAATCTTTCCAGCCCCACAGGTTTGTGTGTGTGTGAGAGAGAGGGAGAAAGAGAGAGAGAGAAAGAGAGAGAGATTAACAGAACTTTTGGGGAAGTGGGGAAGGGACTGAAGTAGCTCATGGAGTTTGCTGGCCATGGCCACGTGAGAGGACAGAAGCCTGACATGGTTTGCTAGTGTGTCAGATTATAGGGATATGGAGAATATTGTGTAAATTGAAATTTACACAATGGCTACAAAATGCAGGAGATTCACTGTGTTGGTAGTGAGGAAAAATCAATGCAAAGTAGTTATCTTTTTCCCAGGAGGAACTGTTTATTTGCTCTTGTGTTCTATTTAATATAAGAATTAGATGAGGGGGATAGGATATGAAATTAAAGGATCAGGAATATAATGGCAGGGGTATTTGTTTCAGGGTTTGCACTGGGATTAAGCAGAAAAGATAATAAAACGAGTATTTTGTCATATCTCCATTGGGTCTCGCACCATGGTCTACATAGTACATTCTTTATAAATGACTGCTAATAGACTGGCTGTGATGGTTCATGGGTGATATAACAAAGTCCTCTGCTTGTTAAAATCACTAACAACTTAGACGAAGAAAAACGCAGCCAGGATTCTTCTCTCTTCATCCTGTATAGATGAAGGTAGATCAAATTATAGTAATTTATTAAAGGAATTAGAAGTTGGGGGATATGTCATTCTGGGAAATTATATGGTAGTCAGGTAATCCCTTTGTTGGCTAAGTCACTTCAATTTCCACAATCAAGTCACCCAGTAGCAGACTGTTGATTGTGGTTTTGATAACAGACTGTATGTTTTAAGTAGTGTCTGAGAAACATCTTATTACTTTAGCATTTCCCTTAGGAAGATAAGTATGGAAAATAAATATACAAGGTATTATTGAGAAAGAATAAAATTGTATGCATATTTAAATTTAAACCAGGTTTCTTTCTCCAGAATTTGTGACAACTTTTTAATATATGAGAGAAAACATGGAAAACCATGAATGTACTTACACATATACTTTGGGAGTTTCCCAAAGAGGTAGAGACAATTTTCATTAGTTAGAAAAGATAAGAATAGAAATATTGGATTTAAATTTGAACAAGAAGCATTTGAAAGATTAGAGAAAAAAATTAACAGTGAGGATCAACTGGGGAATGAATCCAATTTCTGGAAGAGAATATGGGACCCAAATCACTTGAAAATTTGAGATTTCCACTTGACAAACAGCTTGTAGGAAGGTGAGAAGGGAGGCAGATGCTGCGTTGCCGGGGAGCTTGGGTAAGGCCATCCTCAGTGGATTGTCTCTCAGTCTATGCTGTGGAATGGTGGGCTTAATCTCTCAAGACACGTGTGAAATAAACATGTTTGAACAGTGAGTAGAGTGGCAGAAAGGGACCAGATCCATGATATTGGTGGCCTTTGTTGTCCCATAATGGGAAGCCAAGATCCGGCAATGAATCTGTGAGATCACCTGTGTGCCTGCTTGTAAGTGAGGGAATGTCTCTTATCAGTATGATAACCATCTTTGGGAGAGCAGATGTAGGCAATCTGGGGACTCTTGCCTCACCCCCCCCCACCCTACAGTAGTGTGCAACTGCATTGTGAATAAAGAAATTTCTCCTATCAGTATGATCTGTGGGAGAGCTGAGGAACCCGGGACTCTTGGCTCATCCCCCTACCCTACAGTGGTGTGGAACTTCGGGACCATGGAGGTGGATTCCCTCATTTCCATCAGAGTATTAGCTGGGTCTGGTGGTGCAGACTTGGAAGTTAGTCCTTGGGAAGCTGAGACAGGAGGCTTGTGGATTCACAGCCAGCCTGAGTGACATAGCAAGTTGCAGATCAGTCTGGGCTAAAATGTGAGAGTCCATTTCAAGAAAATTTTAAAAAATGAGCAAGTTTAAAAGAAGATAAATTTTCTCCTTTTTTTGGAATACTGGAGGAAAATTCATTATATTTTAGGACACAAAAAAGACACAGTTCATGGAAGAGCCCATGGTATAGACATCTTTCCCCATCTCAGTTTAGAAATCATTGAAGAGAGTTTTTGCCCTGCTGGTTTTCCAAGAACGTGGGGATCTGGCGAAGAACATTTCATGACCTGGTGCTATAGGGCTGATGATAAATATCATGCCATACATTTTTGTACTCACTTTATTTATTTTAGATCATTAGGTCTCTTGTATGTAAGCGAAATCACCATCTAGTGGATTTACCTGCTAGCTTTTTTTCTTTGAGGTGAGGCCCTCACCTGAGGTACAGAGCCTCTTGTCTTCTCCTCCCTGGACTCCAACCGTGCAATCATACCCTCTGCCCTTGAGCACTGCTTTCATAGGTGATGTTCTCCCCACAGATGATCTCAGCACGGTCAACAGAGTGGCCCTAACTGAATGGGAAACGTGTCCCTATTAAAGGAGAAATTTGGACATGGAACTGTCCACCAGGGGAAGACAGTGAAATCGACGAGGAGACGTCTCTGTGGAAGAATGAGAGGATTGGCTCATCATTCCCTCACAGTACTCAGAGGAAGCATACACCTCAGCACCTTGACTATGGACTTCCCACCTCCAGAGCTGCAAGTCAATAAATTCCCACTGTTTCAGCCACCCAGATTGTGGTGCTTTCTAATGGCAGCTCTAGTAAACTTACGTCCTCTCTAATGATGAATTCAGAGAGACTTCATTGACTTACTCATTTTCATTCTGCTTTTGAGTATCTGTGATGTGTTAGGTGCTGAGAATTCAATGGTTTTGATCCACAAGGAACTTCTAGCTGTTTCATGACGATAGAGAAGTGCACAGACAATTTTAAAACACTGAAGTAGGAGAAGAATTGGAAGAATTCACTCATTTGATGCCCAGTGTTTACTGAGTAACACACAGGGATACATACGTGAAATATAAGCTCTTCCAGTGTACCTGCCACTTCATGTTTAGCATAAAAAAGCTCAAGATGCTGGTTTCCTCATTGGTAAGATGAGGATAAAGAAGTCTTCGAATGGGATTTAAAAACATTAAGTAGAATAATGGATATAGAATGTTTAGTGCAGTGTCTAAAACAGGATATGTGACAGACAATGTTATTTTGTGCTTGGGGAGCATGAAATAATTAGAATAGTACGCAGTCAGTCTGACAAATGAACCGAAAGCATCATCCAAGATTCTGTTGGCCTGTTCAGATAAGCTGTTCATCAGTGTTCCATGAGAGATGCATTAAGTTTTCTCAAGTAGTAGTAATTCTTCATTCAGAAAGCTCTGGGTAAGACCTTCCTACCTGGTCACAAGGTCTTGGGGTTGGCTAAGCTCTCTCTTCCTTTGAGGAAGAATAACATTGCTTTGGGACCCCCTAGGGGAAAAACAATGCCATTGGATTTGCTTTTGACGGTTTCATTTTCGATCTGGGAAATGATATTATGGAATGGTGTCTTGAGGATTTTCTGAGTTGCGTCTTGGGAAACTGGACATGTGATTTGATGGTTAAAGCTATTAAAATGATAACTTTTGGAAATTTTGAAATTGTCAACTTGTTATAAAATAGCAAGCTTAAACAGACTGGGGGAGTGACAGTTATTGTTTCCTGAAGATTTGAGTAGAGTGATCTTGGAATATAATTCAAGAGTCCTCTCTTACATTTATTTCAAGAACAATGACAGAAAAATAATTTTAGCCTTAGTGTGCTGAAGCTTTTGAACAATGTAGGTGCTAGAAATGGTTTTGAACAATGGAAATGCATTTCTATCATTTAAGATATTTTTTTAAAGTATAGATTCTTCTACTTCCTGCCAGGCAAATACAGGTCTCAATGTCTCATGTCCTTTCCAAGGAGACCAAGGTGATTCTCCAGGCCATGTAAAATGGCTGAGGTAGGGTCTTCTAGATCAGATGATCTCTACTCCAACCTTGTTCATGAACAACTTGAAATCACTAAGAGCCCTTTGGTATATGAATGGGCAGAATTTACCCCATTTCCATGAGACAAACACAACTCCTAATGGAAAAAATCATTTTCACTAAAAATAGCATGAAAAACCATGAGGAAAAATCACTGAAGATAGGGTCAAAGGAGTTGTGTTACAGTTGAATGCAAAAAAACATCTAATTTCTCTAAATATCTTGTTCCTCTTGAAATAAAACCCAGATAACCTCTTATTTAAAAAATGCGATGTATTTTTGGATTATATTTGTTTTTGTTTAACAATCAGTTACAAACATCTTGTCAAGAAATTTTCTGCAGCCTTGTTTTAATAGTTGTCTATGTATATGCCTAAATTTAAGTAGTGCTCCATAGTTAGGCAGTTAGCACTTCCCATTTTCTAATACTAATAAACAATGGTATTTAGAAAAAAAATAAACCCAGATAGGCTGGAGAGATTTCTTAGTGGTTAAGGTGCTTGCCTGCAAAGCCTAAGGACCCATGTTTGACTCTCTAGATCCCATGTAAGCCAGACACACAAAGGTGAGGCAAGCACAATGTCGCACATGCCCACTAGGTGGTGCAAGCATCTGGAGTTCGATTGTAGTGGCTGAGGTCCTGGTGTGCCAATTCTCTCTCTCTGTCTCTTTCTCTAAAAAAATAAAAAAGAAAAAAGAAACACACATTTGCCATCTCTGTAATACCCTCCAAGGCTCAGGGACAATTGTGGAAGAAATGGCAGAAAGAATGTAAGAGCCATAGGAAAGGGAGGAGTGTTTACAATACTGTCTTCCAGACACAAAGTGGTCTTGATACTCAGTGACCTCACAGTGCCTGATGCTGCCCTAAACAAGTCTTGCACAAAAAGAGGAAAAAATGATGATATCAAGATAGAAGACAGACTATTTGGAGAGAAAAGGGGATTCAGTGAAGGGGGGATTTAGGAAGTAGGAAAAGGGAGGGTGGTGGGAGAGGATTGTGATAATGGTATATTGTTTGTATTTAAGGAATTGTCAATAAAAAAGTTAAAGGGCTGGAGAGATGGCTTAGTGGTTAAGGCATTTGCCTGTGATGCCAAAGGATCCAGGTTTGATTCCCCAGGACCCACATAAGCCAGATGCACAAGGTGGTGCATGCATCTGGAGTTTGTTTGCAGCAAATGAAGGTCTGGTGTACCCATTGTCTCTATATATCTGCCTCTCTCTCTCTATCACAAACAAATAAAATAAAAAATGGTTTAACAAAAATTAAAGAAAAAAAGAAACAACCCAGACATGGACCAGATCCTTCCCAGCTTTGTGATGCACTTGACTACATAATGAGACTATTTAGAAAATTGTAGGATGATTTTGTTTTTGTAAGAGAGATAACGTGGATAAAAACTTTCTACATGAGGTAAAGTTTGAATTGTACTGTGAACATTTACAACAATCTAGGCTGCAACTGAGAATTAGAAGAAACAAGGGGGAAGAGGGAAAATACATGGTTTTGGATGAAAGGCACGAAAGCCAAGAGCAATGAGGGAGAAGGGGTCACTGGTTCCTTCTTAACTGCTGATGTCCAGTACGGTCACAAATCAATTCTCCTCCATCCTTGTGCTTTACATCAACATTACTGAACCAAAATGGAAAGGAGGGCACGCCACAACTCTACACTGAGCATATCTGATTTCCAACATTATATTCTTTTGGCTTTGCTGAGAATCGGTAGAGTTGCTTTTCATTTTCAGAAAACTCTTGTAGGAGCGTCTTTTGGGTGGCTTCACTCCTTAAGGGAGATTAGTGACAACTTTCATTTTTTCACCTTATGAACGAACAATTAATGATGCTGTTTTTTTTCTTTTTCTTAAACAAGTTTGGAGAGAAATTACAAATGTATATCAAACAGAAATAAAAGATATTGATATTTATTTTCATAAAGCTATTTCTAGTTATTCTAAATATGTTATTGTGTTGCATGTATGTGGAGCAAGAAGGATAGACTATGCTTTTGAAGTCAGGTTTGTCAATGTCAATGTGAATAACACATGTGTTCATACTGAAGTTAAACAGACGTGATGAAAATGGCAAATGGTGAAGAAAAAGCATGCTTACAGCTTATCTTGACCTTTTGAGAATAAGATCAGTCTGTCAGTGCTAATGGTTTTCTATGTTCATAGCATAAAACCTTGAGTGCCTACATTTGGGATGGTAGCTAACTGATATCTCAACATAAAAATAATGAAATGATGTCAGTCACACACAAAAATTCCTCTAAGTCCTTTTACCCTTGCTTTGCAGCACATTTATCCACGTGTGTGTACAACATGCACATCCACAGTGAGCCTGGCTCATTTTCCTTTCCCAGTCTCAACAAATCCAGGCCCAAAGAGAATTATTTTTTTAAAAATTTTATTTTCTTTCTTTTTCTTTTATTTACAAGGTTCGTCTCATTTTTCCCAGGCTAGTTTCAAATTCACTATGTAGCCTAGAATAACTTTGTGATTCTCCTGCCTCTATCACCAAAGTGTTGAGCTTGTGGCACCATTCCCCGTTTACGTGATGTTGGGGATGGAGCCCAGAGTTTTGTGCATGCTACTCAAGTACTGTATCAACTAGTCACCTACAGCTAACCCAATGAGAATTTTTCATTCACCTAAAGGATATACCAAGAGTAGTTATGAGGACCAAAGAATTTTTGTTAAGCATTCGGAGAAAGAAGAAAGGGGCAGGAAATGATACATGACAGAGACCTGAATCACTTAGCCTGTTTGACACTCTTGCTGTGTATTTCAGTCTTTAGAGATTCAGAGGAATATCTTATGAGATTGTGACACCCCCTGTTTCCACTCCAGGACATTTCTCCTTTTGCCTAAATTTCTGCCTTGTCACCTACCTTTCTCGAATTCATTAGAGGCACCTTGTTTTCAGGAAAGATTCAGAAAAGCTGTATTTTTCTGACTGTCTGGATATTTATTAACGTGTCTTCATAAGCTAATGGAAAGGAACCACAGGAAAATCATATTGACTACATTAAAAGTGGGACAACAAGGAGAATATTTGTTCAAAGTTCCCTCATTTTGTAACAAAGATTAGCCATGGCATTGTACAAAGAAGAGTGACAGAGAGAGAGAGAGAGAGAGAGAGAGAGAGAGAGAGAGAGAGAGAGAAAAGGACAAAGGTGAGTTCTCCCTGGAATTGAGAAAGAAGTAAGATTTCAAGGATTCCACTGGCACACAAGTGTGAGCAGTAATGATACTGCTAAGAAGACTGAGAAATAAGAACTACAGCTGGGACTGTGGAGATGGCTCAGCCGGTTAACAGCACTTGCTCACAAAGCCTGCTGGCCTCGCTTCAATTCCCTAGAACATATGTAAAGCAAGGGCCACAAAGTGGTGCATGGGTTTGGAGTTCATTTGCAGTAGCATAAAGCCTTGATGTGGCCATTCTCTCTTTCCTCTCTCTTTTAAATAGTAAATAAATAAATAAATGAAAAAATGTATAGTTTTTAAAAATTGATTTTATATTTTATTTTTATTTAGTTATTTGAGAGAAAAGAGAGAAAGAAGGAGAGAAAAAAGAGATTGAGAGAGCAAGAGAGAATGAGTGCAGCATGGCCTCCAGCCACTGCAAATGAACACCAGGTATATGCCAGCTACCTTGTGCACCTGGCTTACGTGGGTTCTAGGGAATAGAACCTGGCTGGGTCCTTTGGCTTTGCAAGTACATGTCTCAACCGTTAAGCCATCTCTTGAGGCCTGTATGTTTTAATTTTTTTTTAAAAGAAAGACAACTGAGACAACCTATAGCAGATGGCCTGTTAATGAGCAAGAACCAGAAGCAAATCAGTTGCTGTGGCCAAGTGTCTGGATGTGAGGAAATTCCAGCTGAAAGAGTCACACCACCTTCAGAGGGAAAGAATTAAGTGGTAGATGCAAACAAACAAACTAGCATTTAATGTCTTAAAATTGTCCTCACTAGTAAGGAATAGAGATAAATGTAGATTTGTCTTAAAAGTGTTCTTGCCTATATCTTGCTATAATGACCATATACTGTGATCAAAACTGTTCACAACTAAAGTTTCAATATGTGGGTTTTTTTTTCCTGTTTTACCTGTTTTATATTGTTCTTACTTGTGATATGATAAATCAGCTTGAGGAATCACCACTATCCCCATCCCCCAAATCCAAATGAAACAAGAAACAAGGTAAGAGTGATCGTTTTCCTTTTCTTCTCTTGTGATGCAGTCTCCCAGGGCAGGGCAGTGTTGTATGAGACAAGGAGGGCGAAAGGAAGTTCACTCAGGTCTCTGAACTCTGCAAAGACACTGGCTCAGGTCTTAGAAGTGTCTCTAGGGACTCTTCCTCCTCGGTTTGCATTAAGTCAAAGATTTCCATTTAAATTTTGTATCTCAATGGATAAGCCTCATTTTAATCACCTCTGTGGGTCATGTTCTTCATGGCATTTCTCTCATTCTCTGTCATTTGACATTTCCTCCTCAGGGTAGCATGACATAGTTGAGCCATCTCAGAATTTCTTGAATAAATATTCACTATAATCATTTCAAGGAAGGCAATAGTAAGTCAACGGTAAGAATTTCTTGAATTTAAGAAATCTTCAAAAATTATGGATCAGAAAATACCTAAGAATCAGACATTTATTTATTTCCTTCTTGCTCTATTTTGCTACAGAGAAAAATATTTGTTGTCTTACCTCAATGAATTTATGTGAAAAATGGGAATAATTATACTTTTTCTTTGGCTCACAGAAGGGTTAAATTGATTAATGCATCTTTTTATTTACACACTACATATACCTTATGAATGGAATATACGTTAAGTAGGAATTACTGCTAGAATTATTATCACCAATAAGGATTTAAATAAGTTCCTTGTCAAATGAAATCCTAACAGCTAGAATTCAAGCTCATAAATTAAAACAGGCTTGAGGGGATATGAACTTGAATGTCTGTGAATGACAATTGGATGCAGTGAGTAATCCAATTTACTTCAGGAAATGTAGCTGTAGCAGGGTGAAGAGTAGGCATGAGGATAGGAGACTAACAAAAGGTATCTGTATATATTCATTAATTCCTTCAGGAAACAGTGGGGGGAGAAGGAGAGGTTGGAAGATATTAACCAAGAGTGGAAAGAAAGGACTGTAAAAGGATAAAATAAGAAGAAAGCCCCTAAAGTAAGAATGACTTGGAGAAATTGGCAAAATTTACAAGGAATAGGTGTGGATTTTCAGGAAATGTCAGCTGATTGAGAGGCATAGAGAATTAAGGAGAAAACACAGATGAGACTTAAGAAGAAATCAAGGAGTTGGGAAGAAATAAAAAGCAGCTGCTCAAATTACCCCACAATTAGAATCAAATTTTTACTTAGGAGAAAAAGGATAGTGAAAGAAGCATAAGGCTGGAAGAAATCACCTAATCTGTGCCTGAATTCTGTGTCACCACACAAGGGATGATAATTGAGAGAATCAAAGGCTAGTGCGCTGGCCTTTGAGGACGGGCTGTAAACCTCGACCTCTTCTGTCTGGAAAGGAGGCAGAGCAAGGACATGATTGAAGCTACTTCACTGATGGTTTCTTATGAGAAAGTACAAGCTTACTCTGTGAATGCCACAGAGTCAACTGAAGCCTGCAAGGAAAGCAGAGAACACCTCTATGGAGTGGGATAATCCAGTGGGTGATAATAACTGAAATGAAACTAGCTTTTCAAAGTTAAGTTGTGGTCAGATGGGGATATTGGATTGTGTTACTGAGGTGGGCACGTACTGATCTTTGTCAGCATCTCCTCTGGTGCTCTTATTAGAGTCAGATCTATAACCTGAAATAACACAGTCATGACAGATTCTTTAAGATGCCCTATATTCTAAGTGGGGAATAAGCAATTTTATGTCTCACTATATTATGATATGAGTGAATTAAAAAAGTTGACATTTCTCTTGCTAGTGTAATGAGTTTCATTCACGCACAACTCTTATGTTTGTACACAAGACAAAGTAGGGGTCACATGAGGTACTCTCCCCTGTGTACTTTGAGGTGAGAAGATGCTCCTTAAAGAGATTTAGGTGGTATGTTGCAGGTGCTGTCTACCACAGGGTGGAATTTTAAGTTTACATAGAAGGCTTGAACTATTGTCAGAGTTTCATCAAACTCTGCTTCATTGGAAATAATATTGAGACCAGTTGCCCAAGGTTAGTGTCCAATATGGGAGGCTTCTGAAATTTCTATGTGAGTTTGTTGACAAAGCCATGTGTCGCACATGGAAAGTTTGATATTCACTTACTAATTTAAGATTAGGTTGGGAGTGCTATTATTTTCCATGCAGCAGCATACCTAAATAGTCCTATTTACTACAGGGGGGCCAAGAGCCTGGGATCTGACCATCTTTATCTGCTCATTAGAACTGAGAAGTTAAAAATAAAAATAAAAACAACGTGCTGTCACTTCTTCCCAACTTTAACAAATCTGCTAACACATGGGGACTCAGTACGATTGGCTTATACATAAGTGGTTTTCAGAAGCTCTCAGACTTGCTTTTTTTGAGACAATCTTTCTATGTATCCCAGATTGAACTCACAATTCTCTTTCTTCAGTATCCCAAACGTGGGGATTATAGACATGTACAACCATGCTCTGAAGAAAATTTTGATGCCTACCTAAAGTTGAATGAAAAAACTAATATTGATTGCAAATAATCACAAGATGACGGCCATTATGATAAAGACGTAGACATGATATAACAGATGTCATGGGCAGCATCTATCTGGAGTAGTTATAAATGTTTTAGGATTAATACAGAAAATGTGGCATGTCTAAAGGTTATTTTATTAGATATTTTGATTATTAAAGTTGCATTTAGCTATAAAATTCACTTTATTATTTTTCTTACCCAAAGAGACCTTTATTGAGATAATCAGTGGATGATGTAGTATAAATTTTCACTTAAAAATCTTCTGCATCAGTATATGTATGCAATTGATTCACTTAGACATATTACAGCAGAAAGAAATTTAATGAAATAAACCCTACCAAAGTAAGGAAAGAAAATTTCTCTCCATGGTTTTGGTTTAAAAGCAAAATCACTGGTTTTCAGTACAGACAATTAAACAAACTTGAATCCTGAGGTATTGACTTAAAAACTGATAATTTCTCATCAAAATAATCACATCTACAGCCCAATAGTTGGATTGAGTTTTAGCAGCAGATGTGTTCTGTTCTGGTCAGTTGCACGTTGTTATGATGTGCCCAGTTTTTAGGCAGTGTTACCACAGATCAATGCCTGAGGTGTCTTCTTGGCAGAGGTATTTCCACTAACAAAGGACTCTAACTCACTGTGATTTCTCTACAGTGCTGCTAAATGTTGGCCAAGGGAGGTTTCCTTCTTAAATCACATAGATACTTATTTCCATTGCAGTTATGGGCAGGACACTAAAGGAAGGACAGCTCATTCTGAGATCACAGGTCTTCAAAGCACATTTAATTGCACATGCATTCTGCTCTCCCCCTTTGAAAATCACTCCTCTCTTCTTTTTGTGGTATATTTTAGAGTACTTACCAGGAGAAGAACCCTTTGCTTATTAACAAATAATTGATTTTATCTTTAGTATCTAACAATAATGTAACCAGCATCTAAGAGGCACGGAAGTTAGAAAGCAGTGCTTAACAGCACAAAGGCACATTTGGTTTTTGTATTTTGAACAGAAAGTAAACATCATCAAAAACCGGAGTTCTCGAGCGGTGGCCTTTTTGGCTTATGGTACTCGTTTTACAATTATTATCTGATGCAAACATAACAAGATGAAAAGAAAACATGTTACAACTTAACTTCCTTTGACTACATCTTCAATGTAAATGAACTTCTTGTACACTTTGTTCCTTAAAAACAATCAGAGCTCTCCACGGGCCTGGGAGCTCCAGGGATGGATATCATTAATGTTGGAAGACTTCGTAGCTTACAGTGGAAAACAGTGAAAAATTAACCCAGAAGCAACTACTGTCAACCAAATATCTGTGATAACAGTTGCCCCATGTGTGTAGAAAAAGAGACCCAAACGGTTGCCCACAGGACAAGGCTGGGGGCAGGGAACTGAGCATCACATCTTTCAGAAAGTATAGACCCAAGGCTCCTCAGGGAAGAAACAGGAGATCATGAACCTTGTTATTTATGCTGAAACCACTTCTCATTTGAAACTCAGGGGGTCCTGCTTTCAGCCAACATAGAAATGTTCAATATTTTGGCTTTGCTAACTAACGTCCATCGTTGGTGACCTAGTAAAGCATTTTCTTTAAGCATGCACTAGATCATGTGTGTGTATGATAGGTGTGTATGTGTGTGTTGGTCTGTGTCAGTGCCGGCATGTGTGTTCTATAGCACGTGTGCGGAGGTCACAGGAAAATGTTCAGGGGTTGGTACTCACCCTCCACCTCTTTTGAGACAGGATCTCACACTGTTCATTGCGGCCTTTTCACCAGGCTAGTTGGCCTCTGAACCTATGGTGGACTCCACCTGTCTCTGCCTCCCTTCTCACCGATAGCTGTAGCCTGCATGATAAACACCTGCCACGGCATCTGGCATTTACACAGGTGCTGCAGTTCGGAACTCAGGTACTCATGCTGAGCCATCTCCCCAGCCCTCATGCCAGCATTATAATAAGTGATTTAGAAAGAAAAATTGTACATGATCTGAGGTTCTCATCACAGTCAGGTTCTCAGGAACTCCTGGGAGACTTTACATTCTCGGATGTGTGTTCTTTGGCAAAGCAGAGATAAATGCCTTTTCTTTCTGTGAACTGCATGTAGTTTTATCTCAGGGAGGCTCTCTTCCTTTGTGGCATCTCAGTGAGAAACTGCCAGTGTCGACTTTTTTTCATGAGTAGAAAGCTTTGCATTGTCACGAGGTTTATAATTACATGTTTGTGACTTCATCCCAAGAACCTCGCCCCATGAATACAGATAACATGTTACAAAGGGAAAGGCTGGGAAGGACTCGGGCAGACAGAGCGGAGGACAAGGAGGCTGATGTGTTCAGTGACCATCTCCTAGAGAGGCTCTGGGACAGCCATGGGGGGACCTCAGCTCGCTGGGCTCCTGGAGTGGCCTGTGGTGGAAAACACTGGCCTTCTGTTTCATGGGCTGTGAAGCACCCTTGGGAAGAAGAAGAAATACTCAACCTATAGGTTGACATTTTATTTATATCACATCTCTTGTTGAATTGTTCTGAAGAACCCGCCGTGGCCGTGACATTCCTTCTCTTTATTCACTTGGTTACAGTTTAAAATTTGAATAGCTGTTTATGCTGGAAGGCTGAACACCCAATCAGCGGTCTTTGAATTGAAGCTGCATTGTTCACTCATGGAAATGCCTGTTTCATCTGTCAGCTCTCTTTTATAGCGAGCCTAATAATTTATGCTTGCTAAAGATGTTTTCTGACCTGTGATTCCATTGCCAGTTAGGAAAGGGCTTTGGCAGCATTCACACTTCCCTTCGTAATAGGGGCCAGTAAGGTACAATTTAGTGAAATTACTGCTCCAGTGCACTAATGGTACCCAGACCCAGACTAGGGAGGGCAGAGGGGTAAGGGTGAGCGACCTTATCCTCTAAAGAGGGCCACTAGACTCCAAAGAATGATATCCTGGGAAGGAACCTCTTAGGAGTCCTTCCTGGAGGTCTGCGTGATCCTGTGGGGCCTTGATGGCTGAGTTAACACACCTGCTGAAGCACTGCGGGGAACTTATATTGTGTTCACTGACACATAGAAATAGATGGTTTTCACCCAGGAAGTTTGTATCATCCCTTCAAATTTATCTTATATTTTAAAACAATGTGATTTTGATTCTATTAGAGTGATCCATTAAAGCAAGACACACACAATCGTAAAAATTCTTTGTACCTTTCAAAAGCGAGTTTTCGTATGCACTTGCACTATGAAGTTTTCATTTTATCACTATCCAAGTTCAACATATTTAAGTGGAGGTTCTATGAATGGACTATGTTGCATTATAATTATAATCCCTCCAGGGCTTTCATTTGTAAGTTCTTGGCAGACCCATCCAGGACAGAAGCAAATGGAATGATTTTCCAGGTGAGGTGTATTTGTTTTCGTGTCATTCTATCATGAAACCTTGTTCTTCTTTCTCATGCAGCATTTCTCCTGTCCACTGTAGAAATAGTTCTGTGCTCGTTTTATGCAGTAGCACTTTGCCAGCTTCTCATGGCTGGTCACTGAGTGATTACCCATTTTGAGCACTTCACAGCATCATCTCAAGGCAATGAATACTGGTGGATTGATTTCAAGAATATTTTAGTAAAATCTCATAAATTGAGATAACTAACTGCTCACTAACTATTCTGACTGATTTGACAAATATATCTGAATACATTATGACACTATTGAATATCTCCAAAAGCAGGCTCCATCTGTCATAAAGTCTAATACTATAAGTAAATGAATATTGTAGATAAATACTACAAGAATAGTTTCTAAAAGATTTTGGATAGAGTTCTTTTATAAATTAAGTAAGTTCTTGGAATAAAAATATTTTAAAAGTTGATTATTATTGAATAACGTTGACTTTAATTATACTAGCCATAAAGGTGTTGAAATGTTTCCACTGAAGCTGAAAGGCTATGGGTGGGATACTGGCCAGACAAATAAAGTATTCTCAGACAAGGATCACTGCTGATGTTACAGCACTCTGGAATTCACAGAGAGCTTTAATGCTGAGGTAACATTAACAGTCGCTGTCTATGGATACCTTCAGGAAGGCTGCCTGACTTACTTCAGTTCTCCAAAGGAGGAAGGAAGGAGCCTTAGACTGTGAGAACCACCCCATAATCACACCTGCCTGCTGCCTTAGTTATGTCTTTTAGGTTATTGATTTGAATATAAATGAAACATAAAGTGCCTATTTTATGTTTATATATTGCTGTTTTATACAAACAGCATTTCAAGGTGAAAGACATTGTAAAACAACAAGAAATTTTATTTTATAAGTAGAGGAAAGCAGAACTTATTATTTTTGTTGTTAATAGAAGGTCATAGAACTTGTTAAACTTACTATATTTTAGTTACTTAAATAAGAGCTCTGGGACATTGATATTATTTCTATTTTGTTAACAATAATAATAATAAAGATTCAGAAAGTAATAGGGATTTTTCAATCATCACACTTGGAAAATGACAAAGGCAGTTTGCTGAAAACAAGGCAAGCGCTCCTAAGAGTAACGCTACTTATGACACAGAGTAACTACTATGGCACAGACAGTTACTGGTAAAATTAGGGATTATGATAGATTACAGTCCCTCTCCACCACTTTGGCTAACACAAGTACTAAAACCTGAATGCAGCTCCTTGGCTCTGTCTCCAGGTTGTTTTCTCTAACTTCTTTTCTGAAACTGCTCTGTAGGAGCAATAAACATTAGTGATTAGTTTTATTATGCATTTTAAAACATTTCAACACTTTGTTCCATATTATTTTGTACTTAAGTCTGACAAAGTTTTCTAGTGTGCTTTTACATACCAAGTTCAAAATTCCAGTCAACAACGTGCTTTTATGGAAAATAAGAACATGTGTCATAAAACTGGAGAAGCTTCAGAGAAGAGCCATTAAAAAGTTAGGAGTTGAAAGGCATTGCTTTGAAGGCAGATAGATGAGCTAAAAAAATTGGCTTCAATCTAGAAAAAAAAAAAATGCAAGCTCTAAGAATGGAGTCTTATCTTAATTGAAGTTCAAAACTTGATACATTCTAGGGCAAACATCAATGTATTCCCAATTGCTAGCACTCTCTCTATTGGCTATTTCTCTTATATTTTATACCATATGCAATATATATATATAAACCCTTACTCCATGATCATTGCAAACACTTTTGTGGGTATGCTTGCTCACTTTTGTATTTCTAGTACTTTTTGTATAATACTGTCAGTAGGTAAATTCTTAGTACATACTTAAATTAACTGATCTTCATTTTTTTATACTTACAAGTCATGGTTTTCTGTATTATGTATATTTATGAATATCAAGCTTAAGTTTGCAGCAGATACCCATAGTTGAGGGCTGAGGCACAAACATAGACATACCTGCAGGAATAAAACACTTTTGAGGGGGGCTATTGAGCTTGGATGATATTCCCATATGTTCTTCCATTGAGAACCTCTGGAAAACTGAATTGGATGATTTTTGGTCTGATGTAATATGACATTATCTTTAATATCTTTATGCTATACTGAATATGTGTAGAAACTTTATCTACCAGTTTATTTCAAGTATCTTGCCAAATGAGGTCCTTGGGAAAGCTAATGTGCTCACATAGTTATTTTTTTAAATTTAATTTTTATTTTTGGTTTTTCAAGGTAGGGTCTCACTCTGGTCCAGGATGACCTGGAATTAGCTATGTAGTCTCAGGGTGGCCTCGAACTCATGGCGATTCTCCTACCTCTGCCTCCCGAGTGCTGGGATTAAAGGCGTGCGCCATCACGCCCGGCTAACATAGTTATTTTAACTCAGTGTTTACTATGGTAACTTGGTATCCAGACTTTTTTTCTTTGGATCACACTAATGTTCAGCTATATTCCTTGGTGATGATCCTAAGGTGTTCTCAGGGAGTCCCACCTAAGTTGCTGACAAAGATGGTTCAGAAATAGGTGTCAAGGAACAGCTTTTGGATAGCTTTAGATTATGACTTGTGAGTGGTAAGAACTCTTGTTTGCTCTCCCACCTTTTGTTTCTTTTCTCTCACCTTCTTAGTCTCTTATAGAGCTGTAAGTATCACAACTACTAATAAAACAATTTGGCTTTTTGTAGCAGATGGGGGCCTCCATCTGGTGTAGACATGTGCAGGGATGCCCTTGGTGATGGTGGGGAATGTGGGAAGTAGGAATGAGCTCCTCATCTTAAATAATGTACTCTATGATGAGTTTATCATTTATTATAGCTTGTAATGCCTACATAGATTCTCAAACTTGGATATGATGTTGAAATAGATTGTAGCTGCTCATGAGTCACAACTCTTCTGGTCCTGATGACAATTTCCATTGTTTAAAAGATTATGCTGATTTTGAAGAAATAATACAATCATAGTTTCATTATTTTCATAAAATAAAGCCTTGACTACTGCCAAACATATGGTAAGCTATCATTGAATGAATGCATGAAGTACAATGAAAATATAACTCAATTGTGTCTACATATGCTGATGAATATCAAGGATATTCAGAATATATTTTTACGCTCACATCTAAAAGATAAGTGTAGTAACTGCTTGGCTAGCTCAGTTGGTAGAGCATGAGACACTTAAAAGATAAGTGTAAAAGTTGGGGATTGAGGGGAGTGGGGCATAACTAATCTTCAGGGATGAGAGTGAGAATTTTATTGGCTTGTATATGTATCAACTTTTTTTTTTTAACCTTTCCTACCCAACAACTATGTTAGCTTGTTAGCTAAGAGGGAGATGTTAAATTTGAGATAGCTTTTGAAAAGCTTCTGTAATCTGAGAGAATCTAAGGAAAGTAGATTAGTGTGTGGTGCATTCCTCCTTGAAAAGGTACTTTGGAAATCCTAATCATTAATTTTTATTGCTGTGCTATTTCTATTCTTCTTTCTGCAGGCTAGGCAGTGTGCCATGTCTTTCTGTGGAACTGATATCACTTCTCCATAAACAGGATCCTTTGGCTATCCCCTCTTTAGTTAGCTATTTGATGAAAAGATTAAAGAATAATGCTGGATCTGAGACCTATTCTGTAGCCTACATATATTTACATAAATTCCTTCAAAAGTAAATAAAAAGAACTACATGAATAAAATGGTGAAGACATGTGAGATCCAAAGCAGCTCTTACTTGAAGGGTGGAAAAAGACAGTTTGTGTCGTTACAATTAAGCTGAATAAGCCAGTTCATTTACTATTTTAGGTGAATTTTAATTGAGTTGTGTCTCATTTTTATAAATGTTGTCAATCTTCATTTTCTCCCTGTCCCATGTACCAACTTAAACACACACATATGCAGATTTACACACCAGCATGTTTTGGGAGAGTCCCGTCTGTGCATATACCCTCACACCAACTTATACACCGGGACACATAATGCTATGAACATTAAAATATCCAACCCCAAAAGAACACCCATAAGACCAAGGGGAGAGAAAGAAAAACCTTCTTTTAATGCATTTATTTTAAGGACACAAAAGCTCAGCTAGTGATCAGTTTTGATAACTTTAGATGTCTGTTTCCCTGATGTAATGACTAGAGCGGGGCAATCACAATACTTCATTATGCTATTCAAAGTGGATGGCAGGATTCAGTCAGAGCTAGACTGAAAACCTGGCCCACAGCTGAAAGCAGAGATGATACATTAATCCACAACACCCTCTCCCCCACTGTTCCCCTCAGCATTCAGCCACTAATAATGGATATCATTTTTCTTCATAAAACTGGGGGTACTTGAATCAAGCACATGACAGTTCAGGTTTGTTTAGTCTTTCAAGCAGGTGATTACGGAATTGAACTTCTCAAGTGAGAAGCCAGTGGAATACAAATAGTTAAGGACACATTTGAAGGTGGAAAAAAAAATTGTCCAGCCCCATCTGTCAAACTGTGCATATGACATCATCAGATATTCTGCACTTGTTTGCTGCTATTCAGGCCGGCCCGCCCCGCAGTCTATGCTTTGTGTTCCCGTTTCCTTTACAGGGCCAGCGGGCTGGAAAATTACCACATGCTGTCACAGTTAGCTCAGCCAGGTCTTGTTATCATTGTTTCCAAGGAATCCATTCATTCCGTTATTTTACATATTGGGCAGACGTCCTGCCACTGAGGCTTGGGCTGCAGTAACTTGAAGGGCCAAACGTTAATGGGTCTCTATTGTTGGTAGAATGGCAGTGCAATACGTGGGAAAAAATACCCAGACAGCTCCCTGACACTGGTTTAGGACCTCTAGACTTAGGGGGTAGCCTGTGAAGATCTTTTATGTAAACAAGCCTTCAATAAACAATGAATATCTCCTGCGTCAATATTCATAACCCATCAATAAAAAAATATATAAATCTTCCATTAGAAAGGAGCCCAAATGTATTATGGATGATGGAGCCTTTCCTTAAAATAATCTATAGAATGTGAACAAGACTCCTTCTAAACACTGCTAATTTATGGTGGGAGGGGAAGGAGAGCAGCCGCATCATTGAGGCTTTGAGGAAAGAAAGGCATTTGCTTTGGACTGGCTGCATTCTCCGTGTAGTGGTTAATACAGTAAAAGTTTTGTGGCTTTCTGCTACCATCCGACTGAAATAAAGACAAGGGCCTTGGTAATGAGTCATCATCACCACGCCGCCCATTTATAGAGAATTAATGAAGTTGCCTATGTTAAAGCTTGACTTTCAGATGGATTATGTTGTCTTTGATTAATTAGAGCATAGGAAGAAATAAAGTTCACAGGAGCAAAAAGACCATAGCAGTGGAGAAACGAGAAAGTTCGTCTTGCATGGAAGATACACAGTGGGGTTAGTCCCACGCACTGCTTGGCTCCTACCACCAGTTGAAACATTTGCTTTCTGGCGTCAAGATAAATTTGATCTTTTGACCTGATAGTTGGTTTGGAAGTACGTCACAAGGTAGTGCAAATGTTCTAATTCATCTTATTAGCCCCAGAAACTTCCTCCTTCCGACCTTCATTGCCTTGGACAAGAAGAGATGTGGTAACTAGACCTGCCAGCTCAAGGTGGGAGAGCATCTGGTCGTTATTTCTGTCCATGGGCACTGTATTCAAGTTGCATCATTGGGAGCAACTTACTGACTACCTCAGCTGTTACACCTGCTCATTTGGTGTAGTGAGTCTGCGCACAACTCTAAATGACCTCGTACCAGTTGGCATTAAAATGATTCTCAACCAAAACTACTTGAAAGTTAGAACATGGGACTGAGATCCTGGAGCTGTAGTATCAAATGAGAAAGAGATGGGGATTTCCTGGCTCTGAGAAGCACAACCTTTACCAAGGTTAAGATAAATATGCTGTATTAAAAAGTTGTTCTATCCTAAAGTCAGATTTCTTAGTCTTCTCTGTAAAATACATTCCAGTTCAGCTAATATATATTTTTGTCTGCTAGCTAATTTTAAATGGTTTCCCCTTTCAGCTGACATTAAGAACCAAATGAGGCCAGGCGTGGTGGCACAGGCCTTTAATCCCAGCACTCAGAAAGTAGAGGTAGGAGGATCACCGTGAGTTCGAGGCCACCCTGAGACTACATAGTAAGTTCCAGGTCAGCATGGGTTGCAGTGAAACCCTATCTTGAAAAAGAAGAAACAACAAGAACCAAATGAGATAAATTTATTTTTTCATAAAAAGTAATACATGTCAGAACTAGATTTCCTAAACCAAGCCCTTTGAACAATCATAATCTTTTTAAAAACCATTGATAATGTTATCTTTGAGGAAAGAGATTTCTTCAGTGTATAACATATTACATTCCGATAGATATGAACATGTGGAAGTAATTTTAAATATAGTATTATAGTAAATCTGACAGAATTTTAAATCCATTGTTTTTAAAAGAGTGAATAAAATTCTTCATCAGTTGTTTCATTCTTTCCAAGATTTCTTTAATTTCTCAAACTGACTCTTCTTTCAGAGCAGTGAGGACAGAACACAAGTTTTCATCAAACCAACGTGGTCTGAAGGTACATCAGGCCTCACTGTACCTTTGATGCCAAAAAGTTACATCCCCATACCAAGATTGGAAGTGACATTTTGATTTAACCCAAAATTATTTCACAAACTATATTACTGAATGACATATTAGTATATTTAAGAAATATATGAAATCAAAAAGCCATTTTTCAGCAAGCGCTGAAAAGTTATCTTAATAGTCCACATTTAACTTCACATACAATGTCAAGCTGTATTATTTAGAAATAAATTCAAAGCAAAACTAAGTTACGGTCTCAAGCTCTTCAGAAACTCACACCCAAAGTAGCTTTCGCACGAGGACAATTTATGAGGGGAAATAATATTAACAATGTCTCTGCATTTCTGCAAGAAAACCCCAAACAACGATACTTACCACATCTAAATAACATGATCTCAACTCTGCTAATCAGTGCTTCTGCTGGTTGGGAGGTCCCAAAAACTGTATGCAGCATATCACCTACCTGTTAGAAATATTTCTGATTTATGCATCCAGTTCAGCAGTGATGTTCTCAAGCCCAATTTCCCCTCCCTTGTCACCACCTGGTTCCTATACAGAAAACCAGAAAATCACACCAAAGTACCTTAAACTTTGTTTTTCCCAGATGGGCCTTCACATCACATTAGATACTTTTTATAATATTAACAATCCTCTTTCATTTCATATTAGAATCATGGAATTTAAGAATTTGAATTGCTTAACAAGATATGACCATGCAATCATTTTGGCAATTTTCATATCATATTATTGTAAACAAATACTAATATAATAGAAGGCTAACATGAGAACCCCTAATAGAACATGACAAAACTTTTCATATTTTATTTACGCATTCTGGTTGCTCTTCTCCATTCCAACATCTTCCACTTCAGTTTATGGGAAAGTAGCATGGGTTTGCATGTTTTTGAATATCAATTAAGTGATATTGTGGTCCAACAGTAATGCAAAACCTAACTGCAATCATTTTGCTATAGGACCAATGCATTTCTCTGGGTCATCAAATCTTTATTTGAATGATAATGCTTTCATTAGCTTTGTTATTTATTTCAATTTAGTTTAGAAACTGAGCTGTTTGCAAAAAGAAAAGAGACTTTGCAGTTGAGTATGAAGGTGTAATGAGTTGAAGAAATAATGCAATTATCTTAGTAATTTACTGCATCTCTCCTACTCAAAGATCCACATAATTGAGATAAAGGTGAGCTTTGCCTTGAATTATACAGGCAATTGCTTTCATTCTCTACTCAGATTCTCTTTCGGTACACAGGACACATTTGCCAGACTCTTCTTTCCTTTAGCTCAGTTCGTTTGGACAGAGCTAGAGCAACAGAGCTCAGTGTGGAAGCAAACTGCAAAGAAATACTCAAACGTCTCATCCTAACCATCTCCCCATAGAAGAGTAAAGACACTGACAGCAGGTCCTTTTGGACCCATCTCCCTGTATCAAGAATCACACTGACACTAAATACAACATCCTCGCAGGCAAGAAACTGATCGCGTCTTAATGGCAAAATGCTTTGATCTTTTCAAAATTGCTTTGCACACTGAAGATATCAATAGTACTTAACAAGTGTAGCTAAAAGAAGAAAATTAACTCTGCAGTGCCTGGCAGAAAACACAATTCTCCTTCCCCTGCTTATGTACAGGATGATTTATGGAATCAAGCAGGAAAAGTTTTGGCCACTTAAGCACCTAGGCCATTTCTTCCTTACATATGTCACAGTATATCACTCCGTGGAAGCATAGGTCATGAAGTCCAGTAAACAGGATTTACACAGGCACTTGGACAGTCCTGTTAGAAAAGTCCTACATGTGTTTAGAGACATGTGTGTATTTATCCTGCCTTTAAAAACAAGTGCCTTTAGCCACCAAGCAATCTCTCCAGGCCCTCTCCTGCCTGTAATAAATCCATCAGAACCTGTTCATCTTCCAGACTGCTATTAATTCAGGTGAAGGTGAGTTGAAGACAGTGGCTTGTATTTAGTTGTCATACTTTTAAAACACTCAGTCATTCTGTAGTGAGGCATTCACATCATGAGTGGCAGGTGGTAACTGAGATTTCATATTTCTGGATCATGTTTACCTGAGAATGTTTAATCAAGGAAAAGAATACTGGGCAGAGTTCAAAATTTTTCAAATGTTTTTTCTCCTTCTCTTTTCCCCTTCTCCAACTTTTCTTCTTTTCTGTTTTTCTGGTCTGAACAAATACAGTTGATAATGAATATGACCGTCAATGTCTCCTTGTTAATTGCTTGCATAATCTGCACCTCTCCCACGACATCACACGGACTCCCCAAGCACCAGGAACCGACTGAACTTGCATACCGCTACATTCTTGGCACCTCAGCTCAGTGCCTGGCCTGAACCACTCAGGAAATACTTTTTTAATGAGTGATTGAACCACTCCGTGAAGTTGGTGCTAGTAGTAGATTCATACTTCTTGACCAAAAAAGCAGAAAGTGAAGAGATTTCATACCACAGATGCAAGTGGTATGGGGGTCCCCATGGACTGATGGTCCATAAGGGCAGCTGTGCTCCAGTGCTTCATGGTGTGTGTGGACTGAGAAACCATTCTATTTTCCCTTTCTTTTCTTTTCTTTTCTTTTCTTTTCTTTTCTTTTCTTTTCTTTTCTTTTCTTTTCTTTTCTTTTCTTTTCTTTTCTTTTCTTTTCTTTTCTTTTCTTTTCTTCTTTTCTTTTCTTTTCTTTCTTTCTTTCTTTCTTTCTTTCTTTCTTTCTTTCTTCTTTCTTTCTTTCTTTCTTTTTGAGGTAGGGGTCTCACTCTAGCTCAGGCTGACCTAGAATTCACTTTGTAGTCACAGGGTGACCTCAGATTCAAGGTGATCCTCCTACCTCTGCCTCCCGAGTGCTGGGATTAAAGGTGTGCACCACCACAAATGGGCTTATTTTGCCAGATTCTTTACAAGATGAGTTTATGACATTTTCCAAAACTAGGAATTATTGGAGTTATGGTTGTGCAGTCACAGGAGACTAAACAAATGGCTTCCCTCTCCAGAGGACTTCCTGTGTTTCCTTTGTGGGTTGGGGAACACTGAGGAAGTGTAGGGAATACCACGTAGAGTGAAATGGAATTCCATCAGGATTTGAAGTTCAGTTCAGCATTCTCTTTGCCATTTGCATGTTGATGCTGCTTGGGCCAGTTTGTTTTCTTTGTTGAATCTAAAGTCTAGTTCAAGAGTGGTGGTAGCATCATTGTCGGGAAGTCTTATAGTAAGAGAGCGGTCAGTCAGGTAGTGAGCACTCCTCTTTAATGTTTCCTTTCTCTTAGAAATGTAATGTGAAGGCTGGGGAGATGGCTCAGAAGTTAGAGGCACTTGCCTGAAAAGCCTCACCAGTCCTTACATAAAGCCAGATGTACAAAGTGGTGTGTGTGTGTTGGAGTTCCTCTGCAGCAGTGCTAGACCCTGGTGTTTTCATTTTCATTCTCTCTCTCTCTCTCTGCTGGAAAGTAAATAAATACAAACATTTAAAAAATGAATGTAACATTAATATTCTTAAAAAAACACAAGGCAGCCAAGTAGTCCCTAGCTCTACGGGTTTCAAGCGTGTGGCAATGCTAACGTGCCCCCAGTGTGTTGGCGTTTGGTCAGTTTTCCTCTCTATGCCCATGAGGGTGATCATGAGCACTGGACATATTTAATGACAACTGCTATAAAATTAGCAGCTGCTTTCATCCATCTATCAACAAAATTGATTATTCTATAGGTGAACATTTCAGTATAGTTTCGTAGGGTAAAACTCATTTAATATAGAATTCTATTTTGGATGAGTCAGTGGCTGGATGTTTCTCTGGGTTGTTTACAATGATCTATAATTTAAAAATCTCACCATAAATCCAAAGAAAGGATATTTACCTGATTTTCTTTTGTTGGGAAATAATTCCATGAGATAACACACACACACACACACACACACACACACACACACACACAGCACTGAATTGCCTTCTAAATAGCTATGTTGATGCCCATAGATCATGTAGATCATGGCTGTTCTTCGCTTTTTGGTTAGAGAAGTTTCTTTCTGCAGATGATAATGAAAACCGAGAAGACCCAAGTTGATGAGAAGGAAAGATAGTGCAGTGGTTAGTACTGGATGAGACATCTCTATCACTCCCCCACCCCCAGGGTGCAGTGAAGATTTCTGAGCAGGTAGAAACAAAACAAAGAATACCAAAACAACAAAAAATTAGTGCTTCTCTCACCACTGGCCAGAGACGCTTCCCTATGGAGAAGGTCATAGATAGAATGTAAGAGCCACAGGTGAGGAGCGCTTTGGGCTCTTTCCTGACATGAACTGACTGGTGCATTCATGACCCTGTAGTGCATGTCATAACCCCCACAAGACCTGTATAATTTTGCGCTCATTAGCATTTTGACATGGAGAAAAGAGGAAGAAAAAAAGAATGAGACTTCAAAACAGAAGAAGGTCCACTTGGAAAGAGGAGTGCATTCAATGGTATATGGGAAGGGGCAAAAAAATGGTAATAAGGGAATAAAGGAAGGGAATAAGATGAAATGACATGTAATTATTATTTTTAATTTTTTTAGAACATGCATATACACACACATGCATGTGCCTGTGTGTGTGTGTGTGTGCTTTTACATATAGAAAAGCCTAAAATCTCCACAAAACATATAAAAACTAATAAATAAATTCAAGAAAAAATTTAAGATATAAAATCAGTAGCATTTCTATACACTAACAGTGCACAGAATTTCTCAACAAGAAATCAATTCTATTCATAATGGTGATAAAATAAATAAAATTCCTAGGAAGAAAATAACAAAAGAAACAAAATATGTCTGCACTGAGTCTACAAAGTGTTTATAAAAGTAACTAAGAGGATACAAACACATTGGATGATATTCTGTATTCATACATTTGATAATATTGCTGAAATATCCATACTAATCAAGTTAAATCCCATCACTGACATTCATTTCAGAGACAGACGAAAGAAATCTAAAGGTTAAGACCTCTAATAGCCAGGCAATATATATATATATATATATTTTTTTTTTTTTTAAAAAAACCTCTATTGACAACCTTCATGCATACAGGTAATACAACATGATCAAAGTCTTCTCCCATTAACCTCCATTTTCCCCTTTCCTTATCCTACCTCCGCTGGATCCCTTCTTCTTTCCAACTAGTCTCTTCTATTTGGATGCCAACATGTTTTCTCTATCCCACTGCACAGGTCTTGTGTAAACAGCATCAGTCCCTGGGAAGCCATGAACGCAGCCACCATTTTGTGTCTGGAAGACAGTATTGTAAGAACTCCTTCTCACTCTTTGACACTTACACTCTTTCTGCTTCCTCTCCCACATTATCTTCCCATCTCTGAGGGAACGATAAAGATGCCTCTCAGTGCTGAACACTCCACTGTCACCTTTTCTCAGCACCTGGATGAAATCTGAGCCTCCCCAGTCATCACCATCATCTGAAAAGAGAAGCTTCTCTAACCAAAAGTAAGAGTAGCATTAATATATGGGCATGAGTGTTCAGAGGACAGTTTTGTGGGCATAACATATCCATTTAGTCATGTAACAGTAGTCTGTACTTCCCTGTGGGTTGTGACCTCTCCAGCCATAGGCTTTTTGATTGGGTTTTCATTACCAGGCATGGATTCATTCCTGTGAAGCAGGCTTCCAATCCAATTAAAGAGCAGTTGGTTTCCCCCACCATACACATGCTACCAATGCACCGGTTGGCACATTTGGCCTGGCTGGACAGCACAGAGCTTTTCAAATCCACTGCTGGTTAAGACCATTGACGACCTTTCCACTGTGTCAGGCTACGGAGCACTTTCCACATCATGACAGCTTGTCAACAGGGAGGAGGCTTCCAGCTCAGCTCATGCTGGATTTCTTAGTGTCCTGAAGTCCAAGCCTGCGGCATCTTCAGCAATAGGTTCTGCCCATCTAGTTTGGGTGGGCAATGAAAGCCTAGCCAAAGTAATCTTGAGAGAAAAAAAAAATGGGTACAGACATCATTTCACCAGACTTTAAAATATTCTAAAAAGCTATAGTAAGTAATCACAACTGATTACATAAAAACAAACTGATGATCCAGTGGAACAGCAGAGAGACCCTGCAAATAAATTCATGTAGTAGAAATCGTTCACTTGTTATTTGAAAATGAAATTCATTAATTATTATCACATTTATAAAGTAATTTCAAATGCATTTTTCATACATTATCTCAGTAAATATGTGAGGAGGAAGCCACTGTTCCATCTTTGCACAATGGAGACAAGGGAGCCTCAGAGTGGTTCATAGATTTGCTCAAAGTTGCCAACTTGTTTGATAAAAACAGGAGGAGAAGCAAGATTTCTGGACTTCTGGCCTGGTAATTGTTCCAGCACTGTTAATTACATATATATGTGCTTGAAGTGAAATTTAATACAATGTCATTTAGTGTGGGAGTGTGTATGTGTGTGTATCATGTTTTAACTCGAAGGGCATTAGTGGAGAAAGTGCCCGGCAAGAATTGCTTAGAGGTGATATCAGACTGGATGGGAAGCTGAAGATATCTCAACATATTTCTTGTAATGCAAATTCATAAGTGAAAAGGCGAGTGAAGAAGGAGATCAAACACTAAAAGTATCCAGAGAATGATCCTCTGGCTCACAACAGGACGTTTAGTCCTTGCATTCGAGCATGCACTGGGGTATGACCTTCTATGAAGTCTACACGAAGGCTATACAGAAATGAAAGAGGAAGTTATCACAAAAAGCAGAGAGGAAGAAAGGTAAGCGACTGACACTCACTTGCATTTTTTATTAGTTTACAAAGAATTTGATTACATTTTGGTGTTTTCATATTTTTTTTGTTTCTCTTTCCACTCTTCCCCCATACCCCGTGACCACCTCCTGACTTAGCCTTCTTTTTGCTTTCATATTACATGCTGTTTTTCTTCCCCCTTCTCCTCATCTCTCCTTCTCCTCTCACACTCCCCTATCTAGAATTGTATCCTACACTTAGTCTCACATCTACTCATTTGCACACATACAAATGTGAAAAGTTACGATCCGTGTATAAGAGAGAATATGTAATTCTTGTCTTTCTGGGCTTGGGTATAACTTTTGTTTTTGCAATTCCATTTTCCTGCACATTTTGTTTACATGCAATCTGTACTTCCCACTCTGTCGGCAGTACCCAACTCTACCTTTGGGGAGCCACCTCTCTCTGGTTCTAAATTCACATGTTTTAGAAGAAGCTGATATGATCGCTGTGCTCGAGAGAAGTCTGAGAAGGAAGATTCAAGTTCAAGTTCAGAGCATCATCCCATGGCATGGGGCCCAGACTAATCAGAGGGGAAACTGAGAAGCCATCCAAGAGGCAACATTCCCCTTTCTCCGCTTCCTAGTGAACAGACTATGTGACCTGAGCTGCTTTTCAATTCCTTGATGGGCTGAACACTCTGAAACTCTGGGCCAAAATAAATCCTTTCTTCTTGACATTTGTTTTCTGTCTGGTGTTTAATCATATTAATGTTAAATATTAAAGGAATGAATGCAGCATGCTATCCAGGACTTTGGAAATCATGTTTATTTTCTCTTTCTGCAGAGATTGTTGGTAGTTGAAGGCAACCAGTGGTTGTTGCTGCTGTTTTCTGGAGAAAGCCTTTCACCGGGAGACAGTTCTTCTTGGTCTCTCTCATTTCTGTGCATCTCACTGTCAACATAACAATTGTTTTTTTGTTCCAAACAATATTTTCAAATATGTTTAATTAGTAAATAGTAGAAGGTACTTTATAATATTTACTGTCAGCTAGGCATAGTGGCACATGCCTATAATTCCAAGTCTTGAAGGCAGAGGCAGGAGAATCGCAGCAAGTTCTAGGCCAACCATGGCTACAGAATGAGAAGCTGTCTTTAAAATCAAAAAGATCAAGAAGGGGGAGGAGGAGGAGTTGGAAGAGAAGGAGGAGTGGGAAGAGGAGTTAGGAGTGGGAAGAAGAGGAGGAGTGGGAAGAGGAGGAAGGGGTTTTGCAAAAATGTTTTTGAGTTGAGCACAGTGGTATATATTTGAATGTTAACCCATGAGACCTGAAGTAGGAGGACCTGGAGCTCAAGGCCATCCTGAGCTATTCACGAGGTTTAAGTAACTTGAGCTATATGGTAAGATTCTGTCTTAGAAAACCAAAGGCTGGGTTGAAGAGATGGGTCAATGGATAAAGTTCTTGCTACAAAAGGGTGAGGACCTGAATTTGGATCCCTAGAACCTACAAAATGTCAGGATTTCTGACACACACCTGTAAGCCCACCACTCAGGAGGCGGAAAGGAGAATGAACAGACTGTCAGGACTAGCGGAAGTCTTGGTGAGATCTGGGTTCAGTGACAGATTCTGCCTTACTATATAAGGTGGAAAGTGATCAATGGAAACATCTGACTTTGACTTCTGGCCTCCTCGTGTATGTGTGCATAAACCTGCACTTGCACCCCTCATGTGTTCCCACATAATACACACATAACACACCATGTACATGTGTAAATAAACAAAAAGAAACCAAAACCAAACACTGGGGATGTAGCTCAGTGGTTGAGTGCTTGCCGAACATGTGAAAGGCCCTAAGTTGCATCCTAAGCAACACACACACATTATTAGAGTGTAAAAAGTTATTTTAACAAAAAGGGGTTATATTTTTGGATTAAATTCCTGCAAGCTTCTTTTTTTCCTAATTTATTTTTATTAGATAGGGACACACTTAATATGTAAACATTACATGTTGGTACCATCCTTTCCCTCATCCCTGCCCCTTTTCTCAAGGGGCCTTCCTTGTTGGGGATGCAGGTCATCCCCATGGGGATGTGGGTCATGCATGCTGGGGGGCAGCAATCACTTATGGGGAGATGCAATGTCTCTATGCTTAATGTCCCAACTTGTGGCTCTAACAATATTTTTGCCCCCTCTTCTGTAAAATTCCCTGAGCCATGCTGGGTACATTTTAAGTCTATTTCAGTGATGGGCTCTTAGGAGCCTCTGGATCTCTGGTTTGGTAGGTGTTGAGTGTCCTCAGTGTCTATCTCCTTTACCCTTGAGTTGATATGAGGTTCACTAAGAAAGCACACTCTTTGTGAATTCCTCTGTGGTTTCAGCTGGTGCCAGGCTGAAGTGTGCTGGGTTGTCTCTCTCCTCAGGTCCTGCTCCCATCTGAAAAAGAGAAGCAGAATCTCCAATGGAGAGTGAAGTCAGCACAGGTTAAATAAATGGGATAACCATTATTAATTTAGAGAGAATTTAATGGGTGTAGACCCTCTTATAGCCTAAGCTTAGTGGGAGCTTGACACTGGAAAGCAAAGTCATTATCTGGATATGGTGCCGACTTGTTTCCCAGTTCCAGATATAGTTTCCTTTCCACTGAGCGGATCTGTTAGCCAATCCAAGAGCAGCTGGTTTCCCACCATTCTTGAAAGCTTCTTTAAATGTTGATCTGAAGATTAAAACAACATGTAAACCCAAAATGGGGATTGCATAATTGTTTTCAAATGTCAACACAATATAGCATAATAATTATTAAAGTATAATGTATGAATATAAGGAATCAAGAAGTAGATGAGTGGAACAGACTAAACGTATTTTAAGCAAATGCTACAACACAAACTAATTTATTATTGCATGAAATGAGTAGAAAAGAGCGATAATTTGATAAAAATTATAAAATTGTCTCTGGGGGTAAAAACCAATTTTTATCATTTATGAACATAATTTCATGTGAACTTAGAAATTAAAGGTAAAAAATGTCTAAAAGTGGTACATAATTTTTTTCAAAGTAGGGTCTTGTTCTAGCTCAGATTGACAAGGAATTCACTATGTAGTCTCAGGCTGGCCTTGAACTCACAGGGGTCCTCCTACCTCTGCCTCCTGAGTATTATGATTAAAGGTGTGCGCCACAATGCCTGGCTGGTACAGAACTTTAAAACAGAATCAGTGGGAAAAACCAGAAAGTAAGTATTTAGTAAGTGTAGAGAAATTTATAAACATAAAACTTCAAATCAATACGAATAAAAGGCAAATGCTTCACTACAAAAATTTTGCAACCAATATGACAAAATAAAGGAGTTCTTCCAAATGATCTAAAACAACACTCTACTGGAAAAATAAAGAGAAGTCACACCGATTCATGTAATAGAGAAAAAAATAAAGAACCTATAAGCATAGAATAAACCTCTAGTAGTAACCAGATAAATATAATAAAATGAGGTTATTTCATGCTGGATCTCAAAGGGATACTAGTTTCTCTCTGGCTATCCCTCATAGTGCTGCAGACAATGGTCACCAACAGCATGAATAAGGAGGGACCCAGCAGACTATTAGATCAACGAGCTACATAAGTACACACTTGTGTAATAGTGGTGCGTAGCCCCTGTGGAAAACCAACTGTTCTCTGACTGGACATGAGGACCATTCAGTGGGAGAGAACTCATATCTGGTATGAGAATCCAGGTCAGAATCCCATGGTCAGGAAACTCAGACTTCAGAGGGAAGCCCCCACCGCTCGCTCTCTGGGGAAGAAGAGTGGGCTTGCACACCAAAAACATCTCTCAAACAACTATGCATATCACCTTAACCCAAGCTGCTCTCACTCTTGGCTGGAAAATCTGTTTAATATATGGCAGAGAAAACAGAGGAGAGCCAAGATCCATTGGTAAGAAAAGAGCCGACTGCCCACTATGACATGTGCCACCTCTACCACATCTGCGAGGGTCCATAAGAAATTGCAGAGGAAGAGGTGACAAGAATACTGCTCTTGGGCTGGGGAAATGGCTTAGCAGTTAAGGTGTTTGCCTGCAAAGCCTAAGAACCCTGGTTCGATTCTCCAGGACCTATGTAAGCCATATGCACAAGGGGCACATGTGTCTGGAGTTTGTTTGTAGTGGCTAGAGTCCCTGGAGTGCCCATTCTCTCTGTGTCTTTCTCTTTCTCTATGCCTCTTATAAATAAATAAGAATACTGCTCTTGCTGCTAGCCTGACCACCAGCTCTAGGGGGATGGTGAGTGACAGTGTGATCAATAAAAATCCTACCAAAAAAAGCCTAGCAAAGCAGAAATACAGAGGCTACAGAGATCTCAACACTCATTTAGACTGCCAACAGGCCTGCCATAAGTCAGGGAACATTGCAGAATAGGGGGCAGGAAGATTGTAGGAGCCACAGAGTGGGTAGGAATAACTCGAGACATGGTCTCTTGCTACCAGCCAGGCACTGACTGAGACCTTCATGCCCAGTGAATACTGTAACCCCATTGAGTAGGGCCTCCGAGGCAATGGGAGTCAAGGAGAGGGGATAAAAGAGTATAACCTGTTACTTATATATAACATAAAACTTTTTAAAATGAGGTTACTTTTTTTTTTCTTTTTTTGTATGAGAGAGAGAGAGAGAGAGAGAGAGAGAGAGAGAGAATTGGAACACCAAAGCATCGAGGCACTGTCATCAAATTCCAGACACATGTGCCATCTTGTACTCATGTGCGACTCTGGGCGCTTGCATCACCTTGTGTGTCTGACTTATGTGGGATCTGGAGAGTGGAGCATGGGTCCTTAGGCTTCACAGGCAAACACCTTAACTGCTGAGCCATCTCTCCAGCCCAGATGAGGTTACCTTTTAATTATTATGAAAAGATCTTGTGATACATTTGCCAATATGTGTACAAGGCTGAATAGTTTGAGGAAATATTTTTAAAATAAGATAATTAAGGGTTCATATTTATTATTATTTATTATCTTATTTTTAATATAAATGTTAATTATAGCAGTATTCATAATATAAAAATGGTCACTGAGGGGAACATCAATCAATGAAATAGTTAAATATATATTACACATACGAGTAAACATCTTTATTTATTTATTTTTAAACAGCTTATACTCTTTTATTCCCTTTACTCTGCTCCAATTTCTCTGGGGTCCTCCTCATTGGGGTTATGGGATTCACTGTAGGGTCAGGAAGGCCTTAGATAGTCCCAATGGGATAGCGGAGGGGCCCATGCATCAGGATATTCCCATCCACTCTGTGGCTCTTACAATCTTGCTTCCCTGAGCCATGGCAGGTCTGTCAGCAGTCTGATTTAGTGTTGAGTTCTTTTGTAGCCTCTGGATTTCTGCTTTGATAGGCTGTGCTTGATCATCGTGTCTGCTGCCATTGCCCAGGAGAAGGTCGTTAGGGTTACAAAAGAGCAGGGTTCATGGTGCCATGGCTTCCACTGCAAATGCTCCGGGCCCTGGCTGATGTGAAGGAGGTGGCAAGTCTCATGGTGGGCAGTCAGATATCTTCTTGTCTTATTGATGGATCTCAAGCCTCCTCTGTTTTCTCTGCCATCTGTAAAATAAAACAGAGTCTCCAAACCAGAGTGAGAGCAGCTTGGGTTAAAGTGGGTACACAAAGTTATTTAAGAGATTTTTGGTGTGCAAGCCCACTCTTCTCCAGACAGTAGTAGGGGCTTCTCTCTGAAGTCTGACTTTCCTAACTGGTTTCCAGTACCAGATACAAGTTCTCTTCCACTGAGCAGGCCTCATGCCCAATCAGAGAAGAGAGCTCGTTACCCACAGATGTTGTACTTCTTGTTTGGCTGGCTGATTTCTTCGTCTTCAGGGTCCCCTGCTTCTTCACGCTGTTTTCTTCACGCAGCAGCTCCCACCGTGCTTTCCAGCACTATGAGGACTAGCCAGGAGGGAGCGTGTCTCCCTTTGCTTCCAGCATGGTATTTCACTGTCCTGTGACCTTGGCCTGGAGTGTCTTCAGCAGCAGAGTCTTACCTTTGAGCTCTGACAGGTAATCAAGTGTTTTGGCAATGGCCTATACTGTTTTGGAGACCTCCTGGGTCTCCCTGGCCAACAGCTCACAATGGGAGAGGCAACCCAACTCTGGGACTGGGAATTACCAGCCATAGTCTGTGGTTTTGAGGTTAAACTTTTCCACCTTTTGTCTTGATGGCTCACCCTTCCCCTGTATGGGAGGTCATATCTTGTGGAATGCTAGTCACCATTAGGATTTCTATGGAGCATGATTCAGGCTCTCTTAACTTTTGTGTAATTCCCTCTTCCCCTTCCTCCCCCCTCCTCCACCCCCAACATTCTGCCCCCCGCCCAACTTGTCAGGTAACTCCTCCTCTCGTGTCTCCCTAGTTCTTCTCTCTACTGGTTTCATTCTGGCTTTGTGCCCATCTCCAGTGATTCCAGCGGGATCTGCAGATGAGAGAGTGCATGTGTCTTTCTGTGCCTGGGTGATCTTCTTTGGAATGAGTTTTTTTCCGACTCCATTCATTTTCCTGAACAATTTATTATTTCATTTTTCCTTACCATTGAGTAGAACTCCACTGTATACATGTACCACATCTTCATTATCTATTCTTTAGTTGATGGGCATCTGGGCTGGTTCAAGGTCCTAGCTATTGTGAATAGAGAAGACACATACGTGGTTCAGCAAGTGTCTCTGTAGTAAATAGTGGAGTCTTTAGGGTATATGCCCACAAATGGTTGCTGGATCAAATGGAAACTCTATTTTCATCTTTTTCAGGAGTCTGCCTACTGATTTCCATAGTGGTTGTACAAGTTTGCACTCCCACCGACAGCGATTAAGGTTTTCTTTTCCCCACAGCCTTACCAATACTTGTTGTCATTCGTTTTTGATAATTGTCATCTTTACTGGAGTGAGATGGAATCTCCGAATTGTTCTGATTAGCATTTTTCTGAAAAAGATGTTCAATATCTTTTTAAATGTGTAATGACCATTTGTATTTCTTTCCTTTGGGAATTCTGTATTGAAATCTCTACCCTATTTTTAACGGGTTGTTTAATTTTTTTATTGTTTAATTTTTTGAGCTCTTTGTAAATTCTAGATATTAGCCTTTTGTCAGACATATAGCTGGTGAAGATTTTTAACATTATGTGGGTTGTCTATTGACTCTGTTGATGGTTTGCTGGTCTGTACAGTAGCTTTTTTGTTTCAAGAGGTCCCAATGGTTTGGTGTTGATAGAATTTCCTATGCTACTGGGGGCTTATTCAGTTCTTATTCAGTCTGTATCATGGAGTGTACTCCCTGTTTTTTCTTCTAGTTGTTTTAGAGTTTAGGTCTTACATTGAAGTCCTCAATCCATTTAGAGTTGACTTTTGTTCTGGGTGAGAGAAGTGGGTCTAATTCCATTCTTCTACATGTGGTTCTCTGATTTCTCCACATCCATTTGTTGAAGATGCTGTCTTTTCTCTAGGGTGTATTTTGTCCCCTTACAAGTAAGTATTTCAATGTCATGATTAAAAGTTCAGGTTTCAAGAAATATCTGGAAAATGTTCATGATATAAAATGAAACATAAGAGCAAAAATGACAAGGCCAAAATATGAAGATGGCAAGAAGTGCACTAAAAAAGTAGGAAGGGAATAGTACCAAAAATGAAGTCATGCCTGTTTCAAATTTATTATATTGTAGGAGGTTTTAATTTATTTTATAGTTTATAATTTTGTGATGTTCATAATTCATTTTTAAAAATTATGACCTGTTTCTATAATAAAAAAATCAATGTTTTAACAATAATGTAATCAAGTAAAAATAAACGTTCTTCTCTTTATATGAACTAGCTCATCTATAAAATTATTTACTGCTTGAATTTCAGATTATCCAATAAAGTTAGAAAAATTAATTTGATTTTATGGCACAGTTTCAAAACCGAGACATATACTTTATGCTTGTGATATGATATTTCTAATATTGGCTTCACCAACAGAAAATACACTACTTTGCATATTTTAGTTCTTTTTTCTTAGCATTGCATGACCTTCTATTTGATTTGCATAATTTAAATGATTCCTTTGAGTGGCATGTAGTTGCATAATTATTCTTTTAATTACTGTTATTAACCTGTTTGTGTAATAGCAGATAATTTGAACAGATCATTTTCACCTTTCAAATTTTGCAGTTTCATATGCAATATAGATAAGACTATATCAAAATGGTAAAATTATAATAGCAATCCTAACAAGAACTATTGAAAGGTCTTTAGGAACATAGCAATGTATTTTTCTAAGACAAGAACAAAGAAGTTACCCTATTTAAAAAAAAAAAAAAAAGACACTAAGTCTTTGACTTTTATTCCTTTATATAGTTGTAGGAAATCCTTCACCAAAACCCATAAATGAATAAAATATGAAGATGTTAAGTTGTTTGACAGTGTTGAATGAAATGCACTTTCTTCTGATATTAATTGAATTTCTTTCTTAATAAAGCAAACCCAAGAATAAATTAACATATCCATTGGCTATGAATGCTCAATTCTAGATAGCAGATAAAAGTGATATTGTAAGATAGATTACATAGATGCTGATATTATTTTCAATCAACATTACTCTAAATGCAGAATAGTTTTAGGAAAACAACATTTACATTTTCTTGCCCCCATGCCCATGTCATGTTTGTTAACACAATAATAATCACAGGGTATGTCAGTCTCTCACCTTCCTTAATTATTTTCCAAACAGACTAGATACAAGGAGTGCTGAGGTGAGGCAGATTTCTGATACCCCATGAGGCATGACTGTGGTTCTGAGTAAGGATGGAGTGGAAGAGAGTGACCCCCATCTTCCTATAATTATCCACATTGTAAAAAATTTTTGCAATTTTCCATGAGGAAGCATTTGATTGGTTGCCATAATTGAAGTCAATTTTGCTTTATTTTGACATTCGTCAGGGTCAATCAGGACAGTCAAAATCCAGAAGCAAAGTCTTGTTCTGTTTACAAAGACTGGGTACTTATACTGGGGAGAGGCTGCCTTTGGAGATGCACCTTGTCCACGAACAATAGGATAACTGAGCAACAAATGAGACAGTCGTTTCCAAAGGATCTGCCACTGTGAGCAGACACTAGCCCAGGCAGAGGTGAGGGGCAGATGGGGGAATTTAGTAATAGTGGAAAAGCCAAGGCTCAATCAGTGTACTGAGTCCAAGGGCAGAAGTGAGAAGAATCAGTCCATCATGCTATAACTACCTACTTGGATTAAAAAAAAAAAAATCAAGGCATTTCTTCCTCTCTTATTCTTTTTCTTTTTTGGTTGTTCAAGGTAGGGGCTCACTCTAGCCCAGGCTGACCTGTAATTCACTATGTAATGTCAGGGTGACTTTGAACTCATGGCGATCCTCCTACCCCTGCCTCCCGAGTGCTGGGATTAAAGGCATGCGCCACCATGCTCGGCTCCTTTCTCTCTATTCTAACTTTATTAAGTCACCAAACCTATCAGTTCTATGTCTTTTGCATCTCTCCCTTTTTTATCCTTGCACTGTGTCATCCTTGTTTCTCTTGCCTTAATTTAGAATTCCACTAGCTTTCAAATCAACTATCAAAATAGAATTGTAACTGTAACCCCCTTCTCACCTTCCTTAGACCACCTGTAGTCCTTTTTATATGGTTCTATCAGTGTCATCATCCTGAGATGAAAACATGGCCATACCAATTCCTTGCTTAAAGTTCTGGTATCAAGATAACAGTTTCTAGGTTTTGTGGTGGTTTGATTCAGGTGTCCCCCATTAGGTATTCAGAATGCTAGCCTCCAGAGCTAATGGCAATTGGAAATTAAAGCCGTCTGGAGGCATTATATTGTTGGAGGCAAGCTTATGGGTGTCATAGCCAGCTTCCCCTTGCCAGTGTTTGGCACACTCTCCTGTTGTTATTGCCCACCTGGCCTGGGGGTGATGTCCACCCTCTGCTCATGCCATCATTTCTCCCTACCATCATGGAGCTTCCCCTTGAGGCAATAAGCCAAAATAAATCCCTTCTTTCCCCAAAAGCTGCTCTTGGTCGGATGATTGCTGCCAGCAATGTGAATCTGACTGCAACAGGTTCAAACACATAAAATCAAATATTGGACAGGTTTTGACCTACAAAAAGAACCATTTTTAAAATATATTTTATTTGTTAATTTATTTGAGAGAAAAAGACAGAGAGAGAGAGAGAGAAGGAGAGAGGGAGGGAGGGAGGGAGGGAGAGAATGGGTGCACCAGGGCCTCCAGCCACTGCAAACGAACTCCAGATGCACGTACCCCCTTGTGCATCTGGCTTACGTGGATCCTGGAGAATCGAATGGGGATCCTTTGGCTTTGCAGGCAAATGCCTTAACTGCTAAGCCATCTCTCCAGCTCCCAAAAGAACCATTTAATGTTACTACTTCAAACCTCTCCCAAGAGAGTTTGGGTTGCAAGTAACAGAATGTTTACTGGCTTTCAAATGAAAACTTTACTTATCTCAGGCAAAAATCCACACTCTATCCTTCAAGGCTGTGCTCGATAGCTTCCTTTGTAAGATGATTTTATGATTTTTCTTTCACCTAACTGTGTAGGTACTAAATATCCTTCTGAGCAATAGCACCTATCATAGGTTATTATGCAAACTATTATAAAATTTATGTCTTCATAATAACTTCAAGTTCTTGAGGGCAGAAGCCATTTCTGCATTCATCACCTTATGTCCAGAGTTTGGAGCAGTGTCTAGCACATAGTGGGCCTGTGGATTGAGAAAATTAGCAGATGGATGAACGGATGAAAAAGTGCCTGAGCCTTGTTTCATTAATTTTATCTAAAGACATGAAAATGTGTAAGTTATAGAGAATTAGGTGATAATTAATGCATCTTAAATTTTGTATCAAAAGCATTATGTGATAAAGGAAAAATAACAGGCTGGTTTCTGAGAGCATAGATTCCGTGTGATTGAAATATTCTGGGAGCTCTGGTAGAATGAAATATGCTGGTAGTCCTCCCAGTACTTTCCAGACTATTCCATGCAATAGCTCTACATAAACTGCTTCATACTGCATGCCAAATGATTAGTTGTTTCTTCCAATAAGTGGAATAACATGTTTGTCAAAAGCTAGATTTTCTTTGTACAGTTTTAACCAGTAAAAGAAGGCCTGTATGAATTACTGGGGGTTTTACTGAAATTCTCATAGTATATTCTCAAAAGAAAGTTCCCCTTTCAGAATTGTATATAATAAATTTATTATTCCTAAAGTAGATTGCCATTTCTAACACTTAAAGAACTATGTTGGAGTCAGAGGTGTCTGGCCTTACTTATTAATTTCACCTCTCCAATTCCCTCCTCCAAATTTATACTTTTTTCCCCAGTTGAGAATCTCACAGGGGTGAATGCTGGAAAGACTAGATCAAGTCTTGTATTATGTAAGAAAAGAAAGATGTTTTATGTGGGTTACAAAAATCTAGTAAATCTCTGTGTGAAGGGAGCGCTAGGATGAACAATATATTTCAAGGTGACCGACAGAGGAGGGACATTTGTGAGCAAATGTGTTCTTAGAAGCAAAGGTTCTGACTTGCAGCTTCACTATGAAGAACAGCCCAACAATTAAGAATTAAATTTCCATCTGTTACTGATCATTTGATTTTTAGAAACTTTTCACAAATTCAGAGACATCTAATATATGAAAAACTGCTGAGCTACTTTCTGACTTTGGAGGTATCTATGGGAAGGTTCACATCCATTTACTGGTATGACATATTTATGGTATTCCACAAAACAATTATTTTTCCATAAATCTCTGGTTTTCCTTGCCTACCATTTCAGATAAGAAATTAGGAGACCTAATCTTTTCTTAAATTTTTTTACAATTTTTATTATTTTATTTATTTATTTGACAGAGGGAAAGAGGGAGAGGAGAGAGAGAAAGAGAGAGAAAGAAAGAGAGAATGGGTGTGTCAGGGCTTCCAGCCACTGCTAATGAACTCCAGATATATGTACCACCTTATGCATCTGGCTTACATAGGTACTGGGGAATCCAACCGAGGTTTTTTGGCTTTGCAGGCAAGCACCTTAATCGCTAAGCCATCTCTCCAGCCCCGAGAAATAATTTTAAACTTGAACCAACCAGTCTGTCCTGAACCCACTGATGATAAGACGGCAAAGGTTGCACAGTCAATATTAGGGTTGGGAATGTATCAAGCATCATGGAATGTAGAAGCTGGACAGTAACTAAGAACAGCACGAGGCAGATGGCCAAATGGAGCCGCCAGGAGTTGCTCTGAACAGATCTGAAGTCATGGCTAAGATCCAGGGATACTCAGCGTAACTACAGGCCGATGAGCAGGTCATAACACAATTCATAAAAAGCCTGGGTGTCAAGATCAGAGGCAAGTCAGCTGTGGGACAGCCACCCCTCTTCCCATGCCATTGCCATGCCAGGGTGTCTTCCCAGAGTGGCTTCCTGTTGAGCCTATCGGTGGAAACCCAGAGGAACGCAGGCGTGGTGCAATTAGTTACTGGTAAGTTCTGGGAAGTCAGTCTGTCCTGGCTTCTAGGTAACATCATCGCCCTACCCCACCCTTCCCCTCCTGCCACCCTCTATCTTTCCCTTTCCCGTACAGTGTTGGGGTTTCTCCTCATGTCTGAGACAACTTCTAGTATCTTCATGAAGACATAACAAATTTCGTTCTAAGGACATGTTAGCAGTGTTCCCGTTAGGGGGATCTAGGTAGACTGGAATCACCAATCCATCTAGGTCTCTCCTTGCATGGCATTTAACCCCCTTCTTATAGCTCTCTATTACAGGACACTTGGGCTTCATATGTGTCCATTGTGTTATCTTTTGACTCCATTTTTTCAAATAATCTACCATTTTCCCATTTTCCATTATAGTTTTTTTTGTTTGTTTGTTTGTTTTTATTTTTTCAAGGTAGAGTTTCACTCTAGTCCAGGCTGACCTGGAATTCACTATGTAGTGTCTGGATGGCCTTGAACACACAGTGATCCTCCTACGTCTGCTTCGTGAGTGCAGGGATTAAAGGCAAGCGCCACCATGCCAGGCTTACAGCTTTTTTTACGGCTCTGTGAACATTCACATAAGATTTCAATGGTTTGTGACGCCTTTGAAGCACTGCTGAAAATTCAGAGTATATTTCCTAATGGAACCTTCTCTGAAGAGAGTGTTTGTGATTACCACTGGTTTTTCAGTGAAGCTCTTGATATCGAATGAAAACAGTTAACTCACAGCGTCTGTGTTATTTACTGGCTTCCTGCCATTCTCTTTCTAGTGTAACAATGGTACCACAACCACAATCACCAATGGAATCTGTACAGGACTTTATGATGCATAGGAGTCTGTAAATATTCTTTTGTGTTCATGCTCCCATTTGATGTTCATGGCTTTCCTAGTGAGGGCAAATCTAATTATAGCGTTATACAACTGAGAATAATCACACTCATAGAAGTTGAGTAACCCAACAAATGAGCATGTGGCAGAACTAGGACCAGCACCCAAATCCCTGAAATCATCTGAAAGCTAACATTGCTCCTTGCTTACCTATTTGGGACTCCCTCTTTGATGGCACACAGTGATTTCTGTGTGTTTCCCCAGGTGTCCTCCATTTCCAAATGGAGGACTGCTTGCTCATATGTTAGAAGTCTTGAATTTCCTCCTGTATATTTGGAAACAAAATCATTCATGATTTCAAACACATAGAAATTCAGTAACTCCGGGAATAGAATGTATCACAGGGTTAGATTTGTTGAATGACCTTAGACAAAAGGGTTAGCCTTTACTTCTCAATTAACCTGTGAAATGAAGTTAGAATAATCTCTCATACCAGTAAAGTCAACATTAATTCATTGCACACTTAAAAGTTTATAATACTGGGTAAATAAAAATGTTTCTGATGATATTTTGAACAGGTCAGTGTTTCCAGGTCTAAATTAATAATAATAAAAAAATATCTGTGGGTACAAGATTGAATGTGTAATTCACTTCTTGATTAGACTATTTATAAAAAAACTACACTTTTCTCCCTATATTTCTGGTTGATTATTTCTCCCACTAAATTTACTGTCTCATCAAAGCAGTATTTGTTCATTTGGAGAATCATTTAGCATGTATTGGACTTTGGGGACCTGAGATGGAACTTTTCCCATTTCAGAAAATAGCCACTCTGTATTTAGATTCCTGCAGGGGACACTTTAGGAGAGTGATGTTGCTATATCATGCCTACAAATACCTCATCTGGGTCTGGAATCTCTGATGTATCTGCTCATTCAAGATAGTAGCACTTAGCAATTCAACAAGATGTAAGTTGGCTAATCAACATAGCCAGTATTCTCTGGGGGTTGAAACAACACTTCCTGTGTTTGACTCTGGTCCCTCCAAAGTTGTTTTAAGTCCAGCGTGGCTGGCGAGGTTTCCCTCCCTGCACTGAAAGGCTCATGCCATGTCAAAGGGCCTTGACCTTTTCACTCAGAGAACAATAAGACTGGAAACAAATTAAACTCAGAGAACTGGTCAAAGGATAACGATACCACCAGGAGCTGAAGCCCTCCCCACCAGTGATGAGCACGAGTTGTGAGCTTTAGAGCATTATCTTCAGAAGACAGTCTCCTTAACCAACTTTTATTTAAGTGGAATATGAGTATTTTCTTCAGCTTACTCCGCAACCTCCCACCCTAGCCTGCCTTGGCTCCCTTTGCAGAACACAATAGAGCAACTAGGGTTATGTCTCCAGCCTTATCCGGGTGGACCTCTTGCAGCTTGTGAGCTCAGCCTTCAGACACTGTGACTCATCTACAAGTTCTACCGGTCTCAGAGTACATTTCGTGTGAAAAGCTGGAGGATGCGACATTCCAAACACATGCAAGGGTACAGAATTTGAGTGGGAGGGAGAGGACAGGGCTGAAATAGAACTGTAATAAGGCAAAAAGCATTGGAGGCCTAGCCTAGGGTTTTCAGCTGTGTAGCTGCAGCAACACCTACAGTTCCCCGCCAAGAATGGCACACCATATTCATGCAGTGAAATCAGGGCTTCCTGACACTTCCTTTGGAACAAAGAAACACTCTTTGTAAAGGCATGCATAACATAAAAATAAAAATAAAATGAAGCTATTCCTCACGATCATTTCAGGCAGATGTAAAAATAATTTTTCTGTACGTTAGTGTAATTAGACAACACCGGGCCAGGAGCCATCACGGTGGATGCCTGTGGTAAGTGGGCTGATCACAATCAACTTTACACTGGGTCTTCAACAGCAAAGTCAGGCTCCATTTGACACAACTGCCAGAGCCTGTCTCTTCTTCTTTTCCTCAACCATATTCCCAGACATAAAGTTACTGCATTCATGAATAAAGTCATTGTGTAAATATTCTCTTCAAACACAGTTGTGGAGACCTTGCTATGATCTCATGTGTATAGTGTTTAGCAGTTTATTAATATTCTGACACGCGCACAGTCTTGGCAACAGTGACCACAAAGCCGGCCATTAAGGGACCATGGCCCACACTCTGTAAGGTGTGACCACAGCACATCTCTTTGACTTAACTAATCCTTCTGCCCTCATGGCTCTGTGCTTGTGTATACTTTTTACGGTTACTGCATTCTTTTGCCTACTTGTGCCTCCATTTCTCTGTTGTCCTTTGTTTCATTTTATTTATCTCAAGGTGAAATGAAAAAAAAATTAGGGCTATTCATTGTACAAAATAAGGGGTTTAATTATGGAATTTTCACACATGTACATAATGTAATTAATCATTTTCCCTCTAATCCATTGACATATCTGGTTGCCTCTACCCCTCCTACTACTCTGCCTCTTCCCAATGGTCCCCTTTCTACTTTCATATATTAAAAAAAATATTGGCATATATTCATAGATCTGGGTTTCCTTCCTTTCCTTCCTTCCTTCCTTCCTTCTTTCATTTTTTCTTTCTTGAACTTTTTTTTTTTTTTTTTTTGGTTTTTCGAGGTAGGGTCTCACTCTAGCCCAGGCTGTCCTGGAATTCACTCTGTAGTCTCAGGGTGGCCTCGAACTCACGGTGATCCTCCTACCTCTGCCTCCCGAGTGCTGAGATTAAAGGCATGCACCACCAAGCCTGGCTCTTGAACATTTTTTTAAAGATTGAATTTCTCTTTGTAGTCTAGGCTGATCTCCTCAAACTCACGAACCTCCTGCCTCCACCCTCCAAGTGCTGGGATTATCACAGTGAATGCCAGGTTTTGCTTTAACTTCTCTGAATTCTGTCTTTCTATGGCCCTGTTTCTCCTACTTTTTTATTCACTTTCCTTAAGAATTATGACACTGAACTAAAGATTTTACACCAAAGAAAAATCTATGCAGGAAAATTCATATTTTTCTATTCATTATGGTGAGACCAAAGGTTTATTTGCTGTCTTTAGACCCACTGACATTATTGTTTGTATGTGTGTGAAATCTGGATTTCTTCCTTAGTAGTCTAATGGAAAAAAATATGTGATCCTAATAAAAATCAAAATGGGTTAGGAGAAAAGCAGTTCAAGTTGCCCAAAATAACCAGGAAAAAAAATGTGATTCTAGCCAGTTGCTTTGAAAATGAGTTCCTTTTATTACTTCCAAACTGATTCATAATAAAGTTTTTGTCATCCAGTTATTTTAATTGAAATCTCAGCAAATTTTTAAGGAAAATCTGTATTGTTTCTTTTTTATTTGTGAAATATATAACCAACTACATTTATTTTAAATCATTAGACTAAAACATGGCATGAAATCTATTTAGTAATAAAATAAATGTAAATCAAAATGGAATTAGCTACCACCTATATTTGGACAAATAAATACGATAAAAAATTGCAATACAAAATGCTTACAATGGTTTTATGAAATTTAGAATTCAGTTGACATATTCCTCATAAGAGAATAAACTGGTTCTGTTCTTTCTCTGTCCCATTTATCTATCTATCTATCTATCTATCTATCTATCTATCTATCATCTTTCTATCACCTATCTATCATCTATCTATATGGGTGTATGTATATACACAAAATGCATACATAAACATAGTATGCTGTAAGTATATTTATTTTCACTCTAAGAACACATGTATGTGTGTGTATAGCTGTATAAACACACATAAACATTTATATCGTTTTTCATTTGTATCTTTTGAAGCAATAATTGCACTTTTAGTAACTTGTCTTAAAGCAGCAATTCTAAATTTTGGATAAGACTATTGATAAAATGACATTTCCCTACTATTAACACCTTTTTGAAATGGAGCAAACAAATACTTGATGACAAGGGCAGAATTAAGCAAACTCAGTGTTTACTAGCAGTTTCTTTGGCCAACAAATCATGGTTTTGAGCATGACATAATAACATAAAGGAAGTGCTTATGATATGTCACAATTATACAGTCAAAAATGTGTGCACAGGGCTGGAGACATGGCTTAGCCATTAAGACATTTGCCTGCGAAGCCAAAGGACCCAGGTTTGATTCCACAGGACCCACATAAGCCAGATGCACAAGGGGCACATGCATCTGGAGTTCGTTTGCAGTGGCTGGAGGCCCTGGCATGCCCACTCTTTGTCTGTCTGTCTCTCCTCTATCTCTCTCTCTATCCCTGCTTGCAAATAAACAAATACAAATTTATAAAAAAATGTGTGCACAGTAAAAATGAAACAAAACTATCAAATATACTATAAATATTAGAATTGTTTTCCAACAATGTTTTTGCTTTGTCAATTATGTAATATGTATAGTTATTGAAAACAGAGTTGGCAAATGTACCATTCCTTATCTTCAAGTCCTCCAGTAAATCTGATGGTAGGTATTTCTGAAAATTGTAATGCTCATGTGTTAATAATTTGGAGTAGCATTGCATCAATGTCTTTCAAACTTTAGAAATGTCTGAAGGTTTTATCACTAAAGCTATAAAGGAAAATTATATTCGAACCTGTGATATAGTTTGATGGTAGAAATTTGTATTACCAAAGAATCCTAAAATCAATCAAGTGACAAAATTTTATTAATTTATTAAGTTAAAAAAAACAACTAATTCTAGTAGCACTTCTCATGCAAAGCAAACAGAAACACAGGAAGATGCTTTATGGAGTTTGAGACACTGAAAGGAAAGGAAAAAGTGAAATGTACACAATAATCTCATCTCTATTATGAAACAATGTTATTTTGAAAACTTCCACCTTACTTTTCTCTTAAGGCCATATTCAGTATCCAAGGTTCATGTATAACACAGACAAATACATATCTGCACAATTGTGATTATGAGTGTTGTGCTAACAACTTCTGATGTTCTATCAAAACTGTGAGCAGAGAACGGGTATTAATTAATGGGAGACATTACCAGGCGGGGAAAGTTGAGAGAGTATTCAATAAGCTGTCAAAACAGGAGCTGAATTCTATAGAACGGGTGTTCACATACCTGACAAAAATCGATCCTGAAACTTTGCTTTTCCATTTTTTTTTTTTTTTTTTTAGAAACAACATTACCCAGAATCTCACCTACTAATCTTTCAGTAGCTCAGAATAATGGTGTTTATAGCAGGAAATTCAAATTCATTTTAGTACCTTTGAGATCAACAAAACCACTGTGAATTGTGACACAAAGGAGGTGTGTGGGGTGTTCTGAGATCCTTCCTGGAACTGTCTTATCTTCTAATGTTAAAGACATCAGAAAGAAAGTGTGCTTTGGAAAAGAAATTGGGTCAACAATTCCAGTTAGAGGCCACAGAAATTTTCAGGATATAACTGATTTTAAAATTATAATTCTGAATATATAAATGGTATCAAAACATGTGCATTTAAAATTCTAGTGGGAAAAATGGTACAGTAAAATGAAACCATAAATAAAATCTCTAAGGTCAGTAAATTAGTCATAAATATTTTTCCATCAACATTGAAAGGGATTACTTTGAAGACCAAAACAATCTATGTCCTTATGTTACAAATATTTTATCTCACAATGCAATTATAACCAAAGGATAAACTTAATTCTCATGAATAAAACAAATGATGTTTCTGTTATGATTCCTGGAAATAGATCCCATTGGTCTGTGATCTAATAGGTACTGCATAACAATCACACTCATAGGAAAGTCTTGCTCATCGTTTGGAGTCCATGTGTGAAGTTCCATCCTGAATTATTTCTTTATGTTAACAGCATCAACTACCCTTTGTGAAATGCTTGTTCCAAGACCAGAAACTCAGGTTATAATAGCAAACCACAGGAGCTAAAGTATAAATAACAGTAAGCATGAAAAGATGCCTTGCCTTACTAATAATTGTAATGAATTAAATCGTTCTGTTTTAAAAATAAGAAGAAAACAAGACATAAAATGTACTTTTTTTTGGAAGCACTTTTGAATATGCAATTCAGTGGTATAAAACATTTAGTTGTATATAACAATCACCACCATTGATCTCCATGATTCTTTTCATCTGGGGATACTAAAATTCTGTGTCCATAAGACACCAAATCCCCATTTCCCTCCCCTTCAGCCCTTGCAGTTCACTGTTCTACCCACTGTCTCTACAGTTTTATTTACTTAAGTACCTAATCTGAGTGGAATCACAGGATGGGTTGTGTTTTTGTGACTAGATTCTTTCACTTGGCACAATGTCCTCAAGGCGAATCCACGTTCACATGTCAGAATAGTTCTTCCTTTATCAGGCTACATACCGTCCCATTGTGTGCTTGTGCCACACTTTGCTCATTGTTGAATCTGTTGATGCACGTCAGCATGCTTTCCTACCTCAGGTTTGCGAGTAATGCTTCTATGAAGACGAGTATCTAGAAATCCCTTTGATGTTCTGCTTGTAAGTCTTTTAGTGGTATACCCAGACGTGTAATTGTATCATGTGACAAATCTATTTTTAGAGAAACTACCGCAGTAACTTTCACAATGGCTGTACCATTGTATATTGCTAATGGTTTCAAGTTTTACCTGTACATTCCTAGCAAAAATCACTGAGGAGTAATGAAAGACTGTGTGTACCTAAATGTCCATCAAAATGGTGAGGTATGCTTTATCCACATTACGAATGATTCTGCTGCCACAAGAATGAAACTTAGATCTCATGCATTAACACACGAAAGTACCCGTGTCACATAATTGAGTTGCAAAAAATCATATTACATGAGCCTATTCAAAGTGACTTCAGTTGTAAAAAATGTACATTTAAGTCTGTAAATGCTCACAGGTATACACTTTTCAGTCATCTCTGGGTAACTACACAGCCTGATGAGTTATTACTTTATTTTTATAGTGTTATATAGTATTCAGTTATTTAAAAGTGTCTAGATGATTTTTATAAAAAGACAAAGGCTAGTGATATAAAATAATACATACCATTCATTCAATCTTAACATGCCATATTTTTCTGATTAGCTGTTAAGTGTCATAGACGAGACCTAGTTGAAATTAAAAGATCATTGAGTATTTATTGATGGCCTGCTCTGTATCAGAAAATGAGTAGGCTCTTGGAGAAAAGGACAGTGTAATGGGAATGAGGAGATAGCTCAGTGGATAGAGGAGCTTGATTGCAAAACCTGGTAGCTTTGGTTCAATCCTTCAGTCCCCACATAAATGCCAGACACAAACTGGTGCCTGTGTCTCTCATTTGTTAATAGTGTCCAGACACCCTTTCTCTCTCTCTCTCTCTCTCTCTCTCTCTCTCTCTCACACACACACACACAGATGAAAAACATCACACCCGAGGTTTTCTTTGGTCCCCTGACCTCCTCAGGCACATCATGGCAATCATGAGCACATATAGTGCATACACAGAGACACATATAGGTTAGCCTAAAACACTGATTTGCTTACTTACTTTCCAGGTACCCACAGTTTAGAGAATGACATGTACTTTTAAATGATCATTAGGAAATAAAACATGATACTGAAATCAAAAGAAAAATGAGAATGTTGAAGAAAATCATAATCTATATCTATGGGATAGAATCTGAAGATCTGATAGAATTTCCATATAAGAGGTGTATCAAAGCAAGGATTAAAAAGAGTAGATAGCTTCCAAAAAGGTCTTGAGAAAGCAGATAGGATTTGGAAAAGGAGGAGAAGGGAGAAAATGACATGGGGAAGTGTTAAGTTTTGGCAAAGCCAAGGAGGCAAGACCTGACAGGACTCAGTATAGTTGAAAGTGAAGTTGAAGAGTCAGGGTTGAGAGAAACGAAGTGTTTCTCCAGACTGGAGATGGGCTTTGATGCCCCCTTTTAGGACCTGTTGTAAGTGCTGGACACAGTTATAATTTTAATCTGTCATGGCAACGTTTTATAACTTACATTAAGGAGCTATCTACTCTTCGCTTTGCTTGGCAGCTGAGGTCTGAATTCACCTGTTTTGTAAAACTGATGTCTCCACTGGCTCTGCTGCTGATAGACTGATGGATAAGCTAGTAGACTACACAGCAACGGAGATCCACAATGTTCCTATAGACAGCTAGCTGCGCATGTCATAGCTGGCTTTGCATATTGTAAAACTGTCATTTAGCTGAAGTCGTTACCATCCAAGATGGGCAGAGGAGACTGAAGCCTGAAAGCCGTCCATTTCTACATCAGTGGTTGCTAAGACAAGCTGTCTGTCCCACAGTTCTTCATTATAAAATAACAGATTCTACTTCCTCTGCAATGTCATTGCAATAAATAGCAAAGTAAGCTGCTGCTTAGAGTTTCCGTTGAAACAGGAATTAGAAGACTGGCCTACAGTGAAGAGACTTGAAAATTACAAGTGGAAAGAAGATTAGGCCGAGGTGTAACTGACTTCAGAAACCAATCAGCAAAAATGCTTCTAGACACAGTTTTTCTTTGCCATAGACATGATTCAGCAGCTTTCCCCCCCAGCACTGTCAACACTTTTGAATCGCTATGATTTCACTGGTTGTTTCTTGGGTTTTGCCCTTCAGAGACATTGCTAATCATACCACCTGGAAGAGTGGGCCTCAAACTTCCAGAAAGTTCCACCAGATGTGAAATCATTTCCATCTGTGATGATTCAGAAAGTTTGACAAACTGTTGTCTTACATTAGGAGGCCCAGGGAGGAACAGCTAATGGCAGAATACTTGGCAATATGAAGGCCACTTAATGATAATAATAATAGTAATCAATAGCATTCTAAAGTCTCTAGAAGTGAAAGACTAATGGAATACCTTAGAAAATTGAGACAACATGCAAAGAAAGCAAAAAATTAAATTATTTAAGGCAAACTGCATGCTTAGTATTTACTGAAATAATTGTCATATATGTATATGTCAGGAAACATAAAAACTTATTTTCATTAGAAATATAAAAATAAAGGGAGCCATCAAAAGAACACCTCCACAATTAGCAGGTTGTTTAACTGTTTAAGTGACTCTGATAATTAATGCCAACAGTGAATTAGCTCATTGTATTTAGTGACACCCACCAAGGGAGAGGTCAGTGAAGCGTCAGGGTCTGGGCCCTAAACTGGCCTGACAGTCTGGTACAGAGGTCAAACCCTTAGCTTCAAAGGCAGGCGCTCTGGATTCAGGTCACCATCCAGAGATAAGATGTCTGACTTTGGGCAAGTCACATGACCTATCAGAGAAGTAGGTACTGAATGTAACTTCCACGTTATAGGATGGTGATAATAAAAAAAAATTGAAGCCCTCTGTAACTATACTAGATGTAGTAGTAATTAGATATTCTATTTTAAATATTTAAAACCTGGTATATTCCCTTGTCAATACTAAAATTCCTTGTCATGTATGAGGGGGGTCCAGGTCTTTATTCTATAAAGGGTGGAGACCAGAGAAGAGGAAAAGAGTTCAATGCCCAAGGCATCTCATGAAAATTTCAATGCACAGGCATTGTCTAGAGGCTCACATTCTGTATCAACATGAGAAAAGTTTCCAGAAGTTCCTTAGCAGAGAACCCCATTTGATTTTTTATTTTCCAAAGTTTTAAAGTTTGTGTGAAATACTTAAATTTTCAGTATGTGTGTTAATATCTCTTAGGACAGTTTGAGATATACATTAGATATTTCTCACTGTCTCTTGCTGTATGACTCAGATCTGTCTTCCTTGGAAAAATTAAACTTTTTATTTGGGAATGATTTTTTTTTTTTTTTTTTTTTTTGGTTTTTTGAGGTAGGGTCTCACTCTAGCTCAGGCTGACCTGGAATTCACTCTGTACTCTCAGGGTGGCCTTGAACTCATGGCGATCCTCCTACCTCTGCCTCCCAAGTGCTGGGATTAAAGGCATGCGCCACCATGCCCGGCTTTTGGGAATGATTTTAAACTTGCAGAAAAAAATTGCAAGAATTAAAATAATTCAAAAAAAATTCACCAAAGTTTTGCCTAAAATCACTTGTGTAAATATTTTGTCCAGTTTGTTTTATAATTTGGTATATCTATCAATCCATGATCTATATCTCTGTTATGTCACTTTCTAAACCATTTGCAGAAGGTAAATTATATACTGCACTTTATTCCAAATATTACAGTGCATGTTTACAAATAGGGATCATTGCTCACATTTCTACAGTGCAACTTCATTAGACTGAATATTAATATAATCCATTAATTCACTGTTAATTTTCCATTTCTCCTCCAGTACAGGACTCTGGACATTTTAAACCTTCTTTATCCAACAACTTTTTTTTGTCTGTTTGGTTTTTTTGAGGTAGGGTTTCACTCTTGTTCAGGCTGACCTGGAATTCAGTATGTAGTCTCAGGGTGGCTTTGAACTTTCGGTGATCCTCCTACCTCTGCCTCCCAAGTGCTGAGATTAAAGGCATGCACCACAATACCCAGCTTATCCTACAACTTTTTAATGGTCTATCATACTCTTTAAAAAATTTATTTTTATTTTTATTTATTTATTTGACAGAGAAAGAGGGAGAGAGAAAGAGAGAGAGAGAGAATGGGTGCACCAGGGCCTCCAGCCACTGCAAACAAACCCCCTTGTGCCCCCTTGTGCATCTGGCTAATGTAGGTCCTGGGGAATTGAACCTGGGTCCTCTGGCTTTGCAGACAAATGTCTTTACCACTAAGCAATCCCTCTAGCCCCTAACATACTATTTGAATTGTTTTGGTACTAGGAAGAGAGCCTAGTGCCTCATGGATGCCAGGAAACACTCTACTCTTGCCCTATGTTCTCAGCCTTTTTCATACTTTTTATATTGAGATTGGGTCTCACTGAGTTTCCTACATAGGCCTTGAAATTAGAATCCCCTTCCTCGGCCTTCTACGTAGCTCAGATTTCAAGTCTGTAACAGCAGACCTAGCTTTCACAGCCTTTCAAAAATCTTAGATGACATTGATATTTACCATCTTTTACAAGGTTGATCATTCTCAATTTGAATTTGTCTGGTTATTTCTGCATGGAACTTCAGGTTTAGTTTATTTATCCCTGGGGGAAAAACAATAGCTTGGTGAGGTGGGTCTTCTATATTGACACATCTGGGGTAGGCATGGTGCCACGTGTCTCTTATTGGGGGTAGGACTTTTAATTTTGCAACCATGTTTCATTACTTCTCCTTAGAATTACTAATTTTTTGCTTGTCCTTGATAGAGTCTATAGGTTATAAGTTAAGACATAAATAAAAACTCATTATTTGTTAAAATTTCCTTCTGGCTTTAGAATCTGTAGATAGTTTTGTCTGACCTAATCCTTACTGTTATAACTGAAAAATGCTTATTTCCTTACTTCACCATTCTTAGACGTTTTTTTGCAATTGGTATTTAAATTTAAGCTCATGCCTTTCCTTCTAGTTAATTAATTACTTGTTGGTATAGAATTATGAATTCCTACTTTTTGCATATTTTAAAATTAATGATTATTTAAAATTATTTTTTGTCAATTATTTACCCAGATTTTGGTCAGTCAGAGGCCTTTCATGTAGCTGTGACATAGTCTCTTGAGTTTTGATATTTCTGTTATAGCAAACATCTATGATGATATTATAAGTTCTTTGTTGTAGCCCTGGAATAAGCTTTTTTTGATTGTTTGTTTTATTGGGTTTTTTTTGTTGTTGTTGTTGTTGTTGTTTATTTGTTTTTGAAGTAGGGTCTGACCTGGAATTCACTATGTGGCCTTGAACTCACCACAATCCTCCTACCTTCTGCCTCCCAGTGCTGGGATTAAAGGCATGAGCCACCACGCCTGGATTTGGAATAAACTTTTAGTCCAAGGAGTTTTGAAACTGAGATAGATGTGCTTAGTGTTGTTTTCTGTGTTAGTGGTCTGAGACTGTGTGTGTGAATGTATATATGTGTGTGCATGTCACTTTGTCAATATGCACATGTATTGTTTTGTTGATTCTAAGATAAAATCTGGCAATTGTATGACAAACATTTGGTGTTCATCTGGTCTGACTCAACTACTGCAAAAAATTACAATATAATAAATCTCTAGTACAATGAATTTAATACCAGCAAGTCTTGTAGGAAACAATGATGTTAGTTCTTTTGATAAATCCATAAAAATTTCCTATCAGTCTATTCTCAATTCACACTTCTATCTACTTCTCATTCTTCAGGCTGATAAGATAGATGTCTTAGGGCTTGGAGAGATGACTTAGCAGTGAAAGTGCTTGCCTGCAAAGCCTAAGAACCAAAGTTCTACTCCCCAGAACACACGAACGCAAGATGCACATGGTGGCTCATACATCTGGAGTTCGTTTGCAGTGGCTAGAGGCTCTGGTGTGCCCATTCTTTCTCTCTAATAAGTAAATAAATAAGAAAAATAAAACATTTAAATAAAATAAAAAGATAAATGACTTAAACAGATTAGTAAATACAATTTCTTTTAGGATTTGCATATAACACGAATCTATTCAATGTAAGGCAACAATGACAAAAATGGGATTTATTATAAACAAATCAATGTCTTGTGAAACAGATGTTTCATTCATTCATCACGAAAAATGGAAATAGACAAACTGTTAGGGCCTTCTCATCTTGGCTGTGATTTTAGATGTGTGTTTCATTTTTGTTCTTTTTGAAGTCTCACATTCTTTACTTTCATAAACATGTATATTGTAATATATGAATTGGTAGGTCTAGTTTTTCAGAATGCAGATATGTTATAAGTGATAGTGTTTAGCTTTCAATTCTATAATTAGGGCAATAATATCTGATTAACTCAGGTCATGGGTTCACCCCATTCCTAGCAGGCATAGTCATGGAATATTATTGTGGTCACCACAGGCTTATTTCTGAGAGTTGTAATGTCATTTTGAAACAAATCAAGCATCTCTGTGAGCTAGACTGAGTGGCTCAAACTCATGTTGTCTTCAGAACAGAAATCTTTCTAAGCAACAATCCAAACCATGTCTACCAAAGTGAGCCTTTTTCCTAGAAAGAGCAGTAAGTCCAGTGGGTCCATGGACAACTGCTGAAGAGGAGAAGAATCGAGTGAGCATTCAAATACTCTATCAGAGCTTCCTTCAGAATGTGTGTGCATTAACAACGGGAAGTGACATTAAACGGCCAGTGAATTTTTCTTTTTTAAAAACAACTAATTAAAAATGACTGATGAAACAATGAATTTTCTTAACTTTATAGTGCTACACCTATGATTGTTGTGACATTAAAAGGACCTGGCATGTGGAGGACATCATTCATGTCTTACTTACCAGTGAGTATTTTTAGGTTCCGGCTAGAGACGCCAGTAGTCAGAGAGTTCATTCACGTGGGACTGCCCACATAAATGCTGCGGACAGAGACTCTCCATAAACATGTCACCACTCACTCCACTGGAGGCCCAAGTTTGTAGCAGGAGGTAATACAAGTATTAGATTGGATGTTACTAATCCTTTAAGTTATACAGGACACTTTCATGTAGATGATTTTTTAAAAAACATTTTTACTTATTTATTTGAGAGAGACACAGAGAAAAGGAAAACAGACAAAGAGAGTGAGTGAGTGAAAGAGAATGGGTGTGCCAGGGCCTCTAGCCACTGCATACAAACACCAGGTGCATGCACCACCTTGTGCATCTGGCTTACATGGGTACTGGGGAATTGAACTTGGATCCTTTGGCTTTTCAGGCAAGCACTTTCACTGCTAAGCCATCTCTCCAGCCCTCAAGTAGATGATTTTATTGGATTTTTGTTTTGGCCAGGCATGTGGGTGTGTGCCTTTAATCCCAGCACTTGGCAGGCCAAGATAGCAGGATCACTGTAAGTTTGAGGCCAACCTGAGACTACATAGTGAATTCCGGGTCAGCCTGGCATAGAGCTAGATCCTGCGTAAACAAACAAACAAACAAACAACAACAACAAACAGTTCTTGAAATTTGAGAGCATTGGCCCGAAAAGCTGCATTATACAAATGTGGAGAGATGGGCACTTTAGTAAAAGTGTGTGACAAGTCCAGTACAGTTATGTGGGCCAGGATTCAGTGTGGCTCATTGCTCTTTGTTGACCATACTTATGAACAGTAAGAAAGGGTTTGTTCTCACCTCACTTTTTGTTGAGCCGGGCCTGGTTCTGGAGTCATCATTCAGCATGTGCATGAGCAAACAGGGAAGACCAGACTTTTGTTCTTGGTGCCTGAGTAAAAGGAAAGCTTGAACTCTCTCGCCTGTATAGTGATGGCCCTGCAATAGCAGAATTCAATTGTTTTCATTTTAGACAATTAAGATCACACATTTATTATTTTAATGTCTCTAAAATGAAAATTTAAGTTTTGAATAAGTCTGATTTTGAATTCAAAGTAGTTAACTTAAAATATCAAGAAAGATAGAATTTAGTGTAGAGACATTGCTCGGTAGTTAAGGTGCTTTACTGCAAAGCCTAATAACCTGGGTTTGATCATGCATCTGGAGTTTGCTATAGCCAGAGACCCTGGCAAGCCCTTTCTCTCTCTTTCTGTCTTCTGGCAAATAAAAAAGAATCTAGTGTAGAATTCTTAAGAATGTTAAAATTATGGTGAGGATGACTCAGTGGATAAAGGCATTTGCTTGCAAAGCCTGACTACCAGGTTCAATTACTCAGCACTGACATAAAGCTAGATGCATAAAGTGGGCACATGCATTTGGAGTTTGTTTCCAGAGGCAAAAAGCCCTGGCTTGCCCTTGCTTACTTTCTCTCTGCTCACAAATAGATATATAAAAATGAAACAGCTGTATCTCAACAGCTTTTTCTCATGAGGGGTTATTTACTAAACCTTGCCGGAGGGAGAAGGAAGCCCTACAGACACTCCAGGGACAGAGCCACTTGCTGGATGTACTCCGTCTGATGTCACTCTGTCTTCCTTCTGGCATGCTTGTGAGCTTCCCTGGGTAGAGAAAGGCCACTCCCCCTCTTTGGATGCTCTGGGTGTTCTCTCTGTTTTGTTCGGGTTGTGTTCAGAACAGGCACTTAGCAGCATGTTTCCTATGCCATGTTTTTCAACCTCCAATGTGTGCTTCCCATGTTGATTCTGACTTTGCTCTTTGAAGCCTACCACTATTGTTTGCTGTATTTTAAATGCTGCTCTGGCTGGATGACATCTCCAGAAAAATGTGCATTGCATTTCGAGCTTTTGTGCCACTGCTTTGATGTGCCACTGGTTGTCAGGCACTGGTATGACTTCTAACTCAGAGTCCCTCAACATTTCAAGTGGAAAGAGGCAGGAAGTGACACCTGGGAAATGCACTTTGTGATTAAACCCCCCACATCAGCTTTCCTCCTATCAAACGTAGGCAGCAAAAAAAAAAAAAAAAAAAAAAAAAAAAAAAAAAAAAAAAAAAAAAAAAAAACCAAAAATACCAGGTACAATCTTACACAAACATACACGTTTTTACAAAAAGCAGCCAAAGTGAAGTGATTCTACATGCTAATATGTGTAAGCCCCAATGTTCAAATTGGCCAGAGTCCTCAAACATGTTAAAATAGAGAGGTCATGTCTCAATCAATGGTAACTTACTTCTTGCTAGTTTATGTGTTGAGTTGGCTTTGTTGCACCCACATTTTCTGATGTTGTTAAGTGAGGCAAGAGACCTCTAGTCCTTTGACAGTGGGTGGGGAGAAAAAGTCTTTTTCAATATAATGGCCGTATTTGAGTTAACATGTTGTCAGTCTTTAATGACTAGTGGTGTAACAGCTGGTTTTGATGTAATTTCTTTTGAGGCCACTAGATTACAAGCAGTTTATTGCATTCTTCCTCTCTGACTGCTCCCTGGATACAACCCAAAGTCAAAAGGTTAAAGGTCTAAAGCCATAATCTAAAGGATTTGTCATCATTTAACAGGTCACTTGTTGCTATGTCCTGTGCAAACTGAGAATTTTTTTAGCAAGCCTCTCAGAATGGCTTAGTAATATTATCTTTTCCAGTTTCAACTGGAAGGAATTGAGACTACTCAGTTGGAGACACGTTCTTGAAAAACCAAAGATTACATTTTTGAATGTGTACATATGTGAAAATCTTCATACAGGTGAAAGAACATGTTAATAAATAATTTAACTTTCACTGGGAGGGTCTGATATTAGGGATTTGACTTCTGTAAAAATAGACTAAAATGGCATTGGGTCTTTGAAGGAGCTGTAGGTAACATACCCAGAGCTAAAAGTGAGAGACACAAAAGACGGGTCAGACAACTCAGGGAGGAGCTAAAGGTCATGGAGCCCTATTGTTAGTTCATTGCACATTTGTAGCTTTTCAGTCTGTCAGCGTGTGACGGTCCAGCTCTGTTGTATCAGCCAAGGACCTTCTTTGTCTAAGGAAGGAGCCATTCTTTGATGGCTGGCCTTGGTAAAAGAGAAAAACAGAAAAACTCAGAAGGAAGGGCATGAAGCAAAAGCATTTTTCCTTCCGAACCTCACTGCCAGTGTTGAGGAGCTTTGACACTTTGTGTATCAGTATGGAAGTATGCAAGACAGTTGCCTTCCACTGTGTGATGGTTGCCAATTTGCAACAATGTCTCTTTTTTAAATAGTAGAATTTTCAATTTTTTTATAGTATCCCAAAATGTTATCATCAAATTTTTGAATTTGTTCCTGGATAGTCTGGAGTCTTTTGAACTCATGGCTTCTCTACACTGTCATATTCCAAGACTTTCCTCACGATGCCGGCACCCTGTCATCCAGTCCACAGCTCATTCTCTGGGTATCTGTTGCCCTCTAGGGACTCCAACATGAAAAGAAACATGTGAGGTGGCGATTTGCCAGAAATCATTAGCCATACGCTTTTCTTCCCAGCACTCACTCAAATGCAATGTAGGTTTTCATGCTTTTGAACATAGTTGGCATTTTTATGATCTCAGTGAAGTCACTTTATGAAATCATCCAGGACTGTCCTCTTAAAACCTAGGTGGATGGCAAATATTACATCATCATTTCAATTGTTTTCTATTTAATCCTGTAATTTTGAAATAATAGAAACAAATTGCAACTTTTTAATCACTCTATTTAAAACTTTGGGATCATCATTTTCATAATAGGCAGGAATATATTTCTGATAGTCTTTGAAAGACAATGCATTAATACTGCTTAATACCTGAAAAACAATTGTGAGCTGGAGAAAGAATTGACTCCAATATTAGAAGATTAGTTATACTGTGAAAATGCTTTTTAACTTGTTCCTTTCTTTCATTATTCTTTTTCTTTCTCTCTCTCTTTCTTTCTTTGTTTCTTCTTTCTTTCTTTCTTTCTTTCTTTCTTTCTTTCTTTCTTTCTTTCTTTCTTTCTTTCTTTCTTTCTTTCTTTCTTTCTTTCACAGGGATTCAGTGTGTGGCCCATGCTGGCCTTGAACTCATAGTGATGTTCTTCTTCAGTCATCAAGTGCTGGATTGCAGGCACGAGGTACTGAATTTTTGCTTTCTATATTTCTTAAAATAATTTACTATCATGTTTTAAAATTCTGGTGATTTTGTTGTTGTTGTTTTGTTCTGTTTGTTTGCAGTAAGCCTGACAGACTGGCTTCTTTTTTTTTTAATGTGAAAGAGTGAGAGCAAGAGAGAGAGGAGAGACACAGAGAGAGGAGAGACAGAGAGAGAATTGGCCCACCAGGGCCTCCGGCCATTGCAGTCAAACTCCAGATGTATGCGCCTCCTTGTGCTCATGTATGACCTTGTGCACTTGTGTCACTGTGTGTCTGGCATATGTGGGGCCTGGAGAGTCGAACATGAGTCCTTATGCTTCACAGGCAAGTGCCTTAACCACTAAGCAATCTCTCTAGCCCTGTTTGTTCTTTTTGAAGCAGGGTGTCACTTCAGTCCAGGCGGACTTGGACCTCACTCTGTAGCCTAGGCTAACGTTGAACTTACAGAAAACCTTCTATCTCAGCCTCCTGAGTGCTGAAATCAAAGAGTTGCACCACTATGACCAACTCTGGTTAATGAAATTATGAAATTTGCAGGAAAATGTATAGATCTGAAAAGAATGATACTTAGTGAGGTAACTCAGGCCTAGAAAGCCATATGTGGCTTTCTCTCATATGTGGATCCTAGCTACAAATGATTGGAATTCTATGTGAGCTGGAATAAAACTCATTATCAGAGGCCAGTAAGCTAGAAAAGGGATATAAAGAGAATAGAAAGGGAGGGAGGGGGTACTTAATAGGATGGTATTATATATATGTAAGTAGATGAACAGATTAATGGGGTGGAAAGGCCTAAGTGAGGTCAGGGGAAGAGATTGAGTAAAGGAAAGGTTCAGGGAGGGCTAATTAAAATTTAAGAGGGGGCTAGAGAGATGGCTTTGCAGTTAAGGTGCATGCCTGCAAAGCCAAAGGACCCAGGTTTGATTCCCCAGGACCCACATAAGCCAGATGCACAAAGGGACACATGCGTCTGAGGTTCGTTGGCAGTGGCTGGAGGCCCTGGCACACCATTATCTCTCCCTTTCCCTGCCTATTTTTCTCTCTCTCTCAAATAAAGAAATAATTAAATATTTAAGAAATCCAAGAGGGTATGAGTAAGTCATATGGAAACCTACTTTTTTGGACAATGGAACACCCAGAAGCCATAGATTGTTACTAGAAAAATGGTGCCAGGAATGGATACTTTCCAGTGAGTTGTTGGCCAGTGAGATCCTTGACACCCCCAAAACATTACAGGCCATTGCTGAGGCCCTTGATTTCCCTCCAGGAATAGATGGTAAGACCCTATTGCTGAAGACTCCACATACTTGGGCTGCAAGGTCATTGAGAAATCCTGCTGGAGCTGAGCTGAAAGCCATCTCCACGTGGAACAGATGACAGTAAGCTGGAAAAAGCTACACTGCATGCAGTTCAATGGGAGAGAAAGAAATCACCAGTGAAGATACTCAACAATGGACAATGAAAGCCTTAAATTTGGCCAGCTAGGCCAAATGATCCAACAGGTGCAATAGTGGCATATCTCTTAAGGGGGAACCAAGCACTCTCTATTTGGACTGGAGGCCCGCTCCATGGGAGAGAATACATGTTTGATAATGAAAACCTATGACAGGGGTAGTCATGAGCCCTAGGGGTGCAACATCTTCTGGCATCTGGCTAAATGTATATACAATGCTCACTGAACTGCCTGGTAAGCATTTCTCTTAATGTTCATACCCATATATTAATGCTACTCTCACTTTTGTTTAGAGACGCTTCTCTTTTCAGATGGCAGTGACCTTGGGATGACTTAGAAGGCACCATGGTGCTGAGATGAAGTGACAGAGGAGTGCTCAGCACTGAACTATCTCTGTCACATTTTCCAAGGCTCAGGGTCCACTGCAGAAGAGGTGGTGGAAAGAATGTAAGAGCCAAAGGAAGGGTAGGACTCCTTATAATGCACTCCTCCAGACACAAAATGGCCTGGATATCCATGACCTCACAGTGCCTGACACTACCTACTTAAGACCATCATAACAGGAGGAAAAGATGATGACATCAAAATAAAAGAGAGACTGATTGAGAGGGGGAAGGGGTATGATGGAGAGTGGAGTCACAAAGGGGAAAGTGGGGAGGGAAGGAATTGACATGGGTTATTGTCTATAATGATGGAAGTTGACAATAAAAAATAAATTTTTAAAAATTAAAAAGAAAAATTATTGTAAATAAATAAATTTTCTTAATCAGACACATTGATTAGAAGTCAATAGCAGCTACAGAGAAAAAAACAATAAAGTATTTTAACTGGACATTTTTAGGCTATGCTAACATATCTTCCTTTTTTTCTATTCTATGGAAAAATTTGAGAAGCATTGGTGTTCATTTTTGTTTTGAATATTTTATTTTTATTTATTTATGAGAGAGAAGAGAGAGAGAGAAGAGTCACACCAGGGCCTCTAGCCAGTTATTTGGCAACAAAAATGTGAAGATTCCTTGTCCTCTCAACACAGCTTATGTTTTTAGAAGTCAATTAGTAGATAAGTTCAAAACAAAATCAGGTTATGCATAAAATTCTTCTTAAAATACGAGGAATTAGGCAAGAAGGAAGCAGCATTATTTTCTTTCTCACTACAATGTGGCCTAAGTCTTGGTGTCACCTCTCTGAGCTTCCGTTGCTCTTTGCTTTTGACCTGTTGACTTCTGAAGGAGTCTTCATCCCCTCACCACCGCTATCAACTCATCAGCTTCTCATTGTTTTTCCACTGAGTTTCACTTTTTATGTTTTGACTCTATTATAAAACACACGCAAGTTCAGGTTTGGTGAATGTACTTACCATTATATGATAAATGTTCTCTATACCTAATCCTGGAATCTTTATTTTACTGACTTGGGGTCTATTTTTCTAATATGTATATTATGAAGCTATCTTTCTTGCAATTAGTAGCTTTCTAAGGAATTTTTCCCTTCTAATATATTTCCTCTCTTTTAAGTTTCGACTTTCTGGTCCATCTTGGTAGGCAGTATAGAATAGTGGTCAAGAAGAGCACAGTTCCTGGAAACAGCATGCTGTTCCCAGCTGTGTAACTCAAATTGGTTATTCAGTCTCTGCAGTGGTCTGTTCATTTTCCCCTAAAATTCATGTGTTGAAACTACATGTCAATGTGCCCGTATGAAAAGATGGTGACTTTACGAGGTGACTGGACCAGGAGGGAGGAGCCTTTCTGAATAGGGTTAGTGCTCCTATAGAGACCCAACAGAGCATGTCTGCCCTTTGTGCTATGTGCGGGCACAGGAAATGTCTTTCATGAAACAAGACAACCTCCACCAGACACTGAATGTGCAAGCAATTTAAGCTTGCACTGTCCAGCCACCAGAACTGCTTGAAATGAGCGCTGAAACATCTCTACCACCCCCTCCAAGGCTCAGGGTCCATTGTGGAAGAGGGGACAGAAAGAATGTAAGAGCCAAACGAAGGATACCACTCCTTACAATGCAACTGTCCAGACAGAAACTGGCCTTGATACCCATGACCTTGCAGTGCCTAGCAATACTTTCCCAAGACCCTCATGATAGGAGAAAAAGATGATGACATCAAATTAAAAGAGAGACTAATGGAGAGAGGGAGGGGATATGATGGACAGTGGGGTTCTAAAGGGGAATATGGGGAGGGAACTATCATTGTTTATTGTCTGTAAGTATAAGAGTTGTCAATAAAAAATTAAATTAAAAAAGATAATTGGTACATGATTCTTTATTGCAGCAGCCTGAATAGAATAGAAATAATTCTATTTCTAAGGTTTATGGAATTATATAAGTGACAGAAAATTAATAAATCAAGAAAATTACTAAGAATGATTTCTGGCCAGGTTTTCTTGCCTTTAAGTGGTATTATTTTATTATTTTCCAACATCCATCATAATGAGTTAGATTCATATTGTCCATTAGAAATTATTGTTCATGTGCAGATAATCATTTTTATTTGCTTTAAAGAATCTTCTTTGTCTTTGATGGTGTAAATATGTATAATTTATTTTGGTTTATTATATTTGGGTTAGGTGTACTTCTTCATTCCAAATATTCAAGTATATTCATTTATTTGTTGGTTTGTGAGGCAGGCTTTCATATATCCTATCCTGACCTTGATCTTGCTATGTAGCTGAGAATGACATTGAAATCCTTCTGCCTGCACTGCCCATGCTGGGATTACAAATGTGTCCCACCACACCTAGTGGATTTCATGTGTTTTTATTGTCTCAGGCATAATCTGTTGTTTTCAAGGTAGGATCTCTTGCTCTAGCCCAGGCTGACCTGGAATTCACTATGTATTCTCAGAGTGGCCTCAAACTCACAGTGATCCTCCTACCTCTGCCTTCTGAGTGCTGGGATTAAAGGTGTGCATCACCACACCTGGCCATAATCTTTTAATATTGTGTGTTTTGTTCTCTCCCATCCCTCCTTCTGGGATTTTTATAAGAAATATAATGTGCAAGCTCAGTCTATTAATCACTTTTCACATTTTCATTCTCTGGCTTTTTGTACTGGATTTTGGGTTATTTCCTTAGATCTATCTTCTAGTTTGTGAATTATCTCTTTAATTGTATCTAATGAGCTTTCAACTGATTTACTGAATTTTACATCCAAGTGACTGTGTTTAGTTCAAGATGTTCCATTTTGGGCATTTAAAAAGCCAACTGTCTCTTTTCATATGTATTTTTATCATTTCATATCATTTTATTCCAGTTCTTTTTTCTATTTAGTATTTTAACACTAATTGTTTCATTATATCTTTCAAACAGTTTTATATCTCAAAGTCATGGAATATTATACTTACAATTTTAGTATTGTGGACTTTCCATCATGATGAATGGTATGCTGTAGGATTTGTAGTCTTTAGTCCTAAACATGTTTCAAACTGTGTTTGTTGTATGAAGGGGTATTTTCTGTGTCCTTTATTTTGGAAATACCCAAGTCTGTATTTTCTGTCAATTTCTTCTCAAATGGTATTGAGATTTTCCCTAAATATCTTTTTCCAGTGTTTAACAATGGTACTGGTAGCATAATTCAGATCGCCAACACTTATATGTGGAAACGTTAGAGACATTATTCTTCAAGGCACTCAAATTGCTTTGCCTAGCTTGGGCTATGGGTGGGGCTTTTTATAGCTTGTCCTTCCCATATAATGGAGCTGTCTCAAAATGCCAGCTTCATGCAGAACATTCAGTGCATAACTTTGAGAGGACCCAAGGTCCCATCTCTTTCAGTGGTCTGAATATTAAGAACAGTCTTTCACAATAAGCCCTGGTTTAATATGTTATCAACACACACAAATGCAGATCTGATTTAAAGTATCTTCTTTATTTCTGGTATTGAAGAATCTCACTCTGTTTCTTAGCACAGTCATATATTTAAATTAAAAATATTTTATCCAACAACCATGTGTTTATAACTAGATTAGAATGTAGTTTCCATTACCTCATTATGTCATAAGGAAAACTGTGACATTAAAGAGTTTGCCAAAATTAAGATTTGGAGACTGGTTTCAGGTTAGTTATTATTGAGTAATTGGTAGAGGTTGTTAGGACCACTGTGCTATGTTTGATATGAAACTAAGCTTAAGCATAAGTGGAGCATTTGGTTTTTCATTTTTTGAGGTGGTGTCTCACTCTAGCCCAGGCTGACCTGGAATTCACTATGTCGTCTCAGGGTGGCCTTGAACTCACAGCGATCCTCCTACCTCTTTTTCCCAAGTGCTGGAATTAAAGGCGTGCACCACCACTCCTGGCTAAGTGCAATATTTGAGGACTGCTCAGTAGGAGGGACTTGATGCCTGATGTGAACTTGGCCAAAATACTATGGCTAGGGACATAGGCCTTATGGCAGAATCTACTACTGTAGTTACACTAAACAGACAGCATGCTGGAAGAAAATAAAAGAATAGAATAGTTGTGGACAGGCTTCAGTAGCATAGTGTTTGCATAGCAGGCCTGAGGCCTTGATTTGATCACACACGCACAAACACACACTCAAGAGCTGAAGAGTTTAGAAAATCCTATGAATTGGGGGTAAATTTGTATCCACGTGGAAGCTTGAGGTGGTAATTGGTAACAAGCCTGCACTGACTTGTTCATGTATGACTCCTATAATGTCTAGGTTTTTACAGCACCAAGAATTGATGCTATCCTAGTCAATACATTCATATATGCATAGCCATGTGGCTCTCCTACAAATGCCAGTAACATGTAAGCTATTTTCTTTTAAAAAGACTTTTGACTAGTGGAGAATTACATGGAGTGATAGACTGTGCATAGCCCTGTCCTTTGTTACTTACTCTTTCCTACAATGACTGGTAATAATTTACATATCCCTTTTCACCTAATATTTTCCCTTGGCACATACCTTCTTCTTCTACAGTCACTCACAGTATGTTGCATCTGATTTCCTCCATCTATGACTGCTCCCCCAATCTTTTCTTATAGCTCACATTTTTTCTTTGCTCATATCTTCCTCATACCTTATTTAAGATAGAAGCTTGGCTTATTGGTTTTTTTTGGGGGGGATGGAGAGAGACAGAAAGAGACAGAGAGGAAGACAGATAGAGATGGGTGCACCAGCAGTGTCTCAGCTGCTGCGAACGAAATCCAGATGCGTGCGGCCCCTTGTGGTCAAGTGTGGCATTGCGCCCTTGAGTCACTTTGCATCTGGCTAAACGTGGGACCTGGAGATTGGAACCGCTGGAGACTGGAACCAGCATTCCTAGGCTTAGCAGGCAGGTGCCTTAACCGCTAAGCCATCTCTCCAGCCCTGTTTTTTTTTTTTTTTTTAAGTAGACAAGAGTGAGTCAGTTCTGTTTTGCATCATGGGGTTAGTTAGGAAAGTCAGCAAGCCTTTCTCTCCATGCAACAGCTGGTCAGGATTTCCCCTGGATCTGAGGATCCCTGATCACCAGAGGTCTAGGAAGATGTGGATCTTTCAGAACTGCTTTATTTTGGGCCAGAAGGGGTGAAGTAGACTGTTTGGTGAGCTATGTCAGAGACCAAGAGGGACTGAGCATCTTCCACTTGGAGTGCAGGAACACATTTTGATGAGGATTCTTACTTCAGTGGCTGATTCTATAGATAAATGTCTCTCACTTTGGGGTTAGAAGAAAAAAAGTCTTTATTTTATACTCTGTCTTGAGCTTCCAGGAAAAGTAACTGCACTGGGCAGTTTGTCTCCCCTCTAGTGCTGCTTGTGGTGGGCCCAGAGCCCTTCAATTGTTATCTTGCATTTCAAAGTATGGAGGCAATATGAGAAGAATGGGCTTCAGGACCAGATGGGTTTTGAACATTAAGTATATTAAGCATTAACATATATGTCTTCTTTTTCTCTACAACTATGTTTATTGTTCTTACTGAGATAAACAGTTCCATAAGAAACATCTTTATTGCAACAATACCAATGTCTTAGTAAGATTATGCATGCTCTGTATGGTTAATGTATGTCACAATTATTATTCAAAGGGCTTTTGAGATTATTTTTGTGTCAATGCCTGGCATTAAAATAAATTAAATTATATTGAGATTAGAGATTCTCAAATATGAAGATACAGATGACATTAAGTCATTTATATATTGAGATATTCCTTTGTTTTTATCCTTTAAAAATTCCATAAAACATTCATGATTTAAGTAAAGATTAAGAATATCCTTTCTTTATCCAACTTTTCTGCATACTCCCATTACTTTCTAAGTATTATTCAGTTTAGATCATTTCTTTTTGTAAGCACAAAAGTGAGCAAAACGATCTTTGACCTACACAAGAAATAATACATCTAGGTTTTCTGTATGAGAACCCAATGAAGGAAGACATTTTGAGAAATAAAAATGTCTTAGAGATGTACGTATCCATAAGGCCAGGGGTAGAAGCTCTAATTTCCAGTATTATGATACCTGGAGATGGGGCTATTCGAAGATAATTGGATTTAGGTGTGATCATGAGAATGAAGCTTACATGGCAAGATCACTGCACTTATATGAAGAGATCGGAGTCCACTCAGCCCTAGTATCGTTTTAGCATTAAGCCAAAAGGCCTCCACATGCAAGCCAGGCAGAATCTTCACCAGACTCTAACACTGTACTTTTAGATCTTGGACTACCCAGCCCCCATAAGTAAGAAATGGATACTCCCTTAAGCTTCCCAATCTATGGTACTCTCTTCTAGCAGCTCAAATTAAGACAATCAGTAAAATGCAAGGACTCCAAACATATATTCTATCTGTGATTCAAGGAATTATATAATTTCTTCAAATGTACAAGTGAAAGAAAAAGACCAAAACTAAGATCATTTTAAGTATGCCAGCTTTCTTTGCCCTACAAAAGATTAAAAAAAAAAAAAGGCATCAGAGTCTCATGACTTCCTTTAGTACTTTTACACAAATGAATTACTCAGACCACTGTTGCCATGAATCAGAAGCAACTTCCTGTTTCACTATTCATTTCTGAATGAATAATTGTGTACAAAGTACTGGGAAGAAGGGAGTGGCACAAAACACCCCTTCATACTGACATCCTGAATTTCAAAGGGACTAATAAAACAGCCTTTCCCCTTCCTATGGGCTGAGATTTATTACCTGTATCCCAACATCATTCATCATATTATAAGTACATACTGGACACCTGAAAGGAAATAGTTGCTATGGCAAACCTTTTAATCTGAAGTGTAATACTTGAATGTATTCATGGCTTGATAGGAAAAGAGGAAATAGATAGGCAGGAAGCGGGAAGAGTTGGAATTCTCCTGGAATTGTTTTCCAGTTTAGCACAAATTTTAAGCACTCTATCTTGGGAAGTTGTATCTCTCTTTTGTTCACTCCCATATTAGCTTGCTTTTAGTTTCACAGGGCTCAGATAGGGCCAGTGGTGTGCTGATCAAAGTCTAGCAACTCTTATTTGTAGCACTTACCAATTTTTGTAATCTTCCACAATGGCCCATTTCAAGCATCAATTTGACGCCACTAAATGTGGAGTTGAGGAGAGATGAGCAAGCTCAGTTTTCACAGGCTGCTAAGAGCTGGCCCCAGCACATTACAGAATAGAGCACATGCTTGTAGAGTGAAAAGATTTTGGGCAACCTGTGATATACAAATTATAGTTTATGATAAATTGGCCATATGGTGGTTAGTAAAAATGTTAAGTCCTTAAGCTTTCTGTATCAAAAAGTGATTTGTAATTATCGAGCAGTTCATAGACCATTATGTAGATTGTTATGTCTTTGATTTAAAGTACCATGAAGATACCAAAATGTCCATGTGGTGAAGGCTTGTTTCCCCAGCTAGTGCACCATTGAGAGGTAATTACATCTTGAAGGCACTCGCTTCATTAGTAGGTTAATCCATTGGTGACTTTGTACTGAATGGAATAGTAACAGACAGGTCCTGGTTGGAGGAGTCTGTCACTTACTATGTGTCTTTGAAGGGTATGAATTGTCCCTGTCTCCATCTCTTTCTGCCTCCTGTCCATCATGAAATAAGCCATGCTCTACCACACACTCCTGCTGCCATGGTAGTCTGCCTCACTTCAAGCTATAAGCAATGGAGTCAGAAAATCATGGACTGAAACTCTAAGCCAAAGTAAATCGTTCTTTCCTCTTAAGTTTACCTGTGAAGGTGTTTTCTCACAGCAAATTAAAACTGACTAACATATGACTGAAATTAAATGCATGAATACTTCCAAAACTATTGTTTGCTTTAAGTTTGTGTATGATGTGCAATATTTTAAAAAATATTTATTTACTTACTCAAAGGAGATAGAAAGAGCAGGCCAGGGCATCCTGCTGCTGCCAACAAAAACTCCAGATGCAGGCACCATTTTGTGTGTCTGGCTTAATGTGGGTGCTGGGGAATTGAGCCTGGGCCATCAGGATTTGCAAGCAGGCACCTTTAACTGTGGACCTTCTCTCCAGCCTTGTATGAAATATTTGATTAAAGCCTCAATTAGCAAAAGGAAGTATTTCATTTTTTCCTGTTTCCCTTGTTTACATCCTATGCACAACAATATCTAAAGTCACAAAATAATTCATCATCTGAGAAGTAAACATTTAAAGAATCAATTATGAAAGAAGTCTGCAAAAAGATTTGAAATGATATTTTAAGATAATTAATTTTCATTAGTAGAAATCAGTGTATCTGGTCCCATTCTGCATATGTATTTCATGCAGGGTCTCCAAACAATATTTCTTAGGTGTGAGGTGCTATTGAAGATACACAGGCACAAAAGTAAACAAAACATATTTTTAAAAATATTTTTTATTTATTCATTTGAGAGAGCAAAAGAGAAAGAGAGAGAGAGAGAGAATAGGAATGCTAGAGCCTTCAGCTGCTGCAAACGAACTCCAGAAACATGTGCCACCTTGTGCATCTGGCTTAGGTGGGTCGTGGGGAATTGAACCTGAGTCCGTTAGTTTTGCAGGCAAGTGTCTTAACCACTAAGCCATCCCTCCAGCCCAAAACATATCTATGTGATTGATGTCTAGAGGCAGGAAATATAGGCACAATGACAGAAATCCGAGTACACAAATATGACAAACGGATGTCATTTCTGAGTATACATAATATACATAATATAGAGGAGAACTCCTGTGAACTTGGGTAGACAGAGAAACCCCAGCAGCCCTGGAGAGGGACTGCCCAAGGTCCTGATCTTCACCTTGTCTTAATCTACGAAGAGCTCCACTGACCAACCCACATACCCAAAGCTAGTTCTGAAAAACAGAACATTTCTAAAGCCCTTCAATAGGCATTTCTTTAGTCAGAGGCTACAGATAAAAGAAAACACATTAATGATGCATTTGAGAGATAGAGTGTACAAGGGGACATGCTATAATGAGACTGCAGAGAAGTTTTCTTTGTCTCCACTAAGAAAGGCCCAGGGAGGAGCAGGTCAGCAACAACAAAGGGGAGAAGAAAGCAGGTATTTCCCCTTGGGGCCTTATTGTTTTGCTAATTAAAAAAAATAATAAAAGGCTAAACGTGTTAGAGATTTTAAATAAAGTTTTCAAGATAATGAATTCAGACTTGCTCTTAAGAGTTGGGAAACACTACTGGTACTGTGGTGGGCATTCTCCATTTTCTGACTAACAAGAAACCCAAAGGTGTCTGGCAAAACTGCCATGAATAATCGCGGGAGTCAACGAAGGCTATGAATGTACATAAATAAAGAAACGGTAACTCCTGAGCAATATTTTGGTGAAATGTAATGTTGATAACCTCTCCAAACCTATTAGTTATTTGTTTTTTAAGTCATTTACTTCAAACAGGAGATTTTCAGTTTGACTTAATTCCAACTATATAGTATGCCATAAATTGGCAAAATAGAAAATATTTCAGTAATTGCATGTTCTGTCTTTGAATGTCAGGCTTTGGCATTACCTCCGTGGTAAAGCGAGTGGTGAGATGGGGAAAGGGAGAGAGCCAGGACAGATCAGGGAAGGGTTGTATTTGGGAGATTCAAGGAGGGCCTTGGAATTAGCTGACTTTAGAGAGAAGACTTTGGTTAAGAAAATAAGTGAAAAATTGACAAAAGAATGACTCATATGCTTATTTCATATGCTTTATACAAGGGTGGAGAGTCAAATTTGGTAATATTTGTGATAAGAACATTATCAAGATACAACAAAAAGGACAAGCTGCCTGCTTTTACACAAAACTCTTGCTTATGATGTTTGTACTATGCAATTTTCACTTTTCATTTCATAAGTTTAACATAAAAATATGCCTACAGAATCATTTGTGTTTCATATGATTCTTATTAGGACACTTACCAAAATATAACACTATAAATGTTTCTTGGTTTTACATTTTTTAAAATACTCTGGAATCCTATGAGGAAAAAATACAAATGCTTAGGAATTGGGGAAGATACATTGATAATATGTGGAAATTATTAACTTTAGGCTTTTTTATGGTAAAACATCAAGTGGCATTAATTTCATGCCCCTCTCTACTGACTGGCACATCACCAAACAATTGTGGGTATAAAGAGAGAAACTAACATAACCCCTAAGATTCCATACACTACCAAACCCAAAACTCACTCTGATTTCTCCTTATGATACTAACCTCAGATATTTATTCTCAATAAAATAAATAAAGAAATCAATAGGTCTCTAATTGGTGAAAACTCTTGGGGTGTTTGTATAAAGTTCATTAGTGCTCAGACATTTAATAAGCAAATGTCTGCCCGGCAACACCAAATGGCTTCAGTTCCTATTGAACACAGTTCTCTTTTCAAACCATTGATGTGAAATGATTCTATTGACATGAGCTATTGAAGAAAACCTTTAGTTGAAGGGAACTATGTCCAACATTTATCTCTATTGGTGGAATTTTTTCATCGTATTTATTCTTCTTTTATTTTTTTATGTGTGAAGGGAAAAACAAAGTCAGATCAAACACATCTTCAGAACAAAGCACCAGGGTTCACACCAATGGGCTGGGATGGGAAGATTTTGCTCAAATTTGTTCTGAAAAGCCCCGATGAATTTTCCCATACCCTATGCACAGACATAACAGTGGTAGCTTCAGCCACTTGTCTTCAATGTCTAAGAAATGTGTTTCTCACTTCATTTGTGGTCTCCATGCTTTTCTGCACATATATCTTGAGCTTCTCCCCCCCTTTAAATTCCTTTCCCTTTTGAAAAGAATAGGTCAGTTTAGGAATGAGTGTTGTAACTTAGATTTGGACATGGAACAATACCTTTTCATTCTGAGTGAATATTTGAAAAAGTCTGCTGCTAAATTGCTTGCACTGACTGTTTAGGTAACAAGTTAGGTCATGATACCAGTTGAGCAAAGACGCCCAGAAAAGTCCTGCTGGACATTGCGGGGTTTCTCCTCCCCGTGAAGTCAATGTTGACTACATATCTACTCTCCACTGGTCCTTTAATCAATGTCCAGTCTGTCAGATGAGAATGGCCCCAGGATGGAGCCCCAGACCAAGCCATGGCCAGCACCCCTTTGTCCCTCTCACACGGATGGGGCATGATTCCACAGGGTTAGCCAACAATTATATGCTCTGAACTGATCAATTCAGTCAATTTACTGTGCAAAGTAAATTGATCCTTCAGAACAAAGGGTTCTGTCAGCAGGGAGCTACCTGAGAAAGCGGCATGCCTGTGTAAACAGTTCTGTCCTTGTCCCAGTGTGGAGTGGCCCTGCGCCATATGGTGCCACTATGAACTTATTAGCTAACGGATTAACTGATCGCTGCATTTGGGATCCCCAGTTTCCAGCTGTGAGAGTGATTGATGGGCTAACTACTGCTCCAGTCTTGGAAGTTATTTCCTCCATTTAACAGAGTCAAGAAGACAGAAAATTGCCCCCTTTGTAAATGCTAATCTCACCACTCCTTCGAACACCCAACATAGCAATTTATTCAAGGCAAAGTCTTAAAATTGGTATAGTGCACATCAAATGCATACTAATTAGCAATTTCTTTTGAAGGCTCCATCACTTATTAAGGGTCTCCTTTTCCATATGTTCATCATGCCCCACTTCACCCTTTAATTACAAAACAGCACTTTCAACTAATTGTGAGAAGGTATATTGTGCCCGGAATCTGTATTAAACACTATACCTTCTGATGCCTAATTTAGGGTCAGATCGAAGGCAGACAGATAAGTAGGCAGAAAAGCTCACAACTGTCATCTGCAATTTTAGGCATATTTGGGTGTTGTTCAGGATGAGCATTTTATCCACAATGGCAGCTATGACACTCCTCCGTGGGCACTGCTACAAGCACTGGGCAGGAAGGATGGGAGGACTCCTCGGTTAACAAATGGGATGTTTTTTCCAGATTAAGAGGAACCCACATGAATGCAATAGATGTACAACAAAACTATCTGTAACTTTGTAATTTCTTCACCTATATACAATAAATCAATAATTTTATAAGGCTAATAATCAATTGCTTAAGTAGAAACTCGAATTGCAGCATAGAAAGGAGATTTTGCAAAATATACTTGGACCCTTAAATACCTCCTGTCTTGTGAATGGTTGACGTTTTACTTTATTAAGAGCAGAGGCTTAAAGCATTTAAGTCACTGTAATGGTGATTCCAGTTATATGTCTTCCATGTACAGTCTGTCCATGCCAACATCACTGTAGTTTGGAACGGTGAAGGACTGCTCAGCTCCTTTTTCGAGCCAACAGACAATTCGTATTAACTCTGGCTTCCCAATGTTGGTTCTGAGAGACCAAGTTGGTAGACGTTTAAGATTCGAATATTCTAAGGCTCTAAAATGAAGACCAACTCAAAGAACCATTTGAGTTTATGGAAAGAAAGGGGCAGGCAAGAGCCCCACATTTTCAGAGAAGTTCATTCCCCTGCGAGGGGTGAGTCAGATGTCATTACTTTAAGGAGCCAGTCAGATTCACTTGTTGTCAATATCACTCTGAGACAGTTTTCAACACCATTCTAATTCTTCAGCTAATGGATAGAAGAACTGAGAAGAATGTGGGCAGAATATTTATATTTCCTCCAGAACTAAGTTCAAGGATCCTTTAATACGCTTTGTTTGCTTGCTGACTTCCATAAGATACGCTGGTTCAAATCTGGGTTGCATCTCTGTATAATAGCTATTCATACTTTAATGTCCTGTTTCTAAGATTCAAACATGCTTTGTTTCTGGTTCCACTTCCAACCAAGGTTTACCTAGGACTTGAATCGTTGGTTTTTTTAGAGCTCTAATTTTAGGCAGATGGAGTTTGACTGGGATCTCTGCTTCCTCATCTGAGAGAAATCATAGCTCACCTAAAAGATTTAAATCTGGTGTGCTGATACCTGCCTATGCCAGCATAAGGAGCAGAGTTGGAGGCTAAATTGCACCCCTAGGTCCCGCTTCCTTTCATTGACTCTACTGTGGCAATATGAGTTCACCAGTTTTCAATCTTTCTCACTCATTATTTATGGTCCTTTGCTGGGAAAATAACCTGAGTGTTTGTCTTTTCTAGAGAAAGTGTAAGGAAACTGTCCACAGAACTAGAAAAAAAAAAAAAAAGTGACTCAATAAAGCTGGAATAATCATAATAGTAGAAGTTAAAATATACTACAGAGCCATAGTACTCCAAAGACCCCCTTACTGGCTTAAAGCACACCGAGGCCTATGGAATGGGAGAAAATATAAGCAAACAATATTTGTGACAAAAGGCTGATATTTAGACTACATATGGAACTCGGAAAACTTAATAAAATGAATCTGAGTTTAAAAATGGGTAAAATATCTGAATAGACACATCTCAAAAGAAGAAAAAGAAATGGCTAATAAATTTATGAAAAATAGCAAAATCATTAGCAATGACAAAAATGCAAATCAGAACTATAAGAAAAAACGAACCCTTCTCAGTAAAATAGCTATTATTTCAAAACAGCAAAAACAAACAAATAAAATGCTGAGGAGAATGTGGAGACAGAACGCATATACCCCAGGTAGGAGTGTGAGTTACTCCAGCACTATAAAGACTACCAGGGAGAGGCCCCAAAAGTCTAAAATTAGATCTATGGTGCACACACACACACACACACACACACATTTATTATGGTCCTATTAAAAATAGCTGAGACTTGGTGCCCATCAACAGATGAATAGTTAAAAATGTGCTGTGTATACAATGGAATAACATTCACCAATAAATAAGAAAAAATCTTTCAATAAAATAGATAAAACTGGATGAAAAACCTTATGTTGAGTGAAGTAAGTCTGACACAGAAAGACCAGTATTGCATGTCCTCTCTTCTGTGTGGGACCTAAAACGGGGCTACCTGCATACAGGATTGTAATTGATAGAGGTTGGGAAGTGTGGGCATTGAGGGGAGAGTGGATTAAGAGAGGGCAGATATGATCAGTGCCCTCTCTATACATGTGAGGAAATATTATACAAAATATATATATATATATATATATATATATATATATATATATATATAATTAATAATGCTAATAAAAAAGACAATTTTTTTCAAAAAAACCTATCATTAAAATGGAAGGAAAATTAAGACTACCATGATCTCTCAACACATCGAAACAAAACACATCAAAATTAGTGTGTGAGAGGAGTAAATTGCTGTTTTATTTAATTATTATTTGTTCATTTACTTATTTATTTGAGAGACAGAGAAAGAGAGAGAGTACACACATGTCAGGGCCTCTAGCCACTGCAAACAAACTCCAGATGCATGTCCCACCTTGTTCATCTGGCTTATGTGGGTACTAGAGAATCAAACCTGGGTCCTTAGACTTTGCAGGCAAGTGATTTAACCACTAAACAATCCCTCCAGCCCTTAATCACTGATTTTAAGATGGCCTTTGTTCTTATGTTTAAATGGATTGAAATTGGAATGCATGCAAAGAATAATTCATGCAAATCCAGGAGTTTAAGCATTGTTGGTATATTTATGAAAAACACATGCCAAAGGTAACTTGAGGAAGCCATCAGTATAAATGTAGTAAGTTATGTCAGGTAGCAGTGATGGCAGCATTTTCTTGGACTTTTGTATATCTAATTTGAAGCCTATTTTAAATTGGGGTTATGTAGATAGGCAAATAGAGCCCCCAAATATCTTAAAATTAATTAAACAGTCACGTTAGTTGAAAACCTGATCTTCAAAAATGCCATATTATCATAGAATTTACAATATTTTTAAAAAGAGATTGGATATGCCATGTGGGGATTTTTAAGGAAGTAAGCCACAATTTTTACATTGAAATAAAATATTTCTATCTAGTTTCTGATTATTCTTAATAATTTAAATGATTTATAAGTAATATTGTATTTTCCAAGCAACAGTGGCTCATGTTTGTAATCTTAACAATCACAAGGTGAGGCAGGAGGAGTGCCAGGAATTCAAGGATGGCAGAGACTAGATAGTGAGTTGTAGGCCAGGCACAACTACAGCATGTCTCAGAAAAGCATAACAGAGAAAAAAAAAGAGTTAAATAGTAAAGAATTAGTTTTCTATCAGATTTATTTTCTCTCTCTGCCTTCTTGTCCCCTATTTAAACAAGTTTATTTATTTATTTATTTTGGAGAGAGACAGAGAGAGAGGGAGAGGAAGACAGATAGAGATGGGTGTGCCAGCAGCCTCTCAGCTACTGCGAACGAAATCCAGATGCGTGCGCCTCCTTGTGGTCAAGTGCGGCATTGTGCCCTTGTGTCACTTTGCATCTGGCTAAACGTGGGACCTGGACATTGGAACCAGCGTTCTTAGGCTTAGGAGGCAGGCACCTTAACCACTAAGCCATCTCTTCAGCCTGCAAGTTTATTTTTATTCAAGTGGCAGAAAGCCTTATTTCCAACTTTAAATCAAACTACCCCAGGCATATCACATGTAGAAATCTGATAAAATAGTGTCACAATAATTTAATTAATTAATTAATTTTTTGCTTATGGGAGAAACTACAAATTGCACAATTTTCTTCAGGTTAAAAATCTCCAGCACTGAGCTGGAGAGATGACTTGGCAGTTAAGGCACTTGCCTGAAAAAAACCAAAGGACCCAGGTTGGATTCCTCAGGACCCATGTAGGCCTGATGCACAAGGTGGCACATATATCTAGAGTTTGTGTATGTCTAGAGTTGAAGGCCCTGACACACCCATTCTGTCTCTCTCTCTCTATCTCTTTCTCATTCTCTCAAATAAAAACCAATAATTAAAAAAAAAAATCTCCAGCATTAAGTGTTAGGAAAGTTTTATTCCTTAAGCAAATCTCTCCCTTCACTCTGACACACTTTGAATTTCAAGTGACTTGAATGAAAGAATCTTCCTTTAGGCACCTGAGTTTATCCTGTCTTTGAAAACACAATAAATGGGGCTGGAGAGATGGCTTAGCAGTTAAGGCACTTGCCTGCAAAACCAAAGAACCTAGGTTTTATTCCCCAGGACCCACGTAAGCCAGTTGCACAAGGTGGCACAAACATCTGGAGTTCATTTGCAGTGGCTAGAGGCCCTGGCATGCCCATTCTCTCCCTCCATCTCTCTCTCTCTCTCTCTCTCTCTCTCTCTCTCTGCCTCTTTCTCTCAGATAAATAAATAAATTTAAAAATTTAGAAAAAAATTTTAGAAGAAAAAAGACTTTGATATTTATTTCCTAATAAATGGAATAAAGAAAATTAAGAGGCAATTTCAGGTCATGAAGAATATGGTTTAAAATACATTAGACTTGAGGCATAGGGAGGTCATCCAAGAAAAAAATGTTCAGCAGACCTTTGGAAGATCTAGTTAAATTTTTGTAGTAATTTTGATGGCTGAAGTGACTATTTCAAAGTCAGCCAGGTAGATATTGTCCTTGAAACTAAAAGAATGACCTAGATGAAATTGGAGGCATTATATGGAAAAGAGAAAAGAGGGCTAAGAATGAAAGTTTATAAAAGTTTGATGGAAGACATGAGAGGAGAACTTAGGAAGGAGTCAGGAAAATTAAATGAACAGCGATTTGCTATTCAAATCGGTGAATGATAAAAGAAACAAAAATGGCAAATCAGTGACATACGCTTTGTTTTTAAACAGAGACAGACCTACGCCGGGCGTGGTGGCACACACCTTTAATCCCAGCACTTGGGAGGCAGAGGTAGGAGGATCATTGCCACCCTGAGACTGCATGGTGAATTCCAGTTCAGCCTGGGCTAGAGTGAGACCCTACCTTGAAAAAAGAAAGAAAAAGAAAGAAAGAAAGAAAGAAAGAAAGAAAGAAAGAAAGAAAGAAAGAAAGAAAGAAAGAAAGAAAGAAAGAAGAAAGAAAGGAAGAAGAAAGGAAGAAGAAAGGGAGGGAGGAAAGAAAGAAGAAAGAAAGAGAAAGAAAGAAGAAAGAAAGAAGGAAAGAGAAAGAAAGAAAGAAAGAAAGAAAGAAAGAAAGAAAGAGAAAGAGAGAGAGAGAGAGACCTAAAGCACTTTAGGAACGATATCATAGAAAAGTTTATCTTGAGTTTGAAAAATTGAGTACAGAAGCTAATTCAGTAGAATTGCCATTAGTTCAAGACCAGCAAGGTCAACACAGTGAGACACCTATCCCAAAAAAGCAAAAAGGAAGAAAGGGAGGGAGGGAGGAAGGAAAGAAGGAGGGAAGGAAGAAGGAAACAGGGAAGGAGGAAGGAAGGAGGGAGGGAGGAAGGAAGGAAGGAGGGAGGGAGGAAGGGAAGAAGGAAGGAAGGAGAAAGAGGGGAAGAAAGGAGGAGAAGGAGAGGAAACATCTTTGAGTAAACAGGAGAATAAAAGGTCCAGGAGAAAAGATCTAAGTAAGTGACCGTGTAGAGGCTTCACGGAGCTGGGAGAAGGCAGAGAACACCTAGCATCGCGAGGCTCGCTGCCCCAGTTATTTCATGCTGGCTTGCTCTTTGGTTCCTGACTTCTTCCGCTTCTGGTGGTGTAAAAAGTTTAAGTGACCAGAACACTGTCAGTAAAGAGAAAAGGGCCGTAGGACATTATAGTATATTGGGACTGTCTTTACTTTTGAGGGCATTTTTACAGTGCTCATTCTCATTAAGTGCCTAGGTACAGGGTCAAAGCATGTACTTAATAACTCATTTAATCTTTACAACAGCCACATAATGTAGGTTCTACTTAAGCCCACCTTTAGAAAGGAAAGAGAAAGGTCAAGTGACTTTTCCAACGTGGCCCATCTTGGTATAGGGTGGAACCGGAAGTTGAAGGCAGATATCAGACACTGTGGCTTCAAAGCCCTGACTCTCTTGTCAGACTGGATGCCCAGAATGGAATTTTATTACAGAGGCCTTTGAAACGCAAATGTGCGAGTCCCTGTCTCATTGTCACTACACAGGGAAAACCAAGTTTTGATGCATGAATAACATCATAAAATTCATCTGGCAGTGTTAAGTAGGATTTACTAGAGAGGAAGCTATGGGTACATTATTTTTCCTCTCTTTTATTTTCCTGAAATGCAGATCCAACTGTGCCATGCAGTAGGCATGTGGGTCTGACCCACAATTCTGTGTAGCTGAGGTACTCTGGCGCTCGTCTCATGGTGCCAGTGTTTTAAGTTGAACCATGAAAACGTTCTGCATGGGGTGATTGCTCTGAATTCACGCATTGCTTTTTGTCTGTGTGTCTTAAATCACTCATGTTGAAGCTGTGTCTGGGAATGTTCGTGGTTGCCTGCCTGCCTGTATGTCCTTGTCTCAGACATACACTATTTCTTTTTCAAGCTGAGCTGCGTGTCCCACTTTCATGTGGCAACTGCTGTGCAAAGGTCCTGGTGCTTGTAGTTTAAAAATTGTTCAATAAACAGTATTTCCAGCATTCTAAGACTAAAACCAAATTCCTGGTGGGTTGTTTAATCGACCTGTTAATAAAGGTTTGCCCAGTTTTAACAAGACTGGTAGAAAAGACTATAAATTTCTTCAACAGATTCTGTAAACATTTGGAAAGAGTTGAAATTAAGAGACCAGAGCATGCATGGCACTGATCTGTTCTTTTCAGGTGGCTTTCATGTTTCAAAATCAGCAACATGTCAGCAGAACCAGCTGATCTTCAAGCCAATGGAATATCTTAGGTGTGTATCACCTCATCTCTGCCTTTGATCTACTATAAAAAGAGACAGGGGAATATAATTGTTAGCACATTGTTCGGTGTACCCAACTGATAGAGTGTCTTGGTATTTTAGAAATGCTTTTGAGAAGCCCAAGTTGATGTGAAAGTTGACTGTGTGGGAGCTAGGAGAAGTTGCTTGTCCATAGCATTAGTCATTAAGAGAAATCAGAGGTATATTTAAGGCGCACACAAGTTATAGTGAAAATAAAACACCTAAGGATGATTAAGCAAAGAACTGATTGAAGAGTGATGGCAGTGTGGCTCACTAGTTATGTCTAGTCATCTCTCTTCCTGATATATACAATTTATTCACATTTCCTTGTAGCGGCATTACCATTTTTGACCGTGGTGACTGCCTTTCCATCAAGGACTGTAATGTCGGAGTTTCCATTATAAACAGCGATTTTTTCTTTTCTTCTTCTTCTTCTTCTTTTTTTTTAGATTAAAAAAAAATCTCAGCTACTTTAAATTGACTGAAATCTTAACTTGGCAGATGGGCTGTTAGTCCAGCAGTCATTATGTAAAAGAAGAAAAGGACTGAAGTCTTTTAAAGACAGTTCTGAATAAGAAGTAAAAGTGTACACTTTTCATGATTCTTTCTTCAATCTCTGGTCTAAAGGAAATGCGTGAAAGAATCAGTCTTAAAAATGTTTCAACACAGGGTTTGATCCAAGTACCTGAGAAACATCTCTGTCGTGTGAATGGGGGGGATTACTGTCATAGCAAATATCTGAAAGGGGAAAGGGAGGTAATGTGCTCTCAGAAAAAAAAAAAAAAAAAAGTTAGAAGTGCTGGTTATAATCAAGTTTCCCAATTAAGGATAGTTTCTGATATATTTCTAGTACAACTAATCATTACTTTATGCCACTTTATAATCATTTTTACAAACTTCAGGAGTACATTTCAAAAGTTTCCATTAAATTTGAAATGACTTAATCTTATATATTTCCTTATTTTTTTAAAAAATATTTTACTTTTATTTATTTATTAGAGACAGAGAAAGGGGGAGAGAGAGTGAGAATGGGTGCACCAGGGCCTCCAGCCACTGCAAACGAACTCCAGACACGTGTGCCACCATGTGCATCTGGCTTATGTGGGACCCAGAGAATCGAACCTGGGTCCTTAGGCTTCGCAGGCATGTGCCTTAACTGCCAAGCCATCTCTCCAGCCCCCCTTATGTATTTTTATTGATAATAAGCTTATTGATAAATTAAGGTAAAGTGATGATTATTTCATTAGGAATTATTTGTTTTCTATTATGAAAATGATGCCAACATCAAAAGCGCATGACTGAACCTGCTTTGAACGTATCTTTTCCTGCCCACTAAGGAACTGCTCCTCTAAGCTGTTGATGTGCCTTCTGTATTCGCCACAGCATAACAGACATAAGGCAGATGCTTCATTGATCTAAAGCTGGCTAGCTGCCTATTCCCATGTACTGTGGGATGTTTTTAGAAATATAAAGTTATATTGAATTTTTTTCAATAAATCTCAAGTATGTCAATTTGTAGTAGTTCTTTAACCTAGAAAATGTTCTAAGCCACATTTACCATGAAGATATTACTGTCACAAAGGTAAACAACACCCAGTCATGGCCCTTGAACTATAATGTTAAAAAGTCCAGGCCAGGTGTGGTGGCGCATGCCTTTAATCTCAGCACGTGGGAGGCAGAGGTAGGAGGACTACTGTGAGTTCAAGGCCACCCTGAGACAACATAGTGAATTTCATAGTTCAAGGCCACAGCAAGACTACATACTGAATTCCAGGTCAGGCTGGGCTAGAGTGGGACCCTACCTTTAAAACTAACTAAACTAACTAACTAACTAATTAACTAAATAAATAAAAATATATAATTTAAAGTCTAGTACTTGAAAAAAATGCAAAATTAAGGAGAAATTCCAAAAATAACCTTCAGGAAATATAGAGTGTAGTATTTAAGAACTCATAAAAATAAAATCAAGCTATCCTCAAAACTATTGTTGAATTCTTTAATATTAAATAAATTGATATATATTTATCAAGGTTCCCAAAATGAAAACTTCAGGAAATGTTTGGAAGGAGATAAACACCACCTCATAATTCTCCCACAATCCTGCCACAAACACACACACACACACGTGTGCACATACGCATGCACACACACATGCACACACTTTGTAAATTACCCTGCAAAGAAGTGGTGAGCTTCTGTAAGCCACTCTTTCTGTGGTTGATATTTGGAGATGGTGCATGGTGAAGAAGAGAGTAGTTCCCCCAAAGACACAATTTAAAAAGTCGTAACATGAAACTTAGAACACTGCACCAAGTCGTGTGTACCACAGATGTTACTCAGGTCCTCTGGTCATGTTTCACGGCTTTTTATAGACCAACACTATCTCTTTTTTTTCAACCACATTCATTGAGCTTTTATTGTGCTTTCTTCTTCTTATTATTATTTTTATTTGTTTTTTGTTATAATTTATTTTTTATTTATATTCTTCTGATTTTACATTCATAATGGTGACTCCATTATCCTCCTCCCTATCCTCCCTCTTCCAAAGGGACTCTCATCAATTTTTTTAAACTTTATTTTATTTTATTTGTTTGAGAGAGAGAGAGGGAGAAAGGCAGATGGAGAGAGAGAGAATGGGTGTACCAGGGCCTTCAGCCACTGAAAATGAACTCCAGACACATGTACCACCTTGTGCATCTGGTTTATGTGGGTCCTGAGGAATCAAACACAGGTCGTTTTTTTTTTTAAGCATTTATTTTGGAAATTTTAACTTGCCTTTCCTGAAATTTTGTTTCATTCTTTTAGATGTGCATGTGTGCTGAAATGGAGTGAGAATAGAATAATCCCCAAGAATAATCTGAAGTAATTTTATTGTTTGGACTTCATGGTGCTACTTTCCAACACACTGCTTCTAGTGTCTGGCTATATGTATTTTAAAATATTTTGTTTTTATTTATTTATTTATTTATTTATTTATTTGAGAAAGAGAGAAAGAAAGAGGAAGAAAGAGAGGGAAAGAGCGAGAGAGAGGGAAAGAGAGAGAGTGTGTGTGTGCCAGGGCCTATAGCCACTACAAAGGAACTCCAGACACATGTACCACCATCTGGCTTTGTGTGGGTCCTGGCAAATTGAACCTGTGTCCTTAGGCTTTGCAGGCAAGCGCCTTAACCACTGACCCATCCCTCCAGCTCTGCTGGCTGTATTTTATATCCAACATGTACAATGTGAATGCTAAAATGTACAGGCCATAATTTAGGGACAAACAAGACTTTAGCACAATACAATACAAAGAGATTGTACAGCAAAATCACTCATCTCAGGACAGAATAAAAAGAGAACGAAGTGACAGAAGTCCCTCAATGCCTTTGAGAGGATGTCCTCAGTGACATAAAATCCCCACTTGGCCTTGCCTTGTAAAGTCCTACTACCTCCCAGTAGTACCAAGGTGGGGCCCAAGCCTTTACCCCGGGCCTTTGGGGGCACCTTCTGGATCCAAAGGAGAGCTACAGTCAATTGAACTTACAAAGGTACTCCAAGTTTTGGGGAGTCAGCCGAACAGTCTTCAGAATAACAGAGACAGAGGGCGTGCCCCTCTATGCAGATGGCTGTGTCTTAACCCTGCCAAGCTGTAAATGTGATGTTGATGGTCACACGGACTTCTCAGATTCAAAACAATCTCCTGGAAATGAGAGATCACATTGATTGGCCTGGGTGGGACCAATCTAATCACATAAATCCTTAAAAGAATAGAATTTTTTTTTTTTTTTTTTTTTTTTTTTTGCCAGTGGTCAGGATGCAGAGGCCATGAGCCAGGGCATGCAAACCTTCATGTACTGTAACAGGCAAGGAAATGAACTTTACCCCAGAGCCCTCACAGTGGAAATTAGCATCATACAATCTTGACCTAGGCTAGACAGACGTGTGCCCTGCGGAGTGTAAGATAGCCATCGATGCTGTGGGAAGTCCCAAGTCTGTAGCAATTTGTTACGTCACTACAGCAGAAAACCAGCAGTGTAGATGGCACTTGGTCTTCAGTGGAGAGAGGAAGGACTAAACCCAAACCCCTCTCAAAATGTATTAAGAAATGCTTCATGAGAACCTAGATTCTGACTTCTAAATGGCCCAGCTCATATCCAATGTAATTATAATGGTTACTGATTTATTAAGCTTGTTATAACATGATTTTATGTTTAAATGGAGCTTTATTAAAATATAATTTACATGTAATTCACCTATTTAAAGTGTATAATTCAATGTAGCCACGGGATTGTACAGTTATTACTTACATTTTATTTATTTATTTATTTTTTTTGGAGACAAGGCCTCATCAAGTCCAAACTGGTTTCAGATTTGCCATGGAGGCCGTGCTGGCCTTAAACTCTAGATTCTCTTGTCTGCACCTCTCAAGTTCTGGGGTTGTTGGTGTGCATTATTATGCCTGGCTGCCAAAGCTGGACTTTAGAACATTCTCAGCCTCCTAAAATGAACTTCATATGCTGTGGCAGTCGTTCCTCAACGCCTCACCCTCAGATGCCCGCACAGTCAACCATCACTCTTCTACTGCTTTCTCTGTATTTGGGCCTGTTCTGGACATTCCACACAGTGGGATCCTACAGTGCTTGTGTTTTGTTCCTGGTTTCTTTGATTTAACACAACTGCTTTCTATGTATTTCAGAATGTACCAACATTTCACTCTTGTCCATACTAGATACTGTTTCATATGGATATACTACACTTTGATATCATTCAACAACTAATAGAAGCTCAAGGTTTTCCCATCTTTTAGTGATAACAATGTTCCTATAATAAGAACACATGTAGAACTTTTTTTGTAAGTGCATTTTTTTATCACTGTCCACAGGGTCTTTGTTGTTTTGTATTTATTTTATTTTTATTTATTTATTTGAGACAGGGAAAGAGGCAGAGAAAGAGAGAGAGAGAGAGAGTATGGGCATATCAGGGCTTCCAGCCACTGCAAACGAACTCCAGATGCATGCACCCCCTTGTGCATCTGGCTTACGTGGGTCCTGGGGGACTGAACCGAGGTCCTTTGGCTTTGTAGACAAGTATCTGTTCACAGGGTCTTATTGGCATTGAGCTCAAATTTAGACTAGACTGGCTGGCCAGTGAATCTCAAATATCCTCCTATCTCTCCTACTCCAAACTGGGATTACAGGGATGCACCACCATGCCCAAAATATTATATAAATTACTGGGGATTAAACTTAGGTTCCCTCACTTATGAGGCAAACTCTTAAGCTCTTTACTGATGGAACCACCCAGAATTTTTTTTTTTTTTTTTTTTTTTTTTTTTTTTTGGTTTTGCGAGGTAGGGTCTCACTCTGGTCCAGGCTGACCTGGAATTAACTATGTAGTCTCAGGGTGGCCTCGAACTCTCGGCGATCCTCCTACCTGTGCCTCCCGAGTGCTGGGATTAAAGGCGTGCACCACCACGCCCGGCCTCCACCCAGAATTCTTTAAGGTTCCTTTTTTTTTTGGGTAGCTTTTACTGTCTAAGTTATTCATTTACAGTGTTAAATTTTTAACCAATTTTTTTATCATTATAGGTGATATTGTAACAAGAATTATTTTGTTAGTTTAATTTTCAAAATGTATACTATATTTTAACATGTTGGTATCATACCCTGCCTTCATGCTGAACGTGGCTTTTTGTTCTGATACTGTTTGTGTGCATATGTATGTTATTCTTAAGATTTTCTGTACAGAGTATCATGTCATCTGCACATAGAAGTAGTTGTATTTCTTTTCCTTTTCTAATGTGGATGACATTTGTTCCTTTTATTGCTCAATTACTATAGCATGAATCTTAAATGCAGGTTTAAAGCATGATATCATTTTCTTAATGTTGATCCTTTAGGGAAACTGTTCAGTCTTTCTCCACAAAGTATGATGTTGATAGTGGAATTTTATATGTACTTTTTACTGTAATAGAGAAGCTAATTTCCCTTCTGTTTTTGAGCATCTTAACTAAAAATGGGTTTTGGATTTTGCCAAAAATTTTTAAATCTATTGAAATATTCATATATAATATTATAGTAATTGATTTTTTGGGTGTTACATCAATACTTCATTCTTTGGTTAAAATCTCCTCGACTTTGGTATAAGATAATTTTTACATATTTCTGAATATGGTGACCTAGAATTTTGCTGATGGTTTTCTGCACTTAAATTTGTAAGGGATATTGGTTTCTAGTATTTTGGTACCAGGATTATACTACTTCTGTAGTATAAATTGGAAATGCTTCCTCATTTTCTAACTGTTTGGCGAGCTTGTGAATGATTAGCTTTTCTTTGAATACTTGGTAAAATTCACCAATGAAGTCACACAGCCTTCGTGTTTACTTTTGGGGAGAATTTAAAATTACTAATTCAGTGTCTTGTTATACACCCTATTGTGATATTCTTTCTTATTGAACATATTACAGTAATTTTCATCTTTCTAGGAATTTGTCCACTACATTTAATTTGTTGACATGAAATTGCTCAATTGTATCCTCCTACAATCCTGTTTGGTTCTGTAAGTGATGTTTCCATTTTCGTTTCTCATTTTGTAATTTGTTTCTTTTGTAATAAATTTATTTAAAGGTTTGTCAATTTTGTTAATCTTCTCACAAAACCAGCTTTTAGTTTCATTGATTTTTCTCATTTTTATACAAATTTCCCATTTCACTTGGCTGCACTGTAATGTCTATAATTTCCTTTACTTTATTTGTTTATACTTTTCTTTGTGATCAGTAAGCTCTTCCTTTCAAGTGTTCTAAGGAGAAAGGCAACCTTATTGAGTTGTGATATTATTTTTAATACATTTTTATAGTTATAGTTTCTCTAAAGTACTGTTTTAGCTATATTTGATAGTCTTCGTGGATTGCATTTTTATTTTCACTCTTAAAATATTTTATTTATTTTTAAAAATTTATTTTTATTAGATATGTACATACTTAGCATATAAACAACACATGTTTGTACCATCCTTTCCCTCCTCCCTGCCCCTTTTCTGAAGAGGCCCTCCTCATTGGGGATGCAGGTCAACTCCATGGGGATTGTGGGTCATGTATTTTGGGGGCAGCAGTCAGGTATGGGGGAGAGGCAATGACTCTGTGCATAATGTCCCAACTTGTGCCTCTGACAATCTTTCAGCTCCCTCTTCTGCAAAATTCCCTGAGCCATATTGGGTGCATTTTAATTCTACTTCAGTGATGGGCTCTAAGGAGCCTCTGGATCTCTGGTTTGGTAGGTGTTGAGTGTCCTCAGTGTCTACCTCCTTCTCCCTTGTGCTGATATCAGATCCACTGAGAAAGCAGCACTCTTGCTCATTTCCTCAGTTCCTCTGTGGTTTCAGCTGGGGCTGGGGTGATGTGTGCTGGGTTATTTATCTCCTCTGGTCCCTCTCCCATCTGAAAAAGAGAATCAGAATCTCCAATGGAGAGTGAAGTCAGCACAAGTTATTGGATGACCATTATTAATTTAAAATTTAAAGGGTGTAGACCCTCTTATAGCCCAAGATTAGTGGGAGCTTGACATTGAAAAGCAAAATCATTATCTGGATATAATTCTAACTTGTTTCCCAGTTCCAGATATGGTTTCCTTTCAACTGAGCCGATCTGTTACCCAATGCCAGAGCAGTTAGTTACCCACCATACCAGGTTGGTTTATAGCTCACATGATTTTAGGTTCATATTTCCAGTCAAGAACTTCAATTTGAATCTATTGATATTTTCAGTGCTTTCCTTGTGTTCAGGTATATATCTATGTCTATATAGGTATAGATATATAACAATACAGAAGTCATTGTGACTAATACGGACTCTGGCAGTTGACAGATATTGCAATATTAGGTGGAAGCCTTTGAATGAAAATATAGGTAGAAATTGGATGATATAGAAGGAAGTGATGGTGTTTGTCACTTAATTTAGTGTGCAAAAAGAAGTCACTAGGATATTTTTCAGAAAAAGAAGAATACAACTAAATTTTATGTGGAAAATGTTTTCATAGAAGATCAGGATGTATTAGACAGACACATCTAGAACCAGGAGCTTGCAGGTAGTCACTCTATTGGAATGATGGAAGGATATAGTTACAATGAAGATGGACAGATTAGACTGAAATCCAGGTCTACTTATGAACTTTAATTAGTAAGACTTGGAGATTGATGAAGGGGTACCATTCATGGCTATCTTTAATTTGAAGAAAATTGTTTTTATTTCTGTTGTATCAGAGGGACCTAAGCTATTTCTATAATGCTAGAAATGGGCCAGTAGTAATACAGACACAAAAATTAAGAAATTGAGAAAGAGGGGGAAAAACACTAAGAGATCAGGTCAAAAGGTTATTTATTTTTTTTTTTCGAGGTAGGGTCTTGCTCAAACCCATACTGACCTAGAATTCACTCTTGAAGTCCCAGGGCTGGCCTCGAGCTCACTGTGATCTTTCCACCTCCTCTTCCTGAGTGTTGGGATTAAAGGCATGCACCACCACACCTGGCTTTTTTTTTTTTTTTAATTGCAGATGAGAAATAATTTCCAACAGTGATAAAGTTCACATTTGAGAGCTAGAAAGAGCTTAGAGTTCATATCCAGGCTCCTAAGGAAGGGACTGACAAGAGAAGAACAAGAGGAACAGGTTACTTTCCCTAGAAAATTACGTGCGTGCCTATTTGCTTGTCAGTTTTCATACTTGTAGAGTTCTTTCCTATAACATGTTTTTGTTAAGTTAGCAATGTTCAACGAACAACACAGGGAGGCTTAAAGAAAGTGGCAACAGTTCAAAGAGCCACTGGAAGGCGTAAGAGAGAGGTATAAGAGGCTAGGACAATACAAATACAAATGATAATTATCTGCCAGAAATCATGATATTTGGTGACACTAGGCTTTGCTAGTGTGTGGCCATTTCTGTGAGTATGTGGCTTTCTAGATTTGAGAGCAGGAAGGCTGAAAACTAGACACAAGGTCAAGATTTTGCTAAATAGAACAAGTGCAGTATATAGAAAGTCGTAGTTACACAATGAGCTGTCTATCAGAGACCTACACAGTCCCCAAAACAAGACAGGTTTCTATCAAAGCACTTGATTACCTGCCTGAGGCATAAGGTGAGACACTACTGCTGAAGACACATATGCTACCAACACAGAGCAAGGAGAGACCTGGGTGGAATCCAGAAGAGAGCCAGTCCCCAGGCAGCCCATCTAGTGATGGAAAGCACTACATGAGCTACTGGGGGAAAGTAGTTAAGAATGATCTGAGCAACCAGAGGTCTAAGCTACTCAGAAGTAGGCACCCTGACAGGTTGTACACGCCAGTGCAGTAGAGGCACACAGCCATAGTGGGTAACCATTAGCTTTCTGATTGGCTAAGAGATCTGCTCCCTGTTCAAGAACCCATATCTGGAATTAGGAATCTGATCAGAATCCTAGGGAGACAAAGGTTATGTTCTCCAGGGTCAAGCTCTCACCAGTCTTTGACTAAAAGACAGGTTACATACATCAAATCCTCCCTAAATTAATAATGTCTGCCGGTTGTGGTGGTGCACGCCGGTAGGAATTTGCTGAAGAGGCAGAGGCAGGAGGATCATGAGTTCGAGGCCAGCCTGGGCTACACATTTAAAAGGGCTGGAGCAGTGGCTTAGTGGTTAAGGCATATCCCATTTAAACTTCGCTAACTTCACTCTCTGTTGGAGAATCTGTTCTTTTTTAGAAGGTAGAAAGACCCAAGGAGATAAACTCCCCCTGGCAGTTCAGCCAAGCCCCAGCTGAAATCACAGAGGAATTGGGGAGATGAGCAAGAGAGTGCTGCTTCCATGGTGAGCCTGATAATCAGTGCCAGGGTGTAGGAGACAGACCCTGAGGACACTCAACACTTACCAAAGCAGAGATCCAGAGGCTCCTAAGAGCTCATCACTTAAGCAGACTTAAAACTCACCCACCACGGCTCAGGGAATTTTGCGGAAAAGGGGGCGGAAAGATTGTACGAGCCACAGGTCAAGACATCATGCCCAGAGACATTCCCTCTCCCAGCAAAAACAACTGACTGCTGCTCCCACAACGCATGACCCACAACCCCATGGGGAATACCTGCAACCTCACTGAGCAGGGTTCCCAATGGAATGGGGGCAGGGATGAGGGAAAAGAGGGAACTGACACATGATGGATCCGTACAATATATGTGATAATAATAATAATAATAAAATAAAAGGAAAGTTAGAGAGTCAGAAGGTTAAGGTTAAAAGCTTTACAGACTATTCTCCTACAGGTATTGACAAGGTCCAAAGGATGGATGTGGAGGAACAGTGATGATGTAAGATAGAAGCAAAGGCTATTTAAGATGGGGGGTTCAATGTCTGGCAGTTGCATGGGTAATGAGTGACTCCTTTTTGGTGTACTCTCTGTGTTAAGATACCTTCTATAGAGTACATCAGTTAGAATTAACCATATACCTTTGAAGACAGTATGTTTATTCCAATTTTTAGATTCAAAAAAAGCTTACAAAGTTTGAGTAGTTCATAAAGTCAGGTAGATATTAATACCAATAACATGTTTTATAGCAATTTACTATATACAAGATATTGTTTTAAGGGCATTACATTCTAAATGGTTTTGTTTTAATGCAGTATCAGATTGCCCAAGGTCTTCCTGCATGAGAGGAAGCACTCTACTATTAAGCTAGATCCTTGGCCCACATTCCAAATTCTAAGTGATTATAAAATAATTTATAGATATTATCATTATATAAAAGAGAAGGTACCAAACATTTTAGTACTTATTTAGTACTTACCTGAGATCATATTGCTGTTATGTTGCAAGAGCCAAGACCTAGAGCATGGGTTAGAAATAGGAATATGAATCAAAGTCAATGTCAATCCAAAGCCCATGTTTTAGTAGCTCAGAAACAGCACTGATGTAATGTATTTTAGGGCACATTTTATTCAAGACTTTACTAATAACTCTCTTCCAAGAATGTTAATAAAGATTTCAATCAGTACAAGATTAAAATTTATACATAACGGCATAAATGAAATGAAACTAAAATTCATATTATCAAACTATAAAACAAAACACGAACACTTGAGTCTAAAACATGAGGGAATAAGAGGTAGAAATATGAAGGAAAATCAGAAAAATGTCAGAAATCAGTAGAGTGATCTCTTTTTACTTTCTCTTATCTGTCCTTTGCTTTTTCCTACTGAATTAAAAGTGAGATTGGAGTTCTTGGTGAGTATGGTTGCACCATTTTTAGGTCCACAGAAGAAGAGCAAGAATTTTGTATGAAAGAATTCACGGCCATGTGAACTTACTCTTTATCATACACTGGAATGTTGAAGAAGCTTATTTGACCATCTGACACCATTCCTTTCCACCAGTCCACACCCATCAGCTGACCATCTTCATCAACTGATATCAGCCTCCTTATTACTTCCTTCCTAGCAGTTACTCCCTTCCACAATTACGAAAATCTGCCTAAACGGCATAAGAAAACTGAGTTCATGTGTTTCCAGACTCACTAGTTACTCTACAATTATGTTTAATGAAGATCGCCAGGGGATTACAATATTTGTGAGCTTCTGTATACAACTAGACAGGCTGTAGACAGTGAAACCAGAAATTTTATAAATAAAATTAACCAAAAATAAGAACCCAACCTGGGCATGGTGGCACATGCCTTTAATTCTAGCACTTGGGAGGCAGAGATAGGAGGAATGTCATGACTTCAAGGGCACCCTGACATGATATAGTGAATTCCAGGTCAGCCTGGACTAGAGTGAGTCACTACCTCAAAAACCAAAAACAAAAATAAACCAAACATTGAACACGTGCCACAAATGTGCTATTGTTCCTTCATGCTCAGTAAATCAACAGTTTAAGGAAAATAACAACCCATCTGGTTGAGGTTGAGCTTTAGAGACCTCTCTCACAGGTCCTTTGATTGCTCTGAGCCTCAGTTTCCCCAATGCTGCAATAACAATGATCTCCCAAGAATCATTATAATAACTAAATCAGTACAGTAATGAATACGTTAATTATGAATACACTGTGATGCATTACAGCACACTAATTCTTCATACATCTTCATTTTGGAAAGCATGCATCCTTCGACCCAGACTCTGAGGTTATGTGTGCTAGGCACTCGGTACTATGATCAGTGTAAACAGTCAACCCGGCTGACTCAGTGTTTGACAAAGATGTTACTGCATACACGATTCCCACAGGTGCCAAGGAATCTTCCACCGACTCCAGCCTGAAGTTAGAACAGGTTTTCCCTGGCCTCAGCCAAAAGTGCTGCGAGTGCACAAGACATGTGGATTTTTGTTATCTTGATTTCCTTGCAAGGTAGCAGGAAAATAATCTGAGTTTCTGTAAAGGTCCCAGATAAATGAAAAACATAATTGTTCAAGTACATGGCTTTTTTTGGCAAAACATTTTGTGATTTTAATGGATGATTAGCGTGTGCTTTAAACTGGGTAGAAAAGAGAGGAGGAAGGTGATTTTGTGTTTGTTTTGTGTACTGCAGGCTAGCCTGAAAAGTACCATGTAGTCCAGTGTGGCTTGAAAGTGTGGAGCGTCTTCAGTGTAATCCTCTCAAGTTCTGAGATTATAAGCGTGTCCCAACACACCTTGCTTATGAGCAGAAAGATGTGCATTTTCTTTAGTTTGCACCTTACTTTTAGACAACTCTGTTTGGTAGACTACTAACTCTTATAAGTTCTTATAACTGATTTTAATATACCCAAATCAAACGTAGTCTGTTACATGTAACCTGTAGACTGAGTTCAACCTGGAAGTGAGTTTTATTTGAGCAGTAGTAAGTTTTGAGCATTGGAAGAAGAATGTAACTTCTGGGCAGGTGGATGTGCTCCACTATACTAATCTCCTATCTCTTTGCACTCTGAAATTAGAACCAGCTGCATTCATCACATATGTAAATTGCTTATTCCTGGAGGGCATTAGAAGTTGTGCATTCTGTTTAAAGGAAAGAAGGAAATAGGCAAATATCCCAGGTATTTATTTTTGCAAGACTATAGCATACAGTGGACAGGGAGCTTGTTTTTATTATAAATAAATGCTATGAATACTGGTATTGCATTTTTGCTGCTATTGCAAAGAAAACATCCTGCTAGTAAAATAATCTAAAAGGGGACTCATTCTCACAATATATTCAAATGCTTAAATATGCATCAGAAAAGAAAAAAAGCGAGTAAAGGGTCACTGGATACTTAATTAAGGAGAAAGAATTCCTGTCCCCCTGACTGAAGGATGGAAAAGGGCCACCCTGGCAGGTGGAAGGCTTTTTACTCACTGCCCATGTGATTGCCCACAAAGCTGCTGCAGTTTGGTGCTTGCAATAGCACAGCTCTCTATTTGCACATGCATGGGAACACTTTTTGTTGAAGCTACTTGACAACACTTAGTGTTTATTATTTACCTGTCATTCTGAGAAGACACACACAGACTGTTTAGGTTACACCTAATGACAGTTTTTTATTCATTTTGTAGTTTAGCATTTCTTTTTATTTGGCTTTTGTTATGGCTTAACAACTCCTTTCATTTGTTGGAATTGTAGACACGTTTGAAATGCGAGTACATGGTAAGACAAACACACATCATTCCCTTCCCCTCTCCTGGTGTGCAGCCTTTGTGAAATGTGCCAGGGAGCAGTAGATGCTGAGGCAGGGGAAGCGGAGGAGAGGGGAGAGATGGCTTCACAAAGCCCATGGAGATCGTGGACATTTCTTTGAGTAAGGCTTCTCCTGGTGAGCTGTGGACCGCAGGATGGATGTCTTTGGAGGTCTTTTTAATTACAGTGCAAAAATGAGTGAAGGAGAACATGCCCAAGAGTAGAGCGTCCCTGGGGGAAACATATCTTTGTCTCCTCTTTTCTTTGGTAGTTTGCCTGGTTATACAGTTTTAATTACTGAAAATTTGCATACAGACTTTACACCCTATTTTAACTTCAAATTAATTAATTAATTAATTAAAGAAGTAAGTGGCTGGTGGTTTGAATGTAAAATGCAGAGGCTCTGGCACTTGAATACTTGATCCCCAGATGGTGTCAATGTTCAAGAAGGTTGTGGAAACTTCAGAGAGGGGAGCTTTGCTGGGGGAAGTGTGCCACTGGAGGTGGGCCTTGAGGTGTTACAGTTCAGTCTCCTTTCCTCCCTGCTCATGGGAAGACGTGATAATATGATGGTAACTGTCTGCACCTGCTATGCTGTTGCACAAAACCTTTCCCCTGGGGAGACACAAACACTGTGTTTGCCTCAAATAGGGCAAAGATAGCAGACCAAAGTACACCAATACCAGTTCAGTGAACCAATGAGTTTATTGGGAGTCACAAAGCATGGAGATAGTTGTTTATAGGAACATGGAACCCCCGCCCCCAAGCAGCCATTTGATGGGGCTTCCTGTGTCAAAATGACCCCTTGGCGTGGAGACTTCAAAGGATGGAGCTCATTGTTCACCATCGTTTTCCTTCTATATACTCTATCACCCCCTGAGGTCCCAAGACCTTGTGCATTTATTCTATACAGCTGGCCCAGGGGGGCATCTGAACCTCAAGTGGGGTCTGATGTTCCTACCCATCCCTTCCCTTGTGAGTTCACCCAGCTGCTTTGGATAAAGCTGGCAACAGTTGGTTACACCTGCCAGTGCAGAGGATAAAACTTCCCATGATAAAACTTCCCGGAAACTGCAAGCCAGAATAAGCTCTTTCTTTCTCAAGACTGCTTCTGGCTGGGTATTATGTCCCAACAAGGAGAAAAGACTTGATGCAGTAACCATTCTAGGCTCACTTCTGCTCTGTATCATAAAAACACAAGTAAAATAAATGTGCTTTTGTGTTCTTGCCCCCAAGAAAGTTTTACATTTTTTATCGCATACTATAACCCATTACACTACATGATCAAAAAAGGATGTGAGACAGAGCTCCATGTGTCTGATATCCAAAAAGAGGTCTTGAAACCCAAACAAGAAACTAAAAATACAATTCAGGGACGGACCACCCAAACAGAACCAAACATACATTGACACGAGTAGTTGAAAATTGTGACTGGTGGGTCTAGAGAGATGGTTTAGCAGTTAAGGTGCTTGCCTGTGAAGCCCAAGAACTCATGTTCAATTCTCCAGGTCCCACATAAGCCAGATACACAATATTACACAAGTGCACAAGGACACACATGTTCACAAGACACCACACATTTCTGGAGTTTAATTATACTGGCTGGGGGTCCTGGTGCCAATTCTCTGCCTGTCTCTCTCTTAAAAAATAATTTAAAAAAATTAAAAAAAAATTTTGACTGGTAGCATGGGAAGTATAAAGCAAAATGATATAATAATATGTGGCTGAGTTAACTATAAACACCAACAGGAGTTTGTGAAATAACTATGGCTTCCATAACTACTGTTGCAAATAACAGCTTAGAGGAATGCCTGCGTTTTAGGGAGGTATCAGAAGAAATAAACGTGTAGGTATGTCTAATAGAAGTGCCATGAACTCAGGGAGAGCATGAGGCAGGGGTTCCAGGGGAACACAGCCATGCCCAGTCCAAAACTGTCACCAAGAAATTTCATCCAAAGCTAACTGAAGCTACAGCAGGATGCTAGTTTCTCCGTGAACCATTGAAGTAGTTTTGCCATTATCACATGAAACTTAAATTTTAACTGTTAGTCACATATTTCCTCACTTTGTTTTCTGATTTTTAAATTTCTTTTCATTTCCAATTAATTTTCAGGTCATTTACGACTTGCTCAGATGTTTGAATATTTTAATGATTTTTTTTTTAATATTAAAAGTTGGTTTGTTTCCAATGTTTCCAAATGGGTGTTTGTGTTTTTTCCTCCTTTGCATATTTGGGGGTGATCTTAGATGATTAAACATTGTCTGAGAGAGTAAAATTAATTCTTAGCAGAGCACATTGTGGAAATGGCCAGTGAGAAGTAAGCTGATGGAGGACAGAAGTTGAGCCAAGTAAAACAAGCCTCGTTTGGGACAGGGAAACTGTGGCAAAGACAGAGACCCAATGTGGTTTTCTAAAGACCCACAGACAAGAATGGAAGCCATTAGTTGAGAAAAATAACGCTGCAAGAGGGTTAGACTAGAACATTCAAACAAATTGTCTTGGGCATTGGAATTAAACATAATAAAGAAGTTTCACTGTTTTGAATCACGATGGGAAACAGGTATTCCCGGCTACGAGCTCAGAAACACACTCAATGTTACCTTGACGAGCCTCCTTTGGGGAAAAGTAACGGAACAAGTTCTGCTTCTTGGCATACTGACATATCTTCTAACCTGTTTCATATTTTAAAAAGGCTTAATATTATTAATTTACCTAAACACCATGGGAGACAGATACTCAGAGTTTTGCTAATTGCCCAAAGAGTTGTATTCTAAAATGGGAAACCCCAGGTGGTCACACCTCACTTCTGAGTAGGAAAAGAAAGCTCCTGGCTGGCCTTCCTTCCCTAGCCCAGCCCAGAAAAGCTGGAACACCAGGTCACTCTAGCTCTCTCTCCTCTCTCTCTCTCTCTCTCTCTTTCTTCAGCAATCATGTCGGATAAGATTCAAATCGAGTGTCTGAAAGATGTCAGCAGGGGCTTTAGGAAAAAGTCAGAATTGATTCGTATATATTTAACAAGCGCTTCATGGCTAAATTTCTGGATTGACACTTAAGAAAGGGTGGGGGAGCCTGTAAAATAAATAGAGTTTCAAGGCTCATTTTAATCAAATTTCTTGCAAGAGGAGCCCTATTTCTTACTTTTTAAATTGCTCTTTTCTTCATAATAAGAAAGAAAAGGGATCAAGAATCGGGATTTTTATGTTACAACATTAATATGAATGTTATTAGTGTATATTGTCCTTTTAAATCTAGAAGACTGATGAAGTCATAGATGTTAAACTTTGTGAGAAATGTAGATTTTGGTCCTGCCTGTGCAGGCACTTTGCAACTATCTTGAAATGTGAAAGTCTCTGGGAGCTTAAATTCTTTAGGGCCTTTAATACTAATATCCTTTTAGGGACTTAGACATATTTCCTGAAATATATAACACAGAAAACAAAGTTTTTGCCTCGCTTTATATCCTGGAGTGTGTAAATTTTGTGGACTGTGGAATAAGCCAGTCCCCTGGTTCCTGAGTGGGTTTAGTTCAGTACCAGAACGTCATCACACTTTTAGTACTCCATCTTTTGGCCTTTGGAATGACCATTTGTTTTGTACAGTATATGATGTAAATGCCTCTGAAATGTTATTAATACTTTTAACCATTTCCTATAATTATTTAAGTCACTTAAAGGAAATTTTAAAAGATCACCTCTTGAGAAAGGGACAATTTATAGCCCATGCCTAACACAACAGGAGATCAAGAGAGCAGTCACCAAGTGGAAGGAGACAGATAGTCAAGTTTCTCCATACTGGCACCTAGAAGTTTCTCCATACTAACTAACAGCTAGAAGAGTTTCTTGGGAACTAAGCCCAGCAGTAAAAGAACACAGGATGAGTCATAGTGGATTGGATGCCACAGCTCTACTGTTCTTTCACTGGAAGGGGAAATGCCCTGGGTTCTAGAGGAAAAAATAGGAAAACCTCAGGATATACTTTATCAGCTGTTTCTTTAAAAGGAGGGGATTATTTGTAACATTTTTGAGCATGGACAAATTAAAAAATAGCATATATACTGAATAATATTTTCATAATCGGTCAATATTTAATTTTTTAACTGAATCTTAGGGCAAGGATTATCAAGTCATCACATATTTTTAGTTACAGGAATGAAATGCTGTTTTAATTCCATCATCATGGAACATCTCATTAGAATGTATTCATTTTCATCCCTCATTATTTTGACTCTGTGCTAAGTTGGGCAGAACTAGGGAGTGGGCTTGGCTAGAGTTATTTCGCTTCCATCTTCCCTGCAGTTTAGAGAACTCCATGCTCTCCACTGGCTTCCATGCGATCTCTTAGAGGAGCCTTGTTAAGCCTCCAGAGGGAGGCTGTGATCTATCCCTATGCACACAGCTAATGCCAAATATATTTAGGATACTACTTATGTTGATAGGGAAATGCAAATCATTTCCTTGTAGTTGTTTTGCTCTTTGGAAAATTGTACATCAAAGAGGTACCTACTTTGTTAAATTAATTCTCCACTGCTCTGCATGGCTGAGACTCTCAGCCTATGTTCGTTTGCTTGTTGGACAAAGGAGAATTTGGCCTTAGAAGCAGCAGCTCTGGGCGCACACTCTGGATCTTTTAAATGCAAAGCCTATTACATTAAAAACAATCAGCAAGGATGCATGCTTTGCAAAGTACGCTTGTGTATAGTTAGCTTAGTTTCTAGAGAAAACATATTTCTGAACTACCGGTTTCCCTTTCTAGTCATTTCTATTTTTATTTTATACTCTATAAACTCGTGAAAAATTTGGCATTGTGAAAAATTTTAATATAAAGGACTCCACCACAGTGTTTCCCAGCCTTCACTGTCTTTGCAGTGCCCCTGAGTGAAGAGGTCTTCTACAAACCTCTAGTTTTCAGTGCAGTAAATAACAGATTCATCTAAAATCCTTGATCTCTTACTCTTAATGTTGTTATCTCTGCCTTACTATCAAATATCCCACAATCCCCCCCCACCACCACCTACTTTTTTGAGGTAGGGTCTCACTCTAGCCCAGGCTGACCTGGAACTAATTCTGTAGTCCCAGGCTGGCCTCAATCACATCAATCCTCCTACCTCGCAAGTGCTGGGATTAAAGGCGTGCCCCACCACCCCTGGTCACAATCTCCCTTTTCTTCTGCCCCATGTGTATTACAGGGAACTAAATATGTCCTCTTTTAGGTACATTCTTCTCCTTCTTGCTGTGGTTTTGCTGTACTAATCCTCCAAGCATACTGAATATACTCACTCTTCAAGTTGCTTTGTGATATCAAGCATTTACTCCTAGCATGCCTCCAGTTACTTTGACTTTTTCAGGGAACATTTATTTCAATTCAATACCAAATTACAGGGTTATTTGCAGCTTCTAAAAGACATAATTATTTGAACTCCATACTTTGCCTAATATGGTCCTATCTTTGGAGAAATGTTCAAGGGAAATAAAAACTGGATGCTCACCAAAGACAAGAATCAGATCTGATTTACAGTATAGAGTCTGAATAGTGACAGACATGCCAGGAAATGCACTTTACTTATTAGAGACTTCTCATTGAAGCTCATGAGTGATGTAAGAAATTATGGAAGCACATGGAAGCCAGAATCCTATGTTTGAGAGCCTTACAATCAATAGAAATTGCATGAATCTTCTATAGTTCTATGAATCTTGAGTTTTCCAGAGGGATGGAACTTCCAAGAATCTTTTAGTTTCTTTTTTTTTATGATAGCATTATTATTTTTTTTTGCCAGTTATAACCTAATAAAACTATCGAGTCAGATATGCTAGGAAAATGAATTAGTAAACTACTTGCAAATAAAACCCCAATCATTATTCCCTGTCTGGTTGAAGGACACATGAAAATCAGATGCTGGCTCGGCCATGGTGTGGTCAAGGACATGAGCACTGATAGACCTACATTGCTTGAAAGCATCTACCTGCCACCACTGGAGGCTCAATTCTATGGGACATGAAGATGTCCCCCCCCCATCCCAAAAAAACAAACCAAATGTCATTATTTTCTATATGAATAAACTAATGCAGGGAGAGGGATTTGTCCAGCATCACAGTTTTCTAGCAACTGAGCTCAGTCTAGACATGAAATCTATATAATTATAATTAGCAATGAATGCCATCTAAACCAAAGGAATCTTGCTTAAAGAATGCCGGGAGTCTTAGCTTGGATTCATTCAAAACCAGAGCCCATCCTGAGGGATTCTTCCTAGTTTATCCAAGAAGATGCTACTGGAGAACAACAGTTCAGATCAGGCACGTGCAGTAAGTTAGAAGAAAGAGCCAGTTCCAAGAAGCGTGATTAAGATGTTCATCCTACCTTGCACCAGGGATCTCATTGCCAGAGCCACGTTCTCCAGGATGCACTGAGCCTTTTCCAATAGACTCCAGAATAGTTCCATTCTGAACAACAAACCAAGCTTAAAGCAGTGAGAAGCATGGGAGAACTACTTTGGACCCTCCCCCACATGCCCCTGCCCTCTTTCTGAAAAAGGTTCTACAGAATCTGAGTCTCAATGTTTTTCAAACTCTGTCTCTATGTATGCCAGTGCCACATTTTTGTATCCTAGTCACTTAGCTGTCTCTTCATGAAGCAAACATGGCTACCAGTGCCTTTCAAAGCCATATCTTATGGTGTGATCCCAGGAAAGAAACTTCCTTGCCTCTCTTTGTCCCAAGTTTAAAATTCTCAACAATGGGTACTAGCCTAGCCAATATCTGGATCAAAATGGACATGGGAAATGTGGGGAGAAGGGAAGATAGATTTTAGAAGAAAAAATATTGCATATGGTAAATGAACAAAACAGGTCTTAACTACATGAGGTCAGTATTCTTACTCTTTGAGCACTTCCTATCAATATAAAATAGACTTGGATAGAATATCATACCAAATTAACATCGTTGTGGGCATTCCTCGAGCTGGGATGACATCTGAGACAATGGAATGAGACCAGAACAGACCCCGGGGGAGGGGGACAAGTGACACTTCAGTGGGAGATAAGACTATTTTTTTCTATTTTACAATTAACCCCAAGGTTACTCCTTGATTCCATCCTCCTAAAAGCTATGGCGTTGCAGGCAATACGCAAGGATATTGAATACACATGTTTTTAAAACCCTTGCTAAATATTGTTTTTATAAAAACCAAAAATTTCTGCAGATTTTTTGCCTTCCTGTAGCATTTTTATTTATTGAGGTTAGTTGCTTCATAAAGTAGAACTCACCTGGACATGACAGGAAGGGATTACGCCTTCAAATATGAGAAATGTGTTGGGTTATCTTCTCTCACAAGGAAACCCAAAGTCAAGAGGCGATTTCAGAACTTTGTGTATCTAGAATATTTGAGAAATACCATCTGCATAGTTTCTCCTCTGAGCATTTTTATGTACGAGGTCATGTGCTCTGTGTTTTGTATGTTCATTTACTCCATTTTCAGAACCACCCTGTGAGACTGACACAGCCTCCCATTTCTCCAGTTATTGCAACAAAGGCACAAGGAAGTCCTGTGCTCTGTTCTTAACAGCTCACGAGGATTCACTGGGATTCAGTTCCAGACAGTTTGGCTACGGAATCTGATTCTGTAAAAATTTACCATGCTGCCTTTGTGAGGATTTATGAAATCAGTGAATTGAAAGGAAAGTGCCCTCGATCTGCTTTCTATGAGTTTTTAATTGGAGACTCATTTTTGCTTTGTCTGAGTGATCCTGACCTCTGCCTTTGCAGTGATATTTGTGTAAAAATGACATGTGTTAGGAATGTCATGCTGCTACATGCCCTGTCCAGATATTAAGATCTATTGTGGTAATATCATTTCCTATACTTTTCACAGTAATTAAGGCAAACTTTTAAAAAAGGAAACAAGCCAGAGCACATTGAAAATAAACAATACTAAACCAGATCATTACTAATCAGCAAAGCGCACAGAAGATTAAAACCTGTTTTCAACTAAACATAAAGTGGATATGAGAACCTTGATTATGCTTATGCTAACACTATTAATGCTATTTATACCAAGAACATTTGTACTCTAACTGGTTAGCTGTGAGATGGAAATCTTTTGCTCTCATATTCTTGTGATTAAATTTAAGTGCTGCCTATTAAATTGAAGACTATGATTCAAAAAATGTCCCAAGGGAACTATCATACATTTGAAGAGTAGTTTATTAAAAAACATATTCTGGACCATTTTACCTTTACTGGTAATCAAATATTATTCTATCCAGAGATACACATGTGGAGGGTATGTTTTTAGTGAAGAAGGTGTTTTTCTTTTCCGTAAGTTTCTATTCTCAATTCTGTTTCCTGGAAACTCTGGAACCACTCGGGAGCTGTGTTCCATGTACCAACAGCAGCCCATCCCTCCTGAGCACTGTGTCTATGCAGCAGAGCGGCTGGGCCAGCACGTGGGCTACCTCTGAGTATAGACTGGCTCCTGACTTTGAGGTTTAATGGGAAGACAGACTCTGCCTTCAGAAAGAGCAATAACTATGGCATCAATCACATGCTGAGTTCTGAATGACTCATGCTGGTAAGAGCAATGCAAAGTCAAAGAAGCACCTATAGCCAACGCAAGAGTGTGGGAATTGGGTGCAAAGGGGTGTTGAGCACTCCAGATGGGAAGTGGGGGGCTGGATGTTCTAGGTACTCAGCTGATAGGGTCTTCCAAACTATATGAATGTTTTCCACAAAAGAATATTGCCTGAAAATGTAGCCTCTAAAATTTAATGGGTACTTTTTTGGAGATTTTGAAGATAAAACATAAATGATCATAGTTTGTGCCAAATTTGGCATTATCCCTGTTGAAATAAAGGTGTTTCATTTTAAAAGAAGGTTTTATTTTTGGTTGTGAAGTGGGAGCAGCTTATTACAGGTTGTTCTTTGCAACATCGTCAAGAACAAAAAGGAAAAAAAACGCAAGTATCTAATGAGGCAAAAATAACCTTTAGTGGTGAGCACTTTGAATACTGAGGGGGGGACTGTGTGGTCCCCTTGCCATTGTCAGAGCAAGAGTCTGAGAATTAATGGAAATGTGGGGAAATGTCACTTTGCTCTAAAAACTGAGTGGTGAGATGGTGTCCAGTAGTGAGAATGGTTAGAACATGATGGGTAGATGATATGTCACCTACTGCATCTACTCTGCTCACATACCTGCCCGAAAATAGCAATTTTCTAACAACTTGAGTGGGAGTGGGTTAAGGTTAAAATTGCCAAACAGCTGCCCAGATACAATGAGGGAACTGGCTTGTTTATAATTACCAAACTTAAAGAAATATGTTCTTGGATACTGTTGTTATTATTTTAGCAATCCCCATACCAAAAAAGTGTGTACTGCTAAGAGTAAATGTTTCTATTAAGAAAGAGACAGGGCTGGAGAGATGTCTTAGTGGTTAAAGCATTTGCCTGCAAAGCCAAAGGAACCTGGTTCGACTCCTCGGGACCACGTAAGCCAGATACACAAGGAGGCGCATGCATCTGGAGTTCATTTGCAGTGGTTGGAGGCCCTGGCATGCTCATTCTCTCCCTCTCTCTTACTCTCTGTCTGCCTCTTTCTCTCTCTCATATAAATAAATAAATGAAATATTAAAAAAAATTTAAAATAAAAAAAAAGAAAGAACCAGGGCTGGAGAGATACTCCGTAGGTAAGAGTGCTTTCCTTACAAGCATGAGGGTCTGAGGGGGCTTGAGACAGCCTGAGTTTGATTCCCCAATGCCCATATAAACAGCTGTGCATATCACACATACTACACACAAAAAAAAGAGAGAGAGAGAAAGAAAGAAAAAAGAGAGACAATTTTTCTCTAATGTAATAGACCAGTCTGTGGGAGGTGGTCCCTGCTCCACAAACATTTAAGGTCTCCTTTCATCCTATGATTTCACCATCATTTGCAAAGTTGAAGTTCAGATTGTCTCTTATATTATGTTCTCATTTTATTTGCATATGGGTGTGTTGTGTTACTATATATGAGACACCAAGGTGTGAGTAGAAATAATTTATGTATAGTTTGAATCATCTCCAACTTGAAGACAAGTTGGGTTTTTTTTTTCCTTTGGCTTTATAAAATATTTCTTTATTTATTTATGAAAGAGAGAGAGAGAGAGAGAGAGAGAGAGAGAGAGAATGGGCACACCAGGGCCTCTAGCTACTGCAAATGAACTCCAGACACATGCATCACCTTGTGCATCTGGCTTACATGGATACTGGGGAATAGAATAGAACCTGGGACCTTAGACTTCACAAGCAAGCATCTTGACCATAAAACCATCTCTCAAGCCCTGAATTTTGGCTTTTCTAGGTAAAAATTTACATAAAAACTAGAATTATGTCTGGCACTTAAATGACTTTGCCATTGTTACTGTCCTTACCAATATTCTAATACCAATTTCCACTTCTTAGTAACAACTGACCCTTCCCTTTAAGTTATATTCAAATTCTATCCACTAGAATCCAATAATTATTTCTACCATTGCTAATCCACAAACCTACCTCCTCATCTCTATTTATCTCTAAATGATTTCCACCTAAATGTAAGGCATAAAATGTATTTATTTAAATAACCAAAAGGCAGAACTTCAGGTTCTTTGTGCTTCACACAACACAAAGACAAATGCCCATACGTCTTGGTGAGGGGAATATTATAGAAGTTGAGATGGTTGATGGGCCATGAGAGGCCAGAAATATTGGTCATGAAGATTCAGGTACTTAAGACTAGACAAATTGAATTGGAATATGAATGTCTGCCATGGGGCCATTTTTCACGAACCCTCCATCCTAGTCTAGACCAGCATGGTTGGCTACCTTTCAACCAAATCTTAGCAAGATCCAGATTTTAGCACATGGAACTGGGAGCTTTTGTCCCTGATGTTCCCCCTAAGTAATGCAGTCCACCTTCCTATTTGGCCAGTGTTGGGATAATGTAGAATAAAATAACATTTCAGAATCATGTGTGCTACATATAGACCCACTATGAAAGGAACGGTAATGTTAAATTGGAAGGTAGCAAGAGATTCTGTTGCTCATATGTAACTTAGAAAATGTGTCATTAAGAAGTATAATTAATTTCTATAAAATGACTACAAATTTCAAAAATAAGCTAGTTGTTTATATCAATAAGCATCTTAAAATAGAAAAAAAAAGCTTACTTGTGTGCACATTTGAATAGGACAGTTAACTAACTATTGGGGACTTACCACTGATTAGAGACAGAGTGCGAAGTCAAAGACAGCAGGTAGAATGGTCCCATGATCCAATGATGAGAGACTATGGCTAACATTTTCCTTGTGAAAACTAGAATAACATACATAAGAATAAATAAAATTTTTTAAAAGACACCAAATTGAGATAGGAATGGGATCGACAAACTTGAAAATTTCAATATAAACAAAACAACCTCCTGATACTCTTGACTTGCAGGGTCCCTGACAAATACCACTATTGCTCCCTGGGGCTGCCTAGCCCAGCTGGACATAACCCAGGTCTTCTTGATCAACATAAGTCAAGTCTTAATCCAGTGAAGAGTTGTTTCTCTTCCCAGCTCCCTTTTGCTTTGGTGAAAAATATGAAAAGAAAGAGTGAAACAATAAATCTTTAGAAAAATTGATTATAATGCATTGCCTTGATTTTCAACTTGCTTTAAATTAGCCTCTGAGTAATACTGAGAAGTGAAGATTATTTGGGATTTCAACTTCATGCCCATGTCAGGAAAGCTCACCGAAACAGTGTATGAAGGTGCTGACTTTAGTGTATCAGAGTAGAATCAGGAGAAAGCCCAATAGACATCTCTTTCCACTCATAGTATCTGCTTTGTGACCATCCATTTAATAACAATTTTATTTAACAAGCAACTTCTTAAAATTGTAAATGTTTCTCAGGAGAATTATAGCCATGCCCAGGTCAGCATGAAAGTGCATGAGTCTGTGACATTTTTCTAAAAATATTTAGATTTTTGACCAGGGTATAATTAGGAATTGTAATTTGGGAGAAAAAAAAAGAGGAAGAAAGAGAGCAAAAGAGAAGTAAGGGAACCAGTGGTTGAAACAAGTGGGGGTCCTACATTGCTCTGGCCACTTAGAGTGGCAAATAACTAAATGAAGCCACTTGTCCATAGGAGAAATTTGAAGTAAAAGAGGCTTGAGGAAGGCCCAGTGGCCCAGAGTAAATGTATTCTGCTCTGTAGTTACCCCTGGCCATCTTCGGGAATGTGCCTTTGAGCCACAGGATATCTTCTCTTAGAATGGTTAAGACTATTCGAGCAATTTACCTATTATTAACAGGAATCATAGAAATAGCCAAATCACTTCCTTTATCTGCTATTACCACTAATAAATAGATGATCATCCTAAAGTTCATATTGCTGATGATGTGCGTCATTGGTGACTTTGTTGGTAAGGAGAGGGGCCAAACTGGAGAGAATTGTGTTTCCAGAACATGAGGAGGAGTTAGTAGAAGGTTTAAGGGCAGCTTTCAAATTCTTGTGTCAATTATTTTGATGAGATCTGGATAACAATGGTTTAAGCAGAAAGGTTTCTTTAGTGTATATATATATATATATATATATATATATATATATATATTAGAATATATATACATATATGTATATATGTATATATTAATTATAAGGTCTGCTATCTTTTTGTGTTTATTTGAAGATAATGTGCCTTTGGTGTCTAAAAGTCCAATAAAAAGTACACATTCTACATTAAAATAAATTCTTCAGAAAAACAGCAGCAAAAAATTCATCTATTTATTCATTCATTCATTAATTTATTGAAACAACCATCTTGAAATGATACTGCTTACTCAACCAATCAGCTTAAAAATTTCAAGCATAATTTAGATGAAATTTTCTCCTGAGCACAATATTAACATGCATAGTTACAGACAGAGTACAGAGTATTGATATGTGTTTTGGCATTTTCACTATCTTATTATGCCCTTATTATATGCTGGGGAAGGTTAATGCCAACTGTGGGATGGTGATGAATTTGTGTGTGTGTCTATTTCCTACATACTCTTTCAAGAAGAAATAGAATCACAATATGTCTGTGCTCAGGTGAAGAATCTCATGACCCATCATCCTATATTTACTTCAGCTCTCAAAGACATAGGGGTCCTGAAATTTCCAGAAATCTCTGCTTAATACTTGCTTATCCTTGACCTCAGGTTTGCAGTCCTGTATGTAGCACTCTTCTGTTTCAGAAACAAATTGGTTTTCATTATAATTCAGAAACACTCAGGTTCCCCAAACAGACCTGAGATTTCAGCAATTCAGCAAAAATTTTATTTGCAAAGCACATGCCTGCCAGCCTGTGAGATTGCAGTTGCTATTCATGTGAGTGTCGGCAGCATCTCATTGTGGGGGTCAATTATGGTCATTTACCATGATGGCATAATAACAACCGCAAAAAATGTGAAGGCTAAAGTAGAGTTATTATTACTGTTTGTAAAGTCTGTGTCCCAGATGTTGCTGCCCGGGGAGAGAAAAGCTGGAGAGCAGAGATAGCTGACAACAGTGCTAACCATTCAAATCCCCACTGGACTGAACGATTTGCAAGACGGGGATGTGACAAGAAGCTCAAGCCAGCGTTTTAGTGGTACTGCTTCCCTCACCTTGAACTGCAAACCTTTTCCATCTTGACATGTCACGTAGAAACACCCCACACCCTCAACCCAGGAAGAAAGAAAACAGAAGAAATACAAGGAGTGCATTGGCCTAAAGAGATGGACCAACAGCCAGTGTCATTCTGTGATATATAGCTGAGGAGGAATTTATTTCCAACTCGTCGAGGATTGGGGAGCCCATAAAACTGTAGAGCCTCAACCCAGTGAAATAAGGTTAGTAAAATACATAACCCCCGAAGCAGCATGGTGAAGTATGCCTGTAGTCACCTGCAATTCACCAATGGCTTTGTGACAAACAGCCCAGCACCTGGCTCTTTCTTGTCAGCTGTGACCAGTGTGTACCTTTTAGCAAAGTTTGTCCTTCCCTCCCCACCACTCCTTCTTCTTCTTCCTAACCTGGGAAGAGCTGTTGGGCATGGGGAGGAACAAGCTTGCTGATTGTTGAAGAGCTTAACAGGTCTCTGTGATAACAGTCTTACAGCCAGCACCAGCAGGAGACAAAAGCACCATACTTGTGGAATGAAAAAATGCAGCAGCAGATGAATAGTCGAAACGGTAAAAAAAAAAAAAAAAAAAAAAAAAAATCCAGCTGTAAAAAAATTCAGCTCTGATGAAGGCTGTTTTTTTTTTTTTTTTAAATAAATGGAGGAAATAAAACACAGTAGGCAGAAACTCCATTTTTTTTTTTTTACACTTCATAGTTCTGTCAGTGTGATGTTGAACAAGTGCCATTAATCAAGGCGCTGTTATTCATTAGGCACAGGGATGTACTTGAATTGTTACTTTAGTATCATTGTTCAGAGCCTCTGGAACAGCTTTTTAAAAAGCGAAAAAAAAAAATTTACAGCTATAGTTTACAGCGAGGATTGTGAAAGAACTTTCCTACTATTAACCAAATGCTAAACATGGTAATGATAGTACTAATACCTTGTATTTATACAGTGACTGTCTTCTGAGAAACTCGGTGTTCAACAAACAGTAGTACATTCACTGTCAACAGCATCCTTCTGAAGACAGCTGGAGGGAGGTATTATTATCCTACTTGCCATCCGGCCAATAATATGTTCCCTGTGTTTAGAGTGATCTCTGATGCGACGCTGCAGGGGGGGGTGGCAGACACGAGGGAGGGTGGGGAAGCGGTGTGTGTGGGGGGTGGGAGTGAAGAGCTCAGTTATCTTATGAAAAACAGAACTAAGTGAATCCCTTGCCGTGTAGTGGGTTGTGAGGGATTTGGATAAATATAATGATTAAACTAGATTCTCTGGGCATCAGAAATTAATTACAGCATATTGCAATCAGAATGCTCATCCGAGGAAATTGTCTGGATACATTTTACCTGCTGGGAGGGAGGATTTTCTGACATCTCAAAGTCAGAATGGCTGGGTCTGTGCCCGGCCCACCTTCTCACAGCTGATTGGTCCAGGATTGGACCAGTCAGATTCCCGCTCTTTGACATTTAAAAATGACTTGTGGGGAATGTAGTGAGTCTAATGATATTCAGAACTGGAAAGTGTCTTAAAGGCAGGCATGGGATATAACTCTCTTTGGATCATCTGAGAAAGAAAGGGGAGGGGAGGGAAGGGGAGGAGACAAAGTGCTTTGGTTCCTGGAACCGGAGCTAATTCAAGTTCTACTAGAATTTGTCCAATAAATATCAGTAAGGTTGAAGAAGTGTTTTCCTCTCATCCTTAATTCCATGGTCTCTAAGATAGGGAACTCAGAAGACCTTGTAGGGTGAAGAACCTGTCCAGCCCCTTGCATGAATTTGTGGAGTGCCTTGGGCCCTTAGATTTTTCCGAGTTCACCACCCCCTCCCCAGAGTCCTTTGATCAAGTTAGTAACTCAACTGAAAAGGAGCATGACGTCTTGTGCCTTATTTTTTTCTTTCTCTCTGCCTTTCTCCTTTAAATCTGTTTAATGATAATTTAAAAAATAAAAAATATAAAAATATAGCAATCATTAAAAAACAAATTTGTTTATTTGGATCCTATGCAAATCAGTGTTGTTGTGTTTAGAAGCAACAACTTGAAAAGTATTGGAGAAATCTATGTGTAAGTTATTCAGTCAGGAAGACAGGTGCCGCACTACAAAAACCTCACCACTTGTCGCTGGAACCAGGCTTTCCAGATCAAGTTGGACATGAGAAGAAATGTGCCTTTTCAAAGGAGAAGGAGAAGAGAAGGAGAAAGAAGAAGAAGGAGGAGGAGGAAGACAAGGAGGAGGAGGAGTGGAAGGGAAAAGTACTCCAATAATATTGCATCCCCCAAAATTCTTACTCTCCTAAAAGAAAAATAAGTTATACCTGAATTCTATTTCTCTATCCATTTCTTCTTATCAGTGGAACATTCCACATTCAGATTTATACAGCAGAGCAGTAAAATGAGTATAGATGCTCAGAGTAGAGAAGAAAACAAACAGCAGTAGTACTCGTAGGAGTAAATAAGCAACAGGATCTCTCCATGAGCTTGGAGCTGCAAAGTAGTGGTCCCAACAATTTCCTTATGGGCTGTGACAGGCAGGCCAAGGCTTGGGAGTAAGGTGGGCCCTACAAGCTTTCTACAAGAATGACTTTGCTTAATTTATACAGATTTTTTGAAGTGTCTCCTAGCTTTCAGTTACTTACAAAATGCAAGTAGCAATGCCTACCGTGTAGGAAGCTGCAACACTGAAATGAAATAATTCATATCAAGTATCAAGTAGTGGGTTGGGTGGGGTGGGGAAGGCCCTTTAAAGGGATTAAAGATGCTTGTTTGAAAAGCTTGCAGGTTCAGGTTTGATTCCCCAGCGGCCACACAAAGCCAGACACAGAGGACACTCACTTCCTACCAAACCAGATATCCAGACACACAGAGACTCCCTTGACTCATCACTGAAGCAGACCTAAAACGATCCCAATGTGGCTCAGGGAAACTCATGGAAAAGGGGCTGGAAAGATTGTTAGAGCCACAAGTTGGGACATTATGCACAGAGACATCACCTCTTCCTCATAACTGATGGCTACTCCCACAATGCATGGCCCACATTCCCCAATGGGGAGGGTCCCTTCTGAGGGGAGAGGACAGGGAGCAGGCTAATGATGGTACAAACATGACTGTATACACACTATCTACATAACTAATAAAAAAGGGAAAAAAGAGAAATGAAGAAAGTTAAAAATATCCATTATCTATCACTGATAGTCTAATTTCAGTGCAACTTAACTCATAATCATCTAAAAGTATAATGTTGAGCCTGGCCTGGTGGTGCACGCCTTTAATCCCAGCACTCGGGAGGCAGAGGTAGGAGGATCACCATGAGTTCGAGGGCACCCTGAGAATACATAGTGAATTCCAGGTCAGCCTGCCAGAGTGAGACCCTACCTCGAAAAACAGAAAAACAGAAAAACAAAAAAAAAAAAAAAAGTATAATGTTTTTATTGAATGGCTGTTGAACTTCAACATGTACAAAGTGCATCAGAGGGCATCAGACATCAGAGAATGCATTGTTCTTTCTGTGTGGGTTCATAGCATAACTCAGAAGGACCATTCCTTCCTTTTGAAACTTAATGTGTATCTGTGGTTCATCAAACATTTTAATATCCCAAAGGCCAAAGATGCACAGCACATTGATATTCAGGTTCTGATATTTATAAATTGTAATGTGCAAGAATCCATATTACTTTCAGTAATACCATCGAGTTCTAAAGGGCAAAGTACACAGAATCCGAATAAGTTCATCGTTCTTTTTTATTTTTTTCTATGTCTTCCCTAAAGGAAGGAGAGGAAAAATTTTCAGTCTTCTTAAGAATTTTATAGCAGAGGACAAAGGAATGCTCTTGTATTCATTGCTGCTTACACTAACTACTTGATATTAAGGACTCTTATTTTCATTATTTCAATAATTATTTCTTAATTTGAAACGAATCCTTCTTATACTCTAATCAGCAGCAGCTGTGATCATTAGGGACTGATTAGAAGTGGTGCAGAATCTCCACTTTTTTTTTTTTCATTTCATTGCTTGTACAAAACCAGAGAACTTTAGAATTAGAATCTGAAAGGTTCTATATTCCAATAATCTCCAATGCCCGTTCATAGCCTTGTTTACACAAAACATCAAAACCACATAGAATAGTAAAAATAGGTCTCCCACTGGTTTTATTTGTTTTTTTTTTTCAGGGTAGAGCCTCGCTTTAGCCCAGGCTGACTTGGAATTCACTCTGTAGTCTCAGGCTAGCCTTTAACTCACAGTAATCCTCCCAACTGGGTCTCCCAAGTGCTGGGATTAAAGGCGTGCACCACTGTGCCAGGCAATTTTTCTATATTTTATTTTTTAAATTTGATTTATTTATTTGAGAGAGAGAGAGAGAGAGATACAGAGACAGAGACAGAGAGAAAGAATGTTCCAGGGCCTCCAGCAACTGTAAACAAACTCCAGACGCATGTGCCATGTGGCCTATGTTGCTCCTGGGGAATTGAACCTGGGTCCTTTGGCTTTGCAGGCAAGTACCTTAACCGCTAAGCCATCCCTCCATCCCCAAAATATAAATTCCTAAGATGCACCTAAGCCAGAATCAGTAGGATGAGGTCACAGTTCTTGAACAAAAGGGGTTCCAATGCAGAAGCACATTACACCCATGGGTGTAAGAAGCTGGTTGACCATATGGCAATCAATTCTGAGATGGCCTGACTGCCTGTCAGAGTTGCAAATGGGATCTGTGTTTATCTGCTCCCCGCCTAGTGCTCTTTGCTGTGTAGCACACTTGCACAGAAGAAGGAATTTATTATCTGAGAGATACTTTTAGGTCCAGGTAACCTGTGGCAAGGTCAGTCCAAACCTATTAAACTCTAAATAGCATTCTCTTCAAAACCAGTTTATAAATAGTGTGAAAAAAATTCATTTTTGACCCAAGTGGCTTACCTAGATTGATCTCTCCTTCATTCCATTGTATTAATTAGCCTCTAAATGACATTTTATTTTATCACAAATCCAATCCATCATTAAAAGATCACAATTGTTTCCACTAAAGACTATTTAAGTATGCATTCAACAAACCCTAAGGTGCCAAAATATTTTCATCAATGATATTTCATTGGAATTAATCTAGCCTCTGTAAATAATAACCTCTGTAAAAATGCTATTTCAAACAAAAACACTGGATTCTGTAAAAGATTATTTTAAAAACACTCTCTAATCACATTTTTTGCGTTTTCACACTTTTTTTTCTTTTAAACAACACTGGAATAATTCCCTCACCACACATCTGTATGACTTGCCTATAGTTATTAAAAATGGAAATGTTCTGACATAATACCACAGATCATAGATGAGAAAAGTTAAAAAAACATGAATGGACATACTGGAAGAAGTAATATCACTATGCTATCATTATTATTTGAATTTAACTATATCCCAGAGATTTTTGAAAAATATTTATATTGATTTGCATAAACAAATCATAGACATAGACAGACATAGAAGAAAGCCAGACAGAGAGAATGGGTATGCCAGCACCTCCAGCAGCTGCACATGAACTCCAGTTGCATGCACCATTTTGTGCATCTGGCATTACGTGGGAACTGGGGGATCACACTTGGGTGGTTGGGCTTTTCAGGCAAGCATCTTAACTGCTGAGCCATCTCTCCAGCCCAGTTACAGAGTTTTAAAACATTAACCTGATTCTGATACATAAAATGAAAGATAAAGGACTTGGAGTATCCCAAACCAGTTTGAAACTTAATTGCAAGCTTCAGTACAAGTCTACAAACCTGATTATAATGTGGTATTGATGTAAGGATAAACATTAATGAAAAAAGCAATACATCACAGATCCAGAAAGAGTCCCACATATTGACTGATTTCTTAAAATGACTAAGTATTTCAGTGCGGGAAACATATTCAACAAGTTATGCTGGGACAATTGGCTACCCATATGCAAAATATTACTTCAAAACATTTCACATCTGAAGCACAAAAAAACTCCAAAGCTAGAACTGCAAACATTGAGAGGAAAATACAAGGGAAGATCAGAGTGACAATTTGTTATTTATCACATACAAGCCATGCTCAGTGGAAGTGAGAATTTGGTCTCAGGATGTAGCTGAGTGGGAGACTCTTTGCCAGAAATGCCCAAGTCCCTGTGTCTAATCCCCAGCAGTGACAAAACAAAATGCAAATTTTTCAGTTGTCCCTCATTGTAATTGAGACTTTTGATTTTGAAAGATGTTGCTTTAAAATAAACTTTACATTTATTTTTATTTGAGAGAGAGAAAGATGGAGAGAGAAAGAAAGAGAAAAAGAATGGGTGTGCCAGGGCCTCTAGCCACTACAAATGAACTCCAGACACATGCACCACCTTGTGCATCTGGCTTTTGTGGGACCTGGAGAATGGATCCTGGGTCCTAAGGCTTTACAGACAAGCACCTTAACCGCTAATGCATCTCTCCAGCCCCAAATGTTGCTTTTTATCTTGAAAAGGGACAAGAAAGAATTAGTAAGGATGATAGAAACGGTGAGTATCTTAACTCTGGTAGTAGTTGTATGATTAAAATCCAGGCTTGGTTTACTGGATGGGGCTTTGTGCTGAGTAACAGTGTGAACACCATTTGAGCTGTTGGCAGTGCCCCTGGGCAGGAGCCTCCTGCACTCCCTCCTCCCTTTCATGACTTGAATCCTAGCTTCTAAGGGAAGAGAGGAAGAAGGAGATTTATATATAAACCATACACAAAAACAAAGGAAAAATACATATGGTTAAAAAACTGAAATACATAGCATCATATACATACTAGAAGCAAATAATTGTGAAACATATCTAACTTTCACACAGAGTAAATGAAGACTTCACTATATGAAGACAGCTCAAAGCGGAGCATGGACAAATGATTTGAGCAGATATATTATCATAAAAAGATATAGGGCCAGTGTGGTGGCTCATGGCTTTAACTCCAACACTGGGGAGGCAGAGATAGTTAGTTCAAGGCCACCTTGAGACTTTAGAGTGAATTCCAGGTCAGTCTGGGCTAGAGCAAGACCCGACCTCAAAAAAAAACCCAGAAAAAAAATAAGCTATCAGGGCTGGAGAGATGGCTTAGCGGTTAAGGCGCCTGCCTGCTAAGCCTAAGAACACTGGTTCCAATCTCCAGTGGTTCCAATCTCCAGGTCCCACGTTTAGCCAGGTTCAAAGAGACACAAGGGCGCAATGCCGCACTTGCCCACAAGGGGGCGCACACATCTGGATTTCGTTCACAGCAGCTGAGAGACTGCTGGCGCACCCATCTCTATCTGTCTCCCTCTCCCTCTCTGTCTGTCTGTCTCTCTCTCTCTCTGTGACTCTCTCCAAAAATAAATAATAAAAATTTTTAAAAATTAAAAAATAAGCTATCAATATGGCCAATCATAGCAGGAGAAGAGCCTCTATATAATTAGTTCTCAGGGAAGTAAAAATGAAAGCTATAAGATGTTCTGTATGTCAGCTAGAATGGCTAAACGAAAACTTACTGGTGGTTAAAAAAATGTTGGTGAAGCTTCAGAGTAAGTGGAGGTCTCTGGTACTTGCTGATGGGGATGGAAAGTGACAGGCACATAGGAAGCAGCGCTTCACGGGTATAAAAATTGTACAGCACCAATCCTGCTACCAGGTCTCTATCAGAAAGCACAACTGCAAAGGAGCAGAGGAGAACGTCTGACTGTCAGAAATATGTGTGCTTTAGTTGTGGTAAAATTGAATGATGGTTGAAAATTTGTTGAAATAGGGGCTGGGCAAATGGCTCAAGTAGGTTAAAATACTTGCTGTGCAAGTGAGTATCAGAATTCAGATCCACAGAAGCCGCGTAAAAGCAGATGCAGTAGCTCACACCTGACATCCCAGAGCTCCTCAAGTGAGGTTGGAGGCAGACCCGAGAACCCACAGAGGCTCACTGGCTGCGAAACTGGCAAATGCAGTGTTGAACAAGAGACCTTGCCTCAAAGAAGGTGGAAAGTGAGGACGAAAAGTCCAGGTTGTGTTGGAGGGATGGCTCTGGTAAAGGCACTTGCCTGTAAAGCCTAATGACCCATCTTCAATTCCCCAGTGCTCATGAAAAGCCAGATACAAAAAGAGACCCATGCACCTGGAGTTTGTTTGCAGTAGCTGGGGTCCCTGGCGTGGCCATTCTCTCTGTCTGTCTTCGCTCTGTCTCTCTCTGCTTGTACATAAATAAATAGAACATTTCAAACCCCAGCTTGTCCTCTGACCTCCACACATGTACCGTACATGCATGCACCCACATTCATGCCCATGAACACACACCTACACCATACACAAAAAACAAAGGAAAACTGTTAAAGTACACAGTTAAAAGGATGACCTTTGGGGATGGAGAAGCTCAGTAGTTATGGCACTTGCCTGCCATGCCTATCCACCCGGGTTGAATCCCATACAAAGCCAGATGTCCAAAGTGACGCATGCATGGGGAGTTCCTTTGCAGTGGTTAGGTTCCCTGGTGCTCCTATTCTCTATGTCTGTCTGTCTCTGCTTACAAATAAAAATATTTTTAAAATATATTTTATTTATTTATTTGAGAGAGAGAAAGAGGCAGAGAGAGAGAGAGAGAGAGAAAGAATGGGCACACCAGGGCCTCCAGCCACTGCAAACCCCAGATGCATGCCCCCCCTCCCCATGCATCTGGCCTACATGGGTCCTGGAGAATCAAACTGGAATCCTTTGGCTTTGCAGGCAAATGCCTCAACTGCCAAGCCATTTCTCCAGCCCCAAATAAAAATATTTTTAAAGGGCTGGAGAAATGGCTTAGCAGTTAAGACGTCTGCCTACAAAGCCAAAGGATCCTGGTTCGACTCTCCAGGCCCCACGTAAGCCAGATGCACAAAGGGCGTATGCATCTGGAGTTCATTTGCAGTGGCTGGAGGCCCTGGCATGCCCATTCTTTCTTTCTCTCTCTCTGCCTCTTTCTCTCTCTCAAATAAATAAATAAATAAATAAAGTATATTAAAAATATTTTTTAAAATGGATAAACTTTATTATATGCTTCATTTAAAATCAAATTAAAGTTAGCAAATGAAAACATGCAAAAACAGTGTGTGTTGTCTATACCTGAGGTAAAGAGCTATTAAAATCAGCCATGAAAGAGTACAGATAAACATTTTCATGGAAAACATAGACAAATAGCATGAGCAGCCAACATGGAGTCAATTTTGTGAACCAAAAGATCAGCATCAATAGTAATTGAATAATAAAAAAACTAAAATTCTATCACGTTTTGTGATGCTTAGTCTCTGGTTTTCAACTTGATAAGATTTAGAATCACCATGGAAACAAATCTCTGAACATGTCTGTGAGAGATTTTCTGGATTAATTTAATTGCTGCGGAAGAGCCCTCTCTAACTGTGGGAGGCGCTGCCTCGTGAGTCTGGGTCCTGGACTCAGTGAAATGGAGGAAGCTCCTGAGACCTGCAGTTGTCACTCAGACTGATCAGCAGCTTTGTGCTTCTGCCACCATGCCTTCTCTTCCACGAAGGACCGTGAGATTAAACCGTGAGCCAAAATAACCCTTGTTGACTAAAATTACTTCTGGTTAGGTCATTAGTTACTCAAAGAAAGAAACTAATACATATTTCTTATTAGAAAATTGACAAGCATTCAAGGAACAAAAGTGTAAAATCCAGATTTGTCAGGGTCTTCACAAGAGCCTTTCTGCTATTTAACCTATCTGAGAGGCACTCTATAAATTTACACAAGAAGCTTAAACATATTATTGAATTATAATCTTAGTATTTCCTTTACAGAAAAATTTAAAAACATTTTCATTTACTTACTTGCAAGCAGAGAGAGACAGACAGAATGGGCATCCTGAGGACCTCCAGCCACTGAAACGGACTCCATATGCACGCACCACTGTGCATCTCGCTTTACGTGGGTTCTGCAAAATCGAATTTGGATCGTCAGTCTTTGCAGGCAAGCGCCTTAACCACTGAGCAATCTCTCCAGCCCCTCTTTATTGAAATTTATCCTAAAGAAACGATTTGAAAACCACTAAGATGTATCAACCATAGAATTAATTTTAGCATTACTTTTACTTATTAAAGTTTAGAATTAATAAACATAATCATGAATAGAAAAGATTTAGTGTGTCCATATAATGGAATCCTATATACCTGTCCTAGATAATATTTCAACATCTATTTCAGCAAATGATAAAAATCTGTGTACATACACACAAGGATATGTTTATCATTTTGTAAAATCCGTAATATAGGCAGCAAAAGTGACTAACAAGCTTGTAGTTTGTTAGACTCTCACTGATTTTTATTTTCTGTGTTACATTTCCATATACTTTGCAATATTACATACTAAACACATATTACTTTTATAATTAAAAAAGAAAATATTAAAAATTAAGATAACCATCCTCAGTAATATTATTATAGAAAGGAGCTACAAAACTAAATATATTATGTTTCATTGCCATACTTTAACACATATGTTGAAATCGGTAAGTTTTAAAATAGGCAAATTTTTCTGGTGCCTTTCTGCCATCCATTCCCCTGCCTCTATAAACCCAACACCTGGAACATTCTTGCTTTTTTTTTTTTTTTTTTTTTTTTTTTTTTTGGTTTTGCGAGGTAGGGTCTCACACTGGTCCAGGCTGACCTGGAATTAACTATGTAGTCTCAAGGTGACCTCGAACTCTCAGCGATCCTCCTACCTCTGCCTCCTGAATGCTGGGATTAAAGGTATGCACCACCACACCTGGCACATTCTTGCTTATTTCTATCACTTTGATTTAAACTTTTTTCATATAAATGGAATTATACAATCTGCCTGTGGCATGGTCTCATTTCTCTTGAAATACTTATCTTCAGATCCTTCCATTAATTCTATTAAAATTAGTTCATTCATTTTATTGTTGGGCTACAACATTACATGGGTAGACCATAATTTGTTCACTCGTGAATGGGTATTTGAGTTATTTCCAGCTTTTGTCTCATAAATTAGAGCTGCTCTGAGCATTTTTGTATATGTCTTTGTACAGACAAATGTACTTTTAGGTAAATGACAGTTTCCATTCTTTCATGTCCTTGCCAAAACTTACAATGGACAACGTTCCTTTTACCCACTCTAGTTGGTAACACATGGCGTCTTAGCATCGTTTGATTTGTATTTGCCTAATGAACAATGATGACATGTTTCTTCGAGCATGCTTAATTGTTCTACTTATAAAATTTGAGTTTCTCCAGTGTTAAACAATGAATGGATTTCTTAATTTTGAACTTTGAAAGGTATTTATATTTGCTATATACACGTCCTCTAGCAGATATTTGATTTACAAATATTTTCTTCCAGTCTCTGGTTGGATTCTTTCCCTCACCCCTTCCTTCCTTCTTTCCTTCCTTCCTTCCCTCCTTTTTTTTCTTTCTTTCTGTTTTTGATGGGAAAGGGTGTGCAGAAATCAAGCCCAGGGCCTTGTGCATGATGGCACACTCTCAGGCATTCTCGGCCACTGATTTGATTCTCAGACTCTCTTTATCCTTTCACACAGTGTCTTTTGAATTTTTAAAAAATCTCATAGTGTCATTTAATTTTTTAAAATAAAATCCAATCTATTAATTTGCTCTCTTCTACTTTGTGCTTTTAATGTGGTATCTTTAAATTGTTTTCTTAAGTATTCTGAAAATTTGGTTAAGATTCACAATTAGTTTTTAAATCTATTTTGAATTATTTTTGTGATGGTATGAGGTATAAACATTGCTTTTTTCTTTTTTGGCCATTGATATCCAATTATTTTTTTTTTAATATTTCATTTATTTGAAAGAGAGAGAGGCAAATATATAGAGAGAGATGGAGGGGTGAGGTGGAGAATGGGCATGCCAGGGCCTCCAGCCACTGCAAATGAACTCTAGACACATGGGCAACTTGTGCATCTGGCTAATGTGGGTACTGGGAATCTAACCTGGGTCCTTAGGCTTCACAGGCAAGCACCTTAACTGCTAAGCCATCTCTCCAGTCTGATATCCAATTATTTTAGAATGTTGTTGAAAATATCATTGTTTTTTTATTGAACTACTTAACATAAAAATAACTTTTCTCTATGTGTACATATAGATACAGTTCTGGATTCAACAATCGATTTCATTGATGTATTTATCTTTACATCAATACCACAGGGCCTTGCTTAAGTGACCAGGAGTCTCAAAATCAGGGACTGTTAATCCCTTAACTTTGTTCTTCCAAATTAAACTTCTTTTGTTTCTGAGATTTTTTTTGAAATACTTCCTTCCATTTTCTTAATCAGCTTGTGAATATCTTCAAAGAAACATACTGAGATTCTGGATGGACTAGATTGAATCTCTAGGTCATGTTGGAAAGACTTACATTTAGCAATCATCACTCTTCTGGTCAGTGAATTTGGCTCAGCTCTCCTTTTATTTTACATTTGTCCTTGAATGTTGCAGCTTTCAGCATGTCTACTTATTCCTAAGTATATTAAGATTTGTAATGATCTTTCAATTATAATTTCTACCTCTTCATTGTGATTGAATGAATCATTGATTATTTTCTATTGAGATTGAGTCCCTTAAAGCTTATATCTTTTGGTAAGTTATAATTCCTCTTCTGTTGTTTTATTTGTTTTTCAAATTGACTGTCATACTGGTCTTTAAACACAGTTTACGTCTTTCTTTCTGGTGTGGTTGCATTTTTTTTCTTTGAACTTCAGTATGCCTTCTGGATTTGAAGAGAAATTTGGGGTGGAAGGAGGGAAAGTAGCCATCAAATCTTAGAGCAGAAAACATTTGGTAACAATATGGCCTGTTTGTAAATGCCCATGATCCATTTAGGAAGTTCCTCACTATTTTTAGCATAATAAGAGTTTTCATAAGGACAGCACCATGGATTTTGTGCTATTTCTGCAAGTTTTGAAATAATCTTATGTATTTTTCTTCTTGTTATGGTGAAATCTATTGATTATTTTAAAAATACTGATGTAACTTTACATTCCTGAGATATATTCCACTCAGTAATAATGTAGTTATTATTTAAACATTTTATTGGACTCTTCTTCAAGTAATTGAGAATTTTATCATGACACTTGTTCATCTATGTAATCTATTCATTACAGAATTTTAATTTGTCATTTTCTTGATTTATTTTGATGTGGTTTTGTTATCTCCACAATGCTAGTCTCAGAGTAAGTTAGAGCATGTCCCTTCCTTCTCAGTCTTCTGGAAAAGTTTGTGTACAATGGGTAGTATTGATTCTTAGATATTTAATAGAAAGCACTGGTTAATATATTTGGTTCTATAATCTATTTTGTTGGAGGATTTTAAATTATAAAATAAGTATCCTTTCTAGATATTATATTATTCATTTTGTCTGTTTTTACTGATACTTTTTACATTGTGACTTTTAATGAACTCATCTACTTAATCTAAGTGTTCCTGGAATCTTCTTATCCTGAACATACACACTCTGTAGTGCTAAGGTAACTAAAAGGCACAAACTCTATAGTTTGTGTTCATCTTTTTATTCTAAAAGTCTGAAAAGAGATTTATCAGTTTCATTCATATTTAAAGAATCAGGTTTTATTTTCTTTGATTTTTTTCTGAAATCTTTTGTGGTTTCTATTTTACCTTTTTCTCTCTAATCTTTTATTATACTTATTGATTCAAATTTGTTCAACTTTCATAGATAGCAAGCCATGGTGATTGATTGGAAACCTTTTCTAATTTTATTTTAAATTTTTAAAATTTACTTATCTATTTGAGACAGAGGGAGACACAAAGAGAGAGAGAAAGAGTAGGCATGACAGGGGCCTCTAGCCACTGCAAACGAACTCCAGACTCATGCATCACCTTGTGCAGCTGGAGAATTGAACCTGGATCCTTAGGCTGTGCAAACAAGCGCCTTAACTGCTCCCTTGTCTACTTTTCAAATGTAGATATTTAATATTATAAATTCCTTGAAGTTAGGGGAGAGCAAAGATTTGCTGTGAAGACCTAGTTGTAAATCTATTCTAAATATTGCATAGCCTACAATTTCAAGTCTCTTACTATAGAGAATAAAAAGTTAGCGTGGGGCTGGAGAGATGGCTCAGTGGGTGAGGTGCTTCCCTGCAGAACCTAATGACCAGAGTTTAATTTGCCAGGACCCACATAAAGCCAGATGAACAAAGAGATGCATGCATGTGGAATCTTTGCAGTGGCTGAGGCTCTGGCGTGCCTATTCTGTCTGTCTTGCTTCTCTGTCTGCTTGCAAAGAAATTTTTTTTAAGTGAGTGTGGCTAGGTTTTTATCAAATTTTATTCACAAAAAGCAGGTAGGCAACTTTTTTTTTGGGGGGGGGGTTGCGAGGTAGGGTCTCACTCTGGTCCAGGCTGACCTGGAATTAACTATGTAGTCTCAGGGTGGCCTCGAACTCTTGGCGATCCTCCTACCTCTGCCTCCCGAGTGCTGAGATTAAAGGTGTGCGCCACCACGCCCGGCAACTTTTTTTTTTTAAAGTGAGTATGGCTAAATTTTTATCAAATTTTATTCACAAAAAGCAGGTAGGCCAAATTTATTAACACCAATTCAAACAGGTCTTTAGCTGTTTCCAACAAAGTTTGATCTGTTCTTTTTCTTTTCTACTAGGTTAGAAATACTAGCATTCCTTCGGGCTTGTTCCTTAACCTATGCTTTCCTTATTTAGTTTAGCACTGGAATATTGTAGTTATCTTTCATTTACTGATATCTAATTTAATTCAACCTTATCAGGGAACATACTTTGAAATTAATTATTTTTAATATATTAAGACTTGTCTTAAGTCCTAGAAAATGACCTACCTCAGTAAATGTTCAAAAATAACATAGGTTCTGCTATGAAGGGGCAGTATGTTTTATATATATCTACTGGGTCAAGTAGGTTAATAATGATTTTCATGGTCTCTATATTCTTACTCTCTTTTATTTATTTATTTTATTATGATTAGGCAGAAGAGTATAAGTTTAATTGTGGATTAGTATACTTTTTTCTTGTAGTTCTTGTTTCTATATTCTTTCTTTCCACCGAAAAGATTTTCTTTGCTTTGTCTTGAAGTACATGTCTACTAATGATGAAGTTCCCCACCCTTTGTATGTTTGAAAACAGTCTTTGTTTTGGAAAGACAGTTTCAGTGGGTGAGGAGTCTCAGGCTGACACGAGGAGAAATGAGAACTTTGAAGACATTTCTCCACTCTCTTCTTGCTTGCCTTGTTTCTGTAACGCCATCTATGATCATCACTTTTGCTCTCATGTGTGTGTGCTGCATCTCTTTTCTCTGACTCATTGTCACTGATTTTGAGCAGTCAGTTGTGATGAGCCCTACTATAATTTTCTTCATATTTCTTGCACTTGGGGTTCACAGAAGTTCTGAAATTTTCAGGTTTGTAGTTTTGTCAAATTTGGAACATTTTTACCTTTTATTATAAATTCTTATTCCTTTCTCCTTTCCTAAGTAAATGTTTATTAGTCTACCTTTTCTAGGAACCAATGACAGGCATTTATATCTTTTCTCAATGTGTGTTTCAGTTAGAATACTTTCAAGTGCATTGTCTTCGAGCTCACTAGCATTTCTTTCTATAAATGTGGTCTGCTTCTGTTTCTTTCAGGGCACACGTTGTTATTTCATCTCTACAATTAAATCGGTTGGCTCCTTTGTGTACATTTTCTGTCTTCAGTTGATCATTTTTTACTCAACATTGAACACATATAATGCAATTATAACAATGGTCTTTGCTTGGCAATGTTTGCATCTATACCAGTTCTTGTTAATATTCGGATGATCCAGATTCTCTTCCCGTGAATTATATTTGTCTTTTACCTTGTAGAGTGTTACAATTTTTTTCTCACTATTTCTTGAATTTTGCTGTCATATGCAGTAAAGTTATATGGAGCCAATTTGTTCTCTTTGGACGCTGCTTTTGAGATTTCCTATGTAAGCAGAACCCCAGTTTGTTTAATCATCCTCATTCATTGTTCTGTGAGCAAGGCCTTTCAGTGTCTCCTGAATTATAAAGTTTAAAAAGTTATTGGTAAGAGTCCCCGTTTCTGGCTCTGAGATAGTTCTGCTCTTTCCAGTTGCTTCTATTGATGCTATGGTGGATGCTCAAGGAGACTCCAGTGTAGAAGGCAAGGCTAGCTCCTCTGTGAAGCTTTCTGCTCTCTGATGCTCTGCTGTGTATAATCTAATCTCTTTTGGTTTTCCTTGAATTCTCAGCAATATCTCTTCCCCTGAGGACTTCACTGGGCTCACTCTGTTTATCCTAGGGTTTGTTCTTGTCAATACTGTAGTCATAAGACCTAGAATAGTATCTGAAACATAAATTAATTCAGACACTTAATTTTTTAAAAATTTATTTCCTTATGAAAGAGAGAAAGAGAATGGGCACGCCAGGGCCTCTAACCACTGCAAACAAATTCCAGACATATCTGCTACCTTGTATATCAGGCTTATGTGGATATGGGGGAATCAAACCTGGATTCTTAGGCTTCACAGACAAGTGCCTTAACCACCAAGCCATCTCTCCAGCCCATTCAGACTTTTGTTTGAGGTTGAAAATTTTCTGATTTTGTTGCAACAACTTAGAATATCTCCATTTTAGTAAGTATTCCTAGAAATGCATCTGTGCCTTTAGACTTACAGAATATTATAAATGAAACACTGGCCTTCCTATCATTGATTTTCTTTTTTGTTTTGTTTTGTTTCATCTTTTCTTTTCTTTTTCATTTTTTCCTTTTTATTGACAACTTCCATACTTACAGACAATAAACCATGATAATTTCCTCCCCTCCCCCACTTCCCCTTCACAGATCTACACTCTATCATATCCCTTTCCTCTCTCCATTAGTTTCTCTTTGATTTTGATGTGGTCATCTTTTCCTTTTATTATGAGGGTCTTGTGAAGATAGTGCTAGGCCCTGCAAGGTCATGGATATCAAGGTCAATTTCTGTCTAGTCGTTTGCATTGCAAGCAGTCCTACCCTTCCTTCGGCTCTTACATTCTTTCCACCACCTCTTCTGCAATGAACCCTGAGCCTTGGAGGATGTGATAGAGATGTTTCAGTGCTTCTCAGCACTATGGTGCCTTTTGGGTCATCCCTGTGTTCACCACCATCTGAAAAGAGAAGCTTCTGTAACCAAAAGTGAGAGTAGCATTAATGGGTATGAACATTAAGTGCTTACAGGGAAGTTTGGTGAGCATAATATATGCATTTAGCCAGACAAGAGCAGGCATTACACTCCTAATGCTCATGACCTCCCCCACTATAGGCTTTTGATTAGGTTTTCAGTACCAGGCATGCATTCCCTCCCACAGAGTGGGTCTCCAGTCCAATTAGAGAGCAGTTGGTTTCCCCCATAAAATGTAAAATTACATGCATTGGTTTTAAGAGATTACAAAAAGAGCACAATTTACTCAGATTTAAATTGATAATAAATGCAGATCACTCTAGTCACTATAGAATTAATATGAAGAGCTTTGAAAAATATACTGAACGATTATATATCATCCATTAGATGAGTATTTCTTTTCTTAGATATTTTATTTATTTTTTGAGAGAAATAGGGAGAGAGAGAGGAGAGAGAGAGAATTTGCATACCAGGATCTCTAGCCACTGCAAATGAAGTCCAGATACATGCATCTGGCTTTACATGGGTACTGGGGAATTGAACCTAGGTCCTTAGACTTTTCAGGGAAACACCTTAACTGCTAAAACATCTCCCTAGCCCTAGATGAGTGTTTTTCAAAGTAGTGTGTACAAAAATCACATGGGGAGCTGATTTGTACCCTCAGTGATTTTGATTTTTGTAAGTCTCCCTCCAGATGTGGGTAACTGGAATTAATTCTTAGACCAAATTCCTCTTCTGCAGAGTGAGAACTATATTTATTCTCTGCCTTCCAAGGTTGTCATAAGTCTAAATCAGGGGTTACATGGGACACATTCTTAAATATTTTAAATGATATGAAGTAGATTATTTTTAAGGCAAGTTATGCATGCATATGAAAGATAATTTATTACTTGCCCTTACATAAAAAAAAAACAGTATTTACTGGTATTTCTGGTTCTCTTAACTACAAGTAGTGTCTACTGACTATTAAATTACTGACAATTTAGAAAATTACAAGTTTTCTATTAACAGACATAATATAAGAAACAGCAGATCTGAGCTGCAATAAAAGGTAGGCATGTGAGGATCATGGAGAATGAGTTTAAGTGGGATTCAAACAGAGCATTTTCCTGAACAAAGTGATTCACAGGAGGTTGCTTTTCCTGAATGGCTTCTTCATAATATTGTGAGAACCCAGGTGAATTGTTTCTCTAGGAACTTTTAAACTTGTCTTATTTCCTTTCATTTCCTTGGGTGGCACCAAGGCATCTATCTAATAGCAGCTATGAAAATTTTAGAATTAGAAAAGATCTAGTTTTTCCAATACTTACCTAGGAATTCAGGTTTCTGAGAGTTACATTAAGTTATAATTCTGCAAAAGTGCCTCAGGTGAACTCAGGTGTAAGTCTCTAAAAGCTCACGTGGGAGCATTAAGTTTCTATTAAGAGACTCTAGTCAGGCTGCACTTCCTCTCATAATGTGACAGCTAATATAGGTCAGTAATAGAAGTGGAAAATCCCATGATCACCCAAAAATCAGATCAAGCCTGAAGGTAAAAGTATCTCACAGTGAAAGGGTTCACTGAGCCATATATTCTAAACAATAAGTCCCATATTATCGCCCTGGGTGAATTTATTCATTAAGGATTCCTTCTTTAGAGTGTTTCAAGATCTAAAAAGGTGTAAGTTGCCATTTTGCAGAGAACATGATGAGACTCTCAGAAGCAAAGCATAGCATCTCTCTCCAATGTCCAACAAATTGAAATGGAAAACTCAAAATTTAAAGTTCTCTAGCAGCCCTTCAGCTACAGCCAACACAGGCAAATGAAATATTCCCTCTTTGCCTCAGATACAAAAACTTCAGAGACATTTCTTATCACAACTGACAAGGCCCAGGAAACATTACAGAGAAAAGTGGCAGTTTAAATACAAGTGCTACTCTCGTTGCTACGAAGAGAACCTCCTCCAGGGAGATGGTGGTAGATACTGAGGAGACTAAAAATTCACCAAAGCAGAAAACCACAAGCAGCTGAGAGCTCAACACCGAAGGAGACTTCAAGCACTCCCTCAAAAGCTTAGGGAACACTATGGAAGAGTGGGCATAAAGAATATAGAGCCACAGGGTAGAAAGGCATGTTGTGGGACATTGTCTCAGAGGAACCACCTGGTACATTCATGAGTTCAAAATGATTGCCAATATCTCCATCAAGGCAGATCCTCACTGGAATAGGTGCTGGAGGAAAGGGGACAAAAGAGGGGAAAATGACAAATTTGCAGTATGTCCATCTATTTAAGTTCCTCATAAAATTATTTAAAACTCCCTGTGGTAGTTTGAATATATGTCCCCCAATATATTCAGTGGTTTATTCTGCCATTATGGAACTTTTTTAAGCTTCAATAAATAATATCCCTTCCTCCATAACTGTGCCTGGTCAGTTCATCTCAGCGAACCATTAAGTAAAAGAGAGTGGGGTGAGATGAACCAGGGGATATTCGTCTTTTGGAACCTTTGTTTTGGAGGAATGGGCATGGAGCTTGCAACTGAAGATGCCTTCTGGAGTGGTAAGCCAAGTTTTATGGACTATTCTGATGAGAGTTTGAGAATGTTAAGTGCAGACTGTATTGAACTTCGAGGCTTGGTTTATGAGCTTAAGGGGAAGGAAAGACGGCAGAGGACTTTGTTGGAACTGGGCTACTGGCATAAGGGATGGCTACGTTCTGCTGTCCAGGCCCAGAAAGTTTGATCAAGGTTAAATTTGTAATGGACTGATGTGCTTGGCTAAAGATATCGGACTGAGATTTTAAGATTTTGAGTTGGAAAACCCAAGCTAAAAGTAGAGGCACTGAGACTGGTTAAGCTGCTATTGTCAAACACATTAGCAATCTTAAGGAAGGTGGAAGGAAGGTGGCCCAACTTGATTTACATTAAAACAATGGAGAGGATGCCTGAGGAAAGACTGTTTGAAATTGTTGGAACTGGGCTACTGGCATAAGGGATGGCTACGTTCTGCTATCCAGGCCCAGAAAGTTTGATCAAACTTAAATTTGTAATGGACTGATGTGCTTGGCTAAAGATATCGGACTGAGATTTTAAGATTTTAAGTTGGAAAACCTGAAGCAAGTAAAAAGTAGAGGCACTGAGACTGGTTTTAGTTTACTGGAGCTGCTATTGTCAACGCATTAGCAATCTTAAGGAAGGTGGAAGGAAGGTGGCTCGACTTGATTTACATTAAAACAATGGAGATGATGCCTGAGGAAAGACTGTTAAAAATGCAAACTCTTGGAAAGAGTTGACTGGAGAAGGAACCTGCTTTTCAAGGCTATGATTTATTTTGTCCCTGGATTAAGAATATGGCTGTGTCCTGCACACATGGTATTAGTTTTGGAAGCATGGAAAATGCACGGAGTGGTCATGATTGCACATGGTTCCAGGAGCCGCTGCTGAGATGCAGCAGGGCATTCAGGAATGGGCTGGAAGAGCCTTTGGAAGATGGAGGGTTGCATGGAGACCTGAAGATGTTTTGGATATACCAGGACTGTGCAAAAGGGACCATGGAGTGCAGTGTTGGTATAGGATGAAAGTTTTCCTGGTGACTCTGCCCAGCTGGAGAATTGGAAAACCTGGAGACTGTTAGTCTCTGGTTATATTGAACTTGAACTGCAGAAGTTTGATGACGGCTGATGGTGGTTGAGTTTTTATTATTCTAGTCTCTCCTCTGGATTTGCTATGCCTTATACCAGTTAAAAAAAAGACATGTTGAAAGTATTTAACTTGTTTGATTTTATAGGACTCACTATCTTAAGTTGATCAAGACTGTAAGAACCTTTGAAATTGGACTGAGTACAATTTACAATGTGTGATAGTTATAAATCTATTGGGGCCAGGAGCTAAATACCAACTTTAGTTTGAATATATTCCCCAATATATTCAGTGGTTTATTACTTATAGTTACAATCAATGTGCAAGGTCACTGGGGCTGGTCTTAAGGTGTGGTGATGGTTTGAGATTCCATTGTAAAGATATGCAAATGTGCTCAGCAGGAGTTCCTGAAGTGTGCTGTGTGACCTTTTGGCTGTAGTTTTGCTCTGTGTGCTGTGGTGGCCTCTGCTTGGCCCTGTGGAGAGCAGGTAGACTTCTTCTGCCATTATGGAACTTCCCCTGGATCTAATTAAGCTTCAATAAAGAATCCATAACTGTGCCTGGTGGAACCTGAGGCATTGCTATTTTTAAGTGTATTCAGTATACATTAATAAAGAAGTTATAGGGGGAGATGACTGCACAGTTGACAAAGAGTTGGATCCCTAGTACCCACATTTAAAAAAAAAAAAAAAAAAAAAAAAAAAAAGCTGGCCTTACTGGTACCAGTTAGTAATTCCTGCACTGGGAGATGCTCCCTGTGCTCACAGGACAGCTGCCTGAAATGCTCAATAGAAGGTGGATTGGTAACTGAGGAATAACACCAATATTTGAGGGCATTCTCTGCCCCCCACATGAACACACATGCACCACCCCCTCTCACAGTTTTGGTCTGGGGAGATGGCTCTGCGGCTAAAAAGAATCTATGTAAAGGACAGATCTAATGTTCAAGAATTCAAAGCACAATATTATATGCTTATAAATTTCCATGATGGATTTATTATTAGAATCAAAAAGACTAATTTTATCTGCTACTAATTAACCCTGCAGGCACCTACCAACTTTGTGATATTCCAGTGAAACATACAAATGTGTGCTGAGCTTGGTTAATGATATGTAGACTCGACTACTCTGTGTCCAAAGTCAAGCTATATAATTAAAGAGAAGAATCATGTGGTGGAACTGAGGCATTGCAAGGACGTTGACTTTATAGATTATGTGTGTACGTGTGTCACTGGTTCAGGGAATGTGTTTTGCTGAAATAAAGGTAAGAAAATGATTGCACTAGCTAGAAAAACTGTTTTATTTTCAAAACAATTTTCATTTTGATAAGAATGATGTTAGATATTTTTTCCACACCATTTACCTAGCTCTTCTCTTTATTCAATTATTTTGCAGTGATAAGTCAAATTGCATTTAGTTTACTAAGGATTGTATGGTACCAGTTGTTGAAATCAGAAGTGATTTATTGCATGCAAAATGCCGTGTACTAGGTCTAATTAATTATATTTATATCAGACAGTAAATATGTCTGTACATACTAATTGCAATTTAGCTATTACACCTGAAAACAGATTCATTTAAGTAGCATAGCTACAGAGGACATTGTTAATAAAGAGAATATGGAACAAACGATATCTCTTTGTGGAAAATATGTGGAAAAACAAGTACTTTTGTGTTGAAAAAATTAAACACACACACAATATATGTCATATATATATATATATATATATATATATATATATATATTTCAAATTTACCTAATATTTCAAGTCCTAATTAAAAAATTATATACTTTTGTTTTGGAAAGATTTATTTTAGGCTACTTCATAAATCCAAGATTTCTTCCCTATAGCTGGCGGTGGTAAATTATTAAGTGCCAATGAAGAATTTAAAGAAGTCCCAGACATTGGATGGCTGGCAGCTTGTGGTGGGTATAGGCATCTTCCTGAGGAGGCCTGTTCTACGCACCTCCACCGCGTTCCGCGTCAGGCCCATGGAGAACCGTCACGATAAGCTCAGCAGATTTCACAGTTGTCTCCTCACAGGCCTGTGTGTTGAATTAGCTGACAGAACAGATGAAACAGGACAGGCTAAAGAGAAAATAAGGTGAAAGTGTAGTAGAGTTCTTTTGTCAAACACTATTAATAACAAAATGAAAAAGAGAATTAACTGTAGCTTCTACATATTTTTTAGAGACTAGAAATTTTATAATACATCTGTCTATAATAAATTGCAGAGTCCCTCAAATCATTCTCCCCGGAATAAAATGGCCTTACTTTCAAATAGTCTGTGTGAGTTCAAGTCTGTGAAGCCACCTTAAAAAAGTAAGGATAAGGTTGTAGTCCTAACGATGCTGAGTGAAACTGAGGTTAGGCTAACCCCAGATTTAATTTTATATTTTAATCAATAAACGTGAGCTCAGGGAATATTTTCCATGTACCACATGTCATGCACCCAGATGTGTTGTATCTTTTGGTGAAGTTCTTCTGTATTTCCAAAACACTCTTACTCAGGATATCCCGTTTTAGTATGTATGTGTTTACTATAAGACATATCCATTACTAACATGTAATATTAATGGCCTATACATTATATTAAATCATGAAAATACTCTTTGGCTAATAGCCTTAAAACTTGATACCAGAACAATTATGAGTAATAACAAAAAGTCATTTAAGAGTTTAAGCACTGCTGTATTTTATATGGTCACTCTCTGAAATAGTAAAAATGAGCTTTGTCAAATTCAGAATCTTTTTAAATCTCTTGAGTCCTAGCATTTTGATTTGATTTGAGCATGTGGGAGTTTAATTTCTTTCCAGTTTTTTTAAAGAAAAAGAATAGACAAAATGTCCATATTTAAGGAGGGAAATGGTTTTGATGAAATTGGAGCAAAGATTTAAGAGCTCTAGTATATCAAAGACTTTGTACAATAGAAGTTTTCAGTTATTGAAACAGTAAGTCAATAATATACAAATTCTGACTTCCTCCTTGGGAAGAAATTCTTGAGAATCTGTGTGGCGTTTGTTGTAGGATCAAAAGTGGATGGCAAGTGGGAAAAACCTCTCTCATCCAAATAATAAATTCTAGATTGACTTATAGGAGCTGTCACTTAAGATGCTTAAGACCCCTCCCTGGTTCTGAGGTCTGCCCTGAACCCTCTCATGCTCAAGATGCACTGGCCTCACTGGCTCTGAGGTTTCCACAGATGCACCATCTGATTTTGCCTAATCTGGTGTGCTGAGGACTATTTTGGGTGAATACCTGTAAGATCACCCCAAATTCCTTCATAAAGAGAACTTATTGGGGGGGTGGGAGAGATGGCTCAGCAGTTAAGGCACTTGCCTGTAAAGCCTAAGGACCCTGGTTTGATTCTCCAGGTCCCACATAAGCCAGATGCACAAGGTGGCACATGCATCTGGAGTTCGTTTACAGTAGCTAGCAGCCCTGGCATGCTCATTCTCCCTCTCTCTCCCCCCTCTCAAATAAATAAATAAATAAATAAATAAATAAATAAATAAATAAATAAAATCTTTAAAAAGAAGAGAGTTTATGGGGGCTGGAGAGATGGTTTAGCTGTTTAGGTGCTTACCTGAGTTGCAGTGGTATGCCCATTCTCTCTCTCTCTCATAAATAAATAAGAATAAAATATTATTTTTTAAAGAGAGCTTATTAGATGCTTTTATGAGCTAGGGAAGTGCTGATCCACCAGTAAAAATTCAAGAGTAGATTTAAACACTTTTGGCCAGAGAAAGCCAGTCGGGGAAAGAATCAATATTCTAAAAACAGCCTTTTTCAGACCAGAAAAACACTTGCATCACCTGAACTCATATGACAGCAGGAGTCCAGAGTTTTCAGAATCAACCTGACAACTGGCATGTGGTTAGGGTAGCATATGCCAGGCAGTATAATGCCTCAGTGCTGGACATGGTTACAGTTAACTTCCGTGAACTAGTTTGAGGTAAAGATGGGAGACATACTTACGGACCTACTGGACGTCATTAGTTAACTTCTAACCCCCCCCCCCCACCATAGGACAATCACAGTGTCCTTGCAAGCCCAAGTGTGACAGAGCTTCCAAGCCTTAGGGTGAGAATTCTTTTCCACAGATGGCTACTAATTGCTTTAATTGGAAAGGCACACCTTGTCCCCAGCAATATGTGGCTGGATTTCTTGTGGTCTTTTTTAAGGTGAAAGGAACGTTTTTGTTTTGTTTTGGATACAGGATGGACTCAAACTTGACTCATAGTCCTCCTGCCTCAGTCTCTCAAGTGGGATTAGGTTTGTGCTACTAGCAATGGCTTTAGTCGTTTTTGAACTACAGAAAAAGTGGCTTTTGTTGTGGGAGACAGGATCTTCTCTCTGGTACCTTACTTCTTAGAGGAAATGCCTTATCTCATTTAACCCTCATGGGTCTGAAATGATGGACTATTACTGTCCACCTTTTACAGATGAGGGTTAATAATCTGTTAAAAGCAACAACCTGACTGGAAAAATAAATATAAGGTTAGAATTCACGTTATGTAACTCCAAGCCTTGTGACATCTGTAACTATGTTTTAAAACTTTAAACTTGACTTTAGCTATTAATTATTGTTTTTTAATTATTGAGGGTTTAGCATATAAATATACTGTAATTTGATCCTATTCCCATCCTATCGTCTCCCCCCCACACACATGATCTATTAATTTCTTTTTGGTTGTCCTAATTCAGTTCTTCGCTTTGCAAGGGATTAAGAACACACACACACACACACACACACACACAAAGCAAAAAAGGGGGCTGAAAGATGATCTTTAAAAAGAAGAGAGTTTATGGGGGCTGGAGAGATGGTTTAGCTGTTTAGGTGCTTACCTGAGTTGCAGTGGTATGCCCATTCTCTCTCTCTCTCATAAATAAATAAGAATAAAATATTATTTTTTAAAGAGAGCTTATTAGATGCTTTTATGAGCTAGGGAAGTGCTGATCCACCAGTAAAAATTCAAGAGTAGATTTAAACACTTTTGGCCAGAGAAAGCCAGTCGGGGAAAGAATCAATATTCTAAAAACAGCCTTTTTCAGACCAGAAAAACACTTGCATCACCTGAACTCATATGACAGCAGGAGTCCAGAGTTTTCAGAATCAACCTGACAACTGGCATGTGGTTAGGGTAGCATATGCCAGGCAGTATAATGCCTCAGTGCTGGACATGGTTACAGTTAACTTCCGTGAACTAGTTTGAGGTAAAGATGGGAGACATACTTACGGACCTACTGGACGTCATTAGTTAACTTCTAACCCCCACCATAGGACAATCACAGTGTCCTTGCAAGCCCAAGTGTGACAGAGCTTCCGAGCCTTAGGGTGAGAATTCTTTTCCACAGATGGCTACTAATTGCTTTAATTGGAAAGGCACACCTTGTCCCCAGCAATATGTGGCTGGATTTCTTGTGGTCTTTTTAAGGTGAAAGGAACGTTTTTGTTTTGTTTTGGATACAGGATGGACTCAAACTTGACTCATAGTCCTCCTGCCTCAGTCTCTCAAGTGGGATTAGGTTTGTGCTACTAGCAATGGCTTTAGTCGTTTTTGAACTACAGAAAAAGTGGCTTTTGTTGTGGGAGACAGGATCTTCTCTCTGGTACCTTACTTCTTAGAGGAAATGCCTTATCTCATTTAACCCTCATGGGTCTGAAATGATGGACTATTACTGTCCACCTTTTACAGATGAGGGTTAATAATCTGTTAAAAGCAACAACCTGACTGGAAAAATAAATATAAGGTTAGAATTCACGTTATGTAACTTCAAGCCTTGTGACATCTGTAACTATGTTTTAAAACTTTAAACTTGACTTTAGCTATTAATTATTGTTTTTTAATTATTGAGGGTTTAGCATATAAATATACTGTAATTTGATCCTATTCCCATCCTATCGTCTCCCCCCCACACACATGATCTATTAATTTCTTTTTGGTTGTCCTAATTCAGTTCTTCGCTTTGCAAGGGATTAAGAACTACACACACACACACACACACACACAAAGCAAAAAAAAGGGGGGCTGAAAGATGGCTTAGTGGTTAAGCGCTTGCCTTTGAAGCCTAAGGACCCTGGTTCGAGGCTCGATTCTCCAGTACCCACATAAGTCAGATGCACAAGGTGTCACATGCATCTGGAGTTCGTTTGCAGTGGCTGGAGGCTCTGGTGTGCCCATTCTCTCTCTTTCTCTCTCTCTATCTCTCTTTCTTTCTCTGTCTGTCACTCCCAAATAACTAAATAAAAATAAACAAAAAATAAAAAAAAAAAAAAACCTCCTCTGGGCATGCAATGAACATCTGTAATACCAGCCCTCTGGCCGCTGTATTGAGAATTCCAGTGAGTGTCAGGGAGTGAGGGAGGGACAGAGACTTTTTGCCTTAATTCCCTTCTTTTTGTTTATGATAATCTCCCCTATATTCTTTTCTGCTGATTTTATGAATGTCAGGTAAAGGAGAGCAGACAGGCCGTGGGGTGGAAAGTAGCCTGGGTGATTCACATGCCCGTCATCAAGATGAAAGCCGAGTAACTATTTAAATTGTGAAGATTATGTCAACTCTTTCCCCAGCCTACTTTAATCCCCACCACAAGATGAAGAAAGCAACACAGAACCACACTTAAATAAGTGCTTATTGATAAGATCTATCATAGGTAGGTCAAGGATAGGTGAAAATAAACAAAAATGAACTCTGACTATAGACAAGGAAAGATGACAAGAATATACAACTGCCACCAAACTAGGTCTGCCCAAATTTTCCTATTACAGAGATATTGCCTACTATTTTTCTCCAGTTTTCTGTTTTGTTCAAAGTATTTGTAAATATTAATTTCAAATAAGCTTTAATGACATAAATATAACAAAACTTCTAAATTAAGAACCTGAAGTTACTTATTACAAATTTAATAATATCTGTGAATTTTTACTAGATTATAAAACTACATAATAGTTATTTGAAGTTTATAGTTAGTAAGTAATCATGGGCCCTTTTTTTTTTATCAAAAACAGAACAAATAATTGAAAGCCTAGGTTAAAACACGAGTCAAAGCACAAAGCAATTGATATTTGAACATTTTTATATCAGTGAACTGCTCTACTTTAATTAAAATAATTTAACATCATTAACATTTTGCTCCTCAAAATAGTCTACGTAAGTACTGTCTTTAGAAATTTGGAAAATAAAACAAGTTATGTTTTATTCAAGATCTCACAGTAAATCAATGAAAAAAAGCCAGTTATTCACTGTAAAAATTAAGTAGAAAACTGAGACAATCATAATAAAGTATCTAACTGCCAATTTTTGCATTGAATGCATTTTATTCAAAAGAAGGCTCTTTTTTTCTGAAGAGCAAATTCTTAAAGTAAGTGTTTTTCCCTCTTTCAGAGTGACATTATTTAATTATGGAACAAGCATGAAAGCTTTGGACTGACTCACATAACATTTTCTTTCATACGTCTATTTAAAGAAATTCATGAAGGAGAGAGTCACAGCATGGCAGCTGTGCTAATAACTGATAAAAATATAAAGTAAGAGACTTTTTCCCGAACACAATTAATCCTTAGAAACAAATACATTAAATGGTTGAATTTGAGAACTATATTTCCATATTTTTCTAAAACAAATTTCAATATTTAAAACTACACTCCACAGTATATACAAAGAGAAAGACTAATGAAATTATTCTAAGGTTAGTTTACTAACAAGTTGATTTAAAAAAAAAAATTGAGGCACAATACCAAAAATAAATGTAAAAAGTAGAAATATGAGTGTAAGTTATACCAAGAAAAACTGTAAATATATGTTAGCATTCATAAAACCATATATATATATTTCCTTTATAAAAGGACTAAAGAAGAGAAAAGACAGTTATATTGTTTTAAACTTTTAGTGACAACCCTCCCCCCCCCAAAATAAACAGGAAAAGAGCCTCACCACTCTTTCATTATATACAGCACACAACACAGCAGTATGTGACTTGTGGGAACTATTTCCTTAAGTCTCATGATCTTAGGAGCCTCACTTGTTCTTAATTTCTGATCTCTCCCATCCAGATACTAACCAGAGTCTATTCTACTTAGCTTCTAAGGTCAGACAAGATTGGGTGCATCAGGATGCTATGGCCATAGGCTGAGTCTCAATCTCTCTCTTTTTTTCCTGTCTGTTTTTCTCGCCTTCACTCCCTTCTCCTCTCAGAGTGAATTTTCTGGAAACTACTTGATGGATTTTGAATGCACCATGGAATCCTTGGCATTAAGTTGCTGTGTTGATCCTCCACCAGCTGCTGCCATTGGGTGCCAGGGACATGACAATGGGTACTGACATTCTTGTGAATAAAAACAAATGAAACACATTAGTTAGCCAAAATAGAAAAAGAAAAAAATATATATCTTGGAAGCAAAACATACGGGTATTGTCCACTTAGCTCTTTCCTTCACTAGTAGAGACACGTATCAGTGAAATGAGGGACCTGGGTGAACACAGAACCCACACTGACGTTGATTCATTCACCTCTGTGGGAGGCATTCACCAAGCTCCTGTAGGGCCGACTAAGGGTGAAGAGCAACAGAAGAAATGTTAGGTGAGGATAACAGTCAGAGGTATAGACAATCAGTGTTTAGTCGACACAAAATTATCCTCTGAGCCTTTAATAGCTTGCTATCCAGCCATTTGGAGTAAAGTTTTCTTACATCCCATAGGATTTCTTTGAAGCCCATACATGCTGAAGTATTGTCCTGTAAGAAAAGATTTCTGAAATCTATACTATTTTTGCAAAGGTCTGGATTGCACATAAGGCAAAGTCAAGTTGAAAAAGGATAAGCTGAAATGGTTCTTTTTTTAAAAAAAAAATATTTATTTGCAAGCAGAGACAGAAAGAAAGAGAGAGAGAGAGAATAAATGAATGAATGGATGGATGGATGAATATGGGTACACCAGGGCCTTTAGCCACTATAAACAAAACAAACTCCAGATGCATGCACCACTTTCTGTATCTGGTTTCTCGTGGGTACTGGGGAATCAAACTCACTTGGTTGGCTTTGTAGGCAAGTGCCTTAATCACTGAGCCATCTCTCCAGCCTGACATGGTTCTTTCAGTGCGTTGTTATTGGGAGCATGTGACTGCATGATGCCATCAGCATCACAGAGCCACACAGTTACAGAAGTAAGCTCTGTTTCCAAACAGAAATAGCAATTCCCAGTTGGGCATTAAAACTGTATAACTGGGGCTGGAGAGTTGGCTTAGCGGTTAAGGCCCCTGCCTTCTAAGCCTAAGAATGCTGGTTCCAATCTCCAGTGGTTCCAATCTCCAGGTCCCATGTTTAGCCAGATGCAAAGTGCAAGGGTGCAATGCCACACTTGACCACAAGGTGGCGCACGCATCTGGATTTTGTTTGCAGCAGCTGAGATGCTGCTGGCATGCCCATCTCTATTTGTCTTCCTCTCCCTCTATCTCTGTCTCTCTCAAAAAAAAAAAAAAAAAAAAACTGTGTAACTGGTGCCAATCAATAATAAACATAACATATAACTAAAAATAACTAAACACAACTTAGTTATATATTAATAGCTATACATTATTATAACAATTTATACTTGTTACCAATTATAAATAAAGACAAGTGGTGTACTGATCATTTTAATAGGACCCAGTGTCAAAGTAACACTAGTCATATATGATCAAGAAACAGGTCTCTTGTAAGCAAAGTCTTTTTCATTATTGGTGTGCATCACAGATATGAACTAGAATGAATTGTCAATACCATCATGAATGATGCACGTGGCAAAGGTCCCTCATAAAAGTAGCAGTTTGCTGTAACTTGCTCTCAAATGTCCAGATACCCGAGTTATTATTGGTAACATAATGATTTGCATGTAAATTAATGGTATTTGCTCTATTTCTTTAAAAATATAACATCTCCTATTTAATTACCATTTTATTTATCTAGACATGGAAGCATGCATTCATGTTGCTCAGGATAGTTGCAACATGCTTGGAAATAAATTTACGATGACTGGAAAAAATTCTCACATCTACCAGTATTCTTACATTGCTAGAATCATTCTTTTAAGAGAGGAAGCAAATTTTGTTTGTTTTTGAAGCAGGGTCTTACTCTAGCCCAGGGTGACTTGGTACTCACTTTGTAGTCCCAGATTGCATTTGAATTCACAGCAATCCTCCTCCTCAGCCTCCTTGGTATTGGATTAAATTCATGTGCTGCCATGCCCGGCAGAAGCCAATTTTTATCCTCTGGGTTTTTGCTATCACTTAATCCATAGATCCAAGCAGAGGTTAGATCAGACCTTTGCAAGCTGAAGCTTACGTTTAGCACCAGCAGTGAATGGTTTACCATCTAGGCAGGTGTAGCCAGATATGACCATGCCAACAGTATTGATGGCAGACTTGCATTGCCTGGACCTAGCACCAGATCTTTACACACAAGGTAGCTATGGCAGGGGTTGGGAGAGGAGTCAGGTATCACACACTGACTAGAACACAAATGCATAAGCTGACGTCTCTGCAAATGTAGCCATAACATAGCAATGGGACTCTATCAAGGTAAGAGGCCGGGGTGAGGAATTCAGCTGCAAGTGAGCATGATCTTGGGCAACAGCCAGGGGAAGTCTAGCAGGCGGCTCCGTGTCTTGACGTTTTTTGTGGATGTGTGCATATTCCATCTGCATGTGACGGACACTGACAACTGTTCACGGATTGGCTTCAGTGGCAAAGGACATTCATAAGAGTCAGAGTGGCATTCTGGGACAACTGTGCTATGGACAAAGACAATGATGGTAGCCTGGATGGAAGAAATAATTCAGGAATCGCCTGATTAAACAAGAGTAGATCAGAGGTAGCAGTGGTGAGAGTGTCTTTCCAGGCAACAAGACACAAACTTAATAACACAGCCCTCTGCCTCCTCATCTAGACCCAACCACTTCCCCCAGAGAAGGAATAGTAGACACACAGCAGTGATTCTGCTGAAAGAGGAACGATTCAGAGTCTAGTAGGTCTGAAAAATGCTGGTGGAAAGGAAAGATTTTTACCAGGTGATTCTAAGAAATTGCCTTGTGCCTAACTGACATCTCCTAATGAATTCCCTTAGAGACTATGCAGTTTCACTTCAGGGGAAATAATTTCAGAAAAGACCACCAATAGAGTTCCCTCACACCTACATTTTCCAAAACAAAATTTCATTAGACATAAGCAATAATTAAGAGGGAAAGCATATGTAAAGACCTCTTCTTTCTAGAAACATAAACTCTAATACCAATGAAGAAAGCAATATTTACATCCTTTTCCTCACAGAAGAAGCCAAGAGCTAATCATATATATTAGGTTTTGAACTGAAAAATCTCTTAGTGCACCACAAATGATACCTTTGAAACTATGTTGTTAGAGGTACAGTCTAGCCTAGGGTGCTAATAACCCACCCAACACTCGTGTAGAGATCACCAAGCCATATTTTATTTTTTTATTTTTTTGTTTATTTTATTTATTTATTTGAGAGTGACAGAGAGGAGAAAGAGAGAGAGAGAGAGAGAGGGAGAGATGGGTGCACCAGGGCCTCCAGCCACTGCAGACGAACTCCAGATACATGCACCACCTTGTGCATCTGGCTTACGTGGGTACTGGGGAATTGAGCCTCGAACCAGGGTCCTTAGGCTTTATTGGCAAGCGCTTAACCACTAAGCCATCTCTCCAGCCCTCCAAGCCATATTTTAATATGGCAATGCTGAACCATTCCTAAACTATTGTGAAAACAAGCAAATAAGAAGGGAAAGAGTAAATAAAACTAAAAGTGGGGCAACAGAAAAACTTTAACACTGCACCAAGTAGAAATACAGAACATCTTCCACCCAGCTAACCAAAGAAACCCAAGAATGGTTTAGATGCGATCTGCAAGGCCAGATAACTGTCTTGTATTCTCCAAAACCTCTCCAAATTCCTACTCTTTATTCTCAAATTTCACCTTAATCACTCTGTAAGTGTAGCAGTTATTTCAGCATTATAAGGAAGCAGGAATCTAGAGATGCCTGATTTTGCTGTTGGATACTTTCTCAATGATCTAGCATTCTTTCCTAAAGTGAATGCATCCCATAAACTTATAAATTGAAGTAATCAGAAATGGAGGTTTATGGTGTTTCCCCCTGAACCATTACAAAGATTAAGCATCAGATTCTTATCTAAAGCAAAGAGAATAAAATGACCCAAGGGACTTATATGCTTTGTTGTTGTTTTTTTTCAGCCAAAATTGGAGGAAGAGCTCAATAAAGAAACTTTTCATTTAAGAATCAAAGCTTGGGAGAAGTAGTCTCATTTAAAATACAGTGGACTCAGCGGCCCAAGAGTGATATCAAAGACTCATTTCAGAGCAGCAAAAACAAATTATAATTTTTCTTATAGATAAAACCAGCAATTGAATGTGAACACATAGTTGATCTTAAAAGCCCTCCATCACACAATATGATGCATAAAGCAGAGATCAGTTGGTCACACAAAGAACAACAGAATCACCCATCACCCGTGATGAACAGAAATTCCTAGCAGGTGTTTAATGCAGTCTCAAGGTCTTGGTGTTGATGATGTTGGACATCTTCACAGACAGAGGCAAAGATGTCCCTGAAAATTATAAATGCATATTATTGAGTTATATGAGGAGGCATCATTACTAAGACAGAGAACCTTTAATCTTTTCTATTGTAATAATTAGTTCTTAATGGTAAGGAACATCAAGTTATACACAAAGATTCTGGAGTCCACATGCCTGCATTGTTAGGCCAGACTAGAAATAATCACATTCCAAATGCATCAAGTTGCTGTTTCAATGTGATAAGTTATACTCCAAAAACAGTAGAAGAATTTCAACGGCAAATATATTTCATAAGCACATGACATTTATTAAAAATAGACAAATGTATTGAAATGAAAGAAGAACCAGAAATAAAACTTGACAAGTATACAATTCTAGTCATTTGAAAGTGGATAAATAAAAATACATAAGTAAAATAACTATATTAAGATTATTTGATGAGTCATTTTACCTATTTTAAATATAATTTTCTGATCAAGTTACTTATGATTACTTGTTTGACTGTTTTGTATTTATTTATCATAATATAGAGGATTGAACTCCAAGAGTTGCCCTGATGCAAGTACTCTTCCATACAGTTTACGTTACAAACACGATTTTAAAAGTGGACATATGTATGTATGTGTGTGTGTGTTCATATATATAATCATTTTATAAGTGTGTGTGCTTGGGGCCCTAATTTTTTTCTTAACTTTGAAATCACCTAAGCATAGAATTCACATGCATGGTGAGTGTATGTTATTTAAGAATATGAATTTTGATCTATATGTTAATGCTGGTTGTAAATTTTACTTGGGCATATCAACAAAGAAACTTGCTACACAGCAAGCACATTTCCAAACTGAGTATAACCAGGAACTATAAATGTCCAATTTAAGATCCATTTAAGGACTATAGAGAAGGAATATGATCTTTGATAGGAGTGGCAGCAGATTTTCACATTACAGCTACTTGACAGTATGTGCATTGGATTATTTTAATTAAATAAAATAAACATCATCAAAATAAAACACTTTCAATAGTCATGCTACAGGTCTCATACTCATTACAATGATGCTACCTTTGCTCAAGACATGGTTGTATGTGAAAGTGCATGCACATGTGTGTGTGTGTGCATGTGTAGGCCACAGGTTGACATTCAGTGTCATTCTCAATCACTCTCCAGCTTATTTTTTGAGTTAGATTTCTCACTGAATCTGAAAGTCACTGATTTGGCTATCCTAGCTAGCAAGCCCCAAAGATTCCCCATCTCTTCCTCTTGAGCACGGGAGTCGTAGGCAAGCACTCTGTTTTTTGTATGTCGACTAGGTGCTGGGGATCTGAGTTCAGGTCATCATGACTGTGTGGACAACACTTTCCCAACTGAGCCATCTCCCCATCTCCCTAGCTACAGAATACTTTTTTTGTTGTTGTTTTTCAAGGTAGGGTTGAACTCTAGCCCAGGCTGATCTGCAATTCACTATGTAGTCTCAGGCTGTCCTCAAACTCACAATGATCCTCGCACCTCTGCCTCCCAAGCACTGGGATTAAAGGTGTGTGTCAACATGCCCAGCTCAGAATACTTTTTTAATTGATGGGAAATTCATTATCCAACAAAGAAAGTTATGAGTTTCAAAAAGGAATGGAATTAAGTCTAACAATTATAGATATTTCAGCTCTAGACTTAAATGTGAAATATGACTATAAAAATACACTTATTTTTTAGCTTCTAATAAACTCACTTTGAAAGCATTTACAAGAGGATTTTGAAAAATATTGGTTTTGAACCATAGAATGAAAAGAAGGCATTGTCCTCAATGAAATATGTATAGATTTTCAAAGTAAGGACTAAAAACATCTTTGATTGGTGGTCAATAATTTGTAAAAATAGATAGAAAAACTGTTGGTGACTGAATTTCCAATGAATTCTCCAATGGCATCTAGGACTTTAGCATACAGACTGTTGGGCTATTTAACTTCTCAAATGACCTCTATGAAAAGAGCCTTAAGAGATATTACTAATTTAACTTGTGCTGGTTGAGAAAATTAGCACATGTGCTTTGTAAATACACTGATCATGAAGTGGAAGACCTTGCCAGGCCAAAAGGAAGGCCTCTGCTTCTGTAGAACATGTCTCTCAGCTGCTCTGATGAAGCTGAAGAGGGCCCCAGTTGTACTTTACTTACATCCAGAGACAAAGCAAACCAATTTTAAAATTTTGTGAAGTCCTAAGTGAAAAATTCTATAAAACTATTCTGTACTGAAAATAAAATATCTTAAATCTTCTAGAAAATAGAATTATGAGAAAAAATAGGTTTTTGAAAGAGAAGAGCACTTGTATGTGAAATACCCTATTTTGGTACTTACTAACTTCAAAAATGACAATTGAAACATTTTGCCAAAATTTGTTCCACTGAATCTGGGATGAAAAAGCATTATCATTATGAGCTACATATCTCTGAAAAGAGATGATTTATTGATTCAAAATAACAATATCATTTCATTGAAAAAATGTCCTTCTTATAATAGCATTATTTCAAATTAAATAAGATTTAGCTGTTCTTACACACAAATAACATGAATTGACACATATCACTGGGAAAAATCATTAGTCCAATAGGAATTATTGATGCATGATATTCTTATAATGGTTGAAAATTGATAATTTTCTTATTTAATTTAAGACAATTATTCAATTTTTATTCGATGTCTGTTACATAAGAGTTATTGAGGTAATTTTTTTCCAACACAGAAGGGGGTTTTTAAGGTACTTTTTTTCTAGAAAGGAATAATACTTTAAATATATATCCCTATATTTCTACAAGTGGGTCTTTGGAAAAAGTTAAGAAGATTAACATAGAATCTATTTTTATTTAGTACTTTGATAAGAAAAAGAAAGAAAAAGAGAAGAAAGAAAGAAAGGAAGGAAGGAAGAAAGAAAGAAAGAAAGAAAGAAAGAAAGGGAAAGTTACTATATGTGGTCATACATGGAGAATAAAATTTAGGAAATAGGATTCTTTCTGTGTGCTCAACAGTTTGAATAATTGAGTAAAATATGTAGCAAGATTCTTTTTTGCTATATAACTCAAATCCAAATTGAAATTATTTTTATAGCATGTTTAAGTGAAATAAGTAATGGCTACTTGGTCATGATTAATGGAAACATGAAGTTTTAGTTAGAGACTAGAATTCACTAAGAGATCATAGAATGCATAATTTGATCATAAAAGGCTGCACAATACACTGATAAAACAGAGTTAAATTTCAGTCCCAAGGACAGTGATATAGATTGGGATTGTCATGAAAATTTAATGTGGAAATCAAAATAATTTCTAACATGTTTACAATCTTTAAAGGTGACACAGAGACAGTATTCAGGGAGGACAGGCATCTCCAAGTAAATAACATTTGGAATATATGAAAAAGAAAACTAAACAAAAGTGTTAATACATTTGTTTTTATTATAGTTTCTTATTAAATAGAAATATTTAAGTATAATTTTTGCAGTCAACATAGAAGAGTTAAAATTATAATATTCTGAAAGTGGCAAGAAAGAGAATGTACTCTAAATACATTAGAAACTATTTATTGCAATTTTGATGGTCAGTTATCTCCTATTCTAGCTAAGTGCTTAAGAGAAGGCGGCCTAATATTGTTCTCTAATGAATGACTTAGAAATGCCCCCTACATTAAGCAAACAATTCCCAAATTTATTTTAGGGAGCACAACTCAACAAAGGAACCACACAAATCATAATATGTGTAACAAGAAACACTCTTTTGAAAAAAATCAAATGCAGTGAAAATAAATTTCATCAATAGATTTGTCACCTAAGCATGTATAGTTGATATCAGGTAACTTATGAAACTTTAGAGAGCTTGAACCAGCTTATATCATGTGTAAAAATGTTTGCCAGTATCATAGTTTAAAAAGAAATTATAGTCTATCACAACTTTTTACAAGTCAAAATGCTTTAAAATACCAATTGGATATATTGATCTAAAAGTATTAGGCATAACTTAAAATGTTTACTTTTCACTTAGAGTAGAGCATTATAAATATGTGGAAGTAAAAATGGAAAAGTAAGATTTATAAATCATAATTTTGATACAAAATGTTCAATAATGTTAAAAAAATTATAACATGTAACTTCAAAGCTCAAACTACCAATTTCAGGAAACCCAATGAACAGAAAATATTAATATGTAAAGATTAATTTTGAGCAAGTTTTATATAAGTAATACATCTAATTTATAAATGCCATTATAATTTTAATGGAATAAAAATATTTTAGAATATGAAGAAAAAATTTGTCTAAAACAAAATAACTTTGTTTTTTGCATTTAATATGTTTATTGTACCCAACTTAAAATTTTTATTTCCTTTGTATAGTTTGGAGAATCAGGATTCAATGGAGGATTTTAACAAGGAAATAAAATCCTTAGCATTTATTTCTGTTTTTTTATTTCTAGGAAATATTCTTGTCAATACTGATTTTTAAGTGGTTAGTACTCTTTTTTCTGTCAAGTAAAAAATGAACTCACCAACATAAATATGATATCAAAATTTCTGTTTTCACTTTGTTCAAGTCTTTATATTTGTAGTCTTCTAGCACAATTATAGTTGCCACAGAATTTTTTCAAATGTCATTCTCATTTCATGTCATGCTGTTTCTATAAATAACTATTTGTCTTGAACTGAAAATTATTTATCTCTGACATGAAACTAACAATTTCAGTTTCTGGCTCTTTTATCTAGGATGACTTTCAGTTGTGACACTGCCAGTTTTCTTTCTTCCTTTTTAACCATGCAACTACAATTTCTTGCACAAAAGTTGTCCTTACATCTGAATATTTTCTTTATTTCTGTCATGTCCCTCTTTTTTCTTTCTGCCTTCTTTTCTTTTGGTGGGAGTAGTTCTTGCATTCAATAGTTGCCTCGAGAGAAGAGTAAATGTTCTTACCTGTAGTCAACTAATAACAAAAATGAAAACCATTATCACATGAGATATATTTAAAGTAAACTGTTTCACTCTCCAAGTAAAGCTTGAAAGCGAGGAGCAGAAGTTATAGCCTGACACATAAGTTTAGTTCTTGTTTGGGATTTTTTTTTTTTTTTTTTGTAAAGTGTCTTTCTAAAATGCAGTCTGTTAGCTTTTTTTTTTTTTTTAAGGCTGACAGTTAATTAGCACAAAGTCTTGTTACAGAAGTCTCCTGTAAAGCAGACATATCCAAGTTAGACTGAAGTGATTGTCATAAAGTGGTTGTTTGCTGTGGCACTCACAGATGGCAGAAAAGACAACCCAGGAACGCAAACAGCCTGATAATCAAGATAGCCTTAAAATATGGGTGAGTTTTCCATTTTCATTCTGGCAGGAATCGCTTTTCAAATATCTTGGGTTGTTATGTCCAAGTGGTTTACTTTAAAGCAGCTTTGTCATCAAAGGGGTCTCAGAGTCAAGAATAATTATGATAATTACCCAGAATTGCACCCCCAAAGAACCCTAATAATAACACTGAAGGCTAACCAACTACAATATTGTTTGTGCAATACACTGCTACATTCAACAAGATGCGGTGTGAGACAGCTACGATTCCATTCTTAGCTGACAAAGCAACTATAATTGTATGACTTTCTGGGATAATGCTTTAAACAAAAGTAAATAGTAAAAAAAAAAAAAGATTCCCCCCCCCCATAAAAAAAGGATTGGAAAGCTTAGCTGTGTTTAGCGCCCACTGATGAAAGCAGTGTTCTCTGAGCCATGCTGCTATTGTTGGTTGGAGTTTAGCCCCCTCTCAATCAATATCTAACAGGGCATGATTTAATAAGGTTTTATAATCTCCAAAAATGAGGGGGGGCAGGGTGGTTGTGGTATTGTCATTCATCAAAGGGGGCCTTTCAGGTTTCTTTGCTTTCACCTGCTGGGACCCATTTGGTCTCTTTCAAAGAGAATGCAATGACAAAATGAATGAGAAATGCTAGAATAAGAGTCCCTTATTCTACCCAATGGTATAATCAATGGGTACTTGTAATCCCTATTGTACCTCACAGAGGTAGTTTTAAGACAATTAAATCTCGCTTCTCAGGCAAATGATTTTGGTAGTTAACCTGAAACAGCCAACAATATTGAAGAGAATGAATGCATTTGAAGCAATGATGTAATGGGATACTGCCTAGCCAGAGAACTATGCATGGGTATTGACTGTGTGTGTGTGTGTGTGTGTGTGTGTGTGTGTGTGTGTGTGTGTGTATTTATAACAGGGCTTCATGTCCATAGTGTTCATGATTCATAGTCCCTAAATATTACATAAGTGGCAATAATTTTGCACAATTTTACAATCTGACTTTTAAATTCCTATCTTAAATGAACATGAAAATATTCCTATTTTGCAATATTATACACTTTAAACTGTAGTTTCATAAACAGAAAACATTTACATAGTTAACATCAGTTTGATGTGACAACCAATTTAGTTTTAATTTCATTTGCATCAGCAAAATTCAATTTCTCTTTTCCTCTGCATCTTCAGTGCTTAGATGTCTAAAGGAGTGTCATGTGGTTTTGAACAGATGCCTGTTTCCCCCTATCTTCTTGTCCACCTTCAATTGTGTAGATTTCATATTTTGTTTCCAGTGTTGTCTATCAGGAAGTATCATATGATGTATCCCTTTGAGGAAGGAATGAACGTCTAAACAGTGATATATTTGCATATTTTTCAAAATTCTAAAAGAATTTGAAGAAAAATCATCTTGTTTCTGAGAAGTCCAGTGACTACTGGTGAACATTAAATATAAAATAAAGGGAATAGAGATTACGGCATCAAGTACATGAAGAGAAATTAGTTCAGAATATTTAAAATGCAGCAACTTAAATATACATGGTCCATGTTATTTTTCATTTATTTCAAAAATAAATGCTAGCATCCATATTCCATTGCCAACATTCTCTGAAAAGCCTCTATTGTTGATTATTTACAGAAACTTCCAAAATTCCCAACTTATTTCCAGGGCAAATTCCTATTTTTAATCATGCACACAGGGATGTAGTAAGCATGCTTTTCTAACTGGAAGTATTTATATCCTTTTAAAGAGAATTTTCATGAAAAACTATAGTTGATTTGGGAGATCTGTAACCCAAAAATATATTGACCCAGACACAGAAATGTCATAGATGTGTGCCTGCATGCAAATACATAGGTATTGTCACTACGTGATGCACACATGAAGCTAAGTTGTATATAAATAAAGTGAGCTCTTCACTCACGTGGCTCCACACAATTCCTCAATTATTCTGAAGTACTGAAAGACAACACTTATTGAACTAGAAATGATGATTTTATATGACTTCCAAGTGGAAGCATTTGGAATTAGAATTCTAGAGACTTGTAGATTATTTTTTAAAATATGGTTTTTTTGTTTGTTTGTTTTGCTCATGAGAAAATGAAGAAATTCCCTAGGAAAAAAAAAAAAAAAAAAAGATTGACCTGAATCAAATGGTATATTCCTACACAATGCTGACTTTACTGCAGGCTGAAGTCCCTGCTTCCCTGGTATACTTCCAAATGAGTCTAGCTAATTTGGGTAAACCAAGCCATGACTATTTGAAAGACTCAAGGTCAGGAGTTTTATTGCTGGGATAGTACTCACAAAAATGACTGTCACAGGCCAAGGAAGAATTATGTCAAGAACATTGAGCAATACTGCCACTAAAGAGAGAGGGAGGAGGGGAGACATCGTGAAGAAAATCATGTCATTTTCTAAATAAGTAGAGGAGGAGGATGGGGCGACAATGGGGCCTTCAGCTGTTGGATGTTTCCCTCCCTGTGATCCACACCTGCACCAGGCAGAACTAGTTGTACTTTTAATACAGTTGCACTCTACTACTTGGCTTCTTGTGGACAATTAAATTTAAAAAGCTCTGTGAAAATCATGTGTGTGAGGTTTTTCTTTGGGGTTGCTTGTTTCCCCATCTCCCGTGCTATTTTCCTGGTTCTATAGCAAATCTTAGGCCTTGTTGTCTGATTTGCCATGGAACACTGAACATTGCTTTTCCTAGCCAACTCACCCAGTGTTAAGTGCTATACGATACAGATCAATAGGGCATCCAGCGCTGTACAAAAAGGACAGCGTTGTTTCCATTCCACTCGCTGAATGAGAGTGTGGCCTAGTGGTTAAAGGATTAAATGGGGTGTTGAAGTTTGTGATGTCTTAAGTTCTAATTCTACCTAAGCCATTGGATTCCTGATGAAACTGTTAGCAGAATTCTTTTTTCATTTTAGCACACAACAATATATTTTATAGGTTATAGACTTGGAGATATATGCATCATCCAGTCAATCATTCCATAAATGACAAAAATCTGCAAGATTGATGAAGAAAATTTAAGACGTATTTGGTAACATCTAAATTATGTTGTTTCAACTGTTCAAACAGATTGTTTGCTCACTTTGTATTTCACATATTTATTTTTGTTTATGTTTCAGGATCTTCTTCCATCATCTTGTCTGAGTTCACTCAGAAACAACTTCACATGTATATCGATACAGATATATTTGAATATACAAATAAGTATATATGTGTATATACTCAGTGAAAATGGAACAAGGGCTTATTTTGGTTCTGGTTATCTGCATTTCCAAAGCAGGGTACATTTAGTTTCTTGTGAGCCCCTTACAAGGGGCATTTTAATGAACTGTAATGAAGACTACAGCCATTACAAGCACCAGGTACACATGATTGTTCCTAGGGATTAACACCACACATGAACATCACAGATTGTGGCTATGTGAGTGTATTTGTGTGAGGTTATTTGAATTCTTGTGCTCATTTGAGAAGTGGAAAGAAATGTAGGCAGGGAAAAATTATAGAACTGTATGATATTAACTGAAGCTAACCTTTTAAATTAGGATAGGCTCAGATATCTGGATTCTAGTTGATCCCTCCTCCTTCCTCTTTCTCCTCTCTCTCTCTCTCTCTCTCTCTCTCTCCTCTCTCAACTCTCCCCCAGTACTTTTCTGAAGAACGTAACATTTTGTAAACAATTCACTCAAATAGAAAATCAGAGTAGTAAAGAAACACTGTTGTTGGTGCAATCAAGTCTTGGGGGTCCAATATTTACTTTACTCCAACATCTGTGGCTTGGCTTTCATATCCTTTACATTATTTTACATCTTTTAAGTCTGTTAGTCCTCCCCCAAAACAGGGAGGCCATCCTGTGGTTGACCCCTGGTAAGAAACTAACTGTTCTGAGAGACAGCAGAGCCGCAGGAGTGTGAGGTGGTCAGCTGCCATGGTGGCCACTGACGAGCAGTGCATTCTGGGAGGAGGTCATTTGAGAAAAGTGAGAAAGCTGGATTGAAATATTGTTAAAGAGTTTTCTTGATTTTTGGAAAGTTAACTAAGTTATTATAAAGGAGTTAAATCAAATAACCAACAAAAATGTGGGACTCCTTCCCCAAATCAATGGTGGTTTTTTTTAATCATTCATTCTAGCTATATTTTGCAGATGGAAGAACGAAGCATTTTAGTCATCTTCAAATGTTAACAGTGTTGCCTGTGAACCATATGCTTTCTATGTCCTTCTTTAAAAATCTATTCCTAACTTGTTCCAAGTTAAGATTCTTATTTTTAAAATGTAATTCAAGTTCATGATACTCCAAACAACAAAAGGGCCATTGTATGCTTTCTTCAAAGAAGTGTATTTACTTTATTAACAGTTTACAGATTCTTGGTAGCTCTCTGTTAGTCTTGCTTAAGGAAATAAAGTGACCATAGAATCTTTATCACAGGCTATAGGAAAAACTGTGTGAGAAGTTTACATGCTTATTTCTCATGAATCAGTAATTTCACATGTGCTATAAAAGTCACTGAGGTAAGTAGGATCTATAAGTGTCTTAAAAGTTTAATTGTTAAATAATTTTCATTAAAATAAGCCAACCCATTTTTAAGATAAAAAAGCCTCTCAGAAAAAAAGACACATTTTTCAAAAAAACAGGCATTCTGTTATTTAAATGAATCTGGTAAATATTTTTTGTGTGTAATTTATAAATACCATTAGTACAGAAAGTTAATTGTCAAATGAGAATATAATGCATTATTAATCATTTAGAATGCTAGTTAAGTCTAGTGTGGCTTATATACAAATTATACAAATATAATTTGAATTTGAATTTGGATTTGTCTGCATAACTTAGTGCATATAACTACAAAAGGACTTGCAAAATTATTTTCATTTTTATTTTTGATTATATTACATAAAATAATACTTCATTTTGTCAAACTTTGAATATCAAAGGAACAAACCAAATAATCTGTGTCACTTATACCAATCACTCTCTACCCTGAACACTTACAAGTGCCCTTGTTTTCCATTTTGTGGAATAAAAAGCCATTCATTTACATATGGGTTAATATAGTATTGTTGTTTTTTTAAATTTTAAAATATTTATTTATTACAGTCAGAGAGAGAGAGAGAGAGCGGGATAGAGAGAATGAGCATGCCAGGGCTTCTAACCACACTGCAAATAAACTCCAGACACATGTGCTGCTATGTGCATCTGGCTTACATGGGACCTGGAGAATCAAACCTGGGTCCTTAAGTTTCACAGGCATGCGCCTTTACTGCTAAGCCATCTCTCCAGCCCCGATTGTTTTGTTTTGTATTTTGTATCAGACTCAGGGGCCTGGACTTGGGCTGCTAGGCAAGCATTCTATCCCTGAGTATCCCCAGCCAGAATTCAAATATTTTTATTAAAAACATTTCTCAAAAAGTTTTTCATTATCATAATCAATTACAGTCCATTATGAAGCTTAGAAAAAATTAGAAACTGCTACTTTTATGCAAAATTTCAAACAGAATGGACATACACACACACACTCTCAGGTGGGTTTTCAACCTGAGCAACTATATATTAAGTAGTTAGAAGAAAAAAGGAAGGAAAAGAAGAAAAATACTAACCTTTCAAAACCAGTTGAAACCATGCTTCAAGAAATTGTTTTGTAGTGTTACAGACTCACACACTTTATATTAATTTACCTGAATTATATCTCTCATGATCAGTTGGCTAGCATTACTGTAAATTATACAGAAATTATATTCTATTGTAACTTGTATCAGAGGAAAAAGCTCAGTTATCCATACAAAAGGCTCCTATTGAATGTTCTAGCTATCATTTATCCATAGATCAGTTACAATTCATTATGCCCTAAACATAAGAACTTTTGGAATTATATCCAAAGTGAAAAGTATAATGTTATCAAAGATGAGAACAAATTAAAACATGACTCATCTCATACATTAATATCACAGAGTAATTTTTATTCTCATGAACCAGGACTACACAGTTTTTTTTTTTTTTTTTTAAAGATGTAACACTGCCTGTGAACTGAATTTTACCAAATGCCCTTTGGTTCTCTGCCATTTACATTTTAAAGAGGTATGATTACATTGCTGAATCCTTGTTTTACTAAATTATTTAATTGGAGATCCTGATAAAATCTCTGATTTTTATAAATTTATGCAGATCAGAGCTAAGAAAATACTTGAAAATGATACATCTTACTCTGAGACACTATACGTGGGGAAAAAAACATTTCAAGAGTGAATAAAGATGAAAACCATGCTTTTAGAAATCTTTCAGATCTTTAGCTGGTATGATTTTATATCAAAACTGTAAAACGCATTATATGTATAAACATAGCTGTATCAGTAGCACATGAAATAAATTATGCACTTCAGTTTGCCAATGTGTAATACCATTTTTGATCATATGTAAATTTGCTATGAGACTTTAAAAGGAATTTTAAAAATATACCTTAACTACAGCAGATTTGTCATTCATGCACTGCTGGGCTTAGAGCCTAATTTTACCTTTTTGCTATTACTTTAAATTAAGGCACTTATCCAAAAGATCAAAACAGCTTTTACAATGGACATTTTGTGAAGGCAGATAGTGATAAAGTCGAGGAATATGGTAATTGTTCCTGTTGGGGAGACGAAATGTGGTGCATATTGGGAAAGTGGAAATCCACCAAATATAGAAGTACATCGCAAAGTTTGGGGCAGATTAGAAAATGCCTAGTGATCAGGAAGAGCTTTGAATAAGGCAAAAACACTACATTGGGGAAGGAACAAGAAAGACGTTTGGATTTTCTTTGCTCTTAGAGGATATTAAAGGGGGTATAACTGCCTTTCTGATAGTAGTTTTAAATCTATATTCCACCCCTTAATGAGGGACCCCATCATATCAGATGAGGAAACACAAAGGGAATTCTTGATGGGGAGGAAAACAAAACAATCAAGAAGAAGAAAGATGGCTGAGAATATGCAAACTTGGTCTCAATTGACTGAGAGAAGGGCCCAGCGAGCGCGGCGGCGGGATCTTTCCTTTAACTACCTGTTAAGAAGGCCGCATAACAAATACCAGCCGATCCCCCAAGAGCGAAAAGGTAAAGTTCTCAGGAAGCCCTAGTCAATACTGACATGATTTTTACTATGCCAAATCTAATCCGACATTTTCTGAACTTGTGTGTGGGGAAGGGCAGAATACTCCCTTTGTGTCCCAAGAAGTGCCATGCGACCCAGAAAGATCTTTCTGAAAGAAAAAGCGTCTTAACTTGGCTGAACGGGGAGCTCGCAGCAGGAGCAGCATCAAGGCCCCCCGCGGGCATCGCTGGTGCTGATGCTGATGCTGGGCAGCTCCAGGACGGTGCTCTTCTGCCATCTAGTGGTCATCTGAGAAGCCTCCAGAAGGCCCTGTGGGCTCTAGGGGTCGGGCCCTGTTTGTGTTTAGATGACCATAAGGTAACTGAAAGAATGGAGTTAGCTGTCACTATTTAAAGAATTTGGAAACATGGGGTTTATTTTGCTTGAACAACATGAATGTTTGAGGGTAAAATACTCCCTCAGTTTAAATAACCAGGCTTTAAAGTGTCACTTTTTGCTTGGAGTGGAATGAAGTCTCTCTCCCTTCCCCTCCCCCCTCCATTCTCTCTTTTCTTTCACTTCCCACCACTCTTTTTTCTACTGTCCTGTCTTCTTATTCCCTTGCCTTTGGGTTCCATGTTCACTTCTTTTTTAACACTCCTGTTTTGATTTTCAGTTTCTCAAAGATTGGACGCATTTTTTTTTTTATTCTATAAGGCTTTCTTTTAAAATGACATTCCCTCGGTGTTGTAATATTGAGGTGTTGAGAGGTGAAAAAGTCGCATTTGCTCCTCGGGAACACCTTACACCTAAAGAAGTGACATCCTCTGCTCTCCCTTGCCAGCCCTCAGATGTTTAAGCACACCAGGAACATCTACTTGCAACGTGGTTACAAGATTAAAAGTGTGGGTGTCAGTCTCAACCATGCACGTTTCCAATACCACCTTTGCAAACTGACATTAAAATGGCATTATACAGGCATTTCATTCTTTTCTATCTGAGATTTAGTTCACTGGTATAATAATTCTTTTTGATCTCAGTGATTCACATATTTTAATATTTCTACAGATAGAAACCATTCCACTCTAACATGAATGTCTTCTTCGATAATGTGAATTGTCACTGGGAAGGCTTCCAATGAGACAAAGAATCTGATGCCTAATTTTATAAAACAAACTTTGCATAGTTTGAGAACATTTTTAAATTTTTCAAATCAATGAAAGGTGGATGTGGTCAGGGAAAGGTGTAGACTTCTATAGATGGAACTGGAATTACCAAGACCCTCATGATATAAGAAATGTCCAGCTGGGGTTGTGGCCAGACAGCAACAAGACAAGAAAGTTGTGACACTCGTTGCTCAGAGGCTAATACAATTTACATTTCAAAAAATTACTTTAAAGGATTTGGTAAATAAGTGGTATTTCCAAGTATCTCAAGTCATATGCAATGGGAAAGTAATTTTATTGGTTATTTTCCTTATTTTTGACATATATCAGAACATTCATTCTCAATGATTTTATTATAAACAAACAGAAATTTGTAAACTGTGAATGTAACATTTGTCTGATGGGTATGAAGCATTTGTCTTAGTTTTAGTCTTTTAAATAATTATATTTTTGCCATTTAACTTTGATAATGCGCATATATTTTGCAGCATGGGTTCTCTTTATAAATGATGAACTAACTAGAAGTTTCTTTAATTAACTTACATTGTACCAAATTTTAGTGTAAATTTAAAGAGAAGCAAAGTCAAAATTTTCACCTTTAAAACAACAGTGAAGGAGAAAAATTACATTTTATAAAATGCTGAAGATTTTCCCATTTTTTTTCCCTTCTTGAGTAGCAGCATGACAATCTTAACCAAGAAGTATTTACTGAATATGTTTCCACCTTTATATTTCATTAGTTCAAAAGGCCTTTTGAGCTGACTTTTAAGTATAACTTTTTCATGTGAATTTTTAATTTTAAAATTATATTCATTTTATGTCTTCTAGTAACTATTACAGATATACTTCATTATAACTTACATATGTAAAAAAAAAAAGAAAAGATATTGCCTCTAAAATACAGAAAAATAGCCAGAGAATGAGGGGTGGGAGAGGGTAGTAAGAGGGATGAATAGGTACAAGATACAATATGTATGAATGAAATAATATAATGAGCCCTATTATTTTGTAGACTAGCTAAAATTAATTTAAAATCCTGAGAAATCTTTTATGTAAAGTCTGTACTGCTTTAGTGTAAGCGTATTTCAAATCTAGCAGTTATTCAATCTCTTAAAGTCAATAATATTGAGAATTGTAGAGAAAAATGTTGCTTAAGATTATATATTTTTTACACTAAGTAGCTTCTTTGTTGTTTGGCAAAATTATGGTTTTCTTCATTTCCTTTAAGTCAGTTCCTGTAAACAAAAAGGAAAAAAAATAGACTTCCAAGAGTTTTGGAAATGTATCTCAGTAAAATCCTGCTTTTATGGTGAAGATAAATTCATTCTAGACACATCTTCATTGATAAGAGAAAAAGCTAGAAGTCATGGAGGTTTCCCTTCACGGGTAAAGCATGTGGGTCTCACGCACATTGCTGAGAACAGTGCTGAATCTTGATTAGAACAAGCTATAATTGGAGTGATAATCTTTTACACTGTTTTTAATTGTAATCAGTGCACATGTGTGCAGCCTTATAGTAGAGAAAATAGTTACTGAGAATATGTATAGTCGATACATTTTTGGGGAACATTCTTCAACTTCGCTTATTTTTAAAACACAGATTTGATATTCACACATACTGAAAAAAAATACAATAATCACAAGTACTAAAATCAACCATGTATTAGAAACTAACACACAAAGATTAATCATACTAAAGCTTACATAAGTAATTTTCTTTTTTCTCCTTTGGTATTATTTCTACACAAACTGATATCAACAAAGAATAGGCATCTATAAAATTAGAGAAATTAATATGTTGAATTATGATTTTCATAATTCATAAATAAGGAATTATAATAAGGAAAACATTAAGGTCTTTATAACTTAACCTTGGTTTATCCAAAGATGAGATAATTTGGCTCATTACTTTAGGTGCTAGGATTAAATGCAGATGAAAGCAATTCTATGTCGCCATTACATTTTATACTTCTTTCCTTCACCTATTTTATTTTATTTACATAGATAGATAAAGAGATAGATGATACATATAATATAGATAGATAAAATTTTTAACATGAGTAGAGAGGTCTGGGTGTTTGAGTTTTACCCAGATTTTTAAATGTAATTAGTTGACTTTGGCATTCATATGATCTATTCATGGTAGGGTGTTTCTGTTTTTTTTTTTTTTTTTTTTTTTTCCTGGAGGAATGATTTGCAATCTCATAAACACAAATCAAGGGGACCCCTTCCTCCCTTCCTGGGCAGGAGTATGTTTGGTGTATAGAAATCTCCTAGCACATGCCCTTGGTCATGAGTTCACCTACTACTGCCACTCTAGGCAGTAGGCCCCCTTTCTTTCACTTTCCTGTCTGTCTTCCTTTTCTTAATCTACACAGCAAGGCTGCAGCAAGATTCCACTCTGACTGCCTCTTAAGTGAAGCAGAGGGTGGAAATCCCTGCCCCTCAAAGAGGCATCTGCTGTGTGTAAAACAATACCATGGTAAAGACTCAACAAGGCATTTTGAATCACAGTAAGGCTTAGCCATTAGCAAATTAATATTTCTAAGACTCATAGAAGAAGTTGTCTTATTTTCCTTTGCCTCAAAAACATTGTAATCTAAATTATTTCAAATATTTGCTTATAATATCTGCTATGGGAACATGAATGTTGTGGCTAAGATTTTCAACTGCCTAAATTAAGGACTAAGAGTTAGGAAATTTAGAAAGTATGCTTTTTCTTATAGTTTCAAACCTCAGATTCTTAACATAAGAAAGCTATCCTGCTTTAATAACAATAGCAATTTCAAAAAAAAAAAAAACCTATAGGGCTTATGAGTTTTAGAAGGGAAGTTTACAATTGTCCTAGTACTGATTGTGGTAATTTTAATAAGACTAACTATTTAATGCTCCAATGTGTTTACCTTTCTTATTACCGGTTCTTAGAATAAGCCCCCCAAATATGAACTATTCATATTTTGCATGTGAGGAAACTGGAAATGAGAGACTTTGTACCACTTGCTCATGATCACACAGAGAATGTCTGTCTTGCCCTCCTCATCCTGCTATCAAGCAGCAACAAATTCAAATCTCTCTGCTTGCTTCATCCTCACATCTCTTCTGCCTGTCCTGTTGTTGATGGTGAGCCAGGCAGTATTCCATGTTCTTCACATATGCCATATTTTGTTATAAAGGCTATGAGTTTTCTTAAGTGTTTAACTTCAATTGCTTATTAACTTGTTAATAGCAATGTGCTCCCAATATGTTTTCTCAGCAAAAAAAGACATGGAATTCAGGGATGTCAACAAAGTGTTTTTCAATCAGAATAAGTAAGGGTCACAATGCTTATAAAGTAGAGTTAATGCAAGGTCCAAATCTAATTATACTTGGTAATTTTATTTTTGGCATATTTGGTATGATTATTACATCTTATGAATTCCATTCCATTTCCCCTTATTTATGTCTTCTGCCATATATCTCATTTGTCTAGATATTCTTACACATGTTCCCTTCTTCTTCTTCCTACTTTAAAAATAAAACACAGAGGACCCAGTTGGGTTTGCTTATCACACAGACTGTGTTCACCATTCAGCGACACATCCTTGCCTATCTCCAGGGAGTGGTCATGAGCCCCACTTGACATGATCACTCTGTCTGAGCACTGCTTAGCATTCTCTGCAAAATCAATTTGTACCATGAGCGTGTTATTGCACTTCACCTCTTTAATCATATCTGAAGTTTTTAACATGGACGCTATTTTCATTTTCTTATGTTTCTAAAACATCGATCCAAGGTGCTTGGAGGAAGACTCTAAAGAATAGTTACCTTGTTCAAGAGTTAAGACTGAACCAAGTGGTGGGCATCTCCTCAATGATTTCCCAGTCTTAGAATGATAATCTGAACATTGTTCTATTACATTGTCAAATACAATGAGCTCAACACGAATCCTTACAGAATAATATTTGTTTAACATTGCCTCAGTTCATCCAGAGCCTGACAGCCTTTCTGTAAGTATAGTTTTATATCCAGGTAGACATGATAGTGCATGGCTCAAATACCCAAGTTTGGATCATTCAGTTCCCAGTAACAGTTACTTTCTAGGCCAGATTTCATACTCCATATGAGTTTCTCTTTTCCTTCTCAGTTAACTTATTTTCTTGATCAAAACCCAAGGCATTGTGCATTTCACACACACTCACACACACATACACACAGAATGCTCTGAGTTTTGAATCTATATGCCTTGCCTCTTTTACAGAACTGGAGGCGTTTTTAACAATGAGTCTTTTGCAGGCTAAAATCATCTGGGACTCACCAAAAGCCCTTCTCTTCGGACAGGGCATATTTCCTCCAATTTGCCCAAGTCTTCATACTTCTTTGAGAGATTCCACCAATCCTCTTTCAAGCATTCATTATCTGCCTTCTGTCCGTAAGCATTTAAATGATTCCTGATTTAATCTAAACCCTGCATTTTAAACCATTAAGAGGAAAGCTGAGTCATTTATAGTGATGCATCTAAGCCCTGGGAGTTATCCACTGAATGATTAGATACTGTGCAGTAAGTTACTTTGAGATAATTCACAAGGGTTTTTTTTTTTTTTTTAAGATAGTGAAAGCTTTCCATTATAAACTAACAGACACATACATATATCATGTAATTACTCGGGTTGGCTATAACATGATTTATTATACAAAATATCTTCCTCATCGCATTTTTTTAATAGTTAGAACAGTAGATGAGGATTCTGGGTTCTCATTAGATACATAAGATAGAAGGCATTCTGTGTATACAAGAAAATAGTTTCCACATGGAATGTTATTCCAGGCTGTGAGAACTGGTTTGCAAGCATGTGGTTAAGGCTCTTTTGCCATTGTTGTCTTTATGTTGTGCTAGAATGTCTGATTGTGAGGGAGGGTCAGCCCTGAGAGGCATGTAGATGGAACCATCCGGTAGTCACACAAACACTGGGGACTTGTTCTGCTCCACCTGGCCCCCAGGAAGGAGTATACAGAACCAAAGAATCTTACTACTCCCCAAATTGCCACACACCTTCACTTAGAAGAAACAAATGGGCAATAAATCACTTGTAGATTTTAAAAAATATTTCATATTAGAGCATTTATTAAACAAATGCACTTCACACACAGCTGCACTCACATACTTGGGGCACTTCTTGCTGTCTGTCTGGTTTCCCCCAACAAACTGGGGAAACCTAGAAAGCCAGTGTCAAGTGCGAAGCCAGAGCTCCTCAGCCCACCTGCTGCCACCTGCAGGAGTTTTTATCAAGACATAATAGAATGTTAGAGAGCTAATTATGGTCTCATTTTACAAATGTGACATGCTCTAGAAGTTCATGTTAATTTATGCCTTCAATAAATGCTGAGTGGATATATGGGTGAAAGCCTGATGAAAGTCACTGGTCTATGCATTCAAGATGAGATTACAAAAATGTAAGATCAAAGCCCCACCCTGTAGTGTCTTCTTGTCCAATTAGGCAACAAAACAAAACAAACAAAACAACACTCTTGCAAACTTGGCCGAGCAACAGAAATGGTGTGATGAAATGAATGAATGCTACGGTTCCAAGACAGAAGTGTGAGTGTGTCAAGAAGACATCAAACTTGAAGACAAGAGAGCACAGGAGGGAAAAAGCTCAAGAACCTTTAACTGTTAGGATCTCTAGCTGTTTTTTTTTTAATATTTTTATTTTTATTTATTTGAGAGATAGGTAGAGAGAAAGCGAGAGAGAGAGAGAGAGAGAGAGAGAGAGGGAAAATGGGCACTCCAGGGCCTCCAGCACTGCAAACGAACTCCTGATGCATGCGCCCCCTTGTGCATCTGGCTTACGTGGGTCCTGGAGAATTGAACAGGGATCCTTTGGCTTTGCCAGCAAATGCCTTAGCTGCTAAGCCATCTCTCCAGTCCCCTCTCTAGCTGTTTTGAGAAAAAGGTATATGCTGGCAAGAAATTATTAAATGTGCAGAAGGTTGCTTTGTGACTAAAAGTTCATGCAGGGTCAAGGTGCACATGTCTAAGTTCTGAGTTGCTACTTGGACGCAGCCCAAGTTTGGGCAGAGGATTTCACTCTGATACCACACTTAGGTTTTGATTATGATATGATTACAAAAGGATGGACTTTACAGGTCATCTGGGAGTGTATGTGACACCATTTCACAGAGCATACACCACAGTTCTTGGCACAGTTGTGTGAGAAATTGCCAACAGAGATGGCAGAGAACCTTGTATTAGACATATTTCAATGCTAAAATGAAAAGCCTGAACTTGACCGGTAGAAAAACATAAACCATTAGTGTCTTGCTTGTTACCTAGTGGGTTTAAGGTATGGTAAAGGCTTTGTTTTCATGATTGGTCTGACAGGATTTGCTCTGAAAGGTGAATTACAGAAATGGAGGGAGACAGCGGGGAGGTTACTGGCACAGTTAAGGTGTGAAGCACTGAATGTCTACATGGAGAAATTTTCAAGGGAAAAAAATCATTGGGAAGTTGCTTTCAATTAGGTAGAGTATGCTTCATCTTAACCCTTAGGAGCATAAGCTTCTAAGTGTATCTGACAAAAGTTATAGATTTTCTTAAAAATCTCTCAAAGATACACATATATAGTTGCATAAAAATATCTGTATTCAATTTCAGGATCCTGGAAGACTTCTTGTGTACCCCAGATACAGGGAAAAAAGTGAAAGGCAGAGGATAAATACTATTATGAAGTACAATGATAAAACAGTATAATTCATAAAGAGTGAGTAGATAATATAACATACATAGTGTTGCTACTCTTTTCTAATATATTTATTTTTATTTATTTATTTGAGAGAGATAACGAGGCAGAGAGGGGGGTGGAGGTAAGAGAATATGGGCATGCTAGGGCCTCCATCTGCTGAAAACAAAGTCCAGACACATGCACCATCTTGTGCATCTGGCTTACCTGGGTCCTGGGGAATGGAACTTGGGTCCTTTGGCTTTGCAGGCAAGTGCCTTAACCACTAAGCCATCTCTCCAGCCCACTACTCTGTTTTTATTAGTTTTTAAACTGTTTTGTACTTTTAGAGTACTATAAGTTTTGTCCCATACAGTGCTATATTGCTTTTATACCTCAATTTGTAGTAATCCCATTTCCTTTTATCCATAGCTTTTTTTTCCTGAAAAAAAAAAATGATACGTCATTTAACTGGTCTCTCCAGTGCTACTTTTGCATTCAGTTTTTTGTGCTCCATATTTCTTCCCTGTTTTGAAAACTAACTTCTGGATCTCTTGTGTTTAACTTTCAAGATCATGTAATAAAAACTACTTAAAATTTGTTTTTCAGTTGGAATTTAAGAGTACATTTGTGTTGGAATTTTCCTTTCTACATTTCTCATTCACTTAATTCTGAAGACTGGGAAGAGGGGAATGAGATCTCTGCCACATCCAACTCACCTTCAGTCACCACTGATCACCCTTCTGCCCGCCTATTCCTATGCCATCACAGAGGTAAACTGTCAAACAATAGCCACAGCATCCCAAATCAGTTTCCCACATATTTTCCATCAAAGATTATGGGGAAGTGCCAGCAGAATCCTTGCATTCTCTTTACATCCGCTCTCATTCCTTGTAGTCACTCTAGGTGCCTCTCTTTAGATCCCTCATTATTTCTTATATCTGTAAACAAGAACCTCAGGCATGATTCTGTGACACATACCAAGAATACATTGTGTCTCAACTGAAAAACATTCATTTATTATAGATGATAGGAACATTAGTTTTACTAATGGTAAAACCCTTTTTTTGGTAATATTAGTCTTATAGAAAACCTCGAACAACATTTTGTGAATACCTACCACGTTTGCACTAAAATTGTGAAGGCAGTCTACTACTGTCATTTAGACCAAATGTAACACAGTGCAGAGTCATCTGGGTTAGGAACAAATTAGGAACATAGAAGAACACAGCATAAACTGAGGTAAAAGAGAGAGAACAGTGACCACTTGACACACTGATTAGAACATAATTTTTATATTTTGTAGTTGTTAATTACTGGAATATGCCTTTAAAGTCATAATGAGTCTCAGTATAATTTAATTATCCTAAAGAGAAGTAGACATGGATATCATAAAAGGTGTTGCTATATCTTATAGTGATGTGGATGTGGAGTCTGGTGAATATAAGTCTGTTGGTGTTAAATCAAGCCCAATTCTCCACTCTTGCTTCCCATTCTCATGCTGACAAGGAGGTTTAACTGACAATACCCTGCACTACATGAAAATCTTACCATCACTACAGCAGCCATAGGCAAACCCTACCCAGCCTTTGATTTCCAGGCCAGGGCACTGAACTCCATTTACTCTCCAAGAAGTGAGGAGGTGGGGAGTGGAGAAAAGAGGGTGGCTAAAGCAGAGTTAAAAACACAGGTTGGGGAAATATAAGAGGACATCACTTTGTTTCCTTTCTAAGTGATTTCTGGGTTACTCTGGCTTTGTTTTAGTCATCATGTGGGCTAATTACAATGCTAATTAGCCCATTTTATAGGGACTGCTGTGCATCTTTACACTAGGGCTCTTTGTTTGATCTGCTACATCATAAGCTTAGTCATCTGCTTACAAGCACGGAGGGATAGCATGTATAATTGAACATGGAAGAACACACCTTCATTTGTATTGACAAAGATTAGTCTTGCAAACCAACAGACTAATTAAGGGTAATGATGAACAATTTTGATCACAATTATTTTTTAATACTAAAGTTAGTTACTGGCAAGAGTAGAGTGGGTAAAGCCATCTTCCAGCTTTCTCCAAAGGAAAAAAAGAGAACCTGCTTCGTTTCTGTTTCTTCTCCCACAAAGTGTTTTAACATACGATTGAAATGATGCCTTTATTTCAAAAGGAAAAAAAATTTTCTGCAGAGAGGACATTATAAGTGCCTAAATTCTATTGGTGATCTGAGGAGGAGCAGGCTGCGTGGACCATTACCCATCAATGTTGAACAGCAGTGTAATTAATTGGGCAAATACATCTAGATCCGGCAAATTCACATGTACAGTGACTGGGCAGCTGCAGCACACACACACACACACACACACACACACACACACACACACACACTTTTACTGTGGATAAAATACCACTAGTTTTATATGCTAGGGTGCTATGAAAGACACAAGGTTGTTTGTTTGTTTGTTTGTTTTCTCTTGACTATATCCATATCAGATTAGTTTGTCAATCTTTATGGACACATTTGAAAAGAGGCTGTTTATTACAGAAGAAGATGTGCACGTGTGAAAGTCTGACTTGTGTGCATCTGATTATGTTTAAAAGAACAAATTTGCTTTATTATCCCTCCAATAACCAGTATTTGAAATACTTTAATGGCTGTACTAAAGTGAATCATATCAGCACAAGAAGAGTGTGTTTTCAATGTAAGTTCTAAGGGGCTTATTTATTAAATAACTACAGAGGGCTTCTAATTACTATACAGTATTAATGCAAAAAAATTAATTTTGCATATAAGTGTTTTCTATGGAAACAGAAAATAAGATAGTAAATGCCCTTAATAAAGGGATAGATATTCGGTTACCATTCTCTTATAATAGTTAATTATAAAAATATTTTTAAAAACTTACAGCAGTTTGCTTAAACATCAAAAAGACAAGTATTTAAAGGGGAAATGTATTTATTGTAATTATTATTTTTAATATAAATGATCTCTGATGTCTAAATCTATATATAACAAGAGAGCTTAGGTTTTAATTTAAATTGTTCTCAATTTTCCAGTATGTCCTCTTCTCCAGAAGTTAAATAATTTTGGGGGTTGTTGTTGTGAACACATTTTAATCCAGATAATGGGACTTGCACTCCTAATTCAGGCTTTCTGATAAGGCTCAGATTGTCACAATGTATAGCTTTCTTTCCTTTGATAAGGTCAGTTTGCCACAAAGAACAAAAGTACATGTGAGTAATACATTACTCAACCACTTGTATACATACATCTATTTTTCTTACCAGGTCTCACTATTCAGAAAGGGACAGACATGGTACCATGATAAAAAGGGTCATTTAAAAGACTTCGCAGAACCTCTGTACTGTGAAGGATTGAATTTTCACTTGAATGCCTACATTTTCACATCTTTTTCTTTGCAGAAATATTCCTTTTGAATGGCAGACTGCAATTGGGTAGGTTTTTCTTTCTTTCTTTCTTTCTTTTTTTTTTTTTTAACTCTGATCAGGAATATATAAAATATTAGAAGGCATTTGTCCCAGTGGAAGAACACAGTTCACTGAAAAATGCTAGGTGGCTATTGAAGAAGTTATACAACTTTGTCTCTTTGGGGGCATCTTTAAACAAGAGCTTCAACCTGAGTCAAGGTGGAGCACACAGGTATAGGACTTGCAAAAGATAGAAAATGAAAATAATTTATGAAATTATTAGCCCCACGTCCACCCACTTGATAATTTTTCAGAATCATTCTGAAGGTGCATTGTTGGGAGCACACAGTGCTGACTCCAGTTTAGCCCATCTTTCTATCTCCTTTAATAGTTGATCAGCATTATAAGAAATATGCTCAGGGATAATTTTTTTTATAAAACACCTCATTTTTATTGTTTTTCTTTTTTTTAATATATATTAAGAGTTTTCTATTTCCAAAATGTACCTAAAAGGAGGGGAATAGACAAGTCTACTTTATAATCTTGGTGATAAGATTCCTGTGGAGTTAGTGTCAATACAATTCTGTGGAGTGTGACAACTGTTCCTTGATCTCCTACTATCAGTAATGGATTATGTCAAGATAATGGGGAGATAAGTTAAACTCAGTGAATCACACTCCCACACGAAACGAGAGGAAGGACTAGTTGAGAACAGGGGTCAATGTAACGGGGACATGGAGGGAAATCTAGAAAATGTAATGGGTGAGGATTATGACCAAAACACATCTCATACAAGTATAAAAATTGTCGGTAAGTAAAATAATGAATAAAATGTGTTGTCTGCCTTTTAAAGTTCTGTGATCTCATTAACAACGTAAGATGTGCAATCAAAATAATAGGTAGTAAATGTTGGATAAGACCAGAAAAGTCACAGGTTTCTTCTGGTTGGATTAAGGAAGATATTGTAAAGAAGCAAACATGTCAATACCACCTTGAACAAGTTGAATTCAACTGGATGGCAACAAAATGGCAGGAATGATCTAAGGGGAATGATTCATCCTAGACAGGAAAATACCATAAAGAAAACATCAGGATGGGAAAACGGAAGGCTTTTGTCCATGTTATGGGGTGGCTAGACTAGATGTGACTGCACATAGCTAAGAAATAGTGGTAGAAATAAAAAGTGAATGAATACATCAACATGTGATAACTTTGCTGAGTTTATTTGGGATTCTGTAGGCTGTAGGGAAATTCTGAACAAAGGCGTATCTATCAGAACCGTGATTTGTAAAACTCACGAAATACTGCACCTTTCTGCTCATGCATAATTTATCTGTTTTTGCCTATACTACTAAAGCTTTTTCTTGAACTTTAATTCTATTTTTTTCACTCCTGTCAGAACTAAATCAGAAGAATACACAAGTCACAGACAATATATTCTACATACAAATATTCATGTCCATTTGGGAACTGAACTAAATTGTTAAAAAAGAAAAAAATCTCCACAGTAACAATAATGATTCCGCGACTCGAAGTCTGGTGGAAATTGCATATTGTTATCTTATAAAAATACTTAGAATTACTTCTGAGTTATATGAAATCAGAAACAATTTTGCATTCCTTTGAAAGCAGAACAAGGGCATCTTGTTCATATTCTACAACAAAATGGTTGGAAAGAGAGTTCTTGGACTTTTAAGGAATCAATTTGTAAACCTACATAAAGTAAGAATTTCTAAATGTTGACATTGGCGGAGTTATGAGAACTTAAATGCTTGGATTGGTCAATTTACAATGACTCATGTTACTTAAATGAAATATTTAGCAAGTTCCATGGGTCATCTTCAAATTTTCTCACTAATATAGCTAACTGAAAAGGATCCTGATTTTACAAATTTAGGTTGCTATTAGTGGAAACAAAGACAAATTTAGTTTTTTATAAATCTTATATTCCTCAGTGATGGCAAATAAGCAAAATCTATTTTTCCAATTAGACTATTGAGATAGAGAAGGAAAATATCAGCAAAAGTGAATTTCAGCTCAGTATGGTTTACAGAGAAAGCAGGTTATTGTGCATAAAATCAATACAATTGAAAAATGGGCTACTTTGATGGTCTAACATGTCACTTGTGTATAATGTGTATAGGTGAATAACAGATGAGATGCATTCTATTCATTTAATATCACATAGAGTTTATCCAATGAACTGCCAATTATTTAGCCATTATGATAGTGAAAGCAAGCAATTGGCATGAGATAATTGAATCACATTCATACTCAATATTTGGAGTGGACAGACACAATGGAGAAGTAAGAAGACAGATGATAAAATAAGCTACTGTTCTTTCATTTAAACTGAACAGTAGAAATGTTTTCACATGCAAGCTTTTATCCATTGCACTGGTCTTTGGAATATGAGAAGAAGGAAAACATTTTTTTTCTTCCACCTAGAATAATGGTATTAGTTTAGATGTGGTACCTTGGCTTGAGATTGTTGCACATAAACACTTTTTTCCTCTTGTGCTGAAAACTGGTACCACAAAAATACAATCTAGAAAGAAAAAATATTTAAGATCTCTCTGAAGGTAATATGACTAGCAAAAAGCCAGACAACTCATTATGTTTCGAATCCCATGACGTACTTTATTCTGATATTCAATATTCTTAACTCTAAACCAAACATTCTTAAATCCAAGTTCTGAATTTATTATGCTCTCAAAGAAATATAATTCTAAGAATTAAACTTTGTGTGCATATGGGCATGTGTATACATGTTTGTATGCCTGCCAGTGCAAGTGTGTGTGTGTGTGTGTGTGTGTGTGTGTGTGTGTGTGTGTGTGTGTCAGCATGTGGAGGCCAGAGGTTGACATTTTCCTACCTCCTTTACTTATTGAGTCATGGTCTCTCATTTGAACCCAGAGCTGGCAACTCCACTAGTCTTGCTAGTCAGTTTGCACCAGGAATGCCCTGTCTCTGTGTCTGAAGGACTGAGTTAACAGGTGGGTCACCACACCCATCTGACCCTCACATGGGTGTTGGGGATTCAAAGGTCAGTCCTCACATTTGCATGGCAAGTGGTTTACCTGAGCCATCCCCCACCTCCCACCGGCAACAAACAAATTTCTGCCTTTACTTAAATCTTCAAGATATCTGATAGAGTTGGCAATGCCTAGTTGATACTCATTCATCTTTCAAATTTCATGATTCAAAAATTTTCTTGTTACTTATAAGCCCATTGTATCTTTCCTAGCCCAGAAGTACTATTTCAACCGCATCCTCTTCTCCAGGCAGATGGATCATTGACATAAATTATCCTTGCTGTGAAATCGTCTGCATGGAGATGTCTCTTACTCTGGTTTTCCTACTTCCTTCTCCTTTGTGATTTAGGTTTTTCCCCTCCTCTTCTCCCTTTCTTTCTGTCTCTGTGAGTAGGTTATTCACCTCTTATTCTAATTTTGCCACAGACATCCTCACTGTCTGACAAGTAGGAGAGGAGAGCAGTTGGCAGAATGCAGCTAACAGTAAAGGCTGACTTGTATTTGCTGGGTCAAAGAGCACAACTCTTTTAGTAGTTTTAGCCCTTCATATTGGCTTATACAGTGCTCCACTCTCTGTCCCTTAGACAATCAAGTCTCATTATTTTAAATTAAATTCTATTTTTTAAGAAAAGGCTATATTCTTATGTCTCTTCTTCTCTGCCCCCTACCACTGAGGGTGGAGCTACTGGTATTCTCTGAGGGGTACTGAAGGTCTCAGTCAGTCTCTACAGGGTGAGGCATGGAGAACTTGCCCAGTGCAAACCCTAGCTATCCTATTCTTCTTAGAATCTTTCCATCACTTCTTCTGCAAAGTCTCTGAGCTTTGTAGGCTTGTCAGAAGTCTGATTGACTGTTGAGGTCTCTGCACCCTGTGCGTTCCTGGTTTGATGAGTTTGGAGTGACCATGGTGTTTGTTGTCATTTCTGTAGAGTTGGTTTGCAGGCTTGCAGGGAGAGCAGTAGTTGTGTCTCCACTTCCTCGATCTCTGAAAATAATTGATTAGGTTTTTTATTTTACCTTCAAGTTCACAAAAATCCCTTCATGTCCTTTCAAAACATATGGTCTGGAATGTGTAAATGTGATATAAATAATAATTGTTGATTAGGTAAGTATTATGATTAATGTTTTTGTCTGAAAATGTGTGAAATATAAATCAGGATCTTACAGTTTTTTGTGCAAGTGCTAAGGTTTGTATACGGGTCCCTCAAAGGTCCATGTGCTAAAGCATTTCTACCGGAGGCAGTGCTTTTGGGTGTGATAAAACACTTGAGAGGTGGGGTCTCACGGGAGATCTTTGGTCACTAGTGGCATGCCCTGGAAGGGGATGTGACCCCCTGCTCTCTTCCCTAGCTTTATCTTGCTTCCTCCACATGATGTGAGCAGTTAGCTTGGCCACATGCTCCTGTCGTGACCATTCAGTGTGTCCCCACCAGAGACCTAAAGTCAGTGAGCTTGGAACCTCAAAAACCACGAACAAAAATAAAACTTTTCTCTTTAAAAGTTGATTATCTTAGGTATTTGAAATAATGACACAAAGTGGACTCACACAGTAGCGTGACAAGAGGGATATACACTCAGATGATGTAAGTTATCACACACTGACTGTAACTTGGAATAAAATACACATCTCACTAAACCCATTGTCCTCCTTTGTAAACTGCAGTTAACAATGCTTTTTAGAACACACACACACACACACACACACACACACACACACCTCTGTGTGTATTGTGGTTCTGGGGATGAAAGCCAGGGCCTTGCTCATTCCAGTGCTTTACCATTGAGTCACAGTTCAACTTCTCACCCTTTATTTTTAAATTTTTGAGACAGTGTTTAAGTTATTCAGATTGGCTTTGAACTTGTGCTCTAGCCGATGCGTTCCTGCAACTTCTGATCTGAATGTTAGTTTCAGTCTCTCAAGTAGCTGGGATTACAGGCCCACACCACTGACCTGGTATAGAACACATGATTTCTGAGAGATTTAAGAAGATAATATACTAAGTAAAACTAAGTATAAGACTAGTTCCAACTATATGCCAGTCTTAGAAAGAAAAACATCACCCTTACTCTCAATTACATTTGGTAACTGGATTACATTTGGGTGTATGTAACATGAAAGTAGAAAGGGGGCTATAAGAGGAGAGAAAGAGATCTTCAGGGAGAGGAGGAAAAGGGAGGGAGGAACAGATAGGGCTATGGAGCGCACGTGTCATGAAAGCAGGAAGGAAGGGCTGTTGGGAGGACAGAGGAAACCACGAAGAGTGAAGAGTTGGGCAACCAGAAGGGAGGAGAGATAAGTGCAAAGTAAGTCTAATTACATGTATGTGTGAATATGCCATCAGGGAACATTACTTTTTTATGCTAACTTTAACATAAATTGTAAAAAGAAGATAATGTATATAAAACTTCCTTTGTGCACAGTCAACAATTAAACAAACATTACAAAATAATGCCAGGGGCCTCTGGGAGACATCACCTGAATTTGGGGATGAGCTAAGAGTAGATAATATATATACTGGTTTTTTGAGGCAGGGTCTCACTCTACCCCAGGCTGACCTGGAATTCACTATGTACTCTCAGGGTTGCCTCAAACTCATGGCAATCCTTTCAAGTGCTGGGTTATATATTTTTAATTTTTTTACTTTTTTTATATTTGAGAGAGTGAAAGAGAAAGAGATAGATAGATAGATAGATAGATAGATAGATAGATAGATAGATAGATAGATAGATAGATAGATGATAGAGAGAATGGGTGTTCCAGGGCCTCCAGCCACTGCAAACTAACTCCAGACACTTACGCCACTTTGTACATCTGGCTTATGTGGGTCCTGGGGAATCAAACTGAGGTACTTTGGTTTTGCTGGCATATGCCTTAACCACTAAGCAATATCTTCAGCCCAGCAGCTTATATTTTTAGATACTTCATTGAGATAGGGCTTCTATAATTCTGTTACATTAAGAAGAATGAAACTGAAAAAGATTTCATACTATAATATATAAGTTGTGACCTCATGATTTAAACTCTAGTAGTGGGCTGGAGAGATGGCTCAGTGGTTAAAGGCACTTGCTTGCAAAGCCTGATGGTCTAGGTTCAATTCCCCAGTACCCATGTAAAGGCAGATGTACAAGGTGGCATATGTATCTGGAGTTCATTTGCAGTGGCAAAAGGCCCTCATTCATTCACCCTTTATTTCTCTCTGCAAATAAAAAATTAAAAACACTTTTTTGTTTGTTTGTTTTTGTTTTTCTGAGGTAGGATCTCACTCTACCTCAGGCTGACCTGGAATTCACTATGTAATCTCAGGGTGGCCTCAAACTCACAGCGATTCTCCTACCTCTGCCTCCCAAGTGCTGGGATTAAAAGGCGTGTACCACCATGCCTGGCTAAAGCATTTTTAAAAAAATAAAAATAAAAACCTCTAGTATCAACAAATACGGATAGAAGGCACACTGTCATGAGTCAGGTGTTCATCCAAAAGCTGAGGAAGTGACAGCAAACTTGTTCACCTCACATTTAACTGATGGTAGAGAAGAGGAGATACTTGCAGAAAAGATAAGGATATGTCCACACTTGATAAGTAGTTGGAAGAAAAATACAGCAGTAACAAGTGGGGAAAAGTGATACATTGTTCTTTTGCAAGTGACTGAGGAAAGATATCGTGAAGAAATGCCATTGGAATATCATTATGAAGTCACTGATGGCATGAACCACAGGGATGCAGTGACAAACCGGGACAGAGAGAATGTCGGCTGCTAAGGCCACAGTGGGTCTGGAAACAGAGTGTCAGAGCACTAGACAGGATCTGAGTGACTGGGAGCGGAGGGCTAAGAGAGAGAGCCTGGAGGACTACAAGAGGAGGGGGAGCTGGTGACATCCCCATCCCATAGGGCCTTATAAGCTATAGTCAAGGTCTCCAATAAACTCAGACACCCAGACTTTTGACTTGACTGACAGGCCCCAGATCTTGGCAAAAATTGTATCTAATATTTTGCTTTTGGTCAATCTTGGGTTTGGTTAACTGGGTACAAAAGCCATGGTATATTCTTGTAACTGTTTTGCAGGTATTTGTATATGAGTCATATTTTCTGTTATAGAGGCAAGTAGGAACACTTTACAGTGAGTTTTTTTTTTCCCTTCTCCAAAAAACTGGGCTATAACATGAGCCCAGTGTGTGCTGTCTGGAAGAGGCCCTCTTACAGGGAGAGTGTTTTCACTTAAGATGACTAAGCATACTGATCAAGGCTAAATCCCAGAGATATAGAAAGAGGATTTTAAATGAAATAAAGCCAGGGACACATGGCTTGGCTTCTTGATTTTAAACTTGCAAATCCTGAGATTTCAAATACGGTTAGTATTTTGTTCTTTATTTGGTGCTAAGTTACGACTCTAACTTTGCTTCCACGTCACTCTATCACACATTATGAGGGTAGAGTAAATTTTCCAATGGGGTGAAAAAAATTTAAATAATATTCCATTCTGGTAGTTTGGTCACATAATGTTAATTAAGAAGATGGCAAATAGAAAAGTTAATTTCAATTTTACACGACCTGCTGTGTGTGTCAGCTTCCAATTCGTCCAACTTGTGTCTTTTACTTCTCTGACTGATCAGGTACTTCCACATGGGAATGCCATCTGAGCAGAAATTAAATGAACTGTTAGACCACCAGTGCCTGGGGAATTGCAGAGGTAACTTTCATTAACCTTGATCTTACACGTAGAAAGCCCTTGAATGTCAATGGGGGGCTAGATTCCATTGAGCTTCTACGTTTTTCATATTGCATACTTAATCAACGAATGACAGTAAAACATTTATCTTCAGAGGTTTATACAGAAAAAATTTTAAAACTTTAAGTGGGATAAACAAATGAGTCCCTAAAATGGGCCAAACATGATTCTATTGGCAACTTAACTGGTGAATTGCCCTTACTCTAGTAAATATCCCCGCCCATAATCATGCAAGAAACCCATTTTAACTCAGTGAGTCACAGCACACACATGAAAATTGGAAGAGGATTTTTCAAGAAGAAGTGGTTTAGCGGGAGGAAGAATAAAGAGGGTAAAGGGTAAGGGTGAATATAATCAAAATATATACATGTATGAAATTATGAAAATGGAATAAACTTTTAAAAACACAAGAAAAGTAAATTCTAGCATGAAAATTGTTTCTGATATCTGCATTTCCAATTCATTAGTATTAAGGTGATTTCCTTTATGAAATAGTCTGTGCTGATGTTTGCCATTTGCCTCGAGCCTGAATATAGCCCCAAAATTTTGTTTCCTGTTCATCATTATTATGTGTCTGCGAAGAGCCATTGGATTGTGGACTTCCGTTCACGAAGTCCCATTGCACAGGCCTCATGGAAGTCTTTCAATCATACTCGTGTCAGCATGAGTGAGGTAAATATTAAACGTAGTCAGAGGAGTGCGGTACCTCTTGTTCACCCACTCGTCAAACACAAGACCTCACTAACCTTACTGACAAAAAAGAGTACAAGGATTCCAAAATTTTGTAAATTAGCCCATGTCCCTGAAGGGCTCTACAGACATTTACACTTAATAAGAATTACGAAAAGGTCTTCCACCAAAATGTGTCAGCAAGGTAATGTGTAGTTGGATTCCATGGCAGGAGGGTGACAGCTCCCACAGTGGCAGTGATAGACTTGAGGGAAGGCAGGGCCCGGGACAGAAGTGAGCAAAGGAGAACTCTCTGCAATGGTCCAAGGCCGCATTGGAACCTTTGCCAGAGCAGATCACTTGATTATACAGAAGGACAATCTGATTCAAGAATTGTGTTGTTGATGGGTTTGGCCACTTTGGATAATGAGAAGAAAAAGGAGACAAAAATGTGGCTAGCCTGTAAACAGAATCACTCAACTCGTTAGTTCTTCCTTCTTTGGCAGGCTGATAGGACGTGTAGCTCTGGTAGGTGGCTAGGAATGGATACCTGTGTGTGCTTCTGTGCACAAGGTGGAAGAGGAGGAGCAGGTGTCTTTGACAATGCAATCATGTCTTTAATTTTTCTGAAGTTCAAATTTGTAACTCTAGGTGAGAAGCCTTGTTCAGAAAACAAAAAAATACACATCCCAGGAAGCTAAATTGTTTTAGATCATGATGTCTTGCTTGAATATGACATTTTGGTGTATGGGTTCCAGTAGTTGGCAAGATTCTTAAACACACACACACACACACACACACACACACACTCTTATCCTCTTCTCCAACATTGGAGATTAATGGGCCTTTTCTATCCTTATTGTATATTAGCCCTGGGAAATACTTTAAGAACAAGAGTTTTCAAGAATCATGCCAAAAATTTTCCTAGCCTCTTTTTTTCTCCCTTTTATTTGCTCCGTAAGGAGGGAGGAACTAGCTGAAGTCAGCTGGCTAATCCAGTCCAGCAACATTGTCTGGGTAGCTGTCTGTTCTTCCAAGACTCAAGACAAAAAAATATTGGCAGGCTCAAGAGATGGCTTAGTGGTTAAGGCGCCTGCCCGCTAAGCCTAAGAACGTCAGTTCCAATCTCCAGGCCCCACGTTTAGCCAGGTGCAAAGTGATGCAAGGGCGAAATGCTACACTTGCCCACAAGGGGGCGCACACATCCGGAGTTGGTTCACAGGGGCTGAGAGGCTGCTGGAGCGCCCATTCTCTATCTGTCTTCCTCTCCCTCTCTCTGCCTCTCTCCAAAAAAAAAAAAAAAAAAAAAAAAAAAAAAAAAAAAAAGTTGGCAATTGCCTCAAATCATGGCCATTTTTTACATCAACTGGTATCAATGGTGATTTTGTTTTTAGAACACCAGTAAAGATATAGACAAGTAATTACAAGATATAGACAAGTAATTACAGCAACATTTTGTTTCACCAATGCTGATTTATTCAAAATAATCTGTAATTTAAAGTCACCTGTACCTTTTAACTGATTAGATGTTATGCTTTTAAAAAAAAAAAAACAAAATGCAGAATTATAAGGAGCAATTGAACCTCAAGTCAGTTAATTAATGT